>CM028138.1:534851250-536095937 GCA_016271365.2 Neoceratodus forsteri
GCATTCCAAGGGTCCACCACCCTCTCAGTGAAAAACCTCCTCCTCTTTTCCCCCCTCACCCTTCCACCTTCCAACTTCAAACCATGCCCTCTGGTGATACCTCCCTGCTTTAGTCTAAAGATCCCCTCCATGTTTACCCTATTTATTCCATAAGGTACTTGAAGACCTCAGTCATGTCCTCCCTGTCTCTCCTCTCCTCCAATGAAAACAGGCAGAGCTCCTCAAGTCTGTCCTCATACGTCAAATCCCCTAGCCCTCGTATCATCTTAGTTGCAACTCCTCTGTACCCTCTCCAGGAGCAGTATGTCCCTCTTCAAGTGTAGTCTCCAGTACTGTACACAGTACTCAAGGTGTGGTCTAACCAGTCCATTGTACAGCGGCAGAATCACTTCCTTGCTCCTAGAGGTGATCCCCCTTATGATGCATCCCAACATCTTGTTTGCCTTGCTAGCCGCTCTCCTGCACTGCTCAGAGTTATTCATACATGCATCCACCATGACTCCTAGGTCTTTTTGCCCTATTGAGGCCTCCAGTGCCTCCCCTCCCAGGGTGTACCTGTGTTTAGGGTTTCCCCGCCCAAGATGTAACACCTTGCACTTGGTAATATTGAAATTTAATTTCCATATGTGAGCCCAGCTTTTCATGGTGTCCAGGTCCCCTTGCAGGGCCAACCTCCCCTCTTCTCCCTCAACTACTGCTCCCATCTTGGAGTCATCAGCGAAGAGACTCATTTCACACCCTATACCCTCCCTGATGTCCAATATGTATGCATTAAACAGGATCGGATCCAGTATCGAGCCCTGCGGTACCCCACTACCAACCTCTCTAAGGTTCGAGAGCTCCCCACAGACCACTACTCTCTGAGTGCGTCTAGCTAGCCAGTTTTCAATTCATCTGACCATCAAAGGGCCTACTCCCAACCCCATCAGTTTCTTCACCAGACTATTGTGGGGGACAGAGTCAAACACCTTGCTGAAGTCCAAGAATAATACATCCACAGGCTTTCCCCTGTCCAGTTCTGATGTTACCCATTCGTAGAACTCCACAAGATTGGTTTGACATGATCTACCTGGCACAAACCCATGTTGCCGACTATCCAGACCTCCCACCTCCTCCAAGTACACCCCCAATCGTTCCTTTAGTATACTCTCCATTAATTTTCCCACCACCGAGGTCAAACTGATGGGTCTATAGTTACCTGGTACTTCCCTCGACCCCCTTTATGGATTGGCACCACATGTGCCTCTCGCCAATCCCTAGGCACCCTCCCTGTCTCAAGTGACCTGTTGAAGAGCTCCGCCAGGGGTGCAGCCAGTATGTCCGCCTATTCCCATAGTACTCTCGGATGAATGCTATCCGGCCCAGGAGATTTGTCTTTCTTTAGGGCCTTGAGGGCTAACCACACCCTTTTGGAGGAGATAGCATCACCTGTCCCCTCCACCTTACTGGCCTTTTTATCCTTATCCTGATGTGACACCCTTGGAGTACCTCTCCCTCCCTCTTGCTCCATTTCTGTTGCTCCCCTGATCCCACTCACTGCCACTTCTATCCCCACCATGCCTTGCTTTGTAGATATCCCATCCCCCTCCCTAGTGAACACAGAGGCAAAGTACTCGTTAAATACCTCTGCCTGGTCCCTCGCCTCTTCCACCCACCCTCCTTCTGATCTCAATCTGCTGAGATGGCCCTTAGTTTTTCTCTGCTCCCCAATGTACCAGAAGAACCCTTTTCCCTCCATGTATCCCCTGTGCCAGCCGCTGCTCTTTACTGGACTTTGCCCCCCTCACCATCCGGGTGACTTTTCTAAATGCAAGATGGTACATTTCCTTATCTCTGTCCCCTCTTGTTGTTTTATATTTTTTGTAGGCTGCCTTCTTTTCTCTGACCACTACCTGAACCTCACTGGACCACCAGCATGGTTTATGTGACCTTGCTCCCTTACGTTTCACCTTAGCGCAGGTCCTGACTGCCTCATGAAGTCCCGGTTTTATGACCTCCCATCTCCTTTCCATATTTGTCATTGATGTAATCCCCTTCAAGTGATCCTTGAGAATATTTCCCATGCCCACAAAGTCTGTCCCCCTGAAGTCCACCGCCAATGTCCTAGATCTCCTCCCTTCCCCCCATGCTTATTTGAAACCAGACAGTATTGTGGTCGCTCCAGTCAGGGGATCCTCTACAACCAGGTCCCTTACCAGATTCTAATCTGCCAGAACCACGTCCAGGACATGCCCCTCCCTTGTGGACTCCATCACATGCTGTGTTAAGAACACATCCTGGAAGCTGTCCAGCAGCCTCTGCTCCTTGGTCACCTTAGAGGACATGGTTCCCCAGTTTGTACCTGGCATATATTAAGGTCCCCCATCAACACCACTCCTTCCCCTTTTGGTCCACACTGGGCAATGATATTGTCCAGCAAACCATCCTCCAGAACATTACCCATTCCGGGGGGCCTATATACTACACCCAGTTTGACCTTATCTCCTGCTGGGTATCTTAAGGTGACCCATAAGGCCTCCACATTTCCCTCTGCCTCTTCTACCCTAGCAATTTCTATGTCATCTCTAATGAACATAGCCACTCCATCCCCCTCTGCCCTCCTTTCTATCCTTCCTAAGCATAGTGTACCCCTGTACATTTAGGTCCCAGTCATGGTTTTTGTTGGTCCACGTCTCCGTGACCGCAGCCACATCCACCCCCGAACAGCATGGCCTGGAACTCTGGCAACTTGTTTCCCAAGCTCCTGGCATTTACTAACACCAACCCCCACCCCTTATCCCTGATCCCTTTGTCGAACCCCACCCAGGTTCCTTATACTTCCATCCTCCCTCTGCTCCTCCTGAAACCTCCACCCCAAGTCTGTTTCTCCCTCCGCCCCTTGGGTTTGAAGGCTACTCCCCTTATCTGGAGGAGAGGGCTTCTGGTCAGCCCCTCCCTTATCCCTTCCCCCCTCACAAGTTTAAACCCCACCTTTCTTGAATGTAGTTAGCCATCCCCTGTTTAAGGACTTACTTCCCTAATGGGGCAAGATGAAGCCTGTCCTTGGCATACAGTCCCTTATCCTCCCAAACTCCTTTCCAGTTCCCTAACACCCCCAACCCACTCTCTTAACCCCACTTCCTGAGCCAGTCATTAACCTCTGTGATCTTCATTTTTTTCTCCACTGAGGCCTTTGGTACTGGCAATATCTCCGAAAAGGAAATGTTGCATCCATTATCCCGACAGACTCTGGCAAGTTCTTGGAACCTTGCCTGGATTTCAAAACGCTGTTTCCCTCTAGATCGTTAGTTCCCAAATGCACCAGGAACTCCAGTTTCCCTCCACAATCCCTAACCAGTTTGTACACCATGAACTTTACTCTGTGCACTGTCAGCCCAGAGATACTCACTACCTTCACCCTGGTTATGGCATCCGCCCCCCTGTCCCTCCCACTGGATACCCCTAATCATCGAGTCTCCCAATAACAGAACCTTAACACCGCCATCATCCTTATGGTTACCTCCACTATGCACTCTCAGCCCCCTCCCTCCTTATTCATGATCTCAATTCCATGGGAGTCTTCCTGCCTTATTAGAGACCCCCTTGTCACCCTCCCCTTTCTGCCTCCCTCGTTATTTTGCCCACTTAACTCAGACCCCCTCTGAATAGGTGTTCCCTTTAACCCTCTCTTATCTGAATCATTTATCCTGGCCCTGATGGTTTCCCCTTCCCCCACACCGCCATCCTCCCCCCTTGTAATAGTACCCCTGCCTCCAGAGGCTCTCTGTGGGTCCCCTTTAGCTAGGGCCCCATCCTTGGTACTGACCCCCTGCTGAAGGGGGGCTCCTCCCATACTTCTCAACCTCCTGCCTCATAAATCAGGGACAAGGCTTAAAAAAATCTGGGACAAAGGACCAAAATCAGGGACTCTTATTCAAAATTGGAGATATCCACTCAGGATGCTGGTAGAATAAAGGGCTTAATGTAAAATGCATTTTCTAAATAAGAACAAGTCTGTAACTTTAATGTTTGACATTAGTTTGTACTTTTAACCCCTGCTGTTTGGTCACGGAAACACAATTTTTAGGAGGGACAGAGTAAGATTTTGAGGCAAAATCAGGGTCGCCCCTGAAAATCAGGGACAGTTGAGAGGTATGGCTCTTCCCCCACCTCCATGTCTCCCCGTTTCTCTCCAGTCATGCTTTCCTCCCTCATGTCTGCAATATGTTGCATCTCCCCCATCTGCTTAACATTTATGTTTCCCCTTCTCCCTCTGGGACTATTTCTATCCTTTCCATTGCTGGTCTGTGATGCCCTATGGGTATCCGACTCCCTCCCCACGGCCTCTGTATCAGTTTCCTCATTTCCACCAACCCCTTCCTCCCCCTCTAGGTTGCTTAGTAGCTCAAATTTATTGTGACACTCTATGTCAGCCTCCATCAAGTAACCCGAGTTTCCCCTGACTGCACCTCTAAACTGCCCCTCTTCCTCCCCTCTTGCCCTGTTCTCCTTAGGAGCTCCCATCCCACATTCTGCTGTTTTAGGCTTCCCCACAACAGCCCCTTCCTTCTCAATGTCTGCTCTACTAGGCTTCCCGACAACAGTCCCTCCTGACTCTTCCCCATCCACTCTCTTTGTATTCGGAATGTTCACCCCGTACGCTTTCCCCTTAGCATCAACATCCCTATCTAAGGGTCCTCTGTCCCTAATATCCCCCCTCCTGCTTGCTGTAACATAATGTCCTGTAATTTCAGAGCGTTGCCCCAGCCTTCCCTCAGCCCCACCCTTCTGCTGCCCATATCCACACCCCTTATCCTTGGACACCCCCCCCAACTCCCCCAGCTTACTCCATAACCAATATACTTCACTCCTGATACAAGATAGCTGTCTACAGAGTGGGCAGCCTCCCTCTCTTCAGGCCCAATTGAGATCCCACAGCCTGTGCAGCCTGCAACCCTTCCAAAGATGACTGCCATGGTGGAATATGGCCACCCTATTTGTCCCCCTCTGTTTATAATGGCACACACCCCTTTTCTCAGTCCCTTCCCCCGGAATACAGCTACTCTCTATACTGACTGCAGTTATTTACAAATCCAATTTCAACCCCACCAATAAAGTTCCCAAGTCTCACAAATACATACAGTCCAGTGTGTGTCCAGTTCCACTAACAGTGTGTGTATGCAGACGTTGGGTACCATATGATGTCACAGGCCCACCAGTTCCTGTTGCTTCAAATTTCAGTCCCAAACAGAAATACACAGCCCTTCAATCCCAACCCCCAGTGGCTTTATTTAAGAAAGCCTACAAAACAGGGTGGGTCGGAGGGCTCTTACCAACACCAGGCAAACATCACATTTAAATTTCACTCTAATTATCACTGCCAAACAAGTGTTCCCAAGCCCCAAAAGTTACAATATCACAGCCTAAGTAACAGTTCTAACTCAAAGTAGTAATTTTTAACACACAGAACTAATTTCACGTACAAAACTATTCAAATATTTCAGTTAAAACAGAATATAAACCCAGACCTCTGTCCTTACCAGCCTCCTGCTTATGTTCCCAAGTGAACAATGAAAGGCAAGGTGATTCTTGTTAATTTCCCTTCCCCCTAACACCAGGCAAACATCACATTTAAATTTCATTTTAATTATCATTGCCAAACAAGTGTTCCCAAGCCCCAAAAGTTACAATATCATGGCCCAAGTAACAGTTCTAACTCAAAGTAGTAATTTTTAACACACAGAACTAATTTCACATACAAAACTATTCAAATATTTCAGTTAAAACAGAATATAAACCCAGACCTCTGTCCTTACCAGCCTCCTGCTTATGTTCCCAAGTGAACACCACACCACATTTTCAACATGGCCTTTGTTGGACCCCTTCTCATGAACAGTGCCAGTGTCATTGTGTTCAATTGTCCCAAAAGGTGACTGCGCAGACCAAATGCGCTATTCTGTGCCACAGGTGCGAAAACATGGTTCAGGCAGGTTGTGGAAAATAACAGCTGTACTGTTGTGAAGGAGGTGTGCAAAAATGGCAATGTTAAAAATGTGGAGTGAAAATATTTGTCAATTTGTCAATGCCGAATGTTGCTTGCTGGCATTAGCAGTCAAAGTGCAAGAGTTAGACAGATGCAGTATAGGAATGGCAGTGAAGTATTGAACTGATGCCAACTCCGTCCTGCAGAGATGGACAGGCACGGTCACAACATTTCACGTCACCCTACCCTGCAGACACTTACAAGTATCGAGGTGTGCTTTGGGGTGTTTGGGCTTTCCACTCACCTCATTCCATAGGAAATACACTGAAATGGGTGCAGCATAGGAGAATCGGGTGAACTCTGGGGCCAAAGAGTCCATGGCGCACCTCAGTGCCTGTCACTGGCTGCAGGGTGGGGGTGGGGATGGAATGGCGAGTGCATTACTGTCGACAATCCCAAGTCACACCCCCTAACACCTGCCAGTCCCTACAGGGTAGGGCGTTATCAACATGGGCTTTTTGTAACCCCTCTGCATGAACAGTGACACTATCAGTTAGTTAGCCTAAAGGTGATTTTGCACAGTTGCTGCGCCATTTGGCACCACAGGTATTAAAGCACATTTTGAACAAGATGTGAAAAATGACAGATGTTGTGTTCATGAGGAGATGTAAAAAAATGGTAATGTTGAAAAGTTGGAGTAAAAATATAAAAAACTGATGAAGTTACGAGCGTGCATAGAAACTGCGCAACGCACACCCGTAATTGTTTTGGGGATTTTTTACACCAGATTTTCAACATAGGCATTTTGAGACCTCCGCTCATGAACAGTGTCACTGTGATTTTCTTAATCTGTCCCGAACAGTGATTTCCCGCAGTGACTGCACTATCCTGCGCTGTAAGTGCAAAAACACATTTTGGACAGGATATGAAAAATGACAGCTGTGTGTGGGAAAATATCAATGTTGAAAATCTGGAGTGAAAATATTACAAATTTGTGAAGTTATGTGAGTGTGTGGAAACTGCGCAATGCACACTTGTTACACAGTCATTTTATGGACTTTTGTTACCAAACTTTCAACATAGGCATTTTAAGACTTCTGCTCATGAATGGTGTCACTGTGATTTTCTTAATCTGTCCTGAACATTGATTTCGCACACCGACAGCGCCATTGTGCGCTACATGTGCGAAAACACATTTTGGGCAAGATGTGAAAAATGACAGCTGTGTTGTTCATAAGGAGGTGTGGTAAAATGGCAATATTGAAAATCTGTAGTGAAAATATTAAAAATTCTCGGAGTTATGAGCATGCGTAGGAGCTGTCCAAGGCACGCTTGTAAAACAGTCATTTTTGGGATTTTTTTCACCAAATTTTCAACATAGGGTTTTGGGGCCTACCTCATGAATCAGACACTGTCATTTTGTTAATCAGTGCCAAAAGGTTGTTCTGTGCAGTGACTGCAAAATCACCTTTCGGAACCAGATAACAAAATGACAGTTACTGGGTTCATGAGGTGGGGTCTCAAGAACCCCATGTTGAAAATTTGGTGAACAAATTCCTAAAAATGGCCGAGATATCCACTTTAGTTGACAAAACCCTATTTATACCATTATACAGGTTACCGGCATTTCTTCAGTTCGTGGTTGGCTTTAAAGAGTGCAGACATGTTCCCAGTCCACCGAAGATCATCATACCAGGCTCTGGAGGTAAGTATGGGGTGAGAGGGGGGCTGTAGGGAGGTGAGTGTGCAGATGGTGGGCACAGGTTGGTTGGGGGGTGCCACAGTGCAGGACCGTTTTCTTTATTTTTACAGAAAATTTTAATAAAAGGACACTGGGACTATTGGCACATTGGGGATGGGTTCCCAGCATGCCACCTGGATGTTTGTTGGGGAAGGGGGAGTGGAGCTGACAGGGATTGGGCACCACATCGGCCATACAGTGTGCTGGGGGGTGCATGAGCTGAGGCGGGATTGGGCACCCCCCTTGGCACTCAACAAATGGGGGACATCATGCCGACGGGAATTTGGTTACCCCATCAGCTAATGAACTGGGGAGGAGATCATGCAGACAGGGGGACTGGGCACCCCCCCCGTCACCTTTTTAATTTTTTTATTTTATCTTTTTGCCCCGCTTGTCTGCTGCCAACATCTGCTGGTCACGGTGCCTTCCTGCTTCCACCTTCCTGCTGTGCTCTCTCCTGGAAACCCCCAACTTACCCCTCGGAAGGTGGGGCCATGGTACTGGCCAGGTGCCACGATCAGTGTGACTATCTGGGGCTGCCAGTCGGGAGGCTAATTGAAGCCGAAGGCAGGCTTCACGGAGGTGGCAGACTACTGGAGTGTTGTTTTTTTTCCCATATGTGGGGGGCAGGGACGTGCAATGACATCCTGCATCCGCCATGCTCCATTAAAACTGTTGTGCGTCAGTAGCTTGTAGGACCCAAGATCTCCACCAGGGGTCTGTCGAGTGCCGGACAGGACCCATCCCTCCCCCCAGAGAAGGAGAGAAGTCCACTGGATGCTCCATCCTTCTCCTCCCAGCTGGCCCTCCAGCGACCCGGGTCAGTTCTCGAACCGGGTCACCGGCATCGCATGTGGAAATGCAACCACTGTGCCGACAGGCTGGCCCCCCTCGTTGACTTTTATTTAATTTATTTATTGAAATGTTTCACCAGGAAGGCACAATGAATGGTGGGCGGCAGCTTTCCGTCGGCTTCGTGGGGACTGTGAGAGGCCGATGGAGAAGCTGTCATCATGGGGACACCACACAATGCAGCTTGTAATTGACTGCTGCAGTCAGGAATGCCCCGCAGCCAAAACAGCTGATTGCGTAGTGATAGGGCACTTCCTGCTTGCAGTGGCCTGTCTCTTTGAGCATAGTGGCATGCTCATTAACTGCCGTCATCTACAACATGCTCCTCTATTCGCTGTGGCAGAGACCAGCCCTAGAATGGACTGCTGCATTCGGCACAACACTACCATGCCTCCACAACCCACTTCTGAAGGAAACTGATACAATGTGTTTCTTGCACATGCGTGCAAGCAACACAAAAATTAGTGGTGTTAGGAGTGTGCATAAAAAATGCACACTGCATGCTCATAGCACAGTCACTTTTTGGAATTTTTTCACCAAATTTGCACCATGGGCTTTTTCGGACCCCACCTCATGAACAGTGGCACTGTCATTTCATGAATCAGTCCCAAAAGGTGATTCCAGACAGTGACAGTGAAATCACCTTTTGGGGCTGAGTAAGAAAATCACTGTTTTCAGTTTTGCATGGAAAACAATGTGACAAAGAGGGACCTTTTTCTAATCTGCAGCACAACAAATGTTTAGACATGCTAGGGTGGACTCTCAGTGTGCCACAAGAATGCTGACATGGGGATTTGGCACCCTGGTGTCAGCTATGGCATGGGCAGGGGGCACCAGGAGTCCAGGACACAAGAAACACGAGGTTCTATGAGATAACGGTGACTGCCTAAAGGCGAGCCGCGTTATCGCGACGTCAGAGCAGTGAAAACATTTTCGGTGCTCTGACATCCTCGTTGCATGGAAGAATGGTGCCGGGGACATACATCCCCCCCCCCAACCGCACCCCCCTACTGAAGGATTCTCAACTACAGGGGGGTGAATGTCGGGGGGGGTGAAAGCATAAAAAATAAAGTTTCGGGCCGGGCACAATAAAATTGCACCAACACCAGGACCCAACCCCGGTACCTCCCCCACCTCAACTGCAGGCCAACCCCCCACAGCATGACGCAGCTCAGCAATCCACTGCAGCACCACCCCCTAACAGCCCTTTCCCCCTAGCCCACACTCGCCGTGCATGTGTACTTATAGCGACATCCTGTCGCCGAATTCGCCCACCCCCACATCCAGTCTCCCTACTCTCCCCATCACCATTTGGGCTTTCACCCATAAAGAGTCGTCATTACAGACAGTGCCCTTGTACATGCACCCACATCACAAGCTACTGAAATGCGATGAGGGACTGTTTTTTGATTGACAGAGAAAAAACAATTTTGCACACTGGGATGGGCTCCTAGTGTTGCAATATACTGATATTAAGGATGACTTGGGGAAGAGGGCACAAAATAATGAATGGCATTGTGCCATTTTGCAACATGCCGGCACCGCAGCACTGCGCATGTACGCGACTCGTGCGCATGTGCAGCGCATGCATCGGAATGCGGAAGCAAGCAGTGGCGGAAAGTATTTGCCCTTCCTGATTTCTCTATTATTGCATATTTGTCCACTGGATGTTTTCAGGTCTTTAGACAAAATATAATATTAGATAAAGGAACCTGAGTGAACAAATAACACTTTTTTTTTACTTATTTCATTTATTTAATGAAAAAGTTAACCAACACCAACTGGCACTGTGTGAAAAGTAATTGCCCCTAGTTAAATCAACCCAATTAAAGAGATAATTAGTCAGTTGATTGAACACAGCCAGGCTTGATTACAGCCAGCCCTGCTCAATATAAACCTCACTTATTTTGGCCCTTACCATCAGAGTCACGTTGCCAGCACAAAGATTCAACAAGCACATTATGCCATGATCAAAGGAAGTTCCTGAAAAGATCGAAAAAATTTGTTGCCCTCATCAGTTTGGAAAGGGTTACAAAGCTATTTCTAAGGCTCTGGGACTCCATCGAACCACAGTGAGAGCCATAATCTCCAAATGGAAAACACTTGGAACAGTAGTGAACCTTCCCAGGAGTGGGCGACCTGCCAAAATTACTCCAAGGGCGCAGTGTAAAATCATCCAAGAAGTCTCAAAGGATCCTAAAACAACATCCAAAGAACTGCAGGCTACTCTTGCCTCAGCTAGGGCCAGTGTTCATGACTCCACAATCAGAAAGAGACTGGGCAAAAATGGGCTTCATGTGAGAGCAGCAAGGCGGAAACCACTGCTAACCAAGAAGAACATAAATGCTCATCTCTCATTTGCCAAGAAACACCTGGATGATCCACAAGCCTTTTGGGAAAATGTTCTATGGACAGATGAGTCCAAAGTGGAACTTTTGGACAACATGGATCCATAATGTCTCGAAGCAAACACAGCATTCCACAGTAAGAACACCATACCAACAGTCAAACATGGTGGTGGTAGTGTGATGGTGTGGGGATGCTTTGCTGCCTAAGGACCTGGATGACTTGCCATAATTAAAGGAACCATGAATTCTGCTCTGTACCAGAAAATTCTTCAGGAGAATGTCCAGTCATCCTTCCGTCAGCTGAAGCTGAAGCGTAGTTGGGTCATGCAGCAAGACAATGATCCAAAACATAAAAGCAAGTCCACATCAGAATGGCTAAAAAGAAGTAAAATTAAAGTTTTGGAGTGGCCTAGTCAAAGTCCAGACTTAAACCCAATAGAGATGCTATGGCAGGACCTGAAGCGAGCAGTTCATGCTCGAAACCTACCAAATGTTACTGAATTAAAGCAGTTCATGAGGAAGAGTGGGTTAAAATTCCTCCACAGCGATGTGAAAGACTGATATTGAATTATAGGAAGTGTTTGGTTGCAGTCATTGCAGCTAAATGTGGCATAACCAGTTACTAAGTGTAAGGGGCAATTACTTTTTCACACAGTGCCAGTTGGTGTTGGTTAACTTTTTTTCATTAAATAAGTGAAATAAAAAAAAAAAACAAGTGTTATTTGTTCACTCAGGTTCCCTTTATCTAATATTACATTTTCTCTAAAGACCTGAAAACATCCAGTGTGACAAATATGCAATAATAGAGAAAATCAGGAAGGGGGCAAATACTTTTTCACGCCACTGTAACAGCTGAAATAATGCGTCTGTTATTCTGTATGCCAATGCTGGTGGAAGGCTTTCAGCTCTTTTGGGCTTTCGGAAGGATACTTTCAAAAGTCCAATGGAAGTGGTTGTGTGATCGGTCGTTTTCAGAGCAAAAAAACTCTTGAAAAATGACTGTAGGCTCCACCCACAGCCCTAAAAATACGTGCCTTCTCACCTCCACTTTATGGTCGCTGTGTCTGTTTAGGGCAAGGAGTGCAAATTAATCCACCTCCCTGCATATCTATACCAGTAGTATTTGACAAATACCTAATACCAATCAATTTCAAATCAAGTACCAAGCAATGTCCTGTACATTTTTGCAACACAGGTAAATTCTGCATTTCTTAAGAAATGTTAATGTGGTCTAATTTATTTTTCTGCTCACTGACCTCTCACTTCAACAACTTTGTTGACAGCTATTTAGGCAACAGCAATGCATGTCAGCGTGCTACTGAAGATGGCAAAACAAGGCTCACTGCATTTCACCAACAAACGCAGAAACAATCACAATAAGTGCATTCAGGTTTGGAGAGGTGGCTTGCAGGGTAATCATTAACAAAAACCAAAAACAATTACAAACCATTCAGGATGCAATTGAAAACAGACCTTTGATCTAGCCCCCACCTTTAATTTAAACCAAATAAACAGATAACTAATATAAAATACGATTAACCACAAACAACACAGCATAAGCTGAGTGAGCGCTATGCAGCTTTACCACAGCAGAGAAGATAACTTGAAAACAAAGTGTTCTGGCACTAAAATGGTTTTACAACTGAAGCATCAGGACAAGCAAGTGTTTAGACCTCTCTATGTGATGCATGTATAGCAGATCAGAATGAGGTCAGTGCAATATGCACAGCTCTGAAGATCCACAAATTATACTTTCAATATATTTTTTTAATGATCTTTTCAATAGTGCTTTTAAAAGTGAACATTCCAGTGGTGCGGAGGGTTAAGGCATTGGTTGCCACACTCTGCCACCGTACCAGCAACCCGGGTTTGGGAGTGGACTAGGGTTGCAGGGGTTGGTCGGGGGGGGTGGAGCATGCGAAGGCTGGCTCTCCCCTATTGGGAATGGGAGGTTAACTACCCCGCTATTGATTGCTACAAGGAGAAGGTCTACTGACAATGCAAGTGTGGCCGATGTTAAAAAGAGGGAGCCGCTGGTTTGATACTGGGCATGCGTGCATCCACACAACACATTCTGTCACCCATGCCACGGCAGGGATCTACGGGGAGAAAAGGGAAAAAAGGATGAAGGCTTCATGAAGCCCTGCCTACCTTCCCTGGCCTGCACCACCACCATGAATGCCAACTGCTTGCTTCTGGATATGGTCTGGGGCTCCCATGGAGGGGATCTATGGACTGGTGGGGTCCCATGGAAGTGGCTACTGGTTGGGGTAAGCAGGGACAAGGCTGTCAATCTACGGTACCTACAGCCTTGTCTGAAAGAAAAAGCTTTATGGAAAAAAAAAGGGAACATTACATTGCTTAACCCTGATACAAAATGCCCATCTCAGTGAAACTGAGTTCATTAAATATTTTCCAGTATGACATGTCACACATTGGCGTGCAGTCCAGCTACAGTATGTAAAACATATTTATTTATTTGTAATTATTCACCAAGAAAGGCATGCTGAGTAGTGACAGCTCGCTTCCATGTGCATCCTGGGTGACGGGTTACAGGGAGCTTCTTTATTGACAAGAGGAATGTTGGCAACGACACTGGGAAAAATTCTCCTACACTTATGGTAAGTGCCATAGGATCTTAAAGGGACACTGTCAACCTGTTTGGCATCACATAATTTATAGTTAAAACACCACATTTTATGATTACTTACCTGTTCTAAAATTCATTGATATTGATGATTGTTTTGTCTGCCTCCTTGTTTAGTAGAAGTGAAATACATGCTAGTGTATAGTTATAAACTAACATACTAACATACTAAAATGCCAGCAGAATAGGCCTAACGGTTTCTCGAGTCTGCTTGATTTTCAGCACCCACACTGAGGGCCGCTTTTGGTGTCCTCACTCTTTGCATACATACTGTTCAACCTGTTTTGGGCCTGGTCAGATTTACCCTCCCTAGCCTGTCCCATCCCCTCTTAAACCCGTTCACAGTCCCCACCTCTACCAGCTCCCTGGGCAGTACATTCCATGGCTCCATTACCCTTTCAGTGAAATAACATCTCCTCCTCTCTCCTCTGAGCCTGCCCCCTTCCAGCTTACACCTGTGACCTCTTGTTGCCCCACCCTCCTTCCTGTGGAACACCCTGACTGGACCTCCTTTATTGATCCCTTTCATGTACTTACAGACCTCTATCATGTCCCCCCTGTCCTTCTTCTCCTCCAGGGTGTACATGTCGAACTTCTTGAGCTTCTCCTCATAGGTCCTCTCCCCCAGACCGCAGATCATTTTGGTTGCCCTCCTTTGGACCCTCTCTAGGAGTGTAATGTCCCTCTTTAAATGTGGTTTCCAAAACTGCACACAGTATTTGAGGTTTGGCCTAACCAAGCAATTGTACAGTGGAAGGATCGCTTTCGCCTTTCTGGAGGTAATCCCCCTGGCGATGCATCCAAGCATCCTATTTGCCCTTGCCGCTGCCCTCCTACAGGTCTCTGAGTTGTTCATTTTGACATCTACCACTACCCCCAGGTCCCCCTCACCGTCTGTGACTTGAATCATGTCTCCTCCCAGGGTATACCGCTGGCCTAGATTTCTGAGTCCCAGGTACAGAAGCTTGCACTTCCCTGCATTGAATTTTATTTTCCATTTTCCCGACCACCTTTCCAGAGCCTTCAGGTCCTCCTGCATGCCCCCCCCCATCCACTACTGCACCCAGCTTTGAGTCATCTGCAAAGAGACTCATCTCACTCCTAATCCCTCTCCTGATGTCTGAGATATAGGTATTGAACAGGAGTGGCCCCAGCACTGACCCCTGGGGAACTCCACTAGTAACCCACCTTGGGGATGAGGCTAACCCTCCAACCACCACCTTCTGAGTATGCTCAGAGAGCCAGTTTCCTATCCATCTTAACAACTGTCTCCACCCCCATTTCCTTCAGCTTAGCCAGCAGGCCACTGTGGGGTACTGAATCAAATGCCTTGCTAAAGTCCAGAAAAGGACGCTCCACTGGCCTACCTCCTGATCCAGAGCCCTTGTCACCCGGTCATAGAACTCAACGAGATTTGTCTGGCAAGATCTTCTTGTGACAAAGCCATACTACTTCGTCCAAGTACCCAGTTTGCTCCAGGAACCCCCTAGCCTTTCCTTGACAATACCCTCCATCACCTTGCCAACCACCGATGTCAGGCTGACGGGCCTGTAATTTCCTGCCTCCTCTCTTGGTCCCCCCATGTGGATCGGCATGACATGGGCCACCCTCCAGTCTTGGGGCACCCACCCAGTCCTCAGAGAGAGATGTTGAAAAGCTCCGCTAGAGGGAATGCCAGGACATCCGCCAGTTCCCTCAGCACCCTGGGATGTATCTCATCTGGCTCAGGTGCTTTCTCCGTCCAAAGAGACCTGAGGGCTTCCCTTACTCTCTTTATTGGGATTTCAGCCTCCATGTCCTCCCCTTTTCACCTGCATTGCTGGGCCCCCACCTGTCTGTGGTGGCTACTCCTTTCCTCAGACCCATCACGGCCCCTGGTCTCTACTGGTCCCACCCTTGCTCTGATTTGCCCCTGCTCCCCTCGCAAGATATAGCCCCTCCATCCCCCCTGGTAAAAACTGAGGCAAAAGACTCATTTAGGACTTCTGCCTGTTCCCCCGCCTCCTGTGCCTAACCATCCCCTATCCTTATCTCGCTGATCTGCCCCCTTACTTTCCTTTTTTCCCCTATGTATCTAAAGAACCCCTCGTCCCCCTTCTGGATCCCACTGGCCAAGGACTGCTCCTTTTTTGCCTTAGCTTCTCTCACCACCCTGGTGACTCTCTTGGCCTTCAGCTCATATTCCTCCTGATCCCTTTCTCTCCTTGAGCACTTGAAGCCGCGCATAGGCCACCTTCTTTTCCCTTGACGTATATAGCCCTCCCAGGTCCTCCAGCAGGGTTTTCTGGCCTTACCAAACATACTCCTTCTCATGTGAGGATCTGGTAACCTGCTGTATTCCTCCTAATGATCCCTCACCTTGTTTTGTTTCAAATCCTGATTCTATTCTTACTGAATACTTCTTGAACATTAGAAACATCCCTAAACAGTGCAGCCACTCATGATGCAATGGACTCCTAAACTCCCACAGCATCAAGAGTGGTTAGACTGTGTTGGGGGGATTCCCAAGTCCGGGAAAGATGCAGTGGCAGTTGATTAAGGAATGTAAACAAACATGTTTTTGTGTGGTAACACCAATATGGTGGGTAGTCCATTTTTCACTTTTTAATACAAAAAAAGAATCTGAATCAAACAACCTGCTAAATCAGCAGTCTCTGCAGAATATGAATAATCATAAAATATGTTTTTATGTTTGCTTGCACGCATGTGCAAGAAACATAGTGCCATCATCGGAGATTTCGGAGGTCTGTCACCTCCTCCTCCAATTCAATTAGTGTGTTGGCAGGCGCTGCCTCTGTAAGCCAATGCATTCTGGAGCTCTCTATGACAAGCTCCAAAATGCAGTGGCATACAGTTGAAAGGGGAAGCTACGCCTCAGTGAGCAGCGATAAGATAAGGCTGCTCACGTGCCGCTCCCCCCCCACAGACAGATGCCCGCAGGCGTGCACAACCCCCGCACGCACGCACTGTATAGCCGACGGGTGCCCAATCCCGTTGGCTGTGCCTGCCTCCCCATACTCCCCCAAACCCTTCTGAAATAGCCAAGGGGGGGTGCCCAATCCCCCGCCGGTGGCACTGCCCTAACCCCCAGTAGTAGTGCCACGCTGGGAGCCCACCCCAGCATGGCAAGCATCCAGGCCGACGGGGTGCCTTAATCAGTCGCTGAACGTTAATTTCAATCTTGTGCCACGCTGGGAGCCCACCAGCGTGGCAAACATCCCATGACGCTTTTTTTTAAAAACCTGTAAAACAAAAACTGTCCCACAGCACGCCTCCCAACCCCCACTCCCACATCCCGCACCCACCCACTGCGCACCCAGCCTCCACATCCCCTCACCCCATACTTACCTCCGGACTCGGCGGACGATCTCGTGACCAGGAGCACGCCTGCACTCTTCAAAGGCGACCGCAAACTGAGGAAATGCCGGTAAGCTGTAGTGGGCTAGATAGGGGTTTCAACTTTATTGCATATCTCAGGTATTTTTGGGAATTTTGCACAAATTTTCAACATGGGGTTTTTGGGACCCCTTCTCATGATTGATGTCACTGTCGTGTTATTCGGGCCCGCAGGGTGATTTCGCAGTCACTGTGCAGTCACTGTGCGAAATCACCCTTTGGACATGAGTAACACCATGACAGTGATATTATTCATGAGAAGGGGTCCCAAAAACCCCATGTTGAAAATTTGGTGCCAAAATTCCAAAAAATGACTGTTTTACGAGCGTGCATTGCGCAGTTCCTACGCAGGCTCGTAAGTTCGCGAATTTTCAATATTTTCACTCCAGATTTTTGACATTGCCATTTTACCACACCTTCTTGTGAGTAGTACAGTTGTCATTTTTCACATCTCACCCAAAATGTGTTTCCACCCATGTAGCGCACAATGGCACAGTCGGTGTGCGAATTCAATGTACGGACAAATTAAGAAAATCACAGTGACACTGTTCATGAGCAGAGGTCTTAAATGGCTATGTTGAAAATTTGGTGAAAAATTCCTCAAAATGACTGTTTCTGAGGCGGGCTTTACGCGGTTCCTACTGCCTTTCTGGAGTCGCCAATTTTCAATATTTTCACTCCAGATTTTCAACATTGCCATTGTACCACACCTTCTTATGAGTAGTACAGCTGCCATTTTCACATCTCACCCAAAATGTGTTTCCGTAATGTGGCGCTGAAGCGCCTAGTCGGTTATCTGAGATCAATGTACTGGACAAATTAAAGAAAATCACAGTGACACTGTTCATGAGGTGAGGTATTAAAATGGCTATGTTGAAAATTTGGTGGAAAAATTCCAAAAAATGACTGTTTTATGAGCGTGCGTTGTACAGTTCCTATGAACGCGTGTAAGTTCGTGAATTTTCAATATTTTCACTCCAGATTTCCAATATTGCCATTTTGCCACACCTTCTTATGAGTAGTACAGCTGTCATTTTTCACATCTCACCCAAAATGTGTTTCCGCCCATGTAGCGCACAATGGCGCAGTTGGTGTGCGAAATCAATGTGCCAGATAAATTAAAAAATCACAGTGACATTGTTCATGAGCAAAGGTCTTAAAATGGCTATGTTGAAAATTTGGTGAAAAAATTCCAAAAATTGACTGTTTTCGAGCGTGCAACGTACAGTTCCTACGCACGTTCGTAAGTTCGCAAATTTTCAATATTTTCACTCCAGATTTTCAACATTGCATTTTTACCACACCTTCTTATGAGAAGTACAGCTGTCATTTTTCAAATCTCACCCAAAATGTGTTTCCACCCATGTAGCGCACGATGGCGCAGTCGGTATGCAAAATCAATGTACGGGACAAATTAAGAAAATCACAGTGACACTGTTCACGAGCAGAGGTCTTAAAATGGTTATGTTGAAAATTTGGTGAGAAAAGTCCATAAAATGACTGTGATACGAGTGAGCATTGCGCAGTTTCCACACACCCTCGTTACTTCATGACTTTGTAATATTTTCAGTCCAGATTTTCACCAGTGACATTTTTCCACACTTCCTTATGAACAGTACAGCTGTCATTTTTCACAACATGGCTGAAGTGTGTTTTCACAGTTTCAGTGCAGAGATGCGTGGTCACTGTGGGAAATCATTGTTCGGCACAGATAAAGAAAAACACAGTGACACTGTTCATGATCGGAGGCACCAAAATGCCTGAGTTGACAATCTGCTGTAAAAAATCCCCAATCTAATTATATTACGGGTGTGCGTTGCACAGTTTCTATTTTTTTTTTCTATTTATACTTTTTGCGCCCTCCTCTCTCTGCCAGGCATCCGCCCGGTCACGGACCACTCGGCTGCGGCAACCCCACATGAGCCGTAATCCTGGGACCCCCTGGATTACCCCCCAGGGCGGAGATGTGGCACGGTGCCACTTAACAGTGGATAGGGGTGGGAGTCGGCCGGGGAGCCAATTGCAGCCCAAGTGGCGAGCATCATTAAGGTGGGGAGAGGCGGCTGAACATTTTCCCTTTAGAGGGGGCGGAACGTGCAATGACGCCAGCCAGTCTGGCCCTGCCCTTAGAAACCTTTGTTGTCCCGTATGCTGGGGTACTCTCTGGCCTCCACCAGGAGTCCCCATGCATCAGTGACTTCCCATGCCCTCCCCCCAGAGAAGGAGAGCAGTTGTGGAATGCTCGATCCTTCTCCCCCCAGTCAGTCGTCCGACGATCCGAGCTCGATTCCGAACCCAGGTCGCCGGCATCGCAAAGCGGAAATCCAACCTGGCCAACAAGGGCCAGCCTGGCTGCACAGTTTCTATACGCGTGACTTCACAATTTTTTTTTATATTTTTAATACAGATTTGCAACATTGCCATTTTTTACACCTCCTCATGAACAGTACAGCTGTCATTTTTTACATCCTGTTCAGAATGTTTTTGCACCTGTGGTGCTAAATGCCGTAGTCACTGTGCAAAAGCAGCTTTCGGCTAATAAAGTGATATTCCCCCTGTTCATGAGGTGGGGTCACAAAACAAACATGTTGAAGATTTGGAGTGAAAATACCAACGAATGCCTGAGGTATTAGGGTTTCCAACTATAACGCCCAACCCTGTAGAGAATGACAGGCATCAGGGGTGTGACTTGGAATTCTTGCTTGTGATGCTCATACCATTCCACACCCTGCAGTCACTGAGAGGCATCAAGGTATGCCTTGGACTCTTTGGCCCCAAACTTCACCCCATTACCCTATATCGCACCCATCTCACCATATTTCCCAATGAATGGGTGCGATACACAAAGACCAAGGAACATCGTGACACTTGTCAGCGTCTGCAGGGTGGGGTGTGGTGAAATGGCGTGGCTGCTATGCCTGATGAGACCCAAACGCACACCCCAATGCCTGTACTCTCTGCAAGGTGGTGGTGGAGTTGGCTTCAATTCAGTATCTCACTGCCATTCCTATTACGCACCTCTGTAACTTCTACACTACCACTGCCAATACCAGCAAGCAAACATTCGCATTGATAAATGCTTGTTTAAGCTAGAGACACTTTAAGGCATAAGGGTTGACAATGTCCCTTTAACATCCACTTGGACAGTGACCGGAGATGGTCAGAAGGGACCACAGTTTAATGTGTCACGCTATGGGACGCACGACACCTCAGCAGTGCTTTCAGACCTCCCCAATGCTGCACTACAGAGTTAGTGTTGGGCATTAGACCAAGTTCCTGATGTGAGACTAGAAGCCATGGCCTTCCAATCTTCCAGCCCAAGGTGTGAGTGTGGAACCTCACTGAACCACTACTAAAACAGTTGTCACTCTCCTATATGAAACAATGCATGCAATATATATCAGTTCTGTTTATTTTTTTATTTTCATGTATATGGTTTAACAGGAAAGAGTCTAGTTTAAAGTCCCTGTTTTCAATTGCATCCTGGGGCAGGAGAAAGCACAGACAATTACAATATGAACATATGAACATATGAAGAAGCCAGCAGAATAAGGCCATTTGGTCTATCAAGTCTACTCATATTGCAGGGTCCACAGCTTGAGCTAATGTCTCTGCACTCCCTCCCCACTCCTCCCATCCTCCCTACCCATGATCCTTACTTTCCCCCAATGCCTATTCCAGCTGCCCACTGTCTTCAATGAGGTGACCTTTTCTGGCAGCGCATTCCAAGTGTCCACCACCCTCTCTGTGAAGAAGTGCTTCCAAACCTGCCTGCTAAACCTCCCACCCTCCAGTTAAGACTGTGCCCGCTTGTGTTGTGGTTGCTTGTCACTCAGCTTAAGGAGGCTCTCCTTAACCTTATTTATCCCCTTCAAGTACCTGAAGGTCCCAATCATGTCCCCCCCCCCCCTCTCTCTCTCCTGTCTTCCTGGGAGTACATGTTCAGTGCCCTCAATCTCTCCTCATATGCCTTACCCTGCTTACCCACTATCATCTCTATAGCCCTCCTCTGGACCTTCTCCAGCAGGTTAATGTCCTTTTTGAGGTGTGGGCACCGGTACTGAACTCCATATTCTAGATGGGGCCTTACCAGTGACTTGTACAAGGGCAGTATAACCTCCTCTCTCCTGCTACTGATCCTCCTAGATATGTATCCCAGCATCTTGTTTGCCTTTGCTGCTGCTTTCTTACACTGTGTGGAGTGCTTCAGATCACTAGTGATTATCACTTCCAGGTCCTTCTCCTCCTCTGATGCAGATACTCGGGCTCCACCCAGGTAGTACTCTGTCCTGGGATTCTTGGCTCCAATATGCATAACTTTGTATTTCTTGGCATTGAAGCCAAGCTGCCAGATCGTGGATCACCTCCCCAGCTTTTCCAGATCTTCCTGTAGGTCCTGTATCCCTTTAGCTGTGTCCACTCTCTCCCATAGAGCTTGGTGTCATCCACGAATAGGCACATTTTGCCCTTAATGCCATCCCCAATGTCATTGATGAAGACATTAAACAACACTGGCCACTGCACAGACCTGTGGGACCCCACTGTTTACCTCTCTGATACCAGATAACTCTCCCCCCATACCCACCCTCTGGGTTCTGTCACCCACCCTCTGGGTTCTGTCCCTCAGCCAGTTTTCCACATCGTTTCCTCAACCCCAAGATCCACCAACCTCCCAATCAACCTTTTGTGGGGCAAGGAGTCAAATACCTTGCTGAAATCAAGATAGAGGATGTCTACTGCTTGGCCCCTGTTTACTGTCTTAGTGACACAGTCAAAGAAGTCAATCAGATTCATTTGACACAATCTCCCACCCATGAACCCATGCTGCTTCGCATCCTGAAGACCATGCCCCTTTAGATATTCCACCAACTTTTCCTTTAGTATGGTCTCCATGAGCTTGCCCACAATGCAGGTCAGACTGATCTGGTCTGTAATTCCCTGGGTCATCCTTAGGACCGCTTGTGAGGAGGGGCACTATATGTGCTTTCCTCTAGCCCTACAGTACCACGCCTGACTCCACTGAACTATTACATAGGTCTGCCACTGGCCCTGCCAGATCCTCAGCCAGATCCTTTAGTACCCTTGGATGTATTCTGTCCGGTCCTGGTGATTTGTCCACTTTCAATGTTAGCAGCCCCTCCCTCACTCTATCCTTCTCTATCACTACATCTGTGTTCTCCCTCCCTGCTCCTCTTTTCCCTCCTGAAGGCACTGGCCTATTCTTTTCCCTGGTGAAGACAGAACAGAAGTATTCATTTAGTATCTCTGCTTTTCCCCCATTTTCCTGCACCCCTTCTTAAGCCTAACAGCCCCTTCCTTCTTGTCCTTCTCACTTACATAGTGAAAGAAAGACTTCTCCTCTTCTTAATTCCTTCAGCTATCTGCAGTTTCTTCTGCGCCTTTGCTCGATGAACTTCCTTATTTGCCTCACTAGCCAACCATAGGTAATCTTCCCTATCCA
This sequence comes from Neoceratodus forsteri, assembly GCA_016271365.2. NCBI lineage: Eukaryota > Metazoa > Chordata > Ceratodontiformes > Ceratodontidae > Neoceratodus > Neoceratodus forsteri. Next base: position 534,873,658 of record CM028138.1, read on the forward strand.
CCTCTCTTTTGGTGTTCCTGAGTTTTCTATAGCACAACCTCTTTTCCCTTACTGCTTGGCAACCCCAGAACTGAACCAGCTGGATGCTTTAGCCCTTGTGTTCTTACCCCTGAGCCTAATGCACTCCTCAGTGGCAACCAGTATTCCTCCCTTAATGATGGACCACCTTTGGTCCACCCCCATATCTGCTTTGATGTCTGCCAGATGGCTCCTTAGCACTTCGCCCATTTTCTTGCAGTCTGCCTACCTGAAATCCAAGATTTTGGTCTTGGTCAGTATGCTTTCCCTGCCCATATCCAACTGGAACCCCACTGTGCAATGGTCACTTCTACCCAGTGGCTCCCAGATCATTATTTCCTGTACATGCTCCTTATTTGTGAGCACCAGATCAAGAATTGCCTCAGTAGGAACTGGAAAAAGTGCATGCAATAAAATGTAGTGAATTGCCAACATTACAGAGGCAGCATACATCAAGGCAGTGAAGCAAAAATTCAGATTATTGCAAACCAAAAAATTAGAATTTGAGAGGGGATACTAATTAATCTGAGGACATGTCTATGAAATTGCTTAAAAATGCAGTACAAGGCCAGAAGTAAAGTAGAGAATGCAAAGACAGCAAGGAAATGAACTGATAAAACCAGCAAATATATATTCGGTACACGGGACTGTATCTCAACAAGTTCTTGTAGCAGGTCTTCGGTAAAATGTACTGGGGAAAATGACGAGTCAGCAAAAAGCAGCAGCTTGTGAATGTGCACAGTTCCAATCAGGTAAAATGTAATATTGGTCGGTAGAGCAGCTTGTACCTCTAGACTCAGGAGTTCAATATTTGAAAACATTGTGAACAGTATCAACACACTGAAGCTTCTTCTTGTCCCAAGCAAAACATTCAGAGTTTTAACAAAGCCAGTTCTGAAAAATGCATCTATACAAACTCTAAAGCTCATTGCACCTGCTGAAATGGGTGGTTAAAATGGAAAATCTCACGGGGGGAGACTACACATTTTGATGTAAAATAGAACATCGCTGATGCACATGTTTCCTCAAAAAATGAAGCAGTGGGAGGGCAGACTTGAGGGACCAAGGGTGCCTTCTAACCATAAACTACTACGTTACTAGATACATATTGCATTTTTATGTTTGCTTGCGCACAGCGCACAAGAAACATATTGAGATAGTAGAGCACTGCAGATGTATGACAGTGTTGTGGCCAATGCAGCGGATATTTTTAATGGCCGCGTCCCTTGTCCACCAATTAATGCTGAAGCTGCCAATGATGGCAGTTTCAGAGTGAGCACCACACCTGAAAGAAATCTGCAGCTGCAATCAAAGGCAGTTTCATCACTGCAGTGGCAGTCCCCCCTCCCTCTTAACCAGGCACACAGTAGGACAACAAATTTAAATGTTAGCTCCCTCCGACTGCTGCTGCCTGCCCCGCACCCTCCGTTCCCCATCGCACCTGCATATTGCAGCAGAAACTCCCCCCACCCTCCAAACCAGGCACACTGCAGAACAACAAATTTAAATGTTAGCTCCCTTCTACTGTGGCTGCTGTCCACCCTGCACCCCCATTCTTCATCCCCTGCCAACATCAGGGTGTTCAATCCCCATGCCAGCATGTATCCTCCTCCCCATGTGGCACACTGGGAGCCCATCCCAGTGTGCCAAAAAATACTTATTCAATGTTTCCACACTGGGATGCCCACTGTTGGATGTGACACCCCGCCCCTATGTTCTCAGCCGACCTTAGGGTGCCCAACCGGGTCCGCATTGATACCGCCTTTAGTACCTGGTACACTGGGAGCCCACCTCAGTGTGCCAAAATCTATTTAGTTAATATTTCACCCATAAAAAAGAAACAGTCCCATGACATCTTTTTTTTTTATGAAACCTAAAAAAGAAACGGTCCTCATCATTCTCGCCGCCCTCCCTCCCGCACCGTCCCACTGAGCACCCCACCTCCCCGCAGCCCTCCTCACCCATACTTTCCTCTGAAGATTAGCAGCAGCAATCTTCTGTGGACCGGGAATACGTTTACACTTTACAGACCAACCAGGAACTAAAGAAATGACGGTAAGCCCTATAATGGCAGTCAATAGGGGATTTCAACTTAGGTTGATATCTCAGCCAATTTTTGGAGCTTTGGTCCCACATTTTCAATATGGGGTTCTTGAGACCTCACCTCATGAACACTGGCACTGTCATTTCATTTCTCAGTTCCTAAAGATGATTTTGCTGTTGCTGTGTGGAATCACCTTAGGGACCAATTAATGAAATGACAGTGCCACTGTTCATGAGATGGGGTCCCAAAAAGACCTTGTTGCAAATTTGGTGAAAAAACTCCAAAAATGACTGAGTTACAAGCATCCATTGCTCAGTTTCTATGCATGCTTGTAACACATTTTTAATATTTTACATCTAAGTTTCAACATTGCTATTTTTACTATTCTTATGAACAGTACAGCTGTGATTTTGCATCCTTCCCGAAATGTGATTTTGCACCTGTGGCACAGAATGGCATGGTCGTTGTGTGAAATCAACTTTTGGGAAAGATTAACGAAATCACAGTGCCACTGTTCTTAAGTGGAGGTCCCAAAAAGGCCATGTTGAAAATTTGGTGAAAACATTCCAAACAAGCATTTGTCAATGCCGAATGTTTGCTTGCTGGCATTGGGATTGGAAGTGTAGGAGTTAGACAGCTGCATAATAGGAATGGCAGTGAAGTATTGAACTGAAGCCAACCCCGCCACCACCCTGCAGATACGGACAGGCATTGGGGTGTGCCTTTGGGTCATCAGGCATAATGGCCACGCCATTTCACCACACCCCACCCTGCAGACACTGACAAGTGTCACGGTGTGCCTTGGGATCTTTGGCCCTTATGCACACCCCATTCCATTAGGAAGTACGGTGAGATGGGTGCGGTATAGGAGAATGGGGTGAACTTTGGGGCTGAAGAGTCCAAGGCATACCTCGATGCCTCTCAGTGACTGCAGGGTGTGGAATGGTATGAGCATCACAGGCAAGAATCCCAAGTCACACCCCTGATGCCTGTCATTCTCTATAGGGTCGGGCTGCTATAGTTGAAAAGCCCATACTCAGGTATTCATTGGTATTTTCACTCCAAATTTTCAACATATTTGTTTTGTGACCCCACCTCATGAACAGGGGAATATCAGTTTGTTAGCCGAAAGCTGCTTATGCACAGTGACTACGGCATTTAGCACCACAGGTGCAAAAATATTCCGAACAGGATGTAAAAAATGACAGCTGTACTCTTTCATGGGGAGGTGTAAAAAATGGCTATGTTGCAAATGTGTAGTAAAAATATTTAAAAAAATGGTGAAGTCACGAGCGTACATAGAAACTGTGCAACGCACACCCGTAATATAATTAGGTTGGGGATTTCTTACAGGAGATTGTCAACTCAGGCATTTTGGTGCCTCCGATCATGAACAGTGTCACTGTGATTTTCTTTATCTGTGCCGAACAATGATTTCCCACAGCGACCACGCATCTCTGCACTGAAAGTGTGAAAACACACTTCGCCATGTTGTGAAAAATGGCAGCTGTACTGTTCATAAGGAAGTGTGGAAAATGCCACTGGTGAAAATCTGGACTGAAAATATTACAAAGTCATGAACTAACGAGGGTGCGTGGAAACTGTGCAATGCTCACTGTAACACAGTCATTTTATGGACTTTTGTCACCAAATTTTCACCATAGCCATTTTAAGACCTCTGCTCATGAACAGTGTAACTGTGATTTTCTTAATCTGTCCTAAACATTGCTTTCGCACACCAACAGCACCATTGTGCGCCATACAAAGCGTAAAAACACATTTTGGGCTTACATGAAAAATTGCAGCTGTACTGTTCATAAGGAAGTTTAATAAAATGGACATGTTGAAAATCTGGAGAAAATATAAATCTGCAAACTTACGTAGCATGCATAGAACTGTGCAACGACGTCAGAAAAGTAATTTTTAGACTTTTTCACCAAATTCTCAACATAGTCATTTTAAGACCTCTGCTCATGAACAGTGTCACTGTGATTTTCTTAATTTGTCCTTACATTGATTTCAAGACACCGACTGCGCCATTGTGCGCTACATGGGCGGAAACACATTTTGGGTGAGATGTGAAAAATGACAGCTGTACTACTTAAGAAGGTGTGGTACAATGGCAATGTTGAAAATCTGAGTGAAAATATTGAAAATTTGCTAACTAACGAAAGCGCAAGGGAACTGTACAACGACGCTATAAAACAGTCATTTTTGAAATTTTTCACCAAATTCTCAACATAGCCATTTTAAGACCTCTGCTCATGAACAGTGTCACTGTGATTTTCTTAATTTGTCCCGCATACTTGACCTCGACACCAACTGCGCCATTGTGCGCCATAGCAGAAACACATTTTGGGTGAGATGTGAAAATGTCAGCTATACTACTCATAAGAAGGTGTGGTAAAATGGCAATGTTGAAAATCTGGAGGAAAATATTGAAAATTTGCGAACTTCACTAGCCTGCGAGGAACTGCTAATGCACGCCAGAAAGCAGTCATTTTTGGGAATTTTGGCACCAAATTTTCAACATGGGGTTTTGAGACCCTTCATGACTGATGTCACTGTCATGGTGTTATTCAGGTCAGAAGGGTGATTTCGCAGTCACTGCGCAGTCACTGCGCGAAATCACCCTTTGGGCCCGAATAACGCCATGGCAGTGACATCAGTCATGAGAAGGGGTCCCAAAAACCCCATGTTGAAAATTTGGTGCAAAAATTCAAAAAAATGCCTGAGATATGCAATAAAGTTGAACCCCTCCTATCTAGGCCATTATACAGCTTACCGGCATTTCCTCAGTTCGATGTCGCTTTTGAAGAGTGCAGACGTGTTCCTGGTCCATCAAGATCGCCGCTCCGAGGTCCAGAGGTAAGTATGGGGTGAGGGGGGAGGGGAGGTTGGCGCAGTGGGTGGGTGCGGTTGTGGAGGGGGGCGGGAGACTTCACTGTGGGACCGTTTTTCTTCACAGGTAAAAATAAAAAACGGACGACGTGGACGGTTTCCATGTTGGTGGGCTCCCAGCGTGGCACAAGGACGTGGGGTGGAAGTTCAGCCGACGGGGATTGGGCACCTCGTCGGCTCATGAATTGCTTGCCATGCTGGTGGGCTCCAGCGGCACCCCACTGCTGGTGGGGAAAGGATAGCAGCCGACGGGGATTGGGCACCCTGTCGGCTATATGATTAGTTGCCATGCTGGGGTGGGCACCCAGCGTGGCATTTGCAAGCGCTTGGGGGAGGCGGAGGGAATGAGAACAGCCGACGGGATTGGGCACCCCGTCGGGTTATACAGTGCGCGGCGGGGCGCGCGACACCTGCGGGCGCTCAGGGGGGGAGCGCGTGAGCAGCCTTTTCTTATCGCTGCTCACCTGCCGTAGCCCCCCTTTCAAATGTATGCCACTGCATTTTGGAGCGTGTCATAGACAGCTCCAAAATGCATTGGCTTACAGGGGCCACGCCTGCCAGCATACTGACTGAATTGGAGGAGGAGGTGACACACCTCCGAAATCTCCGATGATGGCACTATGTTTCTTGCACATGCGTGCAAGCAAACATAAAAATGACTGTTACAAGTGTGTGTTGCACAGTTTCTATGCACACTCATAACCGCCACTTTTTTATGTTTTCATTCCAGATTTTCAGCATTACTATTTCTTCACACCTCCTCATGAGCAGTACAGCTGTCATTTTTCACATTCCTGCCCTAAATGTGTTTTCACCCTTGTGGTGCAGAATGACACACTCGCCGTGCAAAATCACCTTTTGGGATTGAGTAACAAAATGATACTCCCACTGTTCATGAGATGAGGCCCCAAAACACCCATGTGAAAATCTTAGAGGAAAAATACCAACAAATGCCCAGTGTGTTAGGGTTTCCAATCATAACGCCCACCCTGTACAGAGTGACAGGTGTCAGGGATGTGACTTGGGGCCGTTGGCCATAATCCTCATGCCACTCCACCCCCAGCCCTACCTTGCAGCCACTGACTGGTACTGAGGTGTGCCTTGGGGTCTTCGGCCTAACGTTCACCCCATTCACCTATACTGCACCCATCTCAGCTTATTTCCTTATGGAATGGGGTGAGCATAGGGGCCGTAGACATCAAGGCACACTGCGACACCTGTCAGTGTCTGCAGGGTGGGGTGAGGTGGAATGGTGTGAGTGTTGTGGCTGACAACCCAAAGGCACCCTCCCAATCCCTGTCAGTCTCTACAGGGTGGGGTTGGTGTTACTTCATTCATTCTCTGCCATTCCTATTTTGCATCTCTCTAACTCCTCCACTACCAATGCCAATACCAGCAAAAAAACATTTGGCATTAACAAATGCAGGTTACACTTAATGCGGTACAGTTTATGTTGATAAGGCTCATTTTGCACAACTGCAGTCCCTATTTTGCTCCTGGAATGGAGTGTGTCTGCACTGCACGCTGCACACACACACACACACACACACACACACTTCCACCACTGAAATGGCTGCAGCTGTATCTCAGAAACAGGAATTCCTACACTGATCTGAAATGGAGATCACCCCTTGTAACTTGTAAACTCCATCAGGCCTGACATGCCAAACATCTGATTGTGCAGTCTAGTTATTTGTTGGGGAGAAAAATGTGTCCCAGAATTTCTAAGGGATTCGATAGAAAGTCTAATTACTTTAAATTCTGATGATCTCTCTAGAAATTCTGTCCCCCACCCGCTTGGCCCATCTATGAGGTGCAAGGCTGTTAGTAAGCTGTCGTGACATGATTTATCAGCAGTTCCTCGCTTTCGCCTCAGACTGACCAGGTTCTTTAAAATCTGTTCTGTTTTTATCCATCAGGTTATTGGAAATTCCAGTTCTAACTGCATTATGATGCTGGTTAAAGCATTGAAGTTGGAACTGAAATAAACAGTTCAATATCTGACTACATCTTAAACTTCCTCCAGCTGGTAATAAAGAAAAATGAGCCCCACCTCAGGTAAACAAAGCCCCCCCTTCCATGTTGCTCCCAGATTTAGTTATATTATCATGTCTGCTGCTGCTGGGGGGGGGGGTTGTCTGCTGTTGCTGCTAGATTGTCTGCTGTTGCTGGGGGTTTGCCCTCTGATGCTGGGTCATCATCTGCTGCTACTGGTGGGTCAACCCTTCTCCATTCAGCTGCATGTGTTCATTGTTCCCTGCCTGCCCACTGGACCCAGTTCCTACTCTAACTCCTGCCCCAGATTGATTAGTAGGTTCATGTGAAAAAACAAGATTATCATCTCTTCCCCTGCAAATAGCCAGTGAGTTTAGCAGCCATCACTGTCCTCATTGTTGTCCTCATTGTTAACCTCGTTGCTGTCCTCATTGTCGTCCTCATTGCTGTCTTCATCGCTGTCCTCATTGCTGTCCTCATCTCTGTCCTCATTGCCATCTTCATTGTTGTCCTCTTTCTTATTGTCCTCATTGTTGTCCTCCTCATTGTTGTCCTCATTGCTGCCCTCATTGTTGTCCTCATTGCTGCCCTCATTGCTGTCCTCATTGTTGTCCTCATTGCTGCCCTCATTGCTGCCCTCATCGCTGCCCTCATTGTTGTCCTCATTGCTGTTCTCATCGCTGCCCTCATTGCTGTCCTCATTGTTGGGTGATCCAGGTACTGTAAATAACACAGGAGGTAACCAACCTGGACAACACTCTGGGTTACTCACAAGGCACTTAAGTTCAACATCTGGAATAGTAGCTAAAACCCAGAGTGTTATTCACGTCAGCCACCTGCTGTTTTTATTTACTCAGGTCACCCAACAATGAGGACCCAGTGAGGACAGCGATGGCTGCTACACTGACCAGTGGCTTTTTGGAAGGGAAAATGACAATAATCTTGTTTTCTACAGGCATCTATGGGTCAGAAATCATTCTGGGACTGTGTTGAGGGTCTAGGTTGTGACCAGGTCTTGTGGTGGGCAGGCTGATGAACTAGCTGGGGGGGGGATTGGTGGGAAGTTGTAGCCTGTAGGCTACACTTGGTCAGGGGTGTTGTGAAATTACTTCATGCATAGCAACAAGAACTATGAACTTACACAGGCAATGGAGAAAAGGACCCCCTCAGCAGCTACAGATGACGGCACCACAGCAGCAGTAAATTACCCCTACTTAATCAGCAGATGTGATAAGATAAGGGATCCTGGGAGAAACAAGGGCGAGAGAAGGGCAAGGACTAGATGTTTCTTATGTAGCCAGATATTTATTTTCAAAATTAGCATTTTCAACCTCAAAATCCAAAAATCTTAAATCAAAACACACACCAGAATTCTAATAAATCTGATTCTGAGGACTGGATTCCAAAGAACCCCATTTTGAACCTCTCTTATGCTACAGTATACTCAGAGGGTCAAGGATGCCCTTCTGTGCAGCACACAACAGAGTGCACTGGCATGGGTAAGTGAGTGGAGTTGACATGTTATTGGCAAGCAGAAAACCCCCCCTTGAAGGCATTCTAGCTGAAGCACAGGATTACTGGCCGTGGATGTTCTGGCAATAAAAAAGCTAATTCAGCATTAAAAAAGCTGAAGGTGTGCTTGTACTTCCTTTTTTTCTTTGTAAATTGAGGATTGCAACCTCCATAAGAGCACCCCCTTCACTGTAGTGCACTGTTTACTTTCATATAATTTTTTCTATCACTAAGTCACACTGCATCAGCATCACCATTGGGAAGTCGAGAGGGCTATCACTAAGTCACACTGCATCAGCATCACCATTGGGGAGCCGAGAGGGCTATCACTAAGTCACACTGCATCAGCATCACCATTTGGGAGTGGAGAGGGCTATCACTAAGTCACACTGCATCAGCATCACCATTGGGGAGTCCAGAAGGCTATCACTAAGTCACACTGCATCAGCATCACCATTTGGGAGTGGAGAGGGCTATCACTAAGTCACACTGCATCAGCATCACCATTTGGGAGTGGAGAGGGCTATCACTAAGTCACACTGCATCAGCATCACCATTGGGGAGTCGAAAGGGCTATCACTAAGTCACACTGCATCAGCATCACCATTGGGGAGTCGAGAGGGCTATCACTAAGTCACACTGCATCAGCATCACCATTTGGGAGTGGAGAGGGCTATCACTAAGTCACACTGCATCAGCATCACCATTGGGGAGTCGAGAGGGCTATCACTAAGTCACACTGCTTCAGCATCACCATTTGGGAGTCGAGAGGGCTATCACTAAGTCACACTGCATCAGTATCACCATTGGGGAGCCGAGAGGGCTATCACTAAGTCACACTGCATCAGCATCACCATTTGGGAGTGGAGAGGGCTATCACTAAGTCACACTGCATCAGCATCACCATTGGGGAGTCGAGAGGGTTATCACTAAGTCACACTGCATCAGCATCACCACTGGGGAGTCGAGAGGGCTGTCACTAAGTCACACTGCATCAGCATCACCATTTGGGAGTGGAGAGGGCTATCACTAAGTCATACTGCATCAGCATCTCCATATGAGCTTAGAATTTGCATCAGTGGTGGGGCCAGGCTGGGGCCATACTAGGAACATGTCCCAGTAAAACTGTACTGTGCCTGTTCTGTTGGGATAAAACAAAGGTAAGGTTAGACCAGATATACTGCTAAACCTCTTGTCACTGAATGTGGGACTATATGTGGCTTTCAAAATGTGGGAGAGTGACTCTCAAAATATGAGAAACTGGTTATGTAGCCCAGTGGCCCTCATTTGGAACACATCATAAAACACCAAGATACAAGCTCAGAACACAATCGGAACAAGTGCCTTTATTTGCAAATTTAATTTTGTTTTAACATCACAGAAGAATAAGAATTTCTGCCTTCAGAGTCTTAATTTACAGTGCCTCTGAGTGAGCAAAACTTTTCCATGTAGGCAGGATCAATTCTGAGGTGTCAAGTGAAGGATGTCCCTCACAGTGTGGGACAATTGAGAGATATGAGTCAGGGAGTAGGCAGAACATGGCACTGTGGCAGGTGAGGGTTTAGGCCAGGACTGGAATCGGACTCACGGCCAGGTACTGGATTAATAAATGGGGAGGGATAGATCAGCGAGGCCAAGGCAGGGAGAATTAGGACATACTTCTCAATCTCTTGTCACTGAAATGAGGACACTGAGCTAAAATGTGGGACAAGGTATCAAACCATGGAACTATGAGCTCAGAACACTGTGGATATCGGATTTGTATGCTGTAACCTACATTTGTTTCTGTCTGTCCTCAATGTGACGAGGTATCTTTGGAAATGAGCCTCTGGCTCAAAGGTTGTAAACCGATGATACAAATAAATAAATAAATAAATCAGTACTTTTATTTGTGTGGCATTTAATGTTTGATTTAGCACACTAAAGTATTCTGAATTTTCTTATTTAATCCTGTGTTAATGTACGGTATCACACTTTCTAAGTGGGATCGCACCTTTTCCATGTGGGGCAAAGTGAATATGAGGAATAAACTGAAGGGCAGCTTTCCTAACGTGGGGCACTCAATGGGTATAGATTAAAATGGCAACAGGATGTGTGAGCAAGTGGGTAAAGGCAGATGTGTCCAGATTCAGGAGACTGTGATGTGGTGCTGACCATGCTGGTTTTGGACGTTGCTGAACGGACGCTTAATCTGAGAAATGAGAAAATGGCCTGTCAGGTTTCTCTGTGACCCACCACAGGATGTTCAGACCCTGGCTATAGCCCAGTGAGTCCACATTCCTGCAGCCATCACTGGCTTGCATGGTCCATATCCACAGTAAACAACACATACTTGTATGATCAGCACTCTAATTTCACCTGCTCATTTTTAAAATAAACCACGGTAGCATTTAACCAGATCTCAGATCTGATTTCCTCCTCCTCCTCACTCACCCCAGTACAGTTTCCATTGCAAAAACAACAAAACACAGACAGTGCATTAGCTGAGACACACCAGAGAACACTGTCATACAAGTGCAAGGTCTTCATGCCGCTCTGCCTGAAATAATTAACCTGGCATGGCTTTCTTTACATTCTGGATATTGACATTTGTGTTACAGCGTAAGTAACTTTTGACATCTTTTATAATTATTGGATTTCACATTACTTTTTTCTAAAAAAAAATTGTTTTACTTTTTTTGGGGTTCATGCATCTGTCTTTTCCTGCACTTTGCTAATTTTCAATATTAGATTTCAGTATAAAATATAAAAATGCTTGAAACTTTAATTGTGAGGGGTGCTGTAAGTACTGCAAACCAGTTCTTGCTCATCATAAACCTTTTTTTAGATAACATTTAATATTTTAAATGCCTTTTTTCCACCTGAATTTTTACTGCTTGACCATAACTTTGATTGAAGTGTTTTACAGTCCATAACTGGAACAAGAATTGTGAGAATCACTTGTTTTTTAAGTTTGATAGTACCGGAGCTTTAGATGACTGGAGCAGGGTATCATTTAGGATTAGCCAGGGGCTGTGGTTGAGACTCATGTGATTTCTTTTCAACCCCTATAATGTTGAGACCTCTACAGTTTCTTTTCAGCTCCTATAATATCCATTGCGACCCCTGGGAACCCCTAAAACAAGGTTTCCTTAGCATTTGTTTTTATAAAATATATTTGGGGGGAGTTTTACCACCCCTATGATTCTGCTAAAATGGGACTTTGTAACTCCTCTGATTCTGGTGAAACGATGCTACTGGACTGGAGACAAGTAATTATTCAGATGCTCCTAGGCAATCATATAAAACTGAAGCACTAGAAACCCTCGTATCATAGGGCATTTTGGCAATAAAATAAACTGGACAAAAGAACAGAAATATTCTGTTACATTGATAGGTTCCTCAGTTAAGAACGCCGTACTCAAGGTTTGGATTGAAGACCATTCACCATCCTTCAGTGAATGGAGACAAGAACGCATTGAAATTTTCGAAATGGAAAAACTTGCTCATCATGCATGTGGGCAAGGGAACAATTGTTTTTTCAAAATGGGGTTCTGTGTATAACGTATTAAGGCCACAATCTGCAGGACCTGATGCCTGTTGCGTAGGTCAGTATTAGAATGGACGGTCTCCGATTCTTGCCTGACCTGCCACTACTCGCACCGACAGGTAGCATTATTATATCTCTGATCACAGTCAACCACTTTGTAGACAGACTGCTTATTCTATCTCACGCTTCTTTAGGGTCTGTACTGCTTTCTCCTGTATCTGTTTAATGTACTCTTGGACTATTCTTTACATTGTGGTATTTATACACTGGTCTTCATGTAATCGAAGGTTCTAAGAATGATTTTAGTGAATATTTTTTTTTGAGATTTGAGAAACGTTATAGTTTTTCAAGGTACATAGAATATAGGAATGATTATCAATGAAATGTTATTTTATTCATATTTGTAATTTATGTTGAACTTTCATAAGTGTCTTTTAGTCTTTCTTTTTTTACTTGTATTATTGTATGTCATTGATGACATCAACAAACATTTTCATTGGAAAAGTTGGCATATATATGCTTAGTCTGCATATAGGGTTTGCTGCCTGATCACTGTTGAAATACCAAATAGCACAGAAGAACATGATTTGAATGGTTCTGTACTCTAAACCTATGTTTTGTCTAATTGTCTGCCGTAAGTAGTCAAAGGCCATATATCAACAAACTCCAGTGGACTGTCGATACCTTTGGTACTGTATGTATATCAGACATACAAGTTTTTCCTCAGAGTTTGGCAATTATCCCTACATGTGTTATTAGTTCGCAGTTTTTCCAAGGGGTGGTTTAAAATATTTGGGGCCAGATGTTTAGAACCTTTCCATGCACAGTGTGGCTTCTCCTGCAAATTTCTAACACAGTGTTTTTTTACATTAAAATGCCTTGTTTATTCTATCTCACCCTTTTTAGGGTCTGTACTCCTTTCTCTAATAAGCATCTAGCACCTAGTTCCCCATTTCTACTGACCCCCCCCCCTCAACTTTATTCTGTCTGATGGCTGTTTAATTCTTCATAACCCAGTTAGCAATCTGACCTCATAAAACGGTCTCCTTACATTTCTTCAAACCCTGGCATACATTACCCTCAATGAAGTTTGCCATTTCTGCATTGGCCCACCCTCTCCCTGTAACAGCCCAGACAAGCACTTAAACACTTTAGCTCTCCATTTCACCTCCAAACCCCCTCCCTCCCTTATGCTCTGTGCTGCCTAATGGTTCTGTTTCAGCTGTATTTTCTACGGATCCCATTGTACCAATGACGTGTTCCTGATTGTATTCACCAATACACTGTGATGTATGTTTTTTGCCCCGTAATTCTGTTTGTATATTATGTTATGTATTACTACTGTAGTGTTGTCTACCAGGACCTCCTTGTGAATGAGCTTGCTCAATGGAGTTTTTCCTGCAATAAACTTGAACTAGGTGTCTTCAGGTGGTTTCCATTTGAGATATTTAGTGAATCCCTGAGCCACTGAGCAGCCAAAGGGATTGTAGCAGAGAATCTAAAGATAACACAACATCTCAAGTGTATGTCACAGGATTAACATTGTCCCTCTGTCCCATATCCATTAGTTGTCTATAGACACATGGATTCATTGTGGTTTGTGATATACCTTTATTGGACCAACAAAGAAACAGTCTGTAGATGTCGCAGTACACAAATTGTCAGAGGCACACCGGTGTCTCCATCAGGTGTTTTAGCAATCCGAGTGGAGGAAGCAAGTTTTAAACCTAAACTTACATAATTATTACACATGTTATGATACATTCATTTAGGAATATAATATTAAAGAAGCATATAATATTAAATTACTGCCTGAGATACAGCAATAACCCAAAGAGACAGATCAGAAGATTTCCAACTTGATTTATTCTCAGTGGGATAGTGGTATAACAATGTGAATTGGTTTTACCCACTCATCTATTCCCCACATTCTGTTGCAAATTGTTATCTTTTTGCAATGCAATTGTTTGTTTTAAAATTTCCAAACTATTCATTTAAAAGTGTTTTCTAGCATATTCTGTATTTGTGAGCTGGTGTCTAATGATGTGTAACTTAAACTATAAGCAGACAGACAATAGTTTGTTTCAGTTGTGGCTTATGGAAATAAAATAAAATCAAGCTTAATATTAAACAAATGCCTGACCAGAACTTTCAGGGACATTACTTGAAATTATTGTAACTACTAATGCTGGTGATATCACCAGAGACTCTGGAGAGTGACTGATTCCCATCGGATGGAGTTATTCTTTCAACAATTTAAAAGCAGTTATCATGCCTCTTCCTAATCTTTTCTCTGTTAAGTAGAATCTCAGGTCAGATAGTCTGTCTTTACTCTCTAAACCCTATACACAGCACCATCTGTTATTTTTGTTTCTACACTGAACTTTCAGATACGTTAAACCGAGGTCCTGTTTTCATTCTCTGTTGGTTGTTTAGAGGATGGAAAGGTCCCTGGCACCCTTAAAAATGTAGGAGAGTTTATCCAGTGCTATAGCCCAATTTCCCTATTTACTAGCCCATCAACAGAGTAACTCTGGTTCTGTATCCTCATCCCAGGATAAGGCTAACAATAGGAAAATATTTCTGAGCCCTTCCTTCCTGGTCAACAAAAAGAAATAAATACATAACTAAATAAATAAATTAAACTCATTCTAATAGATCTATATATTTGTATCGTATTGTGACGATTGCTGTACAGTATACTGTATAACCAAGGATCAATACAAATGCACGATTATCTATCTTAATCTATTTATAATATTTCTCTGAATACAGACAAGGATTGTATTTGTGTTATTGCCACAGCTCTGTATTGTGGCTCTTGTTTTAGTTGGGTATTTATAGTGTGACTCCTGTTTGACTTATGCAATATATACATCTATAGTTTATTAGGATACCATTTTTGTTAAACAGTTTTGCAGGAATTTTTTTTTAAACCTCAACGATTTGTCATGACGTGTTTTGGACTGTGATACAGTGACAGATATTTATTTGATTTCATTCAGTGACAGAATCAACTACAGTTGTGATCCAGAGCCCAGCTGAACAAGTCCACATAGCGGGGGGCACAGTGTGGCTGAACTGCAGTGTAGAAGCAAAGTCCTTGGCAATGGAATGGGCATACTGGTACAAACAGCAGCAGGATGGCAGCTGGGACTTTCTGTACCAAGTGCACAAAGATGGCCTCACAGAAGGAAGGTATTCTGGGGTGGTGAACAGCCAAGGAAACTCCTTTTCCCTGCAAATTGATCATGTCCAAAGGAATGATTCTGGTATTTACTACTGTGCTATTAAAGTCAGCAGAATCTTCTTCTTTGGTAATGGTTCTAAACTGATCATCACAGGTATGTAGACTTGACAAAAAGGGAAAACAAGGCACTACGCAGTGTTTCAACGACAGATAGGAAAGATGAGTCTAGAGAATGAGCTGGAGTCTATACATTACATGGAGTGAAAAAACAATACTTCTATGCATATTATTTTAGTTGTGTAGTTATAGTGCAGACTTTCAATCTGTCCTCTGAACTCTGTCGCTAGTTATATAGAAAGCCAGCAGGTTAAACATAAAGTTGAATTAAAGTAATTATTTATTTGAAAATGTTTCATGTGGTAAGTCATGCAGAGAACAATTGTCTCCTTTACAATTATGACCTGGATTTACAGACAATTAGATATGATGCATCATGTGTGCACAGAGAAGTGTTTAAATCACAGCTGCATAACTCTTTCCTGGATGTAAAGTATGAATGTGGTAGCGTTATAATTAAGTTACTGATCACTGAATATATAGAAACATAGAAACACAGAAGTTGAAGGCAGATAAGGACCCGCAGACCCATCCAGTCTGCCCATTTAGGATGTTCAACTCCTCAGTCTAACCTCATATCGTGAACTCCCCACACCCATGACCATCTTTGTTGCTCATGCTGTACCTCTTCCAGCAATCTAATATCCCTGTTTAGGTAAAGGAGCCAAAACTGAATGCAGTACTCCAGGTGTGGTGTAACCAGCAATCTGTATAATGGCAGGATCACCTCCCTCCTCCTCCTAGAGGTTATACCCCTTGCAATACAACCCAACATCTTGTTGGCCACTGCTGCTGCTTTCCTACACTGTGCTGAGTTGTTCATTGCTCCCATAATGAGTACCCCCAGATCTTTCTCCTCCTCAATCACAGCTGGCTGCACCTCTCCCCCCCAGATGGTAGCTCCTCTTTGGATTCTTTGCACTGAAATGCAGCACCTTTCATTTTTTGGTGTTGAAACCAAGTTGCCAGATGTCAGACCATGTCTCCAGCCTTGTATGATCTTCCTGCAATCCCTACCATATAAGAGGAAGAATGTGTACACTGGCTTATGCCTGATATGTTAAATGTTTCAGAAATGATAGGCTGACACTTCAGAGACTCACAAGCTAACACCCTTGTTTGTGTCAATGGTTCTGTTAGTAGCACTCTGTTCTCTGGGCCAGAAAGATCAGATGGTTGTAGGTTCAAGTCCTAGGTCCTGTGCATAGACTAATACCTGACATTGACACTTCAGTGCTGTACCATGGGAAGGGGGAAGAGGTGATCTCCTTTAGTGTTAAACCCAGGTCCCTTCAGCTCATCTCTGGTGGCTGCACAAGTAGACGTTATAAATCTTATGACACTGATTAAAGGAGTGCAGTAGATATCCCCAGTGTCTCTCTACATTCCCTCTCTCAATGGCACAGGGTCTATGCAGTACAGCTGTGAATGGGATATTAGTGCACTTAATAACTGATGCATGTACGCTGCACACAGTCCTGTGCTGCCGTCATCTAACTCATTGCTTCGTAAAATGTTTAGGGATTCAGTCTATATGAAAAGCACTATACAAAACCAAATATTTATTCTACAGTTCCTACATTAGCTGTATCTAATGCATTGCTTTGTAAAGTGCTTTGGACTACAGTATGTGTTAAAAGCACTATATAGTATATGGTTACCCTTTGCTATGTATAAAAATCAGCCTGCTCAAAATCCTTGTTAAGCACATTCTAAACCATTGTGGGCATTCCAAAGTGCTGTTATCCGCATTCTGAACAGTTGTTATGCACAGTTCAAAGGTCATGCAATTTTAAATTTCTCATTTATTCTACACATTGCTACTTACTAACTACTCCGTGCCCAAAGTCATACATTTTACCTTCCAAAAGTCAGGAAATCTGATTTTGTTATGTGAGTAGAACAAAGAAATGGCAAGATTTTTTGTTTTCACTTCAGTGGGGGTCTGTCACTCTAATGTAAAAACCCATATACTATAAAAAATAAAATGTGGTCAACCACACACAATTCAGCATGTGTTTTCATCTCAGGGTTGAGATAACAGAATGGACTTCTCAAACTTCGCTCTCAAGGTTCATATGCTGTCATCTCAACCCCTCAATGGAAACACAGCCTTGTTGTGTATGGTTGCCCATATATTATCCTCTATATAAATCAAATTCTATTCTATTCTATTCTACAGGTCCTGCACTACCAGTGTCTAACTCATTGCTTTGGAAAGTGATTTGGAATACAGTGTGTGTATGAAAAGCACTACATAAAATAAAATCTGTTCTATTCTGCAGTCCCTGCACTACCAGTATCTAACTCATTGCTTTGGAAAGTACTTTGGAAGACAGTGTGTGTGTGTATGAAAAGTGCTACATAAAACACAATCTGCTCTATTCTACAGTCCCTGCACTACCAGAATCCAACTCAAAGCTTTGTAAACTGCTTTGGGATTTAGTGTGTATGAAACACCCACACATACAATCTAATTCTATTATACTGTCCCTGCTCTGTTGGCATCTAACGCATTACTCTGTAAAGTGCTTTGGATACAGTGTGTATGAAAAGCACTATATAAAACCCAATTCTATTCTACTGTCTCCACACTACCAGTAACTAACTCATTGCTTTGTGAAGTGCTTTAGAATACAGTGTATATGAGATACGCTACATAGAACCAAATCATAGTGTATTCTGTTCCATGCACTACCAGTATATAACTTTTGTAAAGTGCTTTGGGATAAAGTGTGAATCAAACCCACTAAATAATACCAAGTTCTATTGTACAGTCCCTGCCCTACCAGTATCTAATTCAGTTCTTTGTAAAGAGCTTTGGGATGCAGTGTGCATTAAAGGTATTATATAAAACAAAATGATAATCTATTAAAAGTGCTAGATAAAACCAAATTCTGTTCTGTTAATTTACGACAGATAATCTGTAATAATTCTCATTTCTAGATAACACAGTAGGATCCCCTAGCCTGTTTATCCTGCCACCCAACTGATGAGACAAAGCTCCATGGAGATGGTTACTTTAGTTTGTTTGGCCAGTGATGTTGCCCTCACTGGAGTCCCATTCTCTGGAGGATTTTGGGAAAAGCTGAGAAAACACTGGAAGATGGTGGTGTGATAGGCAAAGACGGGACCTTCAGTATCAGAAGCCAAATTTCCATCCCGACACAAACATGGAAGGTTGTGCTGTCTGCATTTGTCAAGCTAAATCCAGCTCTACTGAGGAATTAATAGAGGACAGAATATCAATGGATGGAGGTATCAAAAGTAGTTTGAATGAGTGACTTATCAATAAATACTGCTTGTGTAAATGGGTCAAGATGGTCAGTAGTAAATATTGTCTCTGATTGGATAAGTCAGGTCATCTGCCATGCCTACACATATGAACACATAGTGCTATATTTGTTAAGCTAAACATCTTAAGTGCCATATCACTCCAGAGTCCAGTTTGCTTTATTTGATTGGGATATATAGGTATCGTGGTGTACTGAGGAGCACTTGGCCTGTTTCATGCCTTCAGCACATGTGCTGGAGGCTCCCTACCATTCCCTGTTATTTATTTTTTTTCTCCTTATTAGAGTACCTAGCCTTCTGCATGCTTTCTCTTCTCTGCCTCCCTTTTTGTGGCTGTGGGCAGAGCCTACAACCATCCTGCTTTCACTTAAAAAATGGTGTTTCCATGGAACACATCTTTTAGGAGTTTTCAGTTACCTTGTTTACCTGTGTACATCAGCCTGGGTCAAACACTGAAAAAACGGGTATCGAAGAAAAAATAGTGGTTTACAGACACATGTAAACCCGATCAGTGCACTAACCCAGTTGCTTTTGAAACCAGGTTGAAGGTACTGAGTTCACAGGAATCGATGCCTGTAGAACCCAATTGTGCTCCACATGTAAACGGCATCACTTGTCAGATCATTCCCGGATGCATGCACTTTTAATGCATCCTCTCTTTTTAACCTAAAACTGCATGTACTGAGCATGCTCACCTCAAGTTTGCATCCCTGCTGGTATTTCAGAGATGTACGTGTAAACAAAATTGTGTCTCTGGAACCGGAATGAGCTGTTCATGTATACTGAACAGTGTTGAAACCAGAACTACCAACACCAATTCCCGTTCCTCAGTCTCATGGTACGTGTAAACCAGGTAACTGTATCTTTCCATTCTGCAGATCTGCATGGCAGTTAAAAGAAATACTCCCTTCTTTCTGTTTAATTGGAATGATGGACACAGAACTCCAAGCTGCTTTTCTCAGGGAGCAAATGTGCACACCTTCCAAACAAATCTAAATTTCTTTAAAACTATTCAAGATGCACAAAACCAATGTGACTAAAAGTTGTTCAGGGCAAAAAGGCTGCCTCATTATGGTACTCACTAATGTGAATTCTTTATATTTTGTAAAATATGGTCTTCCAAACAACCTCATTGTTTTTCTCTCTTTGAGTGAACACAGTAGGAGTCATGCCAAACAAATGTAGATATCTCGGAAAGTATACAAGTTTTATTTGTCTTATTTATTTTTAATTTATTTATTTGAGATTTTGAAAAAGACCTTTGAGCAAAGCTCTTTTACAAAGGTTCCAAGTCAGGTATACAAACATTAGACAAAGTAAAATAACAACTACTGGTAAGACTCACTTTTTGCCTATTGTTACAGTGTAAATACAGAGTCATTTACATAAAACAAGGCAGTGCACATTTTCAGTAAAGAAAACAAATAGGCGGTATACAGCAGTTTGGGGGGAGAGGAGAGATTATAAGGTGGATCCCAAAGGAGGTTCCATGGGAAAGATAGCAGGGAAGAAGATGAGCAGTCTCCGGGGACGCTTTGTCGAGAGAGGAGAGGCAGTGGAGGAGGGGAGGAGGAGGAGGAGGAAGAGAGACAAAAGGGGTGGGATGGGACAAGGAGAAGGGGATTGGAGGAGAGAAAAATGTAAGAGGGAGGCACAGGATAGGCATAAAGGAGGGGAGAGACATCCACTCAGGGCATATACAACCAACAAAAAAGTTGTTAAAGACAAAATGACCTTTCAAATGAAGGTAGTCACTAATCTGAATTACATAGGAATACAGGAAGGTGTTGGTAGAAAAGGACTTCCAGGCCCACCCACTCTGCCCATTTGCCTAGCACCTCAAGGCCTGCCACTGATCTCCCCTCACCTTTCAACAGCCCTCTGTGCCTGTCCTACACTCTCTTGAAACCCTCCACCAAATTTGCTCCCACCACTTCCCTAGGCAGCCCATTCCAGGAGTCCACCACTCTCTCTGTAAAGAAGCTTTTCCTGATGTTGCCCCTAAACTTGCCCCCCTCCAGTTGGAGATCATGTTGCTTCTTTCTGGGGCACTTCTTTATCTGGAAAGGGTTTACAGGAGCTACCTTGTTTATGCCTTTTAGGTACTTGAAGGTCTCTATCATGTCCTCCCTCTCCCTCCTCATCTCCAAGGGGTACATATCCAGGGCTCCCAGCTTCTCATCATATGTCAGGTGACTAAGCCCCTTCACCATCTTTGTTGCTCTTCTCTGTACCCTCTCCACCCTTTCTAAATCCTTCTTTTGGTAAAGCCTCCAGATCTGGACCCTGTACTCCAGATGAAGCCAGACCAGCTGGGTGTACAGGGGAATCAGAACTTCTTCCCTTGTGCTGGTGATCCCTCTCCCAATGCATCCCAGCACTCTACTGGCTTTAGCCACTGCTCTACTGCACTGCCTGACCACCTTCAAGTCTTGAGAGATAATGATACCCAGGTCCCTCTCTTCCGTGGTAACTGCTAACAGGTTGCCCCCTAACCCGTATTCCTTTCTCCCATTCCTTCTTCCCAGGTGCATGATCTTGCATTTTGTCATATTGAGGGATAATTTTCACTTCCCAACCCACCCCTCCAACCTCTCTAGGTCTCTCTGCCTCCTTTCCACTCTGCCGTGTATGTCCATTCATTTACTGCTTTTGATATAATCTGCAAATAGGCTCACTGTATCCTAGAGCCCTTCCACAATGCTGCTTATGTAAATGTTAAACAGCCGCGGTCCCAGCACCAACCTCTGGTGCACAGTGCTTGTGACTCCCACCTCATCCGAGGGGACCCGTTTACCAACATCCTCTACATTCTTCTGGCCAACCAGTTGTGCACCCTCCCAATAACCACCTTCCCTAGCCCTAGACATTCTGTTTTGTGCACCAGCCTTCCATGAGGCTATCAAAGGCCTTTCTGAAATCTACATTGGCCACATCCACCTATCCCACCATCCAC
Organism: Neoceratodus forsteri; assembly: GCA_016271365.2. NCBI lineage: Eukaryota > Metazoa > Chordata > Ceratodontiformes > Ceratodontidae > Neoceratodus > Neoceratodus forsteri. The sequence goes on from CM028138.1 coordinate 534,895,214, forward strand.
CTCCCTAGTGACTCCATCAAAGAATGCTACCAGATTTGTCTGACAAGATCTGCCTTTGGTAAAGCCATGCTGCCTTGGATCAAGCAGGCTGTTTGCCTCCAGCTATTTGGTGATTCTATCCTTAAGCAGCCTCTCCATGAGCTAACAAACCACCAATGTCAGACTCACTGGCCTGTAATTGCTCAAATCTTGCTTTCCCCCTCCCTTAAGCATTGGGATCACATGTCCCATTCCTGCCCATCATGGAACCAAGTCTCTGTGATCACCACCATGTCCAGTTCCTCCTCAGTCATGATCGCCACCAAGTCTGGGACCTTGTTGCCCAGACTCCTGTTCATTAGATTTCTTAAAATATAATCACCTGAAAGGTAAACATTGTGATGAAAAATGAAAATTCCGGTAATCAGATGGCCATAGTTTAAAAAATGTAATTAGTGCAGTTTAATGAATAGGCTCAATTGAAAGGTTATTTTGTCCTGAACAACTTTCATACTGATGGTTTATGCATAACTAGTATACTTTTAGAGATATTTATATTTGTTTGGCATAACTCCTACGAAAAGTGAAAATTGTGGTAATCAGATGGCCATAGTTTAAAAAATATAATTGATGCAGCATAATGAGTAGGCTCATTTGAAAGGTCGTGTTGTCCTGAACAACTTTCATACAGGTTTATTATCTGTAAGTAAGTATACTTTTAAAGATATTTACATTTGTTTAGCATAACTCCTATTGTACTTCAAAACAGCCTCAGCTCTGCAAATTGCTTCACCAAGACAGGAAAAGTTCCATCAAAAGAAAGCTATTCCAAGATCAGATTTCACTGGCTTGAAAGTTCACTACCTGATACAAGCTATAAACCAACTGAAGTTTTATTTTAAACCCCTTTGTGTGTGTCTGTGCTAGCATTAGTAAATGACAATGATTAAAAACAAAGGAAAAATAAGTTTAAAGAGGAGCTGACACCTTCAAGAGAACTTTAACAAAACATAATATTTAGATAAAGTTCAGCTTGTATTTCACATTAGTTCTTTTTTCCTCCTCTCCATTATTTATTGCTGAGGTCATTTGCATAAAAACATGATTTTTGCTCCTGAAGAGTTCATCTATTTCTGTTGCTGTCTACCTACCTGATGTCATAATGCACTGCTTGTGATATCACAGTTACTGTCATGGCAACAGATTGTGATGTCACAGCAAAGCATTATGACTTGAAGTAGGGAGTAAGTTATAGAGGCAGATTAACTTTAAAGTAACTGCAAGGGATAAAAATGATGTATTCATGCAAATTGGCTCAGTAATAAATAATGGGGAGGAGAAATCTAGAATATATACAGAATACAAGCAAAATTTTACCTAATTATTATGTTTATCAAAGTTTTCTTTGAGGCATCAGTAGCTCTTTAAGCAAAACATAGTAAATAATGTTAAAAGTCTTATAAATATGAAAATATATATGTGTTAAGTAAAAAATAGGTTAGAAATCAACCTGCCCTACTGGAAGTTAAGCATTCACCAGCTGTTTCACACAGTGGTGTCAATCAAATTTTACACAGTGTACTGTTCAGATACATTTTTCTTAAACTCTGTGTACAATAAGTCTACATTACTCAAGAATAGTCAGACTTATACTATCTTAAACATGATATATCTGCAACTCTGTAACAAGTGACTAATGTATGTGTACATTCAAAATCCAAACCTAACACAGGCCCCCTTGTACTTGAGATACTGTTATCCTAATATGTCCATGTATCAACATGTGTCCATATGTACCTAATCTGCTGTTGTATTAAGTAACAGTTCTATAAATCTAAAACTGAAACAAAACACAACTGACAGTTTCAGCTTTTATTCAGGCACAGTTAAAATAGGGATCCTTTAGAGGTATGAATATGATTTATAAAAACAGACATTTCAAACAGCTGCATGTAAGTAAACAACTCCTGTCCCCTTTAATTCAAGAGTTATTTCTAAAATGTGCAAATGAGCATGGGGACCACTTTTTTCAGAGCATGCCACCACTGGGAGCAACCACTTCAAGACTACTACTAACATTCTCTAAATACAATCAGGGGAAAGCCAGAAGTAGTCTACCAGCACTGAGATCAATGTGGTTAATTAACATGTACCAGATATTACTGCTTAGAAAAGAATGAGAAAGTGACTGTGATGATGAGCAAATCCGAGACCAGATCTCTAGTTTGTTAATAGTCTCCTCCTGAGTCTGATTTTTATGGTTGTCTGGGCCAAACTCTACAGATGTTATGCCATCATCAAATTTGTAAAAGAGCACTGTGGAAGCATGTAACCGGACTGCTGTCTGATATTCTGCTCCAGTACTCCAACATAGTTTCCTGTGATTCTGTTTATGCAGCCCTTCCTTTTTGCGTGTCGCATAAACATACTCACTTCCTAGTGCACTACTTTTCCTTTCCGCAAGTGTGGATGTGATGGCCGCTGTATGCAACATGGTGGGGCAGACTTAAACTGTGCAGTCACAAGTATCATGCATATGTATGTAACCCCTACACCACCTTTGGCTAGTTGGCACCCCCCTTAAAAGAACTACTGACAACTACATGGTTTATAATTTCCTTTTGCAGAGCTTATACTCATGCTACCATCTCTAGCATTGGAGTGTATACCAGGTTCATTATCTAGAGGATGGAGGGTGGGAGTACATACTAAAATGGACCTTTTTATTTACAACCAGGTCCAGGGGAGAGGATGCTAGGCATATTGCTGGACCTAACTGCTGAGGAGCCCCAATAACGTTCACACCAGAAGCAATAAGCGGAATGTCCAAAGAAGTAACTAGGATTTTGCAGTATGGCTTTATTTACAAATGTTACTTAAAGCAAGGGTGGTCCCCCAAATGTTTATCATTGCCATTATCAGAATTGTTTAGTGAGTCTCTGTGTACATGAGAGGTCACAGAAGACTGGAGAAGGGGTCATGTGATCCTGCTCCACAAGAGTGGTAGCAGGGAGGAGGCAGGGAACTACAGACCAGTCAGTCTTACCTCAGTAGTGGGCAAGATTATGGAGGCACTCCTTAAGGAAAGGATAGTGCAACACCCGGAATCCATAGGAGCACAGGATCCAAGACAGCATGGGTTTACAACAGGAAGGTTCTGTCAAACTAATCTCATAGATTTCTTTGGGTAACCATAGTGGTGGACCAAGGGAGAGCAGTTGATGTCGCCTACCTTGACTTCGGCAAAGTTTTTGATACTGTTACACATAGAAGATAGATTAATAAGCTGGGTAGGCTCGTGGTGGGTCAGAAGTTGGTCAACTGGGTGGCAAACTGGTTGGTGGACTGAAAACAGAGAGTGGTGGTAAACAGTATATAGTCAGAAGAGATGCAAGTCACAAGTGGAGTACTCAGGGATCGTTCTGGAGCCAGTCCTCTTCAATATCTTCATCAGTGACATTGCAGGTGGACTGAGGGTAAGATTTGTCTGTTTGCAGATGTCACCAAAATCTGCAACAGAGTAGATGATCCAGATGGGGTGGGCAGAATGAGAAGAGATCTGGATAAACTGGCAAAATGGTCAGAAGAATAACAAATGGGGTTTAATGCACAGAAGTGCAAGACCATGCACATAGGGAAGAGAAACCCTGAAGCCACCTATAGGTTGGGAGTGGAGTTGCTGGCAATCACAAGGAAAGAAAGAGACTTGGGCATCATCATCACAGATGTCCTGAAATCATCCACGCAGACCACTAAAGCAGTAAGTAAGGCTAGAGGGATGTTGGGGTATATTAGTAGGGGTATCGCAAGTCATAAGAGGGAGGTAATAATCCCTCTTTACAAGACACTGGTCAGGCCCCATCTGGAGTTCTGCATGCAGTACTGGAGGCCGCACCTGCACAAGGACATTAGCAAAATGGAGGCAGTCCAGAGAAGGGCAACCAAAATGGTGCAGGGACTGCATCAGAAAACATAGGAGGACAGATTAATGGAGCTCAATATGTATACCCTAGAGCAAAGGAGGGAGAGAGGTGATATGATCAGAACATTCAAACATCTTAAGGGCATTAACAAGCTGAAAGAGCCTAACATGTTTCAGTATAAGAAAAATAGCAAGACAAGAGGACACAGCATGAGATTAGAGGGAGGCTGATTAAGGGGTAATGTGAGGAAGTTTTGTTTTCACAGAAAGGGTGGTGGATGCATGGAACGGCCTACCTCAGGTAGTGGTGGATATGAATGCAGTGCAGGGCTTCAAACAGGCATGGGATAGACATGAGGGAGCAATACAGATGAGTATGAGTAGATAGGCCATTGACAGAGTAAAGACCTATGGCACATTCATAAGGTAGAAAAAATGTGCAGACTGGATGGGCCTTGTGGTCCTCATCTGCTGTCAACTACTAGGTTTCTAGAGGCATACTCTCTTTTGCGAGACACTTTGCTAGGCAGTACTGTTTTCCACAAAACACATCTCTCTCTCCCTCTTCCAAAGTGTATATATGTGGGATGTGCCATACACTTTAAACATTTTCCACACATTTTCATTTTCAAAGTGTATATCTGTGGGATGTGCCACACACTTCAAAATCCACCTGGTGCAAGGTCATTGCCCAGGGAACATAGGTGCCCATCCACAAGCCACTTTGCCCTGCCTGAAACTCCAGATGGCGTTCCTCATCCATTTGTCCCAAACGGCCTCTGCCATTCCTTCAGGGTTACACCAAATGAGTCTCCAATGCCCAATAAATTGCTAACGACTCCAACTTTCACTTTAAATTCAGCACAGTTGTGGTGAAAGGGGTCCTGGCCAGTGTGATCTAGCCTTATCTAGGTCACGCACACCTCAGACAACTCCCTCAGAGAACAGTCTGAAATTCTGCACTCACATATTAGTTGTTCCTTCTTCCCAGTCATGGAAAGAACAAAAGGCACCTTTCTTTCTCTGGTAGCTGTCAAATTCTACTCATTTGTACTTAGGATTGCAAGGAGCTAGAAAGCATTTGCCCATTTTTGCTCTATAGGACCTGATTCGAAGTACCTCAGTTTCTCTCTCCCCTTAATATGTAAGTGTCTAACTTTGTTTTAAACTTTGTTTTTGTTTTACTAATTACTACTTCAGTGGGCAAACCATTCCATGCACTCACCACCCTTGATGTCAAAAAATGTTTTCTGACATTACTTCAAAATTTGAATCCACTGACTTGTAGTGGGTGCCATCTTGTTTACATAATGCCTTCCTTAAATTGTATGTTCTTCTTTAAAGCAGCTGTGAAGTTCAGGAACTTCAGGGGAGTGCCCCTTGGATCCACAAGAACTGCATTCTCTCTCACTCCCCTGGAGTGACACTAAACAGTCCTGCAGGCAAACTGAAGATTTTACCAAACTAGGGTGAGAAATACCAGGACTCCCTTTGACAGAGCCCCAGTGACAGACCCTCTGCCAGTCTAACTGCCACACTTGAACTTATTGTTGAACATTCTAAGCTTCCCAAGATCAGCTGACTCTAAAATGGTTATGCTGCTGTGAGAGTTCTAAATGACATAATCATCCTTCTCTCAGGCTAGCTGAGTAAACAATGATATCATTATGTAGAAAGACCCTAATGACCTCCCCACCAGCTGCCATTTCCTACCTGCCTAAGACTAGTAGTAATGGGATTCTACTAACCCAAGGGGACTGGGTTGTTACACGTAGTTAGGTCAACACCGCCGTGTTGTGCAAGGCTGACTCTGGAGCAAACTGCACATGTGCGACTATCACGCATGCACAGTACTGTGCAGTGAGAGCACAGCATATTTTGTTCACCACTCTTGCCGCTCCTAAGAGCTCTCCACAGCCATATTGGCTCTGACAAGAGCGTGTTCTTTTTGACAGGATATGTATATGGATACATTAAGCTTTGGCGAATGCCCATGGATTTGTGTGGACATTTCTATTAAATTTTTGGGAGCTCGTAGTCCCTTTTTGGGCAATCCAGCCATCTGATTCTATCTATTTGGATGCTTTCATCTGTTGAGCTCCAGGGAGTGCACAAAACAGTTTTATGATACAAATGCAATTTTTTTTATGGTTTCTCCTTGTTGAACCCAGTCTGCAACTTCACTTATGATGTTTGCTGTAATGCATGGCCTATATATGACTTTATCTTTAGCAGCTTTTTGTTGTGATTGCTTTTGTACTTTTGATGTTTTGTAAAATAACATGAAAGGTGTTTTTGTGTTCTCACACTGTTTCACTTGAGGTGTTTTAAGCCCTGCACTCCAACTACCCACTGCAGCTGTGAATGATATCCAATGATTGTCTCATGAGGTCATTTAGAGAGTACTTAAGCAGTATGGTTAAAACAGAAGATCGCCCCCTGATAAAGATCCACCTGACCAAAGTGCCTGGGCACCTGTTTGTGGCTCTTGCGAGTGTATTTGCGTGCCCACTGCTATGCACCCATTTTGAACTGGACTTCCAGTTTGTGCTGTGTTTGGGTGAGTTCCTGATGTGAGTGCACAGTCTTTTTGTGTGTCACATTGGAGGAGTGCCTATATATCCAAACGAACGCGTACCCTGACATGTGTAATTGCTTACTTTTACTTGTTTACTATATAGCTGTTATTTATAATATAGTGCCAGTGTGTTCTGTGCTAGAGGTATCACATCTAAACTTGGAAGTTTGCATATCAACTGCAGTAAAGTCTAAAGAAGAAGCTAAGTGAGTTAAAATGTAATGTTTTCTACTTTGTCTGTATTTTAATATCAAAAGATGTGAAGGAAAAGGTTGCATAATAAGGAGAGGGGGGGAGGGCCGGACCAGTGTTGAGGCAGTAGTGCTACCTCTCACCATGCCGGCAATCTGGGCTTGGGAGCAGACTGATGTTAGCAGGGGTTAGCGGGTGAGGGGGGAATCCACCATCTGTTAGACTGCTCTCCTGTCACCGAAGAAGGCTTGCCAGCCCCACCATCGGCCGCCACCAGGTGGAGGCCTGGGGAAAGTGCAGACAGGGCCTTCATGACCCACTTTTAATGAAGGCTTGTCAGCCCCACCATCGACCGCCACCAGGTGGAGGCCTGGGGAAAGGGCAGACCGGGTCTTCACCGGCCACAGTTAAACGTTCTTTAAAAACACATTTTTTTAATCTAAGTTTTGGCCTGGATTCTAGTTCCTAAAATTTCTCACTATTTCTATTTAATTGTTTATTTTTTCTATTTATTGTGAGGTGCCCAGAGACTCTGGGATTGGGTGACATGGAAATAAAATTGCCTTGCCACATAAGGAGGGATCACTGGTTTGGCGTAGTGCGTGTGTGTCTCCACATGGCATGCACTACTGCCTGTCTATGGGGGGGTTGCGCAGGATGAGAAAAAGGAAAAAGGCTGTGTGGGCTCATGAAGCCCTACTCTTCTCTCCTACCTGTTCCATCACTAGGAAGGTCACCAACCGCCAAACTGAATTATGTCCCAGGAGGAGGATGGCCCTCCCTCTCCTGTGCCTGCCAGGGGTGGGGGGAGGGGCAAGCAGTGGGAGATCAGTCGTCAGGTAGGTTCCTGGGGGAAGTGGTAGATAATCAGGGAGAGTGGAGGTGAGGCGAATAAGCCTGCCTGCACACTACAAGGCAAATTTATATGGAAAACAATAAGGAAAGGGGGTTTCCTTTAGTATCTTACTTCTCTAACTGTGAAAAGTATCACCAGCTTTGATGTAACATGGCCCAATTAATATGAATACCCATATGGATTTCATAAAGCGCAAAACAAGTATCAGTCACTTTTCCATTTATTGCATATCAACAACAAAAAAAAAACACACATGAAGTTCAAGGGTAAATGTCTGTTTATTTAGCAGGTACAAAAACTCAGACTATAGCTGCTGGTCAGAAAATTAAGCTCCCCCAGTGCTTTGCTAAACTTATCAACTTTGTCAGTTTTCATTTTTATTATAATTTTAAAAAAGTGGGTTGGAGAAAAACAGCTTCCTGTTACCCTCCAAGACGTGAGCAGGTACCAGACAACAGAGCCCTGTAAATAACTAAACCATGTGCCTGCCTGCTTATTCATCAAACCAATCAGTGAGCTTAAATCAAATGTTCACATTTGACAACGGGTGCCATTTTTATCTTGCTTAACGAGCGAGTGAGAAAGCCCACCACCCACCACCACCACCCATTGCACTTTGTTTGCAAACTGGATTGGTTCAGCTGCTCTAAACTCTAAAATAGCAACTTAAATAAAAAAAGTAAACGTGAACATAAGCACCATTGGGCTTTTACTGTCTCATTTTAGCCGCTCAGCCATCCCATACAAATGCACAGTAACTTCCAGTGTCTTGCAGCCACACTCATTACTGGTCTCAACTCAGCAGTGCTGACAACTGCACTCCTTTAATTCAAATTGTAAACGCAGTCCTTCTCCACTCCTGATCGATGGCTCTCTGTATCAGGATGGTGGCCGGGCGGAGGGTGAGGGTGAAGACACTACAAAGCAAAAGTCTCAGTATTGTTTTAAAAAGTCTCTCAAATGCAGCACTGCTCTTTATTGGCAATTATACTAGTAGAAGGACTAGTTTACAAAAACAATGACTTTCAACTGATTTTTACTCATTTCTAAGTTTTTTAAATTAATTTGTCAATATCTTATTAAAAACATCATCTGTAACTCATTGTCAAAGTGCATTAATACTCTCCAGAACGGGCGGTATGAGCTATACCCACCCACTTGTTCAGGTATTATTGCTTATTTATTATCTCCCCTGTTTTTCTTCCTCATGGTTGCCCCCCATGGTTCCCCTCTGTGGCTACACCATTCCTATGACTGAGAGGGGAGGTTAGTGGCTGCCTTATTTGGTAGGAAGTGTATGAATCCCAGGTTGCCCGCATCCTCCCTCCCCAAGAGCCAAGCACGTGAGCCCCCATGATGAGTCCGGCCCCAAGCCATCTTCTAGGCCAGTCATTGGTCAATTTCCTTGATATATATTGCAATGGCAAGGTTGTCCTTTATACTTAGAATGGAAGAAACATGAGGTGCTGCATTACCATGTGGGCTGCAAACAGACTAAAATTGATTATCTTCAATGCATGCTGTATATAGGAAATAAAGTAAGGATCGATGTTTCAACCATACAGTCTTCTTTGTCAGGAGTGATCGTTACAGAATTATAAATCACTTATGTGATTTCAGCCAATCAGTGCACAGAGACACTGTACCTCTTGTCCTGCATACACTGGTTTCTCATGCAGGAACATTAGGAGTGGAGCGTTCCACTTCACAGTCTGGGGGCATGGCTTTACTTAAAGGGAAGGTCCCCTCATCTTTTATTCTGTTTACTTGTGTAGTCTGTATCCATGAACAATGATTGCTGGTATTGCACCTTCCTAATTTCATCAGGATTTAAATTTAAATAAAGGTATTTAAGTCTGGTTTGAACACCTGCTTGCCTTCATTGCAAAGGTCATGACTCGACTCATGTAAGGCATCCTGGAATGTTATGGTATTCTAGTGCTAAATCCTTCAGTAGTTATGCTGTACTAGTCAGTGCTGTTGCTATCCTCTGCAGCTCTAATGGTCTCATCTTATGCTGGCCAAGAAATGTTTTAAGTCATAGTGAAGTGCCCTGTTTTCTGTAGTTTAAAGTGTATCTAAGTTAGAAAAAGTGCTTTTAGAGAACAGAGGGACTTCACAAGGCATGTAACAGAACAAAGTGAGAGTATAACTTCTGCTGGCTTGTGTAGGTAGATATCCACTTCCATGATGCCTTGCATGAGTGAGGTCATGACCTTTGCAATGGAGACAAACACATTTCCACACCAGGGCAAAACAGAGTGAAGCAGCCTCATTTATATTTATTATAGATTAAGGGAGTGCTCCCGACCGATCAGAGAACTCCTTTCCTCTGCATGTGAGACGATCTTATTCTGTGAAGAGCATCACATGTGCAGATGCCATGGAAACGGGCACATTCTGGGTCAGTTTAAAAAAAATATTACTGATCATGCTCACTCTATAATATAATATGTCCCCATCGCCACTTGTTGCTGGATAAGAGTGGTTTCACTTGCTTTCTGCTCAAGCCAGAACTGCACTACTTTGCTTCACTGTTCTCTCTTGAGCAGAGCATGCATGAAACCACCCTTATCCAGCAATGGGCAGCTCCAGGGGACATATTAATATATAAATTAGGATGAAATTAGGGGATGCAAAAGAGGCAATCATTTTGTTCCTGACTCCAACTACACAGGTATAGAGAAAATAGGGGATTTTCCCTTTAACTTCTAAAGTAAAAAAAAATACTTTAAGACACAATGGGGTGTGTATTAGATAGTTCTAATGCATGGCTAGGGGGCGTGGTGAGGTGCGAGGCTGCAGGCCGAATGCATTCAGTCCCCTAGCTGTGCATTAGAGTTGTCTAATGCACACCCTCAGAGTGGCTTATTGTGCTTATGCAATGGATGGGGTTTCTAGTTTTAGGTCTGCATTAGACACTTCTAAGGCATGGCTAGCAACCAATCAGATTGCTTGAAATCCTTTGCCCATTTTATAAATTTATTGTAAGTCACTCTAGCTAACTTGACATGACATATAATAAGTTAACAGGGCCCCCCACAAAGCAATCTGCAGAAAGAAAATGAAAAGTAAAAGGACTCAGAGAAAGAAATGGGGAGAAAAAGCAAAGCTCTGAGAAGGAGCCTGTGTGAATTACAACTGTGTTACTTGATAAATTCCATAGTCCTTTGAAATTTGTTCCGGGGGAAACACGGCTTTCATTTCAGATAAAACTTTAGGATCCCCCAGTCTGTTTATCCTGCCACCCTTTTTGGATGAGACGGGCTCCACTGAGACAATTTGTTTATTCTGTTTTGTCAGTGATAATGCCCCTCACTGGAGTCCCATTCTCTGGAACTTTTCAGGAGAAGTCTATGAAGGACTGGAAGATGCTGGAGTGACAGACACAGATGGGACATTCAGCATCAGAAGCCATATTTCCATCAATCAATCAATCAATCAATCAGTATTTTATTTGATATAGCACTCATCTCTTGCAACTCTAGGTGCTATACAATAAGACCCATAATAACAAATGCAATAACAAAACAATAAAATTCATGATGCCAAATAAAACGGATTCTATCACACTGCTCTTAGGCCATCCCAATACAAACATGGAATGCTGGTACTGTCTGCATTTGGCAAGCTAAGTCCAGTTCCTCTGGGGAATTAGTATAGAGCAGTATATTGAAGGATGAAGATACATGCAGTATCAGCAAAACAAATACCTGTTCTCCAGTCAACTTTAGGACCATTTATGTTTACTTTGTTTGTTAATGCTCTTCCTCCTTTATTCATTTATTTATTGATATTTAGGAAACACCTTTGAATGGAGCTGGCAGTGTAGCCTAGAGGTTAGAGTAATGAGCTGTGAAATGAGCTCCGTACATCCAGGAGACCAGACCTGGGTTTGATTCTCACAATCTCCTCTTGCATACTGTGTAACTCTGAGCAAGTCATTTAAGTGCCGAGTGCTCCCAGACCACTCCTGAAAAAAGTTATTTGTGCCTAGTAGGCATTACCCGGTTACCAAAGACTTAAATAAATAAATAAATAACATTTACAAAGGTTCCACATCATGTTTACAATGTTACAACAGTAGTAATAACACACAGTTCATATGGTACACAACATGATAATTCCTGTTTGCCAGGGTAGCCACTTCATGGAAGCATTGTCTGGGAGGTAGGAGGTGGGAGGTATGGAATAGGGTAGTGGGTAGGACAGTGGCCCCATACAGTGGCACTAGAGGTAGTTAAGTGCAAGTGCAGGTGATTTTATCTGTTATTTATTTGTCAGTCTTTACTTTCTGCTGATGATCTTGTTCTTTTTTCTTCTGCTAGGGAATTCTCTATGTTGGTTAATGATCTCCAAACAGATGTTGTTTCTGTTCACAACTGGTTTTCTAAGAATTTACTCATTCTTTTTTTTTTTTAGGATTTTTTGGTGCCTCCCACTGCCGGCACCATCCGCCCGGTCACGGACCCCTCGGCTGCAGTGTCCCACATTAACTACCCTCCCAGTACCCCCTGGCTTATCCCCCAGGGTGGGGTCACAGCACCTGGCCCCTCTGAAGGGTGTCGCAAATGATGGGATAGGGCGGGAGTCAGCCTGGGAGCTGATTGCACCCAGGGAGCAGCCTTCATCAAGGCAGCAGAAGGCAGGCTTCTTTTTCCCCCTGTAAGGGGGGGCAGGAATGTGCAATGACACCTGCATCCATCTCGACCCCTCGGATCCTCATTTACGCCAGGCTCTGTGATGACCCCAGCCTCTGTCAGGGGTCCCCAAGCACCGGCCACACACCACACCTTCCTTCCGGAGAGGGAGAGCAGTCCATGGGATGCTCAGTCCTTCTCCCTTGGCCGGCCCGTCAATGACCCAGGTCTGTTCCTGAACAAAGGTCACCAATGTCGCAAGTGGAAATCCAACTGCTGAGCCAATGGCCAGCGAGAATTTACTCATTCTTAACCTAAAGTAAACTAAATCATTGCTTTTTGGGTCACACTTTATGTTAAACAATCGCCCTGATCTTGAGCTACACAGCAATCAAGGTAACTTAATTGAGTAAGTTTCTCAGTTTAAATACCCAGGAGTTACTCTGGATCCTTTGCTCACATTTTCTGACATATTAAGTTTTCCTGCCATAATACTTTTTTTTTTTGTATATTCTATTTATACCCCTGTCGTGCTATGGAACTGCCTGTCCTTCGGGCTGCCATGACCCTCAGATATTCCCCTACTATCTCCCCCAAGCCACCTTACCTCAGATCTGCAGTCATCCTCGGGATAGCCCAGTGTAACCCTGTACTGGGTGGGTCCCTCTCGTCCAAGGGGGAAGGCACCAGCGGGAAGGAGACCAGCACAGTATTTTACCTTGGTCCTGGGCACTGCTGAGGCTTTCTGTGGATTCCTGAGAGTCTTCAGAGGTGTGCGGGGCCAGCAACCATCATCCGGCCAGTCCCCAGAGGGGTATTTCCATTTTTCCTGATGTTCCCTGTAATGCAATCCCTCTGCTGTGCTCCTGGTCTCCACCGGGGACTTCTGCAGAGTGACCATGCGTCCCTAACCCACCCTAGAGGAGGACAGCAGTCCTATGGATGCTCCATCCTACCCCTTCCCTTGCAGACTCTCTGGTGCCAGAGTCTGTTCCCGAATCTGGGTCGCTGGCGTGGTTCAAGGTGTGGCATCCAGCATCTCACCCCTCTGCGCCACCGGGCCATGCCATAATATTAATCAAAAAATTAGTGTTCTTTATAAGCGGAATTTTTTTTTTCTTTTGAATCACATAGAGCCATTGCTGTTGCTTCACTTTTACCTTATTTTGATTATATATCTGGTCTTTTTTTAATTGTGTACTAAGGAGTTACAAAATATTTCTGTTGTCTACAATAACATTTGTCATTTTGTTTTACTAGCCCCTTCTCGTACCTACCATTGTCATTTATATTATATTCACAACTTGGTTGGTCATCCCCAGTACAACGAATTTAATATATTTTTGGTTGTATGATTTTTAAAAATGTTTTTTTGCTCCACCTCCTCACCACTCTGTAATCTTCTAATCAGGGATATGCTGCCTAGTCTGCAGCCATCATCTGGGGTTGTTCTTAATGTTTGTTCATATAAAACAATAGCCGGTTTACATGCTTTTACTACAGCTGCTCTTTGATTCTGGAATAGTTTCCTTGAATGTTTACATATAAACAGTTCTTTTCAAGTTTTTAAAAAGCAATTAAAATGGTATTTGTTCTCTGTACGTATTTGTATCTGTAACTGAATGTTTTTGCTGTATGTTGCACATTTTTTGCACTTCATAATTTGCCCAGGGTCAAGCCTGAAAAAGAATCCTTGGTCCAGTGCTCTTACCCAGTTCACAAAATAACTAACTGACTACATACATACATACATAAATAAATGTGAAGCCTGAACAAATGCTTTGTTAGCATCATGTGGTAAAAGCTGTGTGCTGATTGGTCAAGCCAACATTCACTATTGACTAGCAAATGTTCAGAGAATGCTGCAATAAACAATTTTGTGTTGGTTGCTAAACTGGTTACTTCCAAAGCTTACTACATTACTACAAACGTTTAACAACTAATCTGCCCTATAACTGTTCAACTCTTAACTAATATTGCCACTGTGTTACTGCTCATGCAGCCTTCCCATGCTCCTAGGCACCCTCTGTCTCCTCCCTCTCCTCCTCCTCCTCCCCTTAACCTCTCTCCTGCCCCATTTCCTTTCCTAAGCCCTCTAGCTCTAGCCCACAGCTCCTGCCTGGCTCAATACAAGTTCTTTGCACTGAATTCCGATCAGGCTTAACTTCTACACCTTGTCTCCTCACCTGGTCTCACTACCCTTGGCACCCTGGAGCAGCTATCCTATCTGCCCTGTGCACCTGTGCTGTGCTCCGGTTGCTAAAACTCCCTCTCCCTCTCACATCCCTCCCGCTACCCCAAGCCACTGTGCAGATGTAGAGCAACCAGACTAATCAAGCTCCTTGTAGCCCTGTTTCCTCTGTTAGCTAGTGACATTGAACCCAATACAGGTCCTGCCCCTTCACATTCTTTGGACCTCCCTTGTGGCCTTAAGCTTGTTTACCTCAATATTAGGAGTCTCCTCCCCAAAACAGCCCTACTATAGCCTCTCACCTTAACCATTGCTCCTAACTTATTCATCCTCACAGAATCATGTCTCAACTCAAAAATCTCACACAACAGCATTGTCATTCATGGCTACTCCCTCACAAGCCAAGACCATTCAGGAAGAGGAGGTGGAGTAGCCATGTATATCTCCCCATCAATCCAGTATACCCCTGTTCTATACACATCCTTTACATTAGCTTATGAGACACTGCTGGTAAAGCTGTCTCTCCTATTCTCAGCCTCTATCTTTGTTTCAGTGGTCTACTGTCACTCCAATCTCCTCATCTCCACCATCACTGTTCTCATTGCCACTATTATGCCCCTTACCTCCTCAGGTGAATTTTAGCTTATGGGCAACTTCAATCTAAATTGGCTGTCCACTGCCCATCACAAAGCCCATAGTGACATTTCCTCACACAGCTTGTCTATGCTGATAAATGAATCTACCCAACTAAATTCAAAAACTCTTAACTATACACTTATTGACTGGGCTGTCACCTCCCAACTGCACCGTATAGTCTCAGCCAGCATCCTCCCAGATGCCTTAAATGACCATCACATGATATACTTGGTATGCAAAGTACACTGGTCCAAAGCCCCACCTAGGATTTTATTGACCAGATCTTATATATCCCTGGACCTTGCCCGTCTCCTTGATGACTTGGCTAACAATGACTGGTCTCCAATCTCCTCTGCCACCTCGATTGACATAGCCTGCTCTATTCTCCCACCCCGCCTGATCTCCTGCCTCATCCTCAGGGTTAGAGACTCCACTCTATCGGATCCCCTGGCAATGGCCTCATAATACAATTCTTATTTTACCTCCTCTGCCCTTCTCTCCTCACTCCTTGCTTACCCCCTCCCCTCTCCCCCTCACCCACTCCTCAACTGATGCAGCACCCCAATGGCCCTCCTTCTCCTTCTCCACAGTATCTTCCTCTGCCACTCTTGAAGCTCTCCTA
Organism: Neoceratodus forsteri; assembly: GCA_016271365.2. Classification (NCBI taxonomy): domain Eukaryota; kingdom Metazoa; phylum Chordata; order Ceratodontiformes; family Ceratodontidae; genus Neoceratodus; species Neoceratodus forsteri. Next base: position 534,910,830 of record CM028138.1, read on the forward strand.
GCCCTAAACCCCTCCAGAGGCAGCTCCCCTGATGGCTTGACTCCAAACTCCTCTGTCTATCTGCCCCTGCTATCTCCTCCTCCGGCCTCCCTTCTGAGCCTCTCCTCTTCTCTCCTCTCCTGTCTTACATCTGTCCTGACCACCTGGAAGCATGCTACTGTTCCATCCCTCCCTAAAGGTGGCAATCCTTCCACTCCAGGGAACTACCGACCTATATCTCTTCTCCCTATCATTGCTAACCTCCAGGAATGCATAGTACCTCTACAAATCTCCTCCTACCTTAGTGACTCCTGTTTCTTCACCACTTTTCAGTCTGATTTCTGGAAGTATCACTCTACTGCCACTTCCATACTTAGGCTCACTGACTCCATCCTCACTGGGATGGACCAAGGCCTAATCACCTCTGCTATCTCTGACGATCTTGCAAAGGCATTTGACACAGTCTCCCACCCCCTTCTTCTCGTCAAACTCTCTACAACCAGACTCTCTGACTCAGCCACAAACTGGTTCAGGGCCTACCTCATGGGAAGATCACAATCTGTTGGGATTGCTGACTCCATATACTAACCCCCACACCAACACTGGAGTACCCCAGGGCTCAGTTCTTGGCCCTCTTCTATTCTCAGTCTTCTTCAATGACCTTCCATTAGTCTGTTCCTCCACCTACATCCACATGAATGCAGACAACATCATCCTGTATAACTTTGGCCATTCTTCCACTGATGTTGAATCCAGACTTCAGCATGACATTGACAAGGTTCAGCACTGGCTGCACTCAAATCAACTACTCCTAAATGCCAAGAAGACCATCTCTGTGACCTTTGGCACAAGGCAGAGACACTCTTGGCTCCTCTCCTTTCCCTTCTTTCACACTCTAGATGGGACAACTCTGGAGGTCACCTCCTTCTTTAGATATCTTGGGGTTTGGCTTGACCGACACCTTGACTTTTCTGGACATGGGGATGCCATCCTCAAAAAACTGCCTTCCAAGTTAGGTGCCCTGTACAGGAAGCAGGGTTGCATTCGTCTGCCAGCTAGGTGAGCTTTGGTCCAGAAAATTATCCTCCCAGTTTTCGAATATGGTGATGTAGTTTACAGTGCTGCTCCTAAGACCTCCTTAACCAGATTGGATTCCCTTTTCCACTCCTTCTGCTGCTTTGCCCTTGACTGGCCCACACCTGCACTCACCACTGTGCACTCTACCAATCTCTGTCATTCACCTCTCTTGCTGACAGGCGCCATTCCCACTGTGCTAAATTTCTATCCAAATTCTGGTTTGTCTCTCTTCTCTCACTAGTCATCCACCACAAGATTCATAAATTCATTTACGAATCTCCCATCAATGCCCCAGGAGGATACTATACCCAAGATTCTAAAACCATTTGAATACCCAGGTTGAAAATCACCTGCCTTATGTCTGACAAGTGCACCCCATCTGACTCAAAATAACTCTCCTCCCCCATAGCTATGTCCCGGTGTGATAAGACCTGTATATCCCTTGGAAGGCAAAAGGGTGACACTACCTTATTTACCTCCCTATGCACTTTCCATAGCGGGCTGGCTGCCTGACCCTTCTTCCATTTTTGCCTAGGCACTATCCTAGACCACGCTAATCAAGTGTCTAGTATCCGCCTCCTTATCCACCCCAGCTCCACAATTATCCCTCTCATCACATCTATCAATGACAGGCTCCCCAGGTTATTTCCCCCTAAATGTATTACCAAACCCTGTTGTGGGCTCCTAGTTAACCCCAGCTTTTTTAATGCTGGTCTGAGGTTACCATACCTCATGCCAGTGACTCCACACCACTGCACGCTTGCTCTCTTCTCTGGGATGCCCTGTTGATCTCCTTGGCCCTGCTGGGGTGCCCATGAGAGTGTTCTCCTAATAAAAGAGTGTCCAACCATGTAAATTAGTTTGATTTCAGTAGGTGCACCTGTTAGACAAATCAGGCAGTTATTGTAATTATTTTACCATGGCGTGCCCCTCCTATAAATCACCTGTTCTGGGCCTGATGTAAATTCTATAGGCCTTTGACTACCAGTGACCAATCTTCTTCATTTCAGCTTCTTGACAACCAAGACTTGCTGCCTCAGTGGCAGCCCCAATCCTGAACAAGTGTGTGCAAAAATACCTGGGGTCCCGCCCTGCTGCCCTCATTCCTTTCCTAAAGACTGCCCCAAATTGGTACTTGGTTACTGGTCTTCCATCCACATAGGTGAACAGGATACCCTGACTGACCCCTCTGTGTGCCATGTATTCTCTGATATGGGCCCACAGGCAGAGGATGCTCCCCTGACCCCAATGGAAGGTGACTGTCTTCTTGGGACCGATTTGTGCAGTCTTAGAGTGGTGCAGTGACAGCAGCAGCATTTCCCCTATAAAACTGACATCCTAACACTGTAGGCTGTGTCCTGCCTGCAAGGTAGGATCCTTCACCAATTCAGACACCCTGAATGGACCTAAAAAGGTGCAGGTGAATAGTCCTTTGAAAAGCCTCACTTCATCTGCATACAAGCATATTCACCACAGTTTGTCCAGTGTATCCTTTAACAACTGGCTATCCACAGGATGTCTCCCATCCTTCCTGGTTCCCTTGATTCTATGCCACCTTTCTATTATTTTCTGGATGGTGAAGGATCCTGTCATGTCCTGGAACCCGTGCATCTTTGCCATGAAGGCAATGCCTGCTAAATGACTGTGGATGTAAACTAGAGCCCTGTCCTCCTCGATCAAATGAAGAACAAATTGTTGCAACAGTTGAGCCTACTGCAACAGCTGGTAGTGTTGGTGCCTGTCCCCACAGAAATTCCAGAAAGACTTTAATGTGCCTATACTTACACCATGTCCCAGGGGCCAGAGTGTGTCGTACCAGGTTGGCCGTTCTTGGATTGCTGCTTGCCACAGGAAAGCCAACACTCTGACGGAGTGTTCTCTGCTGTTGGAGCCACCTGCAGGAAGTACTTGAACTGCAGTTGAGACATGCATCTGTGATTAAATTTACAACCTGGCACATGACTTGCACTGAAGGATGCATTGAGTTGCAGGCCCTGCAGGACATAAAACCCTCAGCAGCTGCATTACTTCCGTCGAGTTGGATGTTTGTGTGTTTAAGATGGCCACTACCCCATATTATCTGATTGAAAGTGCACTTTTTTGTGTCTGAACCTGTCCCCCCAAACAAAAAAACATTACCAGAATGGGGAAAAATTCCAACAGAGTCACATTCTTGGTGAGACCTGCCTCCACCCAACTGCTGTCCCATGGGCCTGCAAACCAGGAACCCTGAAAGTATGCTCTGTAACCGATGCCCCCGGCTGCGTCCATAACCATTTGGCAATCTGGGCTGAATTCTAAGCTGGTCTGCCACACTGATATCCTATTAAACTGCCTTAAAATGGTGTCCCAAACTGCCAAATCTGCCCTCATCCCAGATGACACCCTGACATGATGGTGTGGTTGTAAAATGCCCTTTGTGGCCCCGGACAAACACCACATGAAAGGTCTACTAGATAACACAGCTTTGCATGCAAAGTTCAGATGTCTGATCAGTGACTTTAACTTCCTAAGGATCACCTTGTAGGGTTAACTGAACATCCGCTACCAGCTACCCCAGAAGCGGCACTTTTTCTTGTGGCAGTCGGGATATCATGTCGACCGTGTCCAGCTCTATGCCTAGGTATGTGAGCTGGGTTACTGGCCCTTCAGTTTTTTCATGTGCCAGACAGGGGTGTAGCCAGGAATTTTCATTTTGTACACACAACCTCTAACAGTTACATCCCCCATTAAAAAATGTACACATCCTCTCCAAATGGTACCCTCTTCCAAACAAATCAAATTGCTGTCAGATGACTGATTCCTCTAATCTCTAAAGAGGTTATACATATATCTGTCTCCTAAACAACAGAAATTTAAACAGCGACTCCTCAGTGGTCTACACTAACCCAAATGCTACAGATTAGAATGAAAATGTTAACAGAAAGGCATACGGTTTGTGACAGGCATGCAACAAAACTGTTCACAAATGTGTACAGTGAGTATGCTTGTCTACACCCATGGTGCCAGAGGCACCCCTTACCAGTCCATGAGCTGTGCAAATGAAGCCAGCATGGCTCCACACTCGGCCGTGCCCTGTGCCCCAATGAAAAAAAAATCATCTAAGTAGTGTGTGCTTTACTGGTTGTCACTGTGTAGCCGAGTAGCCCATTCTAAGAAGCGGCTGAATGTCTCGAAAGCTGCACATGAGACAGAGTAACCCATTAGCATTGCCATGTTGTAGTAAAATTCCCCTTCAAATGAAAGACCTAATAGGTCAAAATTCCCTGAACTGTACAGTAGCAGCTGAAAAGCCGACTTAATGTCACTCTTGGCACCAGCTGTGCACCCTTATCTACCTTCTGGATGAGCTTGACTGCTGTATTGAAAGATGTGTAGCACACTGCACTGTCCTCTGCGCTAATAAAATTGTTCACTGAGGCCCCCTTCGGATACGATAGGTGGTGTATAAACCTGAATTCCCCCGGGGTCTTCTTAGGAACTACTCCCAATGGAGAGATCCTCAAGGGGCTCAGTGGAGAAATCTTGAATGGTCCCTCCACTCTACCAGTGGCCACCTCTCTGTGGACCTTCTTGGCCACCACTTGCTTCAATGTCCTATCTGACTTGAGATTGTTTGCCATGGAAACCAAAAAGAGAAACCATCTAACAGGTACTGGGCGTCTTCCTGCAAGGGTAGCGGTCAAGTCATGCTTACATGTGTTCAGTTTTTATTGGTGATGATGCCAGGCCACTTTGTGTACCTGTCCCCCTGCTTGTTGTTGGCCAGTTGACCCTCACCCTTTTTATAGCATTCTCCCCCTTGGCAGGTGCTAGCTTTGTGCTTACCTCCCCAGCTGCTGCACTCATGCCGTAATTTGCAAAAGTCCCAAAACCATTTCCCCGTATTGTACTGCCTGCAGGTGCCCACCCCTTTTTGCCCTGCCCAAGCTACCTTGTTGACCATGTGCCCGCTGGCTGTGTAGGTCATATTAGCGGGCTTGGCCTGTGTCATGCCTCTACACCACAGGTGGTGACCGATCTTGTCCCAATGTATCTCAGGCAATTTAGGTACTCTCTTGCAGAACAGCACGTTGTACCTCAGGCATGCACTCCCTCCAAAGGCCAGGTGGGCTCTTTTAATGCTATCCCTGTATTTGAACAGCTGCCCTATCTTCTGTGGGAACTTGGCGCAGTATATGGAGACAAAAATATCAAAAGCTGACGCCCAGTTCTTGAATGTGCATGGCACCTTTGGCCGATGCAATCTTTCCTGCTTGAGTCTGTCTTTGTCTCCTGTGTCTGGCAGTTCCCTATGCAATAAGTCAACGATCTCTATGTACTCCCCCTTCCATATCTTGTCCCTCATGGTAGGGGTCAGGTGAGTGTCCAATGGGTCATCCACCCCCAGGTAGGCCCAATGATCCAGCCCTGCTGCAGTGGGTGCAACTGCAGGGTTTTAAATAATTGATTAGCAGTTTTTTTCTTGGGACAATACTAACTGTACAGAAAGTATTTATATCGGTCTTCTAGAAGTTATACGTTTGTTAAACACAGTGAGGTAAATGCAGTGCATTTTCACAATGTTTTAGCACTTTTATGAGCAAAACGCTAATCAATTTTTAGAGCTAAATAAAACCCTGAGCTGCACTGTGCTCATGTTGAAGCGTGGGCATAGGGGCTGCCACGGACCCTCCCACTTGTGAGGATTCCATGCCCCCCGCCGTTGGTCCTGCTATGGCCGTCCCCAGACCCCAGACTTGCCTGACAGTGTTGTCCACTGTGACATGCCCCTGCTGGCCCTTAGTGGCTCACTACCCATCTCTGGGAGTTTGCCCCCTTCTGCCCCTTGTCCCAGTGCTTGGACAGCCACTGATGTGGGTGCTGGGGACATAGCGACCTGGTTGCCCATGTTACAATCCCCAAAGAATGGCTGGCCCCCCAAGGGGCCCATGGCTACCACTGAAATGCAGCTGTGGGGGTGCCTCTACAATCCCGCCAGTTGGTGCAGCCTGCCCTGTCCCTTGTGGAAATATGTTTGGGAGATACGGAGGAAAAAATGTCAGTGGCCAGGGCCACCTACCCTGTTGTCCGGAGGCTGCAGGTCCTGAGGCTACTGCTGAGACATCTTTTGTTAGGTGAGCCCCACTTGGCTTGTCTCCCCAGGTGCCTCCTAGGGGTGACCTACCCTTGCCCATATTGTGCACTCTGTCTAGTGCTTTTCCCAGCAGATGTTTTCCCACAGTAGCAGTCACTTCCCTCTTTTGCCTGTCTCTGGCTTGGGTGAAAGATGCCTTCCTGGATCTGACCCCCCCCCACCCCGAGTCCTGCCTGTTCTCACTGTCATTGGCTGTCGCCAACCCTTCACTTAACTCACCATTCGGCAGTCCTGGCAGGGGCACTGTGCTGGTTCCCTCACCAGCCTCGTTGTCGTCCTCCCCGCTTTTGACCACCATCTCATCTATCGTGATGTCCTGGTCATCAGCACTCACTTGCATTGTCACCTCCTGCTGCTCTTCTGCCAGTGCTGTCTTCCTGGTGCCTCTCATTGCCAGGGCCTCCTGCATCTTCCTGAAGGGTTTTCTTGTTCACTTGGGTGCTCGTGTGGCATTGGGAACCCCGTGTTTTTGTGTTGGCACACTTTGCATGGCTATCTGGAGCCAATTGAGGCTGCCCAATGACATCAACTGCTGCAGGGTGTCCGTGAATTCCTGAGTGGGTGTGCCCAGCAGGCCTGGCGACATAGAGATCTGGGCCTCCCGATCCCAATGCCTTGCTGCTTCTCCCACAGTACTCATGTTCACTAGCTGCTGCTACCTGCACAAAACCTGTGAAGGAAAAACAACACTGACCCATTAGTGATGCAGTGAACAGGCCTCATATTGCGGTCTTATATCAAAAGTCCTCCCCTTTGATTTGCCTCCGTCTGCTACTCCAGGAGCCTGTCAGGAGCACTATAATAGGAGGCGCCTGCCGTATCCCTTTACTTAATATATTGCCTTTTTTATAGTGTCCCGACCTGGGAGTAGTGGCCTTTTGCCTGTGGAGGTAGCAATATTTCTCCCCTCCAGACTTTGGCCCTGGTCCCTCTCTACCCGGTGAGCTATGCACCATTGGCCCCCTTCCTGACGGTAGCTCGCCCATTTTATGACCTTTCCAGAAAAATTCCTCACCACATCCCTCTACCCCCCACCCAAGGGTAATGAATTGTGGCCTGAAAGCTCTTCCAAAGGTATAGTTTTTTTTGTTTTTGGGGCACAACCTGATGATTTTTAGTTTATTTTTATTCTTTATGATTTTATATTGATTTTTTGGGGGGGGCATGGGGGCTATTAGGGGTACCAGCCTGTCCCACTGTGGCAAGTGAGGAACGAGGCCTACAAATGAATGGTAGAGGCAGAGTCAGGGCTGGGCCCACAATTTGCCCCTGCAAGATGGCTGCTGCACCAGTCTGCGCATGCACAACATGAGCATACACATTCCCTGGGCAACACCTCTGCCACGCAGAAGTGGAAGCGCACCATACCGTGGAAAATAGTGCCCTGCGGTGCAGTGGGTTACCCCAGAGGCCAAAAACAGCACACCTGGAAGCTACTCCAAGGATAAGGAGCCAGCTGTGATCCGCAACCCAGCCCTGCTTAGTTATCTAACAGCCTGCTCCATGCAGCTGTTCCATGGAGCCTGAAAGCAGCTGCTGTCATGCCCACGGCTGCACCAGCTGGAACACGGGTGGCACCAGAGCCCAGCTGTGCATCAAGCGGGGCCATGCAGCAGCACTGAAAACCCCCCATTGGAGCTTGCCTCTAGAAATGGCAGCCACGCCAGGCCCCCTCCCCAGCCATACCCCAGAAAACCCACTGGATGAGTGAAGGACAGCTGCCACAGTGCTCCGAAGCTAAAGCTGGATGCCTCCAAATGTGCAGGTAAGTATCCTGCTAATGGACTTGGGGGATGCTTGCAGTGCAGGGAGAGGAGGCACAGATGAGGGGGAAAAACAACCAAGAGGTTGGTGGAAACCATGGCCCAGAGCAACTCCTGTTCTGTGCTATTTTATTTAAAAAGGAGCCGTAACCGAGACAGGGCCTGAGCAGGGGTGCTCTCGCAGTGCGGCCAGTGTGTAGCACTGACCTGAGTGAGTTGGGGTTGGATGGGAGTTCCATCGAGGGCTTTCCCATGGAAATCCAGCAAAAGACAGTCACGCTGGAGGAACAAAAGACTCAATGCTGCCAATGGCCGGCAATACTAAGGTTGCGTGAAGAGAGCTGCCAAGAGCTATCTACCACTGCAGCTGGGAGCCAGGCAGGGGGGCCTGGCTTACTGTGGCCTAACTCAGTCACTGGCCCCGGAGCGGTCCCTGGCCAATGCCCTTGGAGAAATGTCCCCCTGCCTGCAGCATGGAGCCCCCTGTCCTAAAATGCTGCCCTGTATTCTATTAGGGCTATCGCCATCCTTTTGACTCTGGAGGCTATGGCCCCCTCCCACTACCCCTCAGGCTAACTGACCCCTTGTGCTTTGGGCCCAGTGCAGCCTTACCTGAAGTAGACTGGAGATGCTAAGGGCAGTCTTCTGTGTTCTTCCCTGGCATTTGGACGAAAAGAGGAAGACTCTCTGCCGTCCAGAACCTATGATCCTGACCTTGGCCCCTCTCAGTTCCAGGCTACTCCTAGCCCTTCACCCTCAGGGCAGAGGCCATTGTTCACCTCCTTCCTGCTCCTTTGACCTAGGAAGGTGGTGACCAGGGATTGGCTCATGGCAACTAGGCAATTACCCTCCCAGAAATTCCAGGAGGGACCCATCTCATATGCAACTGGAACCAGATTTTAAATAAATAAGAGGGTAAAAATGCAGTACTATACCCATTAAACAGTGAGCAGAACACTGTCAGCTTTAATTTAGATACCTGAGAGCTGGGATGTCACAAAATGGGCAAAATCAGGGAGATTCCCTAAATATCAGAAGATGGGGAAGGCATGTTAATTGCTTTAGAAACAGAAACATAAAATTTGACAGGAGATAAGGACCACTTGGCCCACCCAGTCTGCCTATTTCCCTACCTAATGGATAAGCTGCAGATCCTAGTTAACCAACAGCCTACTTTTTCCTACCCTCACCCACTACAATTGCCTTATGACTGTCCCATGCATTCTTGAAATCCACCACAGCTTTTGACTCCACAACCTCCTCAGGAAGGCTGTTCCATGCATCCACAATCCTCTCCATGAAAAATTACTTACTCACATTACCTCTGAGCCATCCCCCCTCAATCTTCAAATTGTTCCCCCTTGTTCTTGCACACCTCTTTTTCTGAAAGATGTTACCCTCTTGGACTTTGTTGATTCCCTTGAAGTACTTGAAAGTTTCTATTATGTCTCCCCTCTCCCTCCTTTCCTCGAGGCTATACATATTAAACTCCTTAAGTCTCTCATCATATGGCTTCTGTTGCAGACCCTGCACCATTTTAGTTGCCCTCATCTGGACTGCCTCCATCCTGTCTATGTCTTTGCGGAGACTGGGTCTCCAGAACTGCATGCAGTACTCCAGATGGGGTCTCACCAGCTGTCTGTACAGAGGGATAACAACTTCCTGTTTTCTACTGGTGATGCCTCTCCCTATGCATCCCAGTATCCCTCAGCCCTCCTTACTGCCTTCTCACATTGCTTCCACCTTTAGGTCATCAGATATGACTACCCCCAGGTCCCTTTCCATTTTTGTTGTTGTTAGTATCTCACCCCCATTGTGTACTCTTCCCCTGGGTTTTTGTATCCCAGGTGCATTACTTTACACTTCTTAGCATTGAATCTAAGCTGCCATACATTTGACCATTCTTCCAGCCTTACCAAGTCCCTTCTCATCCTTTCCACCCCACCTTGTGTATCAACTCTGTTGCAGATCTTTGTGTCATCTGCAAAGAGACATATTTTCATTCCAGTCCCTCTGCAATGTCGCTTATAAAGACATTAAAGAGGACTGGTCCTAGTACTGAACCCTGCAGTACCCCACTAGTAACCCTCCTTTCTTCAGAGTGGACTCTGTTTACTATTACCCTCCATGTCCTGTTCTCCAGCCAATTCTTTACCCAGGCTACCAACTTGGGATCCACTCCCAGGCTGGCCAACTTGTATATTAATCTTTTGTGTGGGACTGTGTGAAATGCCTTGCTAAAGTCTAGGTAGGCCATGTCCACAACCCCTCCTTGATCTACTACTTTGGTCATCCAGTCAAAGATATCTATTAGATTCGTTTGACATGACCATCCCACTGTGAATCCATGCTGCCTTGGGTCCTGTGTCCCTCTAACCTCTATTTGTTTAGTCAGTCAGTCTGAGAGCTTGTAGATCTGGTTTTGTATATCCAGACAGAATACGGGAAAATGAATTTACAGCAAACTAAGAAAAAGTTATATTTCCATGATTCAAAGCAGTTTCATAAAACAAACACGTAGATAAAAAGAATATTTTATAGTCTTCAGCCACCAGTGTAGCTCAGAGTCTCACCTATTTTTGCTTCTTTACAGGTTGGATCCAAAAGAGTTGCTGTACCATGCTGTTATACTTCCGACTGCCAGGGCTTGCTGTTTATTTAATAATAATAACAGTGTGCATCGTCCTTTCTGAGAAACATCTCAAGAGGAAACTAACAGAGATTAAACATTAAATGAATGTGTTAAAGGTGCATACAGAACATTATTTTCTTATTTGCTTACATTCTAAAATTGAGTGTGCACAGCGTGATTTCTCTTCTGGCCAGATTGTCTAAATAATTAAAAAAATAAATAATCCACCGATTTACTTTAAACAGTTACTTAACAGTATTCCTTGTTTCCATTTACAGGGTTTCCGAATTGAAGTAAAGCCTTTAAAATACTGATTCGAGACTGTAGACATAAAGAATGACATGACACAGAAGGAGAAGTTTATTTTTATTATGTTTAGAAAATGATTTCAGAAGAATTAATTTTATATATTTTTGTAAGTAGAGATTAACGTGTGTTAGAAATAACATGCATAACAGGCATCTAAAGTTAAAATGAGGTTAAGCCCTTTATGGAAGCTATAATAAGACTATAGCCCCAATATTCGGAGCCAAGCACAACACGACCATTTGCACTGCACTTGCGCTTGTCAGTTCTAAGTGATATTCAGTCAGATAGTGCTCAGTGATGGAGTGACACTCTCTATGCTGTCCCAACATAGACCAGGTCTATAGATGGCCCACAGGAGATAGCCCTGCTCAAAACAGGAGAGTGCCTGGTCCCCTTTGGGCCATATTCAGCTTATCCCAAACATAGGAATGAATAGGGACACTAACTGGAATGCTTGTTGGTAGAACTAGTAAGTATTTATAACTAGCAATAGGAGCACCGGACCCTTCCCCCTGGCTTTAGTGCAAAGGATTACTATAGGAACAATACACATCAGCATTTATGTTATTCATAAAATGGGCTCAATAAATCCTGTAACCTGATTGGCTGCAACATCTTCTGAGCCGTGTCCTCATCAGAAGATATTGTAGCCAACCGGTACTACCCTCTACTCCCGAGCCCCATTACAACAATAAATCAGTGAGCTGTGCCAACCCTTAACAAAAACACAAGCTGGCACAGCTCACAGTGGGAAACGGTAGCCTCTGAATGAAATTATGCAGGCCCCCCCCCCATAACTAAACTGAAACTACAGTGAAACAAAGTAAAATAATTGCAAAAGAAACTCTAACCTCTGCTCCTCGAGGTTCAAAAAAACAGTTGCTTGCAATCTTCATTTTACCAACAGCTGCCTATGATCCACCGAACATGCTGCATGCTGGAAAGAAATGACTTTCACCACTAAGTGGCACTCACTCCTGATCTAGCAACTGTGCATCCCGCAACTTCCAAACTCAATTCCACATCACATTTCAAATAAATCCAGTCTGATGCTCAGCCCATGATTTTTTCTATGTGTGACCTGTGTTTTCATTAAACACAGAAACTACAAGTTTAAAATCATGAACCAGGAGGCAACTATGTATAGTGGCCCCAAAAAGGGGGGGCATTTCAGCTTTCAGCGGTGTGGGGGGTACTGGTCAGAGGGCTGTGAGGGTGGAGCCAGGGCTGAAAAACAAAAAAACAACAATGGCCTGCAATGTGTGTGTGTGTGGGGGCGACTGCCCACTTGCCCCCCAAATGGTGCCCTATACAAAGGACATGCTTAATTCTGGTGAGGCAGCTGTCATCTCTAAAAGAAAGCAAAACTAATTACAACACAAAGATAAATGAACAATAAAAGACCCCTAAAAATACATGCTTCTGTATCTTGGTGATGGGGGCACAAAATATCACAGTAACTTATAATATCCGATATGGCACATACTCAGTCCTGCTGACTGTAAATAAAACTGTGTCACCAAAAAGTAAGTCATATTAAAGAAATAGAAAAAAAACTTCTTTGAATGTTTCTTTGGTGAATGTGTGGTTGCAGGCACAGACACCAGCCTTCTATAGTGACATTTTCATTAAAAAGCTGCATTCCAATACTAAAAACAAGAACTACTTTTTTTGTTTACTACTAATTTAAACTCTTTCACTCTTTTTATGTATACTTTTTATATGCGTTTTTTTTCTTACAGAAGAGCCCATTTTATAAGCACAATAGCACACTCTGAGGTGTGGGTTATCTCCTGATAAGAGCACGCCACAGGTGAATAAGGCACTCAGTGCAAGCGCCTCATGCCTTGTAACACACCTGGGCATGCTCTTGTCAGGAGATAATCCACACCTTGTCATGTGTTATTGCTTGCCTAACAGACCCTAGTTTGATTATAGGAATCTGCTCAAATGCACACCCGTTTTGCAGCAAGAAAATGTACATTTAAGTGGAATGTGCATTTATCCAAACTCCTATGTTTATAATGCGACATAAAGAAAATAACTGGGACCTGACACTGTAATGGCATTCCACATTTGTGTATCATAGCGATATACTAAAAATGTTACAAATGTTCAAATGTGCTAATGTGTAGCATCAACAAATAAATTAATAAAACACAATACTATAAAAGTATCAAAACTGGTCATCTGTCCACATCATCTCTCTTGCTTGTGGACCCAAAACAGGAAATTATCTTAGTCTGTTTGCAACATTTCAGTGCCAGCTGAGTGAGGTAGGGTGTTAAATGTTGCTTCATAACTGCTTAGAATCACTGGTGCACTTAAGAGGTGATACTAACATACCTAGGGAGAGATCTGTTGGTGAACTGTGAAACTGTGTGTTTAGCCAAAATGTGCACTTATCCCTTGTGCACTTAACAGATTTGTTTGTACTATGTGAATAGTAAAAAAACTGGAAAACAGGAAAAGTGTGCATTCATCAGGAATGTGCACTTATCCAATGTGCACTTAAATGGAATTCACTGTGTTTCTTATGTATAGCATGTATTGCTGGGTTACAGATTAGAATTCTAATTATTATGTGTAAAGATGCACTTATATGTATGCTGTTGGTCATCTTGTCAAGCTGAATTCTCAGTACTGAACCATCACAGTATACACTGGAAAAGGACACATTTTTTCCCCCTTTAATAACATGTATTCCCCAACCATCAATTTAACTTTTTATCTAAAATCTGAGTATTTAAATTAACTAATTTGAATCATCTATCATTTACAACCTTCATTATTCTGGTAGTACCTTGTCCAAAAAAACAAGTATACGTCCTGGGAGACTCTATAATAAAATATGTTGATCGTGCAGTGTAATCCTGATGAGGAACAACGAAATTGCTCCAGTTATAGAGGGGCTAAAACTGCAGATCTTACATCAATTATCAAACCTATTTTATCACCAGCTGGGGAAAATCCTTTAGTGATTTATCCATGTTGGAACTAGCAATGTTGCATGGTCTCCACTTCAGCAGATTAAACAGGATTATATCGCTTTATGCAATGTGTTAATAGAACGTGGCTGTAACCTATGTCTTTCTGAAATCTTACCTGTCCCAACAGCCACCAGGTACATTACTAATAAAATAAAAGCATTGAATGAGTGGTTCCGTAAGTGGTGCTACCGGCAAGATATAACTTGCCTAACTCACTGGGAGGAATTTGAAGACAGACCATCACTTTTTTGCTGGGATGGCTTATACCTCAGCAGATGGGGTAGCACTGTCCTGGGACATAAGATAGCAACCTTTATAAATAACCATTTAAACTGATAGAAAAGGGGGAGATTGGGACAACCCCCACATCTCTTATTACCAACCCCACTCATCATATTGGACTAACCTTAATATTCTATCATTGAATGCTCAATCATTAACGATCTCTAAACATGCAGAACTTGAAATTTTGGCTAAGACTCTAGACCTAGCCATAATCACTATAACTGAAACCTGGGGTAATTCCGACAAAAAATGGAGTGTAGAAATTCCTGGCTTTAAACACTTTTATAAAAATAGAGTGGCTACAAGAAAAGGAGGAGGGGTTAGTCTATATGTAAGGGATGATATCCCATCCTATGAGTCAACAACTACTGTACAATCGGAAAGTATATGAGCCCATATTAGACCCATAGGTATCCCCCAGCTTCTCATTGGAACTTGTTATCGACCACCTTCCTCCAACATTAATCAAACCAGGCAGTTAGCTGATGAGATCGCTCAGATAGCATTCAAGGACTCAGTTCCTATATTGGGGGACTTTAATCTTCCCAGTATAAACTAGGAAACACTAACTGGTACTAACCAACATGATGAGGAAATTCTTTCGGTTATTATAAACGTGGGCCTTATTCAAATAGTCAGAGAACCAACTAGAGGAGCAAATATACTCTACTTAATTATAACAAATTCAGAGACTCATATATCCGATGTTCGGATTTCTATTCCCCTGGGAAATAGTGACCATGTGACCTTATTTTTCTCCATACGACTTCCCCTACAACCCAAAACAAATAAACTCAAAACAAAACATTACGACAGAGCAGACTTTGAAAGTATCAACTACCAGCTTGGGGCCATTAACTGGGAACAGATCCTCTCCCCATTGAATACTGAAGAAGCCTGGGACTCACTAAAGACAAAAATCTTTGAACCTGAAAAACAGTATGTCCCAGACAAATACTAGTATAATAGCAAAGGGAAAATCCCCCCTTTGTTTAATGGAACAATTAAAAAACTTGTCAAACATAAAAGTAAACTATTTCTACCCTAAAAAAATGTTCAATAGACCAGAAAGACATTACTTTAGCTAGATACAGAGAGGTAGTTAAAAAATTAAAAAAGCAAATCACTCTGGCAAAACACAATTTAGAATTCAAAACTGTACACACTAAAGACTGCCATAAGGCATCATATTCCTACTTAAATGGTAAGAAAGGCAATAATAACATGATTGGTCCACTAGTCTGTAACAACAAAACCATAACATTTGATACTGAAACAGTCACGGAATTAAATAAATATTTCTCATCAGTATTTGTCCAGGAATCATCCAACATTTCACTTTCAACATTTCAACAATTTCCCAGCAGCATTAAACCCAGAATCGCACAAAATTTCTTCTCAAGACATACAGGGGGTATTAGATTCATTAAAACAACATGCAAGCTCTGGCCCTGATAATATTAGTTCCAGATTTCTTTTAGGGACAAAAGATGCAATCATTTTGCCCCTAACAATCATTTTTAATAAATCGCTCCATGAATCTTCAGTCCCTGTGGATTGGTGTACTGCCATCGCCACACCCATTTTTAAACAGCGTTCACACTCCAAAATTGAAAACTATCGGCCTATTAGTCTTACATCCGTACCATGTAAACGAATGGAAAAAATCATCAAACAACTAGAAAGTGAAATGGTAACTTTAAATATTAATGATGTGTACCAACATGGTTTTAAAACAGGATTTTAGTGCACCACCAACCTGCTGTCTTTTTACAATCATATCAGTTCTAGCCTTGACTGTAACATACCATAGGATGTTATTCTCCTAGACCACAGCAAGGCATTTGATAAAGTGTCACATGGCATCTTGATAAACAAACTCAACCAACTGGATTTTTCATCACCCATTATATATATAGGATAAAGTATGGGTGTCGGTGTGTAATGAGAATTTACACACACCTGAGGGGTTTGATACTACGTAAACCCTGAGAGCGAAGCTCGAGGGGTTTATGCATAACATCAAACCCTCGGGTGTAAAATCTGCCATACACCAAGACCCATATTTTATTTTATATAATTGTTGGGCTTCTTTTTCACCTCAGCAATTATGTAAGATAAAAAGACTGCTGTGCCGGCACAGTCAGATTACCTCAGCGCGCGAGGTCCGCTTTAACTTTTTTTAAAATATTTTTAGGGTGGTCAATCCAGTAGCTGTGTGGAACATTTCAACTAACTGTAAAAATTACTTACTGCTGAGTGTCCATGGCAGTTTCTCTCTACCGTGGGTTTGCGGTTTCCTGTTCAGGAAGGATACAGCAAGCGAGGAGTTCGAGCATGCGCTGTGTGGGGAAAACCGTGCATATATTTGCCGTTAGAAATGCTCATTTATAATGGCAAATTACGCCATGGTTTTCCTATGGGGAAAAGGGAAGACCATTAATTATATCTTGGATAAATAACTGGCTGAGTATGAGAACTCAAAGAGTAAGGGTAAATGGCGCACTGTCTGACATGGGTGTAGTGACTAGTGGTGTCCCTCAGGAATTAGTTCTGGGTCCTGTTCTGTTTAATTTATTCATCAGCAATATGTACATCTCAGCCAATAACATTATGGTAAAATTTGCAGATGACACCAAACTTGGGAGTAAGGTCAATACCCAGGCTAATAGTTATCATTTAACATCTGCAGCACAAGTTCATTATCCACGACTCCTTGTAGTTCTATGTTCAATGTATATTACCTATAAATGTGCATTTTTACTATAATAGCAGCTATTTTTACTGTTTGTACTATTGTAACTTGTCTTTCTGTATTATTACTGTAGGACCACAGGTCCACCTTGTAAATGAGCTTGCTCAATGGTGCCCACCTGGTTAAATAAAGATATTGATTGATTGATTGAAAATCTGATGTTGCCTTAATTGAGCAATGTGCATACATTAATAAAATGCATTTCAAATTTTCAAAATGTGCAGTACTCCACCTAGGGAAAAACAACCCCAAACAAAAATACCATCTAAATAATATTATTATTAGGACCTCCAGTGTAGAAAAAGACCTGGGAATTTTGGTGAATGATAAACTATCTTCAACTTCTCACTGTTCCAGAACTGCTAACCAAACAAATGCAGTACTACGTAGGATTAACAAAACATTTATTTCTAAATCTGAACAATGTCTCATGACTCTGTATAGGTCTCATGTTAAGCCTCGTTTGGATCATTGATCCCCATTCTGGAGTCCTTATCAGAAGTCTGACATTAATAGAATTGCACAAGTCCAACGCAGAGCCACCAAACTAATGCCCCATCTCACCCACTTAGAATACGACACCAGACTTCAAAAAATTGGATTATATTCATTTAAGTGAAGGCGAAGGTGAAATAGAGGAGACCTTCTACAGTTGTTCAAGATCCTTAAATCTCCAGCTCAGATGACACAATGTGGCATTGCTTACTCCAAAAGGAAGATTGTACCTAGACTTCATAATACACAATTAGAAGTAAAAAGGGTTAATAACAACAAAAGGTTAAATTTCTTTACCATTAGAACACATAGGATAAGGAACTCATTGCCCCAGGATATTGTTAACTCACCAACTATTACAATTTTTAAAAACAAACTTGATAAATGGATGGAAGATCAGGATTTGGGTTAATGTTCCATATATATGGAGGACAATCTTGATGGGGAAACTGCCTCCTTTTGTCCTACAAACCAAATAAACCAAGTAAACATCAATTTCCTGTTTAACTGTAGTGGAAGCATCATAAAACAGTAATGTGAGCATAAACTTGTCTATTTTGTTGCACTCTATCCACCAGTTCAGCTTTTCCAAGCTTCTCACCACTGTGACCCTGAACACTGTGTCCTTCTTAGGGACACATTGTTAGTGTATGGCAACCCTTGGCACTGAGTTCAGTGCATCACTCTTTTGGTTGGCGTCACCTGGTGTGATGTCACCAATGTAGGGCTGCGGCAGTGAGTGTAAAATCAGTTGTTATGTTCGGCCCTGCCCGACTGCCACAGAACACGCTGAAGAGCACTCTCTAACTGCAGAGATTTCATCCAAAATAGTAAGTAATCATTTTTACTTCCAACAGGAGAGGAATTGGGGAATTCATATATCGGGCTAAGTTATTTACTTAACCATCGGCTCGGGCCACATGAGACCAGATAGTTGCAAACACAGTGGCAGCCAGGTATGGCTACTTACTTTGTAACCTCTTTTCTAAACATTGCATTCAGGACATTTGTCTTTTACAGAGCACTGTATGGTGTTGTACTTCAGAAGGAGGGGAGCGCCTCACTCAGAATGTATACAGACTCATGTTATGAGTGTTTTCAAACAAGCACATTTGTATGTCTTTTCCTTAGGCTATCTAAATTGCAATATATGGCTGAAAGTAACTGCACATTTATAAAATAAGTGACCACACATTGTGAGTAATGGAGAGAACATTTTGGTTTTATACTTTATTATTTATGAGCATAAACAAACAGCGGTCACATCCTAATTGAAAAATGTTATTGTCAGTGTTTTAGACAATGTCCTGAGGAAGCCTATAAAGAGATAGGTGAAACACTGAAGGTGATTCTGTATGCCTACAAGAAATGACTGAAAATAAAAATAATATCAATGAAGAAATGACTGCAGTTTTGAAGTTGGGCCTCCCTTTTTTTCCAATAGCACATCAACAAGCATCTGGAGGGTGGCAGCTACACATGTATCTATAATTTCCTGGAGAACCTCTCTGTATATCAGGGAACCCTCACTGATCCACATTCAGCCTGAGCATGTAAATTAGTCCATTGGGCATGCAAGGCACTAAAGAGCTATCTGCGTGCCTGTTATGGGCTCATTTGAATGTAGCGCAGCCGCCCCTTAGCGCACCTTTCATGGAAAAGAAAGCCCTGGTAATCCAGTAGTTCCCCCACCCCCTGATCCACCATTTGTATGGTTTTAATATTCCCTGGTGCACATTTTTAATATCTCCCCACCCCCTAATCACCCATTTGCATGGTTTGTAACATTACCTTGGTTTTTTTGATGGATGTGGGGGATCTTTGTAAGGTTGGAGGTTGGGGGAAACCACTGGACAACCAGGGAATAACACCATGAAAATGAGACATCACGAGGTGGGCAGAACCACTGCACCACCAAGGAATATTAAACACCATGAAAAAAGAGCAATGGGAGTGGGGTGGGTTGGCGGGAATCACTGGACCACCAGGGAATATTAAAACCATGTAGATGGGTGATTAGAGGCAACCACTGCACCACCAGAAAATATTACAAAACATTTAAAGGGGTGATCAGGGGGTGGCAGGAACCACTGAACCACCAGGGAATATTAAAACCATGCACATGAGTGACTGGGTGTGGGGGCAACCAGTGGCCCACCAGGGAATATTACAAAAAAATTTAAAGGGGCAATCAGGGGGCAGGGGAACCACTGAACCAACAGGGAATATTAAAACCATGTGAATGGGCAATTGGGGGGGGTGGGAGGACCCACTGGACCATCAGAGAACAGTAAGCACCATACAAACAGGCAATCGGGGGATGGCAGAGCCATTACACTACCAGGGAATACTAAAACCATGCAAACGGGTGATTGGAGCAACCACTAGACCACAAGAGGATATTAAAAACTCATGCAAACAGTTGATTGGGGACAGGAGGAGCCACTGGACCATCAACGAATATTAAAACTATGCAAATGAGCAATCAGGAGTGGGGCAACCACTGGACCACCAGGTATTATTACAAAACATTTAAAGGGACAGTCAGGGTTAAGGGAGCCACTGGACCACCAAGGAATATTTTTTTTAAAACTTTTTTATTAAAGTGGTCAAATTAGGTACCGTATATGTACGATGGAAGCAATCAGGATCATTTCTCGATAAATTCAATAGTGCACACTTATGAACCAAGTCAATGCCATAAAATAGTTGATGAGTACCTTGCGTACACTTATTCTGACAAGAATGAACCTACTTATGTGAGAGAACAAATGGACTCTAGGAAAACAATATGCAATTAAAGATCGTTGTCTGCTTTAAAATATATAAAGCAATTATGAGGTACCCTTATGACCTAATACAGGAGCACTCTCTGTTGCAGCCAGGGGAACCTCTTGACTATGATACAGAAAACAGCAGAAAGTAAGTAACAACAAAAAGACATAAAAAACAGTAAAAGAATGATTAGTTATAAGCTCATCTCCATTTTGCAGCCCCTCAGCGAATTAGTACCCCAATGCCTATTGGGACAAGATCGATCGACCCTCAGGTTCTTCTATGAGAGCCATAAATAGCAGCCAAGATCCCACACATTTATCACCACCAGGAAATATTAAAACCATGCAAATGAGTGATTGGGGGTGGGGGGGTAGGATGATGCACTGGACTATCAGAGAACAGTAAGCACCAAGCAAACAGATGATCAGGGGATGGGGAGCCATTAGACTACCAGGGAATACTAAAACCATGCAAACAAGTGATCGGGGGAGGCAACTACATCACAAAAGAATGTGTACTGCTTGGAATTAATAGTAATTTTCAGATGCAGTCAGCTATCACGTCCAATTTCTGAAGTATTTTTTTTTTTTCTGTTTGCTAATTAAAAGATTTTCCACCTGGCAGTACTGGGGTGATGTGTGGAGCAGCACTCTGTCTGGAGGAAAAAAAAAAGTCAGTTCTGTTCCTCCCACTACATCCTCAGAAATGAGACAAACACCTTGAAGGCCCCACAGTCCTAGTGGCCTGAGCAGTGACTTTCACAAGCTACCAATCAAAATGCAGAAAACTGTGACATCGCTAGTAACTAAGGAGAGCCAGTCCCTGCTGCTTCATGTGAAAGTCAAACCTGGCAATGAGAAATGGTTCTCATTGGTTACTAGTGATATCATAGTCAGTGTGGTCTCAGTGTTGATGTAGTGGGAGGAACAGAACTGACTTTTTTTTTCCTCCAGAGTGCTGCTCCACACATTGCCCCTGTACTGCCAGGTGGAAAATCTTCTAATTAGCAAACAGAAAAGAAAAAATACTTGAAATATAAGAAGTGATAGCGTACTACATCTGAAAGTTACATTTAATTGCAGGCAGTTTCCAGGCAGTACACTAGTTCTTTAAAAAAAACATACAAACAGTTGATGTAAACACCATGCGAACAGGCCATTGGGGAGTGTGGGGGAACCACTGAACCACTAGAAAATATTACAAAAGATATAAATGGGTGATCAAGGGTTGGTGGAGTCACTGGACCAGCAGGAAATATTAAAGTCATGCAAATGGTCCATCAGAGGATGGGGAAAACGCTGGACTACCACAGAATATTAAAACCATACAAATGGGTGATTGAGGGGTTAGTAGAACCACTGGCTCACATTGGAATATTAAAGCCATGCAAATCGGTGAACAGGGGGTGGTAGGCACCACTGGACCAGCTGGGAATATTAAAAACCATGCAGACAGTTGATCAGGGACAGGGGGAGCCACTGGACCACCAACGAATATTAAAACTATGCAAATGAACGATCAGGGATGGGGGCAACCACTGAACCACCAGGGAATATTACAAAACATTTAAAGGGCCAATCATAGGGTAGGGGAAACCACTGACCCACCAGGGAACATTACAATCATTCAAATGGGCGATCAGGGGTGGCAGAATCACTGGACCACAGAATATTAAAACCATGGAACCAGGTGATTGGGGTGAGGGACCACGGGACCACCAGAGTATTAAAACCATGAAACAGGAGACTGGAAGATGGGGAACCACTAGACCACCAGAGACTATTTAACACCATGCAAACAGCTGACAGGGGGTGAAAGGAATCACTGGAACACCAAGAAATATTAAAACCATGCAAATAGGTGACCAGGGTTGGGGGCAACCTCTGGACCACCAGGGAATATTACAAAACATTTAATGGGGCAATCAGGGGGTGGGGGGCCATTGAACCATCAGGAAATATTAAAACTCTACAAACAGGTGATCAGGGGATGTGTGAATCACAGCACTACCAGGGAATACTAAAACTGTGCAGAGAGGTGGCCGGGGCAATCACTGGACCACAAGGAAATATTAAAACCATGCAAATGGATAATGGGGGGGGGCATTGAACCACCTGGGATTATTAAAACCATGTGAAAAGGTGATTGGGGTAGGGACCATGAATCAATGAGAAATATTAAAAACCATACAAACAGTTGATTGGGGGAGCCACTGGACCACCAAGGAATATTAAAATCATGCAAATGGGTGATAGGGTGTGGAGCAACCTCTGGACCACCAGGAAATAATACAAAACATTTAAATGAGCAATCAGGAGGTGCGGGGGGGGGCACTGGACCACCAGGGAATATTAAAACCATGCAGACAGGTGATCAGGGGTAGGGGAACCAGTGGATGACCAGGAAATATTAAACCCATGGAAATGGGCTATGAGGAGGTGGGGAGAACCACTGGATCACCAGCAAACATTAAAATCATGCACACAGTTGATCATGGGATGGCAGGAACCAATGGACCACCATGAAATATTAAACACCATGCAGACAGGTGATCAGGGTGAAGGGAATCACTGGACTACCAGGGAATATTAAACTCCACACAAACAGGTGATTGGTAGGTGGGGAGAACCACTGGACTACCTAGGAATGTAAAACCATGCAAGAGAGAGGTGATTGGAGGGTAGAGGAACCTCTGGACACAAGGAATATTAAAAGCCATGCAAACTGGAGATTGGAGGGTATGGAGAACCAATGGCTCAGCAGGGAATATTAAACATAATGCAAACAGGCTATCAGGGGATGAGGAGCCACTGGACTATCAGGGAATATTAAAAATATGCAAATGGGTGATTGGGGGTGGGGCAATCACAGGACCACCAGGGAATATTAAAATCATCAAGCAGGAGATCGGAGGATGGGGTAACCACTGGACAACCAAGGAATATTAAGCACCATGCAAGCAGATGATTGGGGGGTGGGGGTAACCTCTGGACTACCAGGAAATGTTACAAACCATGCATGCAGAATATTGGGAGGTGGGGAAACCACTAGACCACCAAGGAATATTAAACACCATGCAAAAGAGCAATCAAGGGTAGAGAAAGGGAAAACTCTGGATCACCAAGGAATATTAAAAGTCATACAAACAGGTTATGGGGGATGAAGGAACCAGTGGATCACCAGAGACTATTAAATACCCTGCAAACAGGCAATCAGGATGGGGAGCCATTGGACTACCAGGGAATATTACAAACCATGCACACAAGATCAGAGGGTGGGGGCAACCACTGGACCCCAAAGGAATATATAAAAACATAGAAATGGGTGATTGGGGTTAAGTGGAGTCACTGGACCACCAGGGAATATTAAAAACCATGCAGACAGTCGACTGGCGACAAGGTAAGCCATTGGCCACCAAGGAATATTAAAACTATGCAAATGGTCGATCGGGGATGGGGGCACCCACTGGACCACCAGGGAATATTACAAAACATTTAAATGGGCAATCAGGGGGTGGGGAGAACCACTAAACCACTGGGAATATTAAAACCATGCAAACAGGTGATCAGGGGTGGAGTGAACCACTGGACCACCAGGGAATATTAAAACCATACAAACAGGAAATTGGTGGGGGGCAATGGACCATGAGAGAATATTAATCACCATTCAAATAGCCAATTGGGGAGTGGGGAACCACTGAACCATCAGGAATATTATGCAACCCCTGGGTGACGCTGTCCTAAAGGCTACTACTCCCGCTTGCGTGAGTAGTTGCAGGTTAACGGGCCTGGGTACCGAAAACGGGTGCCTCCACCTGAAGAACAATGTTGGTGGTAGCGTAGCCGACCTGGGTACAGCCCTCCAGAACACTGTGACACCCCTCTTTCCCCTCTAGTGGCCTAAACAATGAACAGAATACACAGGTACAATAGCTCCCAAACCACAAATATATCCCCACTCTGATTGCACTTACCACCAGGGCTGGTTCCACCAGTCTGACCCTGGAGACCCCCTGTAAAATAAGATTAGACATAGCCAGCAACAACAATACAGTGCTATTAGTACAGAGATGCACCACAAACAGTTTAAGTGCAAAAAGAGTCAGATCTGATTTATTCAAGGGGATTGAACAAGGGAGGGGCGTAATCAGGTTGATTGGTCTAGCAACTGATTCAATCAGGCTACAAGGCATGCACTTTAGAGTCCCTCAACACAGTCACACACACAGTCTGGATACCCAATTGCTGATGCAGGCTAGCCTGATGCGTTGCCCGGGGTAGGCCAGCATCGCAGCTGGTCAGGGCCCTAATGATGGAATAAAGAGTCATGCACAGACAGTAACCCACAATTTGTAATCTAGAGCCAGATGGCTCAGTTCATGATAATCAAACAAAAGGATGTGACCTTGAGCAAGTCACTTGACTTCCCAGTGCTTCCAGATCGCACCTGTAAACAAGATTTCAGCTTAGTGTGTCTCTCCTGGATAAACATCTGTGGGAAAAAACAATCAAATTAGATGGCACACTTTGATTTAGCTGATGTTGCAGGGAGCTGCCCTGGTGTTTACTCATGCTACCCAGTACAGGACACAGGATGGATGAAATGGAGACTGCAGAATGACTTGCTGGTTTGCCAGGAGAAGCAGGGCCCCCATGATTCACCGTGGTGTCGTTACTGTTCGTGACGCTGAGCAGGGGGCTGATCCCCAGGCAGGTCTCTCACGATGGTCTTCTCTGTGGTGTAAGTAGCTGGCTGGGCCAAGGTGGCAGAGCCCAGGCCAGAACAATTTGATGGCAGTCCGGTAGTGTTGGATTCAGCTTCCAGCAAGCTGACACAATTGGAAGCGGGAACCAAATTAGACCCACTGAGAACATTCAGCACACTTATAGTAAATAAAAAGCAGTACCACAGTTTGGATGACAGTCTGGTCACAATCACAGTGTCTCTGTGCAAACTGTACGCTCTGTGGTGTGTTTCAGACTTCCTGACAGACCGATCACATGAAGCAAATCTTCGGTCTTCTTCAGTTAACAGGGCAGTCACAATTTGGTATTTCTGGTCACAAGCCAGTTGGATTCAGTCGATTAATTTCAATAGCAGATCCCTCAGAAGGGAAATGAAGCAGGCAGGCCAGACATAGCCTTCCCACCCTTTTCCAGCTGCTCGAATGTCTTGAGCAGTTCACTCTCCAACTCCAAACTCAGACTGACTCTCTGCTGCAGGCAGCACCGGGACTTCCTTCTGATCCAAAAAGGGTTCGGTTGGTTCAGTTCGGGTCCATTTAGATGCCAAAATGAAAAAACTACACTTCCTACAGAAATTCATTCCCACAAGACCCCTGGGGACAGACTCCACTTTAAGGTCCTCAAAAGGCACTGATTGGTGCAATACAGAAATGTCCATGTTGCATAGAAAGGCAGGTTAGACAAACTATAATACCATTATTATTAGAGCAGCTAATCAGCAAACAATTACCAGTTCTAACACAGCTCCCTCTGCACCATTAGCGATGGCAGAACAGAGCAACATTATTGTAGCTCGGGCAGGACTCGAGCCTGGAAACACTCGTCCCCTATCCAGATTAATTATACACTACAAAAATAATGTCCCTTAAAGGGACAGGCACAGAGACTAACAAGGCACCCTGTGCCAGCACTTTTACACCTGTAAAGACACAGAATACCCGCCTGGCAGGGCATTTAAGCACATCCAAGAAGACTTTTGAAACCCATTTATAGGGGGTTTCAATTATACAAGATTTAAATGGGTGATCGGGGTAGGGGAGCCACTGGACCAGCAGGAAATATTAAACCATGCAAATGGCTGATCTGAGGAGGTAGGGGAACCACTGGAACACAAGGAATATTAAAACCATGCCATTAATCGGGACAAGGTGAGCCACTGGACCACCAAGTACAGTATATTAAAACTATGCAAATGGGCGATTGGGGGTGGGTGCAACAACTGGACCACCAGGGAATATTATAATACATTTAAAGGTGCAATCAGGGGTTGGGGATCCACTGAACCACTGGGGAATATTAAAACCATGCAAATGGGTGATCGGGGGTGAGGCGCGAACCACTGGAACACCAGGTAATATTAAAACCATGCAAACGCTTGATTGGAGGGTGGGAGATCCACTGGACTACCAGAGAAAATTAAGCACCATGCAAACAGGTGATCCAGGGATGGGGAGCCACTGCACTACCAAGGAGTACTAAAGCCAAGCACTTGGGTGGTTGGGGAACAACCACTGGACCACCAGGGAGTAGTTAAACCATGCAAAAAGGAGATTGAGGATGAGGGGAACCACTGGATCACCATGGAATATTAAAAGTGATGCAAACAGTTGATCGGAGAATGGAGGGTGATGGGAACCATTGGATTTTCAGAGAATATTAAAATGGGTGATCAGGGTTGGGAGGAACCACTGGACCACCAGGGAATTTTAAAACCATGCAGACCGGTGGGGGGGGGTGAGGGACACTGGACTTCCAGGAAATATTACAAACCATGCAAACAGGAGACTGGAAGGTGTGGGAACCACTGGACCATCAAAGAATATTAAACACCATGCAAAAGGGTGATCGGGGGATAGGGGAACCTCTGGACAACCATGGACTATTTAAAGCCATACAAACAGGCTATTGGGGGAGAACCAATGGACCACCAGGGAATATTAAACACCATGCAAAAGGGTGACCGGGGGTAGGAGAACCTCTGGACAACCATGGAATATGAAAAGTCATACAAACAGGCAACTGGAGAGGGGGCCTAATGGACCATGAGGGAATATTAAACAGTATGCAAATAGGTGATTTGGGAGTTGGGGGGGTAACTATTGCACCACCAGGGATTATTAAAAAAGATTTAAGTGTGCGATCAGGGAGTGAGGAGAGCCACTGGACCAGCAGGAAATGTTATAACCACGCAAATGGCTGTTCGAGGAGGTACGGGAACCACTGGATTACAAGGGAATATTAAAACCATGCAAATGGTTGAACAGGGGATGGTGGGCACCACTGGAACAGCTGGGAAT
Organism: Neoceratodus forsteri; assembly: GCA_016271365.2. Taxonomy (NCBI): domain Eukaryota; kingdom Metazoa; phylum Chordata; order Ceratodontiformes; family Ceratodontidae; genus Neoceratodus; species Neoceratodus forsteri. The sequence goes on from CM028138.1 coordinate 534,938,072, forward strand.
ATTAAAAACCATGCAGACAGTTGATCGGGGACAGGGTGAGCCACTGGACCACCAAGGTACTGTATATTAAAACTATGGAAATGGGCAATTGGGGGTGAGTGCAACAACTGGACCACCAGGGAATATTAGAAACATTTAAAGGCAATCAGGGTTAAGAATATACTGGACCACCAAGGAATATTAAAAAATAAGCAAACAGTTGATCAGGGGATGGGGGTGATGGGAATTACTGGACCTCCAGAGAATATTAAAACCATTGAAACAGGTGACTGGGGGTGGGGTAACCACTAGACTACTAGGGAATATTAAAACCATTCAAACAGGTGATCAGTGGTGTGAGGAACCACTGGATGACCAGAAATATTACAAACCAAGCAAACAGGAGACTGGAAGGTGTGGGGAACCACTGATCCACTAAGGAATATTAAACACCAAGCAAAAGGGTGATTGGGGGGTAGGGAAACCTCTGAACAACCATGGAATATTGAAAGCTATACAAACAGGTGATTGGGGGGACAAATGGACCATGAGGGAATATTAAACACCATGCAAATAGGCAATTGGGGTTTGTGGGGAACCACTGAACCACCAGTGATATTACAAAAGATTTAAATGGGCAATTGAGGGATGGGGAAACTGCTGGACCACCTCGGAATATTAAAACCATGCAAACAGGTGATCGGGGGGGGAGGGGGTGGCAGGAACCAGTGGACCACAAGGGAATGTTAAAACCACGCAAATGGATGATTTGGGTGGTGGAGTGTTAGGAACCATTGGACCACCAGGGAATACTAAAACCATGCTAATGGGTGATCAGGGGTGACAGAAACCACAGAACCCCCAGTGAATACTGAAAAGCATGCAAACTGGTGATTGAGGGGCAGAAGGAACCACTGGACCAGCAGGGAATATTAAGACCATGCAAGCGGGCGACTGGGGGAGAGGAGGCAGCTTGGCACAGTAGTTGGCAGATAAGGTACTGCCACACTGCTTTTGGGGGGCATGGGCTTAGTGCCCAGTTAAGACATGGATTTCAGTGGTGGTAAACAGTGCCTTTTGGGGGGCTGTTTATTGCTGCCACAAACCTTTGACTATGCTGCTGTGAGGTACGATTAGGGAACCCCCAATTCACATAGGTGCAGTGGTATAGTCAGTGGCTTGGCTGCTGGGTTATGAGGTGCTCTCCGGCCTCTGATGTCTCCCCACCCGGAGTGCTAGCACAAACCCTGGTTAGCACTCACACTAACCATGGTCATACCAGTGCTAACCTTTGAAAATGGGGCCTTCTGTTTTCTTTTAGCACCAGGTTAAGCTAATAATATTTTAACAAAATGACATTTTGATTGCCACCAATACCTAAGAAAATTGAAATGATTATTCTGAAAGTATGTGATTGATCAGATCATGAACCCCTACATCTATGAGGGCTTCATAATGGTTGCATTTCCTTGGAGAAACATTTTAAAATATAGAGGCTGGTTGATAGCACCATGGAGTTACAATTACTGGTTTTATAGTGCTTTCATACTTGCTGTATCTGAAATAATTTATCTAGCATACTTCTCAACTGTCCCTCATTATGAGAGGCTTCCTTGTTATAATTCATGAGCTTAGATGCACTATTTTCCAGAGTTCCATACTCCTCTTTCAGAGATGTGTCCCATGCATTGTCTCTTTGTCTCACAGTTGGGCAGACATTGCCCTATATTTGCATGATGAAATATTAGACAGTTAGAAAACGTCCGGGTTGGGGGGAGGGAGACTCTATCACACCTCTAGAAACCCACATTGTACAGCTTTGACTGTTAGTTTTCACAGTAGTCACATGAGCATGGTGTTGACCCCAGAATTCGTTTTTATTTAATTCTCTCCCCCAATTAGATGCCTGTCTCCTCTGTTCTCTTACACGCAGGCTCAAGGCTCCTACCCATAGGAGTCTCCAGCTCATACCACCCATCTCCCTGTGGACTGAACGGGACGTTTGCATTATAGTATAGAAGAGCAAAAGTGCCAGCGTGCACTCCAGCAGTGCTGTTCCCTGAAACCCCAGAGAAACCTGGCAGACACCTGACAGGAAGCAGGTCTCTACTACTTTCTCATTCCTGTGCCTCTGCTGCCACAGAAATTGAGTTTGGCGTCTGCTGCTTTTCAGAAAGCAAGCATAGCTCGACCTCTAGTGGAAACCACTTGAAATGCACCTATTAGAATCAGGTTTTTTTATTTTTCTTCTTCTGCCAAGATCATTTTTTCCCTGAGCACCTCAAGAAGGGGGTTTCTTCCAGGTCACATGGCTCCGAGTCCTGGGTTGACTGGAACTACAGCAGGTTTCCACAAGCTGGGGTTAGTGCATTAGAATCACAGGGCTCCCTTTTTCTAAAAACAGCAACAACAAACACATACTGGAAACTTGTGGTCTTTCTGGGTAGACCCCTGGGGAAATCACTCCTTTTTATGTTGGCTCGCGCGTGCATGCCAGCCAACATATTGCATTAGTAGCAGATTTGGAGGTGCGGTCACTGTGGGGGAATGCAGGGCACGCATCAGTAGGTGTGTCCCTCATTCCTCAATAAGGCAGCATGCAGGCGCTGTCACCAGATATACGTAAAGTGGCCACCAGATCTAAGGAAAGTGCCACTGCAGTGAGAGGCAAGCTCGTCATGCAGCTGCACAAAAACACGCCCTCCCAACGTGCCTTTCCTGGTGAAATAGTTCAATAAACATGGTGGCACTGACTGCTGCCATGCAGAATGCCACAACCCGCTACATTTGCCGATGGGGGAGCCCACTCCACATAGGCATAATGCCCCCCCTCACATTTAAAGTGTATATCCTAGGGGGTGCCCAGTCCCCCTTGGCATCATGCACCCCCCAAACAGTCTTTCTTTGCTGACGGAGGGGCCCAATCCCCTTGGTTTCAGTCCCCTCTTTCCCATTTAATTTACCAACGGGGGAGCCCTCTCCCCATTGGCATAATGTCCCACCCGCTTTTGTTGTGTGCCGAGGGGGGAGCCCAATCCCCCTCGGCTCTTGCCTCCCCCTTCAGTTTGTGCCAACGAGGGTGCCCAATCCACTATCGGCTACAGCACCCCCTTAAAACACTCAGGTGGCACACTGGGAGCCCACACCAGCATGCCAAATGCCCCTGTAAAACAAAACCGTCCTGCAATTTTTTTTTTTGTGATGCTTTTTACCTCCTGGCCACCTGAGCTACTCCCCCATCAGGGACAATCAGCCACTGCTGCCCACCTCTGCCACGGACACCAAACTCTGCAGCTTCCACCACAGTGAGGATGCAGGGAGGGATCCCATGTACTCCCCGTGGGCACGGATCAAGGCACGTGCCCCGGCAAAACTTGTGGACAGCCATCAAGCCACTCACTTCCGGTGCTATTTTTCCCTGGTTTTCTTGCCCAATCAGTGCATGCTCAGACAGTACCCCCAGTCTCCAGTGGGGGCTGCTGCTGAGTGTTGTGTCCCTGGATCCCACACCTGGAGAGGAGAGCAGTCCACTGGATGTTCAATCCTCTCCATCCCCTGCTGACCCCCGGTGCCCTGAGTCCATTCCTGATCCAGGGTCACCGGTGCCTCAACCCTCTATGCCACCGGGCTGGCTCCTGCAATGTTTTTGTTTTTTTTAAAACCTGCAAACCAGAAAATGGTCCCTCGTCGAGTCTGGTGACCCTCCCCCAACCCCCGCCCACCCTCTGCGCACCCTGCCTCCCCACAACCCCCACCCCATACTTACCTCTGGAGCACAGTGCAGCGATCTTCAGTGGAGCAGGAACACATCTGCACTGTTATCAGTATTTTTATTTGTTCGATGCTGAGATGTTTTGTGTGTGTAATGTGATTTTAATTATTGTTAAGGACCTTGGTTTTTGAAAGGTGCATACAAATAAAACTTTATTATTATTATTCAAAGCTGATTGGGAACTGAAGAAATGCTGGTAAGCTGTATAATGGCATAAATAGGGTTTTTCAACTTTGTTGCATATCTTGGGCATTTTGGGATTTGGCACCAAATGTTCAACATGGGTTGTTGAGACCCTCCTCATGAATTCAGTCACTGTCATGGCGTTATTCGATCCTGAAATTTGATTTTGTGGTCACTGCATGGAATCACCTTTCAGGACTGATTAATGAATGACAGTGCCACTGTTCATGAGGGGCCTCATAAAGTTTATGTTGTAAATTTGGTGAAAAAAAAATCCAAAAAAATACCAGAGTTTAAGAGCGCAATTTCCACGCTCACACATAACTCTGTGAATTTGTAATATTTTCACTCCAGGTGTTTCAAAATTGGCATTTTTCCACACCTCCTTATGAACAGTACAGCTGTCATTTTACATATCCTGGCTGAAATGTGTTTTCGCACGTCCAGCGCAGAATAGCGCGGTTGTTGTGTGAAATCAGTTTTTGGGACAGTCTGAGAAAATGACAGTGACACTGTTCATGAGCAGAGGTCCTAAAATGCCAGTGTTGAAAATTTGGCGACGAAAGTCCATAAAATGACTGTGTTACAAGTGTGCATTACCGGTTTCCATGCACCCTTGTAACCTGGAAATTGCAATATTTTCATGCCAGATTTTCAACACTGCATTTTGTCACACCCCTTATGAACAGTACAGCTGTCATTTTCACATCCTGCCCAAAATGTGTTTTCACACCTGTGGCGCACAATGGCGTGGTTGTTGTTGGAAATCAACTTTTGGGAAGGATTAACACAATCACAGCACCGCTGTTCATAAGGGGAGGTCCCAAAATGCCTATGTTGAAAATGCGGTTAAAAAATCCCAAAAATAATTGGTTATGGACGTGTGTTGCACAGTTTCGATGCATGCTCATGACTTCACTAATTTTTCTTATTTTCACTCCAGATTTTCAACGTTGCCATTTTTTTACACCTCTTCATGAACAATACTTGGCAGAAGACACCAGGAGAAAGGACTGCTGTGTGACTGAACTTCTCTGCTGGGACTAAAGCTGAAGAACTTTTGTACTTGGACCTTTCATTTAGGGTAAAAAAAAAACTAACATACAAAAAAAAAGTGTGTGTTTGGGTTAACTGAACTGAATGGGTATCTGAAGAGTTATCTAGGTGTAAATCTCAGGTGACTGAAAGGACTTAACTGCTGTGAGGTTTAAATTACTTGTAGAAAGATCTGGTAAGTAGGGGTGAGCTTAGCTAGAAGGAAGCTACATTTAAAGACTGCCTTAGAAAGATTCTGTTAATAGCTTGGCAGAAGACACCAGGAGAAAGGACTGCTGTGCGACTGAACTTCTCTGCTGGGACTAAAGTAGAAGAACTTTTGTACTTGGACCTTTCATTTTGGGTAAAAAAAAAACTAACATACAAAAAAAAAGTGTGTGTTTGGGTTAACTGAACTGAATGAGTATCTGAAGAGTTATCTAGGTGTAAATCTCAGGTGACTGGAAGGACTTACTGCTGTGAGGTTTAAATTACTTGTAGAAAGATCTGGTAAGTAGGGAGAGTGGCTTAGCTAGAAGGAAGCTACATTTAAAGACTGCCTTAGAAAGATTCTGCTAATAGCTTGGCAGAAGACACCAGGAGAAAGGACTGCTGTGTGACTGAACTTCTCTGCTGGGACTATATTGCCCTCCTTTCCTCCCCTCCCCCCCACCCAAAGCTAGTTTTATTTTTATAGGCACAGGATTGACTGACAACAGGAACTTCCTGTTTGGGGGCAGGAAGTGAGTGATCACAGAACCACCAAGGACCGACTATCCTAGAAGGGCAAGAGTAGCCTCCGCCCCCTCTAGTTGCTGGAGGTCTGCCTCTGAGCAAGTAAGTGGTCTACTGAGAAATATAGGATATCTTGTCTCAGAACAGGACAATCAGGGTTTAAAGGGCACACAGGCAGAAAGTAAGGAGAGAGAGAAAAAACTGAGGAAAGAGTAAGTTGCAAATAGTTAAGGGACTAGAAATAAGACATGATTGGAGTGGTGCAGTGCAGTGGCTATGGAGCAGCAGTCTTCTGGGAGATGTTCTGGAGGATGCGGTGTTGTCCCATCTGCAGGCACCCTCTGGGCTGAGGAGGAGGTTGCTCTCTCCAGGCTGAGTTGGACAGGATTTGAGACCTCCTCTTCTTCAGGATCACCAGTGCCACTGCCGTTGCCTCAGAGGTTGCCAAGAAAGAAGGTTGGACCACAGTGGGCTCAGGGAGGATGAGGGTGGTGGAACAGAGGTGCAACCCTCCAGTTGTACCTCTCCACAATTCCTATGCCATTCTGGCACAGTGTGGTTCCTCTATGGAGGCACCCACAGTGGAGACCAAGGAGGATGCTGGGAACCTCCACAAAGGAGACCCACAGGAGGGTGGCAGGGGATCCTGCAATGGAAGGAAACAACTCCTGGTGGGGGGGACTCCATTGTTAGGAAGGTAGAACTGGGGGAGGAAGGGGAGAAGGAGGTAAGGTGCTTGCCTGGCGCCATGGCTTGGAGAGACAGGGAGAGAATCCTCAGGATTGCCAGAGCAGCTGCACAGGGGAGGGAGCTGGATGTCATTGTCCACCTAGGGACAAATGACCTGGCTAAGAAAGGGATTGAGAAGTGCAGGGAAGAGTTTGTGGAATTGGGGAGGGACGCTTAGTCAGTACTTGCACGACGGTAACCTTCTTTGAGGTGCTACCCATCTATGGCATAAGAGAGGCTAGGTGTTCCGCACCATGGGATTCAATCAGTGGTTGAAAACTGGTGTGGGAGCCCAGGATTTGCTCATTGGGGACTGGGGTCCACCTGGAGTGATGAGCCTATACTGGCATGATGGGCTGCATCTGTCCAGGAGGAGAACCAGGATCCTAGGTGATAGGTTTAAATGTTTCATTGGCAAGCTTTTAAACTAGCCAAGGGGGAGGCACTGGAAAGGTGCAGGAAAATCCTAGCCCCCCTAAATAATCACAGTAGTAAGTGTGGCAAACACCAACATAGAGGTGTCAATAGGGAGAAGGGCAGGGGTAAATGGATAAAGTGACAAAAGCAAGAAGGACAGGGATGGGGCAAAAGGGAGTAAGGCCATCAGGAAATGGAGGGTAATGAGTACCAATGCCCGTAGTCTGGGAAACAAGCTCCCTGAGCTGGTGGGCTTAATGGAAGAGGGATGCCTTGATATCGTGAGGCAGTCACAGAAACATGTGGCATGAGAACCATGATTGGGATGTTAACATACCAGGGACATAACCTACAGGAGAGACAGCAGGGAGAAGAGGGGAGGAGTAGTCTCTATGTAAAGGAAAGGATAAAAGCAACTGAACAAAAAGAGTAAACAGGGAGGAGAGGAGGCACTGTGGGTCACCTGAGACTGAAAGGGCACCACAATCCGCACAGGGTTGTGTACAGACCCCATGTCAGGGAAGGAATGGACAAGGATATGATAGAAGGCATTCTTTAGAATGGCAGAGAAAGGGAGATACTGTTGATGGGAGACCTGAATATGCCAGATGTTAACTGGAGCACATTTGCTGCAGCCACATCCAAGAGCAGGGGCTCATTCTTGATGCCCTCAGGTGGCAGACATTAGACAGCTAGTTTCGGAACCCACTGTGAGGGAGCAATCTAGACCTCCGCTCTCAAATGGGGGCAGTGAGAGGATCTCAGATCTAGAAGTGGATTCACATCTGGGGACAAGTGACCATCAAATAGTGTGGTTCACGTTAAACTCAGCTACAGAGTCAAGCCATACAAAAGTGAGGGTACTGGACTTTAGGAGGGCTGACTTTGCAAGATGGGAGACTGCCTCAGAAAAGCACTAGCAAACAGGCTAGAAGGAGTGTGGAGCAACAATGGGAATTATCAAAACTGCCATCACAGAGGCAACAAGCCTTGTGTGAAGCAAATAAACAAATCAAAATAAAGAAAAGCCACTATGGTTTCAAAAGAGGTGGCTGTGAAAGTCAGGAAGAAAAAATATAGCATCTCGAAGTATAAGAAACACAGAAGGAGCAGGACAGAGAGCTGTACCAGTTAAGGCAGAAGGAAGCAGGAAGGAAGTCAGAATAGCAAAGGCTCAAACTGAGGAAAAGATAACCAACTCAGTTAAGAAGGGGATAAAACCTTTATAGGTACATCAGGAGCAGAAAGACAAAGGGAGGGATAGTGAGGCTGAATAGAATGAACGTGGGTGGACAGAGGGGACAGTGAAAAAGCAGGAATACTAAACGAATATTTCTGCTCAGTATTCACAAAAGAGGAGGGGGAAGTGCCTAATCCAATTAACAGAAGCACTCTTGATAGGGGGGTCGATCCCAGTCCTTTCACAGAAGAAAGGGTTCTGCAAGAACTCCTAAAACTGAAGATGGACAAAGCAATGGGTCCTGATGGAATTCACCCCAGAATTCTAAAAGAATTAAGGGAGGAACTAGTGAAACCACTGGCTACTCTTTTAATAAATCATGGAGGATGGTGGAACTTCGAGTACTGAAGGAAGGTGGATGGATTCCCTGTCACAAAAGTGGGACCAAGACAGAGGCAGAAAACTACAGACCTGTCAGTCTGACCTCTATGGTAGGGAAAGTGATGGAGTCACTTCTGAAGGAAAGAATAGTTGAGTACCTAGAGGCCAGTGGAGCACAGGACCCAAGGCAGCATGGGTTCACAGCGGGAAGGTCATGTCAGACGAATCTAATAGATTTCTTTGACTGGGTGACCAAAGTAGTAGACCAGGGAGGGGCTGTGGACATGGCCTACCTAGACTTTAGTAAGGCATTTGACAGAGTCCCACACAAAGATTAATAGTTAAATTAACCAGCCTTAGAGAGTGGGTCCCAGGGTGGTAGCCTGGGTAAACATTGGCTGGACAACAGGACACAGAAGGTAATTGTAAATGGAGTCCACTCTGGAGAAAGGAGGGCACAGTGGGTACCTGCAGGGTTCAGTATTGGTCCAGTCCTTTTAATGTCTTCATCGTGACATTGCAGAGGGACTGAAGGAAAGTATGCCTTTTGCAGATGACACAAAGATCTGCAACAGGTTGATACACAAGGAGGCATGGAAAGGATGAAAAGGGACTTGGCAAGGTTGGAGGAATGGTCAGTAGTATGGCAGCTTGGATTCAATGCAAAGAAGTGCAAAATAATGCACCTGGGAAACAAGAACCCAGGGGAAGAATACACAATGGGTGGGAGTAGTAACAACAACAAAAAAGGAAAGGGACCTGGGGGTAATCATATCAGATGACCTTAAGGTTAGCAAGCAATGTGAGAAGGCAGTAGGGAGGGCTGGGGGTATACTGGGATGTATAGGGAGAGGCATCATCAGCAGAAAACAGGAAGTTGTTATCCCTCTGTACAGACAGTTGGTGAGGCCCCATTTGGAGCACTGTGTCCAGTTCTGGAGACCCCATCTCTGCAAGGACATAGACAGGATAGAGGTAGTTCAGAGGAGGGCAACTAAAATGGTGCAGGGTCTGCAAGAGAAGCCATATGAGGAGAGACTAAAGGAGCTTAATATGTATACCCTTGAGGAAAGAAGGGAGAGGAGGGACATGATAGAAACTTTTAAGTACCTCAGTGGAATCAACAAAGTCCAAGAGGGTAGCATCTTTCAGAAAAAGAGACTTGCAAGAACAAGGGGACACAATTTAAAGATAGAAGGAGGGCGGTTCAGGGGCAATGTGAGGAAGTATTATTTCACAGAGAGGGTAGTGGATGCATGGAACAGCCTTCCTGAGGAGGTTGTGGGGTCTAAAACTGTGGGAGAATTCAAGAATGCATGGGACAGACATAAGTCAATTCTTGTGGGGGGTAGGAAGAAATAGGCTGTTGGTTAACTAGGATCTACGGCCTATCCTGTAGGTAGGGAAATGGGCAGACTAGATGGGCCTAGTGGTCCTTATCTGCCGTCAAAGTCTATGTTTCTATGTTTCTATGTAATACAGTTGTCATTTTTCACATCCTGCCCAAAATGTGTTTTCATCCCTGTGTCACCAAATGACATAGCCACTGTGCAAAACCACCTTTCAGCTAACAAACTGATAGTGCCATGAGGTGGGGTCACAAAAAGCCTATGCTGAAAATTTGGAGTGCGAAAAACAACAAATGCTTATGGCGTTAGGGTTTCCAACTATAACATCCCAACCTGTAGAGACTGACAGGCGTCAGGGGTGTGACTTGGGATCATTGGCTATAATGCTCACACCATTCCACCCCCCACCCACCCTGCAGCCAGTGACAGGCATCGAGGTCTGCCTTGGAGTGTTCAGCCCTAAAGTTCACCCCATTCTCCTATACTGCACCCACCTCACCGTATTTCCTTATGGAATGGTGTAAGTATAAGGCCCAAAGACCCCAAAGCACACCACAACACTTGTCAGTGTCTTTTTTTTAATTTGTATTTTATTGCTTTCAATATACACAAAAATGACATGACACTGATACATGAACAGTAAAATTTCAAGTACAAACGTGTACACAGAAACAAGAAAGACAGTGACATGTTCCCCCCAACACCCCTACCCCAAACTATTTACCCCTAAACCCCCATACTAACTCCCTCTTACCCCTATCCCTTCCACCCCACCTCGGCTTGGGTGTACACTTAGCCCCAAACTCTGCTAAGGGTCAAGGTCCATACCAGGAAGACATTGGGTTGCCACTAAGGGAGAGAAATATCCATCCATCACAATAGGGTGAAACTGTGTCCTGAATATCATTGATCCAATCAAATTCCTGCCTGGAGCCAGGGCCGCAGTAATGGGGGGGTAAGTGGGGAAGTTGTCCGGGGCCCCGAGATCAGGAGGGCCCCTCCTGAGGAGCTGGCATTACCTCTGTCATTAGCTGGTTTGGGAAACGGGGGCCCATTCCAAGTGACTTGTCCGGGGCCCCAGGATTCATAGCTGCAGCCCTGCCTGGAGCATACGAATTGCATGCATTCCGGACCAAATCTTTTTATGTCTGGAGTAGGGACATCCCTAAGATACCCTAAATTGTTCCACTCACAGGTTAATAGTTAACAATAGATCTTGAAGCCATTCAACATAAGAGATCTTTTGAACATCAACCCAATGCCTTAAAACCAGTTTCTTAAGTGTCAATGCAATCATCACTATTATGATATCTACGCACTCTAACCTTGACCTTGGAATAGTCTCCAAGGAGACATATCTCTGGTATAAACAGATCATCATGACCTAATAACGGATCAACTTTGTCATGAATTTCAGTCCAGAGGTCTTGAACAGAGGGACTATCCCAGAAAATATGTCGGAAAGTACCTTCTTCCAAACCGTATCTGTTGCAGGCTGGAGTAGGATCCCACCGATTTTGAAAAGTTTGGAAGGTGTCCAGTACATATTCTGTAGAAATTGAAATTGTATGAGCCTCAGCCTATCTTGAGATAAATAAATGTAGGTTTCCTCCCATATTTTTCTCCAATTAATGTTGCTATCCGGGAACTGTTTAACCCAATAATTGGGGCCACCCTCCTGGTTAGTGGAGGCCAGATCTAAAAATGATTTATACACTTGGGCTATTGCATGAGGAAGCTGCACTACCTCCACCAAGGAGGTAAAAAATTCAGAGAACTTGTCCTCGCTACAAAGTTGTTTTTTTAACTGATTGAGAAGGTGTGTTACCTGGTAAATCTTAAACAACTGTCCCAGACCTGAGGAGAACTTTTATTAGTGATAGCAGACACTGGGATACACTTTCCATCCGGATCTAAAAAATCTCTGATTTTCACATTTTGAAGCTGAGGAACCCAAATTTTGGAAATCTTTTTACCCCTATTCTAAAATTCGGATTGTCTACCAACAACTGATTCCAATCTTGAGTGTGTTTATATTTTAAGAAAGCGCACAAATGAACATGAGATCTTACTGAAACCCCTATAGGACAGTGGGAGAGATTAGCCAGTAAAGTTTTAAAAGTGCTATATAATATCGTGGATGTGGATACATGTGCTGTATTCTTCTCTCTAGACATAACCATGGCGGGACATATGTCATCTGGGATAGTGTCTCCTCACTAATCACCCATTTCATATATTTAGAAATCTGTCTGGCCCAGTAATATCCCCCAATATGTGGCAATCTCAAGCCTCCTCTGGGCTTGGGTGCTGTCAGTTTCTGGTAAGCTCCTCTAGGGGGTTTGGCAGCCCATATAAAAGAAGAAATAATGGAATGGGCTTTCCTGAACCCCTTAATGGGTAGCTAAACATTAAGCATGTGCAATGGATAGAAGATCCTGTGCAGGATATTCATTTTGACTACATTGATACGTCCCCATAAAGAAATAGGAAGGGATGACCATCTGTTAAGATCCTGCTGTATAATATGCAAGATGTCATCAAGATTCAATTTTCGTATTAGGTAATCAGATTTGGTGAAATAAATGCCCAGGTATTTCAAGCATTTAGGGGACCATTGAAATCCTAGCTGTGAGATATCACTCTTTAACAATCTATAGTTCAGGAGAAAAAAACATACTCTCATCCAGATTAATTTTATAATTTGAATATCTGCCAAATTCTGTGATAATTTGTAAAGTCGCTTCAAACGCAGTTACTGGGTTAGTCGAATGAAGCAAAATATCGTCTGCATATGCCGACAGTTTAAAATTCAGGCCATGCAGGGAGGTACCAGAGATCAAAGGCGAGTTTCTAAGTTTAGAGAGCAGAGGCTCCAAATAAATGTTAAAAAGGAGTGGAGATAAAGGACACCCTTATTGGGTCCCGGAATAAAGAGAGAACCTATTCAAAAAAAACCAGTTGGAGTAAATACGAGCTTTTGGGTTCTTATAAAAAGATGAGATCCAATCAGTGAATTCCTTGGGTAAACCAAATTTTCCCATTGTAGTAAATAGAAAATCCCAATTCACTCTGTCCAAGGCCTTCCCGCGTCTAGGGACAACAGACCAGCCGCTATCTCTGAGTCCCTGTACAAGGAGAAAATATGTGACAGCTTCCTCAAATGATCCGAGGAGCACCTCCCCTTCATGAATCTCACCTAATCTGGGTGAATTATGGAAGGCATGAATACTGCCAGCCTGTTTGCTAGTAATTTAGCTATAATTTTCATGTTATAATTCAATAATGATATGGGTCTATAATTGGTAACCAGTTCTAGATCCCTTCCTGATTTGTGCAGCAAAATGATTAAGGCCTCCAGGAAACTATCATCCATTACATTCCCATCAAGGAACCATTTAAATAACCTATTTAATCAAGGAATTAAATGCTTTTGAAAGGATTTGTAAAAATTGGGGGAAAAACCGTCAGGGCCATGGGCTTTATCCGAGGAAAGAGAATTTATAGTATTACCTTTTCTGTATCAGTTATGGGAGCCAGCAATATCAACTGTTGGACTTCTGATATCTGTGGGAAAGGGAGGGTATCAAGATAATTAGCTATGTTTTGTTTCCCAGGAGGATCAGGCATAAGGCCATACAAGTCCTGATAATAACTATCAAATTCCTGGACTATTCTGTTGGGATTTACTTGTATGTGTGTTGTCATGTCTGGATCTAATACCCTTAATGATTCTTGAAGCTTCTTGGGATTTCAACCGAGGGGCCAACAATCTTCCTGATTTTTCCCCTTGATTGACATATCGAACTCTGGTTCTCATTATAGCACATTCAGCTTTACTAAGCAGGAGGGAACTATATTGTGCCCTTAAGCCCACTAACCTAGTTTTCTCACTTACCAGAGTATCTGGTGATAATTCTCTTTCTAGTTGTTGAATATCCCTAAGTAAAGTGAGGGCTTCTTGTTGTTTGACCCTTTTCTTATATGAAGTGATTCTAATCAATTCCTCTCTCAATACACACTTTAGGACACACCATTCTAGATCAGTTCTACCTGTCGAGTCAAGGTGAGACTCGGTATATTGTTCAATTACCTTCGAGATGCCTTTAACAACTTCCTCGTCTCTCAATAATGGATTGTTCAGTTTTCAACTGGTTTCTTTAGGAATATTGGGAGTCAAATTGAGGGAACACCATGCCACTGCATGATCCGAGATTACTCCCAGTTCAATGGCACTGTCCGCTATCCCTGGTAAGAAGTAGTGACTAACTAAAAATAGTCAATTCTAGTAGAAATGCCATGGACACTGGAGCAAACATTTTATTCTCTCAATGAGGGGTGTAATACCCTCCAAGTGTCCATCAATCCCTGTTGGTCTGCCAAGTCCCAGAGGTCTCTCTTTGCAGTCAAGAGACCAGATCTTCTTGTCTCTGATCTATCCAAGTCCGGGGCAAAAGACAGATTCCAGTCACCACCTATAATTAGAGGACAAGAGACATAAGGGAGTAGGACCACTAGTAGGTTAGCGAAGAAAGCTGGAGTGTCAGTGTTAGGGCCACATATACAACATAACACCAACTCTGTATGGTCCAATAAATCCTTCAAGGTTAGGTATCTACCTCCTGGATCTCGTATACAGAATTAACATCTAAAGGGAGTGTTTCGAGAAAATAATATAGCTACTCCCCTGCTTTGAGTGCTGTCTCCAGCACTAAAAATCTGGCCCACAAACTGTCTTCTGAAAAGCATTTCTTCAGATACCAGTAAATGGGTTTCTTGCAAGAACATAACAGCCCCTTTAAGATGTTGTACATGTTTTAGAATCTGGTAGCGTTTAACTTTCTTCCTAGCACCCCTGATGTTCCAGGTAAGCAATTTCATACTATCCACCATCTTAATTTCCTTCTCACAATAATATTGGAGCTTAGAATGAAAAGATGTACCCCTGATTTTAAGAAAAAACCAGCTGAGGTTATCCTCCCTATGCCCACCCTCCCTCCTTAAATTCCACAATCCTTTAAACAATACAAAACAAAACTCAAAGCACCCTCATTTGATACCTTGAATGATCCCCCCCAACCAACATAAGTACGTCTAGGTACGTGATCAACAGTAACAACAAACACCACCTCTTCCCTCCCACTCACCCATGCCCTTTATACTTATATTGCTATTTTAAACTATGTTCAATGTACCCAATTAAAAAAGAAACAAGAATTTGTTTAACAGGCACAGTGATTGCCTAAATAAAATAGACCTGTATGAGGTTTATTAATAATGGAATTAATGGAATGCCCTATATTTTTTTTTCCATTTTATTTATTTTTATACTGGTAAATCTGTGGGACAAGCCCATTTTCACAAATGTCCAGTTTATACAAAGACATACATACAAAAATAAAACAGTTTACAAGCATAAATATGCATTGCACATAACATTTACAGTTTTAATTCTCCAACAATTTTTTCTAAGTTCAGACTTAAAAATGAATAATTGCTTTTGTCTTGTAACATTATTAGGAAGTTGATTATACATCATAACAGTAGTAAAATTCAATGAATTTTGGCCAAAAGTTATTTGAAAGAAAGGAACCAAAAAGCCCTCCCTACTCTGTAATCTTGCGCAACCAGTTATATTCCTAGGGAATAAACTAAGAATGCTTTGTGGCATAATATCTAAGTAAACCTTGCATGAAAACAACAATGCCCTAAAATTAAATTGCCCCTTTAAAGACAAACAGCCTAATTGTTTGTAAAGAGAACAACGGTGGGTTAACCTTGATTGACCAGAAGCAAAACATAAAACAGAATGATATGTAACTTGGAGTCTAGAAAAGACTGTCAGAGGTATATAAGTATATTACAGACCCATAATCCACTATAGATAATAATAAACTATGTGTAAGTAATAATTTAACATCAACTGTAAGATTGTTCTTAATACGATAAAGAAACCCCAACCGTTTATGTACCCTACTAATTAACTCTGTAACATGAGAATCAAATGCTAAGTGACAATCAATTAATATTCCCAAGTATTTAAACTGCCTAACCTGTTCAACTGCACTATCCAAATTATCAATAATGTTTAATTCTTGATTTTGCACTCTCCTAGGATGAGAAAACACCATTGTCTTGGTTTTTGCTGAGTTTAACACCAGTTTATGTTTATCAAACCAATAATGAAGCAAACTAAAATTTAGTTGTAAAGTATTTTGTAAAGTCAAAAATTAGAAACAAAACAAAACAAAACTGCATCATCTGCATATAATGATAACTCAGTATTTTTAAAATTAACAGCTAAGGAATTTACAAATAATGAAAAAGGCAAGGGGCCTAATATGGAGCCCTGAGGGACTCCACATTTTAGCATTTAAGGCTCAGATAATGTTCCACTGATTAATGTCTTCTGATTCCTATTAACTAAGTAATCACTGAACGAAGAAATAACCCCATCTGACAACTGTACAGAAGATAACTGTTTCAAGAGTACATCATAATTCACTAGATCGAAAGCCTTGGTGATGTCCCCAAAAGCCGCTACAACAACATCTCCAGTATCTATTGCTCTAGCAACTTGACTAGCTAACCTCACCAAGGCTGTCTCCGTATTATGATTAGGCCTGAAACCGTGTTGTGAATCTGACCAAAGTTTATATTTTATTAAATGTTCTATCAACTGAATTGAAACTATTTTCTCTAATATTTTTTTTTTGGGGGGGGCAGCATAGAAATTGGACAATAGTTATTTGGATCAAGTCTTGCCCCTGATTTATAAATTGGCTTTACCACTACACTTGTCCACACATCTGGGAAGATCCCATAACAAAGAGAATGGTTAAACGATTTTGTCAACGGTCCGGCAGCACTATCAATAACTCTTTTCAATGTCCTATAATCACGACCATCTGATCCTTATAAGGCCTAGATCCATTTTAGACACAAACTCAACCACGCCCTTAGTTTGTAGGAAACGAAGTAACAGTTTGGAACATTATCACCCCATCCATTCTATCACCACTTGTTGCAAGAGAGCATCCACATGGCTCCAAGAATCATCCATGCTACCCACATTAGAACTATACCTGCCCAAGTTAGTAAAGTGTAAATTAAAGGCTTCTGCCACAGTTTTAGGACCCATAATAATACTAGCATCCTTCTCTAATACACAGTTTTCACTCCCCTTCAGTTTACCCATTAACAGATTAATTGCAGTCCATGTTGCACTTGGAGTCCCCTTATCTTATGTATATTTTCACTTGAAATAATCCTTTTTTGCTGCACGAATAGCTAAGTGACATTTATTCTTAAGCTTTTTATGGAGTAATTGATGATACAATTGTTTAGTCCTTCTGTAAACTTTCCATGCTTGATTTCTCTCCCTTATCAATTTCAATAGGTTGGGGTGAACCAGACATTGCTATTCCTCTTAACCCTAATAGATCTATTAGGTAGTATTTTATCTCAAATGAAATAAAATAATGACAACATTTCTGATATGTTTCATTAATATCAATTATGTTATCCAAAAATTACCAATCAAGTAGCTGTGACTCCTCAAAGAACCTTCGACTCATCTAAATCTCTGAGTTTTCTGTATTTTATAATCCTAGCTTATTTTTATGAGTATTAACTGACCAATCAAAGAATACCCGACTGTGATCACTGGATCCCATCAGGGAGAATTCCACATTTAATTATACGTGATGGACTATTGGTACAACCCAATCAAGGATTGAGGAGCACCCTGTTTTATAATTCACCCTGGTGTTCCAGTGATCAACTGTTGAAACCCAAGATCAATGACAGTTGTTCTAATCTCATGTTCAGCTGGGATCAACCAATTTAAACTATTAAAACACCAAAATGCCTCTTTGCTGAGCAGTAGGGAGACCAACTTAATAGCAGGCCAGTAAATAAGGTTAGCTGCCCTCTCGTGACTTTTAGCAGGTATTACTTGTTATGGCCAAAATCTAAGTAACAAAAAAATCTAACAGTTGATGGATTGGAAGTTAAACTACAAATTCAAGTCTCCAAACAAGAAGAAGAATGTAAAGCTATTTGCTAAAGCTGTTGTTCTTATCACAGCTCTGCAGCTCGGTCATAGACAGATGCTGAATACGTGTTTAGTCTACACATCAGTTCACAAAGCAGCTTGTAAAATAAGAGAAAATATATGGGAACTTCAACATGGGACCATTAAAATAAATGTAAAACAGGCCTTCAGCTCCTTTAATGCCTGAACAGTAATAGTAAGCACGCAGACTAGCAAAATCTAAAGTCCGCTAACCGCTTAATCAGCGGCTACAACACTGCATGAGGATACATGAATCAGGCCTCTTCTCATTCAGCGCTTTTAAACAAGCCTGGCATTGCAGCTCTAAGGTAGATTCCGTAATCTTGGATCTTCAAAGGGACCAGGTACCTTCAAGTAACACTTGGAATTTCGCCGAGGTATAGCATTTAAATTTTATCCCTGCTGGTAACAGTTTGTTGACTATGGGATGAAATTGAGCTCTACGCTGACTAACTGATATTGGAAGGTCTTGGCAACCCGTAGCTGAGCTTCCCCATTTGATCTGATCTAAACTCGAACCTTTGCCAGAAAATGCTGTCTCTCTCGAGATAGTTCAGAAATCGGAGTATTAGTGGCCGTGGGGAGCATCTGCTGATGGAATAGGGCGAGGGATCGGTGGGCCCTTTGATAGATTAGGTAGCTCCATACGGGAAGGGCCTGCCAGCTTTGTGATCAGCTTCTGGGTGAATATGACTGCATCTACACCTTCTTCCTTTTCTGGCAACCCTATGATCACAATATTGTTGTGCCTACTGCGCCTCCAAGTCTTCTATTTTGGCTTCCAGCCAGCTTATTTCTGCCTGTTCAACACTAGCTCCAGTTCCATTCTCTCAAATGCTTTTTACAGTGACTATTCGCACTTTGTTATCCCCAACTCTTGTTGATATATTTTCCAGTGCTGTAGTCATGGACTTAAACTCTGTGGTTAGCAAGCGGAGTTCTTCCCAAAAGGCTTAAATTCCATTAGGAACCTTTCCACAGTTAGGACGTTGGGATCCTGGTTTTGAATGGTGCGGTCTGCCAAGGTGGTTTGCAGCCTTGATTTCTTACTATTCTTTTCTGGTGTGGAAGGAGGTGTATGTTTCGCAGTACTTGCCGCATCTCTGTTTCCATACTAGACAGAAAACTGCAGGCTGATAGTATTGGATAGTTCTTGTCCTAATAGAGCTTATTGTCTGTTGTTTGAAGAACTTGAAGTAATTTAAAGGTGTTTTAAAAACAAATTAAAGCACAGAGTGAGTGGGAGATGTTTAGAGTGCTGCTACTTTCAGTCCTGCATCACATGATCTGACACTTGTCAGTGTCTACATGGTAGGGTGAGGTAAAATGGCATGAGCGTTGTAGCTGATGACCGAAAGGCACACCCAAACGCCTGTCAGTCTCTGCAGGGTGGGGGTGGGGTTGGCGTCAATTCAATACTTCACTACCAATGCCAATGCCAGTGAGACAACATTCGGCATTGACAATTGTGTGGTGTATATTTTCTCGTTGAAATAAGTGGCCAAGTTTTGTAGTTTTAAAGTGCCTAAGTTACAGTCAGCTTTGAGATTGCAAAAGAATATTTAGAGCTCGGTTACAGCTCGGTCAGTAATGCTGATCACAGATGATATGAGGCAAACAGAAGTGCCAGTTCTTCTATCTGTTTAGTCAGGTCTTTGTTATCAGAGTGAAACTCTTTGAGAACTAAGTCTTGCTCTTAACTCACTGTTTGAGAACTAAGTCTTACTCTTAAAATTAAAACGTAACTACGTAATTTGCTAGAGTAACACTTTTCTCTCACTCTTTCCTGTTCAAGTCACTAATTTTTTGACTTTAGCACTCTTTACATGGAGGGATTTACTGTATTGTGCTTGCAATACATGTATGTGTCTCTACAGTTGTCACCTGCCACAGCTTGCCTTAGCCTGTACCAAAGAATCTACTAGTCAGCTGGGTCGAATCTTAATTTAGAAATGTTTAGATCTGTAATTTAGCTATTTAAAGAGCCAGTAGAATCAAAAATAGCAGACAGGAAAATGTTAAGGATTTTAAGAAGTAGTAAGTTGTAATTGTTGTTCTATTTCTGAAGTATTTTTCTTTTTCTTTTGCTTGTTGGAAAGTTTCTATGTGATAGCATTCTGCTGGATGTGTGGAATAGCACTGTACCTGGCAGCTGACATATCTAGTTCTATTCCTCCCACTACGTCATCAGCCCTGTGATGACCTCTTTGATAGTGACATCATAGGTGCCTGATCTGGCAGCTACTGAGTAGCTCTTCCTGAGCAGCTTGGGTGTCACTGTCACTGAGGTCACAATGCTGCCAGTGATGCAATGGGAGGAACAGAGCCAGGCATATCAGTGTCAGAGGGTTGTTACACAGTTCACATCTGCTATATGGTAAAAAATCATCTAATTAACCAAAGGAAAAGAAAAAGTACTGCCAATGTAAAAGGTAATAACTGACTACTTTAAACAAGCATTTGTCAATGCCGAATGTTGCTTGCTTGTATGTGCTGTTTAGGTATTTGGAAGTGACAGTTTCATGCCTTCCTCCCAAGACATCCACTGTGTCTTTCCGTTCAGTATTCACAGAAGAGTGGGAGGGGAAAGGGCCACAGCAGTACAGCAGTTGCCAAGGGGGTGAAGAGGTGGACAGGAGCCCACTAAATTGAAGGTAGACAAAGCGATGGAACCAGATGGCAGCATCACTGCCCATGATATTAACAGAACTGCGAAGGGAGATAGCAGTACCTCTGGCAGCCATGTTCACTGGAGTCATTCAACATGAGTGAATTGGAGGAGGGCACATGTGGTCCCTCTACACAAGTCTGGTGGCAGGGAGGAGGCAGGGAACAATAGGCCATTCAGCCTCACCTCAGTAGTGGGGAAGATCATGGAGACATTGCTTAAAGAAAGGATAGTGGGGCATCTAGATGCCATGAACCAGGACCATAGACAACATGGATTTACAGTGGGACATCATGTCAGATAAATCTGGTTGATTTATTTGACTGGGTGACAAAGGAAGTGAATCAGGGTGGGGCAGCGGACAAGCGCTTACCTTGATTTCAGCAAAGCCTTTGACACCATCCCATATAGGAGGCTGATAAACTAGTTGGGTAGGCTGGACATGGGGGAAAGGGTGGTAAACTGGGTTAAAAACTGGCTGACAAATGGGAGGCAGAGAATGGTGGTAAATGGTATGCAGCCTAGGGAGAGGGGGCGACCAGTGGGGTGCTGCAGGGATCGGTCCTGGGGCCAGTTCTGTTCAATGTCTTCATTAGTAATATTGCAGAACATCTGAAGGGAATTTTTTCACCAAATTTTCAACATAGCCATTTTAAGACCTCTGCTCATGAACAGTGTCACTGTGAATTTCTTAATTTGTCCCGTACATTGATCTCGCTGCTTGACTCGCCATTTATTAGCTACATGGTAGGAAACATGTTTTGGGTGAGATGTGAAAAATGGCAGCTGTACTACTCATAAGAAGGTGTGATAAAATGGCAATGTTGGAAATCTGAGTGAAAATATTGAAATGGCGACCTTACAAAGCGTCACGTAGGAACTACTGCATAGCTCGTAAAACAGTCATTTTAGAATTTTTTCACCAATTTTCAACATAGCCATTTTAAGACCTCTTCTCATGAACAGTGTCACTGTGATTTTCTTAATTTGTCCCACTACATTGATTTAAGCACACCGACTGCGTATTCTGCGCTACATGGTGGAAACACATTTTGGGTGAGATGTGAAAAATGACAGCTGTACTACTCATAAGAAGATGTGGTAAAATGGCAATGTTGAAATCTGGAGTGAAAACATTGAAATTTCAATGCACGAGCCCGCGAGGAACTGTGCAACGATGTCAGAACAGTCATTTTTGATTTACATCACGATTAGCTTTTACATGATGATACTGTCATGGCAGATTTGCTGAAGGTGATTTCGCGCACCACCGCGCTAAATCACCTTTCGGGCCCGATCAACGCCATGACAGTGACATCATTCATGAGAAGGGGTCCCAAAAACCCATGTTGAAAATTTAGTGCAAAAATTCCAAAATGCCTGAGATATGCAATAGTTGAACCCCCATCTAGCCCCATTATACAGCTTACCGGGGCATTTCCCTCAGTTCGCGGGTCGGCTTTGAAGAGTGCAGACGTGTTCTTGGTCCATCGAAGATCGCCGCGGCCGGAGTCCAGTATGGGGTGAAGGGGTGTGGGGAGGCTGAGTGCCCAGTGGGTGGGTGCGGGTTGTGGGGGTTGGGAGGCAGCGCGCGGGGACCGCTTTTTGTTTTCAGGTTAAAAAAAAAGAGCGTCATGGGGCGTTTACCACACTGGGGTGAGCTCCAGCATGGAACAAATGCGTTGGGGCGTTCAGCCCGATGGGGATTAGGCACTCCCATCGGCCATGGCATTTGTTGCCATGCTGGGGTGGAGCTCCCAGCGTGGCACGGACGGGGATTGGGCACCCGTCGGCCAAAGGACCGCTTCTGCGCTGGGGTGGGCTCCCAGTGTGGCACCTACTACTGGGGACGCAGCTCAGCCGGACGGGATTGGCCACCCGTCAGCTATACAGTGCATGCGGAGGCGACGCCCGCGCAGAATTAGGGGGGGGAGCTGTGCGTGAGCAGCACGATATCTTGTCGGTGTTCACTGAAGCACAGCTCCCCTTTCCAACTGTATGCCACTGCATTTTGGAGCATGTCACAGACAGCTCCAAGTACATTATTGAGGGCAGCATACCAGCACACGGCCTGAATTGGAGGAGGAGGTGACACACCTCCGAAATCTCCGATGATGGCACTATGTTTCTTGCACATGCGTGCAAGCAACATAAAAATGAGTTAAGTTATAGGCAGTACATCAGCCTTTTAAAGATTTTAGTGCAAGAGCATACTCAGCTACAAGCTGCTTATTTCCAGATATGTCCCGGAGGAGGAGGACAAAGGATTAATAGAAATAAATAGGACACAAAACTAAGGTGCAAAACTTACACAATCTATGCTGACAAAACACAAAGCTATGTATCAGGTGAACATGTGTAATGCAGGACTACATGAACAAATGTATACAAACAGAAGCCTTTGCAGATTTTACCCCAGGCAAGGAGGGCTAGTGGTAATAAAAATATTTTCACAATAAAATTGAAATACATGCTAGCTGTTGCAATAAAAAGTTGCAAAACTCTGCTATTCTAAAATGTGTGAGAAACCATGCTCTCCTCTCCATCCTTATCTGCCTACCTGGGAAATAGTTTGTTGCCCTGCCACAGATACAATTAAATCCTTGGCTTTACTGATGCCTTCTGTTGTGTTTGTTCGTGTGGGGAGAGGTGAACATTCAGCCTTCAAAATTCTGCAGCACTTTGTATTCCTGCATTCCATGCTATTTTATTTCATACCCTATATAGTACTCTGCAGTTAGATGCCAGTGGGTATTCCTCCTCCATCCTATAGGTTGATGCACAATCCAATTAAATCAAAGTGGGTGAAGGCATACCTCTGTACCCATCAGATTATCTCCAGTTCTCTTCATGCATCAAGATAGGTTGGTTGTGTCCTAACTGCTCCCAACAGCCTTCACTATTATTACAGGTAGACTCATTTATTTTATTCATTTCAAACTAACAGCCTGGTAGCCAGCTTAGCTCTCTATAACATAGCTAACTGCACGCCAGGTATTTTTTACTAGCAGCATCTCAAAGGTGCTCGGGTGAGTCCAGTCTTCTACAGTGACAAACTTTAGACAGCAGACGGAGCATTTAAAAAAAAAACAAAAAAGCACTGCCAGAGGAAGGTACACCCCTCTCATAGCGGGGCCTGCCCTACTAACCCCCATTCAGAGAACTACTG
The DNA here is from genome assembly GCA_016271365.2 of Neoceratodus forsteri. Lineage (NCBI taxonomy): Eukaryota > Metazoa > Chordata > Ceratodontiformes > Ceratodontidae > Neoceratodus > Neoceratodus forsteri. Next base: position 534,961,746 of record CM028138.1, read on the forward strand.
AGGTTATGCTGCAGCAGTGGGCTAAAAATGGCAACAGAATTCTATGCAAGGCAATGGTACCACCTACAGTAGCGGGTTCTGAACCACCAACAGCCGTCCTTGCCCAGAATGAGCAGCTTCAGAGCTGGGGCCCCTCCTGTAGTGACCCCTATTCCAATGGAGTAATTAATCCCAAGTTCCCATACCTTGTTAGAGGTGCCTCTAGTAGTGACCCTCCCAAATGCTACAAAACAGCCCACAGCTCAAATGGAGGTCCCTCCTGTAGCGACCTTCCAAGCGCTGTCATGTCCTATTGCAAACATCACCAAGGTAGCCCCCTCACAATGCTAAGCACTATAAAATAAATTGGAGATCCGCTGGGCAATGCTTATCCAAGCAGCACAGTTCCTTTTCTCCCATGTGTTTTTTCCCCTGTGTTACCTGGGCCATCCGGCCTCAGTTCTGATCAGCTTGCCATTGAATTGCCGGGCAAAAGAGCTCCAGGGTCTCTAAAGTTCCCTCTCAGTGCACATTCACGCCATTCCACTCCTCTGTCCCTTTCTTTGCCTCGGGGGGCAATAAATCAATGTCCCCCACCTTCTGACACAGCTTGTAGCCATCTTTGGTCTCTCCTGAGACTGACAAGCCCCATGATTTTTTGTGACTCTCACAAGGGCTGCAGCCACTAGAACTGAGGGGCACTTAAAGTCACGTGCATAATCTCATGGGATTATGGTGCCATTTTGGCTGGAACAGTGTCTCATATACAGGGATCCCAAATCTAATTTTTTTCCATGAGAGCTCATGCAGCCATCTTGCCTGGGTCCCTTCTTTGTTTTCCTCATGGAGAACTCTTGCCAGAATTAAAGGGACAGGCAGCAATAAGTTATGAAGGTAAAAAAGTGGTAATAGAGGGGGAAAAATGAGGCCCGCTACCACAGAAGGGGTATACCGTTGCCGCAGTGACTCCCAGAATACAAAGACCACTACAGTGAGAGGAATCAGACAAAATCTGTCTGTCACTGTGGTGGTCTGTATGGCGATCGGGATGGCCTTGCAGGGTGTTTGCCCCCCCCCCGGTCCAACTCTGACTCGGAGTTAGAATCCTAGAGACCAGGGGGTGTGGGGGAGGAGCACACTACCATTCCAACTTAGAGCACAGCAGCTCTCAAAGACCCAATGATATATGGAGGCATTCCCGACACTGCAATGCTGACAGTCGGCACAGCGGTTGTCGCTGTTGGAGATGTCTCTATTAAGTCTGTCTCATGGCATGGGTAAACCCACAGAAGGACCTTATCTGATGCAGTTTTTCCTTGGTTTTCACAGATCAGTCAGCATCTTGACGAAATTTAGGGAATGTGGAGTGTCCCTCAGCACTCGAGGAGGAAGACACAGTGTGCACAGTATGTACTCTGACACCCTGTAGGGACATGACAGACATGGAAGAGAAGGGATCCATTACCAAATCCCCACTGCCACTGACCATGCCTATTGCACCAGATGCTAGCCAGGCACAGCTGCTATTCCAACTCCTGGAATTCTTGAAGGCTGGCAACCTGTTTCCACTCCCCCACTCCGAACCCCCCCCCGTGGAAGAACCCCAAAGAAATGGCTGAGGCTGGAAATGGACATCACAACTACTGAAATTGTGGGAGACCAGGAATAAGGCACCTCGAACAAGATTACAAAGAATGTGCCACAGGGATAACATCGACAAACTCATTACAATGGTACAGTACATGCAACTACCAATGTCGCAGCAGTCTGAGCAACCAACCACAATGGAGGACCCGCTGCTGTCGATAGATGAACCAGAAGAGAAAATCCACTTCCTCTCATGTAAAACCATCGATACACTCCTAAGAAGGAGTACAAGGTATCTGAGCTGACCAGACTACCTGAGAGGAGCATGGTGAACAAGTGGAACCCCATGACCCAAGAAAGAAGTGACCACTGGGAAAGGCCCCAAGGTAGACCAACCCGTGTCCAGAGCTCTCAAAGCACACCACCATTCCAGTTGAGAGCACAGCAGCCCTCAAAGACCCAATGGATAAGAAAATCAAGAGCACCTCAGGAAAATTCATGAGGTATCAGGCATGCTGCACTTGGCAGCCACAGCAATGTGGTTTTCCTGTAGAGCACTCCACATATGGCTGGACATTTTCACTGAAGACATCCCAGAGGATTCCCCCCAGGCCGACATAGCAGAGTGCACCATACAGGCAGTAAATACATAATGGATGCCTCTTTTGACATCCTGAACTTCAGCACACAAGCAGCGGAACTAGCCAACAGGGCAAGGAGGGCACTGTGGCTTAAACTTTGGCAAGCAGACATTGAATCCAAAATGCTCTAATGAAACTCCCGCTCAAAGAGGGAACACTGCTAGGGGAAGGACTAACACCATACCTCAAACACAGAGTGGGGAGACAGGTGCAAAGGGACAAGGATGTCTACTTGCCCTTGGACAGACCTTTTCACCCCAAAAATAAATGTTTCAAACCCAAGACACAGCCCTACAACCTACCGACTGCCAGACAGTGGAACCAAAGATCCCAATTTCAGCACAGGGCCTACAATAACAAAGCCAAAGGTAATACAGGTGGCCACTATTCCAGCAGAGGTCACAAACCAAATTTCAGACCCCAAGGTAACAAAAAATTAAGCTGCGTGGGCCCACACAAACCTACAGTTAGCAGAGAGACTCCAGTGGTTTATGCAATTATGTGCCAAACAATGTCGGACAAATGGGTACTGGAGGTTGTGACAAAGGGTTATGCAAGACTTAATTCAACAGCAAGCCAACACAGCACAGCACAGACCACTTACTTCTCCTCACCGAGGTGCCCAGTCAAGATACAGGCAATAAAGGAGGCAATCCAGGACATACTCAACAATAAGCTATCATGCCCATCCCTAGAGTAGTTCTGAAGAAGATGGGTGGAATGTGGCCTGTCCTAGATCTGAAGTACTTAAACCAGTTTTACGTATCAAGAAATTCAAATGGAAACCCTGCTGTTGACCCTCCTGGCCATACAATCGGGGTATTACTTGACCTCATCAGACCTCAAGGATGCCTACCTTCACATCCCCATATTGACCTCACACCACACAGAAACATACAAACATAGAATTTGACGGCAGATAAGGACCGCTTTGCCCACCTAGTCTGCCTATTTCCCCTACATAATAGATAAGCTGCAGATCCTAGTTAGCCAACAGCCTACTTCCTCCTACCCCACACTAGAATTACCTTATGTCTGTCCCATGCTTTCATGAATTCCCCCACTGTTTTTGACTCTACGACCTCCTCAAGAAGGCAGTTCCATGTATCCACAACCTCTCTGTGAAGAAATACTTCCTTACATTACCTCTGAGCCATCCCCCTCTATCTTCAAATTGTGCCCCCTTATTTTTGCATTCTCTTTTTGAAAGATGCTACCCTCTTGGACTTTGTTGATTCCCTTGAGGTATTAGAAAGTTTCTATCATATCCCCCCTCTCCCTCCTTTCCTCGAGGCTATACATCTTTAGTTCCTTTAGTCTTTCTTCATATGTCTTCTGATGCAGACCTTGCATCATTTTGGTTGCCCTCCTCTGGATAGCCTCCACCCTGTCTATGACTTTGCAGAGATGGGGTCTCCAGAACTGTACACAGTACTCCAGATGTGGTCTTACCAACTGTCTGTACAGAGGGTGAACAACTTCCTGTTTTCTTCTGGTGATGCCTCTCCCTATGCATCCCAGTATCCCCAGCCCTCCTTACTGCCTTCTCACATTGCTGGCCCACCTTTAGGTTGTCTGATATGACTACCCGAGGTCTCTTTCCATTTTGTTTTTCAGTATCTCCCCCCCCATCGTGTACTCTTCCCTGGTTTTGTTTCCCAGGTGCATTACTTGCACTTCTTTGATTTGAATCTAAGCTGCATCATTTGACCATTCCTCCAACCTTGCCAAGTCCCTTTTCATCCTTTCCACCCCACCTGTGTATCAACCCTGTTGCAGATCTTTGTGTCATCTGCAAGAGACATACTTTCCCTTCCAGTCCCTCTGCAATGTCACTTATAAAGATATTAAAAAGGACCGGCCCCAGTACTGAACCCTGCGGTACCCCACTAGTAACCCTCTTTTCCTCGCTGTGGACTCCATTTACTATTATCCTCTGTGTCCTGTTGTCCAACCAGTGTTTTATCCAGGCTATCACCCTAGAACCCACTGTCAGGCTGGCTAATTTGTTTATTAATCTTTTGTGCAGGACTGTGTCAAATGCCTTGCTGAAGTCTAAGTAGGCCATGTCCACAGTCCCTCCCCGGTCTACTGCTTTGGTCACCCAGTCAAAGAAATCAATAATATTTGTCTAACATAACCTTCCCACTGTGAATCCATGCTGCCTTGGGTCCTGTGCCCCACTGGCCTCTAGGTACTCAAAAATTATTTCTTTCAGAAGTGATTCCATCATTTTCCCTACCACTGAGGTCAAACTGACAGGTCTGTAGTTTCCTGCCTCTGTCTTGCTCCCACTTTTGTGAAGGAGAATCACATCCGCCCTCCTCCAGTCTTCAGGTACCATCTCATCCTCCCATGATTTATTAAAAAGGGTAGTCAGTGGTGTTACTAGTTCTTCCCTTAGTTCTTTTAAAATTCTGGGGTGAATCCCATCAGGCCCCATTGCTTTATCCACCTTCAGTTTTAAGAGTTCTTTCAGAACCCTTTCTTCTGTGAAAGGACTAATATCAACCCCCCTATCCAGAGTGCTTCTTTGACCAGATTATGTATTTCCCCCTGCTTTTCCATTGTGAATACTGAGCAGAAGTATTCATTCAGTATCCCCGCTTTTTCACTGTCGCTCTCTGCCCAACCACCTTCCTCTTTGTTCAGCTTCAGTATCCCTGCCTTAGTCTTTCTTTGCTCCCTAATGTACCTATAAAAGCTTTTATCCCACTTCCTTCTGCTTTAACTGGTACAGTTCTCTGTCCTGCTCCTTCTGTGTTTCCTTATACTTCCTAAATGCTATCTTTTTTTCCCTTACCTTCCTTGCCACTTCTTTTGAGAACCATAGTGTTTTTTTCTTTCATTTTGATTTCTTTATTTGTTTCACACAAAGACTTGTTGCCTCTGTGATGGCGGTTTTGATGTTTCCCCATTGTTGCTCCATCCCACCTTCTTGCCTGTTTGCTAGTGCTTTTCTGAGGCACTCTCCCATTTTGACAAAATCAGCCCTCCTGAAGTCCAGTACCTTCACTTTTGTGTGGCTTGATTCTACAGCTAAGTTTATCATGAACCACACTGTTTGGTGGTCGCTTGTTCCCAGATGACTACCCACTTCAAGATCAGAGATCCTCTCTCCATTTCCATTTGAGAGTACCAGATCTAAGATTGCTCTCTCCTGAGTGGGTTCAAAAACTAGCTGTCTGAGGCATGTTCCCCGTAGAGCATCAAGAATGGCCCTGCTCTTGGATGTGGCTGCAGCAAAGGTGCTCCAGTCAACATCTGGCATATTCAGATCCCCCATCAGCAATATCTCCCCTTTCTCTGCCATCCCAAGGATGTCTTCTATCATTTCCTTGTCCATTTCCTCTCCCTGAGATGGGGGTCTGTATACAACCTCTGTGCGGATTGTGGAGCTATTTCCAGTCTCCAGGGTGACCCACAGTGTCTCCTCTCCTCCCTGTTTACCCTTTAGTTCTGTTGCTTTGATCCCTTCCCTTACATAGAGAGCTACTGCCCTCCTCCTCTTCTTCCCTCCCTGTCCCTCCTGTACATTGTGTACCCTGGTATGTTGACATCCCAGTCATGGTTCTCTGTGTACCATGTTTATGTGACTGCCACAATATCCAGGCATCCCTCTTCCATCAAAGCCACCATTTCAGGGAGCTTTTTACCTAGACTACAGGCAATCGTACTCATTACCCTCTGTTTTTTTATGGCTTTATTTCTTTTTGCCCCATCCCTGTCCCTACTGCCTTTGTCTTTTTCTCCATTTACCCCTGCCCTTCTCCCTATCGACTGCTCTATTTTGGTGTTTACCTCACTAATTAGCCTAATTTTTTTGGGGGGGGGCTAGGATTTCCCTTCTCCTATTCAGTGCCTCCCCCTTGGCTAGTTTAATTGCTTGCCACTGAAGCATTTAAATCTATCACCTAGGATCCTGGTTCCCCTCCAGGATAGATGCAGACCATCGCGCCTGTATAGGACTGCATCCCTCCAGGTGGAGCCCCAGTCCCCAATGAAGGCAAAACTCTGAGCTCTGCACCACCTTGTCAACCAGTCATTGAATCCCATGGTGTGGAGTGTCCTAGCCTCATCCATGCCATAGACAGGTAGCACTTCCGAGAAAGTTACTGTGTGTGCTACTTGTCTAAGGCCCCTCCCCAACTCCACAAACTCCAATTGCACTTCTCTTATCCCATTCTTAGCCAGGTCATTTGTCCCTAGGTAGATAATGACATCCAGCTCCTTCCCCCTTGTTGCTGCTCCCACGATCCTGAGGATTCCTTTCCTGTCCCTCCAAGCCTTGGTACTGGGCAGGCACCTTACCTCCCTTTCTCCTCCCTCCCTCAGTTCTACCCCCCTAACAACTGAGTCCCCTACCAGGAGTTGTTTCCTTCCCCTGTGGGGTCCTGGGCCACCCTCCTGTGGGTCTCCATTGTGGAGGTTCCCAGCATCCTCCTTGGTCTCCACCACCTCTGCCTCAGATTCCAGCATTAAGGACAACATTTCCAATACACATGTCTGCCGTTTGGCCTGGCATTAGTATCCGGAGTATTCACCAAGACTCTGGTGGTCCTAGTGGAGCACCTCAGGAAGCAAGGTACACATCATCCCATATCTGGATGACTGACTCATAAGGGCAAGGATGATGGAACAAGTCAGCATAGCACCCAACTGGTAATCCACTGCCTACAACAACACGGCTGATAATCAACACAGCCAAAAGCCAGCTGACACCTTCAAAATCCATCACTCATCTAGGTGCAGTAGAGGACACACAAACAACAAAGTAACACTGACATGCGAGAAAACACGCAACATTCGCACACTGGTATCAGGCCTAATCTGCAGACCAAACAGAGCGGTATGGGACTACCTCCAGGTTCTGGGTGTCATGGCAGCACTCATAGACTTGGTACCATGGGCTAGATTACACATGCAAATACTTCAGAGGTTTCTGATAGAGTCATGGGATCAGACAACACAGAACTTGAAGTTTTGATCACACCCCTATGGGTTCTCTCCAGCCTCAGATGATGGATGCTGCAAAGCAACATACAGCAGGGAGATCACTGACAAGCAACCCCAGAGGTGATTACCACGGATGCCAGTCTATCAGGCTGGGGAGCAACATACAAGAACCATTTGACCCAGGGACTATGGTCCCAATCGAAGTCTAGGTTACCAATCAAAATACTGGAAACCAGAGTCATGTGTCTTGCTCTGGCCTTCTTCACACCCCTTCTCATCAACAAAGCAGTGCTAGTCCAGTGCAACAACTAAATAACTGTCACATACATAAACAAGCAAGGAGACACCAGAAACAAAGCAATGATAAAAGAGTCACTCACGATTCCTCCACTGGGCAGAATGGAAACTACAGTCCATCATAGCCATATATCTGCACAGGTGTGTCCAACACCGAGATGGACTGGCTGAGCAGTCATCACCAACCAGGCAGAATGGAAACCCAACCAACACATCTTCCAGAGGTTACAGACCAAATGGGGCCCTTTCCAGGTGGCTCTTATGGTGTCCCACCAGAACACGCAGCTGCCCAATTATCACTCCAAGTTCTCAGATTCCAAGGCTCTGGAGGTGGACACACTCAGTCCCATGGAACTTCAGATGAGCCTATGCCTTTCCCCTATTCCAATGATAAACAAGATACTCCACAAAATATGATGCACAGGAGCATCAGTGGTGTTGGTGGCTCAACTGGCCCAGGAGGCCTTGGTACTGCTCATTCAAGCAATGGCAGTGGGACCACCAATGATTTTACTCACTGGCAGGATGTCCTGTCCCAGCAATCAGTTCTTCATCTGAATCCATCCAGCCTGAATCTGACAGCATGGCTATTAAAAGGAACAGACTGTTAAACCAGGACTATCAGACCAGAGTGGTGAATCAGCTGTTGCAGTCCAGGAGACATTCCACTAATAAGACTTACCATAGACAATGGCAACTTTTTCACAGATGGTGCAGGAAATGGGAACCTCACCTTCTGTGGCAGGATTACCACAAATTCTGGACTTTCTAAATGAAGGGGAAACAAGGGCCTAAGCCTCTACTTGCTCAGGGTTCAGGCATCAGCAATCTGTTCCATTAGGGTCCACTACCAGGAATAGGTAACATTGACTTACACCTAGACACAGTCAGGTTACTCAAGGCAGTGACATTAGCATCACCGAAGGTTAGACAACGATGCCTCACCGTGGCAACTCAACACAGTCCTCGATGCCCTACAATCTCCCACTCTCCAATAAGACACTTTACACTGGTGTACAGTCAAGACAGCCTTCCTGGTAGCAATTGCTCCGCTAGGAGGATAGGTGAGATACAGGCTCTATCATGTAGGGAGCCCTTCATAACATTTCAAAGTGATAGGATCATCCTCAGAATGGTACCTCCTTCCTACCCAAGGTGGTATCCCCATATCAACAGGAACAGGACATTCTACTACCTTACAGAATGACAGCTGACCCTCCAGACACGTCATGACCTCACCCACTAGATGTAGGCCATCAGCTGAGGAAATACCTCAGCATGACAAATGTATCACCAAGACAGACAGGTTATTCATACTGATCAAGGGCAGAGAGTAGGACAGGCAGCCTCAAAGACACTCTTGCTAGATGGATCAAACAGACCATTAGCGTGGACCTATAGGGCAGGAGGGCATGTTCCACCAGAAGCTCTCAAAGCACACTCCACCAGGGCTGTGGCAACATTCTGGGAAGAAAGAGGGAATGTGCCAATACCAGACATTTGTTCAGCAGCCACTTGATCTTCCATACATACATTCACCAGACAGTATAGGGTAGACATAGCATCTGCCAAAAGGACAGTATTCACAATGGCTGTATTGAAGGCAGGGGCCCAGACCATGTAGTTTTGTAACAATCTGCCTTTTTTCACCCTCCCAAGAGTAATCACTCAATACATGTACACTGCTACTAAGGTCCCACTGGTATCTGACTGCGGAGTACTATAAGGGATATGAAATATAATGGGATTTACTCACCTGCTAAAGGTGATTATCTGAGTACCCTTTATAGTACTCTGCAGCCCCACCCGGGACGGCAGATTACTTCTCAAATAGTTAGCAAGGGCATTATCATCACAAATGAAACAGTCAACAAAAATGAGGGAATGACTATCAGTTATTAAGTGTATAAACTTACGACATACAGCATGCAACATAGAAACATAGGATCTGATGGAAGATAAGGACCGCTTGGCCCACCTAGTCTGCCCAGTTCTCTACCTAATGGATAAGCTGCAGATCATAGTTAACCAACAGTCTACTTCCTCCTACCCCCTCACTAGAATTGCCTTAAGTCTGCCCCATGCACTCTTGAATTCCCCCGCTGTTTTTGACTCTACGACCTCCTCAGAAAGGCTGTTTAATGCATCTACAACCCTCTCTGTGAAGAAATACTTTCTCACATTACCGCTGAGCCATCCCTCCTCTATCTTCAAATTGTGCCCCCTTGTTCTTGCACATCTCTTTTTCTGAAAGATGTTACCCTCTTGGAGTTTGTTGATTCCCTTGAGGTATTTGAAAGTTTCTATCATGTCTCCCCTCTCCCTCCTTTCCTCGAGGCTATACATCTTAAGCTCCTTTAGTCTTTCTTCAAATGTCTTCTGGTGCAGACCCTGCACCATTTTAGTTGCCCTCCTCTGGACAGCCTCCACCCTGTCTATGTCTTTGCGGAGATGGGGTCTCCAGAATTGTACACAGTACTCCAGATGTGGTCTTACCAACTGTCTGTACTGAGGGTCAACAAGTTCCTGTTTTCTACTGGTGCTGCCTCTCCCTATGCAAGATGTTATGCTAGCAAGAAATGTATAAGTCTTTATAATACATGATAAAGGTACCACAATAAAGAGTGTGGTTTCAGAACAACACTTGCATACCTTGTCCATTCTACTTTATTCTATAGTAAGGGCTACCAGGCAATGGTTGGGGGGGGGCATCATTCAAAGAAAGAGATCACGCTCTGTGACTGTAATTTCTAGTTTCTCTCCTTTCTGGCTTGTATGTCTGTGTTTTTTATCACAATATAGCTATGGAAGATTCACACTGGGATAATCTGATGAGTACAGATGTATGTCCTCACCCACTTTGATTTGATTGGATCGTGCATCAACTTATAGGATGGATGAGGAAACCAACTGGTATCTGACTGTGGAGTACTATAAGAGTACTCAGATAATCACCTTTACCTGGTGAGTAAATCCCATTATACAATAGGTAGAACATTTATAGGGTTATGACTGGATAAGAGGCACAGTTACCTGTGCTGTTATCCAGCCATAATCTGCCAACCAGTCCTAGTTAAACTGAGAAGAGTGGTGCACAGACAGAAACCATACCTCAAATAGTATGTTGTTTCTCCATTCTGCCTCTTCAGTGCTACTGTTTCTGTGGTCTTCATTCCCACAGTTTGCAGTCCTCTGTCCTCAGCCCTCCCCCACTTTACCATAATTTCACAGTGCCAGACATTTAAAGGTGGAATTTAGAGTGAGAGAGGCAAAATAGTAAAGCACAAGGACCAGGAACCTGGTCGTTCACACTACAGTGCCCTAACTTAAAGTGCAAACTACAAAGCACTGACTACAGAGGCTGTAGAGGGACACGCTTGCTCCCAGTAAACTGGGTGGTCACTGTAAAACAGGATGCAGGGAAGAGGAAACAAACAAAAGAAAAAAATTAAAGTAAAAAGAAAGTAAACAAAAAAAAAAACCTTCCTCTGTGTGTATGCTATGTGTAGGAAGGGGGTGGACAGGATGGCCGGAGAAACAACAGCACACAGGAAATGAACAATCTGTTGATCAATACTATAAAGACTCTGAAATAAACAGGAAAAATAAATATAAAAAAGTTGCAACAGTTTGTTTGTGTGTGAGCAGGGGAGGAGACAGAGACAGACACACATCAGCTCCTAAAATGTGAAAAGTTAGTAAAGTTGTACAATGAAAGGAACTGTTTTATTCAAAACTGAAAAGAAAGTGAAAACAACAAAAATAAATTACATTTTACTTTTAAAACTGCTGTAACTTCTTCAAACCAGTTTTGAAAATGTCCTATTCATTTTATAAGGGCAGTAAGACACTTAGAGAAAGCCTAATAAGAGTACTTCCCAGGTGCTAAAGGCACTTGACGCATGCACTTCTTGCCTCATAATGCACCTCTGGTATGCTCTTATCAGGCCATAACCCACACCTTGAAGTGTCTTATTGCTTACATATAAAATTGGCAAGGGTCCCTGTGTCACGATTGACGGGGTTTGGTTCTAGCCATTACTTTGAGACCACTACCAATGGCTAAGAACAAGTCCCTGACAACCAGGGAGCAGTGCATTCCATATCTAGGGGCTAATATAGAATACTCATTATGTTTGCCCTGTGCTTAGGCACAAGCAAACATCTTGATATGACAGTGCCTTTTGAGGGGTGTGACACTGTCAGTCCAATACAGAGCGGTCTACAAGGGGTGTGTCAGTGCTACAACAATCATCAGCCAGGCTGATCTTGCCACAGTTTTGGCTTGCAGGACGAAAATGGTTGTGTACTTGAAAAGGAAAAGCTGACCCAATCATAGGTCACCTCTTCTCTTTGATCTAAGTCGCCCAGCAAGTTGATCTGTCATGATCAGCCTTCAGAGGAATTTGAATCATCCAAGTGTCAGCTGTAACAAGGAAAACCATCCAGCGATGTCTGTTGCTGGTGCCCTGTACCTGCTCCCCCACCTGACCCTCTCTGTCAGCACCCACCCCCTAGACCTCCCCTCCCCACACCATAGATACCCAATTACTGCTGCATACCTGACACCCAGCAATGCTGGAGCATTTGTATCAGTATTTTAGTATTTTCTGCTGTGATATAATGTTTACCATTTCCGGTCGCCATCCTTCCAAGACTGGTGATAAAATTACCACAGACCATGAATGGCGATGGACACTGCAGCATGGACTCTGCCTTCCAATCGACACCACAGTAGATGAATATGTGTATATCTATCTATCTATATATATATATATATATATATATGTATGTATATTATATATATATATATATATATATGTAGTTATTAATAAACATTCCCTACTCTTCTGACAAGTGCCATGGGTTCTTTAACTTCCACTTGCCAGTCACCAGAGATGGGCATAAGGGACCTCAATTTAATGACTTCAAAGCACAATATTCTTCAGTGCTGCAGTACTGTGTCAGAATTGACAGGGTCACAGCACCTCTGTGGCTCTCATTCAGTTCATTAACAATGTCAAAGTTGCCATGGAAAGGGACATGTGAATGTAGATGGGGGCTGTAAAACATAACACTGACTATGGGGGTACCAGATCCCCAGTGTTGGTTTTGTTATTTAGGCAGCAGGAAAACAAAGAGTCAGGGTGTCGTAACTCTGCCGTGATTTAGTTTCAGTGCAGCCTGGTTCGTTTAATGTTTGGGGTGCGATAGTGGCTAGGCAGCAGTTGTGCATGGCAGCACATCAAAACTGACCAAGAGCAAGGCTCAGTCTTTCTCTACAAGTTCATTGACCTACCTCAAGTCCCAGTGATTCAGACTTTCATGCTGTTGCTGCAAGTCACCTGAATCCGGCTGTTTTTTTTCAGTGTTTCTCCTGCCAGAGCTCGTCCACGAGAACAGGAGCTGCAGAGTGGCATGCCGAGACAGAACAACATACAAAACAAAGGTAGGTGCAAAGCAATGCAATCTCCTGGTAAATCTGGTAAGACTGATGCTGGCTACAGGACTACAGGCAGGGACTCCAGGTAAGCTCCTGAATATAAATTAATAATATAGTCCCACCTAAAGGTGCTCTTTTCATCCCCATTGCTTCCTTTCACTGCAACCAATGATGTCATTAGTATTGGCACCAATTATTTACAGCATAATAAGGGAGCCATTCGCTGCACGAAACACTGATCTGTAACTGAGGTCAGGCACTGGAGGCTGACCAAGCTGGAGAGAGAGCTAACATTCCTGCACTGTCAATTTCCTATCTTAGCATGCAGACCATGTTATAAAATGGCAGGGTAGTCGGCCGTGGCACTGAGGGTTGAGCGCTGGATGCCACACTGTACCACACTGGCAACCCATTTTGGGAACGGACTTGTGTCGCTGGGGGTCACGGAGGGGAAGGAGGATTGAGCATCCCAACAAATGCTCTCCTCCTCCAGGGTGGGATCCTGGGGTGTTTTGTACAGCCGAATACTCTGCAGCTGGAAGCTTGGGCACCAGTGCAAAGGTGGCTCTTCGAGACCGGGGACGACATTGTGGGCATTTGTGGGTGACGTGCAACAACATGCTGTAAGACTGGACATCAGTCCTATGTGCTTACATCCTCAGAGGGCAGGAGGGACAAGGGAGAAAACAGAAAAAACCTTGGGCCAAGATGACAACAATGATGAGGGCCATTCTCGATGCCCTTCAGGTGGCCCTCAGACAGCTAGTTTTGGAATCTACTCATGAGGGAGCAATCTTAGACCGCATACTCTCAAATGGGGACAGTGAGATGATCTCAGATCTAGAAGTGGGTAGCCATTTGAGAACAAGTGACCACCAAACAGTGTGGTTCATGATAAACTCAGCTACAAAGTCAAGTCATACAAAAGTGAGGGTTCTAGACTTCAGGAGGGCTGACTTTGGCAAGATGGGAGAGTGCCTTAGAAAAGCACTAGCAAACAGGCTAGAAGGAGGGGTGGAGCAACAATGGGAAAATTTCAAAACTGCCACCACAGAGGCAACAAGTCTTTGTGTGAAGCAAATAAACAAATTAAAACAAATAAAAAGCCACTATGGTTCTCAAAAGAGGTGGTGATGAAGGTTAGGGAGAAAAAGATAGCATTTAGGAAGTATAAGGAAACACAGAAGGAGCAGGACAGAGAACTGTACCAGTTAAGGCAGAAGGAAGCAGGGAGGGTAGTCAGAATAGCAAAGGCCCAAAACTGAGGAAAAGATAGCCAACTTGGTTAAGAAGGGGCATAAAACTTTTCATAGGTATATCAGAGAGCGTAGAAAGACAAAGGGAGGGATGGTGAGGCTGAATAGAATGGACGGTGGGTGGGCAGAGAGGGACAGTGAAAAAGCAGGGACACTGAATGAATACTTCTGTTCAGTATTCACAAAAGAGGAAGCGTGGAAGGTGCCTAATCCAATTAACAGAAGCACTCTGGATGGGGGGGTCGATCCCAGTCCTTTTACAGAAGAAAGGGTTCTTAAAGAACTCCTAAAACTGAAGGTGGACAAAGCAATGGGGCCAGATAGAATTCACCCAAGAATTATAAAAGAATTAAGCAGAGAACTAATGACACCACTGACTACCCTTTTTAACAAATCATGGAGGATAGTGTGGTACCTGAGGACTGGAGGAAGGCAGATGTGATTCCCCTTCACAAAGGTGGGACCAAAACAGAGGCAGGAAACTACAGACCTGTCAGTTTGACCTCTGTGGTAGGGAAAGTGATGGAGGCCAGTGGGGCACAGGAGCCAAGGCAACGTGGGTTCATAGCCGGAAAGGTCATGTCAGACAAATCTAATTGATTTCTTTGACTGGGTGACCAAAGTAGTAGACCAGGGAGGGGCTGTGGACATTGCCTACCCAGACTTTAGCAAGGCATTTGAAACAGTCCCACACAAAAGAGTAATAGTCAAATTAACCAGCCTAGGAGTGGGTCCCAGGGTGGTAGCCTGGGTAAAACATTGGCTGGACAACAGGGCACAGAAGGTAATTGTAAATGGAGTCCACTTGAAGAAAGAGGGAATACTAATGGGGTACTTCAGGGTTCAGTACTGGGTCCAGTCCTTTTTAATGTCTTTATAAGTGATATTGCAGAGGGACTGGAAGGAAAAGTATGCCTCTTTGCAGATGACACAAAGATCTGCAACAGGGTTAATACACAAGGAGGCATGGAAAGGATGAGAAGGGACTTGGCAAGGTTGGAGGAAAGGTCAGAAGTATAGCAGCTTGGATTCAATGCAAAGAAGTGCAAAATAATGCACCTGGGAAACAAAAACCCAGGGGAAGATTACACAATGGGTGAGGGAGGCATTAACAACAATAAAAATGGAAAGGGACCTGTGGGTAAGCATATCAGATGACCTTAAGGTTGGCAAGCAATGTGAGAAGGTGGTAGGGAGGGCTGGGGGGATACTGGGATGTATAGGGAGAGGCATCACCAGCAGAAAACAGGAAGTTGTTATCCCCCTGTACAGACAGTTGGTGAGACCCCATCTTCAGTACTGTGTCCAGTTCTAGAGACCCCATCTCTGCAAGGACGTAGACAGGATGGAGGCAGTTCAGAGGAGGGCAACTAAAATGGTGCAAGGTCTGCAAGAGAAGCCATATGAGGAGAGACTAAAGGAGCTTAATATGTATACCCTTGAGGAAAGGAGGGAGAGGGGGACATGATAGAAATGTGTAAGTACCTCAGTGGAATCGACAAAGTCCAAGAGGGTAGCATCTTTCAGAAAAAGAGATGTGCAAGAACAAGGGGACACAATCTGAAGATAGAGGGGGACGGCTCAGGGGCAATGTGAGGAAGTATTTTTTCACAGAGAGGGTGGTGGACACATGGAACAGCCTTCCTGAAGAGGTTGTGGGGTCTAACACGGTGGGAGAATTCAAGAATGCATGGGACAGATGTAAGGCAATTTTTGTGGGGGGTAGGAAGAAATAGACTGTTGGTTAAATAGAATCTGCAGCTTATCCTCTAGGTAGGGAAATGGGCAGACTAGGTGGGCCAAGCAGTCCTTGTCTGCGTCAAAGTCTATGTTTCAAAGTCCATGTTATCCACTTCAGGATTGCCGACCCGCAGGACAGACCTCATTGTGCAGGCACTCCAAGGAGTAGGAGAAGGTAGGAGGGATAAAGGAGCATGCCTGGCACTCTAGGGGCAGATTCTGTGGGAGGGACCTGTAGGATTGATCCGAGGTCTGAAGGAGTGGATCGAAGGGGCAGTAAGGTGGGATAAAAAGGAAAGTTAAAAAAAATAGCAGGGTAAAATCATGTAATCTGATTGGCTCTTACTTATGTGTAAAATATGGTTTACACATGGTTAAAAAAAAGGACTGCTCAGCAGTGAAGAGTCTGCAACACAGATCAATGGGCATTTCAGTTAGCCCCCTACTGCCAGAACTGATCTTCCTCCACAAACATGGCTGCTACCTTTACACTGTAAAAAAACTTCAACTGGGCCCTTAAAATAAAACTACCTTAAATAAAAAATAAAACAAATGAATTAAGTGTTGTTTCTCTGATTATCACACTCTCCTTACATACATAAATAAATTAGAAACAATAACTATTGTTTATAGTTTTCATTACAACTGTTTCTTTGCTGACAATGAAAAATCCCCCTTCTATCTTTACCTGCTTATCATGGAACTCTCTTCTTCATGCCCTGACAGTGAGATAATTGAGTCTATGGCTGTAATAAAGACCTTTATAGTATATGGTTAGGGCTTATCATGTATGGAAAACAAAGGTTTTCCAAATCTTGTTGTAGGACAGTTCAAAGGTCAAAAAAGTTGTTGTACTATCGTTCTGACGTCACATTGATAGTACAACAACTTTTACCCCTGAGCTCCTACCTGATTGGTGGAAACTGGCAGAGATTCAAAAAATACATACAAAAATGGCGGACTTCTTTAGTGAGTGGTCGGGCGAGCAGACAGTTTGGACACACACTGCCATAATCGGCCCCATGTGTCAAAAATATCAATTTGCAGTTTTTTTTTCTTTTTACAAAATGTCTGGCACAGTTTCTGTAAAAGCAGAGTGGGACCACGGTGAGGAGTGGGGACATGACTG
Organism: Neoceratodus forsteri; assembly: GCA_016271365.2. Lineage (NCBI taxonomy): Eukaryota > Metazoa > Chordata > Ceratodontiformes > Ceratodontidae > Neoceratodus > Neoceratodus forsteri. Next base: position 534,978,774 of record CM028138.1, read on the forward strand.
GAACATGAGCGCATAACTGGAGTGAGGAAGACCGGTATCTTCGGAGAACGGGACTCGAGTGAGGATGAGTGCAGGGGCATGAACAAGTTATGAACCTTAAGGCCCATTTTATGGGAACCATATATTATAAAAATACAGTGGATGGTCGCCCATCCACAACAAAGTCAGTATTTCCATCTCGGGAGTTGAGGCTTTGCTCTCGAGGTCTCTATAACATCATCAGCTCCCTCGATGGAAACACAGCCTTGTTGTGGATGGTCACCCATCCACTATTCTATGTGCTGTCTGTGTGTACAGTGTGTTGGGAGAGAAGCATTCTTCCCGTGGAAGTGAGCAGAATTTTAAATCTGTGTATTCTGTGGTAAACATTCCATGATAAACATTTCATATCTTGAATGTGGAGAACAACAGAGAAAAAAAAACAGGAAGAGGAAAGGTGGCAATAATACAATGACATCATCAACTACATCCCTTGCAGTTGGCAAAAGGACTATTTTATCACAAATGCACACAAGTAAATCCATTTTTTCTACATATAAACATGCTTTTCCCAACAGTCAAAAGTAAAAAAAAGGAGCCAATTTTATAAGCGCAATGAGGCACTCAGGGGTGTGTGTAAACCATATTTTTCACACACCCCTTCATGCCTTATTGCTTACTTATTGCATGGTGATTCCAGGATGGCATCAGCAGGCAAACTTTCAGACAATTCATGTCACACCCAGCTGAGGTTTCTGCACTTCCAGCTATCAAATGAGTGTGGACAAATTTCACACAGCTGCACCATTCTGTCCATTGTATCTGTAACACCTCCCCAACCCCCACAAACTGCTGAATGCTGTAAACCTGTAATGACCTATATTGAAGTGACCACAGAGAGCCAGAAGTGTCATTCCCACCCACAAACCTTCATGTGCGGCTTTTTACTCTCCAGTTTTTTTCCCTTATTGTAAAAGCTGCCAACCACTCAGTGACTGGCTTCAGCTGGTGTGTGTGTGTGTACGCGTGTGCGTTAGGGGGAAGGGGGTATGACACAATCCACTATATTTCACCTGCAACAGTGGACATAAAACCATTTTCAGAAAATCGTCAAACAGTAATGTGATCAAGGTAAATGAAGAACATACGTTGCTGGATGCGATTTGAAAGACTTTTATAAGACAGAGGGATGGAACTTTTTATATGAGCTAACCTGCGACAGTTGGAATTAATTAGTGGGATAGCACTGCCAGACTTTAAACTTGGGAATGCTGTTGGGTAGGGAGGGAAAGTTTCTTTCTTTCCAGTTTCGATTTTGGCCAACGTTATGTGCGGGAAGGGGGGACTGGACCATCTTCCTTAGCACTTTGACTTTTTAACTAGCTCATGTGAGGTTGTTTGAGAGGCTTGCAAGGTGACTAGCTTCAGCCATTCCAGTGCTTGCTGTAGCTAGGAAAATAAACTTTGTCAGGCCCCTTTGGCATCTCCTTGCAGCTCCCTCTCCCAAAGTAGTTATACTCATATTTGCTATCCAGGCACCTGGTACAGCCCACATTGTACTTAGCTACATCATAAGAGGAAACAATACGGTATTTAGTTTTGTGCATATAACATTATGTTTTATTAAAACAGAGCACAGCATTCATATTACGACACCAGTAGGGTGGAAACGGAACATTGGAGTAACCAAAATCAGTGATCAGGGCCCAGAATGCCATCTACCTCCCAATCAACATATAAGCCATGGCTTGCTTCACACATAGAGATACTGGAACTAGAGTAGGTGCACTCTTCTGCACTTAGCACCCACACCATTGGCTAGCTGGGACTGTAATAGCTGTGACCTCCCCATCAGCCAGTGCTCCTATATAGTACCACTGTCTATAATAACTGCTAATTGAGTCAGAGAGGCTGGGACTGGAGTACTGTAGCTCTATATTCCAAGATAGCCAGTGCTCTGACACGATTACCTGCAGTGACCATTGCTGGGAGAGGCTAGAACTGAAGTAGCTCTGAGCTCCCAAACAATCACTGCTCCAGTACCTTTATCTGCAGTGACTCTTGCTGGGAGAGGCTAGTACTGGAGTAGCTGTGAGCTCCCAAATAGCCAGTGCTGCTACACCATTACCTGCAGTGACTCTTGCCAGGACAGGCTAGAACTGAGGTAGCTGTGAGCTCTCATGTAGCCAGTGCTCCTACACCATTACTGGCAGTGATTCCTGCTGGCAGAAGCTGGTACTGGAGTAGCTGCAAGTGCCCCCTCAGTCAGTGCTCCTACATCATTGCCTGCAGTGATTCCTACTGGCAGAAGCTGGTACTGGTGTAGCTGTCAGCTACCAAACAGTCAGTGCTCCTATACCATTACCTGCAGTGACTCTTGCTGGGAGAGGCTGGTACTGGAGTAGCTGCAATTTCCCCATCAGTCAGTGCTCCTACACCATTACCTGCAGTGACACCTGCTGGCAGACGCTGGTACTGGGGGAACGGTCAGCTACCAAACAGTCAATGCTTCTACACCATTACTAGCAGTGATTCCTGCCAGGAGAAGCTGGAAACATAGAAACAGAAAAAATGACAGCAGAAGGAGACCAAGGGTCCATCAAGTCTGCCCAAGAGATACCCAGGACCTATCTACGAGGTAGATAGTTGTTGTCTCACAATCAGTGTTCCTATACCATTTTTTGCAGTAATGTTTGCTGGGATAGGCTGGACATAAAGTAACCATGAGCTCCCTCACAGATAGTGCTCCTACATATAGGCCCCTAAAGAGGAATTCTGGGCTCCAGGAAAAGTTCAGTCTCTGGGACCCCTACGCAGCTATGTACAGTAGAATGCTGGGTGTCCTGGGCCCTCAAGGGCCCTGTCTATAGCTGTCTATAAGTTGTGACACCTGCTGGGAGAGACTGGAACTGGAGTAGCTGTGAGTTCTCCCACAGTCAATGCTCCTACACCATTACCTACAGTGACTCTGCTGTGAGAGGCTGAAACTGTTGTAGCTATGAGCTCTCCCTCAGCTAGTGTTCCACATCACTGTCTATAGTGACACCTGCTGGAAGAGGCTGGAACTAGAGTAGCTGTAAGCTCCCTTACAGTCAGTGCTCCTACACAATTGCATATAGTGATTTCTGTTGGGGAATCTGGGACAGGAGTAGCTGTAAACACTTCAACAGCCAGTACTCCTACATGATCAATCCTGAAGAAAAGGATTAAATAGCTGTAGTTAACAGTGGTCAGACAGCAAGTGCTCCTTGTCACAAACCCACTCAGCAGGTCAGACCCTCTGCTCCCACAGTACCAACCTCTAAGCACAGTTTTGTGAACAGTTAACAGAAACAGGGTAACCCTCTTGTTTGTTTTGTGGGTTTGAATCAACCTTTGGTCTCAAGTCTTGGAGGGATTCAAACTGTGAACCTCTTGTTAGTGTACCCAATGTACGGGCTCAGATAATTCTGCTCTCGGGGGGGGAGCAGATATCTTTTGCCTACGGGCACCTAACCAGGTGTACAAAATGAACCCTTAAAACTCTATTAAATACCTCAGAATAAATTCTTACCTTTTCCCAGTTTGGTAAAACCATATAAGCTCATGCACAGTATTGTCACACTCTTAACCATTCACGCATCACAGGCAAAAACAGAAGGACTTGGAAGACACAAAGAGTCTATTTAAAAATGAGATGTTTACTTAAAAACAGATAAGAATGTAAAATGTAAAACACAGAACCATACATCACAAACATACAAATCACTTAAACAAAACAAGTTTAAAAGTGCAGACTAAATCTCCTACCACAGTACTCTTAGAATTGTCTCTTCTAAGGTATATTCATCTAATAGTGCCTGATGTTGCTTTTCAGAGCACAAACATTTGTGTGTAAATGTAAAACAGAATACTGTTTAAAACTGGCTTTGCCAACCTCTTTGCATGCGGTCTCCTAGCTCCTCCCTGTCAGAATATAAACAAATATATCTACAGGATATCTTTTCAGAAGGTAAATTAAAATTCTGCAACCTCAGCAAAACTCATTTTTTCAAATGACTTTCTTTGATCTATGAGCAGCTTCCCTTTCCAGGACACCAAATGACTTGTTATGTCTCTCTGCCAGATCTCACAGAGGTGCAACATGCTTGTATATCACTATGTGAATTTTACTGTGTTTCCTCTGAACATGATAAAAGTGTATGATATATCTTGGCAGTTGGCAAGCTGCAATTAGTCACATAAAAAGGAGATCCTAAATTTTAAGTCTCTTCTAGCCTGTAATCTCTTGGCCTACCAGGTAACACCTATTAGCTAAAACCTGGGATGGGTGTGTGTGTGTGTGTGTGTCATCCCACAGGCTGTCAGCATCTCTCATGAGAGATATTCAATAACATATTTTTATATTACAAAAAACATAGATTAATCAGAACCAGCTGTCTGAGTGTCACAATTCCTCTCCACCTAGACTGAATCTGAGACTCTTTCCTGCATGGGATGAGCTTCCCAAATCAGTTCACCTCACACATGAGACAGCCCATCAGAGTTTGGATTTTGGCTCCAGCCCTATGTAGAATTATCATATCATACCTTGCAAAGCAAGACTCCATCTTAGCAATCTACCATTGTTTTTCCTCATCTGCGCCAGACAAACCAGGGGTTGTGGTCAGTCTGCACCACAAAATGCTGCCCATATAAGTATGGCTCCATCTTTAGGGACCACACTATGGCAATGCATTCTTTTTCCACAGTAGAGTATGCCTGCTCCTGGGAAGTAACTTCCTACTCAGGTACACTACTTGGTGATCTTTCCTTGGCTGAATGTCTGACTCAGTACTGCCCAATACCCACGTCTGATGCATCAGTCTGAACTATAAAGGGTTTGCTATAGTCAGGACTTACCAAAACAGGAGCATTGCATAGCACCTCTTTTAGTGGCAATTTTCTTGGGCATCCTTTTCTTTGTCAGGTCAGATAGGGGAGCAGCAGGGCACAGTAATTGGGTACAAATTTCCTGTAGTACCCTGCTGTCCCTAGAAAACTCCTGACTTACTTCTGTGTTTCTGGTCTGGGCCACGCCAAGATTACCTCGATTTTTATTTGGTTAGGATGGAGCTGTCCCCGGCCTACCACATGCCCGAGGTATGCCACTTCTTCCATGGCCACCTGGCACTTTTCAGCTTTGACAGTGAGCCCCCTACTCTGTATCCTGCCCAGCACTTCCCTAAGGTGGGATAGGTGTTCCTCCCAGATGGCACTAAAGATGGCAATGTCAACCAGGTACGCCATGGCATACTCCTCAGCACCATTTAATGCCTGGTTCACCAACCTTTGGAAAGTGTCCAGGGCGTTCTTCATTCCGAAAGGCATTACTCTAAATTCAAATAAGCCTATCAGAGTGATGAAGGCCGACCTCTCCCTAGCTCTGTCCATCAACTCTACCTGCCAATACCCCTTTGTCAGGTCAATCATTCGTAAGGTAGGTCGCTCCTCCCAACTTGTCCAGGAGTTTGTCCGTCCGGGGCATCAGATCGGTGTCTGACTTCATGACTGCATTCAGTCCATGATAGTCCACACAGAAATGAGTAGAGCCATCTGGCTTAGGCACAAGGACTACGGGTGAGGCCCAGGGGCTGTGGGATCTCTGGATTATGCCTAAATCCAGCATGTCCTCCTCTTCCCTCCTAATGTCCTTTTGGATAGACTCTGACACCCGACATGCTGTCCGCCATATAGGCGTCTGTGTCCCTGTCTCCACATCATGAGTCGCTAAGGGGTTTAGTCCAGGCTTGGCACTAAACAATGCAGCAAAGTCTTCTAAAACCTCCCTTACTTCCTAGATCTTGTCCAGGGTCAGCTGGGGAGACAGTTTAACTGCCTCCACAGAGGACTCCCACTTACTTTCTTCCAGCAAGTCCAGAAGGGGGTCTCCTTTGTCCGTCCCCTCCCCAGGACTACACACTGCAAACACAATGTCAGCCCTATTTGCATATGGTTTCATCATGTTGACATGGTACATCCTTTCTGTCTGTCTTCGGTCAGGTAACTCTACAATATAGTTCACATCATTTACCTTCCTAACCACTTTGTACGGTTCTGCCCAATCAGCTTACAGTTTGTCTTTCTGGACTGGAATAAGGACCATGACTTCCTGACCCACCATGTGAGCGATCTCTGGCTCTGCAGTCATGCCACACTTTTTGTTTCTGTTGGGCAGCTGCCAGGTTGCTCTGGGCTGTCCCCATAAGCTCTTCAGCCTTTCCCTAAACCTAAGGATGTAATCCACAATGGGAGTTCTCTGGGTGGCTTGCTTGCCTTCCCAGTCCTCTCGGATCAAGTCTAGGGGCCCCAAATACCCGGCATCCATATAAGAGTTTGAAGGGGGATAATCCTGTCAACTCTTGGGGCACCTCTCTGTATGCAAACAATAGGTGGGGAAGGTATTTCTGCCAGTCCCTCCCATGCTGTTCAGCAAATGCCCGGAGCATTGACTTTAGGGTACCATCGAATCTTTCCACAGGCCCATTGGCTTGTGGGTAATACGGTGTTGTGCATCTCTGCACCACCCCTCACTTCTCCCATAAACATTTCATCAGGTCTGACATGAAGGAACCCCCTCGATCGGTGATAACCTCCTGCAGAAACCCAACATGGGAGAAAATCCCAAGTAAGGCATCTGCCACTTTGTCTGTCCTCAGTGAGGATAGGGTGACTGCCTCCGGGTACTGGGTGGCATAATCCACCACAGTTAGGATGAATCTGTTCCCTGAGGAGCTGGGGGCATTTAAAGGCCCCATAATATCCACTCCCATGGTCCTGAATGGCTCCTCTACTATGGGCAAGGCAATCAGGGCAGCTTTGGTTTTCTTGCCCGCCTTCCCTATTTCTTGGCACTGGTGACAAGACCTGCAATATTCCTTCACCTGCTGGGTGAAGTTTGGCCAATAGAAATTCTGGGCCAACCGCTTGCACGATTCCCAGATGACCAGACAAAGGAATATCATGTGCAGTCTTGAGCCACTGCTCACAATACCCCTTGGGGAATGGCAAGCTGCCTGCCTAGCACCCCTCCCTCTTTCTGTATTGCCTGAGTATACATAAGTCCATTTTTCCAATAAACCTTATGTCTGCTGTCACCTCCTGTGTGCTGGCAAGTCTGCCCAAGCCTCAGCTTCTCTAGACTAGGGTCACTTTAAGCAGCTGTAAACTCCTCACACATTCCTAAGCCATGGGACAGATTTCCTTCAGTTGCTAAACTGGGGTCCCTAGCACTAGCATCAGGGCACTCAGGATCACTGTCAATCCCAACCTTCTGACAATGGGTCACCCTTCCCTCTTCGAAGTAACCCTCTGTAGCTGTGTGGTTACTTGCTACTGGGGAAATTTCTACCCCCTTTTCATTAGTCTCTCCCTCTGAAGACACAGGCTGGGGAACCAGCCTCTCAGTGGTTTCCACAATGGCTTCTGTGGGTTTCAGGAAACTATAATTTTCCCTTGCCACTTGGCTACGGGTAACTGCACATACCATCCCCTGTTTGAGATTGTTGCCCAGGATCACATACACTGCTAATGTTTTGGCTACAGCCATCTGTTGCACAGTTCCCTCTGTTTCACCCTAGTCTAGGAGAACACTGGTGAAGGGCAATGTTTTCTCACCAGTAAAGTCCTGTACAGTGAAGTATTTATTGGGTATAAGCTGACCAGGCTCTACTAGATTCTCCTTTACCAAGGTCAAGGATGCCCTTGTGTCCCTTAACCTCTATGCGTCTGTACACCTTTCACCATGACTAGGTGCATGTGCTCCTCATTTTCACAGGTATTCTTCCAGGGACACACAACTAACCCACTTTATTTCTAGTACCATTCTGCATATTATTGCTCATTATTTTGGGACACTGTCTGGCAATATGCCCAGTTTCTTTATATAACCAACATTCACTTCTCTTTTCAAATAAATCTTTCTCTGAAACCTGGATTTCTGCATTGCCATGCCGCCCCATTTGCTCCCAAAACAGTTCTGCTTTTGGCATAGTGGTCCGAGAGTTCAGCAACCTCTTGCACTGTTTTGGGATCTCGGTCCTCCAGACAGGATTTCAGCTCTGCTGGGCATGCCCAATAAAACTGTTCTAAGAAAATCACATTTTCAATTTTATCAACAGAGTTTGCCTCAATTCCTTCCCACCAACGTTTTAAAAACTGATGTTGTTTCATGGACTGCTCCTCGCAGCTCATGTCAGGGCTTACAGAATTTAGCTCTGTATGATTCAGCAGTTAATTCAAATTTTTTTAACAGTGCAGCTTTAAGTTTGCTGTAATCATCACTGTCCTCATTGTCCATTTGACCCAATGCATCCCGGGCTTTCCCAGTAAGTAGTGGAGATAGCTGGAAGCTCCAGGACTCTCTAGGAATTTTAGCCTGAATACAAACTTTTTCAAAAGAATTTAAAAAGGCATCCATATCCTCCCCCTCTTTAAATTTGGCTATCAGTTTGGAATTAAATTTGTAACCCAGTCCTGTAGTCCCAGTTAAACCCAAGTTACTTACCTGCTCTGGTGCTGGTGGTTGGAGTCGTAGCTTCTCCAGTTCATGTTACTTCTGGCACTCACACTTCTCACGATCTGCGTCTCAGCGTTCTCGCTCTGTCTCTCGGCATTCTTGCTCTGCCTCACGGTCTGCCTCTCGCTGTTCATGGTCCCTCTCCCTCTGGAATTCCAGCTCCATTCTGCACAACTCAATTTGCAGCCCGTATACTTCTGGATCCAGGATACTGGTGACCTTCCCCTGCTGCTGTGGCCCTTCACTGACAGTGGTCCTGTTGCCCTCCTCATCGGATCTGGACACTGCACTGTCTGCTAGCCCTACCACACTCAAGGTTTGGTTCTTTTCAGTCACTGTCTGTGACACAATGCTCTGGGCATCTGCTACCATCAGGGCATCCATGAGGTCTCTTTGCTGGCTTTCACCTTGAACAGGACTCCTCTGTCCCGTACAACTGCTTTGTAGTAGTCTACAGTGTGCCTGCTATAGTTGGAAGCCATCTACTTTCCTAACTATGACTACTCTGACTTGCACTTTAGAAAAAAATAAATAAAAATGGGTAGGAACTTAACTGTATGCCAAGTGATATAATTCTGTCTCCTTGTTAAAAAAAAATTACTGCCCTTTTTCTTTCTTTGCAAGTGAGCTGATGGTCTCAAGCTGACACAGTGAACAATCAGAGCTTGTAATACCAAAATTTATCCCATCACTGCCACCAATCTGTCACAAATCCACTCAGCAGGTCAGGCCATCTGCTCCCACACTGTCAACCTCCGAGCGGAGTCTTATGAACAGTTAACAGAAACAGGGTAACCCGCCTGTCTGTTTTGTTGGTTTGATTCAACCTTTGGTCTCAAGTCTTGGAGGGATTCAAACTGTGAACCTTGTTAGTGTACCCAATGTAGAGGCTCAGATAATTCTGCTTTTTGGGGGCAGATATCTTTGCCTACGAGCACCTGACCAGGCATACAAAATGAACCCTTAAAACTGTATTAAAGACCTCAGAATAAATTCTTACCTTTCCCAGTTTGGTAAAACCATATAAGCTCATGCACAGTGTTGTCACACTCTTAACCATCCACGATCACAGGCAAAAGCAGAAGTACTTGAAAACACAAAGAGTCTGTTTAAAATTAGATGTTTACTTAAATATAGATAAGAATGTAAAATGTAAAACACAGAACCATATATCACAAAAAATACAAATCACTTAAACAAAACAGGTTTAAAAGTGCAGACTAAATCTCCTAACACAGTACTCTTAGAATTGTCTCTTCTAAGGTATATTCATCTAATAGTGCCTGATGTTGCTTTTTCAGAGTACAAACATTTGTGTGTAAATGGAAAACAGAATACTGTTTAAAAACTGGCTTTGCCAAACTCTTTGCATGAGGTCACCTAGCTCCTCCCTGTCAGAATATAAAAATATATATATATATCTACAGGATGTCTTTTTCAGAAGGTAAATTAAAATGCTGTGACCTCAGCAAAACAATTTTTTTTCAAATGACTTTCTTTGATCTGTGAGCAGCTTCCCCTTTCCAGGACATCAAATGACTTGTTATGTCTCTCTGCCAGATCTCACGGAGGTGCAACATGCTTTTGTATCACCATGTGAATTTTACTGTGTTTCCTCTGAACCTTATAAAAGTTTAAGATCTATCTTGGCAGTTGGCAAGCTGCAATTAGTCACATAAACAGGAGATCCTAAATTTTAAGTCTCTTCTAGCCTGTGATTATCTCTTGGCCTTCCAGGTAACACCTATTAGCTAAAACCTGGTGTGTGTGTGTGAGTGTGTGTGTGTGTGTGTGTGTGTGATCTCACAGGCTGTCAACATCTCTCATGAGAGACATTCAGTAACACATTTTTTTATTACAAAAATCACAGATTAATCAGAACCAGCTGTCTGAGTGTCACACTCCTTATATCATTATTTGCCTGTAGTTATTCCTGCTGGACTTTACATAGACGACTAGCAGTGGAGTAAGTGTTGGTCCCTACCTTTGCTTTTTGGCATGTTGTTCTGCATAATGATACATTTTTTCCATGGTGATGCCATCTGAGTGGGGAAGGAGTCATTTTGCTGTCAAAAAAGTGCAAATATTATGCATTCACTGTTGCTTAGACTTAAATTCTGTATTGTCCCTAAACGCTGATTAAATAACTACGTCATGGTTAAGCTTAATGAAGAGAAAGCAATTAAACTTGCTTCTACATTGTTGCAGGTATTTGAATAGTGCTTAGACAAAAGAATTATGGTGCATACTGACTGCCAATGTTTTATCAATAGAAACTGTGAGCCAGGTAGAATTCAGAGGCTTTATCGAGTGAATGGAATTTATTTCATGCTGGTGTTTTATACTTTTACTGAGTGTATATTGTAATTACAAAACTGAAGTTCAATGTGATTAAAGTCACAAGGCAAGAGATAAAAGAGCTGAACAATCAGTTTACTTTGAGATAAGGAAAGGATTTCTAAAGCATTAATAGTGTATCTTTTCCAAAGGAGCACCTTTTGGTGGGACTATATTTTAATTGATGTCTTTAAAAAACAGAAGAAATATCCCTCTGATAAAAGGTTGCACATGCAGTTTGTGTGCTGTGGTTTGGGTGAGGTCTGTGAAAGCAGTAAGTGCATTTAGCACTGGAACATTCTGTATTCACTCAGTGAAGGGCGGTCAGTATTTGGGCTGTATTTCTGCCTTTTATTAAATATTGTATTGATATACAGATCCTGAAGAAGTGGGTGTATCACCATGAAACGTTGATCCAGGGTGTACATGAGCATTTTGAAATGTTCCTTTATATTGTGAAGAATAAAATCTTTAAAATTGACACTGTCAGCTGATCAATTGGCCTCCATTTTTGTGTGTAGTACTTTTCAAGTATATATGGAGTCAATCTCTTCTGATAGTGTATTTACATTGTAAGCACTGGGCGGCCACACTGCAACTGTATGTTTCTTGATAACTTTGTGGGATCAAATTCAACTGCTGTGAGAAGGCAGAATCTGTGGCATGGCCAATCTGCTTTGAATAAAAGTATTACAGATCAGAGACTGACAGCATAGGACTTGTGCAGGCTGAATTCTCTGCTACCAACCCTTTCCCAAATCAAACCTGGATTATGTCCTCCTGCCTCACAAGAGCTGCTTCAGAAAGGAAAACCTAGGGCTCAGCCTCTGGAGGTTCCATGTGGGGTGTTGAGCTTAACCACTGGTTTTTTTTTTAAAGGGGAACTCTCGGCTCCTCTGCAACAGTGCTGCGGAACTGTGAGGTTCTGATTTAGCAAAATCCAGTGCAATATTAGTTGGCAGGGGGTTGCTGCATCAACCTACACTACTTTAAATGAGTGAATCAAATTACTACACTGTGTTTTATTAAATCAGGACCATACATTCCCAAAGCATTGCTGCAGGGGAGGGGAGCCAAGTTTATGGCTCACAGCATTTCCGCAGGGTAGCTGAGAGTTCACCTTAAATCGATGTGACTAAAGCCTCTGAAACAGTCAGGATATTAAAACTCCAATACCAGTAATGGAATGGTGTTCTTTCAAATGGAATACATGCTCTTATTTTATGGTTGAAAATTGGGGCTACAGTATGCCAAACATACCGCTGTCAGTAACATTTGGGCTACAGTTTGTACACTAGGACATACCATGCTTGGTATCAGGGCCCCCATGGCCCCAATTTCAGTTGGACCTTTTGCTACCCAGCCCGACCCTGTTTAGCCTGTAAAAATTGAAAACCATCCCTCGTTGTCTGCTGCTGCTGCCCCTGCATCTGTCCCACCCATCCGACTCTCCCTCTAAGCACCCACCACCCCACACTCCCCACAAACATAACACTGACACTGGGGGTGCCCAGTCCCCCAGTGTTGCTGTCGCCATCTGAAATATTGAAAAGCGTCCCTTGTCTTTTTTGTTTACCCTGTAAAAAAGAAAACAGTTCATCGATATCTGTTGTGCCATTGGTCCCCCTACCCAACCCTCATTCTCAGCACCCACCATCCCATATCCTCCCAAGCCCTTACTTACCAATGGGGTCCAATGTCATAATCTTCCATGGATGGCAGACACTCTTCAAAGCTGGACCGCAAACTGAGAAAATCAGGTGTGCTATTTCATGTATTTCAATGGATTTTGAATTTAGTGGCATAACTTGGCCATTCTGGAATATTTGACCCAAATTTTCCACATGCCTTTTGGGACCCCACCTCATGAACAATTGCAGTGAAATTAGACAAATCTGTCCCAAAATGTGATTTCAAGGTCCCTGTGTGAAATCACCTTTTGGGCAGGAGTTAAACATTTTCTCTTGCCTTATTCATGAGACAGGTCATAAGAAGGCTATATGGATAATTTGGCGTAACAACATTAAAAAACAACGTTTTGACCCTATATTAACATTTGTGAATGCACCCTCATAACTTTGGTAATTTTAAATATTTTGACCCCAAATTTTCAGCATAGCCATTTCTTCACAGCCACTCATGAATGTGACAGCTGCCATTTTTTCAATCCTGTCCAAAATGTGTTTTTGTGTCTTGAAATGTAACAACACCTGTCATGCTCTGAAGGAGTGGTCATAAAAAGATTATGTTGAAATTATGGGGTACAAATGTGAAAAACCAACTAAGTTATGAGGAAACAAATTGTTCCAACATTTACTCATAACTTATTTTTTTGCAGATTTTGGTCCCTAATGTTCAACATATCCCTTATGTTACCCCTGAACATGGCAGGTGTCATTTTATTTTTAAATCACCTGCGAAACTTGTTGCCACAGTCACACACTGAAATCACCTTTTGGATGGTATTTTAAAAATTCCACCTGTCTTGATCATGATGTCAGGTCATAGAAAGACTGTTGGACATTTGGGGTCAAAATGTGGGAGCCCACTTAAAAGTAGATATTGCCTCTCAGCTACCCTATCCTGGGTAATTACAATCTAACAATGTGTCAAAGCAGGACATCACTGAAAATGAGGTACTGCAACTCATCTGCTGCATTCTGGGTATATAGATATATACATGTGTACAAGCAAGACCCAGTAATATCTGCAAGTCAAAAGTTCAACGTGTATATACAGATGCAAGTATTGAGACAGGTTGCAGCTGCAACATACATTATAAATATATTTAGGCTTGGATGGTCATTATTTGTACAGCTTTGTTAAAGAGTGATACTCTGGAAATGAGTGACAACTGGAACACAAGCATCTCATCTACCAGGACTGCTCAGAGATGTTAGTTAGCTTCAAAATAATCCACAAAGTGCACCACAGAGCATCTAGTACCCCAAGCCTTCTATATTAGTGGTGAACACCTGGCATTGACGAACACTTGTTTTTTAAATATCAAACATTATTTTTCTCAGTCCATGTATTCCCCAATATAGTTTTCCCATGTATCTTCCTAATAAATAATGAATGTAGACCCAGTACACACAAACCTATACTTTTGTAGGACAGCTTTTGCCCCCCACACACACAATTATATACTACAGCTCTAACTGAACTGGAAAAAGTATTTACTGGTGTCATCTACCTTCTGTCTGCTCATTCTGTCACTCCCCGCCTCCTCATTCACTTTCTCTCCCCCACAAGCTGATTCACTTTCTGTTTCTCTTTTGCTTAATGGCCACCAATCGTTCGTCCCCCCGCCAGCCAGCTCACCTCTTATACAGACATTCCTTGCTCCCTGCAACTAAAAGTAAATAACTGCTATCACTTCTACTGACGCGCTTATTCTCTTCCGGGCTCGGAAACAATAAGGAATGTGGCAGTAGACCTGACCTGCAGTGCCCTTCCATTTGTGGAGCACTGCTCAAGTGCCAGCATTCTCATCTAGACAAAGATCTCTTTCTGACTGGGCACGCCGCGTTTCAGCCAGCCATCCTCCAAATTGAGAAACAAGCTTTTTAACATACAAGCATATAAAAACAGCAAGTGAGGAGGCTATTTTATTATTTTTTCCAACAACTCTAAACAAGTGCATCTCGTGGTTAATGCTTTATTGTTTTACCCACCCCTCCCAAGTTTGGGAACAACTTCCCCATGCATAGCAATACATAAAGTAGATTATTAATTTATTTATTTAAAAATCTCTGTATGTCTCAGTTTTTTTAACATGGTGAGCCCATCTTATAATAAGCAATAAGGCTTTCCTGGGACATTAGTTGTGCTAGATTTATCCCATGGCCAGGGGCTGAAGGCACGAGGCAAAGTGTCTTACAATGCTGCTGGCCATGGGTAAAACTAGTGCAGCAGTGTAAAAGGTTTATTGAGTTTCCCTGGTTCCTTTTAAATTTTTGAAAACTTTGGGGAGTTCTTCTGATCCAGATTCTGAAGACAATAGAAGACAACAGAAGCCTCAACCCAATGAATAAAGATAATGCTTCTGAACTCAGTTTCCAATGAATTTTTAAACTTTATTTTTAGCACCCATCAGTATTTCATATTCTTTGTTGATGTACGTTACAGGACCAACTTGTCCCTTCTTCAGAACACACTTGGTTATAATAAACAAATAAATGTACTGTACATTTATTTTGTTCAGAAAATCACAATATGCACTCCTTTGAAAAACATATTTCATACATTAATCTTTATGTGTGGTAGGGAAGATACTTGCTTTATCTTATCTGACACCTTCTGTAGTAATTTTCTTACATCCACTTCTCCGTGAAATAGCTGCAGAGGTTGGGAGTAGGGAGATTAATTGTTTGTTTGTTTTTTGGTTGGGGGGGGGAGACAAAAGCTGTCTCTTTATGTGGTGTCTGTAGTTTGTTATATTATAGTTTATTCTGTTTTATTTCATGTGAAATATTGATATGCAGGCTTACCAGATCTTATTCCTGTGTTCTACCTCTATTCTTTTTGGCTTCTTGTTGTGTCTGTAAAATCTGAAATAGTACAAGAGCTGTTTATATCTTTTCCTTCAATATATAAAACTTTGTGTTTCATCTGTGCTAGCTTTGTTTTCTAATAAGTGCACTCACCCCTTCAAAGATGTTTTTCTCCTTAGTTTTCTCTTCTTTCTAGGTGTCCAAACTAATCATGCCTTTCAAATTTTACCACAGACTCGGCTGCCATTAGACAGAATGCTGCCTTTGCTTTTCTTTCAGCTGCTTCTCTGTGCAGCAGGAGGGGGCCAAGCCATGGCTTTCACGCTCCCTTCTCAGTGTGATGATGTCATCCATGATGTTTTCCCATGGCTTGGTCCATAGGGAAACCACTCTAACTCCCACAGGAGTGTTTCTGCTGGGTAGTCCATGACCATAGCAACTGAGATTGAGCACCTAGAAAAATATCGACTCAATCTCTGCGACTGTGATCACGGCTACCTAGCGAGGAGGGTGACTGGATACTGGGGATAGTGACTACAACGACAGGAATTTTCAGGTATACACACACACCCACCTACAGTGGGGGGGTGAGACATGGGGGAGGGATGGGATGTGGGAGGGGCTGTGGTGGGCAGCTACTGAGCTGACTCGCTGGTGTCATGGGGAGAGTGGTCGGCTGGTAAGCATGGGGTACCGGATTTGGGTCTGGCTTGATGAAGCTGCTTTTTTTTTCCTGTGACATGTATAGCCCCATGTTTTTGCCCCCGACATACACTTTCCTGGAGTTGAGAATCCATAAGTAGGAGGGTGTGGGGATGCAGCTCCTGCATTAAAAGAAACCTATAGGTCTCGATTACCATTTTTCATGCCCTGCGGTGCATAGTCAAAATGATTTTTCGGCGATGGTACTCTACTCACAATAGCAATCACTATTTTGTGATCGCTATGATGACATGGAACCTTCCTGCTGAACTGTGTGGTGGTCCCCTTAACAGTTAACAATGCCCACCTTCCACCAGGCAAGACAATTGGCCTCTTTAGCTGCAGCTGTGACCCTTTTTCTTACAACAGCCTCCTATCTGGGTGTTATTCCACTGGTACCAGTTTTACCATTAAAGTCTACCAAGTCATTAAACCAGTGTCCATGGAGGTGCAGTCGAAACAAACAAGATAAACCCATTTAACCCAGAACCTCACAGGTCATACAATTGCTTAAATGGTCAAACCTCCAAGTGATGTATTTGTAATTACTGGCCAGTTGGCCAACACCGTAGCTTGGGTGGTGAACTTTGTACAAATGTCACCAGTTGCAGGCCAATCCCTGAGAGTACTCATGGTTCTGTTGCACTATTTCCTGTAATCTGGGCCTCCTCCTTGTCTGGAAATGAAGTTCTCTTAGTCTGATGGCTTGAGTTAGCAGATGAGGGGTGACTGAAAGGTGCTTCAGGTCTCAGGTGCCTCTGGATGTAGCTCAGACACTGCTACCACAGTCTTCTGGACCTCTTGAGCTCTTTCTTCTTCCTCCTCCTCCTCTGGAAGTTCAGACCAGTCCAGGAGCAGGGCTGCATGCCTCACACCCACGTCCAGGCTTCCAAATCCCAGTGTGAGCGATAGCTAGTACTTGGCAGTAGTACTAACTGTCCATCTCACAAACTGTCTCCTGATGATGTAAGTTTCTTCTTTTTTTTTTTTTTCTTTTGCCACCTTCCTTGCCTCGCCTCTCCACTGAATCAGAGCCCCCACATGCCTTCACAACCTCGCCCTCCTGTCACAGGAGCCTACTCTTAGAGTGACCACTCCCTCAGTAGCCCCAGGTACCCAGGTTAACCCCCCAGGTGGGGCGAGGAGAAGTTTCCTTTACCTTCTCCCTGAACAACAGTAGAGTGGGTGGTACACAGTGGAGACTACCCTGTTGACGGTTGTCAATGTGCTCGGCCTAGAGGGGTTGTCACCTAGGTGTGACAGGCTCCATTTTCCTTTGTTCTAGTCCCACAGTCATCGGCACTCTAGGAGAGCCAATTGGGAGTTATGCGTGGAGATGCAACTCCTCCCAGGGCTCTTGGCTGATGCTCCCCTTCCCACTGTGTGTCCTGACTTGCACTGCCAATCCCGGGTTCATCCAAGAGATGGCAGTAAAGCAGTAGGACAGGTACAGAACCCCTCCACAGAGAGGAGAGCCACCGCTGGGTGCTCAATCCTTCTCACCCCTGCCAACCCCAGTGGCCCGAGCCGTCACCAAACCCAGGTTGCCAGCGTGAAGCGAGGTGTGGCATCCAGCACCTGAACCCTCAGCACCACTGGGCTGGCCAGATTTCCTTCTTTTAATGCAGGCTTCCCACACAGGGTCTCTCTGGTGCCCACAGGCTGGTAGGTGTGGCACGAGGTTACCTCCTTTTTAGGGCTGTGGGTGGAGCCTACAGCCATTTTGCAAGAGCTCTGTAGCTCTGAAAATGGCTGATCGCAGAACCCCTTCCATTGGACTTTTGGAAGTATCCTTCCGAAAGTCCAACAGAGCTTAAACCCCTCCACCACGATTGGCCTATGGAATAATAGCCACACTATTTTGGCTATTACTTCTGCACTCCAATGCATACACTGTGCATGTGCATGACTTATGTGCATGCGCAGAGTCGGGCACATGCGGCACTCATGGGTGTTATGTTGCAAATGGCAAATTGCCATTTAATATATTCTGCACCCCTTCCCAAGTCATGCCCGACATCTTGTGGCACACTGGGAGCCCACTCCAGTGTGCAGATTGTCCCAATCTGTATTTTTTCTGTAAATTAGAAAACTGTCCAGCGTTGCTTTCCTTGTTTCCTGGTGCCCCCTGCCCAGTTCATGCCGGACATTGGGGTGCCCAATCCCCATGCCGGCATTCATGTGGCATACTGGGAGCCCACCCTAGTGTGCTGAAATGTTTTTTGTTTTGGTTTTGCAGAAAATTAGAAAATGGCCCCTTGTTGTCAGTTGTTTTTCCCTGTGAAACTGAAAATGGTTCCTCGTCATTGCTGCAGTCCCCCTTCCCCCTCCCAACCCTTCCACTGTGCACCCACCTCCCCACACACCCCTTACCCCATACTTACCTCCGGAGGTTGGCGCTGTCATCTTCTTCCGCCTGGGACACGTCTGCACTCTTCAAAGTTCAACCGTGAACTGAAGAATTAAAGGTAAGCGTGCTATACAGCCATTCAATAGAGTTTTCAAATGATGCTGATATCTCAGTCATTTTTTAGAATTTTTGCCCCACATTTTCAACATGGGGTTCTTGGGACCCCACCTCATGAAATCTGTCACTGTCATTTTGTTACTCAGTCCTGAAAGGTGATTTTGCGGTCACTGCGAAATCACCTTTGGGGACATTTCAAAAATGAGAGTGCCACTATTCATGATGCGTGTCCTAAAAAGCCCACGTTAGTAAAATTTGGTGAAAAAATTCCAAAAAATGACTGTGTTACGAGCGTGCATTGCACAGTTTCTACGCACGCTCCTAACATCGCCAATTTTTAATATTTTCACTCCACACTGTTAACATTGTCATTTTTGCACACCTCCTTCAAAACAGTACAGCTGTCATTTTCCACAACCTGCCCCAAACGTGTTTTTGCACCTGTGGTGCAGAATAGCACATTTGCACTGTGCAATCACCTGGCACTGTTCATGAGGAGGGTTCCAAAAAGGTCATGTTCAAAATTTGGTGCAACACCTCCAAAAAATGGCCAAGTTACACCTGCACGTTGAATAATTTCTACACACATGTGTAACTTTCATCACTTAGTAGTTTTTAGGTACGAAGATCTTTTTGGAGCACGGCTGTGGCTGTCCATGAGCTGTGTGGACACCGATTCAGATCCGACCTGCGTGTACTCTCCTTGGAATTTCAACTTTCCGCACCTGGCAAAGCTATGCTCCCATTGGCTGCATGCCTGCTAGGGCTCTCTGATTGGCCGGTCATTCTGTTTGTGGCTGTAGCCTTCTAGCTGCTTTGTAAGCTTATTTTATTTTCCATCCTAGCACCAAATTAAGTTATTTTAGCTAGAAAGTACCCTATTGTATCTCCTGGACTGTACCCGATGTCCAGGGCTTGCAGCGAGCCACCTTCAGCTAGGTGCTCGCATATGCTTCGGATCTAGCTGGGTCCACAGCCATTTTTTGTTGAAACTGTGCAAGCTCCAACTGTTCAACTGTGCTAACTGCTTGGTTGACTTTTCTTCCCGCCGCCCCACCCCCTCCTAGGCCACCATTAAATGCTCATGATCTCCGCCTACTACTTTTCAGACTTCTTGTCATTGGTTCTTACTGCCTACATTTATCCCCTCCTCCTATCAATCTTAGGCATCTAAGCATACTGTATGCTTACTGAACCCTTATGTCCTATTAAAGCTAAAAGTTAATTTAGGTATCCATGCCTGTCTTACAGCTGTAGCAGGGTTACTGCTTCAAAATCCTCCTGCTTCTATATTCTACTCAGTAGGAAATAATTATTATTTATTCTCTGATATATCCCTTCCACTGATAATTATTAGCAGTGTTCAGTGGGCTTAGTCTCAGAATGAGGGCTCTTTACCTGCTCTCCTGTTTGTCCTTGCTCACCATATGTTCCTGGACTCAAATTTGTATCCACAGACAACTCCCAGGGTGGAGAGCGGCTCACACTTTGTTGGCCTGCCTGGTTATTTCTAACCATTTCGACCAGCTTACATGTGCTCTGTTCTCCCCATCCCGCAGCTGGTCCACCATCGGCTATGGTACACAGGAACTATCAGTAGAGCTGGCCCTAAGGGCATGTAGCTATCTGCATACTTTCCCATGATTCCATTGTCTCGCTCTGTCAAGGTACTACTGTGCACAGTGCTAGGCCCAACAGGAACCAGCCTCAGGGCTCCCATGCTATTTCTGTTGAATCCTGTAACCAAAAAAGGCTCAGCTATCCAAACTCCTCCCAGGTCTCTGCAGGAAACTTTTGCTCTTATTACTGCTGTGCTCACGTAATGTTGAGCTAAATCCAGCCCCCCCTGCAGTTATTGAATCGCCAGCTGAGTTACAAAGCTTTAAGGGGCTAAGCTTCCTGCATGTTAACGTATGCAGCTTATTTAAAAAAATTACATTGGTTCAGGCTTGGGCATATCATACTGCCCCAGATGTCTTGGTAGTCACGGAGTCCTGGCTTCATCCAGCAACCAGTAACAATGAAGTATACATTCCTTCCTACTCACTGTTTACAGCCAACAGGCAGTCGAGAGGTGGCAGGTAGCCATCTACATCAAGGATAAATTCCCTGTCTCTATTATTGACTCAACCTCTGTTCCAAAAAAATTTGAAAGCTTATCCTTAAGAGTTGAAATTGCTACTGAAGTCTCATTATGCATAATAGGGTGCTACAGGCCTCCGTAAACTAGATTACAGTTGCTGAATCATCTAAGTAACAACATGGGATCTGCACCATCAGAGTACATCATCCTGAGGGACTTCAATTTAGACTGGCAATCCAATGTATCTACTCCCCTGAAAATGCTCTGCAATTCCCTTGGGTTGTCTCAGCTAATAAATGAGGCTACTCGTCCTAACAGGCTTAACCCCAAAAATAGTACCCTGCTGGATATCATCTTAGTTAATAAACCCCACCTATTTTCCCATGCTGGTGTCCTTTTCTCTGACATTAGTGACCACTGTTTTATCACATGTATAAGAGCTACCTATAAATCTTGCAACCGTATCAAAATTCTCTACTAAAAGGTGTACATGTAATTTTGATGCCCGTGCGTATATCGCAGAGCTAAGAGACTCCTTGTGTTGGCTGGATTTTTATTCAGCTAAGACCCTTACTACAGCATATGACATCTTCTCCGATATTGTGTTAGGGGCACTAAACAAGTATGCTCCATTAAAAAAAGTCTATAAAACCCTGTCGGTAGTTTACTGAAGGCCTGAAAGATGCTGTGCGGAGTAGGGATGTGCTCTGGAGAACTGCCAGAAAAACTAATCTCACAAATGACTTGAATGCATTTAGGAGGGTGAGAAACTTCTGCACCAAAATGATCAGAGAAGCAAAAGCTAAATTCTACTGCTCACAGCTGGAGCACTCCTCAACATGTCCTACCAGATTCTGGAGAATGATAAAAGATATTGAAGGCCATACTATGGGTAATTCCTTACCTACTAAAATATTGATTGGCAACACTGTCATCTCAGATAGACCAACTATTCTCGACTCCCTAAATAATCACTTTGCTACCGCAGGGTTATTCGACTCCTCGCCTGCCAATACTCTCCACCAACAACTTAGAGAAGTCATGCAAGAAAAACCTATCTCTGGCACACCCTTCCCCTGCAGCCTACATCTCTGAAAGAAGTCGAAGATCTTCTCCTACAGTTAGACACTAGGAAAAGCACTGGAGCTGACCTCATCGACCCTTACTTCTTAAAGGTTGGCCACCATGTCCTTGAAGTCCCAATCACACACCTTTTTAATCTATCCCTGTCCCAAAGTGATCTTCCTCTCATCTGGAAAACTGCAATTGTGGTCCCTTTATTTAAGTCAGGGGATCGTAGCGACCTTAATAATTACAGGCCAATCTCATTACTTCCTATACTGTCCAAATTGCTGGAGAAAATTGTGAACTCTCAGCTCAGGAACTATCTGGAATCTGAAAAATTGCTCAGTCCATTACAATCAGGCTTTAGGACACAACACAGTACAATCTCAGCCATAGCCAAGGACCAACGACTGGCAATGTGAGTTGGACAATAAAAACTTTGTCTGCGCTGTATTTTTGGACCTAAGCAAGGCGTTTGACAATGTTGACCACAGTCTGCTACTTTAATCCCTCTGGAATATTGGCCTGGACCCCCTATCCCTAAGATGGTTTGCTAACTACCTTTCTGCCCATTTCCAGCAAGTAAAGGCAGAAGGGGAGGCTTCTCCACTAAAACCCCTGTTGAGGGGTATACCACAAGGCTTCATTCTAGGCCCTTGCTCTTGCTATCTATATCAACAACATAGATGCCTCCATTAAACAAGCACAATACACTCCTTTCAGATGACACGGTGCAGTACGCTAGTAGCTCCCACCCCGATGCTGCCCAAAAGTGCTTCAAAGTGATTTTAATCAGCAGCATCTTCAACTACTAAAACAGAAGATACTTTTAATGCAAAAAGACCAAAGCAATGTTCTTCTCTCCTTTCCTCATGCAACAAATCCTACCATTGCTGGGATGCTCCCACAGATCACCACTATCCTAGATGAACAGTTGGAATATGTTACAAAGTTCAAGTACCCGGGGTCTGGCTAGACCATAATCTTTCATTCACTGACCACATAGATGAGCTGGCTAAGAAACTCAGAAAAAGACTTGACCTGTTCTTTAGGATCATTAATCTCCTTACAAGAGATGCCAAACTGAAATTGGTCCAAACAACCTTTCTTTCCTTAATAGATTATGCAGACTTTCTTTATAGTCAGGGTCCTGCCGGTGCCTTAGCCAAACTGGACACACTCTATCACACAGCTTTAAGATTCATCGCAGGTCTTCATATTCTACCCATCATTGCGCCCTGTACACCGCAGTGGGATAGTCATCCTTCAATTAGGGACAACAGAGAAACACTGCAGTTTGGACCTACAAAGCTATCTTAAATAAACTGCTCCATTATATCTTTGTCTGTCTACCTTTTTGCATTCCTGGAAAGTATGCCCTGAGAAGTGCCTCCTATATTTCCTTATATGTATACAAGACAAAGTCACATATTGGCAGATCAGCTATAAGCTATGCATACCTCAATTATGGAACAAACTGCAAAAACACTGAAACTAACTTACCCTATCAGCTTAATAGGATTTAAATCACTATTCCTATGTCAAATTAAGGAATCTTGTGCCAGTTTCCTGACGTATGACCCTCAAATAATGTCCTATTGCTCTCTGAGCCACTCCTATTAGGCATTGGTCACATCGGATACTGGCCTTCCTTCTCCCCTCCTTCCCAACCCCGGTTATGACTTTGCTTTCCAGCTCAAACTCTTCACGAGTTTGAGATATCTATCCTTTACCTCCTCTCCTCTGTGGCTGTCCCACAACATTTGCCTTCCTGCCTCTATCACCTGCCTTCTATACCCCTACCCTTCTCTTGCTGCCAACTTTAACCAAAAAACTTTCAATTAATATATCCACGTGTTCTTGATTTTTACTTTAGATCATTGTATAATACTATATACCTTATCTTTGTTTATGTTGAAATTTCACTGTATCATCTGACCCTTCCATATCTTACTGTCATTGTTCTATGCTGTAATTATTGTATATACTGTATTTTGTTGTATTCTGTTGCTCACTACAAATTCAGGTCCACCTCGAAAATGAGCATTGCTCAACGGTGTTCGCCTGGCTAAATAAAGATTTTGATTGATTGCTTGATTGATTGATTTTCACTGCCCTATCTGCTCTGGCTAAATCATGTTTCTAAAGGCATGTTGTACTCTTTCAGGTAAATGTCGCTCTGATTCTTCAGTGAACAGATACAGTTCAGTCTCTATGCACACTGGTTGTGGAAACCCATTGAAGTCACTCCCTAATAATGGCTGGGGAAGCTCAGAAAGGCTTTGCTAGATGGCTCTCACCAGCACACATTAGCCTTCCTCTCTTTGAGAACTAACTGGGGACTGACTCTCCCTTCGAGGGCTAACTAGAGACTGACCCTCTCCTTAGCACTTTCTTGGGGTAAAGGCAGCTTCTGATTGGTGCAGGAGATTGTCAGTGTCACAAATTAGTATTCTAAATGTCCACACAATGCTTTATTGGTAAACATAAAAGGCACGAAGCACACAGTAGAGCCGTTCTTCCAGAAGATGACTGTTGTCAGGTGCTTAGATCCCTGACCTCTAATACACTGGCAGCAAGGTTGGGGTCGACAAGATGGTGGCTAAATTTCAGTAAACACAGATGCTACATTTTAAGGTTTGTTTTATGGAGCAACTCCCCTGGTTTTTCTCTCACATTCCCCGTGGTTTGGAAGGCACACATGTGCCCAGCTATCCAGTGGTGGTGTTGTGTAAAAGGGTCTTTGCTGTTTCAGTCAGGAGCTCCATTATATTTTGTGCCCTTTATAGTACTCCACAGTCAAAACCAATGGGATATTCCCCATCCATCCTATAGTCTGATGCACGATCCAATCAAATTCAAGCTGCCCATTGGCCAACCCACTTGTCTCATCCCAGTAGCTCCAGTTTTACTTCGTGCATCCAAGACTGCTCCCAAAATTAAACAAACTGCAGCTCAACTATTTCAGGTACAGCAACTTTTTTCATGTCTACTAACAAATACTTGGTGTCTAGATTTATTTATTTATTTTATTTATTTATTTCAATTCTAGGATTACAATTACCTTTGAGCCCAGGGCTCTTTTACAAAGGTTCCATGTCAAGACAATTGGTATCACATAACAATAGACTAAATTGTTACACAAATAAGGGTAAAGGATATCAAATTAATTTCAAACAGACAGGGAGAGGGTAAAGTGGAAAGGAAGAGGACAAGAGGGGAAGGGGTGGTAGAAAGAAATGGGAGGGGAAAAGGCGGGAGGTAAGAAAATGAGAAGAGAGGAGAGGTGGGGGGGTAGGTAAGGATAAGGAGGGGGGTAGGGTGAAGCAGCCAGGAAGGTGGCATTATCAGGTGCTGGAGAGCGGATGGGGAAGAGGCCAAACTAGGGCAAGTGCGTTATGTAAGGAATTAGATATAGGAGAGCGGTATCGGAGCGGTGTTGCGTAGACATTATCTATAACAGTCACAGATGCTGGAAATGACCAAGGAGTTTCAGAGCCTGGATTTGAAGGCCCCTAGCCCAGTGGTATTGATAGTATCATTGGCAAGACTGTTCAACCAAGTGGATGCCCTGTAGGTGAATGAATGCTGGCCAATGGCTGTTCGGCAGCGAGGGATACAGAAAAGTTGTGGCATTGATCCCCTAGTAATTCTGGAGCTAGTTTTCGTTTGAAGGAGTGAACAGATCCTGGAAGGGGCAGTTCCCAACTGCATTTTCTTAGCAACCACGCAGGTTTGGTACTGAATTCTACTATCAAGTTGAAGCCAGTTAGCTTGTGAGTAGAGGTCACAGGTGTGCGTGAGCCGTTTGGCCCCAGTGATGAGTCAACAGGCCTTGTTTGGGGTGGAAGTAATCCTTCTGAGTGCAGTGGTAGTGGCAGTGCCATAGATGACAAGACCATAGTCAATCTGGGAGATGATGGATCTTGAACTGCGGCAAGAGGGCTTCTTTAGTCAGGTGCCGATGAAGCCGGTAGAGTAAGCCCAGTCTAGTATTCACAGTTTTAGCGACATTGGTTATATGGGTCCCAAAGGACAGGTGTGGGTCTAAGGTGATTCCTAGGTATCTGAAGGAGTCAACCTGCTCCAGGGAGTCCCAAGGCAGGTGTTTAAGGAGAGTTGGTGGTGTTTGTGCTTGTTTTGGTGGCTGGTGAAAATCATGGTCTTCATTTTTTTCTGGTTAAGGATTAACTTATGTTCTTAGAACCAGCTTTCAACAGAGGTGAAGCCGTGTTGAAGGGTTTGTTGCAGGTGGCTTGGATCATGATGAGAGGCAAGAATCACTGCATCATCTGCATAGAGTATGACTTGCTGAGAGGTGGAGTCGGGGAGGGAGTTGAGGAACAGGCTGAACAGCAATGGGCCCAGGATGGAGCCTTGGGGGACACCGGAGCGAACTTGTTTAGTGTCGGAGACCACGCCTGATATTTTTACACATTGGGACCTGTTGTCAAGATAGCTATTGAACCATTTCACTGATTCCACAGAGAGGCCAATGTTCAGTAGCTGATGAAGCAGGAGGTGGTGGTGGACAGTGTTAAAAGCCTTTGAGAAGTCGATGAATGTAGCTCTGGTTTTTGCGACCCTGATCAAGGGAGTTGTGTATGGCTCCCGTAAACTCAAGAAGTGCCGTGGCAGTGCTGTGTCCTTTTCTAAATCCATGTTGCTGCCGGCAAAGGATGTTGTACTTGTCCAGATGATCAGTGAGCTGGTCTGCTACTATCCATTCCAGGGCCTTAGAGAGGGGTGGCAGGATAGAGATAGGTCGGTAGTTCACATGGAGGTCTGGTCACCACCTTTATGGATAGGTGTGACAGTTGCTGCTTTCCATTTGTCAGGGAATTGGCTGAGAGAGGGAGAGATTAAAGATCCTGGTGAGAGGCCCCAGAAACTTGTCTAGAGTGAGTGACAGAAGTTTGAGGTCCAGTGTGTCAGCACTTGCTCTAGTGTTTTGATGGCTTTGGAAATGTATTTCCTGATGGTATTTTGTTTACTGCTCTGAAGTAGAAAGGGGACAATTTTAGGTGATGACTGATGGGTGGGATGAGGGGGGTCGCTGTCATTGAAGAAGTCGGGGGAAGATGGTGCTGAGGTTGGTGAAGGCATCATTAATGGTGTTGGCTATGACTTTTAGGTCCAGGATAGTATTCAAGTTTATTGTGATAGCAGTAGGGGGTGATTTGAACTCCTTCCTGGTAACATCTTTAATGTTATTCCAGAATGCTCTTGCATTTCCCCATGTGCCAGTGAGTGCAGTCTTGTATTCAGATTTCTGTTGGCATATGAATTTGGTGCAATCATTTCTAGCTCTTTTGAAATTTTGGATGTCCGCCTGTTTTTCTGTTTCTCTGGCTAGTTCCAGAGGTGGTCCCTGTGTTTCAGCTTTTTAAGAGGGAACCAGTGAGCCAAGGATTGCAGAGGGTTTAATTTTTTTCTTTTGGTGGGGCAAAGATGTTACAAGCTTCTTGAAAATGAGTAAGAATTGAACAAGGGCTGTATTTGCATCGGGGCCTGGTTGATGGGGACCAGTCTTGATTTAGTAGGTGTGATTTTAGGTGGGTTAGCTTCCACGTGGTAGGACTCTACTGAGGATGACCTTTGGTGGAGATTTCTGAAATTTGTTTGACCAGGTGCAGCTGGCCAGAGATAGTCGCTGAGAGAGTCAGGCAGTATGGTGAAGCTAATGATACAGGAGGGGTGAGTAGTCAGGATCCAGTAGAGTAAAGTGCTGGTGCCAGTTTTGTAGTTCATTCTAGTTGTGGAGTCCAATATCTGTGTGAGGTTTGCTGATGTGACCATGCCCTGGTGTCGCCAGCATCATATCCCAATCAGTTTGTGTTGAAGTCACCAAGTGTGATGACTTCGAGTCAGGTGGAGTGATTTGATGTACCCAGTACTGCATGGAGGCTCGGTCCCTGTTCTTTTGGGGGGATATAAACAATGATGACCGAGAGGGTTTTGTGCTGAGCTCCATGCAGGATTTTGATATGCAATAGCTGGACATTTGGTGTTGGTAGGTCAGTGTGGGCAGTGTGCCCCATCAGGTTGTTTTTTAGGTAAAGGGCGCAGCCCCCTCCTTGTTTTGATTTTCGGTCAAGCCTAAAGATAGTGTTGCCAGGGATGGAGATTGTATGAACAGGAACCAAGGGGGTGAGCCAGGTTTCTACTACCACCAGGATATTTGGCTGGTGGGCATTTGCGAAGGCTTGTAGTTGATCAAATTTAGATAATAAGCTGCAGATGTTCAGGCAGATAATGGAGAGAGTGCCAAGGTGCTTGGTTTGGGTGGAGTTCATGGCAGCCTGAGGGCCAGGTTTGGGGTGAATGTTTCCAGATAATAGCAGGAGTAGGAGAAGGAGTTTCAGGGTGGCCAGGAGCAGTTCCCTGCGGGAGAACTTGCGGTACTTGATTGAGGAGTGCCTAGATAGCATGCCTTTCCTCTAACATGATCGGCAGTGCCTTTCCTCTAACAAGGGCGACTACTGTCATTTATATATATATATATATATATATATATTCTCTATGATATGCATCTATACAATGTCCGGGAGTTAGACCTTTGGGTAACCAAATAAGTTTTTAAGCATAGCCCTGAGGAGAGTCATGGGCAGGGATCACTCTTGTAGCGTTCCCTTTCCCATGAAAGGCTGACATTTCAGATACAAACTCTAACAAAACTCAGTAAGGGGGGGGACTCAGGCAAGCCTTTCTAGGAGTGGCACGCCACCCCTAGTAAATGGAATTAAAACAGAGTGCTATAGCATGTTCAGTACCTCTAGGAGTGCCTGCATAACGCCAGAAAATAAGCATGAAACATGTCCACTTACATAGAGTCACAGAGGCTAGGGGCCTCAAGTAGCTCCTTCAACCACAAAACAACACCTCACAAGATCAATCCTGTGCAGATTTCAGAGATTTCCCTACCTTGCACACACTAGCACAGCTCCTCTGCTGCCTCCATGAGCCTGGGGCAATTCTCCCTCGTGGTTGCAAAGGGAGCAACGGCTCTACTTACTGAGTGACCCACGGACATATCGAACAAGGGTCTTCAGGCCAAGACCATACTAATCCCCCTGCTTGGGGGGAAGGAAAGAATCCTTTGTCTTAGTGGGCACAGCAGGAGGACAACTTCTCTGCCCACCAAGACTCTCAGCAGCTACACTGTCTGCATCTTTTCGTCTGTGCTTCTACCAGCAGCCACTACAGTTTTCCGAGGTATTGGTACTAGTGGTACTACCCAAGCCTTGCAATCCTCATGGGCAAATCTCGCAAGACTAGACAGCCATCTTGCCTGGGACCCAGCATATACAACAGATAGGGCTGTCCCAAATCTCACACTAACATCATGAGATTTGGGTGGCCATCTTACCTGGGGGACCAGCACCATGTGTTCTACAGGATTTCAGTGAGAATAACTAAACAAATCATTCCAACCCTCAGTGAACAGTTACTGCCCAACAGACTGGGCTAGTTTCTCACTGCAGACACACTGTGCGCACATCCCTACTTCCTAGCCAAATATCTAGCATCAAAGATGGCAAATCAATACCAAAGAAGGGAGAGTATGTATCCTTTACAAAAAAAAAAAAGAGTGGCAATAAATAATGGAGAGCCCATACCTCATACAGTTTTATCTGTCCAAATCCCACAGATCAACAGAAAGAATCAGAACCATGAGGAAATGCAGAGAATGTGGAATCATGTTCCCAGAGGCAGATGAGAGAGACACTACCTGCGCAGTCTGTGTTGTGACGGAGAACAGGGGCTCCAGAAGCATAGAGGAGCAGAACTCAGACAGAGGCAGCTTCCCATCTCCGCTGGATCTGCTGGCGCTAGACACCCACCAAACAGAGCTTTTGCTCCAAATGTGACATTTTCAAGGCCGGCAGACAAGTACCAATCCCAAGGAGAACTTAGAACACAGCAGGGGGTGAGCCTTCCCACTAAGGAAGAAGGACACAGACAGCACTACAACCGAGATCCCAACCAAACCCGAAGAGGAAATAGTAGACAAATCAAAGTGGATGTGTCATTGAGAGAATATTGAAGAACTTATCAGGATGGTGAGGACATCACTCCAATCGCAGAGGCGCCAGAGCAACCATCCACTTTGGAGGACCCACTGCTAGCAGTGGGCCAGCCAGAAGAGAAGGTGCACTTCCCATCCTGCAAAACCATTGAAACTATTCTTTCAAAGGAGTATGACACCCCAGACTTGACCAGATTACCAGAGAAGAATATGGTCAATAACTGGGACCCCTTCTCCGAGTCAAGAAGAGAGGTTTGGGGTAAAGCACCAAAGGTGGATCAAGCAGTACCTGAACTTTCAAAGTGCACAACAATACCCATTGAAAGCATTGCGGCACTGAAGGAGCCCATGGACAAAAAATAGAGGAGCATCTCAGGAAAATATGTGAAGTATCAGGAATGGTACTCACTGCAGACACTGTGATCTGGTTCACAAGCAGAACTCTTCTCTGGTGGATGGAATCCCTGAGTCCATTCCAGAACACTTTCCACTAGCAGATGAAGCAGAATTTGCTAGTCAGGCAATCAAATATATAATGGATGTTTCCTTGGACATACTCAGATTCAGATCCAGAACCATGGTGCTGGCAAACAGGGCCAGACGCACACTCTGGTTGAAATTATGGCAGGCAAACAAGTCAAAGAGGTAACCTGTGAGGTGGGCGCATGAGGAAGGGTGATGTCCATTATGACAACTCCTTCCTGGCACAATCCCTCATGACGATGGGGAGGGTAGAGCGACCGGATGAGGCTGTGGGCAAACTGGGCAACAGGATGTTGCTATGTGTATGTGCATGGAGGGGTGAGAGTGAGCACAGTGAGCATGGGCTGGGAGGGGTGGAGAGGCTGTAGGGGGTGGCGCTGCGGTGGCTGGCTGAGCTGCATCGTGGCATCAGGCATTGGCTAGTGGCTGCAGTGGGAGAGGTACCAGGTTCGGGTCCAGGCGCTGGTGCGATTTTATTGTGCCCAGCCTGAACCTTTGTTTTTTTCCTGCTTTCATCCCCCTTCCAACTTGCACCCCTGGAGCTGTGGAATCCCTAAGTAGGAGGTGCGGGGGCATGTGGGGAAAAGCAGTAAAATACTGTCTTGGCGCCATTGTCCTGAGGCGTTGGGGTTGTCAGAGTGCCAAAAATGTTTTCAGCACTCTGACTGAGCGATAATGGTGATCGCCTTTAGGCATTCGCTGTTATCACATAAACCCAGTCAAAGAATGCCCTAATGAAATTGCTCTTCAAGGAAGGGACCCTATTTGGCGAAGGTCTCACCCCCTACCTGAAAAACAGATCGGGGGAAACAAACTCATGGGGACAAGGACATCTACCTGCCCTTGGACTGGCCCTTTTAGGCAAAAGTCCAATCCCTTTAAGCCCAGGATGCAACATTACAACCCACAAACTCCCAGACACTGGAACCAGAGACCCAAGTTCCTATATAAGGCATATGGGAACAAAACAAGGAACAACTCAAACAAGTTATATGGCAATGCAGGTTACAAACCCAACTTCAAAAATCAGGGAAAGAAGCAATGAAGTTACGCTAACCCAAGCAAACCCCCCATGCAGGGAGATTACAGGGATTTGCATCTCAGAGTACCCCGAGAAAAACTGAGCTGTACATCTCGTGCTAAAGGATTTATTACAAAATGGGGCTATTTCTATAGTCCTGAGAGAGGAATGGAACACCAGAGTCTACTGTTTGTTCTTTGTGGTCCCAAAGAAGACAGGGGACATGCAGCCATTTCTCGACCTAAAGTACTTGAACAAATTCGTAGTGTACAAGAGAATCAAAATGAAGACACTATGCTCCACTCTGCTAGCCATTCAACCAGAAGACTATCTCACATCCATAGACCTGAAGGATGCATATCTACACATCCCAATATGTCAGGCACACCAGAAATACTTCTGATTCACCATAAAAGGAGAACACTAACAATACACCTGCCTACCCTTCGGCCTGGCACCAGCGCCCCAGGTGTTTACCAAGACCCTGGTCGTCCTGGCAGCCCACATGCAGAGAAGCGGGAGTACATATCATTCCATACCTGGATGACTGGCTACTCCATGTGAGAACAGTAGAGCAGGCACAACAGAACACAAGCCTGGCTGTACAATGCCTCCAGAAACATGGATGGGTCATCATTTGGGAAAATAGTCAGCTAACCCCATCTCAGGCCCTTTCCAACCTGGGGGTGAGGATAGACACACAGAACAATTGAGTAACCCCCAAACAGGACAAGGTAAGCAACCTTTGTCTACAAGTCAGCTGAATCATACAAAAACCAAACAGGGCAGTGTGGGATTACCTTAAAATCCTGGGGTTCATGGCCACAACAATAGACATGGTCCCATGGGCCAGACTACACATGCGGCTACTACAGAGATACCTGATAGAGACTTGAGACCAGACATCCCAGAACTTCCAATTTCAGGTAGTACCTCCTACCAAAGTTCTAACCAAGTTACGATGGTGGCCGTGCAAGGCAAATCTATTGCAAGGTCGGACATTGTCCCAACCGAGAACAGCAATCATCACCACAGACGCGAATCTGATGGGCTGGGGGGAAACTTACAAGAATCATGTCATGCAGGGATTATGGTCACCAAGGGAGACAAGACTACTGATAAACATTCTGGAAATGAGGTAGTCTTACTCATACTAAGATTCTTCCAGCCCCTAATCACCAAGCAGGCGATCCTGGTGAGATGCTACAATCAGGTTACAGTGGCGTACCTGAACAAACAGGGGGTTACATGCAGCAAGACCATTATATCAGAATCATTGAAAGTGCTACGTTGGGCGGAACAACAGCTACTGTCAATCACATTGGTATACTTAGCAGGGTAAGCCAACAGAGAAGCAGATTGGCTGAGCTGGGTAACCATAAATTAATTGGAATGGAAACTCAACAAACGAGTGTCCCAGAGAATTCAAAACAGGTGGAGACCACTTCAGATAGACCTCATGGCCACAAGGGACAACACTCAGCTTCCAAAATTCCACTCCAGATTTAAGGACCCAAAGGCACAGGAGGTGGACACCCAATCGGCACAATGGACATTCCACAGGGCATACATGTTCCCACCAATCACAAAGACACACAGAAATCTCCACAAAATTCAAATTACAGCAGCAATAGTAGTGATGGTAGTACTGGTGTGGCTCAGGAGACCATGATACTCCCTTATACAAGCAATGACAATAGACTCACCAATGCATCTACCGCAGTGGCTAGACCTGCTGAGCCAAGGCCCAGTCTCCACCCAAATCCATCATCACTCAAACTGATAGCCTGCCTACTGAGAGGGAAAGCCTGATGAACCAGGACTACCATTCCAGAGTGGTAGACCAGCTCATGCAGTCAAGGAGACAATCTACCAACATAATATACCATAGACATGGGCAGATTTTCAGTAAATGGTGCCTGGAAAAGGACATCACCTTCAGTGGCTGGACTCCCACAGATTCTGGACTTTCTAAATGATGGGGCAAGTAAAGGTCTCAGCCCCTCTTCCCTCAAACTACAAGCTTCAGCAATATCATCCATCAGATGCCCGTTACCAGGGATAGGCCACATCGGGACACATCTAGATGTAATTAGATTTCTGAGGACAGTCACAATTTCCATGTCAGACAGAAGTGAGCCCCATGGCAATTAAACACTATACTAGAGGCCCTTCAGGGGCCACTATTCCAATAGGATGCACTCTTTTGGCTGACATTGAAAACTGTATTTGTAGTAGCAATATGCTCAGTCAGAAAATAGGGGAACTCCAGGCATTATCCTACAGGGAACCCTATCCGGCATTTCACAACAACAGGGTCACCCTGAAAACAGTATCCTCATTCATTCCAAAAGTAGCCACCTCTTTCCACTTAGAACAGGAACTCCACTTGACCAACCTGCATATGGGACAGGATGACACAACAGGGATCCCACACCCACTGGATGTTGGTCAACAGCTGAGGACATACTTCGCAAAAACCAATGACATCCGCAAGAAAGAAAGCTGGTCAGACAGCCTCAAAAGACACCATAGCTAGATGGCTGAGGTGGACCATAGCCTAATCATATAGGGAGGCAGGCCAGGAACCACCTGCAGGGCACATTTCAGAATGCAAAATCAGTGGGTAGAGGGGACAAAACCTTTTACAGGTACATAAGTCAAAAAAGAAAGACAAAGGGAGGGATAGTGAGACTGAAGGGGGAGGATGGGGGCCACGTGGAGGATGACAACAGTAAAGCTGACACATTGAACAGGTATTTCTGCTCAGTCTTTACTGAGGAAGAGGAGGGTAATGGGTCTGAAGGGAGCACAAGGGGTGAGAATGGTGCAGAAATGGACACAAGTCCCTTTACATGAGAAAGGGTCCCGAAGGAACTGGAAGTAATAAGAGTAGATAAAGCAATGGGGCCAGATGGGGTGCACCCCAGGGTCCTTAAAGAACTAAGAGAGGTGGTGGCTGAACCTCTGGCTATCCTGTTTAGCCGATCACTGGAGACAGGGGAGGTACCCAAAGACTGGAGGACAGCAGATGTAGTCCCCTTATACAAAAGTGGGAACAAAGAGGAAGCAGGGAACTACAGACCGGTCAGCCTCACCTCGGTAGTGGGTAGATCATGAAAGCACTACTGAAGGAGAGATTGGTGGAACATCTGGTTGTCAATGGACTACAGGACCCAAGGCAGCATGGTTTCACCAGGGAAGTCATGTCAGACCAACCTCATTGAATTTTTGACTGGGTGACTAGGGAGGTGGATCAGGGGAGGCAATGGACATGCCTATCTGGACTTCAGCAAGGCCTTTGACACTGTGCCACATAGAAGACTATTACACAAACTGGGGAATATGGGTGTAGGCAGGACAGTAGGTGGTGGGTAGGTAACTGGCTGGGTGGCAGGACACAGAGGGTGGTGGTAAATGGCTGTCACTCCACAGAGGGAAGAGAGACCAGTGGGGTACTGCAGGATCAGTGCTGGGACCGGTCCTATTCAAGATCTTCATCAGTGACATTGTGCAGGACCTAGAAGGCAGAATTTCACTGTTCGCTGATGACACAAAGCTCTTTAACAGAGTAGACACACCAGAGGTGTAGACAGAATGAGAAGGGACCTGCAGAAACTTGAAGAATGGTCAGGGGTTTGGCAGTTGAAATTCAATGCAAGGAAGTGCAAGATAATGCGTATGGGGCACAAAAACCCTGGCACAATATATCAGTTGGGGGGTGAGGATATAGCATGCACCAAGCAGGAAAGGGATCTTGTGGTTATCATCTTTGACAACCTCAAGGTAGGGAAACAGTGTGACAAGCCAGCAGGTAAAGCAAATAGGATGCTGGGATGTATAGGCAGGGGCATCACCAGCAGGAAAAGGGAGGTCATAATTTCGCTATACAAGACACTAGTCAGACCCCACCTGGAGTACAGTGTACAGTTCTGGAGACCTTACCTACGTAAGGACATAGACTGGGTAGATAAGGTTCAGAGGAGGGCAACAAAGATGGTGCATGGATTGCATCACAAGTCCTATGAAGACAGGTTGAAGGAACTGAACATGTACTCCCTGGAGGAGAGGAAGGAGAGAGGGGATATGATAGAGACATACAAGCATCTTACAGGGAAGAACAGGGTGCAGGAATACACTATTTGTAAGCGAAAAAGATGTTGCAGGACTAGAAGGCATGGGATGAAGTTGGAGGGAGGATGATTCAGAGGAAACATGAGGAAGAATTTCTTCACAGAACGGGTGGTGGACAAGTGGAACACCCTGCCAGAGGAAGCGGTGGGGGCTGAAACAATCACAGGATTTAAGAATGCATGGGATAGACATAAAGGAATTCTGGAGGTCAGGGGTAAGGGGCAATAGACTTCTAGGAAAACATAAACTGAACTTAGAAGCTCAAATGGGCAGACTGGGTGGGCCATAGGCCATTATCTGCTGACACTGTCTATGTATCTATGTATTTGACCAGAGTGGTGGCTACATCTTGGGTGGAGAGAGGCCAAGTCTCAATAACTGACATCACTTCAGCAGCCACATGATCGTCCATCGATACTTTTACCAAGCACTACCACTTGGATGTGGCATCCGCAGACAGAGCTTCCTTCAGCAGGGCAGTGTTAAGAGGGGGAGCCCAAAGGAGATAACATGATCTACCTTAACCCACCCAAAAACAAATAATGACTACACTGCTTCTAACGTCCCATGGGTTTTGACTGCAGAGTACTATAAAGGATACGAGATATAATGGTATTTACTCACCTGGTAAAGGTGATTATTTGAGCACCCTTTATAGTACTCCACAGACCCACCCAGGATGGCAGATGGTCGACTTGGGAAAGTGAATGCTGTAGTCAGTTCCTCAGGGACCCTAGTGCCTGACATGGACCGTCTTTTGGGTACAACAAATGTCCAATAACAATGTTTGATAACCACTATGTTCACTTATAATTGTGCCAAAACTAGGTCAACAAAATGTCTTTCCTTTTGAAACTAGTAATAAAAGATATCCAATGTATCTAATCACAGACTGCAGGGTGATTATATATATTTAACATGTGTTAAGGGCTACCAGGTACCAACTACAGAGGTTTTGGGCGTTTGTTCTCTCTGTTCTTTCTTCTTTTCTAATTGCTAGGGACGCATCATACTGGAGCTACTGGGATGAGACAAGGGGTTGGTCCATGGCCAGCTTGAATTTGATTGGATTATGCATCAATCTATAGGATGGATGGGGAATATCCCATTGGTTTTGACTGTGGAGTACTATAAAGGTACTCAAATAATCACCTTTACCAGATGACTAAATACCATTGCCTGCTCCTCCCATGCAGTCCAAAAAATAGCAAAACAACACCCATACCACAATTAAAATGAACAGCAAAACTGAACCAACCCGTATAAATATTTATTGCAGACAGTAAACATGGTGTGATTATGGAAGAACAAATGTTTCACCCTGGTGCACTGCCAGGCTTCAAACGTTAGTTCTTCCATAGTCACTTTTTCGCATGTTTGCATGTCTGCAATAAATATTTATACAGTTGTTTCTGTTTTGCTGTTCATTTTAATTGTGGTATGGGTGCTGTTTTGCTATTTTTTGGATTACTGAGTCAAACATAGCACCATACCACCTGGTGCTCTCGATGTTTCTCTTCTGTTTCTCCTCCCCACGCAGGCAGTTTTCAGTGTGGTTGGCAGGCACTTTATTGTTAAAGAGCAGCTGATGCTTTTAAAAAAAAACTCTGGAAAATATAACTGGACAAAATTCAGCTTATATTTCATATATTTCTAAAGATTTCTCCTTCATTATTTGCTACTGAAGAAATTACCACAAAAAGGATCTTTATCCCTTAGAGCTCATCCTACTTCTATAACGTTTCCATACTTGACATCATAATGCTGTGTTGTGACATCCCAGTCTGTTGCTATGGGAATAACTGTGATGTCACAAACACAGTATTATGACATCAGATTAGGAAGAAGCAATAGGAGCTGATGAACCCTAAGGGAACAGCTCTTCTGTTTTCATGCATCTGAGCCCAGTAATAAATAATGGAGGTAAGAAATAAAGAGCTAATAAGAAATATAAGATACTTTGTGTTCAAATATTATGTTCTTCAAAGTTCTTTTTTTGTTAACTTTCTTTATGCCCCTTCGCACTGGCCCCGTAGGACTCTCTCCAGTGAGAACTTACTACTTGCCAGCTGTCTCCCACTCACTGAGACCCCTTACTTGGACATCAATCCTGGGATGTTCCCACATCCTCACCACTGACTCACTGATCCCTAACTCAGAGTCTCCCAAGGTGGGACTGCCAGCTCCTCAAGTGCTCTTTCTAGAATCTAGAAGGTGGCCAGAGTGAGTGCGGGAGCTAGAGGCTGGCAGGGTGGAACTGGCACTGAGTGTGGTGTCGGCTATGGAGTCCCACCTTCACCTTCCTGGGTGCCAGGGTTTTCCTCCATGTTTTCTTTTCAAGGTGCCTACATGCAATGATGTCACTGTGTGGAGGGCATGCTCCTGCCCCCTTCCACAGATGCCCACTGCCACCTTCCCCTTTGCAAGTCCCCACCAATTTATAGTGCTCCCAGTCTCCACTGGGAGCCACTAAAACAGGAATCCCAAGAATCCCACCCTAGCAGGGAGAGCAGTCCTCTGATGCTCAATCCTCTCCTCCCCTGCTGACCCCTGATGACCCAAGTCTGCTCCTGACCCTGGGTCCCCAGTGTGGCACGAGGCATTGCATCCAGTGCCTCAACCCTCAGCGCCACTGGCCAGCCATTCAAAGTTCTTCCTGAGGCATCAGTGGCTCTTTAAAGGTGCAGTGCACCAAAGGTGCGATGTCCATTTCTTTCTTTCTGCCCGTCTCCTAGTGCCTCCATGCTCCCTGATGTCCACTGGTGTCCCCAGGGCCAGAGCACACTAGGGCAGGTGCTGTGATGGCTGCCGATGTGGTTTTTGAAACCTGTGGTAGGTGAGTGCTCACAGTGCTGAAGACATCCAAGCTGCAGTCAGCTTGCACATTCAAGGTTGCTCAAATATGCACACATTCCTGTGCAACACTGCAGTGATCCTTGTACAGGCTCGTCTGGTCCCCGTCTCCAGCTGCAGTCCTGGGGTCAGAGAGAGAGCAAGACAGCAGCTGGCAGAATTCTGGGGCAAAATCAACAATCCAGGTAAACCCCACAATGGGGGGATTACAGATGTAGGGGTGCTTCAGGGAGCTGGAGGAGGTCAGATGCAGTAATATGTTAGAGGATGTGATAAAAAATGTATTATTAACTGAGGATCATAAATAAATGAATTTGATTGGCCGAGAGCTCTTTGAAGAAGTGATGATATCGGACTACATCATCATGGCTTCAAAAAAGTTCCAGCACCACCAGCCTCCTTGCTGTCTACTGTCTGAGAACTATTTTTTCAAAATGTACTCCTCCACCACCCAAAAACTCATTCAGAAAACATTTTAAAACCCATTTCTTTTATTTTTTTTATTTAAAAAATTTGAAACTCAGTTCATAATAGCAATAAGTCACTGCAGGGTGTGGTATATCATGGGATATCATCACTTCTTGGGTGGTTGGATGCACTCGGCCTACGGCCTCGTGCCCAACCACCCAAGGCTTGATGATATCCCACGATATACCACACACTGTTGTGCCTTATTGCTTAATTATACAATGGTATGTGAAAATCCTGTAACCTCATTGGTCAAAACATGTCACATGACTGTGTAACTCCTGCAACAGACAACCAGTAAAGAGCCCAGTAATCAAATGTCTACTTTCTTTGAACCTAATTCATTTTAATATAAATTTTTAAAAACAGGTTCATTTTATGATCACAATAATGTACTTCACTGTGTGTGTAGTAGTGGGATTTATATACTTCTTGTTTGGTTAAAGTCACTCGCTGCACCTCCTGACACACCACACAAGGTGTGTAACTCACAACAACACATGCCCTGTTGTGCATTATTGTTTAAATACACTTAGAATCAGGGTCTGAACTGGAATGCGCCAGAACTATACAGGAACCAACAGGAGTACAGCATTTCAGGAGGTTCCTTGTGTAGTCTGGTTCCAGAACCCCAGTTCTGGTTGCAGTCCAGGTCTGGAAACAATGGAAAAGACTGAGAACAACACCATTCCAAAACATAAGAGTTATTACATATAGAATAATGGCTGGTTAGGGGGTTATAATAAGAATTTTACAGCCCCGAGGTGTGGGGTGTCACATAAATCCCAGAGCAAAGCTCGAGGGGGTTATAAAGGCATCCAACACTGAATGGGCGTGTAAAATTAGAATTTTACACCCTCTACCTAGTCTTTATTTTATATAATTGCTAGAGAGCATTTTCTTGCCACAGCAAATATACAAAATAAAGATATTCCTACAGAGCCGTGGACTGGTCGGAGTTCAGTGTGTCTGCTGCTCATAATAATTTTTTTTAAGCCAGCCAACATAAAAAAACCTTTAGCCCCG
Organism: Neoceratodus forsteri; assembly: GCA_016271365.2. NCBI lineage: Eukaryota > Metazoa > Chordata > Ceratodontiformes > Ceratodontidae > Neoceratodus > Neoceratodus forsteri. Next base: position 535,018,453 of record CM028138.1, read on the forward strand.
TTTTTTATTGTTTTTAAATTAACTTACTGCCACTGACTTCAAGTGCAGTGAACTGTGTAGCGCTGGGGGACAGTGGTCAGTACTGAGGAGTGAAAGAGCGGTATCTATGCATGCTCAGTACAGGGGAAACCTGGCGCATGTTCATCGTTAAAACCCATGGGTTACAATGGGGAAATTATAAAATTATATAAAAAAATGGAGCCTGATGGGATTCATCCCAGAATTCTAAAAGAACTAAGGGTAGAACTAGTGACACCACTGACTACCCTCTTTAACAAATCATGGGAGGATGGGGTGGTACCCGAGGACTGGAGGAGGGCAGATGTGATTCCTCTCACAAAAGTAGGAGCAAGGCAGAAGCAGGAAACTATAGACCTGTTAGTTTAACCTCAGTGGTAGGGAAAATGATGGAATCACTTCTGAAGGAAAGAATTGTCGAGTATCTAGAGGCCAGTGGGGCACAGGACCCAAGCAGCATGGATTCACAGCGGAAGGTCATGCCAGACTTAATCTGATAGATTTCTTTGACTGGGTGACCAAAGTAGTAGATCAGGGAGGGCTGTGGACATGGCCTACCTAGACTTTAGCAAGGCATTTGACACAGTCCCACACAAAGATTAATGTACAAGTTAGCCAGCCTGGGAGTGGGTCCCAAGATGACAGCCTGGGTAAAGAATTGGCTGGAGAATAGGACACAGAGAGTAATAGTAAATGGACTCCACTCTGAAGAAAGGGGGTTACTAGGGGCAAAATTAGGGTTCAGTATTAGGACTGGTCTCTCAATGTCTTTATGTTTACATTGCAGAGGGACTGAAGGAAAAGTATGTCTCTTTGCAGATGACACAAAGATCTGCAACAGAGTTGATGCACAGGTGGGGTGGAAAGGATAAGAAGGGACTTGGCAAGGTTACAGGAATGGTCAAATGTATGGCAGCTTAGATTCAATGCTAAGAAGCGCAAGGTAATGCACCCGGGAAACAAAAACCAAGGAAAAGAGTACACAATGGGGGTTGAGATACTAACAACAACAAAAATGGAAAGAGACCAGGGGGTAGTCATATCAGATGACCTAAAGGTGGGCAAGCAATGTGAGAGGGCAGCAAGGAGGGCTGGGGGGATACTGGGATGCATAGGGAGAGGCATCACCAGTAGAAAACGGAAGTTATTATCCCTCTGTACAGACAACTGGTGAGACCCCATCTGGAGTACTGCATGCAGTTCTGGAGACCCAATCTCCGCAAAGACATAGACAGGATGGAAGCTGTCCAGAGGAGGAGATCTAAAATGGTGCAGGGTCTGCACCGGAAGACATATGAAGAGAGACTAAGAAGCTTAATATGTATAGCCTCGAGGAAAGGAGGGAGAGGGGGACATGATAGAAACTTTCAAGTACCTCAAGGAATCAACAAAATCCAAGAGGGTAGCATCTTTCAAAAAAAGAGGTGTGCAAGAACAGAAGGCACATTTGAAGATAGAGGTGTGCAGCTCAGAGGTAATCTAAGGAAGTATTTTTCACAGAGAGGGTTGTGGATGCATGGAACGGCCTTCTAGAGGAGGTTGTGGAGTCAAAAACAGTGGTGGAATTCAAGCATGCATGGACAGTCATAAGGCAATTCTAGGGAGTGGGGTAGGAAGAAGTAGGCTGCTGGTTAACTAGGATCTGCAGCTTATCCAGTAGGTAGAGAAATGGGCAGACTGGGTGGGCCAAGCAGTCCTTATCTGCCGTCAAATTCTATGTTTCTATGTTTCTATAATCGGGTTTCCCTATGGGAGAAAATGCTTCCCAGTTATTGTTACGGCATCTAAAGTTACAAACTCTTCTGTGCTTAAAACACATAGCCTTATAACCTTTAAACTATGGAAATATTTAACAAATTCTGGTCAGAGCCGATAGGGCTGTGAAGCGCTACCAAGTGATGAAAGTTACACATGTGCGTAGAAATTATTCAACACCTAGGTGTAACTTGGCCATACCAAGTAACGAAAGTTACACATGTGCACAGAAATTATTCAACACCTAGGTGTAACTTGGCCATACCAAGTAATAAAAGTTACACATGTGCATAGAAATTATTCAGCACCCAGGTGTAGCTTGGCCATATGCTGGAAGTGTTACTAACATACTAACATACTATTTGCCAGCAGATTAGGCCTTACGGTCTATCGAGTCTGCTCGGATCTCAGATTCCTGGTTGGGTGCCGAGGCTCCCCTCTCCCCTGTGTTCCAGAAACCCCTATCATCCATCCCCACCCCCCTGGGACAGGCCATCATCTGATACATCCACTTTCTGTGTCTGTCCCACCCTCTCTTGAAGCCCTCCACTGTGGATCTCTGAACCAGCTCGCCAGGCAGTGCATTCCAAGGGTCCACCACCCTCTCAGTGAAAAACCTTCTCCTCTTTTCCCCTCCTTCCACCTTCCAACTTCAAACCATGCCCTCTGGTGATACCTCCCTGCTTTAGTCTAAAGATCCCCTCCATGTTTACCCTATTTATTCCATTGAGGTACTTGAAGACCTCAATTATGTCCTCCCTGTCTCTCCTCTCCTCCAATGAAAACAGGCAGAGCTCCTCAAGTCTGTCCTCATATGTCAAATCCCCTAGCCCTCAGATTATCTTAGTTGCAACCCTCTGTACCCTCTCCGGAGCTGTATGTCCCTCTTCAAGTGTAGTCTCCAGTACTGTACACAGTACTCAAGGTGTGGTCTAACCAGTCCATTGTACAGCGGCAGAATCACTTCCTTGCTCCTAGAGGTGATCCCCATTACGATGCATCCCAACATCCTTGTTTGCCTTGCTAGGCTCTCCTGCACTGCTTCAGAGTTATTCACATGCATCCACCATGACCCTAGGTCTTTTGCCCTATTGAGGCCTCCAGCGCCTCCCTCCCAGGGTGTACCTGTGTTTAGGGTTTCCGCCAAGATGTAACACCTTGCACTTAGTGAAATTGAAATTTACCATATGTGAGCCCAGCTTTCCAGGGAGTCCAGGTCCTCTTGCAGGCCAACTCCTCTCTCCTCAACTACTGCTCCCATCTTGGAGTCATCAGCGAAGAGACTCATTTCACACCCTATACCCTCCTGATGTCTGATATGTATGCATTAAACAGGATCGGACCCAGTATCGAGCCTCGGTGCCCACTACCAACCTCTCTAAGGTTCAAGAGCTCCCCACAGACCACTACTCTCTGGATGCATCTAGCTAGCCAGTTTTCAATTCATCTGACCATCAAAGGGCCAGTCCCAACCCCATCAGTTTCTCCACCAGACTATTGTGGGGACAGAGTCAAACACCTTGCTGAAGTCCAAGAATAATACATCCACAGGCTTTCCCCTGTCCAGTTCTGATGTTACCCATTCGTAGAACTCCACAAGATTGGTTTGACATGATCTACCTGGCACAAACCCATGTTGCTGACTATCCAGACCTCCCACCTCCTCCAAGTACACCCCCAATCGTTCCTTTAGTATACTCTCCATTAATTTTCCCACCACCGAGGTCAAACTGATGGGTCTATAGTTACCTGGTACTTCCCTCGATCCCCCTTTATGGATTGGCACCACATGTGCCTCTCGCCAATCCCTAGGTACCCTCCCTGTCTCAAGTGACCTGTTGAAGAGCTCCGACCAGGGGTGCAGCCAGTATGTCCGCCAATTCCCATAGTACTCTCGGATGAATGCTATCCGGCCCAGGAGATTTGTCTTTCTTTGGGCCTTGAGGGCTAACCACACCCTTTTGGCAGAGATAGCATCACCTGTCCCCTCCACCTTACTGGTCTTTTTATCCTTATCCTGATGTGACACCCCTGGAGTACCTCTCCTTCCCTCTTGCTCCATTTCTGTTGCTCCCCTGATCCCACTCACTGCCGCTTCTATCCCCACCGTGCCTTGCTTTGTAGATATCCCATCCCTCCCTAGTGAACACAGAGGCAAAGTAATCGCAATACCTCTGCCTGGTCCCCCCCTTCCACCCACCCTCCTTCTGATCTCAACCTGCTGAGATGGCTCTTAGTTTTTCTCTGCCCCAATGTACCGGAAGAACCCTTTTCCCCTTCATGTATCCCTGTGCCAGCCGCTGCTCTTTACTGGACTTTGCCCCCCTCACCATCCGGGTGACTTTTCTAGATGCAAGATGGTACATTTCCTTATCCCTATCCCCTCTTGTTGTTTTATATTTTTTGTAGGCTGCCTTCTTTTCTCTGACCACTACCTGAACCTCACTGGACCACCAGCATGGTTTATGTGTCCTTGCTCCCTTACGTTTCACCTTAGCGCAGGTCCTGACTGCCTCATGAAGTCCCCGTTTTATGACCTCCCATCTCCTTTCCACATTTGTCATTGATGTAATCCCCTTCAAGTGATCCTTGAGAATATTTCCCATGCCCACAAAGTCTGCCCCTGAAGTCCACTGCCAGTGTCCTAGATCTCCCCTCCCCCATGCTTATTTGAAACCAGACAGTATTGTGGTCACTCCCAGTCAGGGATCCTCATAACCAGGTCCCTACCAGATTCCAATCTGCCAGAACCACGACCAGGACATGCCCTCCCTTGTGGACTCCATCACATGCTGTGTTAAGAACACATCCTGGAAGCTGTCCAGCAGCCTCTGCTCCTGGTCACCTTAGAGGACATGGTTCCCCAGTTTGTACCTGGTATATGGTCCTCCATCAACACCACTCCTTCCCTTTTGGTCCACACTGGGCAATGATGTTGTCCAGCAAACCATCCTCCAGAACATCACCCATCCCGGGGGCCTATACTACACTCAGCTTGACCTTATCTCCTGCTGGGATCTTAAGGTGACCCATAAGGCCTCCACGTTTCCTCTGCCTCTTCTACCCTAGCAATTTCTATGTAATCTCTAATGAACATAGCCACTCTCCCCCTCTGCCCTCCTTTCTATCCTTCCCAAGCATAGTGTACCCTGTACATTTAGGTCCCAGTCATGGTTTTGTTGGTCCACGCCTGACCGCAGCCACATCTACCCCCAACAGCATGGCTCTGGAACTCTGGCAACTTGTTTTCCAAGCTCCTGGCATTTACTAACACCAACCCCACCCCTTATCCCTGATCCTTTGTCAACCCCACCCAGGTTCCTTTATACTCCATCCTCCATCTGCTCCTCCTGAAACCTCCACCCCAGTCTGTTTCCCTTTGGGTTTGAAGGCTACTCCCTTATTCTGGAGGAGAGGCTGGTCAGCCCTCCCTTATCCCTTCCCTCACAAGTTTAACCCACCTTTCTTGAATGTAGTCAGCCATCCCTGTTTAAGGACTTACTTCCTAATGGGGCAAGATGAAGCCTGTCCTTGGCATACAGTCCTTATCCTCCCAAACTCCTTTCCAGTTCCCTAACACCCCTAACCCACTTTCTTCACTTCCTGAGCCAGTCATTAACCTCTGTGATCTTCATTTTTTCTCCACTGAGGCCTTTGGTACTGGCAATATCTCCGAAAAGGAAATGTTGCATCCATTATCCCAACAGTTTCTGGCAAGTTCTTGGAACCTTGCTTGGATTTCAAATTGCTGTTTCCCTCTTGATCGTTAGTTCCCAAATGCACCAGGAACTCCGGTTTCCCTCCACAATCCCTAACCAGTTCATACACCATGAACTTTGCTCTGTGCACTATCATCCCAGAGATACTCACTACCTTCATCCTGGTTATGGCATCCGCCCCCCTGTCCCTCCCACTGGATACCCCTAATCATCGAGTCTTCCAATAACAGAACCTTAACACCGCCATCATCCTTATGGTAACCTCCACTATGCACTCTCAGCCCCCTCCCCTCCTTATTCAAGATCTCAATTCCATGGGAGTCTTCCTGTCTTATTAGAGACCCCCTTGTCACCCTCCCCTTTCTGTCTCCCTCGTTATTTTGCCCACTTAACTCAGACCCCCTCTGAATAGGTGTCCCCTTTAACCCTCTCTAATCTGAATAATTTATCCTGGCCCTGATGGTTTCCCCTTCCCCCACACCGCCATCCTCCCCCTTGTAATAGTACCCCTACCTCCGAGGCTCTCTGTGGGTCCCCTTTAGCTAGGCCCCATCCTTGGTCACTGACCCCCTGCTGAGGGGGGCCTCCCACCTCCTTGTCTCCCATTTCTCCAGTCATGCTTTCTCCTCATGTCTGCAATATGTTGCACCTCCCCCATCTGCTTAACATTTACATTTCCCTTCTCCTCTGGGACTATTTCTATCCTTTCCATTGCTGATCTGTGATGCCCTATGGGTATCCGACTCCTCCCACGGCCTCTGTATCAGTTTCCTCATTTCCACCAACCCTTCCTCCCCCTAGGTTGCTTAGTAGCTCAAATTTATTGTGACACTCTATGTCAGCCTCCATCAAGTAACCGAGTTTCTGACTGCACCTCTAAACTGCCCCTCTTCCTCCCTCTTGCCCTGTTCTCCTTGGTAGCTCCTTCCCACAGTCTGCTGTTTTAGGCTTCCACAACAGCCTTCCTTTCTCTAATGTCTGCTCTGCTCTGACTTCCCCACAACAGCCCCTCCTGACTCTTCCCTCCACTCTCTTTGTATTCAGATATTCAACCCCAGCGCTTTCCCTTAGCACTAACATCCCTATCTAAGGGTCCTCTGTCCCTAATTCCATCCTCCTGGTTGCTGTAACATAACGTCCTGTAATTTCAGAGCGCTGCCCCAGCCTCCCTCAGCCCCACCCTTCTGCTGCCCATATCCACACCCTTAATCCTGGACACCTCCAACTCCCCCAGCTTACTCCTTAACAATATACTTCACCCTGATACAAGATAGTTGCCCACAGAGTGGGCAGCCCTCTCTCCAGGCCCAATTGAGATCCCACAGCCTGTGCAGCCTACAACCCTTCTGAAGATGCTCTGCTATGGTGGAATATGCCACCTATTTGGCCCCTCTGTTTATAATGGCACATACCCTTTTCTCAGTCCCTTTCCCGAATACAGCTACTCTCTATACTGACTGCAGTTATTTACAAACCCAATTTCAACCCCACCAATAAAGTTCCCAAGTCTCACAAACACATACAGTCCAGTGTGTCTCAGTCCCACTAACAGTGTGAGTATGCAGATGCGGGTACCGTATGATGTCACAGGCCCACCAGTTCCTGTTGCTTCAAATTTCAGTCCCAAACAGAAATACACAGCTCTTCAATCCCAACCCCAGTGGCTTTATTTAAGAAAGCCTACAAAACAGGGTGGGTTGAGGGCTCTTACCAACACCAGGCAAACATCACATTTAAATTTCATTTTAATTATCACTGCCAAACAAGTGTTCCCAGGCCCCAAAAGTTACAATATCATGGCCCAAGTAACAGTTCTAACTCAAAGTAGTAATTTTTAACACACAGAACTAATTTCACATACAAAACTATTCAAATATTTCAGTTAAAACAGAATATAAACCCAGACCTCTGTCCTTACCAGTCTCCTGCTTATGTTCCCAAGTGAACACCACACCACATTTTCAACATGGCCTTTGTTGGACCCCTTCTCATGAACAGTGCCAGTGTCATTGTGTTCAATTGTCCCAAAAGGTGACTGCGCAGACCAAATGCGCTATTCTGTGCCACAGGTGCGAAAACATGGTTCAGGCAGGTTGTGGAAAATAACAGCTGTACTGTTGTGAAGGAGGTGTGCAAACATGGCAATGTTAAAAATGTGGAGTGAAAATATTAACACGCATTTGTCAATGCCGAATGTTGCTTGCTGGCATTAGCAGTCAAAGTGCAAAAGTTAGACAGATGCAGTATAGGAATGGCAGTGAAGTATTGAACTGATGCCAACTCCATCCTGCAGAGATGGACAGGCACGGTCACAACATTTCACGTCACCCTACCCTGCAGACACTTACAAGTATCGAGGTGTGCTTTGGGGTGTTTGGGCTTTCCACTCACCTCATTCCATAGGAAATACACTGAAATGGGTGCAGCATAGGAGAATCGGGTGAACTCTGGGGCCAAAGAGTCCATGGCGCACCTCAGTGCCTGTCACTGGCTGCAGGGTGGGGGTGGGGATGGAATGGCGAGTGCATTACTGTCGACAATCCCAAGTCACACCCCTAACACCTGCCAGTCCCTACAGGGTAGGGCGTTATCAACATGGGCTTTTTGTAACCCCTCTGCATGAACAGTGACACTATCAGTTAGTTAGCCTAAAGGTGATTTTGCACAGTTGCTGCGCCATTTGGTGCCACAGGTATTAAAGCACATTTTGAACAAGATGTGAAAAATGACAGATGTTGTGTTCATGAGGAGATGTAAAAAAATGGTAATGTTGAAAAGTTGGAGTAAAAATATAAAAAACTGATGAAGTTACGAGCGTGCATAGAAACTGCGCAACGCACACCCGTAATTGTTTTGGGGATTTTTTACACCAGATTTTCAACATAGGCATTTTGAGACCTCCGCTCATGAACAGTGTCACTGTGATTTTCTTAATCTGTCCCGAACAGTGATTTCCCGCAGTGACTGCACTATCCTGCGCTGTAAGTGCAAAAACACATTTTGGACAGGATATGAAAAATGACAGCTGTACTGTTCATAAGGAGGTGTGGGAAAATATCAATGTTGAAAATCTGGAGTGAAAATATTACAAATTTGTGAAGTTATGTGAGTGTGTGGAAACTGCGCAATGCACACTTGTTACACAGTCATTTTATGGACTTTTGTTACCAAACTTTCAACATAGGCATTTTAAGACTTCTGCTCATGAATGGTGTCACTGTGATTTTCTTAATCTGTCCTGAACATTGATTTCGCACACCGACAGCGCCATTGTGCGCTACATGTGCGAAAACACATTTTGGGCAAGATGTGAAAAATGACAGCTGTGTTGTTCATAAGGAGGTGTGGTAAAATGGCAATATTGAAAATCTGTAGTGAAAATATTAAAAATTCTCGAAGTTATGAGCATGCGTAGGAGCTGTCCAAGGCACGCTTGTAAAACAGTCATTTTTGGGATTTTTTTCACCAAATTTTCAACATAGGGTTTTTTGGGGGCCTACCTCATGAACTGTGACACTGTCATTTTGTTAATCAGTGCCAAAAGGTTGTTCTGTGCAGTGACTGCAAAATCACCTTTCGGAACCAGATAACAAAATGACAGTTACTGGGTTCATGAGGTGGGGTCTCAAGAACCCCATGTTGAAAATTTGGTGAACAAATTCCTAAAAATGGCCGAGATATCCACTTTAGTTGACAAAACCCTATTTATACCATTATACAGGTTACCGGCATTTCTTCAGTTCGTGGTTGGCTTTAAAGAGTGCAGACATGTTCCCAGTCCACCGAAGATCATCATACCAGGCTCTGGAGGTAAGTATGGGGTGAGAGGGGGGCTGTAGGGAGGTGAGTGTGCAGATGGTGGGCACAGGTTGGTTGGGGGGTGCCACAGTGCAGGACCGTTTTCTTTATTTTTACAGAAAATTTTAATAAAAGGACACTGGGACTATTGGCACATTGGGGATGGGTTCCCAGCATGCCACCTGGATGTTTGTTGGGGAAGGGAGTGGAGCTGACAGGGATTGGGCACCACATCGGCCATACAGTGTGCTGGGGGTGCATGAGCTGAGGCGGGATTGGGCACCCCTTGGCACTCAACAAATGGGGGACATCATGCCGACGGGAATTTGGTTACCCCATCAGCTAATGAACTGGGAGGAGATCATGCAGACAGGGGACTGGGCACCCCCGTCACCTTTTTATTTTTTTATTTTATCTTTTTGCCCCGCTTGTCTGCTGCCAACATCTGCTGGTCACGGTGCCTTCCTGCTTCCACCTTCCTGCTGTGCTCTCTCCTGAAACCCCAACTTACCCTCGGAAGGTGGGGCCATGGTACTGGCCAGGTGCCACGATCAGTGTGACTATCTGGGGCTGCCAGTCGGGAGGCTAATTGAAGCCGAAGGCAGGCTTCATGGAGGTGGCAGACTACTGGAGTGTTGTTTTTTCCCATATGTGGGGGCAGGGGGATGCAATGACATCCTGCATCCGCCATGCTCCATTAAAACTGTTGTGCGCCAGTAGCTTGTAGGACCCAAGATCTCCACCAGGGGTTTCGAGTGCCGGACAGGACCCATCCCTCCCCAGAGAAGGAGAGAAGTCCACTGGATGCTCCATCCTTCTCCTCCCAGCTGGCCCTCCAGCGCACCCGGTCAGTTCTCCGAACAACGGTCACCGCATCGCATGTGGAAATGCAACCACTGTGCCGACAGGCTGGCCCCTCGTTGACTTTTATTTAATTTATTTATTGAAATGTTTCACCAGGAAGGCACAATGAATGGTGGGCGGCAGCTTTCCGTCGGCTTCGTGGGGACTGTGAGAGGCCGATGGAGAAGCTGTCATCATGGGGACACCACACAATGCAGCTTGTAATTGACTGCTGCAGTCAGGAATGCCCCGCAGCCAAAACAGCTGATTGCGTAGTGATAGGGCACTTCCTGCTTGCAGTGGCCTGTCTCTTTGAGCATAGTGGCATGCTCATTAACTGCCGTCATCTACAACATGCTCTCTATTCGCTGTGGCAGAGACCAGCCCTAGAATGGACTGCTGCATTCGCACAACACTACCATGCCTCCACAACCCACTTCTGAAGGAAATTGATCATGTGTGTTTCTTGCACATGCGCAAGCAACACAAAATTAGTGGTGTTAGAGGTGCATAAAATGCACACTGCATGCTCATAGCACAGTCACTTTTTGGAATTTTTTCACCAAATTTGCACCATGGGCTTTTTTCGGACCCCACCTCATGAACAGTGGCACTGTCATTTCATGATCAGTCCCAAAAGGTGATTCCAGACAGTGACAGTGAAATCACCTTTTGGGGCTGAGTAAGAAAATCACTGTTTTCAGTTTTGCATGGAAAACAATGTGACAAAGAGGGACCTTTTTCTAATCTGCAGCACAACAAATGTTTAGACATGCTAGGGTGGACTCTCAGTGTGCCACAAGAATGCTGACATGGGGATTTGGCACCCTGGTGTCAGCTATGGCATGGGCAGGGGCACCAGGAGTCCAGGACACAAGAAACACGAGGTTCTATGAGATAACGGTGACTGCCTAAAGGCGAGCCGCGTTATCGCGACGTCAGAGCAGTGAAAACATTTTCGGTGCTCTGACATCCTCGGTGCATGGAAGAATGGTGCCGGGATATATCCCCCAACCGCACCCCCTACTGAAGGATTCTCAACTGCAGGGGGGTGCATGTCGGAGGGGTAAAAGCATAAAAATAAAGTTTCGGCGGGACAATAAAATTGCACCAACACCAGGACCCAACCCGGTACCTCCCACCTCAACTGCAGGCCAACCCCCACAGCATGACGCAGCTCAGCAATCCACTGCAGCACCACCCCTAACAGCCCTTTCCCCTAGCCCACACTTCAGTGCATGTGACTTATAGCGACATCCTGTCGCCGATTCACCACCCCCACATCCAGTCTCCTACTCTCCCATCACCATTTGGCTTTCACCCATAAAGAGTCATTACAGACAGTGCCCTTGTACATGCACCCACATCACAAGCTACTGAAATGCGATGAGGACTGTTTTTGATTGACAGAGAAACAATTTTGCACACTGGGATGGGCTCCTAGTGTTGCAATATACTGATATTAAGGATGACTTGGGGAAGAGGGCACAAAATAATGAATGGCATTGTGCCATTTTGCAACATGCCGGCACCACAGCACTGCGTATGCATGCGACTCATGCGCATGCGCAGCCCATGCATCGGAATGCGGAAGTAACAGCTGAAATAATGCGTCTGTTATTCTGTATGCCAATGCTGGTGGAAGGCTTTCAGCTCTTTTGGGCTTTCGGAAGGATACTTTCAAAAGTCCAATGGAAGAGATTGTGAGATCGGTCATTTTCAGAGCAAAAAAGCTCTTGCAAAATGACTGTAGGCTCCCCCCACAGCCCTAAAAATACATGCCTTCTCACCTCCACATTATGGTCGCTGTGTCTGTTTAGGGCAAGGAGTGCAAATTAATCCACCTCCCTGTATTGACAAATACCTAATACCAATCAATTTCAAATCAAGTACCAAGCAATGTCCTGTACATTTTTGCAACACAGGTAAATTCTGCATTTCTTAAGAAATGTTAATGTGGTCTAATTTATTTTTCTGCTCACTGACCTCTCACTTCAACAACTTTGTTGACAGCTATTTAGGCAACAGCAATGCATGTCAGCGTACATTGAAGATGGCAAAACAAGGCTCACTGCATTTCACCAACAAACGCAGAAACAATCACAATAAGTGCATTCAGGTTTGGAGAGGTGGCTTGCAGGGTAATCATTAACAAAAAACAAAAACAATTACAAACCATTCAGGATGCAATTGAAAACAGACCTTTGATCTAGCCCCCACCTTTAATTTAAACCAAATAAACAGATAACTAATATAAAATACGATTAACCACAAACAACATAGCATAAGCTGAGTGAGCGCTATGCAGCTTTACCACAGCAGAGAAGATAACTTGAAAACAAAGTGTTCTGGCACTAAAATGGTTTTTACAACTGAAGCATCAGGACAAGCAAGTGTTTAGCACCTCTCTATGTGATGCATGTATAGCAGATCAGAATGAGGTCAGTGCAATATGCACAGCTCTGAAGATCCACAAATTATACTTTCAATATATTTTTTTAATGATCTTTTTCAATAGTGCTTTTAAAAGTGAACATTCCAGTGGTGCGGAGGGTTAAGGCATTGGTTGCCACACCTGCCACCGTACCAGCAACCCGGGTTTGGGAGTGGACTAGGGTTGCAGGGGGTTGGTCGGGGGGGGTGGAGCATGCGAAGGCTGGCTCTCCCCTATTGGGAATGGGAGGTTAACTACCCCGCTATTGATTGCTACAAGGAGAAGGTCTACTGACAATGCAAGTGTGGCCGATGTTAAAAAGAGGGAGCCGCTGGTTTGATACTGGGCATGCGTGCATCCACACAACATATTCTGTCATCCATGCCACGGCAGGATCTACGGGAGAAAAGGAAAAGGATGAAGGCTTCATGAAGCCCTGCCTACCTTCCTGGCCTGCACCACCACCATGAATGCCAACTGCTTGCTTCTGGATATGGTCTGGGGCTCCTCTATGGACTTGGGGGGTCCCATGGAAGTGGCTACTGGTTGGTAAGCAGGACAAGGCTGTCAATCTACGGTACCTACAGCCTTGTCTGAAAGAAAAGCTTTATGGAAAAAAGGGAACATTACATTGCTTAACCCTGATACAAAATGCCCATCTCAGTGAAACTGAGTTCATTAAATATTTTCCAGTATGACATGTCACACATTGGCGCAGTCCAGCTACAGTATGTAAAACATATTTATTTATTTGTAATTATTCACCAAGAAAGGCATGCTGAGTAGTGACAGCTCGCCTCATGTGCATCCTGGGTGACGGGTTACAGGGAGCTTCTTTATTGACAAGAGGAATGTTGGCAACGACACTGGAAAATTCTCCACACTTATGGTAAGTGCCATAGGATCTTAAAGGGACACTGTCAACCTGTTTGGCATCACATAATTTATAGTTAAAACACCACATTTTATGATTACTTACCTGTTCTAAAATTCATTGATATTGATGATTGTTTTGTCTGCCTCCTTGTTTAGTAGAAGTGAAATACATGCTAGTGTATAGTTATAAACTAACATACTAACATACTAAAATGCCAGCAGAATAGGCCTAACGGTTTCTGGAGTCTGCTTGATTTTCAGCACCCACACTGAGGGCCGCTTTTGGTGTCCTCACCCCCCCTTGGGTAATACTGTTCAACCTGTTTTGGGCCTGGTCAGATTTACCCTCCCCCTGTACCTGTCCCATCCCCTCTTAAACCCGTTCACAGTCCCCACCTCTACCAGCTCCCTGGGCAGTACATTCCATGGCTCCATTACCCTTTCAGTGAAATAACATCTCCTCCTCTCTCCTCTGAGCCTGCCCCCTTCCAGCTTACACCTGTGACCTCTTGTTGCCCCACCCTCCTTCCTGTGGAACACCCTGACTGGACCTCCTTTATTGATCCCTTTCATGTACTTACAGACCTCTATCATGTCCCCCCTGTCCTTCTTCTCCTCCAGGGTGTACATGTCGAACTTCTTGAGCTTCTCCTCATAGGTCCTCTCCCCCAGACCGCAGATCATTTTGGTTGCCCTCCTTTGGACCCTCTCTAGGAGTGTAATGTCCCTTTTCAAATGTGGTCTCCAAAACTGCACACAATATTTGAGGTTGGCCTAACCAAGCAATTGTACAGTGGAAGGATGCTTTCGCTTTCTGGAGGTAATCCTCCTGATGCATCCAAGCATCCCTATTTGCCCTTGCCGCTGCCCTCCTACAGGTCTCTGAGTTGTTCATTTTGACATCTACCACTACCCCAGGTCCCCTCACCGTCTGTGACTTGAATCATGTCTCCTCCCAGGGTATACCGCTGGCCTAGATTTCTGAGTCCCAGGTACAGAAGCTTGCACTTCCTGCATTGAATTTTTATTTTCCATTTTCCGACCACCTTTCCAGAGCCTTCAGGTCCTCCTGCATGCCCCCCCCCATCCACTACTGCACCCAGCTTTGAGTCATCTGCAAAGAGACTCATCTCACTCCTAATCCCTCTCCTGATGTCTGAGATATAGGTATTGAACAGGAGTGGCCCCAGCACTGACCCCTGGGGAACTCCACTAGTAACCCACCTTGGGGATGAGGCTAACCCTCCAACCACCACCTTCTGAGTATGCTCAGAGAGCCAGTTTCCTATCCATCTTAACAACTGTCTCCCTACCCCCATTTCCTTCAGCTTAGCCAGCAGGCCACTGTGGGGTACTGAATCAAATGCCTTGCTAAAGTCCAGAAAAAGGACGTCCACTGGCCTACCCTGATCCAGAGCCCTTGTCACCCGGTCATAGAACTCAACGAGATTTGTCTGGCAAGATCTTCTGTGACAAAGCCATACTATCTTCCAAGTACCCAGTTTGCTCCAGGAACCCCCTAGCCTTTCCTTGACAATACCCTCCATCACCTTGCCAACCACCGGTGTCAGGCTGACGGGCCTGTAATTTCCTGCCTCCTCTTGGTCCCCTCAGGATCGGGATGACATGGGCCACCCTCCAGTCTTGGGCACCCACCCAGTCCTCAGAGAGAGATGTTGAAAGCTCCGCTAGAGGGACTGCCAGGACATCCGCCAGTTCCCTCAGCACCCTGGGATGTATCTCATCTGGCTCAGGTGCTTTCTCCGTCCAAAGAGACCTGAGGGCTTCCCTTACTCTCTTTATTGGGATTTCAGCCTCCATGTCCTCCCCTTTTCACCTGCATTGCTGGGCCCCCACCTGTCTGTGGTGGCCACTCCCTTTCCTCAGACCCATCACGGCCCCTGGTCTCTACCGGTCCCACCCCTTGCTCTGATTTGCCCCTGCTCCCCTCGCAAGATATAGCCCCTCCATCCCCCCTGGTAAAAACTGAGGCAAAAGACTCATTTAGGACTTCTGCCTGTTCCCCCGCCTCCTGTGCCTAACCATCCCCTATCCTTATCTCGCTGATCTGCCCCCTTACTTTCCTTTTTTCCCCTATGTATCTAAAGAACCCCTCGTCCCCCTTCTGGATCCCACTGGCCAAGGACTGCTCCTTTTTTGCCTTAGCTTCTCTCACCACCCTGGTGACTCTCTTGGCCTTCAGCTCATATTCCTCCTGATCCCTTTCTCTCCTTGAGCACTTGAAGCGCGCATAGGCCACCTTCTTTTCCCTTGTGACCTCCTGTACCTCCCAGGTCCTCCAGCAGGGTTTTCTGGCCTTACCAAACATACTCCTTTCCCTTGCGCAGGATCTGGTAACCTGCTGTATTCCCTCCTAATGATCCCTCACCTTGTTTTGTTTCAAATCCTGATTCTATTCTTACTGAATACTTCTTGAACATTAGAAACATCCCTAAACAGTGCAGCCACTCATGATGCAATGGACTCCTAAACTCCCACAGCATCAAGAGTGGTTAGACTGTGTTGGGGGATTCCCAAGTCCGGGAAAAGATGCAGTGGCAGTTGATTAAGGAATGTAAACAAACATGTTTTTGTGTGGTAACACCAATATGGTGGTAGTCCATTTTCACTTTTAATACAAAAAGAATCTGAATCAAACAACCTGCTAAATCAGCAGTCTCTGCAGAATATGAATAATCATAAAATATGTTTTATGTTTGCTTGCGCATGTGCAAGAAACATAGTGCCATCATCGGAGATTTGGAGGTCTGTCACCTCCTCCTCCATTCAATTAGTGTGTTGGCAGGCGCTGCTCCTTAAGCCAATGCATTCTGGAGCTCTCTATGACAAGCTCCAAATGCGGTGGCATACAGTTGAAAGGGAGCTACGCCTAGTGAGCAGCGATAAGATAAGGCTGCTCACGCAGCTCCCCCACAGACCAGATGCCAGCGAGCGTGCGCCCAACCCGCATACGCGCTGTATATGTGCCGGTTGCCCAATCCCGTTGGCTGTACTCGATGCCCCACTACCCCCAAAACCCTTCTCTGAATTGCCGCTGGGTACCCAGCCCAGCATGGCAAGTAATAAAATAAAGCCAAGGGGGTGCCCAATCCCCGTCGGCAGCGCACTGTCCTAACCCCCCAGTGGTAAGTGCCATGCTGTGGAGTCGACCCTTGCCGCAGGCGAACCTGGGTCGAGGCGGGTGCCTAATCCTCATCGGGTGAACGCACCATCTCACTCCTTTCTTTGTGCCACGCTGGGAGCTCCACTCCAGCGTGGCAAACGCCCCACGACGCCTTTTTTTTTTAAAAAACCTGTAAAACACAACCGTCCTGCGGGCGCGGCCTCCCAACCTCCCCACTCCTACATCCCGCACTCACTTTACCGCGCGCACCTGCTTCATCACACCCCTACCCCATGTTTTATTTCGACACTGACGCTGACGTATCTTCGTGACCTGGAACATGCCTGCACTCTTTCAAAGGCACCTAAATTGAGGAAATGCCGTAAGCTGTATAATGGGCTAGATAGGGGGTTTCAACTTTATTGCATATTCAGATTTATTTTGTACTAATTTTCACAGTTTTAGGGGACCCCTTGATGCTTGATGTCATTGTCATGGCGTTATTCGCTCGGCGGTGATTTCGCAGTCACCGCGCAGTCACTGTGCCAAATCACCTTTGAGCATGAGTAACACCATGACAGTGTATATTATTCATGAGAAGGGGTCCAAAACTCCATGTTGAAAATTTGGTGCCAAAATTCGTAAAAATTACTGTTTTACGAGCTTGCATTGTGCAGTTCCCATGCAGGGCTCAGAAGTTCACTTAATCTTCATTATTTTCACTCCAGATTTTGATGTCACCATTTCATCATTAATCTCTATGAGTAGTACAGTTGTCATTTTCATATATCTCACCCAAAATGTGTTTCCACCCATGTATGGCACAATGGCGCAGTCAGTGTGCTAAGTCAATGTATGGGACAAATTAAGAAAATCACAGTGACACTGTTCATGAGTTAGAGGTCTGGTAATGGCTATGTTGAAAAATTTGGTGAAAAAATTCTCGTAATGACTGTTTTACTTAGCTGGCATTGGCGCAGTTCCCACGACGCCGTAAGGGTCGCGAATTTTCAATATTTTCACCCCAGATTTTTCAACATTGCCATTTTACCACACCTTCTTATGAAAGTAGCACAGTTGCCATTTTTCTTTCACATCTCACCCAAAATGTGTTTCATCTCCATGAAGTATACGGCGCAGTCGGTAAAGTAGATCAATGTACTGGGACAATTAAGAAAATCACAGTGACACTGTTCATGAGGTAAGGTGGTTAAAATGGCTATGTTGAAAATTCTGGTGGAAAAATTCCCAAAATGACTGTTTTATGAGGTGTTATATACAGTTCCTATGCACGCTTGTAAGTTCGTGGAATTTTCAATATTTTCACTCCAGATTTCAATATTGCCATTTTGCCACACCTTCTTATGAGTAGTACAGCTGTCATTTTTCCATATCTCACCCAAAATGTGTTTCTACCATGTGTCGCACTTAATGGCTAGGTCGGGTGTGCGAAATCAATGTGCCCGGATAAATTAAAAAAAATCACAGTGACATTGTTCATGAGCAAAGGTCTTAAATTGGCTATGTTGAGGAATTTGGTGAAAAAAATCTGTACCTGATATTTTTGTGCCATGGCGTACAGTTCACGATTGTGAAGTTCGCAAATTTCACACATTTTTCACTCCAGATTTTCAACATCGCATTTTACCACACCTTCATGAGAAGTACAGCTGTCATTTTCAAACTTCACCCAAATGTGTTTCAATTCCAAGGAAATTAATTTATGCATGCTAGTAGTCGCAAATCAATATGGACAAATTAAAAAATCACAGTGACACTGTTCATGAGTAGAGGTCTTAAATGGCTATGTTGAAAATTTGGTGACAAAAATCCATAAATGACTGTGATACGAGTGAGCATTGCGCAGCTTCCACGCACCGCATTCCATGACTTTGTAATATTTTCAGTCCAGATTTTCACCAGTGACATTTTTCCACACTTCCTTATGAACAGTACAGCTGTCATTTTCACAACATGGCTGAAGTGTGTTTTCACAGTTTCAGTGCAGAGATGCGTGGTCACTGGGAAATCATTGTTCGGCACAGATAAAGAGAAAACACACTGACACTGTTCATGATCGAGGCACCAAAATGCCTGAGTTGACAATCTGCTGTAAAAAATCCTCAATCTATTTTTTTTTTTTTTTGAAATTTCTTTTTATTCATTTTCAATCTGTACATACATCAATTCTAAATAGTGACATCTAAACATCGACATACACTTAATAAATTCCTAGTTGGATATATTATGTTACTGGACAAAGGAAGAATACAGAGTAAAAGATACCAAAAGGAATCAGGAAAACTGTAACTTGATAACCAGAACAACTGTCCTCCTCCCCCAACCCCCAGTGAGGGCGCCACCACTAAGGGAAGAAATATATTGAGCTATCTCTAGTGGCTAGGTGTCCTTGGGATACTTAATCTAAAACAGCACCTCGGGAGTCTAGTAGCATCAGAGTCCCTGTGAGAGGGTTGGTGAGATTTCACAGAGGAAGAATCCAGGAGTACTGAGAGGTCCAGATCTTGGGGACTCAAGCATCCGCATTTAGGTTCCTTTTAAATATCTAGGAGTCTCGGTCAGTGAAGATACAGAGATATAGTTTGCCCCATTTCTTCTGGAAAGGCCATTGGGGAGGATCTGAAGTTAGGCAATCAGTTTCTCAACTTTGAAACACTGGGACATTTCTTCCACCCAGTCTCAGATAATGATCTCAGATCTGTCTGTCCAGTGTCGGAGGACCAGTCTCTTGACTGCCATGGCTTATAAGTGCTATATGGTACTCTTTCTTTTATCCTGATACCCGTGTAGTCACCTTATGATACAGGTCTCTAATTGAGAAGGTTTCTAGACGTGAATATGGGATTCAATTTGGTCCCAAGAATAGTCTTCTGAGGATCCACTTTTAGGACAGGTGCCAGAAGATGTGAGGAAGGTCTCCTGTTCTTCCCCGCGATCTGAAACATTTCAAAGGAGCAGAAGGGCCAAATTCTTGATTTCAATTGTGTGAAATACATGTTATTGATTAGAAGTACTGAGTCATCCTGTTCCTATCTAGAGTATTGTAGATATACAGGTCTCTTCCAGGATCTGTCCCTATGGATACGGGAGCCTGAGGAGGATACTGCCCAGGCCTTGGAACCGTAGAGGGGTAGGGTGAGCAAGTTTCAGGAGATAGGTATACAGCCTAGACACCCCGTGGGGTTTAAATCACGCTGTCCTTAACCTCCTCTAGTAGTGGTTTGATAACTGAAGGGATATTGTTATCCGAACCTTTTGTCTACTAGGGTGTTTTAGTTGATATATTTTTAAACCGGCCTTAGTGGGAATATTTAGGCAAGTAGAACCGTTAATGGGCCCTGCTTACCCTGGAATACAAAGGTCCTCCACTGAGAGCTCCTGAATTGGTGTAGCCATTTAGGGACTAGCTGCTTTGTCCTCGATCTTAATATTAAGGTTACCCATCAGTGGTTGGCCAGGGTCCTTAGTATAGCGGATTCTGGTGGAGGAGAAAATTGGTTAAGCACCTTGACTGTGACACCTACTGGGGAGTCTTGATCATGAGTGGAGAGACGCAAAGCCACTATAGAAAAGGCTGGATGGGTTTATATTATGGCGGGTGATGAGATCCAGATCCAGGTCTAGCCATGTAGGGAGTGTAAACATCTTTCATATCTCCCAGCCATTTCCTGCTTTGGTAAGGTGATCTAGACCAGTAGTAGAGCTCTAAATTCGCAATCTGAGGCTCTCCATTTCTTTGGTAGAGAGATACAGTTTAGATGAAGGTTCGCTTTGAGATTTATGATTCCAAATAAATTCAAGTTAAGGTCAATGAATTTCTTGAAAAGGACCTTGGTAACCAGGATGTCTAGGAGGTTCAGGGATAAAAGAGTCTGGGAAGAATGTTCATTTTGATAATGCTGATCCGGCCCCCACTGGTAATGGCAGTTTCTCATCTTTGCAGGTCCGACTTTAATTCTTACTAATAAGTCTTCTAGGTTTAGCTTCCTGATTAGGGAAGGATCTGTGTCAAGTAAATACCAAGGTATTTCAAGTGAGATGTCCACTTCATGCCCAGATGGGAAACGGAAATCGGGTGAGGTGTACATTAAGTGGGAAAATCTCAGTCTTTTGCTAGATTAAGTTTCATAATTGATAGTTCTCCAAATTGTGAAATTATCCTCATTACAACTCGAGGGATTCAACCGCTTAGCTAATTGTAGCAGAATATCATCCATATACTGAAATCTTGATGGTTTGCTTGAGGACAGGGCATCCCTGAATCCTTGGGGCCGCTTAGACTGACCAATAGTGTTCCAGATAGAGGTTAAATAAAAATGGGGATAGGGGCTGTTCACGGTTCCAGAGGAGCAGTATGGGGATGAGAGGATCCCATATAATAAATTTTTGCCGTGGAGCCTATATAAAGCTCTGATCCACCTTATGAACTCACTGAAAGCCGAACTAGACATGGTATACCATAGAATTCCAATTAACACAGTCAAATGCTTTCTCGCCCAGTGCCACCAATGCCATAGGAACCTGGGAAGTTTGAGCAGCCCTGAGCACGTGAGAAGCGACCTAATGTGATCCATCACTGATCTCCCTTGCACAATCCTACCTGTTCAGTACTCAGTAATGAGATCCATACTTGTTTGATGCAGAGCAAGAATCTTGGACAGGATTTTAACATGCTAATTAAGAAGTGAGATTGGCCTGTAATTAGCCGGGTTCACGGGGAGGGTTCAGCCGTTTTAGGAATCAATACATATATAGCCTCCAGCAGGGAAGGATCCAAGGGTATCTGCTGTCAGCAGGTAGTTGTATAGGTCTGGAAGGAGGGGGAACCAAATCCTGGACGGAAGGCCTTGTAAAATTGGCTGGAAACCCATCCGGCCAGGAGCTTTATCTGACGTGTAAACTTTGAATAGCCTGTTCTACCTCCTCTTGGGAAAGAGGTGAGGAGAGAAAGGCCACCTGATCCTCCAAGAGATGAGGGAGTGTCAGTGACTGAAAAAACCTCTAGTCCTGAGTGAAGGAAGGGGTGCATTCTGGTTGTATAGGTTTTGGTAGTAGTCTTTAAAGATTGTTGCTATATCTCTGGGCTCTGTTTTAATGGTTCCTCTTGGTGCTTCTAGAGCGGGGATCAGCCTAGAATTCTCCACTTCTTTCAGTTTCAGTGCTAGAAGACTATCAGCTTTTCTCCCTGATCCAGATATCTAGCCTTAGTTTTCAATAAAGCAAACTCGCTTTCTCTCGGATCAAGCCTTCATATTCATTTTTAAGTTTGTGGAGGTGTTCTAAGCTATTCAGCGAACTAAGTGGCCAATAAATTCTCTGCTGCCTTAATTTGATTTGAGAGGCGGACTTAGATTCTGAGATCTGGTTCTCTTTCTCCTGGAGGAAATCTTGATCAGTTCCCTCTCAAAAAGCATTTTAAGGAACACCAGAGGATATCCATTCTGGTCACTGAGTCACGGTTGATTTCTAGATAGTTTTTAATAAGGGATTTAATCTGAATGAGAGAGTGTTCTTCTTAGTAGCTGGGTATTGAGTTTCCAGACAGTATCACGGGAAGTCATAGATTGAGGAGAGAATTTAAACCAGACAAGTGCATGGTCTGAAATTACTAATGGGCTCAATACCTGCCATGAGGACCTTATTCATGAGGAGGTGGACATTAGAAAGTAATCTAGATCGTCAGGAATTGTGGAGGGAGAGAAAAGGTATAGCTTTTTGTGGAGAGGAGAGGTTCTCCAGGGTCTACCAGACCTAGCATGTTACCCATTTCTTTCATCGCCAATGCGGTGGAAGCAATGGTCTCAGTGGTCTAAAGTTTTATCCAGCTCCTGAGTTGGAGCTACGCCCAATCTCCTCCTAGGATCAAAGGGTGGGTAGAAGGGACCTAATTTTGTCAACTAGCTGCATAATAAAAGCCACATTCCTCCAACTGGGCCATAGACCGAGCCTAAGACAACAGGGGAATTATACAGGGATCCAGACACCAATATATATCTACCTTCTAAATCTCTGACAACCTTCACAGATTGAAGGGTATATTTTCTGTATCATAACAGCCACCTCTGGCTTCACCCAGAGTCACCAGCTACGAAAATTTGGGAGAAGCCTCTGGTTCGTAACATATTACTTTCAGCTACTGTAATATGGGTTTCCTGTAGACATAATATGTCGGCCCCCAGAATCGAGCAATTAGTTAAAATACGAGCCCTTTTCTTGATATCTCTCATCCCTCTCACATTCCAGCTGATCATTTTGACAATGCTACCAGCCATATTTTAAGACAAAGTGCAATACGCCACTCATTGATCCTAGCAACCTCTTTTCGCGCCCTATAGTGGTGACACCCTCAAGCCCTCCCCTAATGTACCCCAACATTTCTTTGCTGATAAAAATAAGAACTCGAAACTAGTAACTTTGATAGGCTGCCCAGCTCTAATATTAAATTTCAAGTCAGGACCAATCCACAAAGCTAGGTGGTAGCACTTCCAAACAATTATTATCAATCCTACAATCATTATCCCTCCCCCTGCCTCCTAACCTTGCCCAATTAACAGTACTCAAGCATAATTTCAAATATGAACTCTCAAAACATCAGCAATGTCATGAACATTATCCCTTCCCCGCCCCCTTACAAAACATATATTATTTACATAATCCACAGATCTGTTGTTTCAACGACAGGCACAGTACTAGTTGCTTCCATGCCCTCCCCTCCCCAGGGTACCCCATTTTAACCTTTACACAAACAGAGCCCCCACAGTCACAAGGCCAGAGACAGTAGTCTTACATCAGTAATCCTAACAGTGAAAAAGGTAGAGGTCACAACAGTGAGGCAACTTACTGGTACCCAATAACTCCTATTTGGTGCAAGGCATGGCACAGCTACAGCCGCCTTTAAGTTCCCCCCCTCCTCCCATTATAAAGGCACGCCTCTATGGCCAAGTACATGAGATGCCCCCAATCACAGGGGAAAAATAAGGCAGTAAACAGCCTTACCTGGGAGCAGTTTCAGAGTTCTGGTCCCCTCGGTCTAATCCATATAAGCACCAGGAAACAAAGGGGGAAATCGCACGGGGACCGAATTGCTGATGGACCAAAACGGTCCGACCACAAATAGGTCCTCCGAAACCAAGACCCCTCCCTACTCGGGTCTTTCTAATACACCGAGAGGCCAGGACACTGAGGAGAGCAAGAGGCAGGCTGATTAGGCCTCGCGCCTACTACCACCAACTCCAGCACCACGCAGGTCCTCGGAGAAGTCCCCACTGAAAAGAGAGAGGCGACGACCCCAGGACTACTCAGTACCCAGCAGAGCATAGCGACCCACAGTAAGAACTTAAAATGGGCAAATCTAGACCAGAGCTTGTAAAAGGGACAGAAAGATAACTGTAAAAGTCACAGTTTCAGTTGGTGGATTATTTTTGTTGTATTCCCATTTCTGATTGGGTCAGTCATTTGGTTGTGAGTCCTTTGAACAGATCAGGTAATAGCTTGGCTAGGTCAGTTAGGACTTCTTCTGGTGTATCATAGGAATGCCAGGTATTTTCAATTTGTACAGATAACTTTGCAGGGTAGATCATGCGAAAAGGCTTCCCAGCAGCTATCAGTTTGGTTACTACTGGATGGAAGGCAGCACGTTTCAGACGGACCTCTCTGGGCAGATCCTGGGTAATCCTTAGCTTGGCTCCATTCCATAGAACTGCTTCCAACTGTTTGACTTTATCTAGAACGTGTTGTCTGTCCAGGTAGCTTAGGAGTTTGATAATCAGGGTCTGGGGGAGCGTTTGGGGGAGGTCTGGGTCGAAGAGATCTGTGAGCACATTCCACATGGTATTGTTGATGGACTGGGGAAGGACCCACGACCTTATTTAAGAAATGCTGGACAAACTTAATTGTATCTCCCCCTTCTTCCAGTTCTGGAAGACCCAAAATCAGGACGTTGTTTCTTCTGCTGCGCCTCCAGGTCTTCAGTTTTAGTTGTAATTTTTGTATTTGCTGGAGAAGCTTGACTATCTCAGGATCTGTTTTCTGTTGCCATCTTTCTACTGACCCTATTCTGGATTCTGAGTCTCCCATCCTTCTTGAAGGTCGGTATAATCTTGCCTCATAGATTTGATTTCATTGGAGATCTCTTGCAGGGTATCTTTAAACGGTGATAACTCCTCCAAAAGCGCTCCTCCGTTAAGGTAGTACCTCCTGCAACATTAAAAGACCTCCGGTAGATGAAGTTTAGTTAGTTAAAGAAGGGTTGCAGCCAGAGTTTTTTCGCTTTTGGGCTTTTTTCTGGCGTTGTGAGGTGGGGTGTGCCTGACTCCTGGGAGCCTTCATTTCTGCATCTAGCATAGCAGTGTTCCAGCAGGCAGTATACACCTCCACTTTGTTCCAATGTCGATTCCAGAAGTAGCTGTGATGTTTTAGACAACGTTTGGTGGTGGTTTGGTGGTTTCGGCTTGTCAAAAAATAAAGTTTTAAGAGGGGAGAAACGGGAGCTCCAAAGCAGGCAGCCACTCAGCACCACTGCATCACGTGACCCCATCCCCAATCTAATTATATTACGGGTGTGCGTTGCACAGTTTCTTTTTTTTTTCTATTTATACTTTTTGCCCTCCTCTCTCTGCCAGGCATCCACCCAGTCACGGACCACTCGGCTGCGGCAACCCCACATGAACCGTACTCCTGGGACCCCCTGGATTACCCCAGGGCGGAGATGTGGCACAGGGTGCCACGAACAGTGGGATAGGGTGGGAGTCGGCCGGGGGAGCCAATTGCAGCCCAAGTGGCGAGCATCATTAAGGTGGGGAGAGGCGGGCTGAACATTTTTCCCCCCTTTTTAGAGGGGCGGGAACGTGCAATGACGCCAGCGTCCGTCCTGCCCCTTAGAAACCTTGTTGTCCCGTATGCTGGGGTACTCTCTGGCCTCCACCAGGAGTCCCCATGCATCAGTGACTTCCCATGCCCTCCCCCCAGAGAAGGAGAGCAGTTGTGGAATGCTCGATCCTTCTCCCCGCAGTCAGCCGTCCGACGATCCGAGCTCGATTCCGAACCCAGGTCGCCGGCATCGCAAGCGGAAATCCAACCGCTGGGCCGGCGGGCCAGCCCGCGTTGCACAGTTTCTATGTACGCTCGTGACTTCACAATTTTTTTTTATATTTTTAATACAGATTTGCAACATTGCCATTTTTTACACCTCCTCATGAACAGTACAGCTGTCATTTTTTACATCCTGTTCAGAATGTTTTTGCACCTGTGGTGCTAAATGCCGTAGTCACTGTGCAAAAGCAGCTTTAAGCTAACAAAGTGATATTCCCCTGTTCATGAGGTGGGGTCACAAAACAAACATGTTGAAGATTTGGGTGAAAATACCAACGAATGCCTGGTAATAGGGTTTCCAACTACTCTTGGCAACCCTGTGAGGTGACAGGCATCAGGGTGTGACTTGGAATTCTTGCTTGTGATGCTCATACCATTCCCACCCTGCAGTCACTGAGAGGCATCAAGGTATGCCTTGGACTCTTTATTTAAACTTGCCCCATTTACCTATCACCATCTCACCATATTTCCGAATGGAATGGGAGTGCATAAGGACAAAGACCAAGGAACATCGTGACACTTGTCAGTGTCTGCAGGGTGGGGTGTGGTGAAATGGCGTGGCCGTTATGCCTGATGACCCAAACGCACACCCCAATGCCTGTCACTCTCTGCAAGGTGGTGGTGGAGTTGGCTTCAATTCAGTATTTCACTGCCATTCCTATTACGCACCTCTGTAACTTCTACACTACCACTGCCAATACCAGCAAGCAAACATTCGGCATTGATAAATGCTTGTTTAAGCTAGAGACACTTTAAGGCATAAGGGGGTTGACAATGTCCCTTTAACATCCACTTGGACAGTGACCGGAGATGGTCAGAAGGGGACCACAGTTTAATGTGTCACGCTATGGACGTACGACACCTCAGCAGTGCCGTACCTCCCTAATGCTGCACTACAGAGTTAGTGTTGGGCATTAGACCAAGTTCCTGATGTGAGACTAGAAGCCATGGCCTTCCAATCTTCCAGCCCAAGGTGTGAGTGTGGAACCTACTGAACCACTACCAAAACAGTTGTCACTCTCCTATATGAAACAATGCATGCAATATATATCAGTTCTGTTTATTTTTTTATATTTTCATGTATATGGTTTAACAGGAAAGAGTCTAGTTTAAAGTCCCTGTTTTCAATTGCATCCTGGGGCAGGAGAAAGCACAGACAATTACAATATGAACATATGAACATATGAAGAAGCCAGCAGAATAAGGCCATTTGGTCTATCAAGTCTACTCATCTTGCAGGGTCCACAGCTTGAGCTAATGTCTCTGCACTCCCTCCCAACTCCTCCCATCCTCCCTACCCATGATCCTGACTTTCCCCCAATGCCTATTCCAGCTGCCCACTGTCTTCAATGAGGTGACCTTTTCTGGCAGTGCATTCCAAGTGTCCACCACCCTCTCTGTGAAGAAGTGCTTCCAAACCTGCCTGCTAAACCTCCCACCCTCCAGTTAAGACTGTGCCCCCTTGTGTTGTGGTTGCTTGTCACTCAGCTTAAGGAGGCTCTCCTTAACCTTATTTATCCCCTTCAAGTACCTGAAGGTCCCAATCATGTCCCCCTCTCTCTCTCTCTCTCTGTCTTCCTGGGAGTACATGTTCAGTGCCCTCAATCTCTCCTCATATGCCTTACCCTGCTTACCCACTATCATCTCTATAGCCCTCCTCTGGACCTTCTCCAGCAGGTTAATGTCCTTTTTGAGGTGTGGGCACCGGTACTGAACTCCATATTCTAGATGGGGCCTTACCAGTGACTTGTACAAGGGCAGTATAACCTCCTCTCTCCTGCTACTGATCCTCCTAGATATGTATCCCAGCATCTTGTTTGCCTTGGCTGCTGCTTTCTTACACTGTGTGGAGTGCTTCAGATCACTAGTGATTATCACTCCCAGGTCCTTCTCCTCCTCTGATGCAGATACTCGGGCTCCACCCAGGTAGTACTCTGTCCTGGGATTCTTGGCTCCAATATGCATAACTTTGTATTTCTTGGCATTGAAGCCAAGCTGCCAGATCCTGGATCACCTCCCCAGCTTTTCCAGATCTTCCTGTAGGTCCTGTATCCCTTTAGCTGTGTCCACTCTCCCATAGAGCTTGGTGTCATCCACGAATAGGCACATTTTGCCCTTAATGCCATCCCCAATGTCATTGATGAAGACATTAAACAACACTGGCCACTGCACAGAGCCCTGTGGGACCCCACTGTTTACCTCTCTGATACCAGATAACTCTCCCCCATACCCACCCTCTGGGTTCTGTCACCCATCCTCTGGGTTCTGTCCCTCAGCCAGTTTTCCACATTGTTTCCTCAACCCCAAGATCCACCAACCTTCCGATCAACCTTTTGTGGGGCACAGAGTCAAATACCTTGCTGAAATCAAGATAGAGGATGTCTACTGCTTGGCCCCTGTTTACTGTCTTAGTGACACAGTCAAAGAAGTCAATCAGATTCATTTGACACAATCTCCCACCCATGAACCCATGCTGCTTCGCATCCTGAAGACCATGCCCTTTAGATATTCCACCAACTTTTCCTTTAGTATGGTCTCCATGAGCTTGCCCACAATGCAGGTCAGACTGACTGGTCTGTAATTCCCTGGGTCATCCTTAGGACCGCTTTTGTGGAGGGGCACTATATGTGCTGTCCTCTAGTCCTACAGTACCATGCCTGACTCCACTGAACTATTACATAGGTCTGCCACTGGCCCTGCCAGCTCCTCAGCCAGATCCTTTAGTACCCTTGGATGTATTCTGTCCGGGCCTGGTGATTTGTCCACTTTCAATGTTAGCAGCCCCTCCCTCACTCTATCCTTCTCTATCACTACATCTGTGTTCTCCTCCCTCCCTGCTCCTCTTTTCCCTCCTGAAGGCACTGGCCTATTCTTCTCCCTGGTGAAGACAGAACAGAAGTATTCATTTAGTATCTCTGCTTTTCCTCCATTATCCTGCACCCTTTCTTAAGCCTAACAGCCCCTTCCTTCTTGTCCTTTTCTCACTTACATAGTGAAAGAAACTTCTCCTCTTCTTAATTCCTTCAGCTATCTGCAGTTCCTTCTGCGCCTTTGCTCGATGAACTTCCTTATTTGCCTCACTAGCCAACCATAGGTAATCTTCCCTATCCACCTCTCTTTGGTGTTCCTGCTTTTCTATAGCGAACCTCTTTCCCTCACTGCTTGGCAACCCCAGAACTGAACCAGCTGGATGCTTTAGCCCTTGTGTTCTTACCCCTGAGCCTAATGCACTCCTCAGTGGCAACCAGTATTCCTCCCTTAATGATGGACCACCTTTGGTCCACCCCCATATCTGCTTTGATGCCTGCCAGATGGCTCCTTAGCACTTCGCCCATTTTCTTGCAGTCTGCCCACCTGAAATCCAAGATTTTGGTCTTGGTCAGTATGCTTTCCCTGCCCATATCCAACTGGAACCCCACTGTGCAATGGTCACTTCTACCCAGTGGCTCCCAGATCATTATTTCCTGTACATGCTCCTTATTTGTGAGCACCAGATCAAGAATTGCCTCAGTAGGAACTGGAAAAAGTGCATGCAATAAAATGCAGTGAATTGCCAACATTACAGAGGCAGCATACATCAAGGCAGTGAAGCAAAATTCAGATTATGCAACCAAAAATTAGAATTTGAGAGGGATACTAATTAATCTGAGGACATGTCTATGAAATTGCTTAAATGCAGTACAAGGCCAGAAGTAAAGTAGAGAAATGCAAAGACAGTAAGGAAATGAACTGATAAAACCAGCAAATATATATTCGTACACGGACTGTATCTCAACAAGTTCTTGTAGCAGGTCTTGGTAAAATGTACTGGGGAAAATGACGAGTCAGCAAAAAGCAGCAGCTTGTGAATGTGCACAGTTGCAATCAGGTAAAATGTAATATTGGTCGGTAGAGCAGCTTGTGCCTCTAGACTCAGGAGTTCAATATTTGAAAACATTGTGAACAGTATCAACACACTGAAGCTTCTTCCTGTCCCAAGCAAAACATTCAGTGTTTTAACAAAGCCAATTCTGAAAAATGCATCTATACAAACTCTAAAGCTCATTGCACCTGCTGAAATGGGTGGTTAAATGGAAAATCTCACGGGGAGACTACACATTTTGATGTAAAATAGAACATCGCTGATGCACATGTTTCCTCAAAAATGAAGCAGTGGGAGGCAGACTTGAAGGACCAAGGGTGCCTTCTAACCATAAACTACTACGTTACTAGATACATATTGCATTTTATGTTTGCTTGCCATAGCAACAAGAAACATATTGAGATAGTAGAGCACTGCAGATAAGGACAGTGTTGTGGCCAATGCAGCGGATATTTTTAATGGCCGCTCCCTGTCCACCAATTAATGCTGAAGCTGCCAATGATGGCAGTTTCAGAGTGAGCACCACACCTGAAAGAAACTGCAGCTGCAATCAAAGGCAGTTTCATCACTGCAGTGGCAGTCCTCCTCCCTCTTAACCAGGCACACAGTAGGACAACAAATTTAAATGTTAGCTCCCTCCGACTGCTGCTGCCTGCCCCGCACCCTCCGTTCCCCCATCGCACCTGCATATTGCAGCAGAAACTCCCCCCACCCTCCAAACCAGGCACACTGCAGAACAACAAATTTAAATGTTAGCTCCCTTCTACTGTGGCTGCTGTCCACCCCGCACCCCCATTCTTCATCCCCTGCCAACATCAGGGTGTTCAATCCCTGTGCCAGCATGTATCTTCCCCCCCATGTGGCACACTGGGAGCCCACCCCAGTGTGCCAAAAAATACTTATTCAATGTTTCCGACACTGGGATGCCCACTGTTGGATGTGACACCCCCCTCGCCCCTATGTTCTCAGCCGACCTTAGGGTGCCCAATCCTCGGGTCCGCATTGATACCGCCGAGTACTCTGGTACACTGGGAGCCCACCTCAGTGTGCCAAAATCTATTTAGTTAATATTTCACCTATAAAAAAGAAAACAGTCCCATGACATCTTTTTTTTATGAAACCTAAAAAAAAAGAAAACGGTCCCTCATCATTCTCGCCGGCCCCCCTCCCTCCCGCACCGTCCCACTGAGCACCCCACCTCCCCGCAGCCCTCCCTCACCCATACTTTCCTCTGAAGATCAGCAGCAGCAATCTTCTGTGGACCGAATACGTTTACTTTACAGACCAACCAGGAACTAAAGAAATGACGGTAAGCCCTATAATGGCAGTCAATAGGGGATTTCAACTTAGGTTGATATCTCAGCCAATTTTTGGAGCTTTGGTCCCACATTTTCAATATGGGGTTCTTGAGACCTCACCTCATGAACACTGGCACTGTCATTTCATTTCTCAGTTCCTAAAGATGATTTTGCTGTTGCTGTGTGGAATCACCTTAGGGACCAATTAATGAAATGACAGTGCCACTGTTCATGAGATGGGGTCCCAAAAAGACCTTGTTGCAAATTTGGTGAAAAAACTCCAAAAAATGACTGAGTTACAAGCGTCCATTGCTCAGTTTCTATGCATGCTTGTAACGTCATACATTTTTAATATTTTCACTCCAAATTTCCAACATTACCATTTTTTCACACCCCCTTATGAACAGTACAGCTGTGATTTTTTGCATCCTTCCCGAAATGTGATTTTGCACCTGTGGCACAGAATGGCATGGTCGTTGTGTGAAATCAACTTTTGGGAAAGATTAACAAAATCACAGTGCCACTGTTCATAAGTGGAGGTCCCAAAAAGGCCATGTTGAAAATTTGGTGAAAACATTCCAAAAAAATGACTATTACAAGTGTGTGTTGCACAGTTTCTATGCACACTCATAACCGCCACTTTTTATGTTTTCATTCCAGATTTTCAGCAATACTATTTCTTCACACCTCCTCATGAGCAGTACAGCTGTCATTTTTCACATTCCTGCCCAAATGTGTTTTCACCCTTGTGGCAGAATGACACACTCGCCGCGAAATCACCTTTGGGATTGAGTAACAAAATGATACTCCACTGTTCATGAGATGAGGCCCCAAACACCCATGTGAAAATCTTAGAGGAAAAATACCAACAAATGCCCAGTGTGTTAGGGTTTCCAATCACAACGCCCACCCTGTACAGAGTGACAGGTGTCAGGGATGTGACTTGGGGCCGTTGGCCATAATACTGATGCCACTCCACCCCCAGCCCTACCCTGCAGCCACTGACAGGAACTGAGGTGTGCCTTGGGGTCTTCAGCCCAACGTTCACCCCATTCACCTATACTGCACCCATCTCAGCTTATTTCCTTATGGAATGGGGTGAGCATAGGGTTCAGACCTCAAGGCACACTGTGACACCTGTCAGTGTCTGCAGGGTGGGGTGAGGTGGAATGGTGTGAGTGTTGTGGCTGACAACCCAAAGGCACCCTCCCAATCCCTGTCAGTCTCTACAGGGTGGGGGTTGGTGTTACTTCAATACTTCTCTGCCATTCCTATTTTGCATCTCTCTAACTCCTCCACTACCAATGCCAATACCAGCAAACAAACATTTGGCATTAACAAATGCAGGTTACACTTAATGCGGTACAGTTTATGTTGATAAGGGCTCATTTTGCACAACTGCAGTCACTATTTTGCTCCTGGAATGGAGTGTCTGCATGCACGCACACGCGTGCACAAACACACACACACACACACACACACACTTCCACCACTGGAAATGGCTGCAGCTGTATCTCAGAAACAGGAATTCCTACACTGATCTGAAATGGAGATCACTCCCTTGTAACTTGTAAACTCCATCAGGCCTGACATGCCAAACATCTGATTGTGCAGTCTAGTTATTTGTTGGGGAGAAAACATGTGTCCCAGAATTTCTAAGGGATTCGATAGAAAGTCTAATTACTTTAAATTCTGATGATCTCTCTAGAAATTCTGTCCCCCCCACCCCCGCTGGGCCTAATTATGAGGTGCAAGGACTGTTAGTAAGCTGTCGTGACATGATTTATCAGCAGTTCCTCGCTTTCGCCTCAGACTGACCAGGTTCTTTAAAATCTGTTCTGTTTTTATCCATCAGGTTATTGGAAATTCCAGTTCTAACTGCATTATGATGCTGGTTAAAGCATTGAAGTTGGAACTGAAATAAACAGTTCAATATCTGACTACATCTTAAACTTCCTCCAGCTGGTAATAAAGAAAAATGAGCCCCACCTCAAGTAAACAAAGCCCCCCCCTTCCATGTTCCTCCCAGATTTAGTTACATTATCATGTCTGCTGCTGGGGGGGGGAGGGTTGTCTGCTGTTGCTGCTAGATTGTCTGCTGTTGCTGGGGGTTTGCCCTCTGATGCTGGGTCATCATCTGCTGCTACTGGTGGGTCAACCCTTCTCCATTCAGCTGCATGTGTTCATTGTTCCCTGCCTGCCCACTGGACCCAGTTCCTACTCTAACTCCTGCCCCAGATTGATTAGTAGGTTCATGTGAAAAACAAGATTATCATCTCTTCCCCTGCAAATAGCCAGTGAGTTTAGCAGCCATCACTGTCCTCATTGTTAACCTCGTTGCTGTCCTCATAGTCGTCCTCATTGCTGTCTTCATCGCTGTCCTCATTGCTGTCCTCATCTCTGTCCTCATTGCCATCTTCACTGTTGTCCTCTTTCTTGTTGTCCTCATTGTTGTCCTCCTCATTGTTGCCCTCATTGCTGCCCTCATTGCTGTCCTCATTGTTGTCCTCATTGCTGCCCTCATTGTTGTCCTCATTGCTGCCCTCATTGCTGTCCTCATTGTTGTCCTCATTGCTGCCCTCATTGCTGCCCTCATCGCTGCCCTCATTGTTGTCCTCATTGCTGTTCTCATCGCTGCCCTCATTGCTGTCCTCATTGTTGGGTGATCCAGGTACTGTAAATAACACAGGAGGTAACCAACCTGGACAACACTCTGGGTTACTCACAAGGCACTTAAGTTCAACATCTGGAATAGTAGCTAAAACCCAGAGTGTTATTCACGTCAGCCACCTGCTGTTTTTATTTACTCAGGTCACCCAACAATGAGGACCCAGTGAGACAGCGATGCTACTACTGACCAGTGGCTTTTGGAAGGAAAATGACAATAATCTTGTTTTCTACAGGCATCTATGGGTCAGAAATCTTTCTGGGACTGTGTTGAGGTTCTAGGTTGTGACCAGGTCTTGTGGTGGGCAGGCTGATGAACTAGCTGGGGGGGGGATTGGTGGGAAGTTGTAGCCTGTGGGCTACACTTGGTGAGGGGGGGTGTTGTGAAATTACTTCATGCATAGCAACAAGAACTATGAACTTACACAGGCAAATGGAGAAGGGGGGAGACCCCCCCCAGCAGCTACAGATGACGGCTCCACAGCAGCAGTAAATTACCCCCCACGAATCAGCAGATGTGTGATAAGATAAGGGGATCCTGGGAGAAACAAGGGTGAGAGAAGGGGCAAGGACTAGATGTTTCTTATGTAGCCAGATATTTATTTTCAAAATTAGCATTTTCAGCCTCAAAATCCAAAAATCTTAAATCTGAAAAAAACACACACCAGAATTCTAATAAATCTGATTCTGAGGACTGGATTCCAAAGAACCCCATTTGTGAACCTCTCTTATGCTACAGTATACTCAGAGGGTCAAGGATGCCCTTCTGTGCAGCACACAACAGAGTGCACTGGCATGGGTAAGTGAGTGGAGTTGACATGTTATTGGCAAGCAGAAAACCCCCCTTGAAGGCATACTAGCTGAAGCACAGGGTTACTGGCTGTGGATGTTCTGGCAATAAGCAAGCTAATTCAGCATTAAAAAAGCTGAAGGTGTGCTTGTACTTCCTTTTTTTCTTTGTAAATTGAGGATTGCAACCTCCATAAGAGCACCCCCTTCACTGTAGTGCACTGTTTACTTTCATATAATTTTTTCTATCACTAAGTCACACTGCATCAGCATCACCATTGGGAAGTCGAGAGGGCTATCACTAAGTCACACTGCATCAGCATCACCATTGGGGAGTCGAGAGGGCTATCACTAAGTCACACTGCATCAGCATCACCATTTGGGAGTAGAGGGCTATCACTAAGTCACACTGCATCAGCATCACCATTGGGGAGTCAGAGGGCTATCACTAAGTCACACTGCATCAGCATCACCATTGGGGAGTAGAGAGGGCTATCACTAAGTCACACTGCATCAGCATCACCATTTGGGAGTCGAGAGGGCTATCACTAAGTCACACTGCATCAGCATCACCATTGGGGAGTCGAGAGGGCTATCACTAAGTCACACTGCATCAGCATCACCATTGGGGAGTCGAGAGGGCTATCACTAAGTCACACTGCATCAGCATCACCATTTGGGAGTGGAGAGGGCTATCACTAAGTCACACTGCATCAGCATCACCATTTGGGAGTGGAGAGGGCTATCACTAAGTCACACTGCATCAGCATCACCATTTGGGAGTCGAGAGGGCTATCACTAAGTCACACTGCATCAGCATCACCATTTGGGAGTGGAGAGGGCTATCACTAAGTCACACTGCATCAGCATCACCATTTGGGAGTGGAGAGGGCTATCACTAAGTCACACTGCATCAGCATCACCATTGGGAGTCGGAGGGCTATCACTAAGTCACACTGCATCAGCATCACCATTTGGGAGTGGAGAGGGCTATCACTAAGTCACAATGCATCAGCATCACCATTGGGCAGTCGAGAGGGCTATCACTAAGTCATACTGCATCAGCATCACCATTGGGCAGTCAAGAGGGCTATCATAAGTCACACTGCATCAGCATCACCATTGGGGAGTCGAGAGGCTATCACTAAGTCACACTGCATCAGCATCACCATTGGGGAGTCGAGAGGGCTATCACTAAGTCACACTGCATCAGCATCACCATTTGGGAGTGGAGAGGGCTATCACTAAGTCACACTGCATCAGCATCACCATTGGGGAGTCGAGAGGGCTATCACTAAGTCACACTGCATCAGCATCACCATTGGGGAGTTGAGAGGGCTATCACTAAGTCACACTGCATCAGCATCACCATTGGGGAGTGGAGAGGGCTATCACTAAGTCACACTGCATCAGCATCACCATTGGGGAGTCGAGAGGGCTATCACTAAGTCACACTGCATCAGCATCACCATTTGGGAGTCGAGAGGGCTATCACTAAGTCACACTGCATCAGCATCACCATTTGGGAGTGGAGAGGGCTATCACTAAGTCACACTGCATCAGCATCACCATTGGGGAGTCGAGAGGGCTATCACTAAGTCACACTGCATCAGCATCACCATTGGGGAGTCGAGAGGCTATCACTAAGTCACACTGCATCAGCATCACCACTGGGGAGTCGAGAGGGCTGTCACTAAGTCACTGCATCAGCATCACCATTTGGGAGTGGAGGGCTATCACTAAGTCATACTGCATCAGCATCTCCACATGAGCTTAGAATTTGCATCAGTGGTGGGGCCAGGCTGGGGCCATACTAGGAACATGTCCCAGTAAAACTGTATTGTGCCTGTTCTGTTGGGATAAAACAAAGGTAAGGTTAGACCAGATATACTGCTAAACCTCTTGTCACTGAATGTGGGACTATATGTGGCTTTCAAAATGTGGGAGAGTGACTCTCAAAATATGAGAAACTGGTTATGTAGCCCAGTGGCCCTCATTTGGAACACATCATAAAACACCAAGATACAAGCTCAGAACACAATCGAACAAGTGCCTTTATTTGCAAATTTAATTTTGTTTTAACATCACAGAAGAATAAGAATTTCTGCCTTCAGAGTCTTAATTTACAATGCCTCTGAGTGAGCAAAACTTTTCCATGTAGGCAGGATCAATTCTGAGGTGTCAAGTGAAGGATGTCCCTCACAGTGTGGGACAATTGAGAGATATGAGTCTGGGAGTAGGCAGAAGGTGGCACTGTGGCAGGTGAGGGTTTAGGCCAGGACTGGAATCGGACTCACGGCCAGGTACTGGATTAATAAATGGGGAGGGATAGATCAGCGAGGCCAAGGCAGGGAGAATTAGGACATACCTCTCAATCTCTTGTCACTGAAATGTGGACACTGAGCTAAAATGTGGGACAAGGTATCGAATCATGGAACTATGAGCTCAGAACACCGTGGATATCGGATTTGTATGCTGTAACCTACATTTGTTTCTGTCTGTCCTCAATGTGACAAGGTACCTTTGGAATTGAGCCTCTGTCTCAAAGGTTGTAAACCGATTATACAAATAAATAAATAAATAAATCAGTACTTTTATTTGAGTAGCATTTAATGTTTGATTTAGCACAATAAAGTATTCTGAATTTTCTTATTTAATCCTGTGTTAATGTGGGTATCACACTTTCTAAGTGGGATCGCACCTTTTCCAAATGGGGCAAAGTGAATATGAGGAATAAACTGAAGGACAGCTTTCCTAACATGGGGCACTCGATGGGTACAGATTAAAATGGCAACAGGATGTGTGAGCAAGTGGGTAAAGGCAGATGTGTCCAGATTCAGGAGACTGTGATGTGGTGCTGACCATGCTGGTTTTGGACATTGCTGAACAGGACGCTTAATCTGAGAAATGAGAAAATGGCCTGTCAGGTTTCTCTGTGACCCACCACAGGATGTTCAGACCGTGGCTGTACCCCAGTGAGTCCACATTCCTGCAGCCATCACTGACTTGCATGGTCCATATCCACAGTAAACAACACATACTTGTATGATCAGCACTCTAATTTCACCTGCTCATTTTTAAAATAAACCACGGTAGCATTTAACCAGAACTCAGACCTGATTTCCTCCTCCTCCTCCTCCTCACTCACCCCAGTACAGTTTCCATTGCAAAAACAACAAAACACAGACAGTGCGTTAGCTGAGACACACCAGAGAACACTGTCATACAAGTGCAAGATTTTCATGCCGCTCTGCCTGAAATAGTTAACCTGGCATGGCTTTCTTTACATTCTGGATATTGACATTTGTGTTACAGCGTAAGTAACTTTTAACATCTTTTATAATTATTGGATTTCACATTACTTTTTCTAAAAAAATTGTTTTACTTTTTTTGGGGTTCATGCATCTGTCTTTCCTGCACTTTGCTAATTTTCAATATTAGATTTCAGTATAAAATATAAAATGCTTGAAACTTTAATTGTGAGGGTGCTGTAAGTACTGCAAACCAGTTCTTGCTCATCATAAACCTTTTTTTAGATAACATTTAATATTTTAAATGCCTTTTTTCCACCTGAATTTTTACTGCTTGACCATAACTTTGATTGAAGTGTTTTACAGTCCATAACTGGAACAAGAATTGTGAGAATCACTTGTTTTTTAAGTTTGATAGTACCGGAGCTTTAGATGACTGGAGCAGGGGTATCATTTAGGATTAGCCAGGGGCTGTGGTTGAGACCTGCGTGATTTCTTTTCAACCCCTATAATGTTGAGACCTCTACAGTTTCTTTTCAGCTCCTATAATATCCATTGCGACCCCTGGGAACCCCTAAAACAAGGTTTCCTTAGCATTTGTTTTTATAAAATATATTTGGGGGGAGTTTTACCACCCCTATGATTCTGCTGAAATGGGACTTTGTAACTCCTCTGATACTGGTGAAACAATGTTACTGGACTGGAGACAAGTAATTATTCAGATGCTCCTAGGCAATCATATAAAACTGAAGCACTAGAAACCCTCGTATCATAGGGCATTTTGGCAATAAAATAAACTGGACAAAAGAACAGAAATATTATGTTACATTGATAGGTTCCTCAGTTAAGAACGCCATACTCAAGGTTTGGATTGAAGACCATTCACCATCCTTCAGTGAATGGAGACAGGAACGCATTGAAATTTTTGAAATGGAAAAACTTGCTCATCATGCATGTGGGCAAGGGAACAATGGTTTTTTCAAAATGGGGTTCTGTGTATAACGTATTAAGGCCACAATCTGCAGGACCTGATGCCTTTTGCATAGGTCAGTATTAGAATGGACGGTCTCCGATTCTCGTCTGACCCGCCACTACTCATAACCGACAGGTAGCATTATTATATCTCTGACCACAGTCAACCACTTTGTAGACAGACTGCTTATTCTATCTCACCCTTCTTTAGGGTCTGTACTGCTTTCTCCTGTATCTGTTTAATGTACTCTTGGACTATTCTTTACATTGTGGTATTTATACACTGGTCTTCGTGTAATCGAAGGTTCTAAGAATGATTTTAGTGAATATTTTTTTTGAGATTTGAGAAACGTTATAGTTTTTCAAGGTACATAGAATATAGGAATGATTATCAATGAAATGTTATTTTATTCATATTTGTAATTTATGTTGAACTTTCATAAGTGTCTTTTAGTCTTTCTTTTTTTACTTGTTTCTTGTTTTATTGTATGTCATTGATGACATCAACAAACATTTTCATTGGAAAAGTTGGCATATATATGCTTAGTCTGCATATAGGGTTTGCTGCCTGATCACTGTTGAAATACCAAATAGCACAGAAGAACATGATTTGAATGGTTCTGTACTCTAAACCTAGTTTTGTCTAATTGTTCGCCATAAGTAGTCAAAGGCCATATATCAACAAACTCCAGTGGACTGTCGATACCTTTGGTACTGTATGTATATCAGACATACAAGTTTTTCCTCAGAGTTTGGCAATTATCCTTACATGTGTTATTAGTTCGCAGTTTTTCCAAGGGGTGGTTTAAAATATTTGGGGCCAGATATTCAGAATCTTTCCATGCACAGTGTGGCTTCTCCTGCAAATTTCTAACACAGTGTTTTTTTACATTAAAATGCCTTGTTTATTCTATCTCACCCTTTTTTAGGGTCTGTACTCCTTTCTCTAATAAGCATCTAGCACCTAGTTCCCCATTTCCACTAGCCCCCCCTCAACTTTATTCTGTCTGATGGCTGTTTAATTCTCCATAACCCAGTTAGCAATCTGACCTCATAAAGCGATCTCCTTACATTTCTTCAAACCCTGGCATACATTACCCTCAATGAAGTTGCCATTTCTCATTGCCCACCCTCTCCCTGTAACAGCCCAGACAAGCACTTAAACACTTTAACTCTCCATTTCACCTCCAAACCCCTCCCTCCCTTATGCTCTGCGCTGCCTAATGGTTCTGTTTCAGCTGTATTTTCTATGGATCCCATTGTACCAATGACATGTTCCTGATTGTATTCACCAATGCACTGTGATGTATGTTTTTGGCCCCGTAATTCTGTTTGTATGTTATGTTACGTATTACTACTGTAGTGTTGTCTACCAGGACCTCCTTGTGAATGAGCTTGCTCAATGGAGTTTTTCCTGCAATAAACTTGAACTAGGTGTCTTCAGGTGGTTTCCATTTGAGATATTTAGTGAATCCCTGAGCCACTGAGCAGCCAAAGGGATTGCAGCAGAGAATCTAAAGATAACACAACATCTCAAGTGTATGTCACAGGATTAACATTGCCCCCCCCCCGTCCCATATCCATAAGTTGTCTATAGACACATGGATTCATTGTGGTTTGTGATATACCTTTTATTGGACCAACAAAGAAACAGTCTGTAGATGTTGCAGTACACAAATTGTCAGAGGCACATCAGTGTCTCTATCAGGTGTTTCAGCTATCCGAGTGGAGGAAGCAAGTTTTAAACCTAAACTTACATAGTTATTACACATGTTATGATACATTCATTTAGGAATATAATATTAAAGAAGCATATAATATTAAATTACTGCCTGGGATACAGCAATAACCCAGAGAGACAGATCAGAAGATTTCCAACTTGATTTATTCTCAGTGGGATAGTGGTATAACAATGTGTATTGGTTTTACCCACTCATCTATTCCCCACATCCTGTTGCAAATTGTTATCTCTTTGCAATGCAATTGTTTGTTTTAAAATGTCCAAACTATTCATTTAAAAGTGTTTTCTAGCATATTCTGTATTTGTGAGCTGGTGTCTAATGATGTGTAACTTAAACTATAAGCAGACAGACAATAGTTTGTTTCAGTTGTGGCTTATGGAAATAAAATAAAATCAAGCTTAATATTAAACAAATGCCTGATCAGAACTTTCAGGGACATTACTTGAATTTATTGTAACGACTAATGCTGGTGATATCACCAGAGACTCTGGAGAGTGACTGATTCCCATCGGATGGAGTTATTCTTTCAACAATTTAAAAGGAGTTATCATGCCTCCTCCTAATCTTTTCTCTGTTAAGTAGAATCTCAGGTCAGATAGTCTGTCTTTACTCTCTAAACCCTATACACAGTATCATCTGTTATTTTTGTTTCTACACTGAACTTTCAGATACGTTAAACCGAGGTCCTGTTTTCATTCTCTGTTGGTTGTTTAGGAGGAT
The DNA here is from genome assembly GCA_016271365.2 of Neoceratodus forsteri. Lineage (NCBI taxonomy): Eukaryota > Metazoa > Chordata > Ceratodontiformes > Ceratodontidae > Neoceratodus > Neoceratodus forsteri. Next base: position 535,059,432 of record CM028138.1, read on the forward strand.
GGGAAAGGTCCCTTGGCACTCCTTAAAAATGTAGGAGAGTTTATCCAGTGCCATAGCCCAATTTCCCCTATTTACTAGCCCATCAACAGAGTAACCTGGTTCTGTATCCTCATCCCAGGATAAGGCTAACAATAGGAAAATATTTCTGAGCCCTTCCTTCCTGGTCAACAAAAAGAAATAAATACATAACTAAATAAATAAATTAAACTCATTCTAATAGATCTATATATTTGTATCGTATGGTGACGATTGCTGTACAGTATACTCTATAACCAAGAATCAATACAAATGCACGAATATCTATCTTAATCTATTTATAATATTTCTCTGAATACAGACAAGGATTGTATTTGTGTTATTGCCACAGCTCTGTATTGTGACTCTTGTTTTAGTTGGGTATTTATAGTGTGACTCCTGTTTGACTTATGTAATATATACATCTATAGTTTATTAGGATACCATTTTTGTTAAACAGTTTTGCAGGAATTTTTTTTAAACCTCAACGATTTGTCATGACGTGTTTTGGACTGTGATACAGTGACAGATATTTATTTGATTTCATACAGTGACAGAATCAACCACAGTTGTGATCCAGAGCCCAGCTGAACAAGTCCACATAGCGGGGGACACAGTGTGGCTGAACTGCAGTGTAGAAGCAAAGTCCTTGGCAATGGAATGGGCATACTGGTACAAACAGCAGCAGGATGGCAGCTGGGACTTTCTGTACCAAGTGCACAAAGATGGCCTCACAGAAGGAAGGTATTCTGGGGCGGTGAACAGCCAAGGAAACTCCTTTTCCCTGCAAATTGATCATGTCCAAAGGAATGATTCTGGTATTTACTACTGTGCTATTAAAGTCAGTAGAATCTTCTTCTTTGGTAATGGTTCTAAACTGATCATCACAGGTATGTAGACTTGACAAAAAGGGAAAACAAGGCACTACGTAGTGTTTCAACGACAGATAGGAAAGATGAGTCTAGAGAATGAGCTGGAGTCTATACATTACATGGAGTGAAAAAACAATACTTCTATGCATATTATTTTAGTTGTGTAGTTATAGTGCAGACTTTCAATCTGTCCTCTGAACTCTGTCGCTAGTTATATAGAAAGCCAGCAGGTTAAACATAAAGTTGAATTAAAGTAATTATTTATTTGAAAATGTTTCATGTGGTAAGTCATGCAGAGAACAATTGTCTCCTTTACAATTATGACCTGGAGTTACAGACAATTAGATATGATGCATCATGTGTGCACAGAGAAGTGTTTAAATCACAGCGTACAACTCTTTCCTGGATGTAAAGTATGAATGTGGTACCGTTATAATTAAGTTATCGATCACTGAATATATAGAAACATAGAAACACAGAAGTTGAAGGCAGATAAGGACTGCAAGACCCATCCAGTCTGCCCATTTAGGATGTTCAACTCCCTCAGTCTAACCTCATATCGTAACTCCCCCACACCCATGATCATCTTTGTTGCTCTGCATTGCACCCTTTCCAGCAATCTAATATCCCTGTTTAGGTAAAGGAGCCAAAACTGAATGCAGTACTCCAGGTGTGGTGTAACCAGCGATCTGTATAATGGCAGGATCACCTACCTCCTCCTAGAGGTTATACCTCTTGCAATACAACCCAACATCTTGTTGGCCACTGCTGCTGCTTTCCTACACTGTGCTGAGTTGTTCATTGCTCCCATAATGAGTACCCCCAAATCTTTCTCCTCCTCAGTCACAGCTGACTGCACCCTTCCCCCCAGATGGTAGCTCCTCTTTGGATTATTTGCACTGAAATGCAGCACCTTTCATTTTTTGGTGTTGAAACCAAGTTGCCAGATGTCAGACCATGTCTCCAGCCTTGTTAGATCTTCCTGCAATCCCTACCATATAAGAGGAAGAATGTGTACACTGGCTTATGCCTGATATGTTAAATGTTTCAGAAATGTTAGGCTGACACTTCAGAGACTCACAAGCTAACATCATTGTTTGTGTCAATGGTTCTGTTAGTAGCGCTCTGTTCTCTGGGCCAGAAAGATCAGATGGTTGCAGTTTCAAGTCCCAGGTCCTGTGCATAGACTAATACCCGACATTGACACTTCAGTGCTGTACCATGGGAAGGGGGAAGAGATGATCTCCTTTAGTGTTAAAACCAGGTCCATTCAGCTCATCTCTGGGGGCTGCACAAGTAGACGTTATAAATCTTATGACACTGATTAAAGGAGTGCAATAGATATCCCCAGTGTCTCCACATTCCCTCTCTCAATGGCACAGGGTCTATGCAGTACAGCTGTGAATTTATTTATTTAGTTAAACATCAGTTTAGAAACCTACATATGAATGGGATATTAGTGCACTTAATAACTGATGCATGTACACTGTACACAGTCCTGTGCTGCTGTCATCTAACTCATTGCTTTGTAAAGTGTTTAGGGATTCAGTCTATATGAAAAGCACTATACAAAACCAAATATTTATTCTACAGTTCCTACATTAGCAGTATCTAATGCATTGCTTTGTAAAGTGCTTCGGACTACAGTACGTGTTAAAAGCACTATATAGTATATGGTTACCCTTTGCTATGTATAAAAATTAGCCTGCTCAAAATCCTTGTTAAGCACATTTTAAATCATTGTGGGCATTCCAAAGTGCTGTTATCCCCATTCTGAACAGTTGTTATGCACAGTTCAAAGGTCATGCAATTTTAAATTTCTCATTTATTCTACACATAGCTACTTACTAACTACTCAGTGCCCAAAGTCATACATTTTACCTTCCAAAAGTCAGGAAATCTAATTTTGTTATGTGAGTAGAACAAAGAAATGGCAAGATTTTTTGTTTTCACTTCAGTGGGCGTCTGTCACTGTAATGTAAAAACCAATATACTATAAAAAATAAAATATGGTCAACCACACACAACTCAGCATGTGTTTTCATTTCAGGGCTGAGATGACAGAATGGACTTCTCGAGCTTAGCTCTCAAGGTTCATATGCTGTCATCTCAACCCCTCAATGGAAACACAGCCTTGCTGTGTATGGTTGCCCATATATTATCTTCTATGTAAATCAAATTCTATTCTATTCTATTCTATTCTATTCTATTCTATTCTACAGTCCCTGCACTACCAGTGTCTAACTCATTGCTTTGGAAAGTGCTTTGGAATACAGTGTGTGTATGAAAAGCACTACATAAACTAAAATATGTTCTATTCTACAGTCCCTGCACTGCCAGCATCTAACTCATTGCTTTGGAAAGTACTTTGGAATACAGTGCATGTGTATGAAAAGTGCTACATAAAACACAATCTGTTCTATTCTACAGTCCCTGCACTACCAGTATCCAACTCAAAGCTTTGTAAACTGCTTTGGGATTTAGTGTGTATGAAACACCCACACATACAATCTAATTCTATTATACTGTCCCTGCTCTGTTGGCATCTAACACATTACTTTGTAAAGTGCTTTGGATACAGTGTGTATGAAAAGCACTATATAAAACCCAATTCTATTCTACTGTCTCCACACTACCAGTAACAAACTCATTGCTTTGTGAAGTGCTTTGGAATACAGTATATATGAGATACGCTACATAGAACCAAATCATAGTGTATTCTATTCCATGCACTACCAGTATATAACTTTTGTAAAGTGCTTTGGGATAAAGTGTGAATCAAACCCACTAAATAATACCAAGTTCTATTGTACAGTCCCTGCCCTACCAGTATCTAATTCAGTTCTTTGTAAAAAGCTTTGGGATGCAGTGTGCATTAAAGGTATTATGTAAAACAAAATGATAATCTATTAAAAGTGCTAGATAAAACCAAATTCTGTTCTGTTAATTTAGTACAGATAATCTGTAATAATTCTCATTTCTAGATAACACAGTAGGATCCCCTAGCCTGTTTATCCTGCCACCCGCACTGGACAAGACAAACTCCATGGAGATGGTTACTTTAGTTTGTTTGGCCAGTGATGTTGCCCTCACTGGAGTCCCATTCTCTGGAGGATTTTGGGAAAAGCTGAGAAAACACTGGAAGATGGTGGTGTGATAGGCAAAGACGGGACCTTCAGTATCAGAAGCCAAATTTCCATCCCGACACAAACATGGAAGGCTGGTGCTGTCTGCATTTGTCAAGCTAAATCCAGCTCTACTGAGGAATTAATAGAGGACAGAATATCAATGGATGGAGGTATCAAAAGTAGTTTGAATGAGTGACTTATCAATAAATACTGCTTGTGTAAATGGGTCAAGATGGCCGTAGCAAATACTGCTCTCTGATTGGATAAGTCAGGTCATCTGCCATGCCTACACATATGAACACATAGTGCTATATTTGTTAAGCTAAAAATCTTTAAGTGCCATATCACTCCAGAGTCCAGTTTGCTTTATTTTATTGGGATATATAGGTACGATGGTGTGTACTGAGGAGCACTTGGCCTGTTTCATGCCTTCAGCACATCTGCTGGAGGCTCCCTACCATTCCCTGTTATTTATTTTTTTCTCCTTATTAGAGTACCTAGCCTTCTGCATGCTTTCTCTTCTCTGCCTCCCTTTTTGTGGCTGTGGGCAGAGCCTACAACCATCCTGCTTTCACTTAAAAAATGGTGTTTCCATGGAACACATCTTTTAGGAGTTTTCAGTTACCTTGTTTACCTGTGTACGTCAGCCTGGGTCAAACACTGAAAAAATGGGGATTGAAGAAAAAATAGTGATTTACAGACACGTGTAAACCCGATCAGCGCACTAACCCAGTTGCTTTTGAAATCATGTTGAAGGTACTGAGTTCACAGGAATCAATGCCTGTAGAACCCAATTGTGCTCCACATGTAAATGGCATCACTTGTCAGATCATTCCCGGATGCATGCACTTTTAATGCATCCTCTCTTTTCAACCTAAAACTGCATGTACTGAGCATGCTTACCTCAAGTTTGCATCCCTGCTGGTATTTCAGAGATGTACGTGTAAACAAAATCGTGTCTCTGGAACTGGAATGAGCTGTTCATGTATACTGAACAGTGTTGAAACCAGAACTACCAACACCAATCCCGTTCCTCAGTCTCATGGTACATGTAAACCAGGTAACTATATCTTTCCATTCTGCAGATCTGCATGGCAGTTAAAAGAAATACTCCCTTCTTTCTGTTTAATTGGAATGATGGACACAGAACTCCAAGCTGCTTTTCTCAGGGAGCAAATGTGCACACCTTCCAAACAAATCTAAATTTCTTTAAAACTATTCAAGATGCACAAAACCAATGTGACTAAAAGTTGTTCAGGGCAAAAAGGCTGCCTCATTATGGTACTCACTAATGTGAATTCTTTATATTTTGTAAAATATGGTCTTCAAACAACCTCATTGTTTTCTCTCTTTGAGTGAACACAGTAGGAGTCATGCCAAACAAATGTAGATATCTCAGAAAGTATACAAGTTTTATTTGTCTTATTTATTTTTATTTTATTTATTTGAGATTTTGAAAAAGACCTTTGAGCAAAGCTCTTTTACAAAGGTTCCAAGTCAGGTATACAAACATTAGACAAAGTAAAATAACAACTACTGGTAAGACTCACTTTTTGCCTATTGTTACAGTGTAAATACAGAGTCATTTACATAAAACAAGGCAGTGCACATTTTCAGTAAAGAAAACAAATAGGCAGTATACAGCAGTTTGTGGGGATTATAAGGAGGATCCCAAAGGAGGTTCCATGGGAAAGATAGCAGGGAAGAAGATGAGCAGTCTCTGGGGAGGCTTTGTCGAGAGAGGAGAGGCAGTGGAGGAGGGGAGGAGGAGAAGGAAGAGAGACAAAAGGGGTGGGATGGGACAAGGAGAAGGGGATTGGAGGAGAGAAAAATGGAGGAGGGAGGCACAGGATAGGCATAAGGGAGGGGAGAGACATCCACTCGGGGCATATACAACCAACAAGAAAGTTGTTAAGGACAAAATGACATTTCAAATGAAGGTAGTCACTAATCTGAATTACATAGGAACATAGGAAGGTGTTGGTAGAAAAGGACCTCCAAGCCCACACACTCTGCCCATTTGCCTAGCACCTCTAGGCCTGCCACTGATCTCCCCCCACCTTTCAAAAGCCCTCTGTGCCTGTTCTACACTCTCTTGAGACCCCCACCAAATTTGCTCCCACCACTTCCCTAGGTAGGCCATTCCAGGAGTCCACCACTCTCTCTCTGTAAAGAAGCTTTTACTGATGTTGCCCCTAAACTTGCCCCCCTCCAGTTGGAGATCATGTTGCTTCTTTCTGGGGCACTTCTTCATCTGGAAAGGGTTTACAGGTGCTACCTTGTTTACCCCTTTTAGGTACTTGAAGGTCTCTATCATGTCCTCGCTCTCCCTCCTCATCTCCAAGGTGTACATATCCAGGGCTCCCAGCTTCTCATCATATGTCAGGTGACTAAGCCCCTTCACCATCTTTGTTGCCCTTCTCTGTACCCTCTCCACCCTTTCTACATCCTTCTTTGGTAAGGTCTCCAGATCTGGACCCCATACTCCAGATGAAGCCTGACCAGCTGGGTGTACAGGGGAATCAGAACATCTTCCCTTGTGCTGGTGATCCCTCTCCTGATGCATCCCAGCACTTTACTGGCTTTAGCCACTGCCCTACTGCACTGCCTGACCACCTTCAAGTCTTGAGAGATAAGGATACCCAGGTCCCTCTCTTTCATGGTAACCACTAACAGGTTGCCCCCAACCCGTATTCCTTTCTCCCATTCCTTCTTCCCAGGTGCATGATCTTGCATTTTGCCATATTGAGGGATAATTTCCACTTCCCAACCCACCCCTCCAACCTCTCTAGGTCTCTCTGCCTCCTTTCCACTCTGCCCTGTATGTCCATTCATTTACTGCTTTTGATATAATCTGCAAATAGGCTCACTGTACCCTCAAGCCCTTCCACAATGCTGCTTATGTAAATGTTAAACAGCCGCAGTCTCAGCATCAACCTCTGGTGCACAGTGCTTGTGACTCCCACCTCATCCGAGGGGACCCCGTTTACCAACATCCTCTACATTCTTCTGGCCAACCAGTTGCGCACCCTCCCAATAACCACCTTCCCTAGCCATTCCATTTTATACACCAGCCTTCCATGAGGCTATCAAAGGCCTTTCTGAAATCCACGTAGGCCACATCCACCTATCCCCCCGATCCACCTCCCTAGTGACCCTGTCAAAGAATGCTACGAGATTTGTCTGACAAGATCTGCCTTTGGTAAAGCCACACTGCCTTGGATCAAGCAGGCTGTTTGCCTCAAGCTATTTGGTGATTCTATCCTTAAGCAACCTCTCCATGAGCTAACGAACCACCAATGTCAGACTCACTGGCCTGTAATTGCTCAAATCTTGCTTTCCCCCTCCCTTAAGCATTGGGATCACATGTCCCATTCCTGCCCATCATGGAACCAAGTCTCTGTGATCACCACCATGTCCAGTTCCTCCTCAGTCATGATCGCCACCAAGCCTGGGACCTTGTTGCCCAGACTTCTGTTCATTAGATTTCTTAAAATATAATCACCTGAAAGGTAAAAATTGTGATGAAAAATGAAAATTCAGGTAATCAGATGGCCATAGTTTAAAAAATGTAATTAGTGCAGTTTAATGAATAGACTTATTTGAAAGGTTATTTTGCCCTGAACAACTTTCATACTGATGTTTATGCATAACTCATATACTTTTAGAGATATTTATATTTGTTTGGCATAACTCCTATGAAAAATGAAAATTGTGGTACTCAGATAGCTATAGTTTAAAAAATATAATTCATGCAGCATAATGAATAGGCTCATTTGAAAGGTCTTGTTGTCCTGAACAACTTTCATACAGGTTTATTATCTGTAAGTAAGTAAGTATACTTTTAAAGATATTTACATTTGTTTAGCATAACTCCTATTGTGCTTCAAAGCAGCCTCAGCTCTGCAAATTGCTTCAGCAAGACCGGAATAGTTCCATCAAAAGAAAGCTATTCCAAGATCAGATTTCACTGACTTGAAAGTTCACTACCTGATACAAGCTATAAACCAACTGAAGTTTTATTTTAAACCCCTCTGTTTGTGTCTGTGCTAGCATTAGTAAATGACAATGATTAAAAACACAAGGAAAAATAAGTTTAAAGAGGAGCTGACACCTTCAAGAGAACTTTAACAAAACATAATATTTAGATAAAGTTCAGCTTGTATTTCACATTAGTTCTTTTTTCCTCCTCTCCATTATTTATTGCTGAGGTCATTTGCATAAAAACATGATTTTTGCTCCTGAAGAGTTCATCTATTTCTGTTGCTGTCTACTACCTGATGTCATAATGCACTGCTTGTGATATCACAGTTACTGTCATGGCAACAGATTGTGATGTCACAGCAAAGCATTATGACTTGAAGTAGGGAGTAAGCTATAGAGGCAGATTAACTATAAAGTAACTGCAAGGGATAAAAATGATGTATTCATACAAATTTGCTCCGTAATAAATAATGGGGAGGAGAAATCTAGAACATATACAGAATACAAGCAAAATGTTACCTAATTATTATGTTTTTCCAAGTTTTCTTTGAGGCATCAGTAGCTCTTTAAGCAAAACATAGTAAATAATGTTAAAAGTCTTATAAATATGAAAATATATATGTGTTAAGTAGAAAATAGGTTAGAAATCAACCTGCCCTACTGGAAGTTAAGCATTCACCAGCTATTTCACACAGTGGTGTCAATCAAATGTTACACAGTGTACTGTTCAGATACATTTTTCTTAAACTCTGTGTACAATAAGTCTACATTACTCAAGAATAGTCAGACTTATACTATCTTAAACATGATATATCTGCAACTCTGTAACAAGTGACTAATGTATGTGTACATTCAAAATCCAAACCTAACACAGACCCCCTTGTAACTTGAGATACTGTTATCCTAATATGTCCATGTATCAACATGTGTCCATATGTACCTAATCTGCTGTTGTATTAAGTAACAGTTCTATAAATCTAAAACTGAAACAAAACACAACTGACAGTTTCAGCTTTTATTCAGGCACAGTTAAAATAGGGATCCTTTAGAGGTATGAATATGATTTATAAAAACAGACATTTCAAACAGCTGCACGTAAGTAAACAACTCCTGTCCCCTTTAATTCAAGAGTTATTTCTAAAATGTGCAGATGAGCATGGGGACCACTTTTTTCAGAGCATGCCACCACTGGGAGCAACCACTTCAAGACTACTACTAACATTCTCTAAATACAATCAGGGGAAAGAGAGAAGTAGTCTACCAGCACTGAGATCAATGTGGTTAAGGAACATGTACCATATATACCAATATATATATTGAACAATAGCACAATTAAGGTTTCATGCTTAGAAAAGACTTGGGATTTTAATCAACAACAAACTTACATATGTTTCACACTGCAATAACATAGCAAATCTAACAAATTCACTTTTTCGTAGAATCAGTGGTACTTTTGTCTCCAGAATCGAGCAGTGCATTATACCATTATATAGATCACACATCTGACCATATCTTGATTATGGCTCACCATTCTGGAGTCCTTACCTTTGTGGAGATGTGGACAAGTTAGAGAGGATACAGGGACAAGTCACCAAAACCATACCCCACCTGCTGGTTAGACTATAAAACCAGATTACACAAAATGGGCTGCATTCTCTCAAACTAAGAAGACTGTGAGGACTTACTTCAACTTTTAAGATTATTCAAAACTGACTTTAATGAGGCAATGTGGTATTTCCTTTGCTACTAGGAAAATTGGACCTAGATTAAACAATAAACAGTTAGACATAGCTAAATGAAAAACAAAAAAAAGACAACACTTTTTTTCAATAAGAACCTCGAAACTATGGAATACACTTCCCCAGGATGTTGTTGATGCCCCTTCCTTTATTACCTTTAAACTCAAACTGGACAAATGGTTAACTAGATTGGGGCCACTATTAATGATCCACATATGTGGAGGACAATGTCTATGGGCTTTTAGCCTTGTTTTGTCCCTCTGAACAAGTAGCCAAGTAACCAGAAATTACTGCTTAGAAAAGAATGAGAAAGTGACTGTGATGATGAGCAAATCCGAGACCAGATCTCTAGTTTGTTAATAGTCTTCTCCTGAGTCTGATTTTTATGGTTGTGTGGGCCAAGCTCCACAGATGTTATGCCATCAACAAATTTATAAAAGAGCACTGTGGAAGCATGTAACCAGATTGCTGTCTGATATTCTGCTCCAGTACTCAACATAGTTTCCAGTGATTCTGTTTATGCAGCCTTCCCTTCGTGTCGCATAAACATACTCACTTCCTAGTGCACTACTTTTCCTTTCCTAAGTGTGGATGTGATGGCCGCTGTATGCAACATGGTGGGGCAGACTTAAACTGTGCATTCACAAGTATCGTGCATATGTATGTAACCCCTACACCACCTTTGGCTAGTTGGCACCTCCCTTAAAAGAACTACTGACAACTACATGGTTTATAATTTCCTTTTGGCAGAGCTATACTCATGCTACCATCTCTAGCATTGGAGTGTATACCAGGTTCATTATCTAGAGGATGGAGGGTGGGAGTACATACTAAAATGGACCTTTTTATTTACAACCAGGTCCAGAGGAGAGGATGCTAGGCATATTGCTGGACCTAACTGCTGAGAAGCCCCAATAACGTTCACACTAGAAGCAATAAGCGGAATGTCCAAAGCAGTAACTAGGATTTTGCAGTATGGCTTTATTTACAAATGTTACTTAAAGCAAGGGTGGTCCCCAAATGTTTATCATTGCCATTATCAGAATTGTTTAGTGAGTCTCTGTGTACATGAGAGGTCAGAAGACTGGAGAAGGGGTCATGTGATCCTGCTCCACAAGAGTGGTAGCAGGGAGGGGCAGGAACTACAGACCAGTCAGTCTTACCTCAGTAGTGGGCAAGATCATGGAGGCACTCCTAAGGAAAGGATAGTGCAACACCTGGAATCCATAGGAGCACAGGATCCAAGACAGCATGGGTTTACAACAGGAAGGTCCTGTCAAACTAATCTCATAGATTTCTTTGGGTAACCATAGTGGTGGACCAAGGGAGAGCAGTTGATGTCGCCTACCTTGACTTCGGCAAAGTTTTTGATACTGTTTCACATAGAAGATTGATTAATAAGCTGGGTAGGCTCGTGGTGGGTCAGAAGTTGGTCAACTGGGTGGCAAACTGGTTGGTGGACTGAAAAAAGAGAGTGGTGGTAAACAGTATATAGTCAGAAGAGATGCAAGTCACAAGTGGAGTACCTCAGGGATCAGTTCTGGAGCCAGTCCTCTTCAATATCTTCATCAGTGACATTGCAGGTGGACTGGAGGGTAAGATTTGTCTGTTTGCAGATGTCACCAAAATCTGCAACACAGTAGATGATCCAGATGGGGTGGGCAGAATGAGAAGAGATCTGGATAAACTGGCAAAATGGTCAGAAGAATGACAAATGGGGTTTAATGCACAGAAGTGCAAGACCATGCGCATAGGGAAGAGAAACCCTGAAGCCACCTATAGGTTGGGAGGGGAGTTGCTGGCAATCACAAGGGAAGAAAGAGACTTGGATATCATCATCACAGATGACCTGAAATCATCCATGCAGACCACCAAAGCAGTAAGTAAGACTAGAGGGATGTTGGGGTATTTTAGTAGGGGTATCGCAAGTCATAAGAGGGAGGTAATAATCCCTCTTTACAAGACACTGGTCAGGCCCCATCTGGAGTTCTGCATGCAGTACTGGAGGCCGCACCTGCACAAGGACATTAGCAAAATGGAGGCAGTCCAGAGAAGGGCAACCAAAATGGTGCAGGGACTGCATCAGAAAACATAGGAGGACAGATTAATGGAGCTCAATATGTATACCCTAGAGCAAAGGAGGGAGAGAGGTGATATGATCAGAACATTCAAACATCTTAAGGGCATTAACAAGCTGAAAGAGCTCTAACATGTTTCAGTATAAGAAAATAGCAAGACAAGAGGACACAGCATGAGATTAGAGGAGGCTGATTAAGGGTAATGTGAGGAAGTTTTGTTTTCACAGAAAAGGTGGTGGATGCATGGAACGGCCTACCTCAGGTAGTGGTGGATATGAATACAGTGCTGGGCTTCAAACAGGCATTGGATAGGCATGAGGGAGCAATACAGATGAGTACGAACAGATAGGCCATTGACAGAGCAAAGGCCTATGGCACATTCATAAGGTAGAAAAAATGTGCAGACTGGATGGGCCTTGTGGTCCTCATCTGCTGTCAACTACTAGGTTTCTAGAGGCATACTCTCTTTAGCGAGACACTTTGCTAGGCAGTACTGTTTTCCACAAAACACATCTCTCTCTCTTCCAAAGTGTATATCTGTGGGATGTGCCATACACTTTAAACATTTTCCACACATTTTCATTTCCAAAGTGTATATCTGTGGGATGTGCCACACACTTCAAAATCCACCTGGTGCATGGTCGTTGCCCAGGGAACATCGGTGTCCATCCACGAGCCACTTTGCCCTGCCTGAAACTCCAGATGGCGTTCCTCATCCTTTGCCTCAAACAGCCTCTGCCATTCCTTCAGGGTTACACCAAATGAATCTCCAATACCCAATAAATTGCTAAAGACTCCAAACTTTCACTTTAAATTAAGCACAGTTGTGGTGAAAGTGGTCCTGGCCAGTGTGATCTAGCCTTATCTAGGGCACGCACACCTCAGACAACTCCCTCAGAGAACAGTCTGAAATTCTGCACTCACATATTAGTTGTTCCTTCTTCCCAGTCATGGAAAGAACAAAAGGCACCTTTCTTTCTCTGGTAGCTGTCAGATTCTACTCATTTATTTATTTATTTATTTATTTAGTACTTAGGATTGCAAGGAGCTAGAAGGCATTTGTCCATTTTTGCTCCTATAGGACCAGATTCGAAGTACCTCAGTTTCTCTCTCCCCTTAATTGGTAAGTGTCTAACTTTGTTTTTGTTTTACTAATTACTGCTTCAGTGGGCAAACCATTCCATGCACTCACCACCCTTGATGTCAAAAAATGCTTTCTGACATTACTTCAAAATTTTAATCCACTGACTTGTAGTGGATGCCATCTTGTTTACATAATACCTTCCTTAAATTTTATGTTCTTCCTTAAAGCAGCTGTGAAGTTCAGGAACTTCAGGGCAGTGCCCCTTGGATCCACAAGAACTGCATTCTCTCTCATTCCCTTGGAGTGAAACTAAACAGTCCTGCAGGCAAAACTGAAGATTTTACCAAACTAGGGTGAGAAATACCAGGGCTCCCTTTGACAGAGCCCCAATGACAGACCTTCTGCCAGTCTAACTGCCACACTTGAACTTATTGTTGAACATTCTAAGCTTCCCAAGATCAGCTGACTCTAAAATGGTTATGCTGCTGTGAGAGTTCTAAATGACATAATCATCCTTCTCTCAGACTAGATGAGTAAACAATGATATCATTATGTAGAAAGACCCTAATGACCTCCCCACCAGCTGCCTTTTCCTACCTGCCTAAGACTAGTACTAATGGGATTCTAGTAACCCAAGGAGGCTGGGTTGTTACACCTAGTTATGTCAACACCGCCATGTTGTGCAAGGCTGACTCTGTAGCAAACTGCACATGTGCGAGTATCACGCATGCACAGTACTGTGCAGCGAGAGCACAGCATATTTTGTTCACCACTCTTGCCACTTCTAAGAGCTCTCCACAGCCATATTGGCTCTGACAAGAGCATGTTCTTTTTGACAGGATATGTATATGGATACATTAAGCTTTGGCGAATGCCCATGGATTTGTGTGGACATTTCTATTAAATTTTGGGAGCTCGTGTCCCTTTTGGGCAATCCAGCCATCTGATTCTATCTCTTTGGATACCTTCATCTGTGGAGCTCCAGTGAGTACAGATGTCAATGTTACAATACAAATCCACTGTTTCCTGTGGTTTCTCCTTACTGAACCCTGTCTGCAACTTACATTTATAATCTCTGCTATAATGCATTGTCTATGTATGACTTTATCTTTACCAGGTTTTTGTTGTAATTGTTTTCGTACTTTTGATATCTTGTACAATAACATGAAATGTGCTTTTGTATTCTCACACTGTTTTACTTGAGGTGTTTTAACCCCTACACTCCCACTACCCGCTGCAGCTGTGAATGATCCTATCCAATGATTGGCTCATGAGGTCATGGGGAGTACTTAATCAGCATGGTTAGAACAGGAGCCTTCCCCCTGATGAAGATCCACCTGATCAAAGTGCTGAGGCACCTGTCTGTGGTTCTTGTGACTGTAAAGCAATTCTTGTGGGGGGTAGGAAGAAATAGGCTGTTGGTTATCTAGGATCTGCGGCCTATCCTGTAGGTAGAGAAATGGGCAGACTAGATGGACCTAGTGGTCCTTATCTGCCATCAAAGTCTATGTTTCTATTTCTCACCCACTGCTGTGCACCCATTTTGGTGCATCCCTGCTCTGTGCAATAAAAAATTTAAACATTGCTGACTTTGGATTAAACTACCAATTTGTGCTATGTTTGAGTGCGTTCTGTTGTGAATGCGCACTGTTCTTCTTATATCACCCAGAGGAGAACCTATATATCCCAATGAATGCACACTCTTCCATGTGTAATTGCTTGCCTTTACCTGTTTACTACATAGCTGTTATCTATAATATAGTGCCAGGATGTTCTGTAATATAGGCATCAAATTTAACTTGGAAGCATGCATATCAACTGTGATAGATTCTAAAGAAGAAGGTAAATAAGTTAAAATTAACATTTTCTTTTTATGCCTGTTTAATATCAAAAGATGCAAAGGAAAACATTGGATAATATGGAAAGGGTGGGGCTGGACCAGTGGCGCAGCAATAGTGCTACCTCCGCTGCGCTTGGCATCCTGAGATCGGAAACAGACTCGTGCTACCAGGGGTGGCAGGGAGGGGAGGTCAACCCCATCATCAACTGCCACCAGGTGGATGCCAGTTGGAAGTGCAGACTGGGGAGACACGTAAGGGAGGGGCTGCTGGTTTGGCATCGTGCATGTGTGTACAACCACATGGCATGCACTACTGCCTGTCTATGGGGGGGTGAGCAGGACCAGAAAATGGAAAAAGGCTCTGTGGGCTCATGAAGACCAATGCATTCCTTTCCGACCTACACCAACACTGGGAAGGCTGCCAGTCACCAAACGGAATTATGTACTGTGTGGAGGATGGCTCTCTCTTCCTTGCCCTGCCATGGGTGGGAGGGACAAGCAGTGGGGACCTGTGGTCAGGTGAGTTCTCAGGGAGGTGGTAGACAGTCGGGGAAGTGAGGTTGGGGCAGATAAGCCTTTGCAGCTGCAAGGCAAAAGCTATATGGAAAACAGTAATGAAAGGGTTTCCTTTAGTATCTTTCTACTCTAAATGTGAAAAGTATTGTCAGCTTTCCTATGACATCACCCAATTCACATGAATACTTGTACATCTATATGGATTTCAAAAGTGCTAAACAAGTATCAGTCACTTTTCCATTTACTGCATAGCAAAAATAAATAGCGCACACAGTGCAGGAGTAAATGTTTATTTTGCAGGTAAAAGAAACTCAGACCATAGCTGTTGGTCGGAAAGTAAAGCTCCATTAGTGCTTTGCTAAACTTATTATCTTTGTCAGTTTTCAATTATAATATTAAACAAGCAATTGTCAGTGCCAAATGTTGTCTTCCTGGCATTGGCATTGGTAGTGCAGGAGTTAGAGAGATGCATGCATAATGGGAACGGCAGTGAAGTATTGAACTGATGCCAATCCCACGCCCACCCTGTAGAGACTGACAAGATTTAGGGTGGGCCTTTGGGTCATTGGCCAAAACGCTCATGCCATTTCACCTCACCCTACCCTACAGACTTCGACAAGTGTTGCGGTGTGCCTTGGGGTCTTCGGGCCTTATGCTTACCCCATTCCATAAGGAAATATGCTGAGATGGGTGCAGTATATGAGAATGGGGTGAACTTTGGGGCTAAAGAGTCCAAGGCACACCTCGATGCCTGCACTGGCTGCAGGGTGAGGGTGGAACTGCATGCCATTAGAGCTGACAATTGCAAGGCACATCCCTGACGCCTGTCAGTCTCAACAGGGTGAGGCATTACAGTTGAAAACCCTAATGCCCCAGGTATTTGTTGGTATTTTCACTCCAAATTTTCAACATGAGCTTTTTGTGACCCTGCCTCATGAACAGTGGCGCTATTAGTTCATTAGCCAAAAGGTGATTTTTCACAGCGACTGTACCATTTGGTGCCACAGGTGCGAAAACACATTTCAGGCAGCATGTGAAAAATGACACCTGTACTATACATGAGGAGGTGTAAAAAATGGTAACGTTGAAAATCTGGGTGGTAAAATATGTAAAAACTGGTGAAGTCACAAGCATGCGTATTAACTGCACAACGCACGCCTGGAACGCAATTATTTGGGGTATTTTTTTAACCAAATTTTCAACATTAGCATTTTGGGACCTCTGCTGATGAACAGTGGCACTGTGATTTTGTTAATCTGTCCTAAACTTTAATTTCCCACAGTGACTTCGCCATTGTGCATCAGATGTGCAAAAAAAACATTTTGGGCAGGATGTGAAAAATGACACCTGTATTGTTCATAAGGAGGTGTGAAAAAATGGCAGTGTTGAAAATCTGGAGTGAAAATATTATAAATTCTCAAAGTTACAAGCATACGTGGAAACTGCGCAATGCATGCTCGTAACACAGTCATGTTTTGGAATTTGTCATTTCTTCACTTTGCAGTTGGCGTTTGAAGAGTGCAAAAGTGTTCCTGGCCCACTGAAGATCGCTGCTCCCAACCTCCACAGGTAAGTATGGGTGAGGGGGGTGCAGGCGGTGAGGTGCGCAGAGGGAGGGTGCGAGTTGGAGGAGGGGGCTAGCGACAATGACAAGGGACCATTTTCTTTTTTTTCATGTTAAAGTAAAAAAAAAAGATGTTGTAGGTCCATTTTTGTTTTACAGGGAAACTGGATTTCGGCACGCTGGAGTGGGCTCCCAGTGTGCTACTGTACTGGGGATAAATGCTGACCCGGGGATTGGGTACCTCGAGGTCAGAGAATATGTGGTGGTGGTGCATCTGACACTGGGAGTGAGCATCCCGATATTAGTAACACCACAGCAGGTTTTGGCATGCCGGGGTAGGCTCCCAGTGTGCCACATTAAAGGATGTTTGCGGGGGAATAAACACCCCAATGTTACCAGGCAGGTGGTCCGCCATCGCAATCAGATTGCGCTTAGAGTACAAGTGCCTTCAGGATCTGAATACTCCCAGCCCATACGGAGCTTAGGCTGTGGTCTGCTCCACATGGCTAGAAGAAACGTTGGTGCCACACATAGTGGAGGCAGGCGAGGAAAGTGCCTCCTCCCATATTTTAGGCAGGTAGTGGTGGGGTGGCAAGGCAGAGATGTTACAAAGTAAACAGCTGTTTGCTCTCCTGCTGCCGCCATGTTTATCAAAATGTTTCCTCAGGAAGGAAAGGCACGTATGAGGCATGTCATCTCTGCTGCTGCATGACAAGTTTGTCTCTGATTGCAGTGGCACATTTGTTTCAAGTTGGTGGCACTTTGCATAAAACTTGTGTGACTGCTAGCATGCTCGCTAATTGATGAATGAGGGATGCGCCTTCTAAAGTGTGCCCTGCATTCACCAATGCTGACACACCTCTGCATTTCTCCTACTACCACAAAGTGTTGCTTGTGCATGCACAAGACAACATGAAAACAAGCATTTGTCAATGCCGAATGTTTGCTTGCTGGCATTGGAAGTGGTAGTGTAGAAGTTACAGAGCTGCGTAATAGGAATGGCAGTGAAGTATTGAACTGAAGCCAACCCCACCACCACCCTGCAGAAAGTGACAGGCACTGGGGTGTGCCTTTGGGTCATCAGGCATAACGGCCACGCCATTTCACCACACCCCACCCTGCAGACACTGACAAGTGTCACGGTGTTCCTTGGGGTCTTTGGCCCTTATGCGCACCCCATTCCATTAGGAAATACGGTTAGATGGGTGCGATATAGGAGAATGAGGTGAACTTTGGGGCTGAAGAGTCCAAGGCATACCTCGATGCCTCTCACTGGCTGCAGGGTGTGGAATGGTATGAGCATTACAGGCAAGAATCCTAAGTCACACCCCTGATGCATGTCATTGTCTACAGGTTTGGGCATTATGGTTGGAAACCCAAATACCTCAGGCATTCATTGGTATTTTCACTCCAAATTTTCAACATGTTTTTTTTGTGACCCCACCTCACGAACAGTGGCAATATCAGTTTGTTAACCGAAAGCTGCTTATGCACAGCGACTACGGCATTTAGCACCACAGGTGCAAAAACATTCCGAACAGGATGTAAAAAATGACAGTTGTACTGTTCATGGGGAGGTGTAAAAAATGTCAATGTTGCAAATCTGCAATAAAAATATTTTAAAAACTGGTGAAGTCACGAGCATACATAGAAACTGTGCAACGCACACCCGTAATATAATTAGGTTGGGGATTTTTTACAGCAGATTGTCAACTCAGGCATTTTGGTGCCTCCGATCATGAACAGTGTCAATGTGATTTTCTTTATCTGTCCCAAACAATGATTTCCCACAGCGACCACACATCTCTGTGCTGAAAGTGTGAAAACACACTTCGGCCATGTTGTGAAAAATGACAGCTGTACTGTTCATAAGGAAGTGTGGAAAAATGCCACTGGTGAAAATCTGGACTGAAAATATTACAAAGTCATGAACTTACGAGGTTCGTGGAAACTCCGCAATGCTCACTCATAACACAGTCATTTTATGGACTTTTGTCACCAAATTTTCAACATAACCATTTTAAGACCTCTGCTCATGAACAGTGTAACTGTGATTTTCGTAATCTGTCCCAAACATTGCTTTCGCACACCAACAGCACCATTGTGTGCTACATGTCGTGAAAACACATTTTGGGCAACATATGAAAATGGCAGCTGTGCTGTTCAGAAGGAGTGTAATAAAATGGCAATGTTGAAAATCTGCAGTAAAATATTAAATTCGCAAAACTTACGAGCATGCATAGGAACTGTACACAACTGCGGCTCCCGTAAAACAGTCATTTTAAGATATTTCCACCAAATTTACAACATTGCCATTTTAAGACCTCTGCTCATGAACAGTGTCACTGTGATTTCTTAATTTGTCCTGCATTGATTTTGCACACCACTGCGCCCATTGTGCGCTACATGGTGGAAACATGTTTTGGGTGAGATGTGAAAAATGACAGCTCTACTACTCATAAGAAGGTGTGGTAAAATGGCAATGTTGAAAATCTGGAGAAAACATTGAAATACGCCAACTTACGAGCATGCATATAGGAACTGTACAACGACACTGGGGAAACAGTCATTTTAGGAATTTTTCACCAAATTTTCAACATATCCATTTTAAGACCTCTGCTCATGAACAGTGTCACTGTGATTTTCTTAATTTGTCCCATACATTGATTTACCCACCGACTGCGCCATTGTGCGCTACATGGACGGAAACACGTTTTGGGTGAGATGTGAAAAATGACAGCTGTACTGCTCATAAGAGGTATGGTAAAATGGCAATGTGGAAAATCTGGAGTGAAAATATGAAAATTTGTGAACTTATGAGCGTGCGTAGGAACTGCACAATGCAAGCTCGTAAAACAGTCATTTTTTGGAATTTTTCCACCAAATTTTCAAAATAGGCTTCTTGAGAGCCCACCTTATGAACACTGGCAGTGTCATTTGGTTAATCAGTCCTGAAAGGTGATTTCGACGCAGTGACTGCGAAATCACCCTTCGGGCCGAATAACGCCATGACAGTGACAGCATTCACGAGAAGGGGACCCAAAAACCCCATGTTGAAAATTTGGTGCAAGAATTCCAAAAAATGCTTGAGATATGCAACAAAGTTGAAAAAACCCTATCTATCCCATTATACAGCTTACCGGCATTTCCTCAGTTTGTGGTCGGCTTTGAAGAGTGCAGACGTGTTCCCGGTCCACCGATGATCATCACGCCGAGCTCGGAGGTAAGTATAAGGGTGAGGGGTGTAGGAAGGCAGGGTGCGCAGTGGGTGGGTGCGGATTGTGGAGGGGCAGGAGACTGTGGGACTGTTTTTTTCTTTAGAGGTTTTTTTTTATTCACGACGGCAGGGATGTTTGCCACACGCTGGGTGGGCTCCCAGCATGGCACAAGGACGACTGGGGTGTGGGCCAATGGGGATTGGGCACCCGTCAGCCATAGTATCTATTGCCATGCTGAGGTGGGCTCCCAGCGTGGCACCTCGAGCCTGTACTCTGGGGGTGAGGACAGTGGACCCAGCAGAGTTGGGCACCCCGTCCAGCTATACCATGAGTTGCCACACTGGGGTGGGCACCCAGTGTGGCATGTGGAAGTCTTTGGGGAGGGCAGCACAGCTGACGGATTAGGCACCCCGTTGGCTATACAGTGTGTGCGTGGGGTGGCATACATAGTATGCATGCGTGTGTGTTTGTGTGTGTTTGTGTTTGTGTGTGTGTGTGTGTGCATGTGTGTGTGTGTGTGTGTGTGTGTGTGTAGGAGGGCTGCGCGCGGGCAGGGAGATATCTGATCGCAGCTCACTGAAGTGTAGCTCCCCCTTTCAACTGTACGCCACTACATTTTGGAGCTGTCATAGACAGCTCCAGCATGCATTGGAGGACTGGGGCCGTGCCTGCCAACACACTGACTGAATTGGAAGAGGGGCTGACACACCTCCGAAAACTCGGATGATGGCACTGTGTTTCTTGCACATGCGTGCAAGCAAACATAATGAGTTGGAGAAAGTCAGCTTCCTATCAGCATCCAGGACCTGGGGAGGTATCAGACAGCACTGACTAGTAGATAACCAGTCCTTGTGCTTGCCTGCTTGTTTATCAAACCGATCAGTGAGCTTAAATCAAATGTTCACATTTGAAAGCAGGTGCCATTTTTTGTCTCACTTAGTAAGTGCGTGAGAGAGCCCCAAACCCAACCCCTACACCACACTTTGTTTGCTGACTAGATCAGACTGGCTTCTCTAAAATAGCAACTTAAGAAAAAAAACAATAGTAAAAGTGAACATAAGCACCACTGACCTTTTACTGTTTTACCTCAGCTGCTCAGTCATCACGCACAAATGCAGAGTAATATGTAGTCTCACGCAGCCTCACTCATTACTGGTCTCAAGTCAGCAGCACTGAGAACTTCACTATTTTAATTCAAATTGCAAATACAGTCTGTCTCTATTCTTGATTGGCAGTTCTCAGTAATGGTAGTTTACTCACCTGGTAAAGGTGATTATAAGAGCACCTTTTTACAGCACTCCGAGTCTCAACACATGGGTAATAGTGCTCTCCTTTCAGGCTGATGCACAAAATAAATTCCAGAATCGAAATTCGATACGTCTCCTCCCCTCTGCCTCTGGCTCCTCTCCTGTAGCTCCCAAATTCCTCAGTTCTTTTGTGCATCTCACTTAGGCTGGTCACAGATTTTTGGCTCTCTGCCAAGACTTTTAAGGTAAGAGTTTTTAAAGTTATAGCTACTCCCTTGAGATCATATAGCCCTTTGGCTTTAATTGTTAATGTATCTTTAAAGCACCAACTGGTCACCTAGACTGGTGCTGGAGCACGTTGTTTAATGCATTTAAATAGCCTAGCCAGCGTGGCGTCAGAGCCAGTTAGATCTTTGTATGTCTAACTCTTGTGTTTGGGTACTTACAATATCCCTCTCATTTCCTCCCTCAGTTTACCTCATTCTGCTGAGGGAGTGGAACAGGCGCCTGTATCAAACCAATCAGTTTCCTAACAGTTTCATTGCCAGTGCCTTGCTCACCCCCAGTTTACCTTGTTCAACCAGAGGTAGTGAGATCACCACAGTGGTTATCCCCAGGTGGAGGCGTGAAGCTCCTCTGATCTGCCATTGATTTTACCTTGTTCAACTGCGAGGCGAGAGCCTGCTGGTGGGGATTGAATCTCTCCCTTCTAATATTGCGCAAATCCACAAAGAAAAGGGCACTATTGCAAAAGCCCTTACCTGCATCAAGCAGGGTCCTGCTTCGTAATTGCGAGTGTGCTGTTCCTCATGCCCGAGCTCACTTCATGCAGCGGGGATGCCCGCTTGACTCTCCGATTGCCTTACTGCCGAGCTTGTCTCCCGGCTTCCCACAACTAAACCTCAGATTCGGTGGATGCTAGGCGTTCGCTTTTTGCTACTCGAGAAGAGCCTTTGTTTGGGAGTGGCGCAGCCATTTTAAAAAGCTTCCACGTGCTTCTTGTGAAGGCTTCAGTCTTCTCAAGCAGCCTCAGTGCAACTTATGGCAGTCCTCACCTAAGATGGCGGCAGCCTATGGAAACACCTCCAAAATGGTGAATACAAGCGGCGATCCTTAAAGGGTCATTCTCTCAACGCTTGCTTAAAAGGGAAATGGAGAAGTTAAAGCATAAAAATAAACTCTGGGGCATCGTACCTTATTAAGAGAAAAGGACACTTTTGGAAACAAGTAGAAGTCTGATTCTTTAAAATACAGAAGCCGGATGTATATCCTCCAGGCCTCTGACTGGTATAAGTGAATTTTTAAACAATATGCTAATTACTCAGGAAAAAAACTGGCTATGCAGTGATATTTATTTAGTTATTTAAGAGTTTTACCAGGAAGGCATAAGCAGGGTACCACTCGATTCCAGACGCCCTGGGAGAAGGGGAGATGGAGAATACAGAGGAAATACAAGTTTCTATACAGTCATAAAACAAATTTGACAACAGCAATATATACGTACAGAGTCATTGCAGCAGAAGTAAGAAGAAATACAGGTGGAAACCAGCAGTACACACATATTTACAGAGCAAAACAACAGCATCCATATAATGGAGAATACAAGGTATATACACAGCAGACAGCAAGATTGCTAACCGTGCAGCTGGCATGAACAAGTAGTGGTGAAGTGTCTTAAGAAGTGCATTTAGGTGAGGAGTGCAAGTGGAGTGTCTAGTATCAGCTGGTAAGGAATTCCATAACTTTGGCATTCGGTACCTGAAAGCAGCCTGGCCAGACCCTGTGGATATGTGTGGATGTGAAGTAGCTGGGAATCAATGTTCCTGAGTGAGTAAGCTGGTGGGGGCATAACAGCTAGGGCGGCCGCAAGGTAGGAGGGAAGGGTCTGTGACCAGAATTTCACAATGATTCTAGCACAGTGTATCAATCTCCGATTGTGGAGAGATGGGAGGCCTAACGAATGGTAGAGGTCGCAATGATGGGTAATGGGAGGGCATTCCAGGGAGAAACGGCAGAATGAGTGGTAGAGAGGATCTAGTCTGGACAAGGAGGACTTAGGGGCTACACTTTAGATGACATCCCCGTAGTCCATTATTGGGAGGACCATCTTTTGGACGATTGCTTGGTGCATAGGCAGGGAGATGCAACTTTTATTCCGGTATAACACACCCAACATGGGGTGTTGCTTCTTATGTATAGCGTCAATATGTGCAGTGAAGTCCAGATGCTGGTCTAACCAGACCCCAGGGTATCTGAAAGAAGTATAAACCTCCAGGGGGGCGCATCTAGTGTGTGGAAAATGGGGTGGCAGGGATACGGGAAAGTTTTACCCTAGTGCCGAATGTTAGGGAGACAGTTTTTTAGGGTTTAGAAACAGCTGATGAGAACAGAGCCAGCATTGGACAGTGTTGAAATCCTGCTGTAGACAGGCAGCTACTGTGGAGGGGGATGACCCAGGAAATAGGTCGGTAGTTACCCAGGGAGGAAGGGTCGCCTTTGGTGAGGGGGATGACTGTGGCATGTTTCTATTATATCTCAAGGGGCTATTAATTTTACACTGCATTCAAATCCTGTTGCAGCAGTAAGCCAGTTTTTCTAATACAGAAGCTTGATGTAACTTCTCAGGGCTTCCTTTTGATATAGTGATTGTTATTATACTATGATCAGCCAGTAAGTCACAACCTGATTCAGACAATTTCCAATGCTGCTTATATTTTTCAGAAAATAACAATGGCATCTACAAGCAGTAGGTGCTGGCTGCTTAAAGTCCACTCTGGAGGTCATATTTCCTTTAGCATGCCATGCCCCGTGATAAGTGATCATCCTGTCATGTTTATCCATAATGCGAGAGCCATAGAACTTACTCTGACTGGTGGTCCCCAAGAACCAGCTATGATCAGCTTGTGGCAATTCCACTCCGTTGACATCGGTTTCACCTTGAACGCTAAATGTTAATGCTGTGCAGATGTACTCCCTCAGATAAACAACACTGGCATCACCACTGATCCAACGTGATCAATAACTATCTGTCAGCACCCATCACTATGTCAGCTGGCCGGGCTGTGTTTTGGCTGGTTTTACATCTTCTGCCCTCCCAGTTATAGGACATGGAGGCCACACGTCACCCCCCCTTGGCTATGTCTATCACTGCTCTGCTCAACAAGGCACAACCCCAGCACATCCGTGGTCATTTTCTCCAACCATTTTACACCTAGGGGTGCTATTCCCCTTCCCCCATGACTGCCCTAGCAGTTGGCATTCCTTACAGACTACAGCAATAAGGGGTGTAGTCCTAAGCTTGCCCCAGTTAAGGGGGGCACTCAGAAGCATGAGCCACATTAAAATCACTGGTTACTACTTAGAGCCAGTGAGTTTAGGGACAGAGGATGTCAATTCCAATCCATCTTGCCCCCCCCCTCGCCTGTATCAGAGGTCTAACAGATATTCAGTGGTAGGCCAAGGAGGAACAGTAGGTGCAAGAGGAACAGAACTTAGAAGTCCTACTAGGGGAGATGCAACATCCCCCCATATTAAAGCTATGGGATCCAGCAACAGTTATGACAAAAGATCAGACATTGAATTGACTGCCCTCAGGAGCTTATTGAGTACCCGCTGAGGGGGGTGAAAACACTGTGGGACTTGGGGGTGAAGGCACTATAAAACAAAAGTCTCAGGGCAGGATCTACAGAAGGGGGAGAAGGGTCCGCAGCTGCGGGGAAAACCTCAGCGCTAGTGGGAAACCACTTGCGAAGCTGCAGGCTGCCTGCAGCTGCGGGCATTCAAGTAGGTGGAGCCGGAGTATGACCGGCTCCACGGAATATAGCAACTTGTGGATGCTGTCAGCATGGACAGCACTGCAGCTGCGGGAAACTGCTATGGGCAGCAGAACCCGCCATAGCACCCTCCGCAACTGCTATGGCTATGAAATGCAACTGCCGCAGATGTGGACGATTTCAGACCACAACGGCAGTTGCGAAGGGAAACTTTAAAAGCTTCTCTTTGTGGATCTTACCCCCAGTATTTAAAGAAGGAGAAGAAGAAGAAGAATCAGCATTTATATAGCACTTTTCACACACAGTATCCCAAAGCACTTTATAAGCAATGCTAGACTGGTAGTGAGGTGACTGAATGTGTGGTGGCAGCCATATCACACACACAGCCTGGATAATTGCATGAACTGGTTTATGGTAAGGTTGACCAGGACACCAGGAATGTTCCCTGCCCTTTGCAAAGAGTGCCCTGGGTTCTTTCACTTCCACCTGGACAGGCAGAAGGGACCTTGGTTTAACATCTCATCCAAAGGACGGCGCACCCCAGCAGTATAGCAGCACTCTAATACTCAGATGCCAGCAATTTTAGGTGCAAGTCCAATCCCAGTGTGGGACGAGAACCCACAACCTTCTGGTCTAGAGGTGGATGTGCAACCAACTGAGCCATGCTGACACCCTCTCAAACATCTCAAACACAGCTGTTCCTCTTACTTATTTTCCAATAATGTTTAGTCAGTTTTAAGTTTTTTTATATTTTATCAAACATTTCACCAATAACTAATTTTCTAAGTGCATTAATACCATCCAGGATGGGTGGGATGGGTTATACGCACCATCTCTGTCAGATATTATTGCTTACTTAATATTCCCCCTGTTTTTCCTTCCTTATGGATCCCCCTCCATGGTTCGTCTCTGTAGATACACCATTCCTTTGACTGGGAGAGCAGGTTAGAGGTTGCTATGGCTGGCAGGAGTGTATGAATTCCTGGTGGCCACATCCTCCCTCCCCAAGAGTCGAGAATCTCAGACCCCGTGATGAGCCTGGCTCCCAGACATCTTCCAAGTCAGTCACTGGTAAATTTCCTTATTGCGTATTGCAATGCCAAGACTGCCCTTTATACTCAGATGAAAGAAAAATGAAGCACTGCATTATTATGTGGGCTGCCAACAGAATAAAATGGATTATTTTCAGTGCATGCTGGAAACAGGAAATAAAGTAAGGATCAACGTTTCAACCATACAGTCCCCTTTCTCAGGAGTGATCATTACAGAATTATAAATCACTCATGCAATTTCAGCCAATCAGTGTGCAGCAACACTGTACCTCTTATCTTGCATGCATTGGTCTCTCATGCAGGAGCACTAGCAGTGGAGTGTTCCATTTCACAGTCAGGGGAGGGTGACTTCACTTAACTTTTAAAGTTAATAAAATACTCTAACCCTATTGTAAATCACTCTGGCTAACTTGAGTAACTTATGATAAGCTATAATGGCCTGTGCAGGGTGTCTTTTATGTATAAGAGATGCCCCTTGTGAGGGTTAGGAAGCCAGCACCATTTCACTTCTTGGTTCTGTCAATGAAACCTGTCCTTCAGAGGCCCTTCTACCATAAGGGGCACCCAAACGGAGGAACTAATAACTTATAAAAGAAGGTATAATCAGTGCCAACTAACTGCGCCTATTTTGTTTGTATTTCTTTCTCCTGAGTTTACCATTTTCTCCCCCAGTCTCCCAACCCATTGATTGGGGTTGCCACAGCCACACTTTCCAGGGACTAGGAAGCTAGCTATGAGCGGCTGCCTTCACAGCTGATGCCAAAACTGCTCTGTGATAAACCAGTTGTGGTGGTGATGGGGGGGGGACACACAAATGTCAGGTGTCCCACAGGAGGCAGCACAATGCAGTGGTAGCATGTTACTAAGCCGGCCTGATTGTGCCTATTTTTTAACTACAAGTTTGAAGTAAGAAAGAAATTAGTGACCAAGCTGGGGTTTGAATCCAGGTTTGTTTGGAATACCAATCCACATCTCTATCCTGTTGAGCTACTAGGACAAATGGAAACCTGATGCTCCCACAGACACTTGCCTTTCTCAGTACATAGCCTGGAGGTTAGAGTAACGAGCTGTGAATGAGCTTGGTATGTCCAGCAAACCTGGGTTTGATTCCCACAATCTCCACTTGAATACTATTTGACTCTGAACAAGTTACTTAATCTCCCCAGTGCTCCCAGGTCACCCCTGGAAACAGAAGGTAACCCGTGAAGTGGGCGCATGAGAAGGGCACCATCCATTACAGTGGCACCTTCCAGTGCAATCCACTCATGGTGACAGAAAGGTAGGGCAACGGATGAGGGGTGGGTGAACTAGATGACAGGATGTTAGCTATACATATGTGCATGGGGGGTGGGAGGCAGCATGGCAAGTGTGGACTGGCAGGGGTGAGAGGCTGTAGAGGGGGCGTGCAGTTGCCGGTCAAGCTGCGCATTGTGTCCAGGATTGGCTAGTGGCTGGGGTGGCTGAGGTACGGGTTCGGATCAGGCACTAGTGCAATTTTATTGCACCGGACATTTTATTTACTGCTTTCACCCGCCTCGACACCCCCCTGGAGTTGAGAATCCTTAAGTAGGGGGTGCGGGTGAACACACCCCTCCAACAGAAAGCAGTAAAATATGTCCTGGTGCCACTGTGTTGGTGCACCGGGGTTGTCAGAGTGCTGAAAATGTGTTCGGCACTCTGACTGAGCGATAAAAGGGATCGCCTTTAGGTGTTCGCCGTTATCACATAGACCCAAAACAGACCATTGTGCCTAGTGGGCCTTACCTGGTTACCAAAGACTAAAAAAATAAATAAATGACTTAAAGTTACATAAATTGAATTTACATCTTACTTTGAAGGGTGCAATGTGCATATATAAGAAATACAGTTTAGAAGTGAGAATGAAGTAAGTACCCTGACTGGGGTTTGAACCCTGTCCTGCTTATAATACCATTCAGTGGGTCTAACCAGTTGAGATACTAGGAATATTGATTTTAGCTTAATGTTCTGTTTAAGAATGTATTTAAAATAATATTTTTGCTCTTGTTTTTTACTTACTCTGTTTTCTTTTGATGTTTTTCTTTTTGGAAGGAGATGCTGCATGGCCTGGAAACTGCATAGCTATCCTGTACTATGGTTTACCCTCTGTTATTGTTCTATCGTTGGTCATACTTCAGCTCCTGTACTGCCGAAGATGTTGGAAAGGAGGTATGGTTTCCATACAGTTAAAGTGAAAAGTCAAATACAGCAACTATTTCAGTTGGAAAAACTACAACTTTATTAGCACTCATACCACATGACTGTTATGCTGGTATGCTAACACTGTGACATGATCTGTATTGTACGGCATCCATGCAGTGCCTTTGAAGACCACTTTGAATTGCCCTAATACACTTTCCCCAATAATCTTTATTCATTTATTTTTTTGTTATAGCTGATGTACATGGCTCATTCCCAGCTGCAATGTTCCTGCCCCAGCCATCTGCAGAACCACCACTGCTGCAGCCCTGTGTTACGAATGATTCAAACAGTGGGCAATATGTCACAGGTTCCTGAATTGTGCCTGGGTCAGGCTGAAGGGTAGAAGCTGGGAACAGGCTGCATACATCAACTGTATGCTGAAATAAAAATTGTCTGCCACATATATAATAAGCAGACAGAACGTTTTGCTGCCAGTACGCAATTAAAAATTTATGAACATGAAATACAGGACAGAAGAAGGCTTGTTGTCCTTGAGTACCCTTGCCCACCCCCACCCCCACACACCTCTTTCAGTGTTAATACCTTGGTACCTTTGCTTTCTATAAATATTATTTATGTGTTTGTTTGTTTGTTTTGGTAACCGAGTAAGTGCACTAGACATTAAATGTGCCTATTTTCAGGCACGACCCGGGAGAGTACAAAGCAATCAATAAACAATAAGATACAAAGAGGCAGAGTAAGAACTCAGCAGTGCAAATGGCTATAGGTACATGGATGGACTGAGTAACGTGCAAAAATACTGTGAGTTAACAGCAACATTGAGCAATGGCTGGGAAAGTATAACAAATACATAGTACAAGATATAGAGTGATAAGTAAACATAATAACAGCACCGAATAACCAGACTGTGACATGTACAATAAATGCAAGGCAATAAAGCAAAATAATGCCTGGAGAAAATAGCTTAGTGCAGGGCATGATTCCGAACAGTGTAGGTGTATGAAACGGTAGTAGAGGAAAAGGAAGTGAGCAGTAGAGAAGTAGGTACAGCACTAGCGCAGTGGTTTAAGGTTCTGAGCTGCAAATCTGGAGACCTAGGTTTGAATCCCACAGCCCCCACTTGCATACTGTGTGACCTTGAGCATGTCACTTAACTTCCTTGTGCTCCCAGGTTGCACCTGCAAACAAGTTTTCAGCTTAGTGTATCTCACCTGGTAAAATAATTGGTAAATAAAACTAGCTGGGTAAAACACAGAGATATGAGCAGTGGGACTTTGAGTAGCAAAGCAGAGACAGAGGTGAGGAGCAACAGGCACAAGTGCTTCAAGTTCTGCAGTAAGTTTCAAGTAGTCAGGAAGTAAAACAGGAGCCTCACGTGGGATGAGAGCAGGTGCATGGATGAGAGAGAGAGATAGGCAGCGAAGCAGTTCACTTTTGAAGCAATAATGGGAAGGGGCAAGACAGATAGCCTCTGGAAAAGAATTCCAAAACTTTGGAGCTGAGTGGAAAAAGGCCTGGGAGTCCATGGTAGTAAGGTGGCTGGGGACAAGTAGAAGGGACTGTTCACCAGAGCAGAGGGGGTATATCAAGCCCTTTCTTAAATGTTTCTGTTCTTTTTGAGTCTAGCCCTTTCTTAAATGTTTTTATTCTTTCTGAGTTTACTGCAGCGCATTACTCAACTGGGAGTACACATTCCCACCACTGTCTGTGAGATATTGTACCTCCATCTGTCTCTTGTGAATATTTCTCCCTATACTGTAGCTGTTTATTACAGCCCCTGTTGTTGCTTTGTTTAGCTGCTGATGCAGTCCCAAATTAACTAAAACAACATTCCTAATTTTGCTTGACCACAATCTGCATTTTTGTTTGGTTTAAAAGTATTTTCAAAAGAAGTTGTCTTTTTTTTAAC
The DNA here is from genome assembly GCA_016271365.2 of Neoceratodus forsteri. Lineage (NCBI taxonomy): Eukaryota > Metazoa > Chordata > Ceratodontiformes > Ceratodontidae > Neoceratodus > Neoceratodus forsteri. Next base: position 535,089,632 of record CM028138.1, read on the forward strand.
AAATAACATACAATTGTTTATTTTACAGTATTGGATTTGAGTGTCTGTCTAGCAAAATGGAATCTTTTTTCCTCATGTAATCCTTTTAAAAAAACTTTTTAGAAGTATAACTCCCTAAATAAGATTCAGAGCTCTATTTTTGAGTGAGCATTGCCCTAAGCACTTAACTAGGGAATACTCTTTCGCAAATCGGGACCTTGGACTTGAAATTCCTGTTTTGGTTAAAAATATATTTTTCGGGATCAGGCTCATTGTCACAGTGTGGATTATATTTACTGGAGAAAAGTCTTCAAACGGGGGGAAACAATTACCCAATCTGATCAGCTAATACTACTAGCATTAGGGCTGCTGTTTGGATTGGATATCTATTGTTTTAAATCTTTTGGATTTTAAAGGGACATTATAAAATGGGTAGGCTAAACCAGCCAATCAGAGAGCAAGCTCACCATGCATGAAATATGTTCCATGCATGGTTAAAAAAAGGACGGCAGTAAAAAGGCTAAAATCACTAAGCCTTAGAATGCTGCCATTTAAAAATGCCGCCATTGTTGTTTCCGCGCTAAAAGCAGTCTTCCCTGCATGAAAAGCAAAATAACATGGCAGCCTGCATGTATGTACTGTAAATACATACAGACTGCTGCGTCCGTTTGATTTTCGCATATGTCCGTCTGACAGATTGGCAGATTGTGGATGTGGTTGATTAAAAAGTTGGAGGTGTACCCTGTACCTTGACACTGTTCCTGATTCAAAGAGTTGAGTGTAAGCAAGCAACAGGATCTGCAAAGTGCAAATGCTGCAGTAGAGAGTGTAGCAGTAGCAGTGCTCGAGGATGGGGTCCAGAGCGCAGGCCTAGATATTGTGTGTATTGGGTTTGATCTTCTCTTGTTCAGCATCAAGCAGCAGGGGCAAGGTTGTGAAATATGAAAGAACCGGGGTCTGGGCGGACTTGGGACCTTGCCCTCCCACAAGAAGTTTGACTGGGTACTAGTACACCTCTGTTGAGGAAGGCGAAGAAAAGACTAAACGAGTTTTGGCAGGTGGCGCACGCCGTTGCATTGGTAAGTGCACAAAGCAGCTGGAGTCTGCTGTGATTCTGTGGTGCTTTTTTACACTATACTTTGTACTTGCTTACCTGGTCAGTTACATGGCTGTTAGGGGGTGCATTTTATACAGGAGTAAGCTTTTCTCATTTTGTGCCTGTAACTGAGTCAGACTTATATGCAAATGACCCCATGAATATTAACAGAATGTCCATGCAAGGACTATTTTATCATGCATTAGCAGCATAAAATGTTTTTTTCTACATACACGCACGATTTGACTAACTGCAAACAGTAAAATACAGCTAGGATCCCATTTTATAAGTACAATAAGACACTCCAGGTGTGTGTATATAACAGATTTTACTGCACGCCAGGGGCTAAAGGCACTCGACCAAGGCCTCATGCCTTATTATGCCCCTGGCCATGCAGAAAAGTCTGTTCCATGCACACTCTGTCATGTCTCATTGCTTACCTGTCAACCCCTTTAGGCCTCATAATGTCCATAGTTTCAAAAACACATTTTATGATTGCCAACATTCTGTAAAGATTGCTGATATAGCTGGTAGCTTGATTTTGATTCTTTTTTTTTTTTTAAGTGAAAAACAGACTGCCACTGTACTGGTGTTACTAAACAAAACAGGTTTGTTTACATTCCTTGATCAACTCCCACTGCATCTTTCCTGGACTTGGGAACATCATCAGCATAGTCTAGCCACTCATGATGCAGTGGGAGTTCAGAAGGCTAACGCACCATGAGTGACTGCACTCTTTTGAGGCGCTTCTAATGTTCAGGAAGTATTCAATAAGAATAGTTACAGGAATTAAAACAAAACAAAGTTGTTTATAAATATACATTAGCATGCATTTTGGTTCTACTAAACAAGCAGACAGACAAAACTAACAGCAACATCAATGAATTTTGGAGAAGGCAAGCAATCATAAAATGTGGAGTTTTAACTAGAAATAATATGATGCAAAACACATTGACAGTGTCCCTTTAAGATAGCCTAACCTGAATCTGACAATATCCAATGTCAGGATCGAAAACAGATTTGTATATGGATAATCCTAATATCTGAATATCTGAGGTTAGATCGAATTTTGAGATATCCAAGTATCCCTAACTAAAATACCATGTGACCCTGAGCAAGTCCCTTAACCGCCCTGTGCTTCGGGGATTCATCTACAAATCAGCTGCAGCCCCATGTATCTTTCACTCCCCAAATTCTAAAATTAAACAATAAGCTATGTTCAGCCTTTGCAGATTGTGTTTGAGGCCTGTTGGCATGATGCAATTCTGTTTATAGCTGAGTCAGCCTAAAATCCTTCATGGTGATTTTCATATAATACTCATGATGCTTTGCACTTGGGAACATGTGTAATTATATATTTGTACTAAACATATTCATAGTGTTTCAATTGCTAGACAGTGACTAATATTGCACAGATATCTAAATATCATCTACAAACATATCAACTGATTTTGGAGTCATAGAGTACTTACCTATGTAATTTGTACCCAATAGCTCCGTATGAAGTCCAAACCATTCATTGATTCTCCTGATATAAAATGGCCACCCAGTAACAAATCATGGGAAGATGGGGTGGTACCTGGGGACTGGAGGAGGGCAGATGTGATTCCCCTTCACAAAAGTGGGAGCAAGGCAGAAGCAGGAAACTACAGATCTGTTAGTTTGACCTCAGTGGTGGAGAAAATGATGGAATCACTTCTGAAAGAAAGAATTGCTGAGTACCTAGAGGCCAGCGGGGCACAGGACCCAAAGCAGCATGGATTCACAGCAGGAAGGTCATGTCAGATGAATCTAATCGATTTCTTTGACTGGGTGACCAAAGTAATTGACCAAGGAGGGGCTGTGGATATGGCCTACCTAGACTTTAGCAAGGCATTAGACACAGTCCCATACGAAGATTTAATCAAGTTAGCCAGCCTGGGAGTGGGTCCCAGGGTGGTAGCCTGGGTAACAAACTAGCTGCACAACAGGACACAGATGGTAATAGTGAATGGAACACATTCTGAAGAAAGGGGTTACTAGTGGAGTACCTCAGGGCTCAGTACTGGGTCCAGTCCTCTTTAACGTCTTTATAGGTGACATTGCAGAGGATCTGGAAGGAAAGGTATGCCTCTTTGCAGATGATACAAAGATCTGTAACAGAGTTGATACACAAGGGGGGTTGAAAGGATGAGAAGGGACTTGCCAAGGTTGGAGGAATGGTCAGACATATGGCAACTTAAATTCAATGCAAAGAAGTGCAAAGTAATGCACCTGGGAAATAAAAATCCAGAAGAGTAAACAATAGCAGGGGAGTTACTAACAACAACAAAAATGGAACGGGACCTGGGGGTAGTCATATCAGATGACCTAAAGGTGGGTAAGCAATGTGAGAAGTCAGTAAGTAGAGCCAGGGGGATACTGGGATGCATAGGGAGGGGCATCACAAGTAGAAAAAGGGAAGTGGTTATCCCTCTATACAGACAGTTGGTGAGACCCCATCTGGAGTACTGCGTGCAGTTTTGGAGACCTCATCTATGCAAGGACATAGACAGGATGGAAGCAGTTCAGAGGAGGGCAACTAAAATGGTGCAGGGTCTACATCAGAAACCATATGAAGAGAGACTGAGAGGCTTAATGTATACCCTTGATGAAAGGAGGGACGGGGGCATGATAGAAACTTTTAAGTACCTCAAGGAATCAACAAAGTCCAGGAGGGTAGCATCTTTCAGAAAAGAGATGTGTAAGAACAAGGGGCTAATTTAAAGTTAGAGGGGACGGCTCAGGGGTAATGTGAGGAAATTCTTTTCACGGAGAGAGTGGTGGACACATGGAACCGCCTTCCTGGAGAAGGTTGTGGGTCTAAAACAGTAGGGGAATTCAAACATGCATGGGACAGACATAAGGCAGTTATAGCGGGGGTTGCAGGAAGTAGGCTGTTGGTTAACTAGAATCTGCAGCTTATCCAATAGGTAGGGAAATGGGCAGATTGGGTGGGCCAGGTGGTCCTTATCTGCCGTCAAAGTCTATGTTTCTGTGTTTCTATGTTTCTAAGGAGGACAATTCGGAAACAGTATTCAGAACTATCGTTGCAAAAACAGAGTGGCAAGTTTGTACAACAGATTTCCACCTAAAGTAGATGTGCAAGAACAAGGGGGCACAATTTGAAGATAGAGTGGGGACAGCTCAAGGGCAACGTGAGGAAGTATTTTTTAATGGAAAGGGTAGTGAATGCGTGGAACGGCCTTCCTGAGGAGGTAATGGGGTCAAAACAGTGGGGGAATTCAAGAATGCATGGGACAGACATAAGGCAGTTCTGGTGGGGGGGTAGAAAGAAGTAGGCTGTTGGTTAATTAGGATCTGCAGCTTATCCAATAGGTAGGGAAATGAGCAGACTGGGTGGGTCAAGCGGTCCTTATCTGCCATCAAAGACTATGTTTCTGTGTAGTATTAGCTGAAACCGTTTGTCTTTTTTCATGTACTGTAGTTGTTTGCCCTGGACTGCCACTTGCACCTTCCATCTGGCCTCACAGCCCCATCTAGCTCTCCCCTCACCGTTGGTGTCAGCCTGCGGGGTCTGAGAGTACCAACAGCTCTCACACAGGTCATCTGGGAGACGGTGGGATTTTCTGATTTTTCTCCCTGGTTACCCAGGCCCTTCCACTTCCCCAGTGCTGAATGATGCCCCATCAGGCCTTGTATGCATGCAGGGATATCCTTGCAGAGGAGACAAGCTCTCCAGCCTACTGTAGGGGTTGCTATGGTGGTGGAACCACAGTACCATCCCTCCAGCTGTGAACACTGCCACACAGTAATGCCACCCCAGTCCCCTCAGCTGCCTTAGTCGACCTGAGTTTACTCTCAAAATGAGGTAGCTGGCATGGAAGTACAACTTGCTACCCACTGGACCATCAGGTGGCCTAACCGTTTGTGTCATAAAGGGAGAAATTTGTGTTCGGTAGCTGATACAGCTCGAAAGCCCATAAAAAACTCTGTCCAATGTGGTATTGAGCTTATCTGTGCGGAGGTCCTCCAGGTATAGTGATGACTGAATCTGTTCATAATTAATGCTACATTGTAGCTATTTGTAGAACATTGATGTCATCGAGGAACAAGCTATTCTTGACTCAATGTAGTAAACATAGACTTTGACGGCAGATAAGGACCACTTGGCCCACCCAGTCTGACCATTTCCCTACCTACCTACTGGATAAGCTTCAGATTCTAGTTAACCAACAGCCTACTTCCTGCCACCCCCCACTATAATTGCCTTATGTCTGTCCCATTAATGTTTGAATTCCCCCACTGTTTTAGACCCAACAACCTCCCCAAGAAGGTGGTTCCATGCATCCACCACTCTCTCCGTGAAAAAAGAATTTCCTCACATTACCCCTGAGCTGCCCCCTCTAACTTTAAATTGTGCCCCTTGTTCTTACACATCTCTTTTTCTGAAAGATGCTACCCTCCTGGACTTTGTTGATTCCCTTGAGGTACTTAAAAGTTTCTATCATGCCCCCCCCGTCCCTCCTTTCATCAAGAGTATACATATTAAGCTCTCTCAGTCTCTCTTCATATGGTTTCTGATGCAGACCCTGCACCATTTTAGTTGCCCTCCTCTGGACTGCTTCCATCCTGTCTAGTCCTTGCATAGATGAGGTCTCAAAACTCCCACAGTACTCCAGATGGGGTCTCACCAACTGTCTCTACAGAGGGATAACCACTTCCCTTTTTCTACTTGTGATGCCCCTTCCTATGCATCCCAGTATCCCCCAGCTCTCCTTACTGACTTCTCACATTGCTTACCCACCTTTAGATCATCTGATATGACTACCCCCAAGTCCCGTTCCATTTTTGTTGTTATTAGTACCTCCCCTGCTACTATGTACTCTTCTCCTGTGTTTTTATTTCCCAGGTGCATTACTTTGCACTTCTTTGCATTGAATCTAAGTTGCCATATGTATGACCATTCCTCCAACCTTGCCAAGTCCCTTCTCATCCTTTCTACCCCACCTTGTGTATCAAGTCTGTTACAGATCTTTGTGTCATCTGCAAAGAGGCATACCTTTCCTTCCAGACCCTCTGCAATGTCACCTATAAAGACATTAAAGAGGACTGGACCCAGTACTGAGCCCTAAGGTACTCCACTAGTGCCCCCCCCTTTCTTCGGAATGTGTTCCATTCACTATTACCTTCTATGTCCTGTTGTGCAGCCAGTTTGCTACCCAGGACACAGCTAGTTCCTCAAACTAGTTAAACACTGCTTGTTCCTCAAAGACATCATAATGTTCCAAAAATGGCTGCAATGTAGTATTAAAGTTGAAAAGACTTAGTTGTCAACATCTCTGGAGTACTGCCTGCTAATGATAAGTCCAATACCTCATAAAAAAGAGCTTTTCATGGGCTTTTAAACTATGATGGCCACTGGGCATAAATGTGTCCCTTTAAATTAAAGCTGGGTAAGTACCTATAGGAGGAAGGTACACATGGTTATGCTTACTTTGTTTGTTGGGGAAGGAACTTTATGATCAAAGGTTTTCTTTCTTCATGATGTTTGTATGTACAGTACGTATGTATCGTCGTCCATTGCAGCTCTCCGATTCACAGTTGGGGTGGCAATGGCTGGTTTCTCTATAGGTCATAAATTCCACACCCAGAAAATATGTGTCACTCCTACAAAATTCAAGTCAGGACCATACTAGCATCAGTCAATTTTTGTTACTATCCTTTTACAGGAAGAACAGACCGAGAGAGACTTCAAAGGAGCAAAACGCAGATAAATGAGGTACCGCTTAAACACGCAGAAGAATACAAAACCTTATGAGACAGCTATTTGAACATGTCTTATACTTACAAAACATTTCTTCTTTTTACAGACGGAGTATGCAACGCTGAGGTTGAATAAATGAAGCACGGCAGAATACTGTTAACCAACAGTACTACTGTTCCTAAACCTTGGCTGGGAAGTGGGTGGATGCAACCATTCATAGCCCAGACTTCATTCAGCAGTACTGTGTTTTATCACATTTATCATGTGTCTAGAGTAAGATGCATGCATTCTGAAATAAAGCTACTATTTTTCACTTTGCTACATGACTCTCACATTTCCATGGGGCTGAACTTAGCTCACACAAAACAGAAAAATTCCCAGTGGTCCATCTAGCCCTTCCCATTTGCCATCTCTGCAGATGTACCCACTGTGTGATGTGTTACTATAGCTGTAATATGTGTGTGTCCACAAGAATGTTTGATTTAGATAATGGTCATGGCACTGAGGAGCATATTCAACAATCTAAGAAGCTGTTCCAGTTCAATTTCAGGAGCAACAGGGAATTCTGGGATTTCCATACAGCTGTCAGTGTAGCAGAGTTTGTAGGTACAATACATGCTCACAGGACATGGGAAGGAACAGCTCTAAAGTTATCTTCATTGGGTTCGTATTCAGCAAACTGCCTGGGACCACTCAACATGGCTTTAATCATTCCTGAACTCAGAGCATGTTCTCTCTTTATGATAAACTTGTGGCCATCAGAATAAATCACATTTACATACTTAGTGTCAGGGCCTTTACAGCCTCCACAGAGCTTTCCCTCCATCCATCATTTCCTTTTAAGTTCCTATTTCATTTTTATGTTTGCTTGCATTTTTGTAGGTGTGCCACTCAGTTTCCAGTACCTTGCTCCTTCTTGCAGGTGCTGCCTCACCACATCAATGAACGTCAGAGCTGTCTATGACAGCAGTTCAGATGCAGTAACATACAGTTGAAAGCAAAAGACTGCTGCAATCAGCGGTGGTAACATGTAGACAATTTGGATACTGCCGTTGGCAACATGCAAAGTGCCTACACTTGGCACTGCATCTGAACACAACTGTCATAGACAGCTTCCTTGTTTTCTAGTTTCCCCCCTCCCCAAACACTCATGTAGCATGCTGGGAGCCAACCCCGGCATGTTCATGCACTCACCCTCCACTGCACACTGTGTGGCTGATGGGGGTGCCCCATCCCCATTGGCTCCACTGCCCCCCCAAAACAGACTTCCAGGTGACATGTTGGGCGCCCATCCCAGTGTGACAAAAGTCAGTATGGCGACGAGAGTGCCCAATCCACCGTCAGCTCCACTGTACCCCCCCCAAAAAAAAACAGACTTCCAGTTGCCACACTGGGAGAACACACCAGCATGGCAAATGTCTATATGGCCAATAGGGGTGCCCAATCCCCCATCGGCTCCAATGGCACCCCCAAAAAAAAAAAAGCTTCCAGATGTCACGCTGGGACCCCACCCCAGCATGGCAAAAGTCCTGCGTCATCTTCCAAAAAGAAAAAAACACCTGAGAAAAATAAATGGTCCCTCGTTGACTATCTTGCTCCCTCCCCAACCGCGCCCACCCTCTGCACCCACCTCCCCACATCCCTCCACCCCATACTTACCTCTGGAGCCCAGCACAATGATCTTTGGTGGACCGGAACACGTCTGTCCTCTTCAAATCTAACCCGCATGACAGGAGAAATGCGGTAAGCTGTATAATAGCATAAATGTTTTTTTTCAACTTTAGAGCATATCTCGGCCATTTGTGAAATTGTTTCGCAAATTTTCCAACAAAGGGTTCTTGGGGCCCCTACATGGACTCAGCCACTGTCATTTGTTATTCAGTCCTATGAAGGTGATTCGCGGTCACTGTGCGGAACCACCTTTCGGGACTGAGTAATGAAAATGACAGTATCACAGTTCATGAGGTAGGCCCCTAAAAACCCTATGTTGAAAATGTGGTGAAAAAATTCCCAAAAATGACTGTCTTACGAGCGTGCATTGCGCAGTTCCTACGCACGCTCATAACTTTGAGAATGTTTAATATTTTTCCTCCAGATTTTCAACATTTCCATTTTACCACACCTCCTTAAGAACAGTACAGCTGTAATTTTTCATATCTTGCCCAAAATGTGTTTTCACACATGTAATGCACATTGGCGTGGTCGGTGGGCGAAATCAATGTTCGGGACACATTAAAAAAATCATAGTGACAGCGTTCATGAGCAGAGGTGTTAAAATGGCTATGTTGAAAATTTGGTTACAAAAGTCCATAAAATGACTCTGTTACATGCGTGCATTGCACAATTTCTGGTTAACTCCTGGTTAAACAAATAAAAAAAAAAAATTTCAATGCACTCATGTATTTGTAATATTTGCAGTCCAGATTTACAACACTGACATTTTTTCACACCTCCTTATGAACAGTACAGCTGTCATTTTTCACACCCTGGTTGAAATGTGTTTTTGCACTTTCGGCGCATACTAGCAGTCACTGCGGAAAATTAGTGTTTGGGACAGATTACGAAAAGAACAGTGACACTGTTCATGAGTGGAGGTCCCAAAATGCCTATGTTGAAAATCTGCTGTAAAAAAAAATCACCAAACTAATTACATTACGGGTGTACATTGCGCAGTTTTACGCACGCTCATGACTTCACCAGTTTTTGTATATTTTTCACCCCAGATTTTCAACAATGCCCTTTTTTACACCTCCTCATGAACAGCACACCTGTCACTTTTCACATCCTGTTTGAAATGTGTTTTTGCACCTGTGGCACTGAATGGCACAGTCACTGTGCAAAATCACTTTTCACCTAACAAACTGATAGTGTCACTGTTCATGTGGTGGGGTCACAAACAACCACGTGAAACTTGGAGTAAAATGACAAAGACGCCCAGAGGCGTTAGGGTTTCGATGATAATATCCTACCCTGCAGGGACTGACAGGCATCAGGGATGTGACTTGGGATTGTCAACAGAAATGATCATGCCATTCCACCCCACCCCACCCTGCAGCAAGTAACAGGCATCGAGGCGTGCCTTGGACCCTTTCCTCTAGAGTTCACCCCATTCTCCTATACTCTGCCCATTTCAGAATATTTCCTTATGGAATGAGGTGAATGTAAAGCCCAAACACCTCAAGGCACACCTCAATACTGGTCAGTGTCTTAAGGGTAGGGTGAGGTGAAATGTCGTGACCTTCATGGGCAACAACCCAAAGGCACACCACAATGCCTGTTCAGCTCTGTAGAGTGAGGGTGGAGTTGGTGTCAGTTCAATACTTCACTGCCATTCCTATACTGCATCTGTCTAACTCCTGCACTTCCACTGCTAATGCCAACAACAAATATTCGGCATTGACAAATGCTTGTTTAGAAAGCTTCACACAATGTGGGATTCTTGATGTCTCTTCCCAATGCCTTGGTCCATATGCAGATTACAAGCATTAGCTTCCTAAGTAGCAAGTGCCAATAAAGCAACGTCCGAGCTTACTCCCATGCTGCAGACCCAGATTCATGACTGAAGCCTGGGAACACTGGAGTGAGGCCAACAGGGAGGGTAAAACATCTACGTGAATGCTCACCTCCCTAGTGGGAGGGTCTTTGTGTACTGTTCCCAGAGCTGCTTTGGCAAGGCAAGACAGTTTTATTTATGGGGTGCCCAATCTGAGGGGTCTGGGTGCCTTAAAATGAAAAAATAAACAGTTTAAAATACAGAAAAATGTTAAAATATTTAAAAGACTGCACCAGAACCATACTAATTTTAAAATGATTAGTTTACAGATGACTCTTAAGTGTGTATTGAAGGAACTCCTTTCACTTTGGGGGTGGGGAGAGCATTCCGAAGCACCAGGGCAGCTACATCAAGCCTGATAACCCTGAAGACTTTAACTGAGATTGTTTAGCGGTGACCCTGCAGTGAGTTCAGGCAGTGGCCCTAAAGAGGTGCATTTGGTGGTGTAGGTGATCATATGTTACTGTGCATCCCCCGACCCAGTCCTGGGATGTGTGCAAGCACGTGTAACCTTTTTCATCCTTTAAATGAAATTAACTATGTCCCTCCACTGTTACAACATAGGTGCCTGTTTCTGCCACCACATCTTTGTGATGGTCTTCTTAGCTGCTAGCAATAAAGTCACTAGTTACTTATCCCTACCTTGCCGTTCCCCATTGAAGACATAGATAGTAACACCATAGAAGCAGAAATCTAATCCAGGTCCAGAAAATGGGAGTATCTGTTGAAGCCAGGCTCTAAGTGCTCCCAATAACCTATGATCCTCAGACTACTCCAAAATATGTGAGTATGGTCTGCCTTAGGGTTGCCGTGAGTTCTCCAACATTTGCCATCTCCTGACCCTTAAAACTGGTCTGGATTGCCAGAGTCCTGAACAGTCTAGACCTGCACTTCCTGGCGTATTCTTTCCATATATTTGAAGAGTTTGCTGTAAGAGAATGTAGTATATATATTTCCACCATTGGTTCCTGGTAAAATTTGCTTCCAATTCTTTATTCCAATTACCCAGAATGTGTTCCATGGTCTCTGTCATCAACTGCTGAAGTGCTTTATATATGTTGCCTATTGAGTGACCACAGAGCGGTGGTTCTCAAGCATCAAATCCAGGTGGCCATAACAGGGCTCCCAGTGGAGCCAGCAGAACTTACTGGAGGCCTCACTCCTTACTTTTTCACTTCAAACCCCCAATTACACCCCAATCCCCCTGATATAACAAGTTTCTTTTTACATGGTATGAATTAAAGCAAGTCCCTGATGTATTTTCTCTTGAACTGTATCTCCTCTGTTTATTTAAAGGTAAGAAATTGTCCATGACCTTTGCAGTTGGAGTTCTAAAGAGCTGTGTGGCCACAGAAAATGTTGCTGGTGGCCGAATATGAAAAACACTGCCCTGGAGTTCCCTTCTAAAGCTCCTTTTAATACCTGCCCTATCAGTAATGGGGTCTGTGAGAACTGGGGATGCTCCGTCATGTACTGCAATAAGTGTGCCCTCACCTGCAGAATTTAATATTTTTTTTAATATAATTGTGACATGGGGGTGGAGCAGCCCACTGGCACAGTGATAGTAGAACACTTGTGATGCCGGTGACCGGGGTTGACTGCTGGGGGGGGGCATTGAGCTTCCTGGAGGATGCTCTCTTCCTCTGGGGAGGCAGGGTCACTATCTCCGCTACAACACTGCCACTTGGATGACCACAGGTTGCAGTGCAGCAGAGGTACAGAAGTAGAGGGGAGTGGTCTGCCGGGCTTTGTTGAGCCTTGGGTGGATTGGGCAAGCATGGAGCCCCTAGTTCATGGATGTCCTGGGGGTGGGGCAACAGAACACAGACGATGACCCTGATGATCCTAGGCATGCCTTTTCACTGTCCTCTCCTTCTGCCCCCAAGGAACTCACACCTCCATACTCAGTAGGAGGTGGGATTCTTGCTAGGCCTGGTGCAACCATGGGGGGGGGTGTACATCCCTGGGGTTGGAAGCAGAGATTGGCAGACAGCAGGGAGGGTAGGGAGATGGAGTTGTGCCTGATCGGAAGGAGAGGCCAACCAGCACAGGGAGATAAAATGTAAATTATGGAAAAACAAAGCCACACTAGGTCTAGCGGGTGCACCAGGCCTGGTGTGACTTTTAGTTTCATAGTTTTCAGGTAGCACTGCTATGTCCTTGTGGTTATTTAGGCTGTTTTTTTTTTTTTTTTTACAGAAGTTATATAAAAAATGGGGATGTATAAAGTCTGTTTAATAACTTGAGTATTGTTTTGTCTGTTTGTTTTTAAACAGTTCTGTTAGTTCTATTTAGGTTCCCTTGTTAATGCTGCCTTTTTTCCCCACTCAGTATTCTGAACCCAGTGACATATGTTGAGCTGAAGCCTAGAATGAAGCTTTCCATGCAGGGCTTCTGCTCAACTGATGTCACTGCGGATCCAGTATTGCTAAGTAATTACAAAAGATGAATCTTGGCTGGGAAAAATTTGACATTGAAAAGGGACTCTAAATGAGAAAAACGTATGGCTATTTAACAAAACACATACAAAACAATACGCTGGCGTTACTGAATAAATTACACACACCCAAATGTACAGTGCTGTTTAAAAATGATAACAGCATGATTTTTGTCCCTTTTAAGAAAAGTTTTTCCCCAAATTTAAAAAAAATATAGGAACCACACAAATAGTGTCGAACTGTTTAGTGCCAAATTGTAACAAGCTGTAATGATTGCATGCTTCGTCTTTGCATTTAATGAAAATAAATCCATTTAAAAATACACAGTGTGTAACCCTGCAGAAAATACATTTTATTACTTTATTTTTTCATTAAAAAGTGTTTTGCACACAAGAGAGGATATGCGCTTCTTTACCAATCTACAAGACAAGCTGGGCCTACCAGACTCCCAGTGCTATAGGTATTTACAAATTAGAGATTATGGTAGGAGATTTGGGAGAAACTCAGTGGAAGCCTCATCCCTGGCCCTGCAGGAGCAGACAGTGTACCTTTGTAGATGGGAGGCCAAAGGCTATGTAGCAAAACTAGCTAAACAGGCTAGGTCCACCTTACCGAACCTGACAGGTAAGGTCAAAACCCAGTGGGAAAGAGACTTGGGGCTGGACATTACAGAAGAACTGGGGGTACCATTCTGAAACTGCATGTGGATCTGTTGCTATGCAACAAGTATAAAGAATCCAAGTCTAAGTTTTCTCAGTGCTCGCACTGTCCCCCCCCCCAACATGGTCCATAGATTTAATCCAGCAATCTCATCACAGTGTGGCCAATGTTGTCTCACCCTTGGAACATACATGCCCTACTTATGGGACTGTGGGGTGCTGAAACCCTTTTGGGAGAGGGTGGTACAGGAACTAACAAGAGTGTTGAGGAGAACAGTCCCATGTATGCCTTTATCCGTGTGTTCAGCATGAAGACATGTGAGATGAGGGGTGGGAACCACATCCTAGGTGGATACAGGTGCTGCTAGAAATGGCCCATCAGTGCCTCCAAAATACATGGATGTCTTGTGTGGTGCCCACACTAAACCAATATAAAACCCTGGTGCTGCAAGCCTTGGTGCTGGAAAGGCTAACATATACATGAGAGATAGGCTGCCAGAGGAAACAGCTATAATTCAGAGTGGCTTGCTTTAGGCACAGGCGGGGGGTATGACTGTGACTATATGGACTTGAATGTCCCACTGGTGTCAGTAGAACCTCCATACATGTATTTGGATAAACTTGTAGACTATGTACCTGTCAAACGTCTATGATTTATTTATGTATTTGAATTGTGATGACCAGGTTAACCCACTGAGACCACATGTCCATTTTACAGGGGTGACCTGGGATTAGTTACACATACAATATTGCATAGGTAAGAGAATACATTGTGAGGAGTGAATGAACAAGGAGTAGTGACACAGGCAATACAGACAATCTGAACTTGAATAAAGTAGAAACAGGATACACAGCCATATGCAAAGATCCACACAAAGAGAGAACTCAGACTAATACATTATTAGTTACATCAAGTTGTATACACATTTCACAAAGATTAAGAGCACACATCATGAGAATCAATACTGCAAGCTGCCGCAGAGCCAAGGGTAAGGAGGAAACACAAGGGTAAGGAAGACGTTAACACAATTTATACAGGTGCCACTTACTCTGGATTGCAGTATAGTGCTAGCATGGGGAATGAGGCTTTACTCAACTGTAGAATGAATTTTCTTGTTCTATTGTCTGTTACCAAACTTTTTATACCTTACATATTGTAATGTGTGTACGTTTTTTTAAATTGAAAGTTCAATAAAAATGATTATACAAAAAAAGTGTTTTGCTAGGAGCAACCTTATGAGAGCAATTCTCAATTCCCAAAATTGTTCAAGAAGATGTTTCTATTTATTTACCCAGGATAGCTCAACTGTGAAGAGTGGAATTACTCTGCACCCTCCTCCCTAAACACACAACTAACTTCCTAGGAATTCTAGAGTTTATTTATTTATTTTTATTTTTTGAAGAGTATCAGAAACATACCTTTGAGTCAAAGACTCCTTTACAAAGGTTCCATGTCAACTGAATGCAGAGTCATTAAATAAAATGAGAACAGTTCATCAAATACAATGGAAACAGTGTGACACAGAGGTGACACAAGGAGCAAGTATTACATCCATTACAGTGTCAAACATGGTTACAGATAACAGAACATTACAGCTATTAATACACTGGTACATAGGGTTGCAGGAATAGGAGTACAGTACAGATGGTAATAGCCAACAGAGTACGTACACTGCAGGACAGTGGCACAGCCATGCCCTGGTGGTTATATGCAATTTTCAGGCTGGACTGGAGGAGCCCATTGTCAAATATAAGCATGCTCTGGGGTGGCAGGACCAGAGAGGTCCATAGTCAGGTAGGAGAAAGGAGGGCCTAATATCAGGGACAGTCACAGATTGATCCTTGAGAGATTAGGTCTCGTAGGTGGGACTTGAACCAGACAAGTTTGGGTTCTGTGAGGAGCAAGTTAGGGAGGGAGTTCAGCCAGCCAGGAGCCAGGTACCTAAATGCTCTTTGACCCTGGGTGGTCTTTCAGTGGGGTACCCTGAAATGAGTTGTTGCGGTTTGCTGAGGGAGGTGGGTGGACAGGGGTGCTTGGAGTAGGGGGGTGAGGGCAGGAGGGAGTAGCCCTGCAGTTATTTTTTTTAGCGAAGAGGCAGGGCTGATATTTAAGTCTCCCATCGAAGTTTAGCCAGTTGGCGGAGGAGTAAAGAGTGCAGGTATGTGTGAGCCTGTCTCAGCCAGTGGCGAGCCTACAGGCCTTATTTAGGGCCATCCTAATTTTGTTGAGATACATGCTGTCAGCTGCTCCATAGATTATGATACCATAGTCTATGAGAGATAGTATAGAAGCCAATACAGCTAAGTGTAGAGCTTCAGGGGGAGGCAGTGCTTGTACCAGTGAAGCAGACCAATGCGCACATTAACAGCTGTGCACAGTTTACAGATGTGGTCATGGTAGGTGAGCCCCGAGTCAAGGGTGACACCCAAATATTTGAAAAAGTGACCTGCTCGTGGGAGTCGTTTGTGAGTTCAGAATGAGCAGAGGTAGCATGTAGTTCTTGTTTTGGGCATGGGAAAAGCATATAGATTTGTTTTTTTGTAGTTCAGAACTAACATGTGCTGAATGAGCCAAGGTTCAGTATCTGAGAATGATTTTGGATGGTATTTCAGACAGCTGTGTGATCAGTATGAGAGCTGTAGAGGACAGCATCATCCGCATACAGGAGTAGTTTTCCAGAGCAATCTTTGGGCAGGGAGCTGAGGAACAGGGAGAATAGTAGCGGTCCCAGGATGGAGCCTTGCATGACCCCTGAGTTGACTTGTAATGTTGAGGACAATGTTTGGGCAATTCTGACTCTCTGACAGATAGCTGGCAAACCAGCCAGTAGTCTCTGGAGACAGACCTATTTGTGTGAGGGAGTCCAAGAGAAGTGTGTGGTGCACCATATCAAATGCCTTGGAGAGGTTTATGAAGACAGCGCCAGCAATGTGGCCAGAGTCAAGAGATGTGTAGGGGTGTTCATAAACTCCAGAAGGGCTGTAGTAGTACTGTGGTTGTGGTGGAAGCCATGCTGCTCAGGACACAGAAGGCTGTATTTGGATAAGTAATCTATAAGCTGGGTGGCTACAATTTTCTCCAGGGCTTTGGAGAGAGGGGGCAGGATTGAGATGGGAGGGTAGTTCCCAGACTGGGTGCGGTCTCCACTTTTAAGAATGGGAGTAATGAGGACAGATTTCCATTTAGAGGGAAACTGGCCCAGCGAGAGTGAGAAGTTTAGGAGCATGGTGAGTGGGAGGAGAACTTAATTAAAGGTGAGCCTAAGCAGCTTGAGATTGAGTGTGTCGTTACCAAAACATGATTTGCTGAGGGCCTTGAGAAGAAAGGGTGTGGCTTCATGCTGCGAGACCATTTTAAAGTGGAACAAAGGGATGGCGAGGGAGACAGAGGGAGTTGGGGGTGGGAGAGAAGAAATTGGGGGGAGGACTCCACTAATGTCGGAGAAAGAGACGTTAAATGTGTTTGAAATCAGGGCAGGGTCTGTGGTGATAGACCTGTTGACTCAGAGTTGGGATGGGGGTGCGGTAGAGGCTTTACCACTGAGCTCCTTAAGGGAGTCTCAGAACTTGCGCCCTGAGCCCCAGGAGGCAGTGAGCTAAGCTCGGTAGAATTCCGCTTTGGCCTTGCGAATATTCCAGGTGTATTGATTATGTGCCTCTTGATAGCATTACCTGTCAGTAGGCTTCCCAGTTTCTAGGGCAATGTGCCACAGATTGTCACAATCTTGTATTTGGTCTAATAGGGCTTGTGGCATCCATGGTGTATCTACCCCTTTGATGACCTGTTTGCTTAGGGGTGCATAGCGGTCACAGGCAGCATTGAATGTGGCGATGAAGTGTTCAAGGGCAGAGTCCATGCTCCCAGCAGTTGAGATGGGGGACCAGTCACTAGTTGTGAGACATTGTTTAAGGGACTAGAGTTTGCCTGGTTTGAGGTGGCGTTGGAGGATAGTTTTGGCAGGGGCCTTTTTAGCAATATATGACCAGTGGCAAAGCACTGGGGAGTGATCACTCAGGGCACTGGGTACCACCCAGACCTGGGTGGCTTTATGGGGTGCATTGGTTAACACCAAATTAAGATGGGTGGTAAGGCCAGTCCTCAGGTTGAGTCTAGTGGCAGTGGTCACTAGTTGAGACAGGTTTTGCGATGCTGCTGCATCCCTGAAAGGTGCAGATGAGTCAGCTAACCAGTTTATATTAAAATCCCCTAGGGCAATAATTTCTGCCTTGTCAGGGAGTGTCTGGAGGAGGGTGAGGACAGAGTGGAAGGCAGTCTTCTGATGTCAGGGAGGAATGTATACGGAAGAGAGGAATGGGGGGCCCTGTTAGGTGCAAGAGTGATTTTCAAAGTGAGGGCCTGGGCCCCATGCTTGAGGGTTGGTGGCGGGAGGGCAAGACATTGCAATGAGTCCTGGATGCATAGTGCACATGCCCCACAT
Organism: Neoceratodus forsteri; assembly: GCA_016271365.2. NCBI lineage: Eukaryota > Metazoa > Chordata > Ceratodontiformes > Ceratodontidae > Neoceratodus > Neoceratodus forsteri. The sequence continues at coordinate 535,107,542 of CM028138.1, forward strand.
CTTTAGAGGTTCTGTCTTTGTGGTATAGTGTAAAACCAGGAAGTGAGACTGCAGAGTCAGGGGTACGGTCGATGAGCCAGGTTTCTACTACTGAGATAACATCAGAGTGATTCTGGGTGGCTGGTGTGGGTGAGACAGTAAACGTGCCTTGTTGACGGGCTAACACCCCTCAACAAGCAGCCAGGCAGAAGGGAGTATTACCTATTAAAACCCCTTGGGGGCTTCCTACACCTGCGATGTGACCCGTAAAAGTCAGAGGCTGATACTGGGCCACTCAGAGAAAAGAATAGTCAACAGAGCCCACTGTATATTTAACAAATAAAAATGAGGTGTACGTTAATACTGCTGCCGAGACCACTCTTAGTTGTAAGAGTTCTTAGGGTATGAGAACCGCAAACCAAGGTGAGCTTTTCTGATACCCTAAGTATGTGAGACCACTCTTAGAACCATAAGAGTGGTCTCAGCAGTGGCATTAATATACTATTGACTGAGACCAATCAATAATGTATTAACATTTTAAAAGCTGCCCAAATCTGCCCCTGCACAGGGCAGCTGTGAGTGAGACACTCTTTAAAGAATAAGTGTATTTCATGGACAAAGCAATGGCCTGCTCCAATTGGTGAGGAGCACTCCCTCAGTTTATAATGTTCTCCTCAGAATCTGCTCAATAATGATACATAACCTAATATAGGTCTGCATCTATGGTCACTGAAAGAAGGTGAATTGTAAAATGATCTCTCCATGCATATTATAGTCAAAAGTTATACAATGAGTAGGGGAATGTATTCTTTGTGGAAGCATGTGATCTGCATTATCATTGGATTTTTATGTGCCCACAGAGTCACGTGCCCAAAGGAGAGGAACATGAAACTGTTTAATGTTAAATGACAATGTAACCCCCTTGTTCACAGGGGTTACTAGAATCCCACTTAGAATCAGCGGCAGGCAGGGAGAGGCAGCTAGTGAAATGCCAGTTAAATAGATTTCAGTGTCCCACTCTGTTTTTCAGTTTCAGCTGAGCTGGCATGACGATGTCATTTTAGAATTGCCGCAGCAGCATAAGCCACATTGGAATGCTAGCTGGGGAGTTAGTGATAGAATGTTGAGTTAGAGTTCAGCAGTCTGTAGAGTGGCATGCTAGGAGGTGGCTGCTGCCTGGGCAGCTCCTCAGATTTTGGCTCTAACAGAGAGCTACCCCTGTAGTTTGGGTAGTTTGTTCTCACTCTAGAAGAAGAACATGGAAGACAGAGAGTGAAGTGGTAGGAACTGTTCCAAGAGGATTTGCAGTGCCCCATCCCTGGAGGGATGGGAGGGGAGGAATTTCAGGATTCAGGGGAAAACCCTTGGTCCATGCCTGGACTGTGTTGAAGCTGCCTGAGATTCATCTGCTCTGTGAGTACCTGAGACTTTTTGTGTGGAAAAGCCCTGAGGTACCTGCATTCATTCGGAGAGTTTTTCTCTGACAAAGGGACTCTGTCACCTAGACTGTTTCTGTTTAAAAGTGTCTGCCTACTGTGGGGTCCAGAGAGAGACTTGCCAAGTACAGAACTTTTAGTTTGTGTCTGATTTAAAAGTGTCTGCTAAAGTGGGGGTCTAGTGAAGAGACATTGCCAATTACAGAACTTTTAACTTCAGGACACCTCAGAGGTGTGTAAAGTAGTAAGTTAAATGTGAAAGACATTTCAAGATAGCATCTACAAGTTTTCTGTGAAGGGTGTTATTAAGCAGATGAATGGCCAAGTATAAATTTGGAAGCAAAAGGTGGGAGACCCCCGCCCCCAATCTGGAGCAACCGGTTTACCTCTCCGGGTTCAGTTTGGGCACCTGTGTTTTCTCTCAGTGCATTTGGCCAGTGCCTGAAGAAAATAGTTTACCCAGACGTGGGCTGGATTTTCTGTGAGCCTATATGTGCTCTTTGGTGGTTGAGGGTGCCACCAGTAATTCCTCATGAAATATGGGAAAGTGTCCTAGTGCTGGCCGAGGGTGCCTAGTCAAGGGAAGTGTACCGGATCTGCCCATGTGTGCCAATCTCCATTCAGAACCAGAGAATTTGTTGTGTAATTCAGAACCAGAGAGTGTTTGCTATTCCATTCAGAACTTGAGGGTTCACTGTGTGTGTGCTCTGTACCTCAGTAATCTGAATTACCAATGGGAGTAGCCCTGTTGGGGGCCATCTTTGCTTTGTGATTATTCTCTGTGTATGTGAATAAAAACCAGACTCTAGAATTCCAACCTGGTTTGGACTGTACTGTTATTGCTTCCACTGTGTCTGGATTTACTTGGGTGCCCCTGACCAGAAGTACAAGCCTAGCATAATTGTGAGCAAATGTTTTCCTCCCTGGGGCCCAGGTTGATGGCCATGGTAAATGGCCCCCCAGGTGTGAGCTAGGTAGTTGCCACACTTGGTTTGCCTGTCTGAGGATGGCAGGCTCAGATGTACTAGTAAACTGAACTGTAGTGACAACCCCCATCCCTCTCGATGGCGCCATGTGTGAGAGGAGCAGCCCTGCTAGTTGAACAAGGGGGCCGGTGAGGGTGGGTTGCAACAACATTCTATTTAAAAGAGAAAGAAAGCAGGAGGCACTTAACTCATTTAAAGGAAAGTTTCCATACTACAGTGCTTCACCAATATATTGGACAATAACACACAGTTTAGGTGAAGTAACTAAACAAGAAGTAAGGCTTTCGACATGTGACCCCCTGGTTGCCATTGTGATGACTCACCTACCACATTTACCTCTGGCCTCAGGTGGGACCATTCCACACAGAGATAGGTGACTTCAAGTATTCTTTGTTCCTTCCCCTGTGACAACATTTTCCCAGTTGGGTACTACCTCGTACAGTACCTTACCTCCCCAACTGGAGTAGCCAAAAGCTGCCAAGGGCAGGGAATACTGCACTAGACTGAACTGGAGACATGAAGGAATGTGAGACACTGACTCTGTAAGAAGGACACTGACACTAGGATCGTTGAGAAAAAGGTACATTTTTACTGTAAATGTGAAATAAATCTTTGAAATAACAACCACAAATGGCATAATGTACCTTCAGAATAAATGCCAAATAAAAACACATAAAATTAGCAGTACATTTATCACTTTACTTTTTTTCTCAGCAGGGCAATACCACTCCAGTAACCTTCTTTTACTCTTTTGCTCTGGAGACTGCAGGCACTCACCACCCACCAGCCCTCCAGATAACACACAGGTCCCAGGAGAAGTGCCTTCCCTGGCCTTGATCCCTGAGCCTAACCACTTTAGATATAAGGAGCGCAGTGACTACTGGGCTTACTGCTCTGAGCAGTTAGTCCAATGACCAACTCTGCCAGACACACTCCCTGGTATCCAGTTACACAGTTACCCAGCACTAGGTCATACCTCAAAGCCCAATGCTATACAATTCACTTGCCTTAAGTGTGTACAATCCCCCCGCAGTCCTTATAATGTTCATGCCTTCAGATGACAAAAGTCTCTTTAAATTCAGAAGGACTGATGAAAATTCTCTGTTAATCAACGTCACTTTGACTTTTAAAATAGTCCCCAAACTGTATCAATAAGGTGTGTACAATACCACACTCCTTGGGTTTTCTGAAGAAATTCTGTTGCTGTAGATGCTGAAGAATTATTGAAGGTTTGTTGTTGAAGGATTTCTTCAGGTTGTAGCTTTTCTTCTTCTGTGAGGAAAACTTGGCACAACAGGATCATCAGGCATTTGAAGCAACAAGCTTTCTGTTCTCACCCTGTTGTCACTTACTACCATATCTGACCTTACAGTGGGATTCAGGTGATCCCCTAATCTTACACTTTAATTAAATAAAGGCTGTCACTATATAAACAACAATACCCAATAGGGTGGGTGGTATTGTGCTATCCCGGACCTCCCAGGGGCGTAATGAGGCCTGATGCCACAGGCCGAGGGCCTTATAGCCTCTGAAAGATTTGGTATAGCACAATACTTCCCACCCTATTATTGCATTTAGAAAATAGGTTCTGGGTTACATTTTTAATAAAATAAAAGATTAAAAAGAAAAATAAATGTTAAAAAAAGGATAAAAATGTAGTTTGATGTAAAGTAGTCCCTCTGCACTCCCTACTTACTTTGTACTGTCTGCAGCCCCCCCCCACCACCACCACCACTCTGGAATAGCGTTATTAATGATCGAGAGGGAAAACTTGTCAAAACTGTGCTGTGAGGTCAGATTTTTTTTTTGTTCTCCACAGTCCCCAACCCTACCCCAGAGTAGCTGTCCATTTTTTTTATTTTTTTTTTCAACAGAGAGAGAGAAAAAAAGCGATAGCAGAAAGCTGCTTCAAGGCTGAAAAGGAGAGAACTAATGAATGTAGAGTGGGAGAGCTATGGGGGACGAGGACAATAATAGACTCAGTAGTATTTTTTTTTTGTTTGTTATTTAAATAGTGAGCGTGGTCACAACTGAGAAACTCTCTCTGTCTTTCTCTCTCTGACCATGGTAGAAACGGAACATACAGCAGTGCGGTTCAGATGAGAGGTGTGATGGCAGTTGCAGGGACTCAGGAGAGAAGTTAAAGAGTCTTCGTGATAGCAGACGGGAGTGGGAGGCAAAAATAAAAACTAAAAACAAAGGACACAGGTTGAGCTCATTCACTTGCTCATGAAGTGAGTTCAAGAACGTGCCGATCAGGAGCTATTGGGTTGGGAAACGGTAGTGAGGGGGGCCAGCCGCGGTATGGAGCTGTTTAGCAGGAACATATTGGGAGCTGACCATGACAGAAGGCAGAGTGAGCTGGCACCCAAAAAGAAAACCAACTGTGCAAACATAGGTACAGTTATGTATTGTTAAGTGGTTTTGAGGTGCACTTTTGAACAGGGGTAGTCAGCGGGGCTAAATTTTTAAATCTGAGGTGACCAGGAGAATTGGGCCCAAGGGCAGTGGCAGGCTTCTCAGATGTGGACACATATTGCCAGCTTACTCTACTTAATGCACCGTCCAGCTTTTGAGTGAGTGGGAGACGCAACTTGGTCTGTCACATGTTTTTCAGTTTGTTGAGGCTGAGAATCTGTGGTTTTTTTTTATGTTACTAACCAGTTTTTGCTTCTTATGTTGTATCCCATGCTTCAGTATGTTGTGACGATAAATTCTGTGGGTGACAGAAAGGGGTTTATAGGCCCACCCACCGCTGTTGTTACTTGGCTGCATAAAAATATCATGAAGGATTAGATGATTTGAAAGTTCTAATTGTCCATTAGTATTAGAATTCAATGAAGCAAAAGAGACTGGGACTAGTTATTTCCCAGTCTCTGTTGTCTCATACCCACACGGCTGATTGGTGCTTTAAACCAATCAGGATACAGTTCTTAATCTGCTAATTTTCCAGCAGACACTGTCACTGCATCAGGCCTCTTCAGAAAGGACACCCACTTGGCTTAGGCACCTTCCTTCTTGGTCACTCTCCCTGCTCAGACTCCCTGCACACTGGCTATGCAGCTACTTTTATAACCAAAATTCATTTGCATATGCTAATTGGTGGTCATTTACTCTATTTACATGCAGGCTTAGAATCGATTATAAGGTATTCGATTGCTGTATAACCGACTGTGAGCCTGCACGTAAATGACAGCATGGAGGATGTAAGGATCTATCCCGGAACTGATCGAAGTGCACAGATTAAGTGCACCACTTCCAGAAACTTCAATTTTTATATTTCATGTAAATGCGATTGGAGCTGGAACTGATACAGGGCACAGGCTCAGTAAACTTGTTCCCCATTTACATGCAGGGTAAAATCGATTACATTGTAATTAATTACCTTGTAATTGAATATTATCCTACATGTAAACCCATGCTTTTCTGGGTGCATCAATTGATGCCCCTCTTGTAAACGTGAATGGAGTTTGTAATCGAGTACCTAGAATCGAAGACTAGGTAATTGATCACCAACTCATGTAAACGTAGTAACTGAGTGGACACTGACCTGTCCTGAGGCTCAGCAGCAATCAAAATCCTTTCTCCAGCAGCATAAGCCACAATGGAATACTCAGTTTTGAAATTCAACTGCCCCTCTTAACATTCTAAGGTTTCCCATTTTTTTTAATAACACCAAGTAACATTTTTAAATACATTTCTTTTTCACACAAAATAAGCACTTTCTTTAAGTTTAAGCATGTTTTCATGATAATAGCTAGAAAGTTGTCATTTTTAGCTCTGTGCTGAATTTTTTTCTGTACAAAATGGCCCACAGGAGCTGCTATACTTCAAAGCGGACATCTTTTTGTTATTGCGCTGAATAAATAATTATTTCTAGGCATTTTTCCCTTTACTTTCTATCAAAAAGCAGTTTCCCCTTTAATTACACTGACCACAGCAGTTTTTCACTCAGAAATGGAATATTAATTTTCCCCACACGTAGTTCCTACTCCTGAGTACCTTCCTGCATGGATTTGCTTCATTCAGGACCCACTCTCCCTTTTAAGGTTAGCGACTCTCTTATTCTGCATTTTTGGAACTTGAAACTATTTTTTTATGTTGTGTAGCACATTTAAATCTATCAGCCTGCCAAATTTGGCATGAATCTGACAAAAAACGGCTTGGCAGCATGATCTAGAAAAGTAGATATGTGAAGCAAGGGTTTTATAACTGTATGCAGATTTCAGGTACAGAGCTCTCATTAAAACTGCTCCATTTTTATGTTTGCTTGCATGCATGTGCAAGAAACATAGTACCCTGTCACAATTTTTCGTGAATGTGGAGCCCCGGTTCCAATGCCCTGTTCCTTCTTACAGGCGTGGCCTCACCCCACCAATAAATGTCTGAACTGTCTATGACAGCAGTTCAGATGCAGTGGATACAGTTCAAGCAAAAGACCACTACAATGAGCAGTGGTAACATGTAGGCAATTTACATACTGCCATCAGTAGGCAGTTGCACAATGCTGCCGGCAGTGCAAGTGTGCCTACACGCCAGCACTGTTTCCTGGAACAGCTGTCATAGACAGCTCCATTTTTTCTGGATCCACCTCCCCCAACAACACACTAGTAGCATGCTGGAGCTCACCACAAAGTGCTCATATGCCCTCCCCACCTCAAGATACTGTATGGCCAACGGGGTGCTCAATCCCTGCCGGCTCCACTGCCCCCAAACAGATCTTCCATATGCCACGCTGGGAGCCCACCCCAGTGTGGCAAAAGTCTGTATGGCTGACAGGGGTGCCCAATCCCCATTGGCTCCACTCCCCCCCCCAACAAACTTCCAGCTGCCATTTTGGGAGCCTACACCAGCGTGGCAAAAGTCCCACATCATCTCCCCAAAAAAAACTCTATAAGAAAATAATGGTCCCTCATTGACTCTCTCACCCCCTCCCCCAATCTGCTCCCACCTTCTGCGTGCCTGACTTCCTCCACCCCCACCACCCCCCATACTTACCTCTGGATACTGACTAGCGATTTTCGGTGGACGGAACACGTCTGCACTCTTCAAAAGCCAACCATGAACTGAATAAATGCCAGTAAGCTGTATAATGGCATAAATGCATTTTTTCAACTTTGGTGCATGTCTCAGCCATTTTGGGAATTTTTTCACCAAATTTTCAGCATGGGGTTCTTGGGACCCCACCTCATGAACTCAGTCACTGTCATTTTGTTATTCGGTCCCAAAAGGTGATTTCATGGTCACTGCATGGAACCACCTTTCAGGACTGAGTAATGAAATGACAGTGTCACGGTTCATGAGGTAGGCCCACAAAACCCTAGTTGAAAAATTTGGTGAAAAATTCTAAAATGACTGTTTTACTGATCACATGCTGCATGCCCCACGCACTACCATAACTTTGAGAAGATTTCATATTTCACTCCAAAATTTCAACATTGTCATTTTACCACTCCTTCTTATGAACAGTACAGCTGTCATTTTCACATCTCACTCAAAATGTGTTTCTGCAATGTAGCACACATTGAGTGGTCGGTTGGGAAATCAATGTTCGGGCACATTAATAAAATCACAGTGACACTGTTCTTGAGCAGAGGTTTTATAATGGCTATGTTGAAAATTTGGTGACAAACGTCCATAAAATGACTGTTATGAGCGTGCATTGCACAATTTCCACGCACCCTCGTAAGTTCACAAATTTGTAATATTTTCAGTCTAGATTTTCAACATTGACATTTTTCCACACCTCATTATGAACAGTACTGCTGTCATTTTTCACACCCTGGCCAAAATGTGTTTTCGCACTTCCGGTGCAGAATAGTGCGGTCGTTGTGGGAAATGAGTGTTCGAGACAGATTAAGAGAATCACAGTGACACTGTTCATGAGTGGAGATCCCAAAATGCCTTTGTTGAAAATCTGCTGTAAAAAATCCCCAAACTAATTACATTATGGGTGTACATTGTGCAGTTTCTACGCATGCTTGTGACTTCACTAGTTTTTGATATTTTCACTTCAGATTTTCAGCAATGCCATTTTTTTACACCTCCTCATGAACCTGTCACTTTCACATCCTGTTAAATATGTTTTTACCTGTGGCGCCAAATGGCACAGTCACTGTGCAAAATCAACTTTCGCCTAACGAACTGATAGTATCACTGTTCATGTGGTGGGGTCACAAAAAGCCCTTGTGGAAAACTTGGAGTGAAAATATGAAAATACCCAGGACATTAGGGTTTTCGACCATAATACCCTACCTGTAAAGGGACTGACAGGCATCAGGCATGTGACTTGGGATTGTCAATAGTAATGCTGATCATTCCACCCCCACCCTGCAGCCAGTGACGAGGCCGAGTGCGCCTTGGACCCTTTGCCCCCAGCGTTCACCCCATTCTCCTGTACTGTACCCATTTCAGTGTATTTCCTTATGGAATGATGTGAATGTAAAGCCCAAACACCCCCAGGCACACCTTGACACTTGTCAGTGTCTGAAGGGTGAGGTGAAATGTCGTGACCATCATGGGCGACGACCCAAAGGCACACCCCAATGCCTGTCCATCTCTGCAGGGTGAGGGTGGAGTTGGCGTCAGTTCAATGCTTCAATGCCATTCCTATACTGCATCTGTCTAACTCCTGCACTTCCACTGCTAATGCCAGCAAGCAAACATTCGGCATTGACAAATGCTTATTTCAGTTCGTCTTATTAGACACAAAAAACGATAACAAATACCAGAAACAGCCTTGGGGGTATACAATGTGGAATGCATCCTACAGAATTTGTTGATAAAGCTTTGAAAGCTACAAGATGGCATTTTTAGACCTGACAAGAACAGTTAGGAGTCAGCTGCTGGCGCTACCTCGATGCGGTACTGAGTTAAATCATTTGATTCAGTCCAAATCCCTTGAACAAAAGACTCCAGGAAGGCCTTCTACAGTATTCTTACTTTACATTTTTATGAGTTAAAACTTTCTGCTCAGAATTCTTTTATTTCTACAATAAATTTTGGAGGTTGAGGCTGAAGAAGATGCTGTTATGAAATCCCCAGTGCTGTGGATTAAAATCATATAGCAAGCTACCTGGAATTAACTTTCTGAACAATTTAAACTTTTTTTCCTACATGAATGTTCCCTGCCACTTCTAACCTCTGTTGCAGACTTTTGAAGTATGTAAACTAATAAATCTGTCACCATTACATGTATAAGAACACATAATGGGTTGCAGTGGAATAACACGTTTATCTCCACTAGTGAGTGGTAAGACCCATAACGCATGAGTTGCAAAGCCACAAATTAGTTATGAAGGTCTTTTCACTCATGTTTGGGATAAATATGTTATTCCACTACAACCTATTTAGTTTGATTTCACTATTTCTAATGCATTTATTAGTGTTTTACTATATTTTAGCTTAAAATTGCGTTTTTCTCATTGTAAACTCTATATCTGACCCAATGTTCTAGGCGTTCTATGTCCAGATTCTAAATGGAAATAACATATAATTACTGGTGCAAATTGTTATCAATGGGGAAAACCGGTTGATATTTCTCATAATCACCAGTCAGTTGCTACGAGTTTCACGAGCACACATTAGTTCAGTGCGAGGTTTAGAGCACACAATCAAACAGCTAGGGAATGCGGCACTCGCAAAACTGTTAATTTCCACCAACCTGTAAGCTGCTCTTCAGTCTAATCGTTCGTTGAAAATATCCCATGTCTGGATACTTTAAAAAAAAAAAAAAAGGAAACAGGAGAATTTAACACTGTACCTTAGTTCATTTCAGGGACTTCGTCAGACGACCTCCGTAGCTATGGCGATGAACTATCGTGCAGCAATGGATAGCGAGCACATGGAAATACAAAGTTCCCACAGAGGTCTCACAGCTCTGGGATTTATTTTTTGAGTGAAGCAAAATGCTGCATGGACTCGTATTTGAAAGTGAGTTCTGTTTTTTTTGCAGTAAACAAAACAAAGTGTTATTTGAATTCAGCGTTTTTTTGTGTGTAATTAATCTATGTCAGGAAAAAAAATTACGTCAGCAATTATAAAAAATAAGACAGGGTACTGATCATTGAGAAAATTTAATGTTCACCCTTGGTGAGGGATGCATTGCTAAACCCCTCAAGCTTTGCTCTTGGGGTTTAACGATGCATTCTCACCTCGGTGAACATTGTTACATTACAATGATCATACCCTATGCATATTCTCTATGTTTTAAGTGAACAACATGTGTTGTAAGTGAAAACAAATATTTATTTCAAAATAACATGATATATTTACCAGTTTATTCACCACTGGTGTGGTATACATGTATTTTTTAACATGTATGTCTGACAGCCCTAGCATCCATCCTCCCCATATATTGTATTTATTTAACTTCTGTTTGACCTGGTAGAGACCCACTGAGTTGGAGGTCTCTTTTGCAAAGGTGACCAAGATACACATTCGAATACACAATTGCATGAGTACAGAGTTCACATGCATAACATAAATGATTACAAAGTACACTGCAACACAGATACAGTATATATCATATATATATATATATAGAGAGAGAGAGAGAGTGTGTTGCATGATATGTAGACTAAAGCAGCTACAAAACTGACAATCCTGAACATGAGATATTTATTACATCTAATATGACTATACTGGTGAGAATATTTCATATTTTTTTATTTATTTAAAATTGGTAATGAGGAAAGGCACACTGAGCTGAGGGTCATTTCAGGGTGTGACCCTGGAGAGGTGTACAAAGAGGGAGCAAATAAAATGAACACAATTACAAAATACAGTGACCTTATATTCTGTGCAAAATACATTAAACTGGGTCTACAGCAGAGTCTAGTGTGGTCTGTACAAAAATATACTATGCAAAAATACAAAGCAAAAAGCAGATCCAGAAGCAAATGGTTTGATACCTTTTATTGGACCAATTTAGATGCTACTAAAGGAACAAAGGCCGAATATTCAGACTGCACCTGGCAGTGGCACAAGCGTGGGCGCAGCGGAACTGTGATGCGCTGGGGCCAGGACCAGGTGATATTCAATGGTGATGCACCATGGCGCAGCACCGATGAATATGGCACAGACAGCACATGATGCAGTGGCACTGCACTGGTGCAAGCCACAGATAGGGAGCATGAGGATGCACCAGCACAAATGCAGTTGCGCTGGACGCATCGCCCATGATATTCAGCAGAGGGCATGCAAATGAGGCCATAATATATGCAAGGTGAAAATGGGGCCATTTGCATGTCATTATGGCCCCATTTGCATGCCTTGCTCAGGGCAGCCCAGAGAATTGCGCCTGGAGCCCTGCACAGAATGACGTGTGCACAGTGGGGTTCCCAGGGCATCCCCTGCCCCGTAGCCGTGATCGTCGATAAATGTCCTTGAAAACATTCCCTGGTAGTCTTGTGGTAACCCTCCTCCAACCCGTTACCCCAATTGCTGGTCAATGTACATTAAATCATTCCCTGGTAGTCTAGTGGTACCCCCCCGCACCTAGCCATGATCGTGGTACATCACCAAAACAAACCTTCCCTGGTGATCCAGTGATACCCTCCACCCTTCCCACCCACACAGGATCCCTTGCCCACCCTGCTCCCCCCTCCGTCATTGGTGGGCAGCTGCAACCTGCCGTCATACTGTCCGGCCACCCACCAAATGACAGGTACAGTATGGGCTTGCAGGGCATACTGTACTAGACAGTCCCAAATATGTGAATGACTTCATTCATATATTTGAGACACGTCTAGTACAGTATGCCCTCTAACATCAGTCAAACTGTGGACCAGTGATTTACAGCACATACTGTACCTGTTATTTGGCAGCTGGGAGGCTGGGCAGTATACGAAGAAGTCAAGCAGCCCATCGATGATTGAGTGGGAAGCAGGGCAAGGGGTCCTGTGTGTGGGTGGAAGGGTGGCTGTGCCACTGGATCACCAGGAAAGTCCTTTACAGTGATGTACCGCGATCGGGGCTAGGGGTGGGGAGACCAATCAGACCACCAGGAAATGATTTAATGTACATTTACCAGTGATCGGGTGACAGGAGGAGGGGGCACCACTAGACTACCAGGAGATATAAGTGCTTGTGGACGGGTGTTCTGTGGTGGTGGTTACCCACAGCTGGCAGCTGCTGTGTTGTGCCCTGAAATACAGCAGCCCACCTGTGGGTGGCCAGGAGTTGTTCCACCAATTCACGGGCTCAACTTTGAGCCCCCCTAGGCGGCGCAGTGCAGGGTTGTGCCAGCATATGCGCCGCACATCCCGGGCTGAATAACGGGATGTGCCGCATATGCATGGGCATGCCCCCTGCGTCTGCGCTGCATACATTAACATTGTGCCCCGGCGCATCGGGATTTGCACTGTGCCAGGCAGCTGCTTCAATATCCCACCGGGGCACAATACAGGGTTGCACCGGCACAACTCGGTTGCGCCATGCGCAATACCTTTGAATATCCAGCCCAAAGTGCCTAAGATTTCAAACCAACCAAGTCCTTCTTCAGAAGCACATGCAAACTGCAGTGACAAGTACCTTTTTAATAAAATAAATTAACCACATTTCAAAACCATTAGCTGTTTTCATTAAAGAAACTCAGTGACATCTAAAAACTCAGTTTAATTCAATTTTAACTTAAGTCTAATCATAACTTGTAAGTTCTGAACACAAATGTTCAACTATAATTTATTATAACGGTACCTGCTTCTAAGAGCAATACTCATGTGAGTTTATAAAAAGGTCGGAGTGCCGCATCAGCATCTGGACTACAAATAAAACAAAAAATAATATTAAAATCATGCAGAAAGTAGAACACTATGCTTTTTTGAATTATCTATTAAGAAAAAGCATCTATTTTATTTAGTTTTTGTTGACCAGGAAAAGAAGTCTGCCTATTTTCAGCCTTTTCCGGGGTACAGATGGAATCAAGTAAAACTGAAGTAGATTGAACTGACAGTTTTGGTTTTTTTAGTGAATGGGGGAAATTTGGCCAGGATATGAGGGCAATTCCTCTCTTCTCTTTGAGAAGTGCCATGGGATCTTTAACATCCACTTGAACAACCACCTGAACAGGTTGAAGGGACCTCAGTTTAATGTCTTATCTGAAAGAGTAGTTAGAAATGAAGTTAAGAAAGACAAACTGCTTTTTTCTAGTAATTTCTTATATTTTTTTTTGTAGAAGACCTACATGGAAATATCAGTTATAACTCTGTTTTCCACTCTCAGTGTACATTTGATTGGAACCTTTTGTTTTATGTTAATGTGGTATTTGATAAACAATTTTGAAAAATACCTTCAAAGCAAGAAGACAAAAACAGCGTAAAGCATCTTCAAGGAAATAGTGCAGAAAGCATGTTTGTCAGTCCTGGTTGTGAGAAAAGGTCAATAACACGTGGCAGCCAGGTTTTAGTTTTGTATACCAGTTGGGTTTGATGTGGTTTTGCTCGCATGCAGTTCACCATACCAGCCAGGCTCTATGAACAAAGGCTTTCAGAGGTGTGGACCTGTGGACTGTTGACATGCACATTTCAATGCTGATAAGCTTTCTAATGTAAGCTTTCCATGGCATCATTGCCATCTACATGTAACATACTTAATCCACTCACCATTTCTTAATTGTTCATGAACAGATACCCAGTTCGGTTAGGAGGTGTACATTTATACTTATGTCTGTGCATCTCTCTTACTTAATATAATAATCTATCAGTCTACATTTATAAGACACAGTTTTAGACATCAAAATGCTGAAAAAAAAGGTTTGTTGGCCCTGTTGTCCTCTGGAGCTAAATACAGTCATATAGGACTGTACTTAGCCCTGGGTGAACAACAGGGCTGGAAATATCTGGTATGAGCCTTTAAAAGCTCTTACATGCACTGTAGGCTATTGAATCTCCCCTGCTGCAGATCCCTGCTCTGATGTCAGTTGCAGAGGATTCTGGGATTTCTAGTTACAGACAATGTCATCTTGGAAGTCAGCAAAATTAGCCTCATACAATCTTATCATACTGCAATAAACAGCAAAAAACTGATTGCACCCAAACTGCAAACTGGGACCAGAACAACATTTGGGTGTAGGGATCTTAGTGCTGACTGTTCCCCTTTAATCTTACCCTAGGGGCCTAAGACTCTTAGCTAGAAGCCTTGCGTCTCATGAACCACCTAGGGTTGGAGTAACAGACAATATCTCACCCCCTGTTTGTGCCTTAATGCAGAAATACTATTGTTGGTGGCTGTAGCACTTTTTAATGATAGCAATGTATAGCAAGCTGAAGATTATAGTCCCCTAATTATAAAACTGGGGTGAACACACCTTCCCATACCTGCTTTATTCTGTAACCTCATTTGCAGGTGCAAGTCATTAACAATTAGTGGTTGGCAGAGGGACTCGAAAATGATGAAGTATGGATGTTTGTGCTACCTTCAAAACAGATTCTACTACATAATACCTCCTCACATTGAAGAAAAGAACATAAACCACTTTTGGCAGCCCTGTGTCTAAAATTATACTATCTCCCACATCTACTACTGTCTACTTTACTTTGGCTTGGATCTTAGTTGCACGCTTTTGTCTCCATGGCTTCCTGTCTAGTGGGCCTTCCAAAATCTATATTGATAAACTCCATTGCACTGGGTTCAAATCTCAACTGTCCAAATCCAGGCATGGAGGTAAAGATATGAATATATTACACCAATCATGAAAAACCTTCATCAGCCCCCATCCCTTCAAGGATTTAGTATGCTGTACTTATGTCTGAATAGTTGCTTGGCTTAGTACGCCATCTGTCAGAGCCATTCACCACTAATTGACTCCTTCATATGAAAAACTATTTCCCCAGTTTGATTTTTGTCTTTAACTAAGACAGGGGAAGATGCTGTAGTGTTAAGGAATATTTTACGTTTGCATGTTTATTTGTATTGTATTGTTGCTGGCACACATCATGTAAAAATGAATTGAGTTAACTTACTGCCACTGATTCACAGTAGCAGATAAAATTAATATTGTAGTGTTGTGGGGGACAAGGTGGCTCATTGTATTGGTGAAGGGTTGCAAAGCCTTTCATCTTCTTTGTCGCTGGTTTGAATCCAACCTAGGTCAGTTGTGACTGAAATCAGATATTGACTGAGGTCTGTTTGGCGGCCTAAGTTAAAAGAATTGTGGAGGTCCAAGTCCTGCTTTAGTGGGCATGTACTCATATCACCAAATTACAATCAGAGCTGATATTAATTAAAACCCTTGTTAGCAGTTACGCATGAGAGGCCGTGGAGTAAGTATGCACAGAGTCAAACTACCCTCTCACCTATGAGGTGGTCCTTCTATAACAAGGTCAACATACAGTAAGTTTGGCACATTCCATGAACAATAAGAAATCCCCAGACACAATTTAAAAAAATAAAAAATGTAAGTATTATAGTAGTGAGTATGACACTGCACGTGGTAGGCTCATTAAAAAAATCGACACTACGGGATGAACAAAAGTTAGTATATTTTAAATAAGCATGAAACAGACCAGAATGAAGCTCTGAAAGTTCTGTTCTATGGACACGCTTCCATTTCTGCTTCAACTGGCCTCATTTGAAGCTAAAATGCATCTACACAACATTAGCACTCGGTGCTTCTAGTGTGTCGTTCTGCCCTGTTTCATGCTTATTAAAAATAAGCTCACTTTTGTGTGTAGCCCCTATAAGGAGCTCTGACTCCTTATGTAATTCTATGACACCTCAGATGGTTTGCCACTGGTCCATTAGAAGGCTGGGTCAGCTGGTCTGCTTCAGAGTTCTAAAGGGGAGGAGTTAACTGGCTGTAGCTGGAGAGCAGCAGCCAGTTGCTTTCAGTGTGGAAGCTGATTGCCTGACCTTTTGCACCAGTGCTCCCTTACAAGTTTCTTTCTCAGAGAGTGTAACTCAATAGACACGTGGGAACCATGATGACTGCTGATGCCAGAGAGGCCCTGTGGGGGCCCCGCCCCCCAAAAAAAATCAAGAAGAGTGAGGCTGAGAGGGAACTCTGTTTCAAAAGAGAAGGAGAGAGTTGAAGACCAAGCTATCAGTTCAGAGATGAACTGCATGTCTTCCTAATAAAGTGACTGTGTTAGGTACCCAGCAGTACACTTCCCTACACATAGGCAGGTCAGGTGAGAGTAGACAATGACCTATGACATAAATTTGGGCAGAGACTGTCTGCCCACTTGGGTCAAGTCTTGAGAGAGTGTGGAGGCAGCACCTGTGGCAGCCTCAGACTCCCAGTGGGTGTCTGCCTCTCCTTGCCCTTTAAATCTGTGGAAATCCACACCAATTCCCAGAAGCAGGGACATAGCCAGAACATGCAATTCATTTGGATTTGGACCCTCTCCCCATGGGGGTCAGTACTTGGGAGAGGGTAGGAGGTAGCACCTGTGGCAACCTTGGACCCCCAGTGGGTGTCTGCCTCCCCTTGCCATTGTAAAGTGTGGGGCCTACCCCACTAGTTTCAGCCCTACATGGCTATACAGTACAACTGGTGAAGTATTTGTAGATCTGAGGGCCTGGAGTTTGTTGTCATAAGTCTTCAAGGTGCAGGCAGGCAGTCAGCAACTGGCACCAGATCTAGAGGATGGATGGATGGTGGAACTCCCCAGGCAGCTCTATTGATCCATATGCCCATTTCTGTGTCCTGAAGTCTGACAGCAAGGAAGTCACTGAGACAACTACATAAGTAAAGGTGCCCTTCATAAGAAACTCTGTGGGACAGGATGAATGTCCCTAGGAGTAATGAGGGTCAGAGTAATGTATCAGTCAGATTTACCACAGCAGAACATGGGAGGTCTGTTTTGGGAAGAGAAAAATGTATCGCTGCATTGTGCTATTCTCAGAGATCTCAGAGTAGTACCCCACTGGGGTTGCCTACAGCCCCTATATCACTTTTGTAGTACTGCATAGGAAACATTAAGAGGACTGGAGTTCAGTGGGCCTAAGGTGTACCTCCCCAATGGGACTTGCAAATTCACAAAGGGATTTGGACTGGGCAAAACTGTATACTACATGGGGAAAGCATGCTTACTTTTGGTTGATATGTTCATGAGCTGGGACAATATATGGATCCAAGTTAGACTTTACAGTTCATGTGGACCTTTAGTTGTTGTTGTTGGAGTTTGTTGTGTTCCTAATCCCTTGTTTTGCAACCCTGCACCTCCTGAGAGTATCCAAGCACCTGGGAGATCACCCCAATCCCAAAAGGTAAAGTGAGTGTAAGTTAGTGTCTGTATGCTCCCTTCCTTTTATTCCATCATAACAGCGATGTGCTGGATAGAGGAAGTTGTTAAATTTTGTCTCCCATTAAAATGAATGGGAGAGGAAGAGTAGGGATCCAGTTGTTAACGTCTGAGAGCCTGTTAGTAAGTATTTTGCAACACATCACTGTATCACTATACCCCTAGACAAGGAGACAGGGCTTCAAAATGGGGACTCATCCGGGATTTTAGGTTCATCTGGCCCTGGAGCATGATCAGAGTCATCAGGGTTTGCCTTGAAATAATTCTCCATGGTTTTAACTGCGTTTGCAGTTTGTTGAAGCTGGTGCCTACTGGCTATATGGATTTGCGCCTTTTGCTGTTGAGAGTAGCTGGAGGAGGATAAGTGCACTGAAGTACAAATCTGCATACAAGATCAACACTGGTGGCCGAATGGAACTATGCCTGTAAAAACAGAAGTGTTCTTGTGTGCGTACATGGACAGTGAGGGTACCTGAAATGGAAGGGGGGTGAGCCGAAGCTACTGATTGGCTGCCCCAGAGTGCCCATGCCCTGAAACATACTGGACTGATGATTGTGCAGAGACCGTAGCTTGCCTATGCCAGAAAATATTCTGCTGTGATGATTATGCAAGGAAAGTCACCGCCCATCCCCTCTCTGTAAAGGTAACTGGCCGAAAGCTCCAAAGGGAGATGTGGCTTGAGCTGGAATCTGGCTGCCTCATGTGATGTTGAAGCCATCTTGGGGGAGATAGTTGAGGAGAAAGGCACCCAAGATTGCTGGACAGATTTTCTGTTTAAAACAAGTTTTCAAATGTTATAACACCCCAGCTATGAGTTGTATATCGCCATCTTTCTGGGAATATTCCTGTGCTGTGATAAAGTTAAGACTCTGACTGCAGAGTGTACCTGCCTATAAGTACCCATTTTCCTTTGCACATTAGAAAAATCCACTTTCTTACGGTATTTTATCTGCAATAGGAGTGGGGGTCTTTTGGCATTCACACCAGGACCCTGTTGTGAAATTGCCCAGCTACCAGATGTCAAGGTAGACCACCAATCATCTGGGTCCCTGTTCTAAAAGGCAACTGCCTGAATTGGCTTCCTTTATATGTGATGCACTGCCTGAACTGGCTTCCTTTAATTAAGGCATAGTCCCCAATCAGTGCTTAGGTAACTAGTGAGAAGCTAGCTAATGAGAGAGCCATACATCTCCCAAGCATCAGACAAACACAAATTTAGCTGCACAACCTTTGCTCATTTATAAAATTTAAATGGCTTTTTCATTAGGGATGCTACTGCTTATGGCTTACCTCAGTAAAAATATATTTGTATGGTTTGCCATGGAGGGGAGGGTGTGCACTGAATTCTCTGCTTTGACTAATTATCAGCACCTTTGCAATGCCTGCACCAAAGCCATCAGATTTGCAAAAGCAGAGTATTTTGCATCCACATGCCAGAACAACATTAATCACCCCTCCATGTTTTGGAAGGTTATCCATTCCCTTTCCTTCCCTCTGACCCAGTCTCCCTCCCACGTCCTAATTTCTGACCCTTCTGCTGCTGCCTCTTCAACTCCTATTTCACCACCTGTGCACCCTCTCTCTCTCTCATCTTTTCCTCCCCCTCTTCCTTCTCTTCCCCCCCGTCTGTCCCCCCTTTTGTGTTTGCTTGCACGCATGTGCAAGAAACACATTATGTCAACTTCCTTCACAAGTGGGTTGTGAGGCGCAGCAGTGTTGTTTATTTATTTATTGAAATGTTTCACCAGAGGGCACACTGAACAACAAGTTGCTTGTCTCACGGTGCGACCTGGGGAGGGGTTACATAGGGTTGTGAAGGATGATCAGTTACAATAGTATGTGGGTAGTACAAACAGTATAACATTGTAAGATTGTGCAACAGTTGGAACACAAGGTAGTTACAATAAACAGTAGAGAAACATTGTGTAAATTACAATACATGTCCTAAATCATACAAAAGAACATATGAATGCACAAAACCTATAGAACCATTTATAGTGCATGAGTGTACCAGGAGCAGGCTCGAGGTAGTATGCAAGTGCTGTTGGAGTAAAAAGGACATCGTGGCAAATGGCAGCAGTCCATTCTGGGGCTGGTCTATGCTGCGGGGAATAGAGGAGCAAGCTGTTGATGACAGCAGTTAATGAGCATGCCACTAAGCTCAAATGAATTGACCGCTGCAATCAAGGAGCGCCCCGTCACTACACAATCTGCTGTGTTTGCGGGGTGGTCCCTGACTACAGCAGTCAATTACAGCTCCATTTTCTGGTTTTAGGCTGTGTTCCTGATTTCATTTCCCATCCCCACACACACTTTCTGAGGCAAGACTAGAGATTTAACATGTTCATAGAACGCAAAGGTGAAACAGATCCATCCCTTCATAGTACACTGACTACACAACGCCTTCCATGGAAGGCAGAAGTCGAAGGATATCAGCAGTTTTGAAGCCCTATCTAGAATCCGGCTATGTGTCAATCAAGGGCGCAGCTGAGCAAACTGGAAGTCTGGAGGTGCTCAGCCTCCTGGCTGTTCAGCAGGGTAACGATCAATGCTGGTTACTTTGCCAGTCTCTCCTCAGTCCTCAGGCGAGCCCGATCAGGGTTCTCCTGGCTAGGATGACCCGAATCAACTCAGAGACGACAGTTTACCTCTCCTCACAGCACTGAATCATCCTGCGGCTCTCCTGAGGCAGTCAAATGGCAATTATTATGACAAAAGAACCGAAGCGCAGTTAAGCAGCCTTTAGAGAAAACAGAAGCTGCCCTCACTGGGAATTTGGGCCTCCCTTTCTAAGAACATTCTAAAGATGACTAGCAAGTTAGCACATTATATGCAACAAAAACAAGCATAGATAATTAGGTGAACATAAAAAACACTGTCCAAGACCATGCGCCTTTTGCAGCTGCTGCCCAAGCGGGAGACAAGCCAAATGAGTTTGGTGACAGCTGAACAGGGGCATAAACGCTATCCCAAAATAAAGCAGGTTGAAATGATACTCTGTTAACCCTCTCAGTCCTATTCTAAATTAAAAATTCATTCACGGCGCCGGGCCAGTGGCGCTGAGGGTTGAGGCGCTGGACACAATGGGTGGGCTCCCAGGCGTACCACCTGGATGTTTGGTGTGGAGGGGGAGGAGCCGATGGGGATTGGGCACCCCCATCAGCCATACAGTGTGCAGGGCTCCACTCCCCCCCTCCACACCAAACATCCAGGTGGTACGCTGGGAGCCCACCCCATTGTGTCAAAAGTCCCGCGGTGTATTTTGTTTTAAATTTCTGTTAAAAAACAAACAAAAAACAATCTCTCTTGAGTCTCTTGCCCCCTCCCCAACCCGCAGAAACCCTCTGCGCACCCCACCTCCCACCACCCCCCCATCCCATACTTACCTCTGGAGCTTGGCGCGACGATCTTCAGTGGACCAGGAACACGTCTGCACTCTTCAAAGCTGACCGTGAAATGAAAAAATGCAGGTAAGCTGTATAATGGCATAAATAGGGTTTTTTCAAGTTAGGTGGATATCTTGGCCAGTTTTTCGACTTTTGGCACCGAATTTTCAACATGGGGTTTTTGGGACCCCTCCTCTTGAATTCAGTCACTGTCATAGCATTATTTGGTCCTGAAAGGTGATTTCATGGTCACTGCGCGGAATCACCTTTCAGGACTGATTAACCAAATGACAATGTCACTGTTCATGAGGTGGGTTCTCAAAAAGCCTATATTGCAAATTTGGTGAAAAAATTTCAAAAAATGACTGTGTTACAAGCGTGCGTTGCACAGTTTCCACACACACTCATAAGTTTGTGAATTTGTAATATTTTTACTCCAGATTTTCAACATTGGCATTTTTTCACACCTCCTAATGAATAGTACAGCTGTCATTTTTTACATCCTGTCCGAAATGTATTTTTGCACTTCCGGTGAAGAATAGCGCGGTTGCTGTGGGAAATTAGTGTTCAGGACAGATTATGAAAATCACAGTGACACTGTTCATGAGCAGAGGTCCTAAAATGCCTATGTTGAAAATTTGGTGACAAAGTCCATAAAATTACTGTGTTACGAGCATGCATTGCGCAGTTTCCACGCACCCTCGTAACTTCACTTAATTTGTAATATTTTCACTCTTGATTTTCAACACTGGCATTTTTATGCACCTTCTTATGAACAGCACAGCTGTAATTTTTCACATCCTGTCTGAAATGTGTTTTCGCACTTCCGGTGCAGAATAGCCCGGTCACTGTGAGAAATCAGTGTTCTAGACAGACTACAAAAATCACAGTGACACTGTTCATGAGCGGAGGTCCAAAAATGCCTATGTTGAAAATGTGGTGTAAAAAATTCCCAGAATAATTACATTACGGGTGTGCGTTGCACAGTTTCTACGCACACTCGTGACTTCACCAGTTTTTTATATTTTTACTCCAGATTTTCAACATTACCATTTTTTACACCTCCTCATGAAGAGTACAGCTGTCATTTTTTACTTCCTGTTTGAAATGTGTTTTCGCACCTGTGGTGCCAAATGGCGCAGTCGCTGTGCAAAATCACCTTTCGGGTAACAAACTGATAGTGTCACTGTTCATGCGGTGGGGTCACAAAAAGCCCATGTTGAAAATTTGGAGTAAAAATATCAAGAAATGCCCAGGGTGTTAGGGTTTCCGACCATAACGCCCTACCCTGCAGGGACTAATAGGCATCAGGGGTGTGACTTGGGATTGTCAACAGTAATGCTCACGCCATTCCACCCCCACCCACACCCTGCAGCCAGTGACAGGCATCGAGGTGTGCCTTGGACATTTGGCCCCAGAGTTCACCCCATTCTCCTACACTGCACCCATTTCAGCGTATTTCCATATGGAATGAGGTGAGTGTAAAGCCTGAACACCCCAAGGCACAACTTGACACTTGTCAGTGTCTGCAGGGTAGGGTGAGGTGAAATGTCGTGACTGTTATGGGCGATGACCCAAAGGCACACCCCAATGCCT
Source organism: Neoceratodus forsteri (assembly GCA_016271365.2). Lineage (NCBI taxonomy): Eukaryota > Metazoa > Chordata > Ceratodontiformes > Ceratodontidae > Neoceratodus > Neoceratodus forsteri. The sequence continues at coordinate 535,130,171 of CM028138.1, forward strand.
GTCCATCTCTGCAGGGTGGGGTGGAGCTGGCATCAGTTCAATACTTCACTGCCATTCCTATACTGCATCTGTCTAACTCCTGCACTTCCACTGCTAATGCCAGCAAGCAAACATTTGGCATTGACAAATGCTTGTTAATAATGGCATGTAATTTAACTCAAAAGTTCTGGATATACCTTGGGGTATCATAACCCCAAGAAATTTAATTTGACCTTTATTAATGTCTTTGAAATTAACCGCAGTCTGTGAAGAAGGTAAAGAGTTTATCAATAAAGCTTCTGTTTTAGGCATATTAATTTTGTAGCCAGATGCTTTACCAAATTGAGAAATAGCGTCTAGGCATATGGGTAAAGAGCTGGTAGGGTTATTAAGATATATTAATGCATTGTCTGCCTACATACTAATGTTATGTTCTTCCAGTCCCAATCGGTCAGGTATTTAATCATTTTATTATAATCTGCTTTATCAAAACATTTATATTCAGTAGTCCCAGATATCTAGTCCCATGTTAAGTCAAAAGTGCAATATACAACATTATGATCTGAGTTCCCCAAAGGCTCCTGTTCTGAAAAGTTACAAAAAAAACAAATCTAGTTTATTTTGTCCCCGAGTATTTTCTTGTATAATTTGCATTATGTTTTTACTTAGCGTAATTTCAATTAGGGTCATTTCATAATGTGAGGTCCCCTGTAGCCCATCCCAGGATATGTGCATCTCATCCCAGACACCTTTGAAGTTGTGGCAACCAGACTCTTACCAGGTCTTGTTGTCCAGCTCAGACCTGCCACTTGCCTTCCAAGTCTTCAACTGACTGATGGTTTCATCATCTTGGCACCTGCCAATGGCACAACTTGCATCCTCAGTCACTTCTGGCACTGTGATGGGCATGATGGTTGTGGGGGACTCCAGAGGGTTGGTCGCCTGTTCATGAGGCCTGCGAGAGAGGGCATCAGTATTCTGGTGGATCTTTGCCCAGAACCCTCAGCGCCTGTCTGTTGGCCACGTTCACAGTGCCAGAGTGAGGTTGGAGCTCCGGGTTAGGATTGTGGGTAGCACTGACCCACATCTCCTGATGGACCACTAAGATCTGTGCTCCTGAGTTGGCTAGTATTTCACAAGGAATCCTGCCAATCCTTCCTACAAAGTGCACCTTTTCCCACAGCACTAAAAGTCAATCGTGGATTGATGTGGGCCTCTATGATCCCAACAGGTGTTGGGTCCTCTACCCTGCCACCTTCAGTTAACAGGTTCAGGACATTCTCAAAGGCTGTGGTCTGGACTTCCACACCCCAAGCATTCCTTTGGCCTCTTGTCCCTTACTTTCTCCCCTCGAGGTCCTGCTCATTTATTGCCTGGGCATCTTTCTTCCTGTCCTCAAGCTTGGCAATCCCTGTTGAAATTTTGAAAGGATGAGACTTCAGTCCTGGTCTTCAGGGTCTCCATCTCCTTTATCAGGCATTCCACAGCCCCCACTATGTTCTGTATAGCACCATCTGGTTTGGCTTCCTAGCTGGCACACCATGTGCTTGGATATGGGGCATTGCACGTCGTGACTTTTTGAGTTCACGGATTGCCTCGAACTCACTCACAAGGTGTACTGCTTCCTCCAATGTCCTTGGCTTTGCACTTTGGAGCAGCACATGGACCTCTGAGTTCCACACACTGCTTACAAAGTGATATCAGGCCAACATGTCCTGGGCTGCCAGGTCTGCTGCAGGGTATGCCTTGGTAACTAGTTGGCAGATGACATTCCCAAAATCATAGAGTCTCATTCACCTGTCTCCTCTGGTTCAGGAAGGTGATCTGACATCAGTCTTCTAGCATAGGTGGCTCCAGGTATTGCTTCATTGCCTGCTTCAGTCTTTGGTAACTGGTGTGATCTTAGGGTGCTATTCCCGGGTACACCTCACAAGCCCATCCCTTGAGCAGCAGTGTCATGAAGAAAATTCACCTATCTTCATCCTAGCTGTTCACTTCAGCTGCCAACTTGAACTCGTCTGCCCAATCTGACCATTCATGATCACATCCTGTGAATGTCTTGGGCATATAGACAGGTCTGGCCATCCTCTCCCCATCTTGTTGGAAGTGTTGTATGCCACTGGAACCACTCACCTCCTGGGAAGGTCCAGGTCCCAGGTCATCCATACTGACCAAATAGAAAGACAGTGACTTTTAGAGTCTTAGTTAGTCTGTTCTCTGGGAATAAAAATTTAAAAAGGAGAAAGACCTCTGGACAGAAAATCCCCCATGTGGGCATGAAAATCCCTGCTACCACCAGTGTGAAAAATGGTGAGCAAGATGGTTGTGGTGTGTGACTGTCTCCCTCTGTGTCAGGGACATCACCAAGATGGCTTTCTTGGTGGCGCCACCTAAGTCAAGAGTGACAGCTTAAACTGTCTTAGATGACAATGTCAGTTTGTTCAAGCCCAACAGCTGGAAACCCAAATGTGGTATAGAGCCAGCCACTGGCAGAATGAAAAGTGGCCTTCATAAGGGGAGGCACTGTTCCTCCAGAAATGATACAGCTGCCACCACCCAAAGGAACAGACTAAAAAGGGGCACCAAGATCTACTAAAATTAACCATCAACAGGCAGAATAAACTAGAATAAATAACTTTTACTTAAGCTGATAAATAGCAGTGCAATAAGAATAAAAATTCAGTGCGGATGACTACCTCTTAATCGGCCTCCCTCTAATCTCATGCTGTGTCCTCTTGTCCTGCTATTTTTCTTATATTGAAACATGTTAGACTCTTTCACCTTGTTAATGCCCTTAAGGTGTTTGAATGTTTGATCATATCACCTCTCTCCCTCCTTTGCTCTAGGGTATACATATTGAGCTACGTTAATCTGTCCTCATATGTGTTCTGATGCAGTACCTGCACCATTTTGGTTGCCCTTCTCTGGACTGCCTCAATTTGGTTAATGTCCTTGTGAAAGTGTGGCCTCCAGTACTGCATGCAGTACTCCAGATGGGGCCTAACCAGTGTCTTGTAAAGAGGGATTATTACCTCCCTCTTACGACTTGTGATACCTCTACTAACACACCTCAACATCCCCCTAGCCTTACCTACTGCTTTAGTGGTCCGCTTGGATGATTTCAGGTCAACTGTGATGATGATGATGCCCAAGTCTCTTTCTTCCCTTGTGGCTGCCAGTAACCCCCCTCCCAGCCTATAGGTGGCTTCAGGGTTTCTCTTCCCTATGTGCATGATCTTGCACTTCTTTGCATTAAACCTCAATTGCCACTCTTCTGACCATTTTGCCAGTTTATCCAGGTGTCTTTTCTTCTGTCCACCCCATCTGGATCATCTACTCTGTTGCAGATCTTGGTGTCATCTGCAAACAGACAAACACCTACCCTCCAGTCCATCTGCAATGTCACTGATGAAGATATTGAAGAGGACTGGCCCAGAGACTGATCCCTGAGGTACCCCACTTGTGACCTGCATCTCTTTGACTGTATATCATTTAACACCACTCTCTGTTTTCTGCCCGTCAACCAGTTTGCCACCCAGTTGACCAACTTCTGACTCCACCCTGAACCTACCCAGCTTATTAATCAATCTTCTATGTGAAACAGTATCGAAAGCTTTTCTGAAGTCAAGGTAGGCGACATCAACTGCTCCCCTGGTCCACCACCTGGTTACCCAGTCAAAGAAATTATGAGATTAGTTTGACAGGACCTTCCTTTGTAAACCCATGCTGTCTTGGATCCTGTGCTCCTATAGTTCCAGTGTTGCACTATCCTTTCCTTAAGTGCCCTCCATAATCTTGCCCACTACTGAGGTAAGACTGACTGGTCTGTAGTTCCTTACCTCCTCCTGCTACCACTCTTGTGGAGTTGGATCCACATGAGCCCTTCTCCAGTCTTCTGGGACCTCTCCTGTGCTCAGAGACTCACAAACAGTTCTAATAATGGCTCTGCTAGTTCCACCCTTATCAATAAATGCTCATCACAGAATATTAACAAGTGCTTATCATTCTAGTATTAATAAATGCTTATCACACTAATGTTAACAACAAGTGCTTATCACTCTAATATTAATAAATGCTTATCACACGAATATTAACAACAAGTGCTTATCACTCTAATATCAATGAATGCTTATCACACTAATATTAACAAGTGCTTATCGCTCTAATATTAATGAGAGATGCTTATCACTCTAACATTAACAATAAATGCTTATCACTCTAAACAGTAATAAGAAATGCTTATTACTCTAAATATCGACAATTAGGGCCACTTCCTCCCCCACCCAAAGCTCACAGGAAGGAAGAAAACAATAGGGCTAGGTCTTACCTCTACTGGCCTGGAAAACTGAAAGCCACCTCTAGTGACAAAGGGCAATCACCAGTCCTAAAAAGAGCTTTTGTGAGTGATTAGATCCACCTTGGAACTCTAGCCCCAGTACCCAATTGGCTAAGAATGGGGTAAATTGCTAGCCTCCCCAACACTAGGATAAGGGCACCTTAACTACTGGTACCCACTATACCACACCACCTCCCCAGGACTCCCTCTCCAGGTGCTATGCCTCCCCCAACTGGGGCAGTGGCTAGTTTTATAAAAGGATAGAAGCATTTGTAGATATGATACATTGGTAGCCGACCTAATAGCTGAGTGTCCCTGGCTCTTCGTTGCTAGTCAGTCTACTAGTTGAGTGTCCCTGGCTCTTTGCTGTTTGCTGACCGTCCCTAGCTCTTCATCGCTAGCTGACCTGCTAGTCGAGTATCCCTGGCTCTTTGCTGCTAAGCCAACCTGCTAGCCGAGTGTCCCAAAAGTGTCTGGAGGTAGGTCACCCTTTTTCTCCTGGTCAGTCCACCAGCCAATCTGCCTGGGGCCCACCTCTGCTAGGCTAGTGCCCGCCGCTGACCAACCTGTCAGACATATCTGCTGGACAACAGATTTGGGAGTGGGGTAGCTGTGGCAGGCCACTCCCCTATCGCCGTTAGCAAACCTTCTAGCCGAGTTTACTTGAGGCCCTTGTGACAGAGACTGCAACCTTCTGCCACTAGTCAACTTGCTATTCAACCCCAGAGACACTCTGTGAGGCTTTGGGAAGGCTGTCTGGCATCTCTGCTGGATGCCTGACTCAACTGCCTTGCCTGACTATATAGCTCTCAAGCCCCTAAAAGGGCTACCAGACTGGCAGGGCTCTCTCAGATGCCCTACAGGTCCCCTGAGGTTTTCTCTTCAGGGTTGCTCCAGACTGGAGCTCTCCTGACCCTCCTGAGAACTCCTCTAACTTTCCTTGAATTCTCCTGGCAGCCTTCTTTTATACTGCTGAGAGGAGGCGTGGCTATCCTGGGGGGGTTCCCTGACTAGCTGGGAAAGGAGGAGATGCTGATTGGTTATGCAAATAAAGATGTAACTGCACAACCAGTTGGCTTCGAGAGCTGCTATTCAGCCCTTGAGCCCCCCCCAGCAGTGTGAATCCAATGGCTAAACTACTGAAGGATTTTTGAAGAGGCAGAACGTGTCTTTGATATGCTGCTGCAGGAACCACAAAGTTGGGTTTCCACAACAGCACTTTCTCTCAAGAAAGAGAAACTCTCCTTCAAATTGGGGAGGGTCAGGGAAAGGCAGAACAGACTTTCCCAACTTCTAACCCTCCCAACACAATTGGTGGCCAGTGTCAAAACCACAAAGTAGGATCCAAACTTCTAGCAGAGTGCCCAATGTGTCTGTGATGCCAGTGACCACAATACTAAACTCTCGATTACAACTTGTAGTTTTGAAATCAGTTTGCTAAAGCTTGCTTTTAAATGAATTGTACAAATGTTATTATACTGTTAAGCAGCTCAGTCCCTGGTTTTCTGCCACTGTAAACCCAGGCTGCAGGATCATTGCACCAAAACAGAACGGTTTCAGCAAACAAGTGTGACTTTATATTTTCTTTTCTGATGCTAGACTTCTTCTATGCCAGTGTTCCAGAACTTCAGCTGCAAACACTTTCAATTAGAGCGTGTCTGTGCACTCAGAAGTAACGTCCCTGAATCCCTAGTAACCCAGGCAGACAATTGACAGAAAGCAGATGTCTACTACTTCCTTATTCCTCGGTGCCTCTGCTGCCGCAGAACTTGAGTTCTGCATCTGCTGCTTTTCAGAAAGTATTCATAGCTTGACCTCTGGTGGAAAACATTTGAAATGTGCCTGTTAGAATCATTTTTTTTTAATTCCTCTTTTTCTACCAAGACCTTTTTCCCCCTGGGCATCTCAAGAAGGGGTTTTCTTCAAAGTCATGTGGCTCTGAATCATGGGTTGATTGGAACTCCAGCAAGTTTCCGCAAGCTGAGGTTAGTGCATGTGAATCAAAGGGCTCCCTTTTTCTAAACACAGCAACAACAAACGCATACTGAAAACTTGTGATATTTCTAGGTAGCCTCCTGGGAAATTTTAAAGTGAATTACTTATTTTTATGTTTGCTTGCATGTGCAAGAAACATAGTGCTATCATACGAGTTTTGTAGGTGTGCCTCCCCACTTCCCAATGCCCTGCTCCCTTTTGCAGGTAGCGGCTGCTACCGTAATGAATGTCAAGCTGTCTATGACAGCCATTTTCGAATCACAGTGGCGTAGAGTTGAAAGGAAAACACCATGAGACAATTTGCATACTGCCATTGGCAGTATGCAAATTGCCTATGTCGGCACTGCATCTGAACTGTCTGTCATAGACAGTTCTTCCCTCCCCCAACGAACACTCAGGTGCATGCTGGGAGCCCATCCCAGCGTGGTCATGCGCTCTTCCATACAACCTCTGGCTGACAGGGGTGCCCAATCCCCCGTCGGCTCCATGCCCCCAACACACTTCCAGGTGCCATGCTGGGAGCCCACCCCAGCATGGCAAATGTCTGTCTGCTGCCCCCAAACACTTCCAGGTGCGCTGAGAGCCCACCAGCGTGGCAAACATCAATATGGCAGGCGTAGGTGCTCAATCCCCGTCAGCTCCACTGGCCCCAAAAAACTTCCAGCTGTGCTGGTAGCTCACCTCAGTGTGGCAAAGTCCCACGTTGTCTCCTAAAAGAAAAAAAAGACCTAAAACAAAAACGTCCCTTGTTGATTGTCTTCCCCCTCTCCCCCAACCCAAGCCCAGCCTCTGCGCATCCACCTCCCCACACCCTCCTGACCCCAGACTTACCTCTGGAGGGCAGTGCGACGATCTTCAGTGGACCGGGAATACGTCTGCACTCTTCAAAGCTGACTGCGAACTGAAGAAATGCCGGTAAGCTGTATAATGGCATAAATAGTTTTTTTTTCAACTTTTGTGCATATCTCAGACATTTTGGGTAATCTTTTCACCAAATTTTCAACATGGGGTTCTTGGGGCCCCACCTCATGAACTCAGTCACTGACATTATGGTATTCGGTCCCAAAAGGTGATTTTGCGGTCACTGCATGGAAGCACCTTTCAGGACCCAATAACGAAGGACAGTGCCACAGTTCATGAGGCAGGCCCAAAACCCTATGCTGAAAATCTGGTTAAAAATTCCCAAAATGACTGTTTCTGACATGTGTTGCACTATTCCTCGCATCGCTCAGAACTTCTCAAATTTGTAATATTACTCCAGATTTTCAACATTGCCATTTTACCAGCCTCCCTCATGAGCAGTACAGCTGTCATTTTTCATATCTTGCCCAAAATGTGTTTTGTGCATATAGTGCACAAAGGTGCAGTCAGTGTCTGAAATCAATGTTCAGGACAGATTAAGAAAATCACAGTGACACTGTTCATGAGCAGAGGTCTTAAAATGGCTATGTTGAAAATTTGGTGACAAAAGTCCATAAAATGACTATGCTACGGCGCGCATTGCGAGTTTCCATGCACCTGCACTGAAATTCACAATTTGTAATATTTTCAGTCCAGATCGTCAACACTGGCATTTTTCAACACCTCCTTATGAACAGTACAGCTGTCATTTGTCACACCCTGGCTGAAATATGTTTTTGCACTTCCGGCGCAGAAATGTGTGGTCACTGTGGGAAATCAGTGTTCAGGACAAATTAAGAAAATCACAGTGACACTGTTCATGAGGGGAGGTCCCAAAATGCCTGTGTTGACAATCTGCTTTAAAAAATCCCCAAACTAATTACATTACGGGTGTGCATTGCAATTTCTCATGCATTGACCACCAGTTTTTTATATTTTCACTCCAGATTTTCAACATTGCCATTTTTTACACCATTCCATGAACAGTACAGCTGTCATTTTTCACATCCTGTTTGAAATGTGTTTTCTCACCAGTGATGCCAAATGGCGTAGTCGCTGTGCAAAATTAGCTTTCTGCTATCGAACGGATATTGCCACTGTTCATGAGGTGGGGGTCACAAAAAACCCATGTTTAAAATTTGGAGTGAAAATATCAATGAACGCCTGGGACATTAGGGTTTTTGACCATAATGCCCCACTCTGTAGAGACTGACAGGCATGAGGGGTGTGACTTGGGATTGTCGCCTGTAATACTTCTGCCATTCCACGCCCACCCACACCCTGCAGCCAGTGACAGGTATCAAGGTGTGCCTTGGACTGTTTAGCACCAAAGTTCACCCCATTCTCCTATACTGCACCCATCTCATCATATTTCTTATGGAATGGGGTGAGCATAAGGCCCAAAGACTCCAAGACACACTGTGACACTTGGTGTCTATAGGGTAGGGTGTGGTGAAATGGCATGGCCGTTATGCCTGATGACCCAAAGGCACACCCAATGCCTGTCACTCTCTGCAGGGTGGTGGTGGGGTTGGTTTCAGTTCAATACTTCACTACCATTCCTATTATGCATCTATCTAACTCCTACACTACCAATGCCAACGCCGGTGTAACCCCTCTGTCACCTGGGGTTACAAGAATCCCACTTAGATCTAGTGGCAGGCAGGGAAAGGCAGCTTGTGAGATACCAGTTAAATGGATTTCACACTGTCTCACTCTGTCCTCAGTCTCAGCCGAGCTGGAGGGATGACATCATATAGAATTATTGCAGCAGCATAAGCCACATTGGAATGTTGCAGCAGGGAGTTAGTTAGAATGTTGGGAGATTTTGAATCAGTCTTCAGGAGAGTCTTCGAGTAGTAGTCTGCAGGGAGACTCAGTGGAAGCAGGAGGTGTGCTACAGTGGCAGCCCCTCAGGGCTAAACTCTGCTATAGAGCTACCCAGAAATAAAGGGTGTGTGTTCTCGCCCTAGATAGAGACACAGAAGTAATTGATTTAGTGGTAGAGACTGTTCCCCAGTTTGTTCCAGTGCCCCATCCCTGGAGGGATGGGGGGAAAGAGAGCCAGCAATATCAGGGGCAATCCTGTGGCCTGGCTGAAGAGGGAAAGCTGCCTGTCATTTTGTTGTTCAAGTGCTGAGGCGCAAGAAGTAGTTTGCTTTGCCAGAAACCTTTGGGCACCTGCAAACCAGGGTGAGTCAGCTCTGAAACAGAGCCCATGTTTTCACCAGACAGTGTGTATAATATCTGCTACTGTGGGGTCAAGGAAGGACAGCCAAGTACAGTACTACAGTTGTGTGTGACTTAAAATGTATCTAAACAGTGGGGGTCTGCAGGGATGGAAATAGCCACTCAGAGATCATGATAAGCCAGGATATCAGATTTTGAAGAGCAGAGTGTTAAATGTGACATACATTTTGAGACAGCATTCTACAACAGTGTGTTTCAAGAAAGGTGCTGATTCCAAATGGATGTCCGGTATAGATTTGGGAGCAAGAGGTGGGAGACCCCCGATCTGGAGTAACCAGACTTACCTCCACGGGTTCTGTTTGGGCACCTATAGCTTTCCCCAGGGCATTTGACCACTGTTCGCAGAAAGTACCCAGATGTGGGATTAGATGGAAGATTTTCCCTTTGTGGAGCCAGTATGTGCTCATGGGTGGTAGAGGGAGCCACCAATAAATGTCCATGCCTTATGGAAAGTAGTTCAAGTGCTGGCCGGATGTGCCATGCCAGGGAATCCAGAGAGTAGTCCAAGTGCTGGCCGGATGTGCCACGCCAGGGAAATCCAGAGAAGAGCATAAGTTCGGGCTGAGAGCTAGTGTGTTTCAGAACCTGAGAGTTACAGTGTGTAAGAAGATGTGTTCTGGTCTCCGTTTGTCTGCATTACCAGGGAGTGTGGCCCCATGGGGGTCCATCTATGCTTTATTATTCTGCTATTGTTGTGACTAAAAGCCACACTCTAGAATCCCACTCCTGGCTTGGACATTACAGCTATTGCTTCCTGTGTCCAGAGTTACTTGGGTGCCCCTGACTAGAAGTCAGACCTAGCCAAAATGCCGAGCAACAGTTTTCTCCCCGAACCCAGGAAGCCAGGTAGTGGGTTACATAATGGAGGCACCGCATAGTGCTAATAAAACAAAAAATAACATCAACCCGACCCCTGGTTACACCAGCAAGCAAACATTCAGCATTGACAAATGCTTGTTTAATTGTGTGATTTTTTTTTTCTCATTGAAATAAGTGGCTAAGCTTTTTAGTTTTAAAATGACTACGTTACAGTCAGCTTTGAGATTGCAGAAAGGTACTTAGAGCTCAGTTACAGGGTCAGTAATGCTGATGCACCTCCTTCATGGATGGTATGAGGCAAACAGACGTGCCAATTCTTTTACCTGTTTTGTCAGGTCTTGTGTTTTCAGAGTGAAACTCACTCTTTGAGAACTAAGTCTTGCTCTTGACTCACTGTTTGAGAACTAAGTCTTTCTCTTAAAATTAAACACTTAACTACATAATTTGCTGGAGTAACACTTTTTCTCTCACTCTTTCCTGTTCATTTGTGTCACTCATTTTTCAGACTTTGGCACAGTTTTACATGGCGGGACTGACTGTATTGTGCTTGTAATACACGCATGCGTCTCTACAGCTATCACTAGCCACAGCTTGCCTTAGACTGTACCAAGGCATTTACTGGCCAGCTGGCATTCTCTCAAAAAATATGTGTCAAGTTTTAATTTTGGATATAGAACCAAAATTAGCAGACAGGAAAGTGTTAAAGATTATAAGAAGTAGTAAGCTGTATTTTTTTTTATTTCTGAAGTATTTTCTTTTGCTCATTAAAAGGTTTTTAAGTGATAGCATTATGCTGCATGTGTGCAACAGCACTCTACCTGGTAGCTGACATATCTACTTCTATTCCTCCCTCTACATCATAAACCTATGATCTCACTGACAGTGACATCATAGGTGACTGATCTGGCAGCTACTGATTGACTCTTGCTGAGCAGCTATGGTGTCACTGTCACTGAGGTCACAATGCTGATGATGTAATGGGAGGAACAGAGTCAGGCATGTAAGTGTCAGAGAGAACTGCTACACATTTCACATCTTCTAACATATGGTAAATAAATCTTCTCATTAACCAAAAGGAAAAGACAAACATTTGTCAAAGTCAAACGCTCGCTTGCAGGTATTTTCAGTAGTGTTTGGCACTTGGACATGACTTAAAAAAATCAGTGACAAAGAAGTAACATGAGGGACACAGTTTAACAATTGGTTCTATCCCCTGAAGCAGGCAGCTAAGAGTATTTGTGTAAAATACTTTGTCTGCAGAAGAGCAAGCCTGTAACTCTGTTTGACAGTATTGTAAACATACAGTATACCACTGATCTGTCACAGAAACACAAATTATGGAGGGACAGGAACATTCTGAGGCAAAATCATGGAAAGCTGAGAGGTATGGCCCTCTTTCCCCTCGCCTCTTCTCCCCACTGTCTCCCCTTCCTATTCTCTCTCTCTCTCTCTCTTTCTCTCCTCTGTCTCTCTCTCTCTCTCCCCTCAACCTTCTGTCCTCTCTCTCTCTCTTCTCCCCTCTGTCTCTCTCTCTCTCTCTCTCTCTTCTCCCCTCTGTCTCTCTCTCTCTCTCTCTCTCTCTCCCCCCTCTCTCTCTCTTCTCCCTCTGTCTCTCTCTCTCTCTCTTCTTCTCCCCTCTGTCTCTCTCTTTCTCTTCCCCCTCTTCTCTCCTCTTCTCCCTCCCCGTCTCTCTCAGCAAACAAGCATTTTTCAAAGTCGAATGTTGGCTTGCTATCATTGGCATTGGTAGTGCAGGAGTTTGAAAGATGCATAATAGGACTAGAAGTACTGAACTGATGCCGACCCCGGCCCTACCCTGCAGAGAGTGACAGGCATTCGGGTGTGCCTTTGGGCCGTTGGCCATAATGCTCACACCATTTCACCTCACCCTACCCCACAGACACCGAGAAGTTTCTCGGTGTGCCTTGGAGTCTTTGGGCCTTATGCTCACCCCATTCCATAAGAAAATACGTTGAGATGGGTGCAGTATAGGAGAATGGGGTGAACTTTGGGGCCAAAGAGTCCAAGGCACGCCTTCATGCCTGTCACTGGCTCCAGGATGTGGGTGAGGGTGGAACGGTGTAAGCATTACAGCCGACAATGCCAAGTCACACCCCTGAAGCCTGTAAGTCTGCACAGGGTGGGGTGTTACGGTTGGAAACCGTAATGCCCCGGGTGTGTGTTGATATTTTCACTCCAAATTTTCAGCATGGGCGTTCTATGATCCCACCTCATGAACAGTGGCACTTTGAGTTTGTTAGCGGAAAGCTGATTTTGCACAGCGACTGTGCCATTTAGCGCCACAGGTGTGAAAACACAGTTCGGGCAGGATGTGAAAAATGACAGCTGCACTGTTCAGGAGGAGGTGTAAAAAAATGGTAATGCTGAAAATCTGGAGTGAAAATATGAAAAATTGGTGAAGTCACAAGCGTGCATTGAAACTGCGCAACGCACACCCGTAACGCAATTATTTTGTGGATATTTTTTACCAAATTTTCAACATTGGCATTTTGGGATCTCTGCTCATGCAAAGTGTCACTGTGATTTTGGCACTGTGTCCTGATCATTGATTTCGCACAGCAACCACGCCACTGTGCGCCACATGTGCAAAAACACATTTTGGGCAGGATGTGAAAAATGGCAGCTGTACTGTTCATAAGGAGGTGTGAAAAAATCACAATGTGGAAAGTCTGGAGTGAAAATATTACAAAGTATCGAAGTTACAAGTGTGTGGAAACTGCACAACGCACGCTCGTAACACAGTCATTTTTTGGAATTTTCCACCAAATTTGTAACATAGGCTTTTTGGGATGCCACCTCATGAACTATGGCACTGCCATTTCATTAATCAGTCCCAAAAGGTGATTCCATACAGTGACCGTGAAATGACCTTTTGTGATTGAATAACGAGATGACAGTGCATTTGTTCATGAGGTGAGGTCCCAAGAACCCCATGTTGAAAATTTGGAGGCAAAATTCAAAACAATGGCTAAGATATCCATCCTGTTGCCCCCCATTTATGCCATTATACAGCTTGCGGCATTTCTTCAATTCGTGGTAGGATTTGAAGAGTGCAGGCATGTTCCCACTCCACGAAGATCACAGCACTGACCTCCAGAGGTAAGTATGGGGTGATGGGGTGTGCAGAGGTGGGGTGTGCAGAGGGTGGTTGGGGTTGGGGGAGGGCGCCTGACGACAGCGAGGACCGCTTTATTGCTTTCAGGTACAAAAAAAAAAAAAGAACGCTGAGGATGTTTTTGTTTCTTTACCGGTGCAAGAAAAGAAATGTGGGCACACTGGGGTGGGCTCCCAGAGTGCCCCATGACTTGGGGGTGATGTTGGCCACACTGGGGCTCCCAGTGTGCAACCAATGGGGTCAGGTGGGGGCAGGAACATGTTGATGAGGTCGGCTTTCAATCTCATGGAGGCACACTGAGGTGAGCTCCCAGTGTGCCACACAATCTTGGGGGGTATTAAACATGACGACAGGGATTGGGCACTTAGTTGGCTTTCTGGATTGTGTGTGGCAGATGGCAGATGCCATTGCCATGTTTATTGAAATGCTTCACTAGGAAAGGCACTTCAGGAGGCATGTCATCAGTGCCGTTGCATGCCGAGCTTCGTCTCTGATTGCAGCGGCACTTTCCTACAAGTTGTGTCCGCCACATAATGTTGCTGTCAGCACTATCATGCTGGCTTATGGGGAATGAGGGACACACCTACTAAAGTGTGCCCTGCATTCGCCAACACAGACACACTCTGAAATGTGCTACTAGCACAAGACATTCCTTATCCAAGCACACAAGTGAACTCAAAAAGTACCAGCAATATAAAAGGTAATTGACTGCTTTTAAAATGAGTTTAGTTGTTGGGAGTACACAGCCTTTTAAAGATGTTTAGTGGAAGAGCATACACAGCTACAAGCTGCTTATTTCAGATGTGTCCCAGAGGGAAGGCACATAGGAGTAATAGAAATAAATAGGATACAAAACTAAAGTGCAAAATTAAACAATCAGTGCAGGCAAAATACAAAGCTATATATAAGGTGAACATGTGTAACACAGGACTACATGAACAATGCATACAAACAGAAGCTGTTGCAAATTTATACCCTAGGCAAGGAGGGCTAGTGGTAATAGGAATATTTTCACAATAAAACTGAAATACATGCCAGCTGTTGCAAAAAAAAAGGTGTAAAAATCAGTCATTATAAAACGGGCAGAGGAAAACCATGCCCTGCCCCCCATCCTTACCTGCCTACCTGGGAAATGTTTTCTAGTTGCCCTGCCACAGATACAATTAAATCCTTGGCTTTACTGATGCCTTCTGTTGCACGTGTTCATGTGGGGAGAGGTGAACATTCAGCCTTCAGAATTCTGCAGCACTTTGCATTCCTGCATTCCATGATATTATAAAATGGATAGAAAATTTACAGGGTTTTGATTGGATAAGAGGAACAGTTACCTGTGCTGTTATCCAGCCATAACCTGCCAACTGGTCCTGGCTAAGTAGAGAAAAGAGGTGCACAGGCAGAAATCCATACCTCCCATAGCATGCTGTTTCTCCGGTCCTCCTCTTCAGTGCTATCATTTCTGTGGCCTTCATTCCACATGGGCTGCAGTCCTCAGTCCTCGGCCCTCCCCCCACTTTACCATAATTCCACAGTGCCAGACATTTAAAGGTGTAATTTTGAGTGAGAGAGGCAAAATAGTAAAGCACAAGGACCTGGAACCTGCTAGCTTGCACTACAGCGCTGTAGCTTAAAGTGTAAACTACAAAACGCTGACTATGGAGGCTGTAGAGAGACACGCTTGTTCCCAGTAAACTGGGTGGTCACTGTCAAACAGGATGCAGGGAGGAAGAAACAAACAAAAGAACAAAAGAAAAGTAAAAAGAAAGTAAAGAAGTAAAGAAAAAAACAAAACACTTTCTTCTGTGTGTGTTCTCTGTAGGGAGGGGTAGAACAGGATGACCAGAGAAATAGCAGCACATGGGAAATGAGCACTCTGTTGATCAATACTGAAAAGACACTGAAATAAATAGGAAAAATAAATATAAAAAACATTGCAACGGTTTGTTTGTGTGTGGAGCGGGGAGGAAACAGAGACAGACACATCAGCTCCTAAAATGTGAAAAGTTATTATAGTTGTGCATTGAACGGAATTGCTTTATTCAAAACTGAAAACAATGTGAAAACAAGCAAAATAAATTACATTCTACTTTTACAACTGCAGTAACTTCTTCAAAACCAATTTGAAAATTTCATATTCATTTTATAAGGGCAATAAGACTCTGAGATGGCCTAATAAGAGCACTCCACAGTGCTAAAGGCACTCAGCGCAAGCACCTCTTGCCTCATGATGCACCTGCGGCATGCTCTTATCAGGCCATAACCCACACCTCAGAGTGTCTTATTGCTTACATATAAAATGGGCAAGGAAATCCCTTTGTCGTGATTGGCTGAGACTAGGTTCTAGCAATTGCCTTAAGAGATCACTACCAATGGCTAAAAACAAGTCCCTGTCAACCAAGGAGCAGTGCATTCCATATCTAGGTGCTAATATAGAATTTTCATTATGTTCACCCTGCACACAGATGCAAGCAAACAACTTGATATGAAAGTGCCTTTTGAGGGTGTCAATCTAATGCAGAGTGTTCTGCAAGGGGTGTGTCAGTGCCACACAAGTCACAAGTCATGCTTATCATGACACAATTTTGGCTTGCTGGTGGAAATAGTTGTACTTGAAAAGAAAAGCTGACCTAATCATAGGTCACCTCTTCTCTTGTATCTGCCCAGCAAGCTGATCTGTCATGATCAGCCTGCTGAGGAATTTGAAACATTCAGGAGCCAGCTGTAACAAGGAAAACCATCCATCGATGTCTGATGTTGGTGCTTCTGTAACTGCTCCCAACCCGACACTCCCTCTCAGCGCCCACCTCTTGACACCCCCCCCCCACACCAGAGATACTCACTCACTGTCACTTACCCGACACCCAGCAATGACGGAGTATTTTATCAATATTTTAGTATTTTCTGCTGCAATACAATGTTTACCATTTTCCAGTCATCTTCCATCCAGGATTGATCAAATTACCACAGACCATGAATGGCGGTGATCGACACGAAACTTGGACTCTGCCTTCAATCGATACCACAGTATATGTATATGTATGTATATATATATATATATGTATATGTATATATAGTACTCTATTAATAAACATTCCCTACTCTTCTGACAAGTGCCATGGGATCTTTAACTTCCACTTGGCAGACACCACAGATTGGCATTATGGACCTCGATTTAATGACTCAACAGCTCAACATTCTTTAGTGCTGCAGTACAGTGTCAGAATCAACAGGGTCACGCACCTCTGTGGCTTTCATTCAGTTCACTAACAACATCAAAGTGGCCATGGAAAGGACATGTAAAATGTGTAGATGGGGGCTGTATAACATAACACTGACCATCGAGTTTGTCGCCCAGTGTTGCCACCTTTTATTTTGTTTTTAGGCACCATTCATTATGCAGTGGGAAAACAAACAGACAGAGTCAGGTGTCGTAACTCTGCCGAGATTTAATTTCAGTGCAGCCTGGTTCATTTAATGTCTGGGAGGGGGGGTGCGGTGGCTAGGCAGCAGACATGCATGGTGGGCACTCCAAAAACTGACCAAAGAGCAGGGCTCAGTCTTTTTCTTACATGCTCATTGACCTACTCCCGAATCCCAGAGAGTCAGACTTCTCATGCTGCTGCTGTAAGGCACCAGTCTGACCATGATTGTCAGTGTTCTCTCCTGCTGGAGCCATCTGGACAGGGGCTCCACATAAGCTCCGACCATTGGGGAGGGGTTAAGAATATAAATTAAAAATAGTCCCATCTTAAGGTGCTCTTTTCATACCAAATCCTTTACTGCAAACCAATGATGTCATTAGTATGAGCACCAATTTCTTACAGCACAATAAGGGAGCTACTCGCTGCACAAAACAGAGATCTGTAATGAGGTCGGGCACTGGAGGCTGACCATGCTGGACAGACAGATAACATTCTGGGCTGCCTGTTTCACATTGTAGCATGCAGAACGTTTTATTGCATGGTGATTCCAGAATAGCATCAGCAGGCAAGCTTTCAGACAAATCATGACACACCCAGCTGAGGTTTCAGCATTCCCAACCAGCCGGCCATCAAATGAGTGTGAACAAATTTCACACACAGCTGCACCATTCTGTCCATTGTATTTGTAAACCTCCCCCACCATCACAAACCCCTGAGTGCTATAAACCTGTAATGACACATGTTGAAGTGACCACTGAGAGACAGAAGTGCTAAATTCCCACTCACAAACCTCCATGTGTGCGTTTTTTTACTCTATAAGAGTTTTCTTTTTTCTTATTATAAAAGTTGCCAACCACTCAGTGATTGGCTTCAGCTGGTGTGTGTGTGTGTGTGTGTGTGTGTGTTTGGGAAGGGAATATAACACAATCCACTATATTTCACCTGCAACTGTGGACATAAAACTATTTCCATGAAATTGCCAGATAATGTGATGAAGTTAAATGAAGAACAGACTGCTGGATGTGACTTGGCAGTCTTTTTTAAGGCATAGGGCAGGAAATTTGTATAACACAATCAATCAATCAATCAAAATCTTTATTTAACCAGGCGATCACTGTTGAGCAAGCTCATTTTCAAGGTGGACCTGGGTCAATTCTTTTAGTTTAACTTAATTAGTGGAAAATCATTGCCGAGTTTTAAACTTGGAGATGCTGTGGGGTAGGGAGGGAAAGTTTATTTCCTTCCAGTTTCTATTTTGGCCAATTTTATGTGCATGAGGAGGGCGGGCTGTACCATCTTCCTTAGCACTTTGACTTGTTATCTAGTTTTTGTGAGCTTGTTGGAGTGGCTTGCAAGCTGACTAGCTCCAGCCACTCCAGTACTCCCTGTAGCCAGGAATATGAACTTTGTCAGACACCTTTGGCATCTGCTTGCAGCCTCCTTCCCCAAAGTAGTCGTTCCCATATTTGCTATCCAGGCACCTGGTACAGCCCTCCTTGTACTTAATTACATCATAAGAGGAAACAATACAGCGGTATTTAATTTTGTGCATATAACATTATATTTTATTATGAAATGGGCATAAAGAATGCTGAATTCTGATAGGCCAAAAGCTGCTTTCAGCTGGGCCATTATCCCAGCAGAACGGCCCAGATGAAAGTAATATGTTTAACAAGCATTTGTCAGTGCCGAATGTTTGCTTCCTGGAATTAGCATTAGAAATGCAGGAGTTAGACAGATGCAGAGTAGGAATGGCAGTAGTATTGAACTTCCGCCAGCCCCACCTCCACCTGCAGAGACAGACAGGCATTGGGGTGTCGTTTGGTTGTCGCCCATTACCTCATGCCATTCACTCACTCACCTGTCCTGCAGACACTATAAGTGTTGAGTGTACCTTGGGGTGTTCAGTTTACAGTCACCCCACTCCATAAGGACATATGCTGAAATGGGTGCAATATAGGAGAATGGGGTGAACTTGGGGTCAAGAGTCCAAGGCACACCTTGGATGCCTGTGACTAGCTGGCAGCGTGGGGTGGGTTGAGTGGCATGAGCATTACAGTCAGCAATCCAAAGGCACACCCCTGATACCTGTCAGTCTGTACAGGGTGAGATGTTATGGTTTGAAACCCTAAAGCCCCAGGCATTTGCTGGTATTTGCACTACAAATTTTCAACATGGCCTTTTTTCGACCCCCACCTCATGAAAGCATTTGGGACCTCTTCTCATGAACAGTGGTGCTGTGATTTTGCCAATGTGTCCTGAACTTTGAGTTTCCACAGTGACCGTGCCATTGTGCGCCAGATGTATGAAAACACAGATCTGGCAGGATGTGAAGAAGGACAGCTGTACTATTCATAGGGAGGTGTGAAGAGATGGAAATGTTGAAAATCTGTAGTGAAATATTAAAATGCTCAAACTTCTGGATGTGACGTGGAACTGCTGTACAATGCATGCAGTAACCTAGTCATTTGTCAGTGTCAGTGGCTCATAGGTAGCACACTTGCCTCTCTGAGGCCAGGAGATCAGAGGGCTGTGGGTTCAGTTCCTACATCTGGCACTTGGATTAATATCCCAGTATTGACACTGTAGTGCAGCATGAGAGGGTGCTGCACTTCTGTGGTGCCGTCTTCGGATGAGATGCATTAAACCGAGGTCCCATCTTCCTGGATTGGTGGTAGTTCAGGTGGATGTTAAAGATCCCATGGCACTTATTGAAAAGAGTAGCGGAATTTCCACTGTGTCCTGGCCAAATTTACCTCATTCACTAAAAATACCACCAATAGTTTAATCTGGTTCAAGGTCAGTTGGCAGTCATCTGTATCCCCCTCCCCCGGGTCGTGCCTGAAAATAGGGAGGATTTGTCAAGTGCACTTACCCAGTCAACAAAAACTAAAAAAAAAAATTTAGTGGAATTATTTCACCAGATTTTCAACATAGGCATTTTGTGACCTTTGCTCATGAACACTGTCACTAAGATTTTCTTAATCTGTCCTAAACATTGATTTCCCACAGCAATCACGCTATTCTGCGCCAGATGAGTAAAAGCATATTTCGGGCAGGATGTGAAAAATGACAGCTGTACTGTTCATAAGGAGGTCTGAAAATGCCAGTGTTGGAAAATCTGGAGAAATACTACAGATTTGCGTATTGCTACGAGGGTACGTGGAAACTGCACAATGCACACTTGTAACACAGTCATTTATGGATATTTGTCATCAAATTTTCAACATAGGCATTTTAGGACCTCTGCTAATGAACAGAGTCACTGTGATTTTGCATACAAACATACATATAAACATATGAACATACGAATCTGCCAGCAGAACACACAGATCGATCTATCTAAGTCTGCCCGAGTGTGCAGGTAGCACCCTAGTTTGCAGCTGCCCTAGCCTCCTCCCCCTCAGTTCCTCCCTTGCTTGTCCCAACCCCTGCCCCCTGACTCTTCCTCTTGCTTTATTCCACTCCTTCTTAAAGCTATTTACTGTTCTACATGTTACCACCCCTGGCAGTGCATTCCAACTAGACACCACCCTCTCAGTGAAGTAGTGCCTCCTCATTTCCCTTTTGAAACAACCCCCTTCCAACCTTAGTCCATGCTCCCTCATCTCTCTTCCACTCCTCAGTTTAAGCACCCCCTCAGTGCTAGGTTTATTTACCCCCCCTCAGGTATTTAAATGCTTCAATCGCATCCCCCCATCCCTCCTCTCCTCCAGTGTGTACATATTCAGCTCCTTCAGCACTTCATATTCCTTTCCTCCAATCCCCTTTAACATTTTTGTTGCCCTCCTTTGCACCCCCTCCAGTAACTTTACATTTCTCCTCAGGTACAGCCTCCGGTATTGCACACAGTACTCTAGGTGCGGCCTGACCAATGATCTGTAGAGAGGTAGGATCACATCCCTGTGTCTGGATGAGAACCCCCTTGCGATACACCCCAGCATCCTGTTTGCCTTCACTGCTGCTCTCCTGCACTGGTCCGAGTTGTTCATGCTCCCAGTTATCAACACCCCTAGGTCCTTCTCCTCCTCTGTGATCTCCAACCAGTAGACCCTCTTCTGGTTCTTAGCCTCGAAGTGCATCACCTTACACTTCTTTGCGTTGAATCCTAGCAGCCACTCCATTGACCATATCTCTAGTTTGGTTAGGTCCCCCTGCAGTTTTTCCCATCCATCCTCTTTGTCTACCACCACCCCCAATTTGGTATAATCTGCGAAGAGACTAACTCTGCTCCCCACTCCATGTGTTATATCAAAGATAAAGAGCCCAAATAGTACCAGGCCCAGCACTGATCCCTATGGCATTCTGCTTATCACTGCTTTGGGTGCTGAGAGCTCCCCAATCACCACCCTCTGCACCCTCTCCTGTAACCATTTCTCTATCCATTTAGTCAGCTTTTTTCCCACCCCCACTGCTGTCAGCTCCCCCAGTCTCCCATAAGGCACTGTATCAAAGGCCTTACTGAAGTCCAAGTACAGGACATATACTGCGTGGCCCAGTCCAACTCCCTTGTCACCCAGTCATAATACTCTATTAGGTTGGTTTGACAAGACCTCCCTGAGACGAACCTATGTTGCTGCCAATTTTGGAGGCCATTACTCTCTAGGAATGCCACCAGCCTCTCCTTCAGTATTGCCTCCATAAGCTACCCACTATGGACATGAGACTTGCTGGCCAACAATTTCCTGGTTCTCAGGCCCACCTGTATGGGCACCACCATGGGCCACCTCCAGTCCTGGGGCACACACCCCTGCTTCCAGGAAGTGTTGAACAGATCTGCCAGCAGCTCAGCCAACAGCTCCACCATCTCCCCTCAGCACCCTGGGTGGATGCCATCGGACCTGGTGCCTTGTACACCCTTACTGCCCTCAGACCCTCTAGCACCCTACTCCCTGTGATCACTTTGTCTGTCACCTCCCCCCTTCCCACCCCCCAGCCCATTCTGGTAGTGGATCATCCTCTCCTTAGTGAAAACAGAGCAGAAGTACTCATTTAGAATTTCCACTTGCTCCTCCCCTTTTCCACCCAACTCCTCCCTTTATCCTCACAATATGTTCTTGCATTTCCTCTTTTCCCTGACATACCTAAAAGTCCTTTCCCTCCATTATACCCTGTGCAAACCTTAATTCCCTGGAGGCCTTAGCTTTTTCACCCTCCTGGCTACCTCCCTGACCAACTCTGAAAGCCTCCTTATCCTCTCCCTTCCCTGTTCTGTTGTACTTCCAGTATGCAGCCTCTTTGCCCTCACCCCTTGCAGCACTTCCTTGTTCAGCCAACATGGTTTCTTGGCTCTGTCTTCTTACTTCTGGCCCTGGTGCAGGCTACTGTGGCCTCTGTTAGCCCAGTCTTTATGACTCCCCACTTTTGTTCTGCATCCATCTCCAGCCTTTTATCATGGAGTCTCCTGCAGTATTGCTCCCATCCCCAAAGTCCACCCTAATAAAGCCCATCACCTTAGTGCCCTGCCTCTGTCTCCTGTCCAGCATAAAACAAACTGCACCATTTGGTGGTCACTACTACTAGTGGGTCCTGCACCTTACCTCCCTCACTGCCTCCCCATTTGCCAGTACTAGGTCCAGAGTGCTACCAAGCCTTGTAGGCCCACTTACCAATTGTGTCAGAAGGCCGTTCAGGAATGCATCAAGGAGCACCTGCTCCATGGTACTGCTAGTGGCCAGGGTGCTCCAGTCAACCCGTGGTAGGTTAAAATCCCCCACTATCACCACACTCCCCTTCTACACACCTCCTTATCTGCTCTGCCTACTCCCATCCAGTTCCCGGATTAGGCAGGTGGTCTGTACACCACTCCCAGCCTCAGCTTTCTGCATTTGGAGTCCAGGAGCTGCACCCAAAGTGCCTCTGTCCTCTCCTATTCTCCCTTATCCCTTATGCATTTAATCCCCTCCCTCACATAGAGTGCAACCCCCAACCCCGGTCCCTCCTGTATATCCTGTATCCCAGGATTGCCAAGTCCCAATCATGGTACTCTGTGGCCCAAGTCTCTGTCACTGCAGCAATGTCCACCTTCCCTCTGAAAGGAGCACCTGAAGTTCTGCAGTTTTGTTCCCAGGCTTCTTGTGTTGAGAGAGACCACCTTCCACCCATACACCTCCTTCTCCTCACTTTTCTCCTCCTTGCCTGTGTCCCTCCTCCTGTAGTCCATACACTTTTTCCTCCTTATTCTTACAGGGTGGTGGTGCCTTCTGTATTACACTCAGATCACTCTGTCTGCCCCTCCCAGGTTACTACACCTCCGCCTTTACTGTACCTATATCCAGGGGTGAGCTCATTAGGCTCCCCTGTCTGGACCGTTCTACCAACCTCAGTCTTTTGGTCACCCCCACTAGTATAAATCCACCTTAGTAGAGATATACCCTCTAATCCAGCCTTTAATACTCCCTCCCTTCCTGCTCAAGTGTAGCCTGTCCCTGTGCACAAGTCACTATTCCCCCAGACCCTCGCCCAGTTAGTCACTAACCCATAATTTTTGGTGTGGCATCAATCCCTCAGCCACTTGTTGAACTCCTCAATCCTACCCTTCCTCCCCATGCTTGCACATGGTACCGGGAGTACCTCTGAGAATGCCACCGACTCATCCACCCCCTCACACTGCCTGCCCAACTACTCAAACCTCCCCCTCACTACTTCCAGAGTCTCCCCCGCCAAGTCATTTGTACCCACATGCAACACTAAATGAGGTTTCTTCCTCCCCCGCTGCACACTTGAGCAGTGCCTGCCCCTGCCCTCCTGCAGTCAACCTGGGGATCGCTTCCAACCTCATGGCTGTGCCTTCCCCATCTCATCCCTTTCCAGTACAAAATCCCCCATGATGAGTACCCCCATCCCTTACCCCCTTTCCTTCTAATGCCCTTTCCACATCCCCAGTATTCATTCTTCCTGTCCCTCACCCCAGCCAGCTGCACCCTCTGTGACTTCTGTGTCTGTACCCCTACTTCCACCTCACCCCTTTTCTCTGCCTTATTTCTCCCATCCTCTCCTCACTTCTTTCTCCTCCTTGACCTGTGTCCCTCCTCCTGTAGTCCAGACACTTTCTCCTCCTTATTCTTACTGGGTGGTGGTGCCTTCTGTATTACACTCAGATCACTCTGCCCGCCTCCCAGGGTTACTACACCTCCCCTTTACCTATATCTAGGGCTGACTATTGTAATAATATATCTCTGGTTGCTACCTGACATGGTACTCATGTACCTATTGTAGACGAGACAGCCAGCTCTGAGTGCTCTGAGTGCTGTTTTAATTTTTGTTATTATTATAAAATATATGAAGGAAAGTCAGTTCAAGGGAAAAGCTGTCTTACTGGAACTGACACATCAGACCCCCCAGGGATAAGTTCAAAGGACAGGAGGTATTTTAAACTGCAGAGATCTGGGGTGCAATTACCTTGTCAATTTGCTTTCATCCCAGGAAATAAGATTAGCCATTCATAATGCTCTCAGGGAGATCCTTTGACTTGCATGGCTACCAGGAAGGACTCGTGGGGAGGGGCGTCGGAGAGAGGCCAGAATGGACATTGAAGAGGTTTGATGTCTGAGCCAGGGAGGACCCAGATGGATTTGGAAGGTCCAAAATACATTTCCCGGGGAACCCTTGAATTACATCAGAAAGACCTGAGGTGTAGATTCCAAGGTCCAGATGGGATTAAAGAGGCCAATACACTTTTGCTTTGAATACAGTGACTTAGATCAAAGAAACTTTGAGATGTATCTGTAGCAGAGCACAAATATAGAGTTTGATACACCAAAGCGGAGTTAGTGACCTCATGGAAAATTGGCTCAGAAGTGTGCTTAATTGCTGAAAGAACCTGACAGAGACACACAGAAAATATTTCTGACTGAGGAGAGAGAGAGACCCTAAAGCACTGAAAGAAAGTAAGCATTAGATTATACCAGTCTGAAGTTATAAATTGTAAGAACTGTACTTTTTACCTGTTTGTTTTAAGGCTGTATGTGTTGGATATATATTTGTTCTGTAATTATTGTTCTGTTTTGATATTTTTAAAGTAAAGATATTTTTTACAAACGAAACTGCATAGAGTGCCTTTGACATTTCTTTTTTATTTTAAGTGAAGCTTTTAAAGGTTATAGTAACACTGTGTATGGGCTTATTGTATACCAAACTGGGAAATGGATAGAGTTCTCTAAAGTCTTGCATAGAGGTCTGAGGTTAATTTGAAAGACCTGGTTGGGTGCCTGTAGGCAAAGATATCTGGCCCCTGAAGACATAATTATCTGAGCCTGATAATTGGGTACGCTAACAAGAGGTTATCAGTTTGAATCCTTCAGAGCTTGAGACTACAGGTGACTTGAACTCACAAAACAGACAACAGGGTTACCTTGTCTGTTCACTGTACACAAATCATACACTCAGAGGTTGGCACTTTGGGGTAGTGGGTTGACCGGCTGAGGCGGATTGTGACACCTATATTATGACTACTGTGATCTATCTATTACCAAGCGTGTACCACCAGTGAATGCCTGTAACACTGGTTGCTTTTTTAATCTAAGTGTTATGTAATGTACTGTTTTGTTTGCTGTGATGTATTGCTGTCTTGACGAGGTGCCTTTGTAAATAAGTCTATGACTCAAAGGTTTGTAAACTGATGATCTAATAAATAAATAAAATCCCCATTGAACCCCTTCCCAGCCTGACTACTTCCTACTGGGCTCCCCATGTCGACCTCCCCTCCTACCCTGCTGATTTCCAACCCCTCTCCTATCCCTTTTGTTGTCGATTTAGAGCCCCCATTCCCTTCTACCCCGATAGTGATGCCCCTCCCGTCCTTCTCCTAGACTTCTCTCCTCTAGTCACCAGCCCCTCCTTCCTTACTAGCCGCCTTCTACCCTTTCGTCCTCAGTATCTCTTCCCCTACCTGTTGCCATCCCTTTCATGCCCCGCTTGTCCCACCCTTCAATATGTTCCTGCTCCCCCCTCTCTCTCCCACAGCAGAGGTTCAAATCTATTCCTAGTCGATACCCCTCCTACATCTCTTCCACCTATCGGTTCCCCCCTCCTACTTGTTCCCCTGCATACCACCTCTGGTCCCACCCCTGGTCCCTCCCTACCCACAGCCATCTGATGTCTCCCCTGCTACTCCTCGTGGTCTCTTCCTTCCCCATCAAGAGGCCCCCTCGCCTCAGGCACCCCTCCTTGTCCTCTCTTTTCTGCTAGTGCCTCTGATACTGGGGTCAGTTTCAGTCCATAGTTGTTCTTCCTTCACCCCCCTTGCCATCCCCTATTCCCATCCCCTCCAGCCAGGATGCCTACCATACTCATCTTCCCTGCCACTTAGACTCCTCCCTAACCTCCACAGTTCCTCCTTCAAACTAGCCAGTTGTCTACAGACCATACACCTCCCATCCTCCAACCCCAGTCCAGGATCATGGCAGACCCACACCCTATACACCCCACCACCTTTCCAAGGATGCCCGCCCTATTGACATGTGGCACCTGCCTATTTTTGGTCTTATGTTACAGGCTCTTACTCCTGGTTTCTGTACCCTACTACAACCATTCGCCCTATTTACTTAAGTTCCTGTTCCCCCAACACTAGTTCCCCTACTGCCCCCTTGCCAACCGGGTTAATTCAGTCTCAAATCTCATCCGTTAGACACTGTATTACTCATATAGTTTCACTTAGCCCAGTTAGAAATCCTATTGCACTCCAAGTATTACTCAGCTTAGTTAGACCAAGAAACAGAACAACTTGATCTGCATTATTACAGCAATCCTAAAAATATCCAATCATTGCTTTGTCTCCACCCCAGAGACCCTGCTGTAATATAGGACAACAGAGGACTCTGGATGGGAGGGTGGGCAACTCTAAAGTCCCGGCAGAGCTCCACTGAGCTCGCTCACTCCCCATCTCTCACTGTCTCATTCTATTTCTCCCGGCACTGCAGGCTGCCCTTTTGTACTGGCTCCTGCCTACTTTGGCACCTTTTTCTGCCCACAAAGAAATCCGCAGCAGTCCCAATAGAGCTCTATTGAGCCTCGCTCACTCCCCTTCCTCTCACCGCCGCTCCATTTCTCTCTCGGTGCTGCAGGCTGCCCTTTTGTGCTGGGCTCCTGCCTGAGTTGGCGCCTTTTCTGCCCACAAAGAAATCCGCAGCAGTCCTGACAGAGTCTGCCGAGCCGCCACCCCTCTCTCACCGCTCAATCTTAATCTGTTCCCACTACTGATTTCCCACAGCAACTGTGCTATTATGCTACCGGAAGCGTAAATCAAATTTCAGCCTGGATGTGAAAAATGACAGCTGTACTGTTCATAAGGAGGTGTGAAAAAATGCCAGTGTTGAAAATCTGGCATGAAAATATTACAAATTTGTGAAGTTACAAGGGTGCGTGGAAACTGCGAAATGCACACTTGTAACACAGGCATTATGGACTTTCATCCCAAATTTTCAACATAGGCATTTTAGGACCTCTGCTCATGAACAGTGTCACTGTGATTTTCTTAATGTGTTCCGAAAACTGATTTCCCACAATGACCGGCTATTCTGCGCTGGAAGTGCAAAAACACATTTTGGCCAGGATGTGTAAAATGACAACTGTACTGTTCATAAGGAGGTGCAGAAAAATGCCAGTGCTGAAAATCTGGAGGAAAATATTGCAAATCACTGAAGTTGCGTACAAAGAGTAACCGCGCAACACATCGAAACAGAAAGAAAGTCATTTTTGGATTTTAACTAAATTTGCAATATAGGCTTTTTGAGGGCCCACCTCCTGAACAGTGGCACTGTCATTTCGTTAATCAGTCCTGAAAGGTGATTCCAAGCAGTGACCACAAAATCACCTTTCGGGACTGAATGATGCCATGACAGTGACTGAATTCATGAGGAGGGGTCCCAATAACCCTAGGTTGAAAATTTGGTGCCAAAATTCCCCAAAATGCCTGAGATATGCACCAAAGTTAAAAAAACCTATTTATAACATTATACAGCTTAGCAGCATTTCTTCAGTTTGTGGTCTGCTTTGAAGAGTGCAGACGTGTTCCCGGTCCACCGAAGATCATCGGGCCAGGCTGCAGAGGTAAGTATGGGGTGTGTGGGGAGCTGGAGTATGCAGAGGGTGGGTGCAGGTTGGGGGAGGGGCACTGGAGACTTCAAGGGACTATTTTCTTGTTTTACAGGTAAAAAAAAAAAGAAAACAGACAACGCGGCTCGGTTTTCTTTTTTTACAGGTGTGTTTGGCACACTGGGGTGGGCTCCCAGTGTACCAGCGACATTTGTGGGGAGCGGGACCACAGCCAATGGGGATTGGGCCCCCCGTCGGCACAGAAATGGGTGGGGCTCATGATGCCAAGGGGGATTGGGCACCCCCTCGGCACAGGCAAAAGATGACTGTGGGGCCATTATACTAATGGGATTGGGCTCCCCTGTTGGTAAATTAAACTGGCAAGGGGGAGACTGAAGCCAACAGGGATTGGGCCCCCCGTCGGAAAAGAAAGACTGTTTTGGGGGGGCACATGATGCTGAGGGGATTGGGCACCCCTCAGCACACAACAAATGGGGGCTTATGCCAACGAGGGTGGGCTCCCCGTCAACAAATGAACTGGGTCGGGGATATGCCAATAGGGGGATTGGCCACCCCCATTGGCTTTCGTGGGGCTGGGAGGCGGCGGCAAGCACTGCCATGTTTACAAAAAAATTTTATACTAGGCAAAGTACCTCCCTGCAATGACGGGTCGCTCCCTCATTGCAGTGGAATGGCTGATGCTGCAATGATGAGGTAGCCCCTCGTTGCAGGGGCAAAATCATTTTAACTTGGTGGCACTTTTGGAAACCAATGTCATCAGCACAGTGTGCCTGCATTGGTCCACCAGTGCAAAGCCCCCAAATGCAGTGCAGCCATTGGCTGCTACAGTGCCGCTCCTCCACAACTCGCTTCTCTGCTAAGCTGCTGCATAATGTTTCTTGCAGATGCACGCAAGCAAACATAAAAAATACATAAAATTTACTAAAATTACCCATTTCATAATCGCAATAAGGCATTCCAGGGGATGTGTTATGGTGGGATAATGACCCTCCTCAGGTGATGAAAGCACTCGACTATGCCTCGTGCTTCAACCCACCCAGGTGGGTCATTATCCCACCATAATACACCCCCTGTCATGCCTTATTACTTAATTCAAACAGAGCACAACATTCATATTATGACACCAGTAGGGGTGGAAATTGCACATTGAGAGTAACCAAAATCAGTGATCATGGCCTAGAATGATGCCCCCCCTCCCCATCAACATGTAAGCCATGGCTTACTTCACAAATAGAGAGGCTTGACCTAGATTAAGTGCACTTTCCTGTACTTAGTACCCCAACACCATTGGCTAGCTGGGACTATAGTAGCTGTGCCCTCCCTATCAGCCAGTACTCCTATATAGTACCAATGTCTATAATAACTGCTGCCCGAGTCAGAGAGGCTGGGACTGGAGCACTGTAGCTGCGTGCTACCAGACAGCCAGTGCTCTGACACGATTACCTGTAGTGACTCTTGCTGGGAGAGGCTAGAACTAAGGTAGCCATGAGCTCCCAAACAGTCAGTGCTCCTACACCATTACCTGCAGTGATTCCTGCTGGCAGAAGCTGGTACTGGAGTAGCTGTGAGCTCCCCTCAGTCAGTGTTTCTACACCATTGCCTGCAGTGATTCCTGCTGGCAGAAGCTGGTACTGGGTAGCAGAGCTCCCCTCAGTCAGTGCTCCTACACCATTGCCTGCAGTGATTCCTGCTGGCAGAAGCTGGTACTGGAGTAGCTGTGAGCGCCCCCTCAGTCAGTGCTCCTACACCATTGCCTGCAGTGATTCCTGCTGGCAGAAGCTGGTACTGGAGTAGCTG
This sequence comes from Neoceratodus forsteri, assembly GCA_016271365.2. Classification (NCBI taxonomy): domain Eukaryota; kingdom Metazoa; phylum Chordata; order Ceratodontiformes; family Ceratodontidae; genus Neoceratodus; species Neoceratodus forsteri. Next base: position 535,159,857 of record CM028138.1, read on the forward strand.
CGAGCTCCCCCTCAGTCAGTACTCCTACACCATTGCCTGCAGTGATTCCTTCTGGCAGAAGCTGGTACTGGAGTAGCTGCGAGCTCCCCCTCAGTCAGTGCTCCTACGCCATTGCCTGCAGTGATTCCTGCTGGCAGAAGCTGGTACTGGGGTAGCTGTCAGCTACCAAACAGCCAGTGCTCCTACACCATTACTAGCAGTGATTCCTGCTGGGAGAAGCTAGAAACAGAGAAACAGAGAAAATGACAGCAGAAGGAGACCAAGGATTCATCGAGTCTGCCCATGAGATACCCAGGACCTATCTACTGAGGTAGATGTTAGCTCTCCCACAGTCAGTGTTCCCACCATTTCTTGCAGTGATGCCTGCTGGGAGAGGCTGGACATAAAGTAACCATGAGCTCTCCCACAGCTAGTGCTCCTACATAACTATCTATAAGTTGTGACACCTGCTGGGAGAGACTGCAACTGGAGTAGCTGTGAGCTCTCCCACAGTAAATGCTCCTACACCATTACCTACAGTGACTCTTGTTGGAAGAGGCTGGAACTGGGGTAGCTATGAGCTCTCCTCAGCTAGTTTTCCCACATCACTGTCTATAGTGACACCTGCTGGGAGAGGCTGGAACTAATGTAGCTGTAAGCTCCCTTACAGTCAGTGCTCCTACACCATTACCTACAGTGACTCTTGCTGTGAGAGGCTGGAACTGGGATAGCTATGAGCTCTCCCTCAGCTAGTGTTCCCACATCACCTTCTATAGTGACACCTGCTGGAAGAGGCTGGAACTAGAGTAGCTGTAAGCTCCCTTACAGTCAGTGCTCCTACACCATTGCCTACAGTGACTCTTGCTGTGAGAGGCTGGATCTGGGGTAGCACTATGAGCTCTCCCTCAGCTAGTGTTCCCACATCACTGTCTATAGTGACACCTGCTGGAAGAGGCTGGAACTAGAGCAGCTGTAAGCTCCCTTACAGTCAGTGCTCCTACACCATTGCATATAGTGATTTCTGTTGGGGAATCTGGGACAGGAGTAGCTGTAAACACCTCTGACAGCCAGTACTCCTACACCATCAGTCCTGAAGAAAAAGGATTAAATAGCTGTAGTTAACAGTGGCCGGACAGCAAGTGCTCCTTATGTCATTATTTGCCTGTAGTTATTCCTGCTGGATTCAGTGTATATGACTAATAGTGGAGTAAGTGTTCATAGAATCATAGACATGTGCCAGCAAAAAGGATCTTCTCGGCCCAAGTCTGCCCTTTTTCTTTCTTTACATGCCCCCCTCCCCTTAGAGCCCCCTCCATTCCCGAGACAGGCTCTTGTGGTTGTCTCTAGCCCTCTTGAATCCCTCCAGCATTCCTGCCTCTACCACCTCCACTGGTAGACTGTTATAGGGCACCACCACCCTTTAAGTAAAGTAATGTCCCCCACATTCCCCTTAAACCTACCCCCTGCACCCTCAGTCCATGCCTTCTAGTTTTTGTGCCTACCTTCCCTGTGAATAAGTTCCCCCCCACTTTATTAATCCCCTTCATGTACTTGAATGTTTCTATCATATCTCCCCTCTCCCTTATGGTTTCCAGTGGGTATAGATCCAACACCCTCAGCCTCTCTTCATATGGATTCTCTCTCTCTCTTTGCCCATTCACCATCTTTGTAGCCCTTCTCTGTGCTCTTTCTATGGCATCTATGTCTTTGCGTAGGTGAGGTCTCCAGAACTGAACCCCATACTCCAGGTGGGGCCTCACCATGGAACTGTAGAATGGCATGAGCACCTCCCTTCTTCCACTGGTTATCCCTCTCCCAATGCACACCAGCATTCTGTTAGTTTTGCCTACGCCTTGCTGCATTGGGTCCCTACCTTAAGATTATCTGTGATTATGATACCTAGGTCCTTTTTCCGCTCAGATGACTTTATTACCTCCTGTCCCAGTGTGTATTTTGCCTGTGGATTATTTCTCCCTACGTGCATCACCGTGCATTTTCTGGCATTAAATTTTGGCTGCTACATCTCTCAGCTCACTGCATGACTAGCTTTTGCTCTAAGTGTGGTTGACAAAGATATAACTCTGGATGTCTAGTTCAGATTATTTCAAAAGTGCCATTGTGGGGGAAAAATCTATCACTACAATAACCATTTGGTTTGTGTCCGTTGTCTGGGGGCTTCACACAATGTCTCTTCCTGTGTACATTGCCAAGAGCTTAATCACACCACTCATTGATGAGGCCTTCAAGAAATGGAATCCTATCTGATGGAGCAAGAGATTGCTCTCCTCAAGAAGGGGGCTTGTCCCTATACCTCGTCGTTGATATCACAAGCTTCCTAGTCCTCACAAAACATCCAGTGAAGCACAAATGTACAGACAAGGACAAATCTTCTTCCTCTTCAGAGGGTACAAAATCTTCTAAAGCTACCGTTTCTGGTGGACTGTCGATGGCTTCTCAAGACAGGGCCGGTCCAGTGGTGCTGGAGGTTGAGGCACTGGGTGCTATACCTTGTGCTGCTGGTGACCCAGGTTTGAGAATGAGCCCAGGACCAGGAGTCAGCAGGAAGAGGATTGAACATCCGAAGGACTGTTGTCTTCTCTGGGAGGTAGGGCACATGCTGTCCTGCTCGGTGATTGCTCTCTGGTGGCGACTGGAGGGCAATACAGGTTGGGAGGCATGCTCAGACATGACTAAGTCGGTGGGGAGGAAACATGAGGAAAAGAGCCTGTCAGGGCTCCATGACAGCTCATCAGTGCCACGGACTGACCCTGGGGTTCTGGATTGGGCCTCTGGGGATGGGTCAAAACCTCCCTGGTCCCACCGTGAGGGGCAGTCCGTGGAGAAATACTGAGGGCAGCTAATTGTTGCGCGGCGGGACCTGAAAGAGAGTTCCTCCTTTGGGAGGGACCAAAGCACTTGCCAGGGCTGAGGTGGAAAAAATGCATGTGAAAAAAGAAAAAAAAGACAGGGCCTATTTGGACAAACCAAAACTTTTGTCAACGACCACCCTTCCGGTCCTCTTGTCAACAGCTTTTACTGAAGTGTTATCTGTTCTGACCATGATTGCTTCTACCATATCCACTGGTCATTCACAGAGATGGTGGTGGATGCAAGGAACCACCTTCCTGAGGAGGTTGTGGGGTCTAAAACTGTGGGAGAATTCAAGAATGCATGGGACAGACATAAGGCAATTCTTCTGGTGGGTAGGAAGAAATAGTCTGTTGGTTAACTAAGATCTGCATCTTATCGAGTAGGTAGGGAAATGGGCAGACTAGGTGGGCCAAGCAGTCCTTATCTACCATCAAAGTCTATGTTTCTATGTTTCTGACCACCCCTCCAGCATCCTGAGATCCTCCCTCATAGCCTCCACTCCTCTGGGGTATCCACTTTGTTGCAGATCTTTGTATCAACTATAAAAAGGCAATCCTTCCCCTGTAGTTCCTCTGCAATATCACTGACGTAGATATTGAACAGGATGGGCCCCAGCACCGACCCCCTGGGAGACCCCGCTCATCACCCTCACCTCACCAGAGTGTACCCCATTTACCAACCCCCTCTGGCTTCTACCCATCAGTAAGTTCTCCACCCACCTTGTTATTTTCTGTCTCACCCCCAAGTTCTCCAGTTTGTTTACCAGCCTTTTGTGGAGCAGTGTCAAATGCCTTCCCAAAATCCAGACAGGCCACGTCCACTGCCCCGCCCCCCGATCGACTGCCCTTGTCTCCTCAAAGAACTCAATCAGGTTAATCTGACATGACCTCCTGCATGTGAAGACATGCTGATGGATATCCTGCAGCCCAATGTCCTCCAAGTACCTAATTACCCTTTCCTTCAAAATTGCCTCCATCACTTTACCCACCACCCGAAGTGAGGCTGATGGGGTGATAATGGCAAAGCCTCTTCCCTCCTTACGATTTTAAACATTGATTGTAAAATTGTGCATTTGTTGTTTAGATTGTATATGTTTTGTAAATCTTGTTTTGTAGAACTTTTTGTACCAACGATAGGATCTCCATGAAAACAGGGCTTTATTGACCTATGGAGAAATTTGAACTTGTATGTCGAATTTGATGCCTGTATAAATAAAGAAGTTTTAATACTACTACTACTTTTATGAAGTGGCACCACATCCGCTTTCTTCCAGTCCTCTGGAACTTTTCCTGTGTCCAAAGACAAGTTAAATAATCTCACTAGTGGTGCCGCCAGCTCCTCCTTCAGCTCCCAGAGCACCCTAGGATGCAGGGCGTCTAGACCCATAGCCTTGTCTATCCTCAATTTTCCCAAGTCTTCCCTGACCTTCTACTTACTGATTGGGCTAGGATCCACCCCCATTTCCCCTCTTCCTTTCCCCACTAAGTCTTGTCCCCTGCCTTCTCCCTCTACCATGAAGACTGAGCCAAAGTATCTATTTAGCACCTCCACCTGCTCGAAGTCCCCTTCCATTTGCTCTCCCCCCTCACCCCTTATCTAATCTATCCCCTGCCTGGCTTTCCTTTTTTCCCCTATGCACCAAAGGAAAGTCTTATCACCCCTTTTGGCCTGCCTAGTAATTTTCTCCTCCATTTCTGCTTTCACTTTCCTAATCCTCTGCCCCGCCACCCTCAGCTTCTTCCTGTATACTTCCCTGTCCTCCTTACCATGTGTCCTCTTGTATTCTCTGAATGCCCTTTTTCTCTCCCCTATTGCCTCACTCACTTCCCTGTTGAACCAAAGTGGTCTCCTTTTTCTGCTCTTCCTCGCCTTTCTTATACAGCTCTCTGTGGCCTTTAGTATGCCCCTTGACCTGATTCCATATTTCCTCAAACCCACATCCCTTCTAATTCATTTCAGACTACCTCCCTCATTTTGGGAAAGTCTGCCCACCTAAAGTCTAGGACCTTTGTGATGGTTTGACTTTCTTTATACCCTGCTCTAACCCTGAACCCCACAGTGTTGTGGTCGCTTGCTCCTAGGCTGACCCCCACTTCTACACCCTCCACACTATCCCCATTGGTGAGGACCATGCCAAGTAGATTATCCCCCCCCCCAGGTTGGTTCTTTTACCAGCTGCTGGCAGGCTCCCTGGAAGGACTCGAGGATCTCCCCTGGATGACCCAGCTGCTGGGATACTCCAGTCTATGGGAGGTTAAGGTCACCCACCAGCAGAATCTCCCCATTTTGTGCCTACCTTTGAACCACCCACAGCATCTGCATATCCAATTCTTTACTCTGCATTGGAGGTCTATACACCACCCCTAGTGTTATAGCTGTCCCAACCAATTTCTGTAGTGCAACCCGTAAGATTTCTACTTCCCCTTGCTGCTTCTGCCCTGCTGATGCCTTTATGCCCTCTTTTATATACAGTGCAACTCCCCCTTCCTGCCCTCCCTATCCCTCCTGAATAACTTCTACCCCAGTACCCTTACCTCCAGGTCTCTGTTATGGCAACATTGTCCAAGCCCTCCTCCTCCATTATAGCTTCTAAGTCCGTCATCTTGTTCCCCACGCCTCTTGCATCAGCAGAAAGTCCTTTCCACCAATTTCCACCCTTCTCCCCACTCTCCCTCCCTACTATGTCTGGTCTGTTCCCCTCTCACTTTTGCAAGGGGAGTGCTAGTTAGTCCTTTTTCTCCTCTTCTTGACCCATCTCCCATCGTAGCCTTGTACTCCCCCCATACCAGTTTAAACCACCCCAGAACCTTATCAATGTATCCTTGTAGACCCTCCTCAGTACTCTTGACCCTCTCTCACTCAGATGCAGCCTATCCTTCCAGTACATGTCCTCATCCTCACAAGTGTCACCCCACTCTCCTACACATGCAAACCCTTCCTCTTCACACCATGCCCAGAGCCATTCATTGAATTCCCTGATTCTTCTCTGTCAAAGGCCCTGTCCACATTCACCACTTGGTACCATCACCGTGAGTTGCAACTGTTACAGAAGTTTGCAAAAGTGGTTCACTTCCGCATTGGCAACAGTATCTGATGCGTTTTTGCTACCGATCTCGAGACCTGTTGGAAGTTAGTCTCGAGATCAGTAGCAGGAGCATTTGTCACCTGTAAACGCTCACAAATTGGAATACTCACCAGTACAGATGGGTGAGTGTTCGATCTCAGTACTCCTGGTCCTCCATGGCCTCCCCAGGCATCCCATGAGGGAGCGCAGCACATTTTGCAGGTTGGCCACTCATGCAGAACAAACAGAGAAAAAGATCCTCATCCCATAGGTGTCCTGCTCAGGGAGGTGAGCGAGAGTGAGGCTTTTTTGTTATGTGTTCTGTGTGCAAGTGACAGGCTTGCTCTGGTCTGGTACTGGTTTTAATTGCACTGATTGTATTTTGTATACCAGCCCCGGGTGCAAAGCTCGTTGTGCCGATCAAGGTCAGACAGTATCAGTTGCTTTCTGTTTAGGTTAAGTTTCCTGGTGGGAACCCCAAGTTGTGTCACCACGTTCGTTTCCGTTTACTATGGCCATGGTAATGAGCGGTGGCATGCTGGGATATGTTGTGAAGTGACACACAGCATTCTGGAATTGTGTGTGTCACTTCACTACTATCAGGTGATGAAGGCCATAGCGAAACATGCAAGGAGCTCAGCAGTGCGGATGCGAGGCAGGTGTAAGCACAGACTGGGGAGCACGGTTGTGGCGGAGTGTGGATGAACTGTAACGGTAAGGCTTAAACCATTACAGATACTGTTATGCTGCCACTAACACAAGTGTGGACATGGCCAAACAGTTCTGGCACAGGGGACTGACAAGACCTCTGAAAAAGCTAAGGATTTAGCCTTCTCCAGGCATCCCTTCACCAGTGCTCTGAACCTCCTCCTGTTAGTCCCTACCTTTGCTTTTTAGTATGTTGTTCTGCACATAGTAATTCCATCTGAGTGGGGAAGGGGTCATTTTGCTGCCTAAAACGTGCAAATGTTTTGCACTCACTGTTGCTTAAACTTAAATTCTGTATTGTCCCCAAACGCTGATTAAATAACTAGGTAACTTAAAGCATCATACACATGGTTACTCTTAAGGGAAAATAAAGGATAAACTTGCTTCTATATTGTTGCAGGTATTTGAACTAACAGAGCGCTTAGACAAAAGAATTATGGGGCATACTGACTGCCAATGTTTTTATCAACAGAAACTGAGTGCCAGGTAGAAGCTGAAGACTTCATCAAGTGAATGGAGTTTATTTCTCACACTGGTGTTTTCTGCTTTTACTGTGTGTATACTGTAATTACAAACAAAACTGAAGTTGTGATGAAAACCACAATGCAGGAGATAAAAGAGCTGAAAAATTAGTTTACTTTGAAATAAGGAAAGGATTTATAAGGCATTAATAATGTATAGTTTCTATAGGTGAAATACAGAATATACTACACAAAAAGCAATGAAATATTCATAAAGTTTTAAGCCGTAGATATCAGAGATGAGGCAGAAATATTGGTTTAAGCTTAATACACATGTGTATGTTGGTTCAAGTTACCTGTTTATTTAATCAGCACTTTTCTGCTATTAGGGACAGTATGGAATTTAAATCTAAAAGTAAGCATTAGATATGAAAGGAACACTTTTTGGTGGGACTGTATTTTAAATTATATTTTTAAAACAAAAGAAATGTCACTTTGATAAAAGGTTGCACATACAGTTTGTGTGCAGTGGTTTGGGGATGTTTGTTCAAGCGGTAAGTACATTTAGCACTGAAACATTTTGTATTCACTCTGTGAAGAGTGGTCTGTATTTGGGCTGTATTTCTGCATTTTATTAAATATTATATTTATGTACAGGTCTGGAAGAAGTGGTTGGATCACCACAAAACCCTTGTGCGGGTAGGGGGATGTCATAAGATGGCTTTGCTGAAAACTTGATGTAACATTATTAAAAACCAAAAAAAAGTTATGAGCCTACGTTGACATTTGCGAATACTGCCTCATAACTTTGGTAATTTTCAACATTTTGACCCCAAATTTTCAACATACCCATTTCTTCACAGCACCTCATGAATAAGACAGCTGTCATTTTTACGTTTGCTTGCGTGCATGCGCAAGGAACGTCTTGGGAGAATGGGACACTTTGGAGGTGTGCCTCTCTGTGCAATCCCTGCTCTGTTGAGCAGGCGTGGCGATCCTGCACCAATCGATGCGGTGCTGTGTATGACAGCGGTGGTCTTCTCTTCAAGAAAACCACTGCTTGTGCTTCTGGCAGCGTCCACGCTCCCAAAATCTTTGGTGCACACTGGGGCCCACCCCAGCGTGAAAAGCAACGTCCCTGCGTCGAATCTGCCCGGCCAGGGGGTAGCCAATTTCCGCCCGCCCACGCGCCCCCCAGCCATTCTTCTGCCATGCTGGTAGCTCACCCCAGCATGGCAAATGTCCCCCGTCATCAATTATAGAAAAAAAACCTGTAAATTAAAAGCGATCCCACGCAGTCTCCCCCCCTCCCACAACCTGCACCCACCCCACGCGCATCCTGCCTACCCACCCACCCTCACCCCATACTTACCTCCAGAGCTCAGTGCGATGATCATCGCTGGACCGGGAACACATCTGCGCTCTTCAAAGCCGACCGTGAACTGAGAAAATGCCGGTAAGCTGAATAATGGGCTAGATGGGTTTTTTTCAACTTTGTTGCATATCTTAGGCATTTTTTGGAATTTTTGCACCAAATTTTCAACATGGGGTTTTTGGGACCTCTTCTCATGAATTCTGTCACTGTCATGGCGTTATTCGGGCCCGGAGGGTGATTTTGCAGTCACTGCGTGAAATCACCTTTCAGGCCTGATTAACGAAATGACAGTGCCAGCGTTCATAAGGTGGGCTCTCAAAAAGCCTATTTTGAAAATTTGGTGGAAAAATTCCTAAAAATGACCGTTTTAAGAGTGTGCATTGCGCAGTTCCTACACAGGCTCGTAAGTTCGTGAATTTTCAGTATTTTCACTCCAGATTTTCAACATTGCCATTTTACCACACCTTCTTGAGTAGTACAGCTGTCATTTTTCACATCTCACCCAAAACATGTTTCCACCCATGTAGCGCACAATGGCGCAGTCGGTGTGCGAAATTAATGTATGGGACACATTAAGAAAATCACAGTGACACTGTTCATGAGCAGAGGTCTTAAAATGGCTATGTTAAAAATTTGGTGAAAAAATTCTTAAAAATGACTGTTTTACGAGTGCGCATTGCACAGTTCTTATGCACACTCGTAAGTCTGCGAATTTTCAATATTTTCACTCCAGATTTTCAACATTGTCATTTTACCACACCTCCTTATGAGCAGTGCAGCTGTCATTTTTCACATCTTGCCCAAAATGTGTTTCCGCCCATGTAGCGCACAATGGCACAGTCGGTGTGCGAACTCAATGTATGGGACATATTAAGAAAATCAGTGTCACTGTTCATGAGCAGAGATCTTAAAGGCTATGTTGAAAATTTGGCTAAAATTCCTAAAAATGACTGTTTAATTGAGTGCGCTACACTTCCTACTATGACGCCAGAAGTTCGTGAATTTTCAATATTTGCACTCCAATGACTTCCAAATACCTAAACAGCACATAGAAGCAAGCAACATTCGGCATTGACAAATGCTTGTACTTCTTTGTCACTGATTTGTTTAAGCCATGTCCAAGTGCCAAATACCACTGCAAATACCTGCAATCGAACGTTCGGAATTGATAAATGCTTGTTCAAATACTGGCCAAAATTGTTTTTGCAACTCAAAAGGTAACTCCACCCTGTTGTGCTCAGAAGGAGTGGTCAAAAAAAGATTATGTTGAAATTATGGGGTACAAATGTGGAAAACCAACTAAGTTATGAGGAAACAAATTGTTCCAACATTTACTCATAACTTCATTTTTGCAGTTTTGGTCACCAGTAGAAAACAGGAAGTTGTTATCCCTCTATACAGACAGCTGGGGAGACCCCATCTGGAGTATTGCGTGCAGTTCTGGAGACCCAATCTCCTTAAAGACATAGACAGGATGGAAGCTGTCCAGAGGAGGGCAACTAAAATGGTGCAGGGTTTGCACCAAAAGACAAATGAAGAGAGACTTAAGGAGCTTAATATGTATAGCCTCGAGGAAAGGAGGGAGAGGGGGGACATGATAGAAACGTTCAAGTACCTCAGAGGAATCAACAAAGTCCAAGAGGGTAGCATCTTTCAAAAAAGGTGTGCAAGAACAAGGGGCACAATTTGAAGAAGATAGAGGTGGCTCAGAGGTAATTTAAGAGTATTTTTCACAGAGGGTTGTGGATGCATGGAACGGCCTTCTGGAGGAGGTTGTGGAGTCAAAAACAGTGGTGGAATTCAAGCATGCATGGGACAGTCATAAGGCAATTCTAGGGGGTGGGGGTAGGAAAAAGTAGGCTGCTGGTTAACTAGGATCTGCAGCTTATCGATTAGGTAGGGAAATGGGCAGACTGGGTGGGCCAAGCAGTCCTTATCTGCCGTCAAATTCTATATTTCTATATTGCTTCTGTTACCTGACCTCCTGAACGTGGCAGGTGTCATTTTTATGTTCGATGTGTACAGGCGCAGATGAACATGTTGATATGAGAGTTGCTAGAGAGAGGTGTGAGGGGTGCCAGTCCAATGGCCAGCGGTGCTGAAGGGGCCGGTCTGTGGCTGGCAAATCAGCAGGCAGCGTCCTGATGGCACTGGTTTGCTGAGGGGGCTCATCTCCGCAAACATTTCAAAGGACAGAGCTGACGCTGCGCATCGCTCTCTCCTTTGAAATGCAAGCTGTTTGGCTGTGGCTTAGTGTGTCTTTCCTGGTTAAACAATGTTCCCTTTCCCTTTCTGACACTCCTGGTGTCGGATGAGTTCCCACAACCTAGCTATATCCCTAGCCGACATCGGGTGTGCCCAGTCCTTGTGTCTGCATCCCTTCCTCCCCATCACTACTACAGTGGCATACTGGGAGCCCACCCATGTGCATATATATATATATATATATATATATATATATATTTACGTAAATGAAGAAACTTCCTTCGAGTCTTATTTGTTTTTCACCTGTAAAACAAACATCCTCATTGTCTCCCCGTCCCCTCCCCATCCCAACCCTCCTCTGCACTCCTAACTCCTCACCCTCCCTTACTCAGACTTACCTCCGAGGTTGGCGGATGCTATCTTCTATGGAGTGGAACACCTCTGCACTCTTCAAAGCTGACTGGTAAACTGAAAGAATAAGAGGTAAGCCATATAATGGCAGTCAATGAGAGTTCAACTGGTTGAATATCGCAGCTGTTTTAGGAATGTTGGCCCCAAATTTTCAACATTTGGGTTCTTGGGACCCCACCTCATGAACACATCACTGTTATCTCACTCTTCAGTCCCAAAAGGTAATTTCGTGGTCGCTGCACAGAATCACCTTTTGGGACACACTAACGAAATGACAGTGCCACTGTTCATGAGGTGGGGTCCCAAAAAGCCCATGTTGCAAATTTGCTGAAACAATTCCAAAAATATGACTGCATTAAGAGCGTGCATTGCGCAGTCTCTACACACACTCGTATCTTCGCCAGTTTTTAATATCTTCACTCCAGATTTTCAACATTGCCGTTTTTTCACACCTCCTTATAAACAGTATAGCTGCCACTTTTCACATCCTGCCTGAAATGTGTTTTGGCACCAGTTGTGCAGAATGGCATGGTCACTGTGCGAAATCAACTTTTGGAACGGAGTAACAAAATCACAGTGCCACTGTTCATAAGAGGAGGTCCCAAAAAGCCCATGTTGAAAATTTGGTGAAAAAATTCCAAAAAATGACCGCGTTACGGGCATGTGTTGTACAGTTTCTATGCACGCTCATAACTTTGTCAATTTGTCATATTTTCAATCCAGATTTTCAACATTGCCATTTTTTCACACCTCCTCATGAACAGTACAACTGTCATTTTTCATGTCTGGCCCAAAATGTGTTTTAGCCCTGTGGCACCGAACGGTGCAGTCGCTGAGCGAAATCACCTTTTGGGATTGAGTAACAAAATGATAGTGCCACTGTTCATGAGGTGGTGTCCCAAAAAGCCCATGTTGAAACTCTGGAGTGAAAATTTCAACAAACATCTGGGGTGTTAGGGTTTCCAACTGTAACCTTCCCCACCCCCCCCCCACCCTGTAGAGACTGACAGGCATCGGGCATGTGAGTTGGGGTCATCGGTCATAATGCTCACCATTCCACCCCTACCCCCACCCTGCAGCCAGTGACAGGCATCGGGGTGTGCCTTGGAATCTTTGGCCCAAATGTTCACCCCATTCTCCTATACTGCAACCATCTCAGCTTCTTTCATTATGGAGTGGGGTGAGTGTTACAGTCAAACTCAAGGCACACCACAATGCTTGTCAGTGTCTGCAGGATGGGGGTAGAATGGTGTGAGCGTTATGGCCGATGACCCAAAGGGACACCCCAGTGCCTGTCAGTCTCTGCAGGGTGGGGGTGTGTTAGGGTTGGAAACCCTAATGCCTCATTAAGGAAGTAAATCAGGGAGGGACATTTGATGTTGCCTACCTTGATTTCAGCAAAGTCTTCTACAACATCCGACAGAGAATGCTAATTAACAAGATGAGTAATCTGGCAATGGAGCACAAGCTGAGAAACTGGGTTAGAAACTGACTGATGGACAGGAGGCACAGGTTGGTGGTAATGGGATCCAATCCAGGGAGAGGTGGTGACCAGTGGGGTACCTCAGGGATAAGTCCTGGGACCAGTCCTGCTCTATGTCTTCATTACAGACATTGTGGAAGGGCTAGAAGGAAAGGTCTGTCTGCCTGTTTGCAGATGACACCAACATCTGTAACAGAGTGAATACTCCAGAAGGGGTGGAGAAAATGAGCAGGGACATGGAGAGGCTTGAAAAATGGCCTGAGGAGTGGCAGCTGAGGTTCAATGCAAAGAAGCCCAAATAATGCACCTGAGAAGAGGGAAACCTGGGGAGAGTTACAGGGTGGGGTTGAGGTGCTGATGATCACCAAGGAAAAAAAGGACCAAGGAGCTGTCAGTTCTGATGACCTAAAGGTGTCAAAGCAGAGCACAAATATTGCAAGGATGGCCAGTGGCATGCTGGGGTGCATAGGCAGAGGTATCACTAGCAGAAGGCTCAAGGTGGTGATGCCATTGTATAATGCACTAGTGAGGCCTCACTTACAGTACTGTGTGCAGTTCTGGAGGCCACAAATGCGCAAGGACATTGACAGGGTGGAGGCAATCCACAGAAAGGAAACCAAGATGGTACATGGCTTGCAACACAGAACATCTCAGGAGAGATTAAAAGGACCTCAGTATGTACGTATTGGAGGAAAGGAGGGAGTGGGGGAACATGATAGATACATTCAAGTGTCTCAAGGGCATAAACAAAGTGCAGAGGTGGACATCTTTCAATACATCAAATGTTCAGCATCCTAAAACAAAAAAGAAAAACTGTCCATCATTGTCCGCTGCGTAACCCCCTTCCCCTAAACAATATACAAACACTGAGGGTGCCCAATCCCCCCCATGTCCTCATCTGTCCATCCACTGTTGTCCGCTGTAACCCCCCTGCCAAACAGTATGCAGACACTGGGGGTGTCCAATCCCCTAGTGTCATCTGTCCGTCCACTGTTGTCCGCTGTATCCCCCCGAAACAGTATACAGACACTGGGGATGCCCAATCCTCCAGTGTTCTCATCTGTTCAGCAAACTCCCTGAAAAAAAAGAAAACTGTCCCTCATCATTTTTTTTCCCGTGTAGAAAAGAAAAACATCCATAGTTGCCCATTCTGCCGTTAGCCAACTCCCTACCCTCCCACGGTAGTCCGTGACCATAGCAACCAAGATTCAGCGCCTAGAAAAATAGCGACTCAATCTTGATGACTGTGATCATGGCTACCTAGGGAGGAGGGCGACCAGATACTGGGGATAGTGAATATAGCGAGAGGAACGCGTGGGTATACACGCACGCCCATGGGGGGGGGGATGTGCGGGGGAGGAATGGGATGTGGGAGGGGTTACGGTGGGCAGCTGCAGAGCTGAATCGCTGGCATCGTGGGGAGGGTGGGCAGCTGGGAGGCATGGGGTACAAGGTTTGAGTCCAGCTTGGTGTGGCTTTTTGCTGTCTGGCGGCATGTTAGCCCCAAGTTTTGCCCCTCTGACATGCACACCCTGGGTTGAGAATCCATAAGTAGGGGATTGTGGAGGGGGGCAAAGCCTCCTGTGGGGGTGGTGCAGGGGGCACAGCCCCCCACATTAAAAACAAGACCTATAGGTCTCAGGTGCCGTTTTTTCGTGCACTGCAGTGTGCATCACCAAAATTATTTTTTGGTGATGTGCACTCACCATAATAGTGATCACTGTTTTGCAATCGCTATTATGACATGGAACCCTCTCCCACTCAGGACCCACCACCCCACAAACCCCATACCCAGATACTTACCCACCAGAGGTCCGTCACTGTAGTCTGCCTCAGACTGCAGGCGTGTCTTCACTCTTCAAAGCCCAACCGCGAACTGAAGTAAGCACTTCAATGTATTTCAATAGGGTTTTCAACTTAATGGCATAACTTGGCCATTTTTAAATATTTTGGCCCCCAATTTTCAACATATTTTTTTTGGGGCCCTACCTCACAAACAACTTCACTGAACCAATTTTCAAACATCCTCCCCTCTATGACACCAGTGCACACAATGAACATAACGAACATTGGGCACTGACAAATGCTTACTTCAAATCACCTCTGAAACTTGTTCCCACAGTTGCACAGCAAAATTGCCTTTTAGATGGGATTTTAAAAACTCCACCTGTCTTGATCATAATGTTAGGTCATAAACAGATTGTTGGACATTTGAGGTCAAAATGTGGGAGCCCACTTAAAGGTCGATTTTACCTCTCAGCTGCCCTATTCTGGGTAATCACAGTCTAACAATGTGTCAGAGTAGGACACCACTGAAAGTGAGATATTGCAACTCATCTGCTGTATCCTGGGTAAATATATAGTAAAGATGTGTACAAGCAAGACCCAGTAATATCTGCAAGTCAAAGGTTCAGTGTGTATGTACAGATGCTAGTACTGAGACAGGGTTGCAGCTGCAACGTACATTATAAATATCTCTTATGACAATACGTTTAGGCTTAGTGAGTCATTATTTGTACAGCACTGTTAGAGATTAATACTCAGGGAATGAGTGAGAACTGGAACACAAGCATCTCCTCTACCAGTACTGCTCAGAGATGTTATTTAGCTTCAACATAAGTCACAAAGTGCACTACAACATCACTCGTACCCGAGGCCTTCTATACCAGTGGCAAACATCCGGCATTGACAAATGCTTGTTTTTTAAATGTCAGCCATGATTTTTCTCAATCCATGTATTGCTCTGTACAGCTTTTTTTCCATGTATTTTCCCAATAAAATATCAAATCTGGTGCACACAAACCTATACTTTTGCAGAACAGCATTTGGCTCTCCCATCTTTACATACTGCAGTTCGATTTGAACTGGAAAAAATATTTACTGGTGTCATCTACCTCCTGCCTGCTCATTCTGCAACTCCTCGCCTGCTCATTCACTTCCTCTTCCCCACAAGCTGTTTCACTTTCTGTTTCCCCACAGCTGCTCTCACTTCATGGCCACCAATCTCTTGGTTCCACTGCCAGCCAGCTCATGTCTTACACAGATAGCCCTTGCTCCCTGCAACTAAAAGTAAATAAGTGTGTTCATTGCTACTGACACACTCATTCTCTTCCTGAGCTCAGTAGTAACAAGCAGTGTGGCAGTAGACCTGACCCAGCAGTGCACTTTCATCTGTGGGAGCGCTACTTAAGAAAGTGCCAGTATTGTCATCTAGACAGGGTTCTCTTTCTTGCACGGCACATGGGGATTCAGCCAGCAGTCCTCCAAATTGGGAAACTAGCTTTTTAACATGCAGGTGCATAAAAATGGCAAGTGAGGAGGCTATTTTACTATTTTGTCCAACAACTCTAAACAAAGTGCATCTCGTGGTTAATGCTTTATTGTTTTACCCACCCCTCCCAAGTTTGGAAACTCCATTTCCATGTGTAGCAATGCATAAAATAGATTATTAATTTACTTAAATTATTTAGACACCTCTGTGTGTCTCAGTTTTTTTAACATGATGAGCTCATCTTATAATAAGCAGTAAGGCATTCTGGGGATGTTGGTTATACTAGGTTTACCCCACAACCAGCAGCTGAAGGCATGAGGCAGAGTATCTTGTAATGCAGCTGGTTGAAGGGTAACCCTAGTACACCCTATGCCCCATTGTGCCTTATTGCTAAATAACAAACATTCCGTTTATATAATGTGTGGATAGACAGATGCTTGGCAGCTGAGGAAGGACTATGTTTTACTATTTACAGTACTTTTAACCAAAAGAAAATACCTGTTCTTAATAAAAAGAAAAGTTGTCTTTTAAAAATAATTTTCAGTAGTTTACCCATTTTATAAGCACAATAAGACACTTGGGGGCAGGCATTATGTTGACATAACCACAATTCCAGGTGCTGAAGGCACACCGCCTGCAACATCATGATTTATGACATTCCTATACTCCTCACGATACCCCTGGGTGTGCAGTTAGATCAGCAAAATGTATTTCTAGTCATGTGCTACTGCTTACATATTGAATGTACGTTTCATAAAAGAATGAGCTCATTCTTCACTGAAGAAATAGACCCAACTATACTTGAGTGTCTGATTAAAAAAAAAACACTATTTTATTAATTGGCAAGGTGCAGCACTACTAACAACGCCAAACATTTTTGAACACTCCCTTCAGTTCTTCCTCAAGGCGTCTTGAGGAAGAACACAAGGGAGTGCTATAAAACATTTGCCGTTGTTGGCAGTGCTGCACCTTGGAAATTTTAAAATAGTGTTTTTGAATCAGACACCCAATCATAGTTGGGTCTATTTCTTCAGTGAAGCCTGAGTTTGTTCTTTTATGAAACTTGCTGATATTTTTATGTTTATAGCTTGGCTGACAATCTTGTTGCCACCTGTGACTTCTTATGTTTAGAACGTGTAACTGGTTCACTGCAGATGTTATGGTTACTAATCCTGCCTTGTGGGTTCAAACAAGGTTGAGGGGCCTGGGTTCTGATTTACCTGATTTGGGGGTTCATTTCCAAATCTTTTAAAATTAGCGTGGTGCCTCCACCCAGAGTGAGATTTAAGTGGGCATGGTGTCAGAGCCGTACAACACCCTAAGATACAGTAGATACCTACCTTGCCACACCTGCAGAATCACAGTGCAATCTTAAATTCAGCAAAATATGCAATTTTTGACTATTACTAATAACATGCTCACAAGACAAAATGTAAAATATTAACAAAACATTTATTGGGGAACATTCACAAGGGATAGGGAATGCAACACAAAAAGAATTGTAACTGTATGATAAATGTTGCAATGGCAAGACTGATATTTGGTACTTGCTAGACTCAGGCTAGTTACCCTTTTGAACATCAACATTTAACAATGCCCACCTCCCACAAGGCAAGGCAACTGGCCTCTTTAGCTGCAGCTGTGACCCTTTTTCTTCAAACAGCCTCCTATCTGGGTGTTACCCCACTGATACCAGTTTTACCATAAAAGTCTAAAAGGAGCTCCCAATCCTGCACTGGGTACCCAGCCGTTGAAACAGTGCTGGCAGTGGTACACTCAAAACAAACAAGATAAACCCATTTAAACCAGAACCCCACATGCCATGCAATTGCTTAAATGGCCAAACCTCCAAGTGATGTATTTGTAATTCCTTGCCCACTGGCCAGAACTGTAGCCTGGGTGCTGAACTTTGTAGAACTTTCACCAGCTGCAGGGCAATCCTTGAGAGTACTCACGGTTCTGTTGTACCATTTCCCCGTAATCTGGGCTCCTCCTCCTCCTCTTGAAATGCAGTTCTCTCAGTCTGGTGGCTTGAATTAGCAGAAGAGGGGGTGGCTCAAAGGTGCTTCAGGTCTCAGGTGCCTCTGGATGTAGCTCAGGCTCTGCCACTGCAGTCTTCTGGACCTCTTGAGCTCTTCCCTGTTCCTCCTGTGGAAGTTCAGACCAGTCCATGGAGTAGGGGCCACACACACCTCACACGCACGTCCAGGCTTCCAAACCCCAGTGTGAGCAATAGCTAGTACTTGGCATTAGTACTGACTGGCCACCTCCCAGGCTGTCTCCTGGATGATACAGGTTTCCTTCTTTTAATGCAGGCTCACACAGGGTCTCTCTGGTGCCTACAGGCAGGCGGCTGTGGCACAAGGTTACCTCCTTCTTTCTAATGGCATGTCACTGTCTGTCAGGTAAATGTCAGTCTGACACTTCAGTAACCAGATACAATTCAGTCTCTACACACACATCAGTTGTGTAAACCTTTTGAAGTCACTCCCTAATAATGGCTGTGGAAACCCAGACAGGCTTCACTGGATGGCTCTCACCAGTACACATTATCCCTCCTCTCTCTTCGAGAGCTAATTGGGGACTGACTCTCTCTGTCGCTGCCCTTAGCACTTTCTTGAGTTAAAGGCATCTTCTGATTGGTGCAGGAGACTGTCAGTCTCACAAATTAGTATTCAAAACATCCACACGGTGCCTTATTGGTGGACCAAAAAGGCGCCGAGCACATACAGTCCTTTCCCAGAAGCCCACTGTTGTCAGGTGCTGAGATTCCAGACTTCTGATTTGCTGGCAGCGATGTTGGGGGTCAACAAGATGGTGGCTGAATTTCAGAAAACACAGTTGTTACATTTTAAAATTTGTTTTATGGGCTCCCCTGCTTTTTCTATAATTTTCTCCATGGTTTGAAAGGCATACTTGTGCCCAGCTATCCAGTGGTGGTGTTGTGTAAAATGGGCTTTGCTGTTCCAGTTGGGAGTTCTGTTTTCTGCTCCCCTTGCCCATGCTGGCATTTTTCTGTGTGACTGGCAACCACTTTATTCTCAAAGATGCAGTGCGGCAAAGTTGCGATGTCCATTTCCTTCTTTCTCCCCCAAGTGCCTCCATGCCCATTGATGTCCACTGGTGTCTGTGGGGCGAGCACACTAGAAGAGGTGCTGTGGTGGCTGCTGACGTGGCTCTGAAATCTGTGGTGGTGAGTGTTTCCAGTGCCGAAGACAACATACAAGCTGCAGTCAGCTCGCACATTTGTGCAGGCGGCTGCTCAAATGTGTGCACATTGCTGTGCAATAGTGCAGTGATCCTCGTGCAGGCTCCTCCAGTCCCCTTATCAAGCTGCAGTCCTGGAGCCAGAGAGAGCAAGATGGCAGCAGACAGGGTTCTGGGGCAAAAACAACAATCCAGGTAGGCCCCCACAATGGGGAGATTACAGATGTAGGGGTGCTTCAGGGAGCTGGAGGTCAGATGCAGTAATAAGTTAGAGGATGTGGTAACAAACGTTATACATGTGGAATCAGGGGTCTGGAACTGGAATGTACCCCGAACTATACAGGAACCAACAGCAATATAGCATTTCAATTTACAAATTCTGCCACACCTCAACTGAGTTCCAATCCAGGCATTCTTTATTAAAAACAAAGATTTAAACATACCACGAGTGCATCAAACAAACAGGCTGTAGCTACTGGGAACCCCAGCCAGTTTCATCAGGGAGGTTCCTTTTGCATTCTGGTTTCAGAACCCCAGTTCTGGTTGCATTCCAGGTCTGGAAACAATATCAAAAAGATGAGGACAGAACCATTCTAATGCATTAGAGTTATTATAACATGGGTGTTAGCCAAGTAGTCTCCTGATTGGTTTAGAACTATCAAGTGGGGGTACATTAATGCAGCATATACACACAGTTAGAGTGAGTAGGTTTTGTCATAAATCCCTACTCATCTCTAACTGTGACTTATCGGCACTCGTCATGCGCTTCAGAAACAAAAGCTAGGGGGCAGCTATTTAAATTGTGTAGTACGAGAGAGCAGAGACACAGAAGGAAACAAGACAGTGGGATCTTAAAATAGCGTTACTCAACCTTCCTGTGTTTCTCTCCCTATTTGTCTCCGGAGCTGCATTTATATAGTATTCACATATTGGCCTTTGTTAATGTTTCCATGAACAGCAGACAACATTGTCTGCATTTTGCCCTCGCCCCTTTCTGGACCACCACTCACCCACCCCACGGGCCTCCCGGGACCCAATGCACATTGCAGCTCCAACTATTTTGCTGACTGTGTAACAGCCAGAAATCAGCTCCATTTAAGGAGCAGTTCACATAGTTCTGAAATACAGAACTGTCCAACAGAGCGTTCTGCCAAAGATTGCAGCGCAGACTGTGTAAACTGCATATGCAAAACAAATGAGTACACAATTTAATTGCAAGAATAAGCATTTACCTAGTATTTTAGTAGTACATCATGTATATAAATCCGCAATGCTGAGCATAAGTGCTGTTTTGATTGTAGTCCACAGTGTGTAAGGGTGTAATACAGTTTGCCGAACAACGTACTGGAAACTGTGTAAATCTGTTATGCAAAAGACAGTTCTGCAGAATTTTATGTTAAAAACAAGGACTGAACTCATAGTTTGGCAGTATGTCAAGTATACTGATGTGGAATGCTACGCATTACTGCTGTTTTCGTAGGCTGCATATAAGAGTAGCACATGCATCCACTGCGAAATATGTCCGTGCCAAACTGGAATTTGCATTCCATTCATGAAAAAGTTAATGTTTTTTAAGTAATGTACACGTTTCTTATTCTATGCATTGTATTGATAAATAAGTCTGTTGTTCTGTAATGTAGTGCACGTTGTTCCATCCCACTGGATGTCATGTTAATATGTTGAAAATTTTTGCTGCAAGCTGAATTTACGTGAACTTGCCTGACGAGCCCTAACCCGAAATTCATGAAGGTATGGCATAAAATATTAAATTAGTTTTGCTTCCAAGAAATGCACAGGAGTCATTATTTCACATAAACCAAAAGAGACAACATAAGTATAGCACAAGATACAAATGAAAGAAAAGAGATGGCTTTTGACTCAGGCACTACTTTATTGAAGGGCAGGATACATTCCTCTAAAACAACATTTCAAATGTTGTATTCCACATAAATTAGTGCTTTTCACAGTTCATGTAGCCCATGTTATAAGTGCAATAACCCACTCCAGGGTATGTAGTTACTGGGGATTAATCAACACCACGGGTTCTGTGAGGGCACTTTACTTCGCCTCATGCCTCGCAATGCATCCAGGGTGGTGATTAATCCCCAGTAACCACACACCCTGTTGTGGGTTATTGCTTACTTACTAAGGCATCTGAAGGTACAAACATCGCTGATCTTTAAAATACATATATTTATGCTCTTTAAACTATGAAAATAATTAGAAATGAACATCTTCCCACTTCCATTTTATGGTCATTGTGTCTTTTTAGAGCAAGGAGTGCAAATTAGTATGGGTGCATTCCAGTTCCAGACCTCTGATTCCAAATGTGTTACATTTGTTACCACATCCTCTAATATATTACTGCATCTGACCTCCAGCTACCTGAAGCACCCCTACATCTGTAATCCCCCCATTGTGGGGGCTTACCTGGATTGTTGTTTTTGCCCCAGAACCCTGTCTGCTGCCATCTTGCTCTCTCTGGCTGCGGGACTTCAGCTTGGCGATACAAGATTATTTGAGCCCTGCTGCCGGGTTAAGAAGGGGAAATTAGTACCACCTTGTTGTGCAGTGAATTAAATTTGTAACATATCTGCTGCCACCACAACATGTCTGGGAGCTGTTCACAGCTCCGCTATTTTGACAGGACCCAGGTTTGAATATGAGTGTCCCAAGTACTGTACTGCAGCTGTGGCCACTGCACCCAGTGAAACAATTAAATTGTACCCCAACCTCCATGGAGCCACTGAATTACTCGGGCTTGAGCCTTTATGAACTGTTACGAGAGTTATTCCAGTAAACCCCTCTTGTTTTAAACTGTCTCTGAGGCACGGAGATTCACTTTCCTATCTGCCAAAATGAAAGAACTGTTACCTTGTGTTCTGATTGTGACTAACCAAGTATTCCACCCCCCAAGGAGTTCCTGGCTGCACTCTGGTATTACCACCTGCACCCTGACGAAGCCAATCCATCCACCACCAACCCAGATTTCAGGTACAACGTTTATTATCAGTAAAATGTTTCTGGACTGTGTTTCTGGCTGTAAGGCACCCCACCCCCACAAACATTACCATCCAAAATACCCCTAGAGAGGGGAGGGGGGCTTACATTCACAACTATGTAAGCAACAGCAACTATTTGCATGTTAGCATGGTAATGAAAACGGTAAAACAAGTCTCATGGCATCTCACCCACAAACGCAGAAACTATCACAATAAGTGCATTCAGGCTTGAAGAGGTAGCTTGCAGGTTAATCAGTGTAATCACAAACAAGAAAACAAAAAACTAGAAAAAATACTTTGAAACCACTCAGGATGCAACTGAAAACACATCTTTGATTTAGCCCCTGACCTTTAATTTAAACCAAATAAATGGATAAGTAAAATAAAATATGATTAACCACAAGCAACATAGCATAAGCGGAGTGAGCACTCTCTAGTTGTGCCACAGCAGAGCAGATTACCAGAAAACAATGTGTTCTGGCATTAAAATGGGTTTTATAATTGAAGCATCAGGATAAGTAAGCTTGTCACATCTCTCTGTGTGATGCAGGCATTGCATATCAGAATTAGGTCAGTGCAATACGCAAAGCTCTGAACATCCACAAAGAATGCATTAAATATTTTTTAATTATCTTAAAACTCATTTTTCTAATAGGGTTTTTAAAAGTGAACATTCTGGTGGTATGGAGGGTTAAGGCTGGTCGCTGCACCTGCCACCATACCAGCAACCTGGGTTCAGTAGTGGACTCAGGAATCTGGGAATCAGCCGGGGCGAGTTGACTGAGTAGCTGGAGGATGGCTCCTCCCTTATGGAGAGGGGAGATTCACCACTTGGCTGTTGACTGCCACAAGGTGATGGCTTAGTGGCAGTGCAAGCGTGGCTGACGTTAAAGGGAGGGAGCCGCTGGTTTGATGCAGGGTGTGCATGGATCCTCAAAGCATGTTCTGTCATCCATGCCACAGCAGGGATTTGCTGAGAGAAAATGGAAAAAAAGGGGTGCAGGCTTCATGAATCCCTGCTGGCCTGCCCTGGCCCACAACACAACTGTGAACACCAACTGCTCACTTCTGAATGTGGTCTCTGAGGGTGGAGGATGGCTCCCCCATCCCTGGGCCATGCCACAGGGTAGAGGAGATCCATGGAAAAACTCTGGGTGGGGAGTAAGTCCTGGGGAGGTGGTTGCTGGTTGGGGTAAGCAGGGACAGGGCTGGCAGCCTGCCTGCAACCTTGCCTGAAAGAAAAACCTTTATGGGAAAAAGTGAACATTCAATTGTTTAACCTTGATACAAAATAGTCATTTCAATGAAATTGAGTTCCATCAATATTTTCCAATAAGACATGTCACATATTGGTGTACAGCCCAGCTACAGTATGTAAAACATATTTATTTTTTGTAATTATTCACCAAGAAAGGCACGCTGAGCAGTGACAGCTCACTTCCATGAGCATCCTGGGTGACAGGTTACAGAGAGCTGCTTTATTGACAAGAAGAATGTTGGCAAGGACACTGGCGAAATTCCCCTACACATATGGTAAGTGCTATGGAATCTTTAATGTTCACCGAGACAGTGACCAGAGATGGGCAGAAGGGTACCTCAGGTTAATGTGTCACACAATGGACACACAGCATCTGAGCAGTGCAGTACCTCCCTAGTACTGCACTACAGAGTCAGTGTTGTGCATTAGCCCAAATTCCCGGCATGGGACTAGAACCCATGGCCTTCCAATCTTCCAGCCCAAGGTGTGAGTGTAGAACCTACTGAACCATTACCAAAACAGTTGTCGCTCTCCCATATGAAGTAATGAATGCAATATACATCAGTTCTGTTTATTTTATTTATTTATATTTTCATTTATATGGTTTAAAAGGAAAGAGGCTAGTTTAAAGTCCTGTTTTCAGTTGCACCCTAGAGAAGGAGAAAGTACAGACAATTACAATAGGAACTGGAAACAGTGCATGCAGTAAAATACAGTGGCTTGCCAGCATTACAGAGGTAGTATACACCAAGACAGTGAAGCAAAAATTCAGATTATAGCACAGAAAAAGATTGCAATGAAAGGAGATACTGTAGTTAATATGATGAAATGTCTATGAAATTGCTTAAAAATGCAGCATGAAGCCATAAGAAAAGTAAAGAATGCAAAGACACCAAGGGAATGAACTGGTAAAACTAGCAAATATAGCCAGTACACAGGAATGTATCTTAGTGAGATCTTGTAGCATGTCCTTGATGAAAATGTAGTAGGAAAAATGAAGAGTCAGCAAAAAGCAGCAGCATGTGAATGTGCACGGCTACAATCAGGTAAAATGTAATATCGGTCAGTAGGACAGCTTGTGCTTTCAGACTCAGGAGTTCAATATTTTAAAACAGTACCAACACCCAAAGCTTCTTCCAGTCCCAAGCAGAAAATTTAGTGTTTTAAAGAGCAGCTGATGCCATTAGGAGAACTTTAACAAGACATAGTATTTAGACACAGTTCTGCTTGTATTTCACAATAGTTCTGTATTTCTCCTCCCCGTTATTTATTATTGTGGTAATCTGCAAGAAAACAGGATTGGTGCTCCTGAAGAGTCCATCTATTTCTGTTACTTTCTCCCTACCTGAGGTCATAATGCTCTGCTTGTGACATCACAGTTACTCCCATGGCAACAGTTTGTGATGTCACAAGAAAGGATTATGACATGAAGTAGGGAGTAAGCTAAAGAGGCAGATGAACTCTTACGGCTACAGAACATGTTTCATGCAAATTTCCTCAGTAATAAATAATGAGGAGGAGAAATCTATATAATACATATAGAATGCAGGTTAAATCGAACCTAAATATTATGTTTTTCAGAGTTTTCTTTTAGGCGTCAGCAGCTCTTTAACAAAGTCAGTTTTTAAAAATGTATTTGTACAACTTCTGAAGCTCATCACACCTGCTGAAATGGGTGGTTAAAATGGAAAATCTTACTGGGGGACCCCACACACATTGTTGTAAAATAGAACATAGCTGACGTGGGTCTCCATGCATGTTTCCTCAAAAAATGAAGCAGTGGGAGTGCAGACTAGAGGAACCTAGGGTGCCTTCTGACCATAAACTACTACGTTACTGGATACTTGTTGCATTTATACACTTAATTTGTTGTGATTTTATGCCTATAAGGGTTCATTTTGCACAACTGCAGTCCCCATTTTGCTCCTGAAACAGAGTATCTGCACGCGTGTGCACACACACACACACACACACACACATTTCCACCACTGGAAATGGCTACAGCTGTATCTCAGAAACAAGAGTTCCCACACACTGATTTGAAATGGATGACTGGTAAAGTCCATTGGGCCTAATATGCCAACCATCTGTTTGTGCAGTCTAGTTATTTATTCAAAATTAAAACATTTTTTTTGGGGGACTGCCATCCCAGAATTTCTACGCAGTTAGTTAGAAAGTCTAATTACTTTAAAATCTGGTATGCTTCTAGAAATTTTACCTACCCCACCCACTGGGCGTAATTCTGAGATGCAAGGGACTGTCAGTAAGCTGTTGTGAAATAATTTATCTACAGTCCCTTGTATTTGTCTCAGACAGATCAGATTCTTTAAAATCTGTTCTGTCTTCATTAGTAGGAGGCAGTTTAGCCCAATGGTTTAGGGTACTGAGCTGCAAACCTGGAGACCTGGATTTGAATCTCCCAGCCCCCACATGCATACTGTGTGACCCTGAGCAAGTCACTTAACTTCCTTGTGCTCCCACGTCACACCTAGAAACTTGCTTCGGCTTAGTTTGCCTTTCCTGGTTAAACGATTTCCCCTTCCCTTTCCTTTTATCCATCCAGTTATTGGAAATTCCAGTTCTGATTGTGTTCTGATGCTGGTTAAGGCTTCAAAGTTGGAACTGAAATCTCCAATTCCACATCTGACTACTGTATATCTTAGACCACCCCATCTGGTAATAAAGAAAAATTAGCCCTCTCCCAGCAAACAAAGCCCCCTTCCCCACCCTTGCAGCTCCCAGGCTCATACCTCTCAACTGCTATGAATTTCGCATAGCGCTATGATTTTCACACTCAAATTTTCCCTTGCTCTGCACAGGTTTACTGATGTTCCTCATAATGTTAGAGCTATTTCTGGACACACAAACTATTAAATCATTGAACTAATTTGATAGAAACATGCCTTATCACTAACCATGTGGGGCCCACTATCTGTAGACATGTTTTTGTTTAAAATAAGAAAGTGCTACACATTCTGGCCCTTTGCTATGATTTCTGAAGGCCAGTGCTATGATTTTTTATGTTGCTTGATGCATGTGCAAGAAACATAGTGCCATCATCGGAGATTTCGGAGGTGTGTCACCCCCTCCTCCAATTCAGTCAGTGTGTTGGCAGGCTCGGCCCCTGTAAGCCAATGCATTCTGGAGCTGTCTATGACACGGTCCAAAATGCAGTGGCATATAGTTGAAAGGGGGAGCTACGCTTGAGTGAGCAGCGATAAGATAAGGCTGCTCACGGCAGCTCCCCCACAGACAGGAGGCCCACACAGGCGTGCGGCGCCCCGCACCACGCTTTACTGTATAGCTGATGGGGTGCCCAATCCCGTCGGCTGTGCTCGTTCCCCGCCTCCCCCAAAACCTTTGAAATGCCACGCCGGGTGCCCACCCCAGCGCGGGTAAGCAATCCAGGGCCGGCTGGGGGTGCCCAATCCCCGCTCGGCTGAACGCACTTCAACTGTCCTTGTGCCATGCTGAGCCCACCCCAGCGTGGCAACGTCCCACGTCAGTCTGCTTTTTTTTCCCCTTGTAAAGAAAAAACGGTCCCACGTAGTCTCCCCCCCTCCCACAACCCGCACTCACCCACCGCGCACACCAGCCTCCCCACACACCTTCACTCCCAGTTACTTACCGGAGCTCGACGCCGACGATCTTCGTGATTCAGGAACACGTCTGCACCTTTCAAAGCTGACCGCGAACTGAGGAAATGCCGGTAAGCTGTATAATGGGCTAGATAGGGGTTTCAACTTTGTTGCATATCTCAGGCATTTTGGAATTTTGCATCGAAATTTTCAACATGGGTTTTGGGACCTTCTCATGATTGATGTCACTGTCATGAAGTTATTGGGGCCCGAAGGTGATTCGCAGTCACTGTGCATTCACTGCGTGAAATCACCCTTCAGGCCTGAATAATGCCGCGGCGATGTTTATCATTCGAAGGGTCTAAACTCCATGTAATGGTGATAAAGTCAAAAAATGACTATTTAAGTGCGTTCATGGGTTCTACGCAGGCTCATAAGTTAGTGAATTTCAATATCTTCACTCCAGATTTTCAACATTGCCATTTTACCACACCTTCTTATGAGTAGTACAGTTGTCATTTTCACATCTCACCCAAAATGTGTTTCACCATATGGCGCATAATGGGCATGATCGGTATCAATTCAGTATACAGGACAAATTAAGAAAATCACAGTGACACTGTTCCTGAGCAGAGGTCTTAAAATGGCTATGTTGAAAATTTGGTGGAAAAATTCCAAAAATGACTGTTTTACAGTGCGATCTTAGGCGTTCCTACGCTACAGCTTTCAAGTTCACAATTTTCAATATTTTCACTCCAGATTTTCAAATTGCATTTTACCTCACCTTCTTATGAGTAGTACAGTTGTCATTTTTCAAATCTCACCCAAAACGTGTTTCCACCCATGTAGCGCACAATGGCGCAGTCGGTGTGCAAAATCAATGTATGGGACAAATTAAGAAAATCACAGTGACACTGTTCATGAGCAGAGGTCTTAAAATGGCTATGTTGAAAATTTGGTGAAAAAATTCCTAAAAATGACTGTTTTACGATGCGCTACTGCAGTTCCTACGCACGCATTCAAGTTCGCTGAATTTTCAATATTTTCACTCTAGATTTTCAACATTGCCATTTTACCACACCTTCTCATGAGTAGTACAGCTGTCATTTTTCACATCTCACCCAAAGCGTGTTTCCTACCATATGGCGCATAAATGGTGCAGTCGATTGTCTTGAAATCAATGTACGGGACAAATTAAGAAAATCACAGTGACACTGTTCATGAGCAGAGGTCTTAAAATGCTATGTTGAAAATTTGCTGAAAAATTCCTTCAGATGTTCTGCAATATTACTAATGAAGACATTGAACAGACCTGACCCCAGGACCGATCCCTGCAGCACCCCACTGGTCGCCTCTCTCCCTAGACTGCATACCATTTACCACCACTCTCTGCCTCCTGTCTGTTAGCCAGTTTCTAGCAGTTTACCCTTTCCCCCATGTCCAGCCTACCCAGCTAGTTTATCAGCCTCCTATATGGGATGGTGTCAAAAGCTTTGCTGAAATCAAGGTAGCGCTGTCAACTGCCCCACCCTGATTCACTTCCTTTGTCACCAGTCAAAAAATCAACCAGATTTATCTGACATGATGTCCCACTGTGAATCCATCTTGTCTATGGTCCTGGGTTCCGATGGCATCTAGATGCCCCACTATCCTTTCTTTAAAGCAATGTCTCCATGATCTTCCCACTACTGAGGTGAGGCTGAATAGCCTATTGTTCCCTACCTCATCCCTGCTGCCGGACTTGTGTAGAGGGACCACATGTGCCCTCCTCCAATTCCTCATGTTGAATGACTCAGTGAACATGACTGCCAGAGTACTGCTATCTCCCTTCTGTTCTGTTAATATCCTTGAGGTATGCCATCTGGTTCCATCGCTTTGTCTACCTTCAATTTAGTGAGCTCCTGCAACTCTTTTGCCTTTGAATGGACCTGTCCACCTCTTCACCCCTTGGCAACTGCTGTACTGCTGTGGCCCTTGCCCTTCCCACTCTTCTGTGAATACTGAACGGAAAGACACAGTGGATGTCTTGGGAGGAAGGCATGGAACTGTCACTTCCAAATACCTAAACAGCACATACAAGCAAGCAACATTCGGCATTGACAAATGCTTGTTAATGTTGAGAGGTTAACAGGAATGCCCAGGCTTCCTTACATTATTATGTCTGCTGCTGCTGCTGCAGGGTTGCCTGCTGTTGCTGCTAGGTTTTAGGAAAAAGGTGCTCACAGGAGCTATGGTGCATGAGCACAGAGTTTGCCAGCTCAAAACGTTAAACAATGAAGAAAAAAAGGCTCCTTGATGTATATGGCTGTAGAGTACTTGCCAGGTTTATTTTTTGTATTAGATAACTATTCTTAACATTAGAAAATGTCTCAGTCACCTTTCTCTCTAAAAATGGAGTAGAAGTAACTCTGGAACAGAAACAGCCTGTTGCTTCATTAGCAGCAAAACTGGCGCAGAGAGCCTGGAACTGAATCCCTCAGAGGGAGCAACGACACAGAGAGGGAGCCTTTGCAATACAACAGATCATCACGGGCATGAAAAAAGCCAGATCACAAATGGAGGATATCCAACCCAGGGAACTGGTGGCTAAATGACTGTTATGATATGTTTCTTACTTTTTCGTGTCCTCTTGGTGTTCCTTTGGGTTGTTGGGGTGCCGGGGCTGATGGGGAGGCTTACTTTGGTTGGCCCTTGCCCTCCCCCGGATTGCTGGGCCGAACCCGCTTGCTCATTTCTCCGGAGCTTCCCCCTCCCCCCCACCTCCCAATAGTACCAAGTAATGCTACATTGGAGTGTGGTCACATTGTGCTTTTTGGGCATCGAGGCAGATTTGAAGATGCTGTTAAGATACTATTTGGGTGAACCCCCTCTGGTTTTGATATTATTAATAATAACGTAGAAGCAAGTTTAACTTTACGCCATACCTTGGGCAGGACCCCGCCACCAGCTGACTCGGTGGGATAAATGCCTGGGGTGGGGGGGGGTCTCCTTTTTGAGGCGATGGAAATGGGACTGATGAAACATAATTTAGCTAACAAATATATTCACAGTCGACTCATGCCCATCTAAACTGCCTCATATTGCTGAGGATAATTAAGAGCTCTGACTACTTATTGTAGACGGCCTTGGTGGAGTAAGGGCCCTGACCACCTACCCCCCTTACTACCCCTACCCAAACGATAACGTTTGATACGAAGTCTATCTAAGGATAGACACTGCCACATTGTGGCACCTTCGGGAACTGACAGCTTAGTTGCCACCAGTTCCATGGAAGCCCATAGAAGTTTGGCAGTCCTTGCCCTGTTAGCGATGGACTGTAACATTAAAGTGTTTCGATTAATGTTAAAGGTTGATTATACCCAGTTAGAGAGAATTGTTCCTCACTATTTTATATACAGGCAGTCACAATTCACACAAGGGAAAGGAGTTCAGACAGTATTTTAAAAGAATGGAAGGCCAGGAATGGCCTGTTTTATTTCTGTTAACAAATTATCTTGTCTGATGACCAAAATACCTCTTCAGATTTTTTCTTTGAATGTCAATGGACTAGGCAGTCCAATAAAAAGGGCTAGAATGATTTATAGGTTTAAGAAGGCACAAGCTGGAATAGTATATATGCAGGAGACACATATGAATGCATGTGAGCACAGGAAACTGGCTAGGGGAGGGTATACACAGGTGTTTTCCTCTGCCTATACAAAAGGGCAGAAAAGAGGGGCCACCATACTAATTTCTGCCTACACTCCCTTCCAACCTACCCATGAGTGGGCAGACTCAGAAGAACTTTTGGTAATAGTGCAAGGTCTCTTACAAGATGAAGTCATTACCCTGGCTAACGCCTATTTTCCACCAGGATCCACCCTGCAAACAATTAGGCACCTATTAAACAAAGTGGTCCAACTGACTAAAGGCACCCTTATTTTGGCTGGTGACTTTAATATCCCCCTAAATCCACATCTAGACACAACTAAAGGAGTGAAAGGCAAACAACCAGCTCCATACACATTTTTCAGATGATTTGTGCAAAGATGGGCTGGATTGACGTATGGCGCACCCTCCACCCTGGACTCAGAGGGTACTCTTATTATTCCGCAGCACATGGATCCTATTCTAGATTGGATCACTGTTATACACAAAAAGAAAACCTAGAGATCATAGTTGAAGCTGCTATGGGAGATATAATTGGCTCAGATCATGCCCCGGTGATTACAAAATGGGAACTGGGTATGGAGAAAAGGAATACGATTTGGAGGTTTAATCCATTTTACCTCAGAGACTCCCACCTTAGGGAGTTTATAGAAGAAAACATTCAAGAGATCATACAGGATTACTCTGACCCTGAGATTCCCCTTCAATGTTATGGGATACCATAAAAATGGTACTCCGTGGCCACCTAATCAAGTACACTGCAATGCTGAAAAAAACAGCGAATTGAAAAACAAACCCACTTAGAGCAGACACTCCACTTTCTTCAACTGGTATACCAGCAGGGGATGATTCAATACTGCACCAGCTAAAAAGGACTAGACAGGAGTTAGACGCCTTAGTAACCCACAACACTGAGATTGCACTAGCCTTTCTCAGACAGAGATATGGGGAAACAGGCCCCAGAGCCACACGCCTGCTGGCATATAGACTACGCAAACAGAAGTGCCTTACCACTATAGCCATAATTAAGGACCCAAACACTGGATCCTGATATATGAAATCCAACCAAATTTCCCAGACTTTTTGTGATTATTATAAAAAATTATACTTTCCGGATCACCCTTCAGATCCTAGGGACATCAATGTATTCCTTGCTCCCCTGAATCTCCCACAACTATCTAATGACCAGCAGGAGGCTCTGGTTTCCCCAATCTCTAACACTGAAATAATGCTATCCATCTCTCGGTCAAAAACCATGAAGGCTCCAGGCCCAGACAGGTATGGAGCCGAATTCTATAAAAAATTTGTGCTGCAGGTTGCCCCACTTCTTTTCCAGGCCTACAATGGAATTCTTCAAGGACAAATAGACCCCCCACCTAGTTGGTCATATGTGGTGATGTCCCTGATCCCTAAACCAGCAAAGACCCTCAGCAGTGCTCTTCTTATCGCCCAATTTCAGTCTTAAATATGGACTATAAACTTTTAATGTCCATTATGGCCAAACGATTGGATGCAGTGTTACCAGACATAACTAATATAGACCAAACTGGATTTGTAAGTGCCCGATCTACTACAGACAATATACAGTAAAAAGAACACTGCACCTGGTGCATGATATGCAGTCACAACCAACCCCCTCAGTCCTTCTCAGCCTTGATGCTGAGAAGGCTTTTGATAGGGTTTCATGGCCCTTTCTGTATTCCGCCATGGCGAAGATGGGGTTCCTGTAGCATTTATCTCCTTTATTAAAAATGTGTATTCCCACCCTTATGTCTGTGTGAAGGTCTCCGGACACCATTCTTCATATTTTCCCCTTTTTAGGGGAACAAGGCAGGGCTGCCCTATGTCACCAGGCTTATTCGCTCTCTTCATTGAGCCATTGGCTCAAGCCATCAGGAGTTCTTTCCAAATAGAAGGGATACAAGTGGGGGGATCAGAACATCGTGTAGCCCTACATGCGGATGATGTGTTGCGTTTTCTTTCCAACCTGGAACAATTGACCCCAACTGTTTTTAGAATAGTGGAACAATTTGGAGCTTGCTCAGGATATAAACTGAACACCACTAAAACTGAGGCATTAACCTTTAATTTTTCCCCTCCAGCGACCTTCATACAGGCATACCCTTTTCGCTGGGGCTTAACAAAACTGAAATATTTAGGTGTCTACCTTACACATAAGGTGAGGGATATAGAGAGGATTAATTATACCCAGTTTTATACCCAACTCCAATCAGACCTGGAAAGATGGAAAGTACTCCCGCTAAATCTCTCTCAGAGAATAGAGGTCATAAGGATGGTAATTCTTCCCAGAGCCTTATATATATTTCAAAATATCCCCATATATATCCCAGCCAAGACATTTCACTGCTGGAATAAATTGATTAGTAGATTTGTCTGGAAAGGGAAATGCCCTAGAATAAAATTTCCCACCTTGACCATTCCCAAGAAACTAGGAGGATTGGCCCTCCCTGACCTTAACACATATAGCGCATATGTTGAAGTGACTGATTAGGGGTAAAATTATGCATTGGCATGCAATTAAAGAGGGCCTTATCTCCACTCGGAGCCTAATCGATACAGCCATGTATTGCTCCCCTTCCCTCCTAGAACAAGAGCCCAAAAACCCTTGGATTTCCCACCAATTGAAAACCTGGAAGGCAATTAAAAGACATTTTACCCTTGCTCCACATCTTTGGAGGCTGACCCCGATAGCTATGCTGGAGGGCTTTATCCTGGCCAAATTAGATCACACTTTTGCTACCTAGGAAATGGTAGGGCTTTTTAATATTGCACATTTCCTCATTGCTGAAGAATGTATACCTTTCCAAGATATGTGTAGGTCATATGGGATGATAAATCAGGATTTCTCCGGTTTCTGCAGATACGACACTTTTATTATTCAATTCCAAAAGAGAATCGCTGCAATGAGGTTACCCCTTCCCTGGTGGTACTCATGCAGCAAGGGATTGTCGCTAGAGGGATACCACATATGATCTCAGCCATATATGCTGCATTGGTCGAGACCCGAGGCCTAGATACCACCGAGATAAACATAAAATGGGGTCAAGAATGCAAATTGAACCTCTCACCACAACAATGGGATAGATGCTGCCTATCATTGTCTAGGCTCACTTACTCACATAGTTGGAGACTGTTTGCATTGCAGATTCTGATCAGATGCTTTCGAACACCAATTATAACAGCACATTTTACATCCGCAGGTCTCGGGGAATGCTGGCAACAATGCAGAGAATCTTTGGCACATCATGCCCATATATTCTGGCAATGTCCCAAATTACAACCCTTTAAGAATTCCTTACAAAGTGAATTGACGGAACTCTGTAATATGCCAATTAATCTGACCATAGATTTATTTATCCTACATAATTTCCCACAAGGCATGGCTGACTCAAATTTGAGCTACTTACTGGGAATTGCCCTATTAGCAGCCAAAAAGGCTCTAACACGATGCTGTTAACCCCTAGGGTCCCTACCGAGGTGGAGTGGAGGGAGATAATGACTAACATATACAGACTGGAAAAAATTTCATATAATCTAAATGACAAGTCAGACCTGTGTACTATAAAATGGTCCAGAAGGGTCTTCTATTTGAGCTTGAAAGACCCATCATTTATTCCATAAACAACATTTTTAAATAAATTAGGAAATTAAACCTTATTATTTTGAATGAGATAAACTGTCAAGAGAGGTTGACCAGGGAATAACTTAAGGGAATGAAGGAGCGGGACACCTGGGGGAAAAGAGGAAAATAGCAGACCATAAAAATCACTATGTGTAACCCTAGAGGAAAATATTTTATGCGTCAGACAACAAGGAACTTCTTTTGCTGAAACAATATGTATGTTTATTATCAACTGAACATGAAACTCTAAATGATGGACTGCCATGCTATATGATTTTAGAAACCTGTTACTATAGAGAGTAAGAAATATAATTTATATAATTTATATATGTCCTTTATACTTTACTATATGGTCTATTTAAATGAACTGTGACAATATGCCTGTACCCCCCCCCCCGTTAATTGTTAAAACTTGAATAAAGAATATATTAACAAAAAAAAATAAATTTTGGAGGCGCACAAAATCCAAACCTTTCTAGTGGGATCTGGGGGCTTGTCCCCTGGGAAAAGTTTGAAAAGTGGAAGTCAAATGGTGCATTTTGGTGACTTTTAGCAGATCAGAAAGCTGTTCCCTAACAAGCTAAATACCATAATAATGATAGAGGCTAGTGCAATCATAAATTGTTCTCATTCTTTGTTCAGTTGGTATACAGTGACCTTTTGTATTTTAAAGAAATTTTGAAGCACTAAACTTGTGCATATTGTGTGTCTTTTATCATATATAGAATCAGCTAACTACTTATTCCACTCCTAGCTTATCCACTAACTGCTAAATGACAGAAATGCAGTTTGAATTTTCATATAATTACAGTCATCTACTATAAATGTTATACCTGAAAAATAATTACACATGTCATCTGTTCTTGCTGTTTTTTTTATTTATTTAAAATTTGGTAATCAGGGAAAAGCACACTGCACAAGAGCTCATTCCCAGGTTCGACCATGGGAAGGGTAACATTTGAGTATACAGTAATTCAAAACAATAAAAGGTTCATAGTATACAACTCCAGTCACAGTAAGGTCAGTCAGAATACATGATAAATAATCACAGTTCAGATACAGATTGAAAACAAAAACTCAGGAGTAGGATAGACAGGTAACAGATAGGGTTGAAAGAAATTAATTGTGTACTGTTCGATATTTTCATTATGTTACTTACATCAGTTAAAACAATCAGTCATTAGTTTATAACTGATTGGCAGGTGAGGCAAGCATGGTAAACAGTAGAAACATGGTAAAACAAGGCCTTTGACACCGTCCCACATAAAAGGCTGCTTAACAAGTTGGGCAGTCTGGATTATGTGGCACAAGGTGGTAAACTGGGTTAGAAACTGGCTAACGGACTGGAAGCAGAGGGTGGTGGTAAGAGGGTGGGTGATCAGCGGGATTCCTCAGGGATCAGTCCTTGGGATAGTTCTGTTTAATGTCTTCATTAGTGACATTGTTGAAGGGCTGGCGGGAAAGGGCTGCCTGTTTGCAAATGACATCAAGATCTGCAACAGTGTGGAGTGGAGAATGAGGATGGACCAGGGGAAGCTTGAAAATGATCTGAGGAGTGACAACTGGAGTTCAATTCAAAGAAGTGCAAAATAATGGACCTAGGATGGGGGAACCTTGGGGAGATCTACAGGATGGGAGGAGTTGCTGATAATCACCAAGGAAGAAAGGGACCTGTAGGGTGTCTACGCAGAGTGCTAAGGCTGCAGGGAGGGTCAGTGGCATGCTGGGGTGCATATAGGCAGAGGTATCACTAGCAGATGGTGGAAGATAGTGATATAATTCTATAAACTCTGGTGAAGCCTCACCTAGAGCACTGTGTGGCATTCTGGAGGCTACATCTTTGTAAGGACTTTGATAAGGTAGAGACAGTCCATAGAAGGGCGTCTAACATGGTACAGGTCTTGCACCTGAAAACATATGAGGAGAGATTTAAGGACCTCAATATGTACTCGCTGGAGGAAATGAGAGATTGGGAAGACATGACAGAAACATTCAAGAACCTTAAAGTCATAAACATGGTGCAGGGGGAGATATGGATGAAATTCAAAACTAAGTTGGCATGATATGAAATTAGAAGGGGCAGGCAAAGGGGAAATGTGAAGAAGCTTTTCTACACAGAAAGGGTAGTGGACACATGGATTACTGTGTCACAGGAGGAGATAGGAGCTATCTTAGGATTTTAAACATGCCTTGGACATGCATAAGGGTACATTAGAGGTGTGAAGGAGGGGTAAAGGCCCTTGACCAGCAGTTCTTATAATTGTACAAACTACAAGGAAGACAAACTGCTGAGACTAGCTGCACCATGGCCTGATAGGGGCCATTATTCCACAAAAGGCATCATCTCTCCTACTCAAACAGTATGTTTCTGTATAGCAACACTCCAGGCAGGGATCTGAAACTGATGGCTGAGGCTAAGGTCTCATCGGCACTTCGGTAGCCCCCTCCCCCAAAGTGAACTGAACAACAAAGTCAAAAACACGTGGATGGCATGCCTGCCTGCCGATGCCAGTGCCACACTGGCAAGGGTAAGGGTTTACCACAGAATATCCAATGGATGGATTACGTATAGTAAAACACAAAGTCTGCTGTGTTGAGGACAGTAACATTTGCACTGCTTCTAGAGGAAAGAGGCTGATGCACAAAGAGCAGACAAAGAAGGGTCACTCCCATGGGGATAGCTGCTCGTAAGTCCCACAATATATAGAAATTAATAAAAATGGACTCAGCACTACATAAAAACTGTATGTAGACACATCAGGTTGTTTTGCCAAGTTGTGAAAGAACATTATTGTGAAAAGAACAACAAAAGCAGTATGTCTGGGTAGCAGGGAGGCTACTCAATATCAATGTTTCACACTCATTACAGGTGCTTTGACAAAGCACACCACATGTAAGGAGTGTGAAACATTGTTATTAGTGTGTAGCCTCCTGGGCTACAACGGACACTGCTTTTGTTCTTTTTCACAATAAAGATCCACAACTTGGCAAAATGACCTGAAGTATCTACAAGCAGTTTTGGACACAGATTGCCACTGCTGAGTCCTTTTTGCTCATTTCTAGTTACAGAAAGTCAGAGGAGCCATGTAAACTTCCACCTGCTAGGAATTTACCTTTAGTGGAATGGTCAGAGCTGCTGCTGCCTTTGGGACTCAGGTCCCTGGTTTAAGTCCCAGCAAAGGTCTCTTGGTGAGTCTGCCCAATAGAGGGGACAGACAGTAATGTGCAAAATAGGATCACTGGTCTGATGTTACTATTTCACAGATACAGGACTGCCCTGAGATCATTCCTCATCAGGTGTGACCCAGATTGCAAGGCCATGTTAAGTCAGCTATGCTGCTACTGGTAAATTACACCAGGTTATGTAGTAACTTAGTATTATGGTAGCAAAAAGACTTAGGGTCCATCTTGGCTGCTACCCACACACACACAACAGTGACATTGCCCATGTTTGAATCCAGCTTTATAGGTGACGTTAAGACTCCAGGTAAGGGTTCCTCAAAGTCTGAAAGCCTGTAAACAAGTTATGTCAACTGAGGTACTGAATTTATATTTGGGTGCAAAAGGTTCAAAAATGTCTGTATCAAAATCAGTCATATGGCATAATAAAGCAAAGAGGTAGCCATATTTTGGAAACTTAGGACAGGATGTGATGTCACTAGTCTCTCGATTGCTGACACCTGCAGGTGAACCTTTCAAACAAGCTTTTCATGGGCTTTTCGACCTTGAAATACCCTGCAGCATGTTTACCTTCTCTCTGTAATCTTGAAATATTGCATTTCATGCTGCATAACCCTCACTGCTATGCTCCCTTATGAACCTTTCTAGTCCTACCTTGAAAGCCTGACTGGTGCTAGCCTACACTACCTCACCAGGTGGGGCCTTGGGCTAGTCCACAGCCTGAACAGTGCTGTGTATGAAGTAATGCTTTCTTATGTTTTCCCTTGTCCTGCCTCCCCCAGTTTGAGTGCATGCACTTTTGTTTATTTGCCATGCACCAACTCAAACAGCTTTTGTTATGCTCCATCCTATGTCTTTTTTATTCTAGAATTCAGTGATCATGTTGTCTCTCACTTGATCGCTGCACCTTCCTTACCCAGCAGAACGCATTTAAATAAACCTGAGTTTCTTCTATGAACTGAAGAAGCATTCTTTACAGTTTTTCTGTGACCTTAAAGTGCACAGCCTGTGTGGCGACTTGCTCGGAGTGACAGTAGCAGCAGGTGCAGGTGCTGCATGTGGCATGTCATTATTCTGTCTCACTGTGTAGAAAATGAAAACTACCCCAGTCAGAAATCACTAGTTTGTTAATTCACAAATAAATTCCTTCAACATATCCTCCTCCAGAGTTTAGATTCTTACCTTGATGACTTATAACTAGTCTGCAGCCTGGCCCTGGCTTTTGCCCGATGGTGATCCCTGGCTCAGTGGCTCCACTCCTTTTGCTTGCTGAAATCAGATGTCTGAACCGGATGCCTGCCAGACTGATGTTTTTACAGATTTTTGTGGTGGCTGGTGGTGATTGATGAAATGTCTTTTCGGTGGACCTAGACTAGTCCCCAACTTCCCTACCCTCCACCCAGGCAAACAGCCAGCACCAGCACACCCTTCACAAGTTCCGACTGCCGGGGAGATGGACAGGAATGGGATTACAAAAAAAATGATTGCTGCAAGCAGCCCAGAAGAGGGGTACTATTCCGCTCGACACGCTCGGCCTCTCTTTGTCTTTCTGAGCGAGCAGGCTCAGAGCCGATTAAAATGTGATGAATGTGAACCAATGGTCATGACTCAAGTAACAACTTGTTCCTGGCTGCTCAGACTTTCCTCCACTGTCTTAGTCTCATAGTGGAGATGTCGTCCCGAGATGGCACCGGAAAATGCACAGCTTTGCCAAGCGGCAGGTTATCGTCTACCCCACTCCAACCTGTGTCACTTTATGATTGGCTGTTGATCTGATTACTTTCTTCGGTGATTGGCTGCACAAGTGACAACACAAACAGGTGGAAACAGAGTAAGTGATTGGTAGAGTTTATGCTGATTGTCAGCATGGTCTACCAATCGCTTCTTACATACCACGGCCAGCAAGCATGCATTTTGTGAAAGTCATCTTGATTATTGAGACAATCGGACCCCAACCTCCCCCCAACACTACCACCAAAGACTCTAAAAAAGCATTGATTGTTTTCAGCTGTTCAATTGTTTAAAATAAAATTAAAAATACTTGATTTTTTTTTTCAAGATTATTCACAGATATTGGGGGCACATGCCCTCTCGGGCTCTATGGGCATGACGCCACTGGTACGAAGTCACCCCACATTTGTGCGATGGATGTTTGAAACGTTGCCATCTGAAGGGTGGCACCTCTGACAGCCAACAGAGCAGCAGCTCACTCCCTAGCATTACGACATGAGCGCTACATACTGTAAGTATCCAAAAACCCATTTTATGTATTTATTTAAACATAGTTTACCAGGTAAGCAAACAGAGGCCAGATGGGCACATTTCCTGTAGTGACCTGGGAGGAGGGGGACTGCAGAAGTCATAAACTGTACATTTACATTCACATGTAATTTAAGGCAGGACCTAAATCCATGACATTCTCACCATGCTGGAGTGGAGGGGGCTGCCACTGAGTCACATTGCCCCAGCACCACCATTTGACCTTAGAATTTGCATCACTGGTGCTTCCAAGCTGGGCCATACTGGGAACATGTCCCAGTAAAATTGTTCTGTGACTCCCTGTTGGGACTCACACCTGAGCGGCACTTTTACTCAGCAGGTCGCCACCACCCGACCGGAACGAGAAGCCCCTGCTGCCCTCACGGTCCTGGGAAGCAGAGCCAGACCCTCAGGGACTTGTGCCTGAGCGGTGCTTTTACCCAGCAGGGCTCCGCCACTCAACAGGAACCTTAAGCCACTGCTGCCCTCATGGTCCCAGGAAGTGGATCCAGACCCTCAGGTACTGCTGCTGTTTCTACTTCAGGAGCTGACCTACTTTCGACCTCCGATTGGTGCAGCGTTTTGCAGGGGAACTCTGATTGGTCCACCTGCATCTCACGTCCAAGCTGATTGGTGCACTTTTTGCCATTGACTTAAACTGCTTTACTGCTTAGCCTTTCATTTTTGATTCCAGCTGCTTTCACTGTTTATCTCTACATACTCACTCCCTTTTCTTGAAATTGCCTGACTTGTACTGCTATGATTGTAACATTTAAAACAGTTTTTTAGAGATTTGCTTACTGTTTTGAGTTTTGCACTGTTAGACTAGACGTTAGTGTAGCCTTACTGTTCTAGTCCTGCTCTGTTAGATCAAGACTCTAGTATAGCCTGCCAGTTTAATTGATTGTACATATATCAAGTTTTGACTGTTTATTTTAACTTTCTCCAGCCCTTTGCCTACTCCCCCTGCCTGTCTCTGTAGCATCTCTGCTGCTACTTAACTCCCCGACTAGTCCTCTCCCACCCCCCTCACTAAGCTGTCTCTAATTTCCTCAGAACTTATTTTTCCAAGGAGCTCCTTCCCTGCATTTCTCTCCTATTGTAAACCCTACCCCCCAGCGCTGCTTGCTTTCACCTCTCTGACCACAGCCCTCCCTCTATCTATTGTCTTATGCCTACCCCACCCCTGCTATTCTAAGGGCTATCCTTTTGTTAATTGGTAATCACCCTCCCACCCACAGCTTACAGTCTGCTGCCAACCTCCCGCCCCTCCCTGCCTGACTGTATACTTATTGACTGTCTCCTCTTCTTACTCCTCAGGGACTTTTACTCAGCAGGCACCACCGCCCGACAGGAACCTCAAGCCCCTGCCGCCCTCACGGTCCGAGGAAGCAGATCCAGTCCCTCAGATACTGCCGCTGTCTCTACTTCAGGAGCCGGCCCGCTTTTGGCCTCCGATTGGTGCAGCGTTTTGCAGATGGACTCTGATTGGTCTGCCTGTGCACCACATCTAAGCTGATTGGTACATTTTTCGCCATTGACTTAAACTGCTTTACTGCTTAGCCCTTCGTTTTTGATTTCAGCTGCTTTCACTGTTTATGTCTACATACTTGCCCCCTTTTTTCTCCAACCCCCACCCCTGCCTAGGCCTCCTTTAAATACACTCTCATACTGCCCACATTGGTGATCTCCTAACCGATTGGGTCACCTTAACCCTGCTCATCTCCAATCCTCTCTGTAGGGTTACAGAACCTTTTAGCTATTAGCTTCGTGTAACTGCTCTGTACTTCTCATACTGTTTCTGCTCCACTCTGGCAATGTCCCTGTCCTATATCTCCACCCTGCAAGTCATTCTCCCAGCCTCTGAAATTATTCCCAGTTTGAACTACCTCAGTTTTCACCAACTAGTCTCTTCTGAATCTCCCCAGCTTTTCTCTGGCTCAACTATAGCTCTGAGTCTAGTCTTACTGTAGGAACCTTACCTTAGAGTCTAATAACCTATCCATCTTTAAAAGGGTAAGTAGGACTGATATAGCCGCAGTCCCTCCTCTCATCCTTAATCCTCCAGGAGTCTCCTAATTCCACTGGTATACTTATCTAACTTTGGTCATCTTATAATGAACCAATACGCAGTACTGTTTTTTCTTGCATCCACACTTCCTTTTCTCCACCTGTCTATGCCTGCTGTACCACAAGCTGCCTCGGCTATCCCATCTTTCCTACCCCATGATTACTATTACTCGAACCTTCTACTGAGGCCTACTATCTGAAGTGACGCCACTGCATTACTATCAAACAGGGCTTGCATCCACATGGTTGCATATGCCCTAAAAAATTGTCACCTGTGTATAAATATCCTATGCCCCTTCCTGCGCCACAAGTTATGGTATCTCCTCCTACTGGTTATATTGCTCTCAGGTGATGTTCACCTAAACCCTGGACCAGCTAACATTACACCCAGTCCTTTTTTAATGCTAAAGGTCTTATTGTGGTACTCACAATATAAGGAGCCTTAAGCACAACTTTGCAGAATTGGAAGCCTGGACCTCCCTCTTCAAGCCTGATATAATTTGCCTACCTGAAACCTGGCTGAAATCCTCCACCTCTGACTCACTATGCTCCATTCCATCTTACAATTTCATGAGATTAGATAGATCTGCACTCAAAAGAGGGGGTGGTACAGCTGTCTACTTCAAAGA
Source organism: Neoceratodus forsteri (assembly GCA_016271365.2). NCBI lineage: Eukaryota > Metazoa > Chordata > Ceratodontiformes > Ceratodontidae > Neoceratodus > Neoceratodus forsteri. The sequence continues at coordinate 535,202,159 of CM028138.1, forward strand.
TCACCTACAGCTTATTACCATCATCTCGTCTCCACTAACCCACTGTGAAGCGCTCCTGTCCTTCTCAATCTCAGCTCCAAAAAACTACACATTATATGTGCCTACAACCCCCCTTCCAGCGCCTTAAAAGGATTAGATGAGCTTTTGGATCAAACCTCACTTTTTTCTGGGAGAAATGAGGTTCTTATACAAGGGGACCTTAATATAAACTGGCTGGGAAGCTCACAAACCACATCCCTGTCCAGGCTACAAAGTTACAGCATGCATCAGCTGATCTGTGAATCCACCAGAACTGCCCTGCACTGTAACACGAGTACATTGCTGGATTGGATAATGACTAACCACCTGGAACATATAATCACCTCAGGCATACTAACCAATACCATCACAGACCACTTCCCCACTTTCTGTATCTGGGGTAAAGGTAGGCCATCTCCGTCGAAGCCCCGTTTCATCACCTTCATAACTATGCACGCTTCAACCAACAGACTTTCCTTCTTGATGTCGCTACGATCAATTGGTCCCCTCTTTTTAAAACAAATGATGCTCAAACTGCTCTAAATCTCTTCCTCACCCACTTTCTTGTGCTTCAGGATAAACACTGCCATCTTGTTACCCGTTGGGTAAAAAAAGGCATACCCGTTGGCTAAAATCTGACCTACTCTCCAAACTACGGCAGAAAGACAAAAGCTGGCTCCACTTTATAAGCTCTGGGCTAACAGCTGACCAAGATATCTACAGGGCTCTGCACAGTTCCTGTAAAAATGAAATCAAACGGGCCATAAGCGACTATTGCAAATACCTACTAACAAACTCCTATGGTGATTCCAAAAAATTCTGGTCCCACATCAAGTTCTTTCTAGGTTTGAATCCAGCCCCCAACCCTAATGACATGTCACTGCATGGAGTCCACTGTAACAATCCTCTAACCGTTGCTAACTTTTTTAATACACAATTTTCAGACCTAACTAAGTACACTTCCTCTTTCACCACCCAAGCTAACACAGTCACCCCACCTGATATTACAGGACCTCAATTCTTTTTCAAATCGGTCTCTAACCAGAAGATACTAAGACTGCTTGACAATATCTCTGTACTCACTACAGCTGCGTCTGACAATTTAGAACCTAAGCTTCTAAAACTTGCTGCCCCTTACATTGTTGCTCCTCTAGCAAAGAGTTTTACTCTCTCCCTATGCCAGAGTTACGTCCCTGACATCTGGAAGATGGCTAGGATTACCCCAGTTTTCAAAAAAGGAGACCGCAAAGATCCCTCAAATTACAGACCCAGAGCTATCTTGTCAGTTCTCAGTAAAATTCTTGAGAAGCTTGTAGCCACCCAAACTATTGGCTTTCTCCAGAAATATGACCTTCTAACATCTGCACAGCATGGTTTCCACAAGGATCACAGCACCTCTACTGTCCTACTCAAATTTACCTCTGATGCCCTAACGGCCATGGACTCTGGTCTTCTCACGGGAGCTATTTTCATTGACATGACTAAGGTGTTTGACCTAGTTGACCACTCCATCCTCTTAGCTACCCTCACATCTCTTGGCTTTTCACCCAATGTTGTCAGATGGTTTGGCAGCTACCTATCAGATAGGTCACAAATTGTTAAATTTAAGTCTACCCTCTCGGATAAATCTGCTATACACGTTGGTGTGCCTCAAGAGTCTATCCTAGGACCTCTGCTTTTCACCATATTTATAAACAACATCACCTCTAACCTCCTGCAGTCCACCTCCCTTTTATACGCGGATGATATTGTTCTGTACTATAGTTCCAAAAGCATTGAGGATATCAATCAAAGTCTCTCCCATGACTTTCAGCTAATACACCAGTGGCTGTCAAAACATAAACTTGTCCTAAATGAATCAAAGACCCAAGCCATGCTATTTGGATCCAATATCAAACTCAAACACTCCCAACCAAAGTTTAAAGTCTCCTCAAATGGCACATCTGTCAGGGTGCTAAACTTGTTTAAATATCTGGGTATAACACTTGACCTGGTACTTAACTTTGATCTCCATATTCAACAGACTTGCAAGCTGGTCAACATGAAACTTGGTATAGCCAACCAAACCAGCTATGTGCTCACCCCGTCAGCAAGACTTTCCATAGCATGTGGCATACTCCTACCATCCCTGACCTATACTGTTGCAACCTATGCCTCGGTGGGTAAATTAAGCCTTCAGAAGTGGGATGTTACCTACAACAACATCTGTCACTATGTGTCCTCCTGTCATCGAGCTGAAACACCACTGCCTCCTTTACACACTGATCTGGGATGGCTTCTTCCACGTGCGTCAAGGTTCTATGCATGTGGCTCTGTCATCGACAACATAATCAGATCACAAATACCTAAGCCCCTGTGGCCCTCTTCCTAAGCCAGACATCCAACTATGGCTTACAATCGGTGGACAATGAATTCTGAGGCATAAAATGAGCGATATCCCTCACAGTGCGGGACAATTGAGAGATATGAGTCAGAGAGTAGGCAGAAGGTGGCACTGTGGCAGGTGAGGTGGAAAAGGGTAGGAAATAGTGGAGCTATGAGCTCAGAACACTGTGGATATCAATACTTTTATTTGTGTAACATTTAATGTTTGATTTAGCACAATAAAGTTGTGGTGTTGACCATGGTGGTGTGTGGACACTGTCAAAAGGACACTTAATCTGACAAACATGGAAATGGACTGTCAACTTTCTTTGTGACCCACATCAGGACATTCGGACCCTGGCTGTGCCCCAGTGAGTCCATATTCCTGTTGCTGCCTCTGGTTTGCATGGCCCATGTCCACAGAAAACAACATATATGATCAGGGCTCAAATTACACCTACTCATTTGTAAAATAAAGCCCGGTAGCCTTTAACCAGAACTCAGACCCAATTTCCTCCTTCTCACTCACACCAGTACAGTTTCTATAGCAACAACAACAACAACAAAACATAGACAATGTGTTGGGTGAGACACAGCAGAGAACACTGTCATACAAGTGTAAGGTTTTCTTGCCGCTTTGCCTGAAATAATTAACCACTCACAGCTTTCTTTACATTCGGTGCAGTGTAAGTAGTTTTAAAGTCTTTAATTATTATTGAATTTCATAATGGGAGGGCTAAAGCCTGTGGTTCAATGTGGGGGAATAGCTCCTCCCACATTCCCAATAAAGGCCAGCCTCCCACGGCAGTTCCACTCTTAGCGCATTTCAAAACCCTCCCCCTTCGCAAGTGCAGGGCTCCTGTGTGACTTGTGGGCTGTGCCTATCCTCCTTTTCATCTGCTTCCTTTCCTCCCTCCTCTCCCCCTTCACAGGCCTTTAGTTCCTTTCCCCTCTCTTGTTTGTTTGGGACCCCCATACCATGCTCATTCCTCTTTTGTCTCTCCCCTCCTCCGTTCCCGTTCCTCATCCTGCAGCTTTCCCTTCCCCTCTTGAGCTGTTCCCCAGCCATCCCTCTTCCCCTGGTTCTCACTCCTTCTCTCCATACCCTGCTCTCCTTCTTTCTGGGTGCTTTCCCTTCCCTGTTATTTCCCTGTGAGTTGACTCTCCACGCTTGGTGAGGAGCCTGCAGTGGCATCTGGAGCTCATGTTCAGCTGCTCTGGTGTTGTTTATCATGCTACCCTTCCTCTCCACCTTCCCTTTGGTGCCTGCGACCTTTTGATCTGCCTGCTGCTTGGAACTCTGTTTGCTCCTGGTGCTGCATATACACTGCCTTTGGCAGCTGCACTGGGCCCTTTTCACTCTTCCTTAATGCCGATGCTTGCTGCATTTTCCTCCGGACCCTGCGTGGTGCTTCCCCGGTATTTCCTACTTGCCCTCACCTTGCCGTGTCTGCACCAGTAGCTCTCTGATGAGGGCTTCACTGTCCATTTGTCCCATCCCATCCTGTCCAGCTCCTTAATGGGGCTTGTGTCCCTCTCCATCCCAGCCCTTTTCTGGGCCTCCAGGATTGTGGATTGCTTCCTATAGCCTTTCTTGGGCAGGTGCTATTTTATTCTCCTAGCCTTGCTTTGCCTGTGGACTTTCCCGATCGCCTCTGCCTTATTGTGCTACTCCTGCTTTTCAGTTTTTGTTTTTCCATGAGCTATAGTTTGTGCACCTGTCTACCTCCCCAACCCCCGCTTGCCCACCCCAGCCTTGTCACCCTGGTTTGCCCTGGCCTTCCCTTTCCCTCCTTCATTATAAAACCATACTCAACTAAAAAATAATAATAAAAAAAAAACTTTTGCTGTTTCCCCTTTTATGGTTTGCACCCCCCTTCCTGTTTCTCCAGCCCTCCTCTGCCCCTGTTCTCCCCCTTGTCTTCCTCCCCCAACCCCCGTTCTGGTCTTGTCCTCGCTTCTGTGTTTTCTTTTGAGCTGTCTCCCTCATACTGTCGCTTCTTCTCCATTTCCTCTCTCCTTCTCCCACATCAGTCCTGCTCCAATTCTGACCAACTCCTGGAGCCTGCAATTCCTCGTAGTTACCACTCTGCCACCTATTTCATTCACCTTCCCTACCAGTCTATGTCCGTCCGATACTACTTACACCTTACCATTTATTAGTCCCAGTATTCATATACTCTGCCCAGTCTGTCATTCCTAAGTTGCCTTGTTCTCCCCTTGTACTTCATGAATTTCCAGCTTGCCGAATCACCATACCACTCATGCTGGCTTCCGCTCCTCTCCTGTGTCCCCTCATAGTAGTCCCCTCAGTATGGCTGCAACTGGTGCTCCTCCTCCTCCTCCTCTGTTTGTTTGTTTGGCATTTCCCCTTGTTTGTCTCTACAGTAATGTGTTTTGCCTGCATTTCTCATTATATCTATGGCTTGTCCTTTACTGGGACCTTGCCAATACTGGAGCCTCTTTTGGTGGTTCCTACCCTTCCCAAGTGCAGTGCTGTTTGGTCCACGTTGCTCAGCTGTCTTCTCTGTTATTCCCACGGTGGGGTCTATGGTGTCACGCTGGGGCATTGTGGCTCCAATTAGCAGGAGCATGCTTTCTGTTAGCTATTGTATATGATTTTACCCTGCTTTCTTCCAATATGACTTTCAGTCATCCCTGCATTAATCATTGACCTTGCAGCCTACCTGGCCTTAGAATGTTCCTTGCATTCCGTTACTGTGCTGCATGCTCCTCCCTGCATCCCCCCATCTCTGCCTTAATGGCATTTACAGTAATTGTACTCCACCCATCCTCTAACTTCTTACATACTACCATCCCCTTCATCCTTATTTGTTTTGCCTGCCTCCTACTCCTCAGCTGTCACCTCCCTTTTCCTAGCTCAACCCATACCAGCAGTCCAATAGCCTCTTCCTAACTCAGGCTACTGAGGCACAGCAGTGCAGATAGGCTTCCCCTGTCTACCGGGGATGACAGCCCATTTCCTCTACCTTCCGTCTCGATCAATTATGCTCCCAGTCAACTTTCCACCATCTCCATCTCTAAACTCTGCCTGGCGCTGCATCGAGTGAAGGTTAGCTTGCCCCAACGACCGGAGATGGGAGCCCGTGTCTTCAATCTACTGTTTCAACCAACTGTAAACTATACCTGATACTCGGCTGCCACATTCCCTTTGGGAACAGGACCGCTATACTCCACTTGCCTTCAGCCTACTGTTTCATCCAACTGCATTCTATACCTGATACCATGTTGCCACATTCCCTTTGGGAACAAGATCACTATACCCCATTTGCCTTCAATATCCTAACTCATCCAACCACATCCTACACTTCCATGGACTGACTGTACTTGTCCCTGCCTTGGCCTCCTCACATTCTGGATTTGGACCCCACCAGCTTGGTCAATCTCCACCTCCACTCACTCCATCGGACTCCTGGACTTCCTTACTGCTCGTCTTCTACCTCCTCTTATGTTCCTGGGCATCATTGTTGTGGCTTACGTTCCAGCTCAACCTCCTCCAATCTCCAGATCTTCAGTTCCATGCTGCCATCTTCTCCCTCATTGCCACTCTGAATGATTCTGTTGCCCTATTGCCTTCTTCTCAGACATGTCTGTCTCTATTCTCCCTTGCTTCCCACTGGATGTGTGCCATTTGCTCCTCTTCATGGATGTATGACAGAGGCCTTCTACAATTTTCCCCCTTATGCTGCCCTTGTCTCATCCAGAGGTCTTCCATCAGTGATTCCTGTGTATTCCCTATCAGCATTTCCATTTCACCATTTCTTTTGGAGGTGGGGACCCATTCCCCATCACTGCTGTACCTTTGCCTTCAGCAACCTATGTTCACCATTTCCTTCGGATGTGGGAACCTCATACCCCATCACTACAGTGCCTTTTGCTATCAGCAATTTCCATTCGCCATCTCCTTCGGAGGTGGGACCCTTGCACTTCAACTTTGCAGTACCTTGTACCTGGTTCCCTTCTTGCTGTGCCATGGTTCTCCCACCAAGGCCTGATTCAGCTTTCCAGCCTCCTATTCTGGTATGCCATGGTGCATCCCCCAGTTCTGTATCTTACCTGCCCCTGCCAATGTCAGTACTGCTCGGCCTCTGCTATCTTCTTATCAAGCTCCTTCCTTCCAGTCTGTGGACTTCCACTTTGGACTTTTCCCTCCCTCCCTCCTTGGACTGCTGCCATCCTCCTCACTGTCCTGGTGGCTTGGGGCTCCTGCATGTTTGCTGTGTCTCTTTTTGGGCATTCCTACAACTATCGACATCCAGCATCCCTGCCTGATCAACTACATCTACCCATTCATCTGTCTCATACTCCTACCTTGGCCATCATAACAGCTCCCTTCCAACGCTCTACAGAGTACCTGTTCTTCTCATCTGAGGAAACCTTTTTCCAGCAACATCCCTTGAACAGCATGCCTATAGACTCTTACGTCAACATAGAATCATCGATACTTTTAAATAACCTCCTCAGGACCCATTTCTGGAATCCTATTCAACTGGACTATAGAAGATTTCATCTCTCAAGCAACTCTGCAGAATCCTCCTTACATATTCTATTAATTTAAGCAGTACGGACATCACCACCTCCCGATGTCTTCATAAGATCCAATATTTAGTGGAGTTTCCTTCACTCCTATCTTCTTACCTGGAAATGTAACCCTAATTCATTCCGAGATGTACCAACTTCATAACAACCATCACAGTTAAGGATAACGGGAACCGCAGGATACCTCATAGCAGTACTGACAACATCTGTTATACTTTCTCCTCATAGTCTTCTCCTACAAGTTCTGACTCAGTTTGACCAGGCTATTTGACTTGAATTCCCTGAATAGCCATTGGATGTTCCAAAGACCTCCTCCAGCTACTATCCTAGAACATGCATCATTGGATATCTGGTGCCTAGCTGCCTCGCTAAAGTTACTCTCTCTGAGCCACTGGTCCCTGGTCCTGGATGTTACCATAATTCATAAAGTATCTACATCTCTTCATCATGCTGATCTAAATCATGTAAGCTACCCATTCAACAGTCCTTCTAACTCACCCATCAGGATTTACCTCCCATACTCCCTCCAGCGAATACCATCACCGAGAGCAGGCTTCCATTGATTCCTCAATCTGCACATCCACAACTGACCTGGCTGTTTCACTATCCCAGTCATGTCCCACAACAGTCCTATATTAGACTAAGCATGCTAGGCACCCATGGCATTCCACGCTGCTCTCAACTTCCCTTGGCCACATCTGTCTATAGACTTTATTCAAAGACCCATTCTCAGGCTCCCCTCAACATTCCAATATCGAATGCTCCAGCACTACAAAGCTGCCATGGCCACTTAAGCTCCTACCACAGGCAATTAAGCCACAGCAATACTCATATCCACCATTTCCACTAACAGTCCTTCCAGAATATGAGCCTATGCAAATCGCATTATAGCATCAATAACTCTAGTCAACCCTCAAATTTATTGTACTGAAATTTCCAATTATTCACACTGATGTCCAGTTACCATACCCACAGCATATACCACCCTTCCTTCATTGGTCTAAAATCTTTCACATTATCCCTCCTACCAGGCACCTAAAGCTTCTGTTCAAATCCTTGATCATCTCCATAGATGTCTACATAGCGACATATCGCACATTACTGAACTCCAAGCCTTGAGACCCTAATCCAGATGTCAAGCCCTCTACAAAGTCTGATAGATTACTTTAAGAATTTCATAACCCATCATAGTTGCCACAATTCAGAGTTTTGCAGCTCATTTAATCAGCTCATGCTCTTCATGCTTTCATTGACTCTGTAACCACATTGAATATCAACCAATATCACACTGGAATCCTGGACCACATTCACCTCTTTTCAGCTGGACTTAATCCATATTCAGGATCCAGACACTCCTTCAGAATGGACTTACCTCTTCAGCCCCAGAATCAACCTTCCACAATGCATCATCCAAAAGACTCTGAAGATGGAATGTCAGCTCTATAAACAGTTCACCTTGCACAGAAACTAGAATATGGTTGTAAGAACCTAGGATCATCTCCTCTTAGTTTGCCCCGAGGATGGATGGGTCAGTAGGCATGGGTACTCAGAGGTTTCCTCCACCTGGGGGTTTTCCTCTCCTTTATGCTACTGGTCATACTCTCTGTGACTTGGGGGATGTAATCTTTTTGGGATTTCTATTCCCTACTCACTACCCGGCTTCCATACCAAGGGTGGGAACAGTTACATAAGCACTTGTAACCCTTAGGCGGTGCTACTCCAAGAGCTACTACCCCTGTCTTGCAGGCCTAAACAAGGTTGAGGGGCCTGGTTTCCCAAAACTTACACCAAACTAGATTTTTCCATGCTATTACATTTGTGCAGTGCCTCCACCCAGAGTTTACCTTTTAAGTGGGCTAGATGTTACCTGGTACAACCCCCCTGGATGTCATACCACCCACTATTACCATTAACCTTTTATAGGTATATCAGGGAGCGTAGAAAGACAAAGGGATGGATAGTGAGGCTGAATAGAATGGATGGTGGGTGGGCAGACAGTGACAGTGAAAAAGCAGGGATACTGAATGAGTACGTCTACTCAGTATTCACAAAAGAGGAAGTGGGGGAGGTGCCTAATCCAATTAACAGAAGCACTCTGGAGAGGGGGGTCAATCCCAGTCCTTTCACAGAAGAAAGGGTTCTGAAAGAACTCTTAAAACTGAAGGTGGACAAAGCAATGGGGCCAGATGGAATTCACTCCAGAATTCTAAAAGAATTAAGTAGAGAACTAGTGACACCACTGACTAGCCTTTATAACAAATCATGGGAGGATGGTGTGGCAGGAAACTACAGACCTGTCAGTTTGACCTCTGTGATAGGGAAAGTGATGGAATCACTTCTGAAGGAAAGAATTGTTGAGTACCTAGAGGCCAGTGGGGCTTAGGACCCAAGGAAGCATGGGTTCACAGCAGGAAGGTCATGTCAGACTAATCTAATTGATTTCTTTGACTGCGTGACCAAAGTAGTAGACCAGGGAGGGGCTGTGGACATGGCCTACCTAGACTTTAGCAAGGCATTTGACACAGTCCCACACAAAAGATTAGTAGTCAAATTAACCAGCCTGGGAGAGGGTCCCAGGGTGGTAGCCTAGGTAAAACATTGGCTGAACAACAGAACCCAGAAGGTAATTGTAAATGGAGTCCACTCTGAAGAAAGAGGGGTTACTAGTAGGGTACCGCAGGGTTCAGTACTGGGTCCAGTCCTTTTTAATGTCTTTATAAGTGACATTGCAGAGGGACTGGAAGGAAAAGTATGCCTCATTGCAGATGACACAAAGATTTGCAACAGGGTTGATACACAAGGAGGCATGGAAAGGATGAGAAGGGACTTGGCAAGGTTGGAGGAATGGTCAGAAGTGTGGCAGCTTGGATTCAGTGCAAGAAGTGCAAATTAATTCACCTGGGAAACAAAAACCAAGGGGAAGATTACACAATGGGGGGAGGTAGTATCAACAACAAAAATGGAAAGGGATCTGGGGGTAATCATATCATAGATACATACATACTGTAGATACTGTACATAGACAGTGTCAGCAGATAAGGGCCTATGGCCCACCCAGTCTGCCCATTTGAGCTTGTAAGTTCAGTTTATGTTTTCCTAGAAGTCTGTTGCCCCTTACCCCTGACCTTCAGAATTCCTTTTATGTCTATCCACATGCATTCTTAAATCCCGTGATTGTTTCCAGCTCCACTCACTTCCTCTGGCAGGGTGTTCCACCTGTCCACCACCGTTCTGTGAAGAAATTCTTCCTCACGTTTCCTCTGAATCGCTCCTCCCTCCAACTTCATCCCATGCCCTCTAGTCCTGGAACATCTTTGGCTTTCTAAAAAATAAGTGCATTCCTGCACCCTGTTCCTCCCTGTAAGATACTTGTATGTCTCTATCATATCCCCTCTCTCCCTCCTCTCCTCCAGGGAGTACATGTTCAGTTCCTTCAACCAGTCCTCATAGGACTTGTGATGCAATCCACGCACCATCTTTGTTGCCCTCCTCTGAACTTCTCTACCCTGTCTATGACTTTACATAGGTAAGGTCTCCAGAACTGTACACTGTACTCCAGGTGGGGCCTCACTAGTGTCTTGTATAGCGGAATTATGACCTCCCTTTTCCTGCTGGTGATGCCCCTGCCTACGCATCCCAGCAACCTATTTGCTTTGCCTGCTGCCTTGTCATACTGTTTCCCTACCTTGAGGTCATCAGAGATGATAACCCCAAGATCTCTTTCCTGCTTGGTGCATGCTATATCCTCACCCCCCAACTGATATACTGTGCCAGGGTTTTTGTGCCCCATATGCATTATCTTGCACTTCTTTGCATTGAATTTCAACTGCCAAACCCCTGACCATTCTTCAAGTTTCCTCAGGTCCCTTCTCATTATCAGATGACCTTAAGGTTGGCAAGCAATGTGAGAAGGCGGTAGGGAGGGCTGGGAAGATACTGGGATGTATAGGGAGAGGCATCACCAGCGGAAAACAGGAAGTTGTTATCCACCTGTACAGACAGTTGGTGAGACCCCATCTGGAGTACTGCGTCCAGTTCTGGAGACCCCCATCTCTGCAAGGACATAGACAGTATGGAGGCAGTTCAGAGGAAAGCAACTAAAATGGTGCAGGGTCTGCAAGAAAAGCCACATGAGGAGGGCTAAAGGAGCTTAATATGTATACCCTTGAGGAAAGGAGGGAGAGGGGGACATGATATAAACATTTAAGTACCTCAGTGGAATCAACAAAGTCCAAGAGGGTAACATCTTTCAGAAAAGAGATGTGCAACAACAAGGGACACAATTTGAAGATAGAGGGGACGGCTCAGGGGCAAATGAGGAAGTATTTTTAACAGAAAGGGTAGGGGACGATGGAACAGCCTTCCTGAGGAGGTTGTGGGGTCTAAAACTGTGGGAGAATTCAAGAATGCATGGGACAGACATAAGACAATTTTTGTGGGGGGTAGGAAGAAATAGGCTGTTAAATAGGATCTGCAGCTTATCCTCTAGGTAGGGAAATGGGCAGACTAGGTGGGCCAAGCGGTCCTTATCTGCCATCAAAGTCTATGTTTCTATGTTTCTATGTAACACATGACCCAAACATTTCCCCATATTTCAGACATTTTTGTAATTAAAGGCTCTCTCTAATAATATGCGCACGACAACATAATTGCAGAGCAATAACAACAATATTTATTTGGAGACATAGGGAGTTTGGAATGGTGAAACAAATAAGTAGAGGTTATGCAGTGATTATTTATGTGTACATATTTACATTTAACTAGTCTGATTTGTTTGGAATTGGTGCTGGTGAAAACCCTACAGCTGGGTAGATACTAGTTAAACTAGAAGAAGCAATCACTTTGTACCATCATTGATAACCAGAGCCCTGGCTATCTAAACTGCATATAATCAGATGGAACACATTTCATTTTTCAACCACCATTGGTACCTGTTCCCCGACTCAGTATCAAACCCCGCAATCTCATACAATTTACCCTGGGTACCCCGTTACCAAAGTCCTTAGATGGTTGCAGGACTGGTGGAGGGTGCACCTGTACATTGGCCAGCTTGATCTAAAGAAGAGATAGTGCTTAGCTTGAAATCAATAATAAATAATTTCAGATCCTTTTGGAGTACACAGGGGTTGCCCTGCTGGTTGCAGTTAGAAACAAAACATTTGGTTGGATGTAACCCATCAGTCACAATGGGTTTGGAAGTTAAGCCTTTCTTTCTGGTTGTTTAGCGCATTTATATGATTTGAAACACTCAGCGCATTTATATGATATGAAGCACTCATCATGATTATAGAAGGGGTAGCACCTCTACCAGGGGCCTGGAGGGCCACCTTGATCATATTACTTAAGGGAAAACAGTCATTTCCAGGTTATAGAAAATCCTATTTTAACCTTGGGGTCTCAGTCCATTATGTCGCTTGCGGCTGTGGCTTGCAGCTCCACTGGATATCTTGACCAGATAGCACAATACTGGACCTCCCAGGCAAAGTCAGGATGAGCCCCTTACTGAGTGTTCCCCTTCCAGTCCTGTAGTCTCCAGCAGACATCACGTATCAGTACATTTCTACTCTGTTCTGGGATCACTATGGGTACCCCCAAAACAGTCACAGTCAGCAAAAGTTTCAGCATATGGGTCCACCCTTGCTGGCTGGGCTAAGGTTTATGTGCAGTAGTTGCAGGGTGCAGACCCAAGAATGGTCTTTCATAGCACAGTCACTTGGACAAGGCTGCCCCAATTTGGCAAGATTTCTTTCTTTCTTGCACCGGGAGGTACAAGACTACTCGCTTAGGCTCCTCACGGTAGATCTCCACTATGAAGGTTCCTGAATTCTTTAGTCCTGTCACAACTGAGGTTCGACTCAGCTCTCTCACAGCTGGCTTGATGTCATCATGCTGCAGGTCCATGTCTTTCCCCAACGAGGAAGGGAGGGCTAGCACCTGGGGACATTCTGGAAACCCCCAGGCTAGCAGGCACTACATTAACTAACTAACTTTAACTTTTCACTGCTAGGAAGGTAAACACCCCCCTCCTGGATGGAGAGGATCAACTGGATGTCCAGGCTTGGATGTATGGCTTGGGGGCCAGGCCCCACCCCCCATGGGGGTTCCCATTTGAATCTGGCAAAAGGCTGAAAAACACAGTCTCTTGAAGGGCTCTTCTGAGGCTCCTGATTGGCTAAAGCATTTGAGTGCATGGCCTCTGATTGGCTGGAGGGCCTGTCAATCAAGAAAATGAATTATGCATGAATCTTACATGATGCACAGTTGGTCACTGCTGTTTTGGCACCTGAAATTAGGTCCCTGCAGTTCCCCATGAGTACTTGAAAGTTTCCCATGAGCTTTGGCCAATGTACCACAAGTCCTGGCTTTGATATCCTGGCTTTCTGATTGGCTGTGCTGCTCTGTGGTGGCTACTGAAAACACATAAAGTCCTGGTGCAGCCAGAATAACATGAATATGTGCCCAAATGCCCCACAGTTCATTAGCCCTGGTTGTGCACTTGCTGTTGCTGCACAGATCAAATTATTTGCTCAGTCCAGTTTCCTGTCACTACTGCCATTATTTAAGGATGCCTTGCAGCAGCAGACAGGTTGTCTCTCTGAGTTCCAACATTTGCTGGTGCAGCCAGGACCAAGCATTTCTTCATTTTTTAACACTTTCCCCTTTGCAAAACACTTTTCCCCAAACATACATTGCAGTTACATTATCTATGTGTTCTAACATTTCTCACTCCCCCTATCGCCACAGCCAAGAACAAGCTTCCCTGAGGACAGAACAGACCCTCATGAATATTCAGCAGATCAGGGCTCTGACTCATTAATATTCATGAGCTCCGATTGTGAACAACCCGTGGATTTCTTAACTGTTTTCTGAAAAACGGGTTCTCTGTGCCCTGTCTGTGTTCACTGGATCCCATTGATCAGGTGGGGAACCCCAGGACTGCTGAACTCTCTCTCAAATGACCCAAGGTGAGTGGTCACTAGATCAAAGGTGCCGCCGGCACCTACGATCCCGCCACACTGGAGTGCTTTGGCAGTGCAGGCGATCATGGTCTGGATTTTTTGGAGCCCCGTGGGCTGGACTAACATTAGGGCTAGACTGGGACACCAAGAAAGGCACAGAAGGACTGGAGGGACAGAAAAAAATGCAGGCATTCCTGGAAGTGCAAAGGAGAGCAGCTGCAAACGGGAGCTACGGGCTGATGGTAAGCCCTGATTTGGTAGGGGGTTACACACTACTAACCTCATACTCCATTCACCAAAACATTGAATGGGAAGGCTAAAGCCCGAAGTTCAATGTGGGGGAATAACTCCTTCTACATTCTCAATAAAGGCCAGCATCCCATGGCAGTTCCTTGCTTAGCGCATTGTGAAACTCCCACCATCCACCCCTGCCTCCTCCTTCTCCGGCACTCTGCTTACCCTTGGTGCTGGGTATTCTATTCCCTACTCACCACCTGGCTTCCATACCAAGGGTGGGATTAGAGAAAAGCCAAAAAGTAAACTACAGTTAGATAAGCACTACTAACCCCATACTCTATTCATCAAAACTCTAAATATTTTTTTATGAAAAAAACAAAACATTTTTTTTTACTTTTTTTTTGGGGGGGGTCATTCATCTGTCTTTTCCTGCACTTTGCTGACTTTCAAAATTAGGTTTCAGTATAAATACAAAAATGTTTAAAACTTTAACTGTGAGTGGTGGTGCAAGTACTGTGAACTGATCCTTGCCCTTAATAAAACTTTTTTAGATAACATTTAATATTTTAAATGTCTTTGTTTCTGCCTGATTGATGACGGTGCCTGCATTTTTCCTGCCTGATCATAGGTTTAATCAAATGTTTTTTATAGTCCATAATTGGGACAACATCTGTGAGCTTTAGAAGCTGGAAGTGGGAAGGTCAGGAGGGATGTAGAAGTACTTTTTCACTGAAAGAGTGGCTGCTGTTTGAAACAGTCTTCCAGCAGGGGTGATGAGTACAAAAAACATGGTGGGCTTCAAGCATGCATGGGATAGGCACAAAGGAATCTTGGTAGGAAAATGGGGGTGGGGGAGGTAGGCAGAAATCAAGTAGGGCCTGTGTCGACACTATAGGCAGAGAAGAATGGGCAGAGTTGGTGGGCCAAGTGGTCCTTACCTGCCGACAAATTCTATGTTTCCACTGTGTTCAGTGAATGCTCTACTGTAATTGTTGCAGTGTTCTGAACTTCTCTTGCTATGGTTTGGTGAAGTGTGACACATGCTGCTGTTTTCCTCACATTGCAGACAATCGTCACATATTTGAGTGATGGATGTTTGAGAGGTTCCCATCTGAAGAGTGGCACCTCCAACAGCCAACAGAGCAGCAGCTCACTCCCTTGTGTGCTGCATTACAGGATCAGCGCTATATAGGAGTATAAAAGTATGTTTTATTTGTTTATTTAAATGTATTTCACTATGTACGGAATCAGAGTCCAGAAGGTCCTGTTTCCTGTTGCAACTTGGGGGGAGGGAGCTGCTGGGGTCATAAACGGCACATTTACATTCACAAGTAAATTAAGGAATTTCAAGACCTAAATCCTTGGCTTTCTGATCATGGTGGGCTGGGAAGGGGCCAACAGTGAGTCACACTGCCCCAAAACCATCATTTGACCATAGAATTTGCAACAGTGGTGGTGCCAGACTGGGCCATACTGGGAACATGCCCCAGTAACATTGTGCTGTGCCTCTCCTGTTGGGATAAAGACAAGGTAATGTTAGACCAGATATACCGCTAAACCTTTTGTCACTGAATGTGGGGCACAGTGACAGTCAAAAGGTGGGACTCTATGTGGCTTCCAAAATGTGAGAGAATGACCTCAAAATATGAGAAACCGGCTATGTAGCCTAGTAGACCTCGTTTGGAACACATCATCAAACACCAAGATACAAGTTCAGAACACAGTGGGAACAAATTATTTTACTTGTAAGTTGTGTCAGCAGAGGATGCCAAACTGGGCGAGGATTCAGTCGGGGAGTCTCAGCAATCATGATGTTACGTGGCTGAGACTCTCCCAATGCCATTAGTGGTCAGAACTATGTGAAGAATCGCTCACCTCAAAAATGGACTGGGAAGGAACAAGGTCCTGCAGATAAGGACCAGGGGCACAAAACAACACAAAGCCATGGAATGCTCCTGCTGAGATCACGATTGAACAATGAAAACCATGACCTGCAGGGATATTCAGACATCAAATGGAGCAATGCTCTCACTTTCTATAGGCACTGCAACCTTGGCTGATTGAGATAAGCTGAGGTGGTTCACTGTGGTCTCAGGCCTTGGGAGTTGGCCTCTGAACCTTACCTTGGCTGAATAAGGTAAACCAAAGGGGGTTCCAAACAAAACAATTCTGCTGCACAATCAGAAAATGTTCTATCAAATCCCGATGTAAACAGAAGACCAAAAAATAGCCACAACACAAACAAAGTCTGCCCTGATACATACCATGGCCAGAGGGGCTCAGGACCTAAGGCAGCATGGATTCACAGTGGGAAGGTCATGACCAGACAAATCTGATAGATTTCTTTGACTGGGTGACCAAAGTAGTAGATCAGGGAGAGGCTGTGGACATGGCCTACCTAGACTTTAGTAAGGCATTTGACACAGTCCCACACAAAAGATTAATATACAAGTTAGCCAGCCTGGGAGTGGGTCCCAAGATGACAGCCTGGGTAAAGAATTGGCTGGAGAATAGGACACAGAGAGTAATAGTAAATGGAGTCCACTCTGAAGAAAGTGGGGTACCGCAGGGTTCAGTGTTAGGACCAGTCCTCTCCAATGTCTTTATAAGCGACATTGCAGAGGGACTGGAAGGAAAAGTATGTCTCTTTGCAGATGACACAAAGATCTGCAACAGAGTTGATGTACAAGATGGGGTGGAACTGATGAGAAGGGACTTGGCAAGGTTAGAGGAATGGTCAAATGTATGGCAGCTTAGATTCAATGCTAAGAAGTGCAAGATAATGCACCTGGGAAACAAAAACCCAGGGGAAGAGTACACAATGGGGGTGAGATACTAACGACAACAAAAATGGAAAGGGACCTGGGGGTAGTCATATCAGATGACCTAAAGGTGGGCAAGCAATGTGAGAGGGCAGCAAGGAGGGCTGGGGGATACTGGGATGCATAGGGAGAGGCATCACCAGTAGAAAACAGGAAGTTATTATCCCTCTGTACAGACAGTTGGTGAGACCCCATCTGGAGTCTGCGTGCAGTTCTGGAGACCAATCTCCGCAAAGGCGTAGACAGGATGGAGGCTGTCCAGAGGAGGGCAACTAAAAAGGTGCAGGGTCTGCACCGGAAGACATATGAAGAGAGACTTAAGGAGCTGAATATGTATAGCCTCGAGGAAAGGAGGGAGAGGGGGGACATGATAGAAACTTTAAAGTACCTCAAGGTAATCAACAAAGTCCAAGAGGGTAGCATCTTTCAAAAAAAGAGGTGTGCAAGAACAAGGGGGCACAATTTGAAGATAGAAGGGGGGCGGCTCAGAGGTAATTTAAGGAAGCATTTTTCTACAGAGAGGGTTGTGGATGCATGGAACGGCCTTCGGAGGAGGTTGTGGATTCAAAAACAGTGGTGGAATTCAAGCATGCATGGGACAGTCATAAAGCAATTCTAGGGGGTGGGGGTAGGAAGAAGTAGGCTGCTGGTTAACTAGGATCTGCAGCTTATCCATTAGGTAGGGAAATGGGCAGACTGGGTGGGCCAAGCGGTCCTTATCTGCCATCAAAATCTATGTTTCTATGTTTCTATGACCTCTAACTTCGATATTTAGCAGATAATTAAACTTACAGCTCTAAAGAAATTCAACAGAGGTTTTCCCTTTTTTAAAAACATGTAGATCTCGAGGTTAAATTCTGTAACTATGCCAACAAAACTGTGAAGAAGGGAGTAAAAAAATCTTACCTAGGTTAGTTTGGCACAGAGCCAAGTGCAAATGTGACCAGCCTGGGATGATGCACAAAAAGAACCAAGGATTCTGGGAGCTACAAGGGAAGACAGACTCAAGGGAAAAGACAAATCAGATTTCGAATCTGGAATTTCTTTTGTGCATCAGCCTGAGAGAAGAGCGCTTAAGAACTCATGCATTGAGACTCGGAGTGCTGTAAAAAGGTGCGATAGATAATTTTGTTTTAACATCACAGAGTACTATGAATTTCTGCTTTCAGAGTCTTAGTTCACAACACCTCTGTGTCAGCAAAACTTTTCATTGTGGGCTGGAGCAATTCTGAGGTGTCAAATGAAGGATGTCCCTCATAATGTGGGAAAGTTGAGAGATATGAGTCAGGGAGTAGGCAGAAGGTGGCACTGTGGCAGGTGAGGTTTCAGGCTGGGATTGGAATCAGACTCACGGTCAGGTATTGCATTAATAAATGGGAAGGGATAGATTAGCGAGGCCAAGGCAAGGAGGATTAGGACGTACTTCTCAATTTCTTGTCACTGAAATATGGACACTGACAGCCAAAATGTAGGACAAGGTACAAAATCATGGAGCTATGAGCTCAGAACACTGTGGATATCAATGCTATTATATGTGTAACATTTAATGTTTGATTTAGCACAATGAAGTATCTGAATTTCTGATTTAATTATGTGTTAATGTGAGGCATCACACTTTCTAAGTGGGACCGTACCTTTTCCATATGGGGCAGAGTGAATCTGAGGGGTAAGATGCAGGCTGTCTCTCCTAATGTTGTGCACTTGAGGGGTATAGATTAGGATGGGAATGGGATGTGTGAGCACGTGGGTAAAGGCAGATGTGCCCAGATTCAGGAGATAGTGGTGCAGTGCTGACTGTGGTGGTTTGTGGATATTATCAAAAGGACTCTTTATTGAACTGTAACCCCTAGGTGGTGCTACTCCTAGAGTTACAACCCCTGTCCACTACCCAGGATGTAGGCTGGGGGCCTGGGTTCCCAGATTAAAATTAGACTCATTCTTTTCCAAGATGTTACAAATGACACAGTGCTTCCACCCAGAGTTTAGCTTTAAGTAGGATAGCTTTGACCTGGTACAACCCCCTGGGATGCCATACTCACCCGCTGTTACCATTTGCCACTCCAACACAAGACCCAAATAACATTTCCCCACATTTCAATACCTGATACATTTAGAGACTTGATCCTAATAATATGTCATGGGACAATGCAGTATTTGAATTAATGTGTTAATGTGAGGCATCACACTTTCTAAGTGGTACTGCACCTTTTCCATACGGGGCATATGTATCAAGTCCCAGTCTGAGGAGCTTGACAGGAAATTAGTGGGACAAATCATATAGGTATGTAGAAAAGGGAAGGTGGTCATCATGGGGGATTTCAACTTGCCGGGGGTTGACTGGAGCATTCCGGTCACCTCTAGTGCTAGGGAGCAAGTGCTCCTGGATGCGATCCAGGAGGGTCTCCTGACACAGTTGGTTACTGTACCTACTAGACTAAAGAACACTTTAGATCTGGTATTGTCGAATAGGGAGGCAGTAAGGGAAATAAGGGTGGAAGACCCACTAGCCAACAGCGATCACCAAATGGTGTGGTTTAAAATCACAATGTGCAGGGAGCCAGAGAAATCAGTAACCCAGGTGGTAAACTTCAGGGGGGTAGACTTTGGGAGGAAGCGGGAAGTACTGAAAGGGAAACTGGAGGGCACAAGGCAGGAGATGGATGCAGAGCAGAAATGGGATATTATTAAATGAGGGATTACAGAGGCAATGGAAGCCTGCACCAAGACACAGAGTAAGAGGAGCAGAGCAAGGAAACCATGTGGATGAACAGCAAGGTAGTGGATGTGGTGAGGGCAAAACGAGAGGTGCACAAGAGGTATAGGAGGATGGGGAAGGAAGTGGACAGGGAGGAGTATGCAAGATGGTCCAGGGAGGTGACCAGAAAAGTGAGAGAAGCCGAGGCCCAGAGGGAGCTGAGATTAGTGCAAGGAATTAAGGGGGGGGCTTTTTCAGATACATCAAGGAGAAAAGGAAGTACAAGGAGACAATAGTGAGGATAAAAAGGGACGGGGAGTGGACAGAAAAGGGGGAGGAGTAAGCAGAAGCACTGAATGAATACTTTTGCTCAATGTTCACAAAAGAAAAGGGGGACTACTACCACCATGGGCTGGAAGAGTGGGGATGTGGGAGAGGATTCAACAGATGGAAGAACTGAGGGAGGTAGAGTCCTAGAGCAACTGAGGGTACTGAGGGTAGACAAGGCACCAGGGCTGGATGGGATCCACCCCAGGGTGCTGAAGGAGATGGCAGAGATGTTGGCAGAGCCACTGGTGGCTCTGTACAGCACCTCACTGGAGTTGGGATGTGTGCCACTGGACTGGAGGATGACTCATGTAGTGCCGTTACACAAGAGCCGACCAAGGGACAAACTGGGTAATTATCTGTTAAGTCTCACCTCCATAGTGTGCAAACGCAAGGAAACAATACTAAAGACAATGCTTCTGCCTGCTCCTCCCCCTTTTCCGTCCACTCCCCATCCCTTTTTATCCTTACTATTGTCTCCTTGTACTTCCTTTTCTCCCTGATGTATCATAGGTTTGTTTTAGGAAGTCTTGTTAAACAAACCTGATACAATATTATGAATGGGTGACAGACGAGCTGGATAAGAGTCATGCAGTGGATGTTCTTTACTTGAACTTCAGCTGGGCCTTCGATTCGGTGCCTCATGGGCAGCTTGGGGGGAAGCTAACTGGTGTAGGGGTAGGGGCAAAAATGACAAACTGGATTACAAACTGGCCGAGTGGGAGGCTGCAACAGGTGATGGTGGAAGGGGGGCTCTCAACTCCAAAGCTGGTGACAAGCGTGGTGCCATTGGGCTCTGTGCTTGGACCAGTATTATCTGGACTCTTCATATCAGACATTGCACACTGGGTGGTGAGCAAGGTAAGTCTGTTCGCAGACGACACTAAAATGGGAGCAGTGGTGGATGGAGGGGAGGGATGGAAGCAGCTGCAGGGGGACCTAAGAAAGCTAGAGGAGTGGTCAGAGAGGTGGCAGCTGGGGTTCAATGCAAAGAAGTGTAAGGTTATGCACTTCGGGGTGAAGAACCCAAGGAGAGAATACTGGCTGGAGGGGGTAAACTGGGGATCATCACTGAGGAGGAGAAGGACCTGGGGTAATGATAACTAGGTAATATGAAAAATCTATCTCAACCCTTATAAGATAATATGATTGAAACGTAACTCAAAAAATGAATTTAATATTTTAATAATTCATATAAACATATTAAATGTATATCATGTAACAACACTCCAAATATAATTAAGCCACTCCAAATATAATTGTAACGTTTCAGAACTCAGGTTCCTTTATCAGACATGGAGCTTATTCTGTAAACAGAAGTGTAAAAACCAAAAAGCTTATATTAGAATATTGATATTTTTTTAAATATAAACTTAAACAATAAATGTATCATATTGTCACTTAATCAAAGATAATTACATCAATAGGTGGAACAAACCTATCAACTCATTAAAATGTCCTGAAGGCGAAGGTTATAATGTCCGCGGCTTGCTCCTTTAAATTGGGGGGGTAGCCTTTTACCTACACTTGGAGAAACCAAATATCCCCTGTAGAAAATATGAATATCTGAATTAATAAAGAGCAATTTGTAGTAAATTTAAAAATATAGATGCTCAAATGGGCTGCTTATTTATTAATAAAGCCCTTATGTGAAAACACAGCATTGGAAACAGAAAAAAGAAGGGATGGGATGGCTGAAAAGTGATGTGAAAGGTTTTTACCTTGTGGAAATTGTGTACATTGTAATAATGGTATCAAAATGAAAACTATTAAGAGTACTTGGAATGATCAAATATACAACATTAAGGATTTTATTACCTGTAATACGGAATATGTTGTTTATTGTATTATTTGTCCTTGCTCATTATATTATATTGGTGAGACCACCAGACCATTAAAAATAAGAATCACAGAACACAAAAGTAACGTCAGAAGACAAGATTTACGTTCTCCCTTAGCTCGACATTTTACTGAAAGACAACATCAAGTGTCCAGCTTAAAATATTTTGGTATTGAAAAAATTCCTGAACTACAAATAGGTGGTGACAGAGAAAGGATTTTACTTAAACGGGAAGTGTGGTGGATCTTTCATCTAAAAACTCATCTACCTAGATATGGACTTAACAAAACACTTAACTGGACTGTTTATGACTAAAGCATTGATATTTGTACTCATTTTTGTGCATTTTAGATTCACATGTTTACATTTGTTCATTATTCTGTCTTCTTATTATGGGTTTACATTTATTAGTTTCCTTTTTTCATGTAGTAGTAAGCATACAAATATGTGTTATCTGAATCTCTTGTCTTTAAACTTTGCCTCTTTTGACATTTGTTTTCTTCCTTTTGCCATTGTTTTGAATTAATATTAAGTGTCTAATATCACCATATTTGACAATGTTCACATGTACTGAGTCAAGTATCTAGGAAGGGGGAAACTCCATCACTTTATTGGAGTTTTCATTTTTATAACCGGACCACCCAGTTAAACGTCACTTTGTGACATGTACATGCTAGCATGTATACCTGCGTGGTCTGGCCCCCCTTTCTTCTCTAAGAACACACCTGTGAAGTCAGTTGGCGCGTTGTAAGAAAAATGGCGTTTGTGTTTAATGGCGGCGGCTTGCTACCTAGTTTTCTATTTGAGGTTTTTAAGCACTTCCAACTTTAAATATGGAAAAGCTGGTAAGGATTTTGGCAACTGACTCACTATTCATTTTATACTTTAGAAGCAGTACTTTTAAAAGATTTTTTTGTACTTTTTTCAGGGTTAAATGTTGAGAGCAGGTTATATGCAGGCATGATTTCTCACATCCTCTGTAGGTATAGTTTTTATATATGACATATTTTTCTTCAAACTGCTTAAATATGTTTGAATATTGGTTGATAATGATTCGAATATGTTTGTTTTTAGGCAGAATCAGTTTGGCTGAGTTGTGATTTCTACATGATGAGCGTTTTCACATAAGGGCTTTATTAATAAATAAGCAGCCCATTTGAGCATCTATATTTTTAAATTTACTACAAATTGCTCTTTATTAATTCAGATATTCATATTTTCTACAGGGGATATTTGGTTTCTCCAAGTGTAGGTAAAAGGCTACCCCCCCAATTTAAAGGAGCAAGCCGCGACATTATAACCTTCTCCTTCAGGACATTTTAATGAGTTGATAGGTTTGTTCCACCTATTGATGTAATTATCTTTGATTAAGTGACAATATGATACATTTATTGTTTAAGTTTATATTTAAAAAATATCAATATTCTAATATAAGCTTTTTGTTTTTACACTTCTGTTTACAGAATAAGCTCCATGTCTGATAAAGGAACCTGAGTTCTGAAACGTTACAATTATATTTGGAGTGGCTTAATTATATTTGGAGTGTTGTTACATGATATACATTTAATATGTTTATATGAATTATTAAAATATGAAATTCATTTTTTGAGTTACGTTTCAATCATATTATCTTATAAGGGTTGAGATAGATTTTTCATATTAGCTTGTTGATTCTCCCATATCTATTTCCCCTTTATAATAATTTTATAAAAGCAACCCTGGGAAGCTCAAAAATTTCTGATTTTGTAATGATAACTAGGACCATGAACAACACTATCCAGTGCAGGAGAGCGGCGGCAAAAGTAAACAAAATACTTGGTGCATTGTGAGGGGGGTTATGTCCAGGTGAAGAGAGGTGATCTTGCCCCTCTACAGGTTGCTGGTAAGGCCACACTTGGAGTATTGTGTGTAGTTTTGGAGGCCATACCTAAAGTGTGATAGCAGGCTACTGGAGGGGGTGCAGAGCAGGGCAACGAAGATTATATGTGGAATGGAGGGGAGAGACTATGAGAGCAGACTGGGAGACCTGAATATGTACACCCTGGAGGATAGAAGGGACAGGGGGAACATGATAGAGACACTCAAGTATCTGAGGGGAATCAATAAGGATGGGACAAATGGGGTGTTTTAGCTAAGGAGGGGGAGGGACACCAGGGGGCATGGGCTTAGAATAGAGGGGGGAAGATTTAGGAGGGAAATGAAGAGACACTATTTCACGTAGTGGGTGGTAGCAAAATGGAACACACTACCAGAATGGGTGATATGTAAATCTGTGAACAGCTTTAAAAGGGCATGGGACAGGGGACAGGGAACAGGGGAGAGTGAGAGTGGGGGAGGTGGGAGGCAGTAGTGTGATGACAAAGGGGAGGGGGTGGGGAAGCTGCACACTAGGGGTGCTAGCTGCACACTCGAGCAGACATAGATAGACCGGGTGATCTGTTTTTGCTGGCACATTCGTATGTTTGTAATATTCTCACACCCAAGGCCCCTGGAATTCTGTGGTTCTGCGGTTGCAGAATTTGACGCAGAATTTGCATCATGCCGCAGAATATATATAGTGCCGCAGAATTCATTGTTTTTGGTGAATTTCCATATAAATATACTGTTTTTCCATAGTGTCAGGTTTCTTTCCCACCTTGTTTATCCTGAAGCCCCTCCTCTATGCTCAGCATGTGATGTCATTGATGACATCACATCATATTTAGCCAATGACAGGACTGCATTCTGCCAGAGAAATGAATAAATCATGCCGCAGAAATCAGAAAATGCTGCTGCAGAAGTCAAGGAGCCCTGCCGCAGAAATCAGAAAATTCTGCCGCAGAACACCAGGGGCCCTGCTCACACCATAGAGATTCTGCAAAACAGCAACAACAATTTATTTACAGGGGGACAGGGCTTAGGAATGGGGGAAAAGGAGTAGAGGTTATGCATTATCAATATTAATATATACGATATTTACATTGAATTAATTTAGATTGGTTTGTGCTGGTGAAACTCTGAAGCTGGGTACATACACTGCTATGCAAATCAAAATGCAATCAGCATTATGCCAGCTCTGAGGTGACCAGAGCCCTGGCGATCTGAACTGCATAAAATCAGATGCCACACAGTATCATTTTACCCACACTGGTACTAGTTCCCCAGATTTGTACTGGAACCCCGAAATCCCAATATTTAAACCTGAGTACCCAGTTATCAAAAGTCCCTGAGGGTGCAGACCTGTTGGGAGTTACAGCTGTATGCTGGCTGGCTTAATTAGAAGGATTTGAGACTTGAAACTTGACTTTAAACATTAGACACTTAACTATGTAGAGTCTTTTGGAAGCATGCAGGGGGGCCCTGCATGTTGCAAGCTGAACACTGGACAGATGTAACCAGCCGGTTACGTGGGTGTGAGTCCAGTCATTATTTCTGAATATCCAGCACAGTTGTGAGTCCTGGTACATTCAGCTTATTTATATTCTAAACACATTCTGTACATTTAAAGTAAGTGTCACTTCTTCAACCAGGGGCCAGCATGGTCACCCTGGTCCTTTCATACTTGAATCGTGAGTACTTATTCCCAAATCTAGTGGGAACCTGTTTTTTTACATTCATATCCAGTCACATTGCTTTGACAATACCATTTCTCTTGTTGAGCAACCTGAGTATTTAAAGCAGTCATTTCCGATTTAGACTTGAGGGCTCAGTCCCAGTGTGGCACATGGCTGAAGTTCACAGCTCCACCAGACATCTTGACTGACTATTAATTAAACACCAGACTTCCAGCAAAGTCAGGATGAGCCCCGATTCTGAGTGCTCCCCTTCCAGTCCAGTAGGCTCCAAGCAGATAAACACATCATATCACATTTATATGTTAACTGGATCAGGTCCCCTAAAGCATTTAGGTTCACCTGTGCCAGGTAAGGCTTAGGTGCAGCAGATGCAAGGTGCAGACCAAACAAGCAGTGTTAAACTGCAACAGTCTCTAGGGCATTGGCAGCCCCATTAGGCATTTTTCTTTCTTTCTTGCACTGGAGGAGTACGGTACTCACTCAGGCTCCTCATGGCAGGATCTCCATCATAAAGGTTCCTGAAGTCTTCAGTTCTCTCACCACTGAGTCAGGATCAGCTCTTTCACAGCTAGCTTGTCATCAAGTGGCAGGTCCACATCTTTCCCCAACATGGAAGGGAGGGCTAGCACCTGGAGGACATTCTTCTGGCAACCGCCAGGCTAGCAGGTTCTGCATTAACAAAATTACTTTAACTTTACTGCAAAGAAGTCAACCCCCCCTCCAGGATGGAGGGGCTAACACTGGATCACCAGGCCCAGTTGCATTGCCGGGGGCCAAAGCACCCTCCTGCTCGATTCTGGAAATCTGCTGAGAACTGCCTTTTAAGGGGCTCTCCTGAGGCTCCCTATTGGCTGATGCTATTGGTTGCTTTGCCTCTGATTGGCTGAAAGGCTTGTCAATTAGGAAAATGGATTATTCATTAGGCCTCCTCAATGCATAGTTGGTGTGCTGTTTTGGCACCTGAAATTAAGTCCCTGCAGTTCCCCATGAGCACTGGGCAGTTTCCCATGAGCTTTGGCAAATGTCCCACAAGTCCTGGCTTTAAAATCCTAGCTTTCCAAATGGCTGTGGCTGCTCTGTAATGACTGCTTAACTCACAGTCCCTTAAACAAAATTAACATAGTCCCCAGATAAAGTTCTGGTGCAGCCAGAATTACTAATTAATTTGCCCAAATGCCCCACAGTTCAAAAGCCACTGATGTGTCCTTTAAGTTGCTGTACAGCTTTAGCTATTCCCTCAGTCTGTTTGCCTGTCACGCTGCCAATATTTTAAACCTGCCATTTGCAGACAGGCAGGCTGTCTCTCTCTGAGTCCCAACAATTCTGGTGCAGCCAGGTTAAATGTATTTATTTAAAGATGGTGCTTCCTTAAACATTTGTCCCCAATAACCCACAAAGCAGTTGCATTATTTATTTACTTTTCTTTTAGGGTTACCACCTTTCAAGGGTGTAGACAGGCATACTCACTGTACACATTTGTGTACAGTTTTGTTGCGTGCCTGTCACAAACTATAAGCCATTCTGTTAATATTATCATTTTAATCTGTAGTATTTGGGTTAGTGTAGGCCACTGAGGAGTGTCCAATACATGTATAACCTCTTTAGAGAGTAGAGGAGTCATCTGACAACAATCTGACTTGTTTGGAAGGGGGTGCCATTTGGAAAGGATGTGTACATTTTTTAATTGGGGGGTGTAACTGTTGGAGACTGTATAAAATGGAAATTTCTGGATTTCTTTCTCCCTTTTTCGGCAGCCGCTGAAACATAGCTTCCCTGACCCTGAGGGCAGAAGCACCTTCATGAATATTCATAGTGATTGGGGCCTGGCTCATTAATATTCATGAGCCCTGGTCTTAACCACTTTCTGGATCTCCTTAAATATTTTAAACCATGGGATCTCAGAGCCCTTGCTAAACACTCTCCCACATGACCACAAAATAAGCGGTTGGGAGATCAAAGGCACCGCATTGCACGTGCGCGACCTCCGTGGCACCAAGGGTGCCAAAAACAAGTAGCAGGGCAGCATGGCTGAGCTTTTGAGCCTGAATGGGCTAAATTTACACACAGTTCTATACCTGGGTCTACAGGGGCATGAAGGCTGGGGCACCAGAAAAACAAAATAGCAGGCATTCCTGGAGCCGCAAAGGAGAGGAGAACGGAAGCCTCATGGGCTAAAGGTAAGCCTCCAGACTGGTAATGGGGTTACAGGACTAATGTGGAAATGGTCTCTCAGATTTCTTTGTGACCCACAACAGGACGTTTGGACCATGGCTGTGCCCCAGGCAGTGAGTCCACATTTCTGGAGCCATCACTGGTTTGCATGGCCAGGCCATATCCACACTAAACAACACATATGATCAGCGCTCTAATTACACCTACTGATTTGTAAAATAAAGCATGGTAACCTTTAACAAGAACTCAGACCTGATTTCCTCCTTCTCACTCACACCAGTACAGTTTCCATTGCAACACAACAAAACACAGACAGTGAGTTAGGTGAGACACACCAGAGAACACTGTCATACAAGTGTGAGGTTTTTATGCCGCTCTGCTTGAAATAATTAACCTGTCATGGCTTTCTTTACATTCTGGATATTGACATTTATGTTACAACGTAAGTAGTTTTTGACATCTTTTATAATTATTGCATTTCATAATACTTTTTTTCTGAAAAGACATTTTTTGTTACTCTTTTGGGGGATTTCATTCATCTGTCTTTTCCTGCACTTTACTGACTTTCAAAATGTGGTTTCAGTATAAAATATAAAAATGCTTAAAACTTTAACTCTGAGGGGTGATGCAAGTACTGCAAACTGATTCTTGCATTTAATAAAACTTTTTTTAGATAATATTTAATATTTTAAGTGCCTGTTTTTCTGCTTGAGGAATGACAGTGTCTGCATTTTTCCTGCCTGACCGTAACTTTAATTGAAGTTTTTTTAAAGTCGATATATGGAACAAAAATTTGAGAATACATGTTTTAAAGTTTTATAGTATCAGATTTCAGGTGACTGGAGCAGGGGCTCATTTAGGGTAGCCAGGGGCTGTGGTTGAGACCTCTATAATTTCTTTTCAACCCCATTAAGGTCCATTGGAACCCCTAAAACAAGGTTTCCTTAGCATATGTTTTATAAAATATGGTTAGCGGAGGAGTTTTGCAACCCCTATGATTCTGCTTAAGTGGGGCTTCATAACCCCTATGATTCTGGTGAAATGACGCTACTGGACTGGAGACCAGTAATTATTCAGATGCTCCCAGGGAATCATTTGAAACTGAAGCACAACAAACCATCGCATGTTGGTGTGCATGTTTTTTTTAAATAGATTTTATTAGTTATTGACATTCATTATCTTCTTATAAGTACATACACTCTGATAGGACGTAAAACGGTTACATACGTGGTCCGTACATGTGTAGAACAACAGTTAATCCTTATAGAAAAATATAGAGATGTAAGCCATTTGATACTTTAGAAAAAAACATTCTTTAGATTGCACATACATCCTGAAAAGTCTGACTAGACCCAGTCCGGTACATCCTTATTAAATAGGTTCCAGACCTGTTCCCAGTTATCAAAACATTTATTGTTAAATAGGTTGCTTGGAAAAAATTGTTTCCACTCCCATTTAGGAAAGGGCATTGTCACCGATGGTCCCTTCCAGTTTTTGAGTATTAATCTTTTTTTTGCCATATAAT
The DNA here is from genome assembly GCA_016271365.2 of Neoceratodus forsteri. Classification (NCBI taxonomy): domain Eukaryota; kingdom Metazoa; phylum Chordata; order Ceratodontiformes; family Ceratodontidae; genus Neoceratodus; species Neoceratodus forsteri. The sequence goes on from CM028138.1 coordinate 535,231,232, forward strand.
TGACCTTTATTACTGTGCAAGTTGCAGAACATTTCTAGTATTGCAGATCTGCAATCATTATAATTTGCAGATCTGAATCCTATTTGTTGCAAAAACGTATATGAATAAGTCCACCAGTCCCTGCACAGTTGGCAGTCCCAAAAGGAATAAAACATATCTGTATGCATATCTGTATCTTGTTACCCACAATGCTAGCATGCTAAAACATTTGTAGAATTCATTTTATATAGCCTGTGGCGTGTATAATACACCTTATTAAAGATTTTGAATTGAATAGATGTATCTCTAGACAAACTGTAGTCTTGTATAGCTTTGCGTGCTTGTAATCACTGTGTTTCTGTACATTTCCCTTTGAACTCCTAATTATCGTTTGTTTATTACTTTGCTGTATATGTCCTGCACTGGTTCTGTTATTAAAACAATTAACCAAGAGAAAACATGTATTTCATTATTTTTTAATATGTTTATGAGTTTCAGTTCAATTGTCTTATTATCTGGGACTCTCTCCCATCTATTAAAGTTATTTTTGTACAGGCTACAAATCTGATAATAATATATTCTGCCCTCCTCAGTTAAATTATTTTTTTTTGTACTTTATGTTTATTCATTTGTGTAAACAACCATACAGCAATAAGCCTTTATTCAACATTGCAGATGTACAGTACAATGAGGGCACCGCGCCTCTTAATACACACAACAGATCAGTTAAATGACATAAGATACATCCTATGAGGGTGATTCCTATTAAACTGGAAACTTCAACAAACAGTCCATCTGCTGTAAAGACCATGAGTAGCATGGTTTAGTTAAGTGAAAGTCTACATCATATTATTCAGATTCCTCCCCTAAAAATAGGGAGTCAGTCACCATGCTATACCAAAGTGATTACACACTGTAGTGTGATATAAAAAGAAAACCCTCAAAACTCTTTGCCCAGCCGACTAATACCCCCAAACACTCGCCAAACATATTACTGTACATGTTCACATACCTCTCAACCTCCTGCCTCATAAATCAGGGACAAGGCTTAAAATTATCAGGGACAAAGGACCAAAATCAGGGACACTTCTTCAAAGTTGAAGATATCTACTCAGGAAGCTGGTAGAATAAAGGGCTTAGTGTAAAATGCATTTTCTAAGGAAGAACAAGTCTGTAACTTTAATGTTTGACATTATTTTGTGCTTATAACCGCTGCTGTTTGGTCATGGAAACACAATTTTTAGGAGTGACAAAGTAAAATTTTGAGGCAATATCAGGGACGTCCCTGAAAATCAGGGACAGTTGAGAGGTATGCATGTTCAGAGGCGCTTTTACCAGATAAGCAGAGTGAGCAAAAGAAAAGCAACTGACATTATTTGCCAGATAAACTATTGATGCTGTTAACAGTTAGGACTTCAATAGAAATGGGAGGGAAAAAAAACTTAGAGTAAGTAGCCCAACAGCTAACTTTAAAGTCCAGCCCTGCTGTAAACCAATCCATAAGTTAAATTATATTTGATTTTAACCTTCTCCCATGATAGTACCTTGTTATTATTCATTATGTCCTGCCAACTTAGAATTCCTTTCTGTTCCCGATTTTTATTGTTCAGTTTTTTTCCCATTTATTGTATAGTTAGGATTCCCCCATATTCTTGCCCTTGGTGAACATTGTGTGAGCCATTTAGATTTGTTGACGTGTAGTGTATATGGTTAGTCTGCATATAGGTTTAGCTACCTGATCATCGTCGAAACACCAAATCTCACAGAAGAACATGATTTGAATGGTTCTGTACCCTAAACCTATGTTTTGTCTAATTGTCTGCCATAACTAGTTAAAGGCTGTCTATCAACAAATTCCAGTGGACTGTATACCTTTGGTACTGTATGTATATCAGTCATATATAGCTCCCCTAGTTTGATGTTTTCAGCACTGAACCTACTCCAACATGCACTGTGGATTTTACTTACTGCCCTAGTTGAATTCACTGGTTATATCTACAATGCACTAGACTGAGAGCTCTTGGCGGGGGCTACCTTTATAGACCTCACCAAGGCTCTCAACACTGTTAACTACGAACTGCTTCTTAACCAACTATCCAACACGGGCTTATCTGTAGAGTCTTTATCCTGGTGCAGGAGCTACCTCACAGGGAGAGAGTAAAAAGTGAAAATTCAAAATGTTCTGTCCGATAACCAGCTGGTTACTACAGGGGTGCCCAAAGGCTTAATTCTTGGCCTGCTACTCTTCCGTTTATTTCTTAACCATCTCCCCCAGCTGTTGCAGACAATGTCTTACTATATTTAGATGATGCTGTACTTTACTCACGTCATCATGACCCCACTGCTCTGGAAAAACCAGATGCAGTCTAATTTCACTGCAGTAGAGAAATGGTTCCTCAATCCCAATTTATCGCTAAACTACAAAAAAACTAAAACAATGATTTGTGTCTCTGCCCATAATGAACGCAGCACATACCAACTTCAAATCTGCAACAATCTTAACTCCCCCCTTGAAATGGTACAAAATTTCAAATATCTAGGTGTAACACTGGACAGCACCTTATCTTACACACAGCACATTGATAAGGTAGCCAAGACAGCCAACGATAAACTAGGTCTATTAATCCAAAACAAACAATGCCTCACCAATGAAGCTCTAAAAATTGCCGTGACAAGTTCAGTGTTGTCAGTCATTGATTATGGCCTAGCGGGTGTGTGGTGCCATGACTAACACTGCAGTCAAGCGGATCAAGACCATGCTAAACAAGACTTGTTGACTTGTGCTGGGTACAGACCAGTTGACACATACTTGTGCGCTCTACGCACAGTCTGGGTGGCTTAACCTTGGCAATAGAATAAAATATCAGGTCTGCCTTCTGGCAAAGAAATCCACCTTAAGGCTTACCCCTTGGAGTGCGAAACCTCCTCACAAAACACAACTCTGCTAGACGTTCTAGGGGTGTTCATGAACAGTCACTGAAAATCCCTTTTCTGATGGACCACGCAAGGTCAGCGGTCCTATGAATATCGTGCACTGCTCTGGTTCAACTCACTCAGCAGGGATCTCCAGAAGGAAATCAAGCTTGGACCATTTAAAGCTAAACTTTGTGTGTTTCTAGCATCTGCTAGTAACTGCGACTGTGGGAACTAGCATCCCTTGCGACCTAATAATCCAGATGCTATTCTCTAGCTTTCATCCACACCACTGTTCCATTCCCCCTACCTGCATTTCTCTCTCCTACTGTATATCTTCTCTCCCCCCGCCACCCCCTTTCTCTGCCCCTCCTATTCCCTTCTGTTCCAGACCTCTGGGATTCGCCCAACTTTCACCCCGCATAATCCCCACTTCCTCCATCTCCCTTCTCCCCTTTCCCCTCTCGGCTTCTCCCTCGTCCCCACTCAGTCTTCACCTCCACTGTTTGCCCTTTCTCACTAATATCTCATTACTCTGCCCCAATGTGCTCCTTTTCTCTGCTCAATGTCCACTTCTGGTCACATTACTCCTCCCTGCACTTTGACAATAGAACATCTCATACAACCCAGCACTTAGACAAAAGAACTGCCTATAAACATGTTCTTGCTATTGTACTCCTCAACATTACTGTAAATGTTGTGACCTATGATTGTGTTAGGTGCCATTGCTCTCTGTATTAGCCATAAGATTGTATTAGCCGTATGAACCCATCATATTTTTTGTAGCTGTATGTCATTTTGTCGTGTTATTCTGATGTGGAACCTCTGTAAATAAGCCTCTGGCTAAGAGGTATTTCCGAAATCTAAATAAATAATAAATACTTGCACCCATAGTTGCCTACCATTTTTGGTGCTGTATCAGTGCTGTTTAATACTATACTATTTTCAGTTACTAGTATCCCTGAATTTTAACTGTATCTTGTATTTTTGTATTTTTGAAATGTAAGTTGCATCAGTATTCTGTTTTATAAGTTGTTCCCCCTACTTTTCCCTTCTCCCAGGCTGCAGATTGTGATGTACCTTTTATTGTACCAACAAAGAAATGGTCTGTAGATGTTGCAGTGCACAAACTTTTAGCGGCACGTCAGTCTCTTTATTTATTTATTTATTTCAGTGTTTTACTAGGAAGGCATACTGAGCAGACTACTGCTCGATTCCAGATGCGTCTTGCATCAGGTGTTTTAGCATCTGAGGACAGGAAACAGGTTTTAAACCTAAAGTTACATAGTTATTACACATGTTATGATACATACAGTTAGGAATGTAATATTAAAGAAGCATATAATATTAAATTACTGCCTGGGATACAGCAAAAACAGGAAGAGACAGATCCCAATATTTCCAACTTGATTTATTATCGATGGGATAGCTGTATAAAAATGTTTATTGGTTTTGCCTCCCACCTACTCCCCCATGCTTTTACTAATTGGTATTTCTTTGTAATGGAACTGTTTGTTTTAGAAATGTCCAAATTATTCATTTAAAAGTGTTTTGTAGAGTATTCTGTATTTGAGATCTCCTGCTAGATTTTCAAATTCCCTGAAAGTTGCACAGCTGTGGGGAAACAACTGGTGCAAGTGGGTCTCCACTTGCAGAGCCCCAGTTTTTCCTGCAGCCACCCTAGATTTATGGCAGCATTTGGCTGTGTTTTTTTTTTTTGGAGCAACTGTGATAAAATGTTACACCTGGTGGGACCAGGTGTAACATCTCCTGCAGCTGTGCCTGCCACCGGTGCAGAGCATGGGCTGAAGATAAGAGTCCCCACAGGTGCGGAGATTTCTTAGCATAGTGGTGGCTGTGAAGTGGGACTTAGTCCAAAGTTTTAAATCTGCTTTTAAAACCTCAAGGGAAACAACAAAGTCCAAGAGGGTGGCATCTTTCAGAAAAAGAGATATGCAAGAACAAGGGGGCACAATTTGAAGATAGAGGGGGGACGGCTCAGAGGTAATGTGAGGAAGTATTTTTTCACAGAGAAGGTTGTGGATGCATGGAACAGCCTCCCTGAGGAGGTTGTGGAGTCAAGAACAGTGGGAGAATTCAAGAATGCATGGGACAGACATAAGGCAGTCCTAGTGGGGGGTAGGAGGAAGTAAGCTGTTGGTTAATTAGGATCTGCAGCTTATCTGTTAGGTAGGAAAATGGGCAGACTAGGTGAGCCAAGCGGTCCTTATCTGCCATCAAATTCTATGTTTCTATGTTTCTTATTTAGCCAAGCTTATTCTGATTTTTAAGCCGCTGTTGTATTTATTGGATTTTATATTGCTGTGTTTGTTATTTATTGATGTATTTTATTTATTTATTGTATTGTACAAGCACCTTGGTTGTCAGAAAGGTGCTTTCTTACAAATAAAGTCTGCTTTGCTTTGAACCACTGAAAATATGCCCCTGGTGTCCAATGATGTGTGATTTAGACTACTAGCAGACAGACACCGGTTTGTTTCAGTTGTATTCTGTAGCAATCAAATCAAATCAAGCTAAAACTTAAATAAATGCCTAACCAGAATTTTCAGGGACATCACTTGAATTTATTATAATTAATAATGCTGGTGATGTCACAGGAGGCTCTGGAGATAGGCTCTGTCCCATCCGATGGAGTTATTATTTTTACAATTTGAAGACAGTTATTATGCTGCCACCTAATCTTTTCTCCATTAAAAAGAACCTGAGGTCAGATAGTCTATCTTTATTCTGTAAACCCTACGCACCATACCATCGATTATTTTTGTTTCTTTACTCTGCACTTTCGGATAAGTTAAGCTGAGGTCCTGTCTTCATGGTAGTAGTTTAGGAAGATGGCAAAGATCCTGTGGCACTTCTTGAAAAGAGTAGGAGAGTGTATCCAGTATCTTAGCCACATGTCCCTATTTACTAGCCCACCAACAGACTAACCTGGTTCTGTATCCCTATCTCTGGACAAGGCTAACAATAAAAAAATATTTCCTAGCCCTCCCTCCCTTACTTGTCAACAAAAATAAATTAATTAATTACACTCTTTCTAACAGATCTATATATTTTATTGTATGGTGACAAGTACTGTACAGTGTACTCTATAACCGAGAATCAATACAAATGCGTGATTATCTATTTTAATCTACTTGTAATATTTCTCTAAATACAAAGATTTTATTTGTGTTATTGCCACAGCTCTGTATTGTGGCTCTTGTCTTAGTTCAGGTATTTATAGTTTGTCTTGTTTTTGACTTATGTAATATACACAGCTATAGATTATTAGCATTCATTTTTTAAACAGTTATGCAGAAAGTTTTTATTTTTGTTTAAAACCTCAAGAATTCAATTAATCAAATTAAATTATCATGACAGGTGTTTTGGATTGTGATTCAGTGACAGATACAGTATTTATTTGATTTCATATAGTGACAAAATCAACCACAGTTGTGATCCAGAGCCCAGCTGACCAAGTTCACATAGCGGGGCCACAGTGCAGCTGAACTGCAGTGTAAAAGCAGAGCCCCAGGCAAAGAAATGGGCATACTGGTATAAACAGCAGCAGGATGGCAGCTTGGACTTTCTGTACCAAGTCTACAAAAATGAGTCCTCAGAAGGAAGATATTCTGGGGAAGTGAACAGCCAAGGAAACTCCTTTACCCTGCAAATTGAAAACGTCCAAAGGAATGATTCCGGTGTTTACTACTGTGCTATTAAAGTCAGCAGTAGCTTTGTGTTCGGTAATGGTTCTAAACTGATCATCACAGGTATGTAGACTTGTACCAAAAGGAAAGCAAGACAGTATGCACTGCTGACTGCAGAGGAGGAAGATATGAGCCATTGAATGAGGCCAGAATCTATACATTACATGGAGCGAAAAACAATATTTATATGCATATTATTTCAATTGTGCAATTTTAGTGCACATTTTTTATCTGGCCACTGAACTCCATTGCTGATTATTTACTATGCCAATAGGTTAAAAAATAAAGTTGTATTTATTTATTTAAAAATGTTTCCTCAGGTAAGCTATACAGAGAATAGTAGTCTCTCTCACAGGTGTGACCTGGATTTATGAAAAATTAGACATGACACGTCATGTGTGCACTGAGAAGTGTTTATATTACAGAGCACAACTCTTTCCTGAATGTAAAGTATGAATGTTGTAATGAGATCATTTATTTATAAAAGTACTGAACATAAGAGGAAAAATGTGTGCACCGGCTTATGCCTGATATGTTAAATGTTTCAGAAATGGTGGGCTGACACTTCAGAGACTCACAAGCTAACATACTTGTTTGTGTCAGTGGTTCTGTTAGTAGCACTCTGTCCTCTGGGCCAGAAAGATCAGATGATTGTAGGTTCACGTCCCAGACCCTGTGCCTAGGCGGCTAATAACCAACACTGCAGTGTTACACCAGGAGGAGGGAGAGGAGGTGCTGTCCTTCAGTGTTAACCAAGGTCCCTTCAGACCATTTCTGATGGTAGCCTGAGTAGACATTATAAATCCCACGACACTATTCAAAAGAGTGCAGGAGTTATCCCCAGTGTCTGTCAACATTCCCTCTCTCAACAACAAAGGCTCTGTGCAGTACATACAAACATACAAAATTGCCAGCAGAAAAAGGCCCACAGGTCTATCAAGTCTGCCTGATGTACAGCTCATAGTTTCATATTACTAAAGCTGCCCCACCCCCACCCAAACCCCTCCCTTCCTCCTCTTTCCTAGTCCTTCCCCCTTTTGTGTTCTTATCTGCACTAACCCTGCCCTTGACTCTATCCCAACCCTGTTTAAAGCTATCCACTGTCCTTTGAGCAATTAACTCCTCCAGCAGTGCGTTCCAACCCACCACCACTCTCTCTGTGAAGTAGTGCCTCCTGATCTCCCTCCTAAACTTTCCCCCTTCCAACTTCAGACAGTGTCCGCTAGTGACCTTCCCCCCTTAAGTGGAACAATCCTCCCTCCCTGACTTTGTTTATGCCTTTCAAGTACTTAAAGGTCTCTATCATGTCCCCTCTTACCCTTCTCTCTTCCATCGAGTACGTATTGAGCTCCTTCAACTTTCCCTCAAACGGCAACTCCTCTAGTCCCATGATCATTTCTGTAGCCCTACACTGCACCCCGTCCCAGTAATCTCACTTCCTTTTTGAGGTATGGGCACCAGTACCGTACACAGTACTCCAAGTGGGCACAGGGTCATAATGTCACAAGACATTATGCCCCATGGCAAAATCGCGCTGCCAATACAGCACGATTTCTGCCACGAGGCGAAGTCTTTTCTGTGGGAGCCTGCCTCACCCTCTGTTGGTGGGGCACTTCAAACCCCCAATAAATATTCTCAACCCGGGGGTTCAACTTCGGGACTGCACAAATAGTAAAAAAAATAAAATTGTCGGGGACTGGGAATCCAACCCGGTCCCAGATGCAGCACCTGGGTTCCTTACTGCAGTGGCTCAGTCCATTGAGCCATTGCAGCTGCTCAGCAGAACCCCATCCCAGCAGAGGTCTTATCCTCTGCCTGGGATGTTTCGAGTGGTGCAATGCCACATACAGCAGTATTCGCGGTATTGCACCACTTTCCATAACCTACAGCACTGTTGAGGTTTAGCCATAATGTCGTACGCTATTATACGTGTGACAGTATGACCCAGTAGGCTCCAAGTGTGGCCTCACCAGTGATCTATACAATGGCAGGAAGACCTTCCCCTTTTGAGAGGTGATCCCTCTGGCATTGCACCCCAGCATCCTAGTTGCCCTTGCTACCGTCCTCCTACACTGTGGTGATACCTTTAAGTCCCCTGTGACTATTACCCCCAGGTCCCTTTCCTCTTCTGAAGCTGTTACCTGCACTCCCCCCTGCCAGTAGCTGTTCCTGGGATTTCTGGCTCCAAGGTGCATGACCCTGCAATTCTTAGGATTAAACCCCAAATGCCACTCCTTACACCAGTGTTCGAGTTTAGCTAGATCCTCTCTGACTGCCTGCCTCCCTTCCTTATTGTCCACTTTTGCACAAATCTTAGTGTCATCCGTGAACAGGCTGATCTTACTCTTGACCCTCTCTGCAATGTCTCCAATGAAGACATTGAAGAAAACAAAGCCCAGCACTGAACCCTGTGGTACCCCACTCGTTACTGGCCTTGGCTTGGATGTCTCCCCCCCCTTTACAACTACCCTCTGTTGTCTGCCCTGCAGCCAGCTCTCAACCCACTCCACCAGTTTATTCCTTCCCCCCTGTCCCTCAGCTTGCTCATTAACCTCCTGTATGGCACCGAGTTGAAAGCCTTGCTGAAGTCCAGATACAGGACATCCACAGCGTGGCCTTCATCAACCCCCCTAGTGACTCAGCTGAAGAAGTCGATCAGACTAGTTTGGCAAGATGTTCCCGTGACAAACCCATGTTATTTCTCATCCTGCAGACCATTGCTATCAAGAAAGGTTATCAATCTCTCCTTCAGAATGGTCTCCAGCAACTTCTCCACTATGGAAGTCAAGCTCACTGGTCTGTAGTTACCCGGTTCGTCTTTGGGTCCACTCTTGTGAAGGAACACCACATGAGCCATCCTCCAGTCCCTGGGTATATTCCCTGTCTCCAGGGGTGTGTTGAACAAGTTCATCAGAGGGTCTGCAAACACCTCTGCCAGTTGCTTCAGGACCTTTGGGTGTACACCATCTGGTCCTGGTGCCTTGTTCACCCACAAGCCTTTAAGACCCTTCAGAACTCTGTCCTCTTGGATGACCCTGTCTGTTATCTCTGCCCCCCTCCACCCTTGCCTCCTTTCCCCTGTGATATTGGGCCATCCCTTTCTTTTGTGAACACCGAGCAGAAATACTCATTGAGTGCCTCTGCCTGATCTTCCCCTTGTTCTGTCCATCCCCTCCCTTGATTCTAACAATGTCATCCCTACAACTCCTCTTCTCCCTTATGTATTTAAAGAACCCCTTTTCCCCCTCTCTGATCTCCTGAGCCAACTTCAGCTCCTTTGCTGCCCTGACTGACCTGGTTGCCTCCCTAGTTGCCTTTGTGAACACTTCTCTATCCTCCTCACGCTCAGATTTTTTGAACTTAATGAAGGCCATTCTTTTTTCCCTCACCTTCCAATCCACCTCCTTGCTGAGCCAGCTAGGTTTTTTTGACCTGGACTGCTTACTCTGAGATTTGGCACATGTGTTTGTGACCTCATTAGCTCCTTCCTAATGATTGACCACTTCTGTTCAGCATCCATCCATGGGTTAATTTCAGCTAAATCCCCTGTAGGATGCTGCGCATTCTGGCAAAATCTGCCTTCCTGAAATCCAGTGCTCTTGTCCTGGTCTTAGCCAATTCCCTCCCTGTGTTGAGGAGGAACCACATTGAGTGGTGGTCGTTTCCTGCTAGAGGGTCCTGTACTACCACATTCTGGCCTTGGTCCCCATTTGTTAGCACCAAGTCCAGTATGTTCCCCTCCCTAGTAGGAATCACCCCTTGCACTAGGTAGCTGACTTGGATAGCCTCCAGCAGCACCTGTTCCCTGGTGTGTACTGTAGTTACTGTCTGCCAGTCAACCCCAGGTAGGTTGAAGTCTCCCACTATAACTGTATTCCCTTTGCCACTGACTTTCCTGATTTGCTCTCCCAGCTCCCTGTCCACCTCCTTGCTCTGTGAGGGTTGCCTGTACACCACCCCCATCCTGAGCTTCCTACCTTTGGGGCTTTGGAGCAATACCCATATGACTTCTAGCCTCCCCTCATCTCCTTCCTCCCTGGTACACAGTATCCCTCCCTGACATAAATAGCCACCCTTCCCCCCCCAGGTCCCTGCGGAACACCTTGTATCCTGGGATCGTGAGAGCCCAGTCATGGTATTGGGTGGCCCAGGTCTCTGAGATGACAACAATATCTACCTCCCCTTCTGCCATAATTGCCTGGAACTCTGCCACCTTGTTTGCTAAGCTCCTTGCATTCAAGGATACTACGGTCCACCTTGTATCCTGTTCTCTCTTCCCGTATCTCCCCCTTCCACTTTTGTCTTGGTAACTTCCCCTCATTCTCCTTTTCCCTCTCTGGGGGGGGGGAGTGTGAGGCCTTCTGGTCTCCACTGGAAGGTGCCTCTTCCCTGCTATCTGACTCAGCCTCCTCCTCCTCCTCAGTTTAAATCTATGTTGTTTTTAATGTACTCCAGCCCCTGTGTCAATGCCCTTGTACCCTCAATGTTGAGATGCAGCCTATCCTTGGCATAAAGCCCCTTATTGTTCCATGTCTCGCTCCACTCCCCTACTACCCCGTACCCCATTTCTGCACACCAACCCTTCAGCCACCCATTAAACTCCTGTATTCTTAGCTTTCTCGCTGTGCTTGCCCTTGGTACTGGGAGTACCTCAGAGAACGTCACTGAGCTTCCCATCTGATTGCAGATACCCCCCACTTCCCTGAAACTCTCATGCACTTCTTCCACTGTACTGCCCTCTAGGTCATTTGTTCCCAGGTGCACAATGATATGAGGCTTCCCTCCCACCTTCCCCACACATTTCTGAATGCACTGCCCTACTCTCCCTGCTGTCATATCTGGCATACACTCCACCTAGGTTTGACTCTTCCTTGCTCCCTTACCTCCCCATCTCAACCTCCTGAGCATAGAATCCCCTAATACAAGTACTCACTTCCCCATCCCTTGCACTTCCCCCATGATTTGCCCTCCTACGAGCTCCTTTTCCTCAGTGTCCTCTCCTTTCATACCCTTTCCTTTTCCCCCTCCCTTCTCCTGCAATTACACCTCCACCTGCTCTCCTTGTCTGTCCTTACTGTGCTCACTCCCTTCTACAACAACTCCCCTTCCACTACTTTTATGTCCTCCCACTGCCCCCTGCATTATGCCTCCCCCCAACATATTTTGGCCTTCCTCCCCCCTTTGTTTATTGTGATTTGCAGAAACTTGACCTTCCTCACTGCCCCTCCCCACTTTTACCTCATAGTCTTCCCTCTCTCCTTGTACCCTATATTGCCCCCTTCCCTCCTGGTCACCTGACTCTTGTTCTATGGTGGCTTCCCCAACCTCCTGCTCTGTTTCATCAACCAGTACTCGACACCTGTTTGTTGTCACCAACCTCCTGCTCCTGCCCTCCCCTGAAATCTCTTCCTGCCTCTGCTTACCCTGAACCTGTTTCCTACTTCCTCTTTGTCTACCCGTGTTCCCTACTACCTGCCAACACCACCTTTTGGTGCTCCCTGGACCTTGTGGACTTGGCCCCCCTGTCCGACCGCCCCCTTCCAGCCTTTGGTAGCCTGGTCTATTTTGTGATGGAGTCCTCCCTGTCCCTCTGCTCCGTCTGCTCCTCACCCCCTCATACCTGTCCCCAGTTCCTGTCTCAAGCTCTGTATATCCAGTGTAAGTTGTCTGAACATTCTGCACACTGGAAAAAAAATACCTTCCACCAGGTTCCCAGAAACAGTGGTGCCCCATTCCCATTGCAGCTCACAACCCGCCCAGAGTACAGCTTTGTGTGTGTGGAATTAGCGTACCTAATGGCTGACGCATGTATACTGCATACATTCCTGTGCTGCCAGCATCTAACACTTTGCTTTGTAAAGTGCTTTGGGATACAGCGTGTATGAAAAGCACCATATAAAACCCAGTCTTATTCTGCAGCTTCTGCACTTCCAGTAACTAACTCACTGCATTCTAAAGTGCTTTGGAATATGTGTGGGAGAAGCACTACATACAGCAAAAACTATTCTCTTATATAAACCCTTCATTAACAGTACTTAACTCAAGGATTTGTAAAGTGCTTTGGGATTCAATGTATAATAAAATACCCACGTAAAACCACATTTCTATTTAACAGTCCCTGTACTAGCAGTGTTTAATTCAATTCCTTGTAAAGTACTTTAGAATACATTGTATATGAGATGCGCTACATAGAACCAAATCCTAGTTTATTCTACAGTTCCTGCACTATCGGTATATAACTCTTGTAAAGTGTTTTGGGATAACGTGTGTATCAAACGCACTAAATAAAACCAGATTCTATTATACAGTCCCTGCACTACAAGTATCTAATTCACTTCTTTGTACAATGCTTTGGGATGCAGTATGTATGAAAGGTGCTATATTAAACCAAATACTATTCCATTAAATTGCTACAGGCGATTTGCAATAATTATCTTTTCTAGATAAACCTTTAGAATCTCTCAGTCTGTTAATCCTAAGGTCCTAGATAAAAACAAATACTTGTCTATTAAATTACTACAGATATGCCACAATACGTTTCATTTCTAGATAACACTTTAGGATCTACCAGTCTGTTTATCATAAGGTGCTAGATAAAAACAAATTCTCTTCTATGAAAATCACTACAGATAATTTGCAATAATTCTCCTTTCTAGATAAAAAGCTAGGATCCCCCAGTCTGTTTATCCTGACACCCTCACTGAATGAGACGAACTCCATGGAGACGGTTACTTTAGTCTGTGTGGCCAGTGATGTTTCCCCTCACTGGAGTCCTATTCTGTGGAGGATTTCAGGAGAAGCTGATGAAGCACTGGAAGATGCTGGTGTGATAGACAAAGATGGGACCTTCAGTATCAGAAGCCAAATTTCCATCCCAATACAAGTATGGAATGCTGGTGTTGTCTGCATTTGTCAAGCTAAATCCATCTCTACTGAGGAATTAATAGAGGACATAATATCGACAGACAGAGGTACCAAAAATAGTTTGAATGGGTATCTTACCAATAAAAACTGCTTGTATAAACTGGGTCAATAAGACCAATGTAAATATTGCTTTCTGACTGGATCAACCAAGTCATCTGCCATGCCTATACATACTCACGAAACACACAGTGCTATATTTGTTAAACTAAAAACATTAAATGCACATCACTGCAGAGCCCAGTTTGCTTTATTTATTGGGACATACAGGTATTGTGTCTACTGAGGAGCACTCAACTTGCATCCTCATGCCTCAGCGCCCTTGCTGAAGGCCCCCCCCATTCTCTATTATTTATTTTTTCTCCTCATTAAAGTTCCTAGCCTTCTGCACTCTTTCTCTTCTCTTCCTCCCCCATTTACTCTTTTCAAGGGTATATGGAAGCACAAAGCCTCGCTGATCCCCCATGGATTTGAGTGGACATTTCTATGAAATTCTGGGGTGATCGAAAGTGCCGGACAAACCGATTGGGGCCACTTTGATGGAGTGGTTTGGCTTGTTCACATTTTGGCCGAAGTTTGATAACTAAGAGCCCCTATTTTTAAAATATGAGAGATAAAAAAAAATCCTCCATTACAGGCCTGTTTGGGCAGTTTGGGAGGGGGGCACACTGGACTTCATTTGTTCATTGATATTGGTCACAACAGGAGCCCCTCTAAAAATAATTAAATAAATTTATAAAGTCAGGGTTGAGCAGATCACACATTGAATTTGTATAATAACAGCTCCATATCATTTTGACGATGATTAAATGGCGATGTACTAAACGGCAAATCCCTAATAGCACATGCAATAACGGCGCACTGACACTTCGTCAACAAGTATTTATAGGCTACTTTGACCCATAGGAGACGTGCTCACTGCAATACAGTCACACATGCAACAGCACATTGTAAGCAATACCACGCAGATAATCAGAGCGCTCCCTTGCTGAAAACTCCTGCACGACCTACAGGAGACACTCTTCTTTACTACCACAACTGCACCATCGATGGTGCACACTTGAGCTACACAACATAAATGATGGCTCTCCACACATCGTCAGTAGATCTTAGGAGGCACTACCTTGTCACATCAGTACAGGAAACCTTCATGGTTCAAGAGTGGACGCCCCTTCTGACTAACGAGGTACGTGGTCATCATGTAGCACCTAGTTGTAGTATCTGACGGCTTCTTTTTCTAGTGGGGGCCTCTGTCCCCATGCCCCTTGGAGCCCCTGCTATTTCTAGGATTCTAACACACAGGAGAACATGGACATGGGCAGGTTAGCACCTAGGAGTCACCGTTATCTACCTGTACCATTTAGACAGGGTTGCCATTATTGCATTTGCCGTTCATGCATTGCCATTAATGAATTGTCCTTGCTACTTCGCCTTCATGATGTGCTACCTATAATAACATGAAATGTTTTTTTGTATTCTCACATTGTTTCACTTGAGGTGTTTTAATTCCTACACTCCAACTACCAACTGCTGTTTTGAGGCACTATTAACTTATAAAAGAAGGTATAATTGGTGCCAACTAACTATGCCTACTTTTTAAAATTATTTTTTCCCCTGAGTTTGTCACCATTTTGTTCTCCCAGTCTCCCAACCCATTGATTGGGGTTGCCGCACCCACACTCTTCCAGAGGCTAAGAAGCAAACTGTGAGTGGCTGCCTTCACAGCTGATGCCAAAACTGCTCTGTGATCTAGCAGTAGTGGTGGTGGTGGTGGTGGGGGGAGACACAAATGCCGGGTGTCCCACAGGAGGCAGCATGATGCAGTGGTAGCATGTTTCTAAGCCAGCCTGACTGTGCTTATGTTTTTGTAACTAATATTTAAAAGTAAGAAAGAAATAAATGCCCTAGCTGGGGTTTGAACCCAGATTTACTCCTGAACAGGAGGGGGCATGAAGGGGCAATGGGCATGCATTAAGGAGTCCACTGTCAGGATAACCAATCAATGTGTGAGGGTGAAGAATAACAGCAAGAGAAGGAGAAATCCACTCTGGCTTTCTAAGGTGGTGGCAGATAAAATCAGGGCCAAGAGGGTAGCCTTCCAAAAATACAAGGAGACGTAAGAGAACGGGGACAGAGAAGAGTACCAAAAATGTCAGAGAGAAGCAGGGGCAGCGGTGAGAAGTACTAAAGCACAGACAGAAGAAAGGCTAGCACAATCTGTGAGGAAAGGGGACAAGACATTCTTTTGGTACATCAGTGAGAAGAGGAAGTCCAGATGTAGTTTAGTCAGACTCAAAGGGGACAATGAAGAGAGGGTAGAAGGGGACCTAGGGAGGGCCACAATCTTTAACAGGTACTTCTGCTCGGTCTTTACTAGACAGGGAGCGGGGCAGGGACTACAATTGGAAAACAGATGTGCAGAGGGGGAAGAATTGAGATTCACAACATTTACAGAACAGAGGGTCCTTAGAGGAACTTACAAAACTGAAGGTGGACAAAGCAATGGGGCCAGACGAGTACATCTAAGGATCCTAAAGGAACTGAGGATGGAGCTGGCAGCAGCTTTGGCAGCCCTGTTCAGCAAGTCGTTGAATACGGGGGTGGTCCCGCAGGACTGAAAAAGGGCAAATGTAGTCACTCTTCACAAGAATGGTAGCAAGGAGGACATGGAACTACAGGCCAGTGAGTCTCACCTCAGTAGTGGGGAAGATCATGGAGACACTGCTTAAGGAATGTATTTTGGATCACCTTGTATTCTTTGGAATGCAGGATCCAAGACAGCATGTATTCATGGTGGAAAGGTCCTGTCATACAAATCTGATAGATTTCTTTGACTGGGTGACCAAGGTGGTAGACCAGGGAGGGCCGGTGGATACTGCCTACCTTAATTTCAACAAGGCCTTCGACACAGTCCTGCATAGAAGGCTGGTAAACAAGCTAAGTGTAGGGTTGGGACGCAGGGTGGTGAACTGGGTCAGAAATTGGTTAGTGGACAGAAGGCAAAGGGTGGTGGTAAATGGCACACAGTCAGAAGAAATGGGAGCCACTAGTGGGGTGCCACAAGGGTCAGTCCTGGGATCAGTCCTCTTCAATATCATCACAGCAGTCATAGCAGAAGGGCTAAAGGGAAAGGTATACCTGTTTGCAGATGACACCAATATCTGCAACAGAGCAGATGCTCCACAGGGGCATAGAGAGAATGAAAAGATACCTGGAAAAGCTGGAGAAATGGTCTGTGGTATGGCAGTTAAGGTTTAACATGAAGAAGTGCAAGATCAGGCACATGGGGAACATAAACCCTGGGGGGAGCTGCATGTTGGGGGATGAGTTGTTGATGGTCACTAGGGAGAAGAGGGATTTGGGAGTCATTATATCTGATGACCTGAAATCCACCAAACAGACTGCAAAAGCAGTTGGGAGGGCTAGTGGGATGTTATCGTGTATAGGAAGGGGTATTATAAGCCGTAGGAGGGAGGTGGTGATCCCACTGTACAAGACATTGGTTAGGCCTTACCTAGAGTAGTGCACGCAGTTCTGGAGGCCACACCTGCATAAGGATATCGACAGGGTGGAAACATTACAGAGGAGGGAATCTAAGAGGGTGCAGGGTCTGCATGACAAGGCTTATGGGGATAGACTTAAGGACCTCAAGTATGTACACATTGGAACAGAGACGGGAAAGGGGACATGATTAAGACTTTCAAATATCTTAAGGGCATAAAGGTGGAAGAGGATAGCATCTTCCAGTATAAAAAGTACAATTGAACTAGAGGTCATGACATGAAATTTGAGGGGGGAGGGGTTGCATAAGGGGTAACGCAAGAAAGTTCTTTTTTCCAGAGAGGGTGGTGGATGCGTGGAACACCATGCCTCAGGAGGTGGTGGGAGCACTTATAGTGGAGGGATTCAAGAGGGCATGGGATAGGCACATGGCAATCATACATATGAAGGGGGCATAGCTGAGGCCGCAGAACTGGTAGAGGCAGTGGAAGCAAATTGGTAGAGTGGGTAGAATGGATGGGCCTTGCGGCCCTTTTCTGCTGTCAACTTCAATGTTTCTATGCTTCTCTTACCAGTTGCACTACTAGGACAACTAGAAAGCTAGTACTCCCACAAACGCTCACCTTTCTAAATGCATAACTAAGAGCTACAGTACAGACACTGGATTTACATCCTATTTCAAAAGGTGTAATGTGCATATATATGAAATACAGTTTAGAAGTAAGAATTAAATAAGTGCCCGACCGGGGTTTAAACCCATGCCTTCTTGGAATACTATTCCACTGCTCTAACTGGTTGGGATACTAGGAATATTTATTCTAGCTTAATTTGCATTTAAAATAATATTTTTAATCTTATTTTATACTTACCCTATTCTCTTTTTCTATTTTTAGAGAGAGACTGTATCATTATCCTGTACTATGGTTTACCCTCTGTTATTGTTCTATCGTTGATCATACTTCAGCTCCTATACTGCCAACGGTGTGGAAAGGAGGTATGGTTTCCATAGAGTTAAACTGAAACGTCAAATACAGCAACTATTTCAACTGGAAAAACTACAACTTTATTAGCGCTCATACCACATGACTGTTATGCTGGTACGCTAACACTATGACATGATCTGTATTGTATGGCATCCATGCAGTGCCTTTGAAGACCACTTTGAATTGCCCTAATACACGTTCCTAAAAAATCTTTAGAAATTTCTTTTCTTGTTGTTACAGCTGGTGTATGCAGCTCATTCCCATCTGCAATGTTCCCGCCACAGTCATCTGTGGAGCCATCACTGCTGCAAGCCAGTGTTAATGAATGATTCAAACCGTGGGCACCATGTCACAGGTTCCAGAATTGTCCCTGGATGGGGCTGAAGTGCAGCAACTGGGAACAGGCTGTGTACACCAACTGTATGGTGAAAGAAAAAAATGTCTCCTGCATATATAATAATCAGACATAACTTTTTGTAGTCGATGCGCAATTAAAAATTGATGAACATAAAAATAGGACATAAGGGTATCCCATTATATGGATGAAGCAAATTGAGCAACTCAAATATGAGTGACTCCATCTGCGTGCCTGAAGGAGTAGCGAATGGGTTGGGAGAGCGAGGGCAGGGAATAGTGAGTGCAGAGTGATGGAATAGTGAGGGTGAATGACAGGAGAAATTGAATAGTGCTGTAGGTTATAAGTAGGAGTGCAGCCTGCTGCTGCTGAGCTCGCCACCTGGTGTGATGGGTAGTCAGTGCCTGGAGTGGTGATGGTTCTGGGTTCAGGACTGCCTGCACGTAAATGCTTTTATGAATTGTGTTGGCTGTTAGACTTATTTTTTTGTTTTGCCTCCTGTGGTTCCCCGACTGTTGCCCCAGCCATGGTATCCCCCCTGCACACTGTAGCCCCCCTCCCATGTATTTCCCTGTCTCCCAGTGCCTGCCTCCCCCGAGTTGATGAAATGAATATGGGATGATATAACGTTCAGATATATCATCTCCCTATTGCACTGTATAGTGTCGTCGCTGTGTTGCTGTACGGTGTGGTGGTTGCAGAGCTGATATTACGTTCGGTGAAATGTACTCGATGTTATGCAATTTGCCATTCTAAAGTCACTGTTATGACATGGAACCGGATAGAAGAAAGCTTGTCACTCATTGGAACCCCCCCACACACACACATACACTCACACCTTTCAGTGTTAATACCTTGCTACATCTGCTCCTTGTAAACACATTTTTTTTAATGTCTTATTCCCTCCGGTCACATCCTGCGGGGCCTCTCTCAGGCATCCTGGCCTGATCCTGCCTGCCTGAGGTCTCCCCATCCCGAGCCTCCTCTCTCCCCCCCATCTCCTGCAGGCAGTACCCCCCGGCTTGGCACCTCCAGGGTGGGCGGCCCCTCCTCTTGGGCGCTCTCTTATAGAATGGCCTAGCTGCAGGTGAGGGCCTGGGTGAGGAACTGGAAGGCCGGGTGGGTGAGATTCGGCGGTGGGCATGGAAGCCAGGTGCCGTCACCTACCCTGCAGAGCTGGTTGTTTCCTTGTTCTGTTGTGCTTCTCCCCCCCCCCAAGCATGGCATGTAATGACGCCATGGCGCATGGCAACCTGCCGGCATCTGCCACACTCCTCCACATCTTTTTGTCTGCTTTCTGCAGCGCCCCTGATCTCCACCGGGGGGTCACTGGGATGCTGGACAACCCTGTAACCCTCACCCTGAGAGAGGAGAGCAGTCCGTCAGACACTCAATCCTCTCCTTCCCCTGCCAACCCCCAGCGCCCGAGCTCACTGCCAAACTCAGGTTGCTGGCATAGCGTGAGGTGTGGCATCCAGCGACTCAATGTAAATACATTTAAAAGGCTTTGCCTGTGGTTCAATGGGGTGGAGCAACCAGCCACACCCCCTGCCTGAGATATAAGCCTTCCAGCTTCTCCTTGAAGCATTTTTTCTTTGCTGACCAGATGCTCTGTCGGTCTGTCTTCTCCCTTGGGGCCTGCTGAGGCTTATTGTCCCCCCCCCCCAGCATTGCTTGTGCTTTGGACTCTGCTTGGTTTGTGCTGGCCTCTGTTCATTGTGTTTCTCCTGCTTTGGTTAATATTTGTTGCCTCCAGCTGCTGCATGCTTCTTTGTGTTGCTTGTTTTTCTGTTCTCCTGTGTTTGCATTTTTTGTTTTGTGTTTTCTTTTTGGGGGCTTTCTAGTTTTCCTAGCTTCCTGCTGCCCTTTGTTTGTATTGTGCTAATCCTGTGCCTGTGCTCTCTGGCTCCCATTTACTCACCAGATTTTTCAAATCCTCAGTTCACTACATTGTTATCTGTATGCTTCAGCTCAGCCTCTTGCTTCCCTGCCTAGCAATCCTCAGTTTTCCTGCAATTGTTATTGTATGCTTCAGCTCACACTGCTGTTTCCCTGCTGTCTCCTGTGCTTCCACTGATGTGCTGTCATCAGGTAGATGCAATTAGGGCAACGCAATCAGGAATCGCAACCAGTTCACCTGTCACAGTGGAAAACTGGTTGTAAGAGTGCCCTGCAGGTAGAGTGCCGCATGGGTGTTGTGCCACCTCCCTGATAAACTTCTGTTGTGGAGGTGATTATATAACTTTCGGGGTGTGCGGAGGGCTTTACCACAGACGTATCCTGGTGTGCTCTGTGCACTCAGGGTCGGGCAGCACAATGCCTGGTACTGCGATAGTGGTCGGCATTGTGCTGTCGCCCTAATGTAAGGCGACATTTTTCATGTCGAACCGTATACGGTGCACTGCTTCTACCTTAATTGTTTGCATCTGGTCCAGGCTCATACTGCTCAGCTAGCTGCCACTCTCTGTTCTACAGCTCTGCTCTTAATTCACTCAGTACTAGCTCCGCTCAGACAAATGCTGCATTGCTGTACTGAAACTTTCAGCTATACATCATCTGCCTGGTCTTATGGTGCTCTGCTTATGGTTCCCTGTTATTCCTACAGCATAGGACTGTGGTGTCTCAGAGGTGCATCATGGCTCTGTGTAGCAGGAGCATGCTTTACGTAAGTTAAATGAATCACCCTACTCCTTTGCTGCTCCTTGCCTACAAGGCTTTTCAGTTATTCATGCATACATATATTTATGTGTACCTTGCAGTTTACATGGCTTTCCAGAAATCCATGCATGCTTGCCTCGCGGCTGTCTGTGTTGTTGCCGCTCACCCTGCCACTGTCTGCGCTGTTGCAGCTCACCCTGCAATGGTCTGCTCTGTTGTCCATTACTGCCCGCCCCACAGCTGTCTGTACTGTTGCTGCTCACCCCCAGCTGCCTGTGCTGGTGTACTTTGTCCCATGGCTGTCAGTGTAGCTGCCGCTCCCCCCGTGGCTGTCTGTGCTTTTGCCGCTTACCCTGCAACTGTCTGTGCTGTTGCCACTCACCCTACAGCTGTCTGTGCTGTTGCCACTTGCCTGCTGGCTGTCTGCTGTCTGTGCTGTTGCCGCTTACCCCACAGCCATTTCCTGTTACCACTTGCCCCATGGCTGTCTGTGCTGTTACCACTCACCCTGCTGCCATCTGTGCTGTTGCCACTTGCCATGCAGCTCTGTGCTTTTCCCCTTGCCACTTACCCCGCCACTGTCTGTGTTCCCTCCTGTTGCTGCTCACCCATGGCTGTCTTTGTTTTCTCCATTGCCACTCATCTTGTGGCTGTCTGTGTTCCCTCCCATTTCATCTCACCCTGCAGCTGCCTGTTTTCCCTCCAGTTGCTGCTCGCCCCATGGCTGTCTGTGTTTCCTCCCTTACAACTCTCTCCATGGCTGTCTATGTTTTCTCCCTTGCCGCTCATCTAGCAGCTGCCTGTGTTCCCTCCTGTTGCCGCTTGTCTCATGTCTGTCTGTGCTCCCCTTGCCACTTGTCCCATTGCTGTCCATTCTCCCTTCCCTTGCTGCTCACCCCACGCTCTCTGCTGTCTCCCCCTTCCTCATTCCCTCATCCTTGTTTCTCCTCTACATTTTTGGGGGGTTTCTCCTGTTGCTGTGTACTGTCTTGCTCTATTTCTGTTGGTTTAGTGGTGGCCTGTGAATCTACCAGCGTTGGTCCCATGATTCATATTGTTTGTCCAAAACCCTTGTTTCATATTGTCAATGCTGTCCCATCTGACGTACTGTCCACCATCACTAAATAGACATCCAAAGCCTGGAGGGAACATGACATAGGCATTGGATCCCTAGAGATTTCCTCCTCAAAGGGGGCTTTTCCTCTCCTCCATTCCAAATGTCATAATACATAGTTAGATTTTCATAGCATATTCCCTATCAGACTTAGGTAGGTTTCCGCTGTTGGATGGAGATGGATGGTGGCCCTGCTTGCCATGCATTCCCTCTCTCCTTAGGCCACTATCTGTTACCCGTTGTGTCCTGCTGACCTATGTCAAGGTCCTAAATACACAATATCTGCTTGACCTACATGAAGGTCCTCATCACATGCTCTTACTCGTTTACTTTCTGGAATGCTTTCTTCTTTACACTTCTTTTGGGGCTTCTTCTTAAGGTACCTTTAGCCAAGGGAATCATTCCTAAGGCACCTCTAGTGGTGAAACCCTTCTTTAGGGTTCCTTGACTGCGATACCCCTACAGGGTGGTATTCCCTGAAGATACAGAGGTGAACAGCCACAAAGGTTTATCAAGTTGCACAAGCATAACACTACAGTAAGTTGCATAAGCCCATTGAATTGAAAGGCTTTGCCTGTGGTTCAGTGGGGTGGAGCACCCAGCCACATCCCCTGCCTGTGCTATAAAAGGCAGCCCTTCCAGCTTCTGCCTGAAGCATTTTTTCTTTGCCCCACCATCTTCCCCTCCAGCAGCACACCTCTCTGTGTGGGGTTTCTTCCTAGGATATCTTTAGCCAAGAGAATAATTCCCATGCAACTCTAGGGGTAGAGCCCTCCTCTAGTGTTCCTTGACTTCGGTACCCTTTACAGGGTGGTATTCCCCCTGGACAGAGGTGAATGGCCACAAAGGTTTATCAAGTTAATCAAGTATAACACTACACTGAGTTGCGTAAGCTCATTGAAACAATATCTAGTTCTTTCAAAAACATTTTTTTTTCTTTCTGAGTTTACTGCGGCACATTACTTGAATGGGAGTACAATTCCTACCACTCTCTGTGAGATATGGTACTTCCTCTAATCTCCCCTGATTATTTCTCCCTATAGTTGCTTGTTACAACCCTTATAAATAGTTTTATTTACTTGTTGATATTGTCCCAAATTAACGAAAACCACTTTCCCAATTTTGCTTGATGACAATCTGCACTTTTCTTCAGTTTAAAAATATTTTCAAAAGAAGTTATCTTTTTAAACAAGCAACATACATTGTTTATTTGACAGTATTGGATTTTGGTGACTGTCTACCAAAATGGAGGCTTTTTTCTCACGTAATCCTTTGAAAAAAATCTTTTTAGAATAACGACCACCTAAATAAAATTTGAAGCTCTATTTTCCAGTGAGTGTTGCCCTAGATACATAATTAGTTCAAGTTCAAGTTTATTGCAGGAAAGACTCAGTTGAGCAAGCTCATTCACAAGGAGGTCCTGAGGCACATACACATGCAGTTCACAATTACATAGACAGGAGATATAAAATGTAGAACAACAAAGAAAAAAAATATATAATGCAAGAGGTATGCACAATAGAAGTCCTTATGCTATATATGCAGTACATTCCAGCTTTAACCTTGCCCTAAATTATGCAACACATTTCAGCTTAATAAGTAGAGGGCCAGTTGGTACCTAGGAAGTTGACTTGGCGATGGGGGCCTAGTAGCACCTACATATGTCTTTTAATTTAGAGATAGCTAGTGTTTTGTAAGAGTTAATTGATATGATGCTGGTTAGCTTCAGCATGGCTTGTAGTTGGTTCCAAATGTTTGGGAGGGTGTATGAGACAGCTGTTTGGCCAGCTGTGGTACGTGTTCTGGGAACATCTAGTAGGATAAGGTTGGATTTCCTTAGGGAGTAGGCGCTATGCGAGATGTGTATGAGAGATGGTAAATAGGCAGTTTGTGGAGTAGTAATTTGAGGGTCCAAATGCCAGCATGCAGGAGGCATCTGGTGGCAAGAGAGGTCCACCCAACTGCTGCATAAAGATCACAGTGGTGGGTCCTGTACGCAGAGTTTGTAATGAAGTGAAGAGCACGGTGATAGAGTACGTCCAGTTTAGATAGGCTCAAGGTTGGGGAGGAGATAAAGATAACGTCTCCGTAGTCAAGCAAAGGAAGGAATGTTGCTTGGACAAGTCTTTTGCGGGTTGCGAGAGAAAAGAGGGTCCTATTTCTAAAGAAGAAACCCAAGTGTGCTTTAAGCCTCTTTGATAGATCCTCGATGTGGTCGTTGAAGGAAAGCTTGTTGTCTATCCACATATCTAGATATTTAAATTTAGGTATGACTTCCAAGGGTTTACCTTGGGAGGTAACTATGAAGTTTTTAGGTGGGGTAGGTAGGGGCACCAGACAAGGCAAGTCTTGAGAAAATCATTGTCTTGGTTTTTTTGGCATTTAAGAGAAGCTTGGCATTGATAAGGTTGCTTTCTAACTGGATAAAGTCAGCTTGGAGTGCTTCCCTGACTTCAGTTAAGGACGAGCCTGATACGTACAAAACTGTATCATCCACAAAGAAATGTATGCTAGAGTTCTTATGTGGGAGTCAAGGTTGTTGATGTACAAGGAAAAAAGGACTGGTCCTAGGATGGAGCCTTGAGGGACTCCTCTGGCAATTGGAAGGGGGTATATAGTAGGCCATCAGCTTTGACTTTTTGTATACTTCCTGTGAGATAACTGTTAAACCACTGTAAGGTAAGTGGAGTGGCACCTATGTAGGCAAGACAGGTGATTAGGAGGTGATGGTCTACAGTGTTGAAGGCTTTACTGAAGTCTAGAAGGACTGCACCAGTAACCTTCTTGGTGTCCATAGCATGGATCCAGTCATTAGAGACTTTAGCCAAGGCTGAGATGGTACTGTGCTTCGACCTGAAGCCAGATTGGGCTGGGTTTAGGACTGAGTGTGCTTTGAGGTGATTTTTTAGTTGGTTGTATATAAGTTTTTCCAGCACTTTGGAGAGAACGGGCAAGATAGAGATAGGACTGTAGTTGTTTAAGTCACAAGGAACTCCTGATTTGAAGAGAGGAAGAATATGGGCAGATTTCCAGCAGGATGGAACAGTGGCTGTGGTAATAGAGAGGTTGAAGATGTGAAGGATGGGGGCTGTGATCTGGGCATAGCCTAACCGCAAGAAAAATTATTCAAGGCCATCGTCCCCTGCACTTTTCTTGGTGTCAAGGCTAAGAATTATGTCTTCAACTTCTTTGTAGTTAAACAGGCACAACTGGAAGGGATGAGGTGGAGTAGCATGTGTAGTATCTGGGCTAGTGTTGCTATTCACTCGGCTAGCGTATGGGGAGGAGTCGAATGCCAACCCGGTAGTGGCAAAGTGAAGGTTAAGTTCTTCGAGGAGTCGCAGTTTATTTTCAACCATCCCGTCCTTAGCCAGAATCTTGGTGGGAAGGGAGGAAGCAGCAGGATGGCCTTCAATGGATCTCAGTGTCTTCCAGATTTTTTGAGAGTTCCTTTTGGCCTGCTCCAGAGTGGAGATGTAGAAGTTTGGTTTAGTAGCACATGCACTTTTAACACAGGCATTTCTGGCAGTTCTAAATGCCTGCCAGTCTGCCGGATCCTTTGTGTGCCTGGCCCTAGCCCATAGCTTGTCTCTATTGGTAAGTGCAGATTTGAGCTCTTGGGTGAACCATGGATGTGAGATTTTCTGCACCCTCATTTTAATAAGAGGAGCATGCTTGTTAATTAGGGTGGTGAGGTTGTCATTTAGGACAGAGATGGCGGCATCAGCAGATTTGGCAAGATATAGGTCTTGCCACCTAATCGTAGCTAGATCGGTTAGGAAGTTTAGTGAGTTGAATTTACGGAACGAGTGTTTGATTCTGAATTTAGGGTGCTGCTGGGTTTTAGATTGGAATCTTGTACATACAACGATACTGTGGTTGCTTATGTCATTATGGAAAACTGCAGAATGTGAGAAGTTCAATGTTTGGTGAATAGAATGGTGCTTGTATATACTTACGAACGTTTGGACTTTCTCTGTTCCCACCCTTGGTAGATTAAGCTTGGTAGCTGTAGGGAATAGAAGGCCCAGCATCAAGGGTGAGCAGAGTGCTGGAGAAGGACAAGGAGGATGGTGGGTGTTTCAAAATGTGCTAAGCATGAGCTGCTGGGAGAAGCTGGTTTATATTTTTGATATGTGGGAGGAGCTATTCCCCCACATTGAATCTCAGGCTTTAGCCCTCCCATTCAAAGTTTGGTGAATAGAACAGTACTTGTGCATACTTATGAACTTTTGGCCTTTCTCTATTCTGACCCTTGGTAAATTAAGATGGGTAGCTGTAGGGAATAGAGGGCCCAAAAAGATTACCTCTTCCAACTCATGAAGAGTGTGACCAGTAGCATGCAGGAGAGGACCTCCCCCCGTGGAGGAAACCTCTGAGGACCCATAGCTACTGAGTGACCTTCCCATCCCCTGGGAAACCTAAAAGGAGATGATCCTAAACACCTGCACTGATTTCTTATTCTGGTTTAGGATGTAGTGTTCACAGTGTGACGAAGTCCATTTTCCCTGAGTCTTTGACGATGCGTGCAGGAAGGTCAATTCTGGAGGCTGAAGAAACAGATCCAGTCCTGATGAATGTCGAGATGATTGATATAGATTAAATCCAACTGTTGATGGAAGGTTTTGATCATGATCCAAGAGCTGTCTGAGGTATTAGGTGATAGCAGTGTTGGGTAAGTTACTTTTTCTATTACTTTCTATTTATTTTAGAAACTTGATCCAGGAAGCTCTGTGCAGTCACTAGCAAGGATGGAGAAGTACTAGAAAAAGTAGTACACCTCGACAGTTACAGTTAATTATTTCTTTTTATTCAAAAACAATTCAAAAATAATAAAAGATATAACAGATGACATTTATTTGAAAGTAACAGGTTAGTTACTAGTTACTTTCAAATAAATGTAATCAGTTACAGTTATGTATTACTTTTGTATAAAAAGACATAAGTAATTGTAACTGTAAGGTGTACTACTTTTTCCAGTACTTCTCCATCCTTGCTAGTGACTGCACAGAGCTTTCTGGAACAAGTTTTCAAAAGTAATAGAAAGTAATAGAAAAAGTAACTTACCCAACACTGGATGATAGTTTATCGGTTTACCTATGCCGAGTCGACAACAGTGTTGTCGATGTTTGGCAGAAGCGATACCTCGATGTCGACAGGTGAACTTTCACCGTCCAACATCGGTGTAGCTTTACCTGGCCAGCCCATTGAACCTCTACGCGGGCATGCCCCCCAATTATTGATTATTATTATTCTGGAGTTGGAGTTGTTTGGGGAGCACACAGTAAAAGGGTGAACTGCCACACTCAGGTCCCTTACAGCGACAGTCCCGAATCCTGTTGAGATTGTCGCTTTGGGGGATTTTGCCATGCGGGTTTCGCCGTATGGCCGGCATACCTAGTTTATCAGAGATGCACAGAGGAAGCGATGGAATCTGAGCATGAGGAAGAGCACACGTTTGTCCAGATGAGCTGCCAGATTCCAGTAATCACAAGATGGATACTAGGTTATGTGAACTCTTTAATATAATTTGTCAGATTTTGAGGAAGGTAACGGCAGGATCGAATGGTCGGCCCCTTTAGTAAAACGGTGATTTTATGAATATTGGCAAGGTTCTCAGTACTGCTTAAGGATGATGAGATAGAGAATCATGGATGCAGAAATCCAAAGAAGGCTAAACAATTGATGGAAGAAACCATGGTGTGCAAGGCAGAGTCCAATGGATTCACGTTTAGTAGATTCACTATGTTTCATTCTGGTAGCATCTTATAGGTAGATGACAAGGAGGTTAAGCAATTGAAGATTTTGGATACCAAGTTGACTGGAGTAACTGGAGGATTGGTAAATGATGAAGACAAGAATGGAGTAGATTGTAAGAATAGTAACTGGACATCTGATAGATATAGCTTAATTGTTCTGCATGATAGTTTCAAGGCTTAATGTCACATTAGAAATGCTAGCATGGCTTACATGAACAAATAGTTAGGAAAGACTGCAATGAGCATACGAGGGATACATTTCAGATTGTAGTATAATTAACTCAGTGACATGAGCCAGAATGGCCCACGTGGAGTTTATTGCTGGTGCATAAATTCCAACATGTTGAGGGAAAGCTAGATAAAGGAGGAGTCTTAACTGAGTCTGATGGCTGATAAGGGAATGAAAGGTTTGATACTGGAAACGGTAATGGTATAATGTATTGACTGAGTCATTTTCAATAGTCTGATGTGGAACTGTAAAGGTGTGGAATTGTGGTAAAGAAATAATGAGGTCAGTTGTGCATGAGCGTCATGATGGAATGAAATGAAGACTTGCCTTTGGTGATGGTATATACTATTGATTGAGTATAAGGAAGATAGATGTTGTCTGATGATATCAAAGAACCCTGAGGAAGATAACTGTTATGACTGGGTACATCTTGCAAGGAAGATGTAGATGACTTTGTGAAGCATTGAAATGCCTGGAGGCTCAGGAGCCATGATTCAGGATTGCATAAAGATAGCAGGATAGCCATGCAATGGAGATATAATGGTACATATTCTGAGATGCTAGACAGAAGAAAGGTCTTTGAAGAGCATCCGACAGCTATTTCATGATGGTAAGAGTGGAACAACATGATCAAATCTGAGTTGCAACTGCAGAGAATTGGATAGGATGGTATCAGTTGAATATGATGGTGCCAGTGCCAATGGGTAGGACATAAAGGAACTAGCTCAAGGAATTATGGTTTTATGCAGATGAGGTGTCCCAGGATGGAAGTAAATTCATATTTCCTATGCAAGAGAATCAGTTCAAAGAGCACTCAAGTAAAGCTTGTATACTGGGGAGTATATCAGGAGGTAATGGTTTCCATGCAGTCTGAATCCAATCAGATGTCTGTGGACTGATCTTGTGGAGCTGACTGGGCGATAAAAGCTTCTGGACAGTTTGAATCAAAGATGCAGAGGAATTAGCTTGTGGAGAATATTAGAGATAATGATGCTTCAGACTGTCTGGATCTGAAGAAGTAGAGCAGTTCAAGGAATGTCTCTAGACCAGGGTTTTCCTTTTTAGTGACATACTGATAGATCATGGAGTACTGGTCAGGAACCGTAATGCCAGCTGCAGCAGGAGAATAAGGCAGTGCAATCGGGAGAAATAATCAAACAAATAGCTAATTGTTGGATGGCGGCAAACATGGAGAATGGCCCAAAAAAAGACAGGGAAGTGAACATGTCAAAGCCCAGAGCCACAGCAGTGGCAGAACAGAAAAGGCACCATGACATAACAGCAGTCCTTCCAAGAGAAGCCAAGGAAATGCAGCAGAACTCTCAGTGGGGGAAATCTAGGAAGCATCATTAGGGGTGGAAGATGTCCAGGATATGACAAGCAGACAGGGAGAATGTAACGGCCCAAAAATGTCCTGGGAGCGACACCATGATGACTGATCCAATAGCAAGGAATAGCAGGTGGTGAACAGGTTCCAGGAGAAATCCATCCAGACAGCATAGTGGAAAAGAGGAACAATGACAGGGTCCATCATAGCAGACTGAAGAGGATGATGGTGGAGGCAGGAGGTAAGCACCAAGATGCCAGGGGGTCCAAATGGCAAAGGGGTATCCCAAGTACTTGCGAAACTGTCATCATGGAATCAATCAATCAGTCAATCAATCAGTCAGTCTTTATTTAATCTGGTGAAAACATCTTTGGGCAAAACTCATTTTCAAGATGGCCCTGGTCATAGGTACAAAACATATGAACACATGAGGTAACAACAACATGATACGTATAACATTGTCATAGTAAACAGAGTTTGTGCAGCAATTAATGACTCAAGGATAGGCATTATTACTCAAAAAAAAAACCATGACTTATGATAGGGTGCTGGAGTAGGAGGAAAGGAGGAGAGATTGCATAAGAAAGGTGACAATAGGTGAGAAGTGGAAGTTACGAGAGGATAGCAGAAACGTAGAGATGTAGTCAGTACCTCAAGTCGTACAGTAACAGTTTTCTGGCATGGTCCGAGTGAGCAAGGTTTTGAAGGAGGCCAGTTTTATTGGGATCGCTATTTTAAGTGTTTTCTGTAATTTGTTCCACAAAGTGGAGAGGGAGTGGCTTATGCTGATTTTTCCAAAGCGAGAACATACATTGGGAATAACTAAAGATATATAAGATAAGCTTCTTAGTTCATAGCTTCTGGGGGGAACACATAGGCAGACAGTCAGAGATATATTGGGGTAGTTTCTTTATAATGGCATGGTAAATCCAGATGATTGCATTTCTAGGATGTCTGTAGCTGAGGGAGGTCCATCCAACGAGCACATATAAGGAGCAGTGATGAGTAGAGTAAGGTGCTCCTGTAATGAAATGTAGTGCTCAATGGTATAAGATGTCAAGCTTTTTTAACGCTGCACAAGTGCCTTGTCCATAAAGGATATCCGCATAATCCAGTAAGGGGAGAAAGGTTGACTGCACGAGTCTGGTTTTAGCTTCAACTGTTAGTAAGTGCTTTATCTGGAAAGATATACCAAGTCTCTGCTTAAGCTTTTTAGTTAGTTCTTCTATATGATATGAGAAGGATATTTTGTGGTCAATCCACACACCCAAATGTTTAAATGTGGTCACTAATTCGATAGGTTCACCAAAGAAGGTGGTGATCTGGGGTAATGTTCCCAAAGGAGCAGCGAGGTGTTTTGGTGTTGGGTGAGAAAAGCATTGATTTTGTTTTTTAGCAGTTAGCAGAAGCTTAAGTTGCAGCAAGTTTTTCTGAAGATGGTTGAACTCGAGTCGGAGGTCAAAACGAGATTTTTCAATGGATGGCCTGGAAATATTCAACACGGTATCGTCGTCGAAGAGGTGGAAATTGGCTGACTGAATTCCATCATGGATATTATTAATATACAGTGTGAACAGTAGTGGGATCAGAATTTATCCCCGGGGTATGCCTCTCGGTAAGGTTTTCAGGTGGAAGAAGTCTCCTTCTGCTTTGATCTGTTGACAGTGGCCAATGAGGTAACAGCCAAACTATTTAAGGGCCATGCTATCAAGTCTGGCATTCTGGAGTACGTCTAAAAGCAGGGCATGGTCGACAGTGTCAAACGCCTTGCTTAGATCCAGGAACAAGGCACACACGTAAAGTTTGTTGTTCAAGGCATTAAGCCCATTAAGAGACTTTAGCAAGTGCAGAAACCGTACTGTGGCAGGGTCTTAAACCTGACTGAGCTGGTGTGAGTAGATTATGGAAATTTAGGTGATCCATAATCTGTTGGTTAACTAGTTTTATTAGCACTTTAGGAAGGGTGGAAAGAAGGGAGATGGGCCTATAGTTATTAAGATCACTAGGATCACCTGATTTGAAGAGGGGACAGCATGGGCTGTTTTCTATATTGTAGAAAGGGTTCCTTGAGTAAGGGAGAGGTTAAAAAGATGAGTAATTGGTGCAGCCAAAATGTGGTAGCTTATTTTTAAGAAGTATGGGTCAATAGAATCTGTTCCTGCACTCTTACGAGTATCTAGTTTGAGGAGCAGGTTTTCCATCTGTTTAAAGTGATCGGGTTTAAGGAGAAGAACGGTTTGGCCTAAGGAGGGTCGGGATGGCAGAGGCTTTGTCCTGCCCACATACTGTAGCTGATCTCGCAGATTGCTGGCTGGTGAGGAATCAAAAGCCAGGCCCACTGTAGCAAAATGGTTATTTAAGAAGTTTAGGATTTCATGTTTGTCTGTATTTGAGGAATTCCCTGCTGTGATTTTTGCAGGTAGGGAGTTAGAGGACCTATGCCCCTCGACTTCTTTGAGGTCCTCCAGAATTTGGAGGAACAGTTGGTGGATGCATCTAGTTTGTTGTTATAGTAACTAGTCTTGGCAGCTCTGACGCATTTTGTACACAGGTTTTTGGCTGTCCTGAGAGCAGTCCAATCAGAAGGCAGTTTAGTTTTGCAGGCCTTGTTCCACAAGGCATC
This sequence comes from Neoceratodus forsteri, assembly GCA_016271365.2. Taxonomy (NCBI): domain Eukaryota; kingdom Metazoa; phylum Chordata; order Ceratodontiformes; family Ceratodontidae; genus Neoceratodus; species Neoceratodus forsteri. The sequence goes on from CM028138.1 coordinate 535,263,304, forward strand.
CCTATGGAGTAGAGCTGACTTAAGGCTAGTGGAAAACCATGGGCAAGAAATGTTCTTTGTTCATATTTTTACAAGAGGAGCATGTTGGTTGATCGCATCTATGAAGATCTTATGGAAGACATTATAGGCTTCATTGATGGTGGGGGCAAGGTAGAAGTCTTGCCAATGAGAGTATTGTAAATCAGACAGGAAGGCATAAATGTCGAAATTGTAATGATTCCTTTTGAATCTGTATCTGAAAGTTGATATGGGCTTGGGTAGGGATCTAACACAGGCTATGGTTTAATGATTGCTGAGATCATTGAAAAAAACACCTGAATGGGTGAACAGGTGTGGTTTGTTTACTAGAATGATATCAAGTAACAAACTGTTAGCTGGAATGGAGTCACACATGCTGCCCAAGTGATTTTTTGCATTTGGGCAGGTAGGTTCCAAGATAAGTTGAGAGAAGCTAAAGGTGTCGCAGAATTCTCTAAGGGGTTTGGAGCAAGGAGAGGGAGACAGTCTAGGTTGAGGTCACCCATGAATACAATTTCTGATGGCAATGTATCGAGCAAGGTGCTCAAGTGGTTTAATACCTTGAGTCCGACTGAAGCGGGTCTGTACCACCCTATGACAAGGAGAGATTGAGCAAGAGATAGTTGAAGCCATATGGTGAGACTCTCAAACTCCTTGGGCTCAGAGGTGGAGTTTATAATGAAGGCCACGTATTTATCCTGTATGTAGATGGCTACTCCTCCCCCTCTGGCCTTCCTAAAGACCTTATAAGAGGGAACATTTACTTCATTGACCTGTATGGAAGGTTTTAGCCAGGACTCGGTGATGACAAGCACATCAGGGGCGGTGTGGTTAAGCCAGATCTGGATGGAATCAAATTTTTTTGTGAGATTGCTGGCATTAATGTGGAGGAGACTCATCCCCTTTAAACCTACTATACTAGAGGGAGCAGAGATTGGGGAAAGAGGACCTGGGTTTAGTTTGATGTTGCCTGAGCAAAATAGGAAGATCAGCAGGATCTTTTTAAGGGTATTGAGCAGTCTATCCTGTCCCCTTTTGTAGTTGTGGTCATGTGTGGCTGAGGTGTCAGTAGATTGGGGTCTGATGTGCCCCAAGGTTGCAAGCAGGAGTGTCTGAGCCTTGAAGGTGATCAGCTGCTGTTTGTACAGTGGAGGAGGTGCTGGCAGAAATTTGAGTGCAAAGAGATTGGTGTAGCGCATGAATTACAAGGGGACTTGCTGAGAAGGTAGTAAATAGCTACAGGGAGGAATTATATGGGGGTGCAGGAAGAATCACCCCTGTAGGGGGTGGTCCATGAATTTTGCATATCATCAGTGCTTTGAGAATCAGCAGAAACAGGCCAACTAGGAGGCATTAATGGTGAGTGACAGATTTCATTTTCTGTTCTGACAATTGGCAGAGCATGCTCTGAGAAACTGGAATGGCTCCTAATGAATCAATTGGCAGTGTATCCTGACCTGGGTGTATCCTTCAATAAGGGTAGTGCGTGTAGAGTACTGCAGGAAGGGAGGAGAAAGTGTATTTAATAAAGGATGGAGTTGGGGGAGGGAGGGTGGGTGAGAAAAGCAAGAAGGAAAAGGCAAGAAATGGCCCAGAGAGCAGAAGCTGGTTCAAAGACCATATTTTTCAGTCTCAGAGGGCTTAAGAAGCCAAGCCCAGTGCTGGGCCAATCAGGGCAGAGCCTGAGGGGAAGCAATCAATTGCAGCTGCCTCAGATTGCTCTATGGCCAATGGGAACTCTGACTTGGAGTCTGGGTGAGCGTTCATACCTTGCTGTGAAGGGTAGCCAGTGCAGGCTTGAGGGAGACCTGGGAGGGCTGGAAGTGCTGCCGGCAGTCAGTTCTTGCAGCCAGGAAGGCGCTCGGCGGTAAGCCCGATCTGGGCTGGTCTGGATCTGGGGTTTGAGAAAAAAACAAGGTTAGAAATAGTTGCAGGAACTAAAGGGACAACAACAGCTGAATTGGAAGTGGGGAAAAAAGCTATCAGACTTCTCAGCTCTTTAACTAAATTGTAGGGCGGAGGTGAGAGGGCATGCTAACAATGGGAAGACTTAGGAGACAACTTAGACCAGACAGGGGGAGAGAGGTTTGTCAGTGAGGCACCAGCAGACCTTGGTCAGACTGGGAGGTGGGTTCTTCAGCAAGGTGCCAGCAAAGCTTGCCTAAATTTAAATTATTTATGGCACGGGGGGAGAGAGGGGGAGAGAGAGACAGAGAGAGAGAGAGACAGAGAGAGGGGCAGGAGGGAGAGAGACAGCAGAAGAAAAAGGAGAAAAAAATAAAAAATAAAAACACAGAAGAGTGTAATCACTTTAAAACACAATCAGTAGTAGCAGGCTAGCAGTCTATCCTACACTATTTGTACATCATGAGGGTAAATGTTGCAGTAAAGTATAACAGGGTATCAGACAGATTAAACATTTTCAGTTAGGCATAAATAAAACAAAAACAAGAAGAAAAAGAAAAAGGCAAAAAATGGCCCGGAGAGCAGAAGCTGGTTCAAAGACCATATTTTTCAGTCTTGGAGGGCTTAAGAAGCCAAGTCCAGTGCTGGACCAATCAGGGCAGAGCCTGAGGGGAAGCAACCAATTGCAGCTGCCTCAGGTTGCTCTACAGCCAATAGGAATTCTGGCTTGGAGTCTGGGTGAGCGTCCATACCTTGCTGTGAAGAGGAGCCGGTGCAGGCTTGAGGAAGACTTGGGAGGGCTGGAGGTGCTGCCGGTGGTCGGTTCTTGTGGCTGGGAAGGTGCTTGGAGGCAAGCCCACTCTGGTATGGTCTGGATCTTGCTGTGAAGGGGAGCCAGTGCAGGCTTGAGGGACACCTGGGGGGATGGAGGTGCTGCCAGCAGTCAGTTCTTGTGGCCGGGAAGGCACTCAGAGGCAAGCCTGCTCTGGGCTGGTCTGTATCTTGCTGTGAATGGGAGACAGTGCAGGCTTGAGGGAGACCCAGGAGGGCTGGAGGTGCTGCCGGTGGTTGGTTCTTTCAGCCGGGAAGGTGCTCAGAGGCAAGCCCACTCTGGGCTGGTCTGGATCTGCTGTGTAGGGGAGCTGGTGCAGCCTTGAGGGAGACACAGGAGGGCTGGAGGTGCTGCCGGTGGCCAGTTCTTGTGGCCAGGAAGGTGCTCGGAGGCAAGCCCACTCTGGGCTGGTCCAGATCTTGCTGTGAAGGGGAGCTGGTGCAGGCTTGAGGGAGACCCGGGAGGGCTGGAGGTGCTGCCAGCGGTCGATTCTTGTGGCCGGAAGGCGCTTGGAGGCAAGCCCACTCTGGGCTGGTCTGGATCTGGAATGGAGTCATACATGCTGCCCAAGTGATAAGCCAAGGCCATGGAGACAACACTGGTCAACCAAGGGGCAGAATGAAACAGCAACATCCAGATAAGCAGGAGCAACATGGTCAAAGACCCGATGTCGGCATGCAGTGGAAAACAGTACTGAGAACCAAGACCAGGCATCCTAGAAAATGGAGCCCCCCCCCCCCCGATGCAGAGTACTTACTGGGAGCTAGGACAAGGACAATGACAGTAAACGCAAACCAAAACAGCATCATAGAGGATCGCAGGATGGTAACTGAATAGACAAACAGAGTCATGGGGTCTTGAGTACCAGAGATCAGTGAAGAGTCCAGAGATGAGCAAGCAGGTAGGGTGTAGGATCCAGAACTGGATGAGGCTGAGGGGTGAGAACACCAATCTAGGGCATGAGTAGGAGCTGAGTAATGGACAATCTGGCAATTGAAGTGTGGCCATGAGGCGTGAAATGTCCAAACAGCAATAGAGTAGTCGAGTCCAAAGCCCATCGACATGCTGAATGAACTGAAGAAGAAGGCCAGGGAGACCTTATAGGATTGGTTGTGGAGCTTGGAGGCATACAATCAGAGATGAGGCCCATGTATGGGTCAGATGAAAATAGCAGACCTGAAGCATGGTCTGAGGGATCCACAGAACCCAGCTGGAGTGGAAGGCAATGATGCTGTTGGTAGAGAATGTACATGGTAGAAAACGCAGATGGATGATATTGACTCACAGCCCTGGCAAACAGGCAAGCCTACCTTCACCCAAAACCTAAGAAGGCAGAGCTGGGGACAGAGACTATTGAATAAAGATATAGGATTGATTGATACTAGAAACTGAAACCGAAGAGCAGGCTCCCATACACGGCAGACAGGACAAGCCCACCCTCAGTCAATACCACTACAGGCAGAGCTAGGGACAGAGACCATCAGAACCATGGTATAGGATGGACTGATGGCAGAAACTGGAAATGATGAACAGAACTCCCAACCTTGGTAGACAGGGCAGACCCACTTTCACTCAGTACTGTGCCAGGCAGAATTAAGGACAGAGACTGTCAGACTGGTGGTAGAGGCCAGAGGTGGCTATAAACAGGACTCCCATCCCCAGTGGACAGGGCAAGCCCTATTTCACTCAATACCTCAAAAGGCAGAGTTAGGGATGGAGTTTGTCAGACTGCTGGTGTGGGATGAGCAAGGAAAGGCAGCTGGTAGGAGCCAGTCATAATTAATAAGCAGGAAGAAGGGGATAATAGCAAGGAAGAGATGACAGGGAACAGCAGGCTTAGGACAACATTTACACAGCTGAAAGGGACGCAATATTAAACACACAGAAGGCATACAACACAAAAGCACTGGGAGGTCACATTAGGGTGTATATGGCTATAAGCTGCATATCAGAGGAGACGAGCACAATGCTAAACGTGGTGGTGTCTGAGTTAACAAAACATAAATAAAAACAACAGTTAAAGGAAAATACTAACAATATACATTGAAAATGGGTACCAGATAATACAGGACTATGTGAATGAAATAATTTTAAATATGTAATGCAGAGAAATCCAAGTAGTACCTGTGAATGAACTGTAACAGCCAGGTATGGTGATCAAAACAAGGTACGGGTGTTACACGTGACTAAGAGTGTGGCATAAGATGAACAACCAATGCAGAAATCAAGTAGTACGTTGTGGACCACTATCATAGGAGTGCTTACCGGGAAGTAGCTAGAAGTACCAGTGAGAGGACAAAAGTTACAGTCTCGCTCACCTCAGCACTGAAATTACACTGAGCTGACAAGCTGATACGCTTTTTGAGTCGATACCCTGACACGTAATGCAAGCTGACACATGCTATTCACAGTGCATGCTGTACTTGTCTCCAATCCCCCCTCAACTCTGAACATGCAGACCCCCACTATCAAGCCTGAATACCTGCTCATAACACACAAAAAAGGGGGAAGGCAAAGAACTTTGTTTCAGTTACGGCATGGACAATGTTCTATGTTCATCTGTCATGACTCTGGAGAGATGTGCAACTGGTGGGTTCAGCTGAAAGCTGAGCGCTGGGGAATGACATCACATCACACCCCAGAACCACTGGTGCAGAGACAGGGTGGGAACTCTGAAAGGAGGGAGGAGAAGTGCTCAAAAGAAATAAAATGGGAAGACAGACCAGATATAAAAACACAAGACGAACAAAGTAGGAGACTGAGAACCAGGACAAAGAGGATGGAGTGGGTGAGGAAAACAGGGGAGAGGAGGAAGCACACAACAGAACAGGAATGGGGGAGACAGGAGGAGAAGTGAAGCAGCAGTGAGAGGAGGCAATGGGGGAGACAAACAGGCAAATGGGAGAGAAAACAAAAGGGGAGAAAAAGGAATGGAACACCAACAGAGGCCGAGGGGAGATAAAACAGCAGGAGGGAGCAGGAGCAACACAAGGAGGCCCAGCCGCAGGAGCCACACAGGAGCCCAAAGTGCCACGAAACAGCCGGGGTGTTTCAAAACATGCTAAGTGTGAGCTGCTGGGAGACGCTGGCTTATATTTAATACTTGGAAGGAGCTATTCCCCCACACATTGAACCTTGGGCTTTAGGCCTCCCAAGAATCCTCTTTTGCAAGTAGGAACCTCTATGATTAATTGAGACTGAAATTTCTGTTTTGTTTTAAAATATATTTTTCAGGATCAGACTCATTGTCACAGTTTGGGTTGTACTTAATGGAGAAAAATCTTCAAACAAGGGAAAAGAATAACTCCATCTGATCAGCTAATGTTACTAACATCAGGGTTTCTCTGACTGGATATCCTTTTAAGCAGATAGTTAGGATATCTGACCATTTTTAGGATTCTAGGACACTGGTCTTCAATATCCTATGTCTTATAAACCTTGGATATTAAATGGATTTTGGGATATCCAAAAATCTGCAATATGGATATCCTAAAATCCTTTTGGATTTCAAAGACAGTCAGTCCCCTTGTGTTTCAAATTCCCATTTTTTTGATGCACCCCAAAAAGTTTTCAGGGGTCTTTACTGGCACAAGTGCATTCTTAACAACAATATATGGATGTATTAGAATAATGATTTATCCAATTATGTCATGTCCAGCTAAGAATATATACAGGATGACAACAAGGAAATTAACTCCCCCAATTGTTGCCACTGATACAGGTCAATGCACTTTCCTTGCATGTCTGTCTAGCTTTGGTTACTCTGTTATTTTTGTATTAAAGTCCTTCTCATTCTGCATGTACTTTTGAATAGTTTGAATAGCTTTATTGCAAGTTTTATTTTTACTGGGATTTTTCAATTATTTTTTGTCCTGAGCCGACCACCTGTGAAATAGCAACTTTGAAAGCAGATATGACCCAAAAAAGAAAAAAAGCATGGTAGACCTTAGATTTCTTTCTTGGGCTATATTCATAACCATATACATCTATCGAAAATATTTTATGAAAATGACATGGATTTGAAATGGTTCATACATAAAAATGTGCAAACATTTCCCCCACTTTTGGGAATGTTTGCTCAAGAGGGTCATTTCATTTATTTCATTTTATTTCATTTTATTTTTTACCCTTGTAGGTCTGATGAGCAAATTGCCCATTTTCACAGATGACAAGCTTTACACTAAACAAAATAAGTACAATAACATATACAATACAGTATAACATATACAATACAGTATAACATCTACAATACAGTATAACAATAAACAATTAGACATTTAACAAATACATTCTTGGATAAGCTGTAAATACCTTTTCAACCTCGACTTAAAAGAGAATAAGGAGGTACAACTTGATATATCACAAGGAAGCAAGTTAAAATAACTTGGTCCCCTATATAACAATGAATGTTGTCCAGAGGTTCTGTTAAAGAATGAAACATTAAATGTAAACTTTGACTGAGTTCTAGTACAGTTGCAATTAATATTTAGAGAAAAGTGAACTTACTGAAGTAGGAAACAAACCAGCTTTGATTTTAAATAAAAAGGAACACATTTTAAACTGAATTCTATTTATAAGAGAAAGACAATTGGAAGATTTTAACAGTAAACAATGGTGAGTTCTGTCTGGGAGCTAAAAGCATAAATCTTAGTACAGAGTTGTACATAACTGTCAGTTTTCCTAAGAGCTAGAATTTAAAGGGGCATAGACCACCAACCCATAATCTAAAACACTGAAAAGAAAGCTACGAGCCAGAAGCCTCCTAGATTCTGGTGTTAAGTAATGCTTAACTCTATAGAGGCTTCCAAGCCTTTGGTGTACTTTTTTTGTTGATTGCGGGCATGCGCAAGAAACATATTGCTACAGCTTTCTCCAGAAGCAGGTTGTTAAGGTGCGACACTGCTGTGGCCAATGCCCCCACAGCCTTTAAAGGCTTGGCCCGCTTCCCCCCCAATGCCATGGCACACTGCTGCTGACACTAGTTCAGCCAGCATGTCACAACCTTGTAAAAATTTAGCTGCTGCAATCAGGGGCCACCTCGTCATTGCAGCGTCATTCCTGCAATGAAGAAGCAACCCCTCATTGCAGGGCTGTTGCTGACTGGAAGCCCAGTCCCCATCAGCATGTCTCTCCCCCCCAATTTGTTGTGTGCCGAGGGGGTGCCCAATCCCCCTCGGCTTATGTTCACCCCCCCCGCCACTTCCATCTTTGCCAATGGGGGGTGCCCAGTCCCTGTCGGCATATCCTCCCCATTTGTGTGCCGATGGGGGGGTGCCCAACCTCCATCAGCAAACCCACCCATTTTATGTGCCACGGGTGCCCAACCCTGCCGGCATGATGCGGCCTCCTCTTGCTGTGTGCCGACAGGTGCCCACCCCCACGGTTGCAGCTGCCTCCCTCAAAAGAACCATTGGCATGCTACTCACGCCAGCATGCCACATGCCCCTGCCAAAAGAAAACGGTCCGCGATGTTTTTTTCGCCTTTAAAAAACGGTCCTCACTGTCTCCTGCCCTCTCACAACCCACACCCACCCACTGCACACCCTGCCTCCCCACACCCCCCTCACCCCATACTTACCTCTGGACCTTGGCGCAATTATCTTTGGTGGACCGGGAACACGTCTGCACTCTCAAAGCCGACCGTGAACTGAAGAAATGCCGGTAAGCTGTATAATGGTACAAATAGAGTGTTTTCAACTTTGATGCATATCTCGGGCATTTTTGTGAATTTTGCCACCAAATTTTCAACATGGTGTTTTTGGGACCCCTTCTCATGAATTCTGGCACTGTCATGGTGTTAATCAGTCCCGAAAGGTGATTTCACAGTCACTGCACAGAATCACCTTTTGGGACTGATTAATGAAACAACAGTGTCAGTGTTCATGAGGTGGGCTCTCAAAAAGCCTATGTTGCAAATTTGGTGGGAAAAATCCAGAAAATGACTGTTTTATGAGTGTGCGTTGCACAGTTGCTACGCACACTTGTAACTTCGTGAATCTGCAATATTTTCACGCCATATTTTCAATATTGGCATCTTCCACACCTCCTTGTGAACAGTACAGCTGTCATTTTTCACATCCTGGCCGAAATGTGTTTCACACTTCCGACGCAGAATAGCATGATCGCTGTGGGAAATTCGTGTTCGAAACACATTATGAAAATTACAGTGATACTGATCATTAGCTGAGGCCCTAAAATGGCTATGTTGAAAATTTGGTGATGAAAGTCCATAAAATGAGAGTGCTACGAACGTGCATTGCGCAGTTTCCATGCACGCTCATACCTTCGCAACTTTGCAATATTTTCACTCCAGATTTTCAACATTGCCATTTTTACACACCTCCTTATGAAGAGTGTAGCTGTCATTTTTCACATCCTGGCTGAAATATATTTTTGCTTTTCCAGCGCACAATAGCGCAGTTGCTGTGGGAAATCAGTGTTTGGGACACATTAAGAAAATCACGCTGACACTGTTCATGAGCAGAGGTCCTAAAATACCTATGTTGAAAATTTTGTGATGAAACTCCATAAAATGACTGTGTTATGAGCGTGTGTTGTGCAGTTTCCACGCACCCTTGTAACTTTGCAAATTAGTAATATTTTCACGCCACATTTTCAACAGTGGCATTTTTCCACACCTCCTTGTGAAAAATACAGCTGTCATTTTTCACATCCAGGCCAAAATGTGTTTTCATGCTTCCAGCGCAGAATACCGCAGTCGCTGTCAGAAATCATTGTTTGGTACAATTTAGGATTGAGCGAGTGAGGGGGGGAGGGAGTGACCAAGCTCAACTGAGCTCTGTCGGGAATGCTGCAGATTTCTTTGTGGGCAGGGAAAGGCGCAAACACAGGCAGGAGCCCAGTACAAAAGGGAAGCCTGCAGCACCGGGAGACACAGAACGAGTGAGTGAGGGAGGAGGAGTGTGTGAGGTCAACGGAGCTCTGTTGGGACTGCTGCGGATTTCTTTGTGGGCAGGAAAAGGCAGCAATGCACGCAGGGGCCCAGTACAAAAGAGCAGCCTGCAGCGGCGGGAGAAACAGAACAAGCAACTGAGAGAGAGGGGGAGCGAGCGAGCTCAACGGAGCTCTATCATGACTGCTGCAGATTTCTTTGTGGGCAGAAATGGGCAGCAATGCAGGAAGGAGCCCCGTACAAAAGGGCAGGCTGCAGCGCCGCTAGAAACGGAACGAGCGAGTGAGAGAGGGGGAGTGAGTAAGGTCAACACAGCTCTGTCGGGACTTCTGCAGATTTCTTTGTGGCCAGAAAAAGGTGCCAACAGAGGCAGGAGCCCAGTACAAAGGGCAACCTGCAATGCCAGGACAAGCAGAATGACTGCATAAGACAGGGGGAGTGAGCGACCTCAATGGAGCTCTGTCGGGACAGCTGCGGATTTCTTTGTGGGAAGGAAAAGGTGCCAATGCAGGCAGGAGCCCAGTATAAAAGGGTAGCCTGCAGTGCTGGGAGAAACACAATGAGCGAGTGAGAGAGGGGGAGTGAGCGAGCTCAACACAGCGGTGCCAGGACTGCTGCAGATTTCTTTGTGGGCAGAAAAAGGCAGCAATGAACGCATGGACCCAGTACAAAAGGCCAGCCTGCAGCAGCAGGAGAAACAGAATGAGTGAGTGAGTGAGAGAGAGGGAATGAGCGAGCTCAATGGAGCTCTATTGTGACTGCTGCAGATTTCTTTGTGGGCAGAAAAGGGCAGCAACGCAGGAAGGAGCCCCATACAAAAGGGCAGCCTGCAGTGGTGGGAGAAATAGAACGAGCAATTGAGAGAGAGGGGGAGCGAGCAAGTTCAACAGAGCTCTATCGTAACTGCTGCAGATTTCTTTGTGTGCAGAAAAGGACAGTGACGCAGGAAGGAGCCCCGTACAAAAGGGCAGGCTGCAGCGCCGGCAGAAATGGAATGAGCGAGTGAGAGAGGTGGAGTGTGTAAGGTCAATGGAGCTCTGTCGGGACTTCTGCAGATTTCTTTGTGGCCAGAAAAAGGTGACAACAGAGGCAGGAGCCCAGTACAAAAGGGCAACCTGCAGTGCCAGGACAAGCAGAATGACTGCGTAAGACAGGGGGAGTGAGCGACCTCAACGGAGCTCTGTCGGGACAGCTGCGGATTTCTTTGTGGGCAGGAAAAGGTACCAATGCAGGCAGGAGCCCAGTACAAAAGGATAGCCTGCAGCGCTGGGAGAAACACAATGAGCGAGTGAGAGAGGGGGAGTGAGCGAGCTCAACACAGCTGTGTCAGGACTGCTGCAGATTTCTTTGTGGGCAGAAAAAGGCGGCAATGAACGCATGGGCCCAGTACAAAAGGCCAGCCTGCAGCAGCAGGAGAAACATAATGAGTGAGTGAGAGAGGGGGAATGAGCGAGCTCAATAGAGCTCTATCATGACTGCTGCAGATTTCTCTGTGCGCAGAAGAAGGCGGCAACACAGGCAGGAGTCCAGTACAAAAGGCAGCCTGGAGCGGTGGCAGAAACGGGACTAGTGAGTGAGAGAGGGGGAGTGAGTGAGCTCAAAGGAGCTCTGTTGGGACTGCTGCAGATTTCTCTGTGGGCAGAAAAAGGTGCCAACAGAGGCAGGAGCCCAGTACAAAAGGGCAGCCAGCAGTGCCGGCAGAAACAGAATGAGCGAGTAAGAGAGGGGGAGTGAGCAAGCTCAACGGAGGTCTATCATGACTGCTGCAAATTTCTTTGTGGGCAGAAAAAGGCAGCAACGCAAGCAGGAGCCCAGCACAAAAGGCCAGCCAGCAGTGCCGGCAGAAACAGAATGAGCGGGTAAGAGAGGGGGAGCGAGCAAGCTCAACTGAGGTCTATCATGACTGCTGCGAATTTCTTTGTGGGCAGGAAAAGGTGGCAATGCAGGCAGAAGCCCAGTACAAAAGGCCAGCCTGCAGCACTGGCAGAAACGGACGAGCGAGTGACAGAGGGGGAGTGAGCGACCGCAACAGAGCTGTGTTAGGACGGCTGCAGATCTCTTTGTGGGCAGAAACAGCCGCCAACGCAGGCAGGAACCCAGTACAAAAGGGCAGTCTGCAGCAGCAGGAGAAACAGAATGACTGAGTAAGAGAAGGGGAGTGAGCGAGCTCAACGGAGCTCTATCATGACTGCTGCAGATTTCTTTGTGGGCAGAAAAGGGCAGCAACACAGGCAGGAGCCCCATACAAAAGGGCAGGCTGCAGCGCTGGCAGAAATGGAATGAGCGAGTGAGAGAGGGGGAGTGAGTAAGGTCAACGGAGCTCTGTTGGGACTGCTGCAGATTTCTTTGTGACCAGAAAAAGGCGCCAACAGAGGCAGGAGCCCAGTACAAAAGGCCAGCCTGCAACGCCAGGACAAACAGAATGAGCATGCAAGACAGGGGAAGGGCACGACCTCAATGGAGCTCTGTTGGGACAGCTGTGGATTTCTTTGTGGGTAGAAAAAGATGCCAATACAGGCAGGAGCCCAGTCCAAAAGGGCAGCCTGCAGCACCGGGAGAAACACAACGAGCGACTAAGAGAGGCGGAGTGAGCAAGCTCAATGGAGCTGTGTCAGAACTTCTGCAGATTTCATTGTGGGCAGAAAAAGGCAGCAATGCACACAGGGACCCAGTATAAAAGATCAGTCTGCAGCAGCGGGAGAAACAGAACGAGTGACTGAGAGAGGGGGAGTGAGCGAGCTCAACGGAGCTCTATCATGACTGCTGCATATTTCTTTGTGCGCAGAAGAAGGCAGCAAGACAGGCAGGAGCCCAGTACAAAAAGGCAGCCTGGAGCAGTAGCAGAAACAGAATGAGTGAGTGAGTGAGACACGGGGAGTGAGTGAGCTCAAACAGCTCTGTCGGGAGTGCTGCAGATTTCTTTATGGGCAGAAAAAGGCACCAACAGAGGCAGGAGCCCAGTACAAAAGGCCAGCCTGCAGCGTCAGCAGAAACAGAATGAGCAAGTGAGAGAGGGGGAGTGAGCAAGCTCAAGCGGCGGTCTATCGTGACTGCTGTGGATTTCTTTTTGAGCAGGAAAAGGCAGCAATGTAGGCAGGAGCCCAGTGCAAAAGGCCAGCCTTCAGCGCCGGCAGAAATGGACGAGCGAGTGACAGAGGGGGAGTGAGTGACCTCAACGGAGCTGTGTTAGGACTGCTGCAGATCTCTTTGTGGGCAGAAAAAGTCGCCAACGCAGGCAGGAACCTAGTACAAAAGGGCAGCCTGCAGCAGCAGGAGACACAGAACAAGTGAGTGAGTGAGGGAGGTGGAGTGAGTGAGCTCACTGGAGCTCTGTTAGGACTGCTTCAGATTTCTTTGTGGGCAGAAAAAGGCAGCAATGCACGCAGGAGCCCAGTACAAAAGGGCATGCAGCAGAGGGAGAAACAGAACGAACGAGTGAGAGAGCCGGAGTGAGTGAGCAAGCTCAATGGAGCTCTGTCGGCAAAGCTGCAGATATCTTTGTGGGCAGAAAAAGGTGCCAACAGAGGCAGGAGCCCAGAACAAAAGGGCAGCCTGCAGTGCCATAAGAAACAGAATGAGCGTAGTGAGACGGGGAGTAGCAACCTCAACATAGCTGCATCGTGACTGCTACGGATTTCTTGTGGGCAGAAAAAGGCGGCAACGCAAGCAGGAGCCCAGCACAAAAGGCCAGCCTGCAGCGCCGGCAGAAACAGAACTATCAAGTGAGGGAGGGGGAGTGAGCAAGCTCAATGGAGGTCTATTGTGACTGCTGCGGATTTCTTTGTGGGCAGGTAAAGGCAGCAATGCAGGCAGGAGCCCAGTACAAAAGGCCAGCCTGCAGTGCCAGCAGAAACGGACGAGCTAGTGACAGAGGGGGAGTGAGCGACCACAATGGAGTTGTGTCAGGACTGCTGCAGATCTCTTTGTGGGCAGAAAAAGTCACCAACGCAGGCAGGAGCCCAATACAAAAGGGCAGCCTGCAGCAGCGGGAGACACAGAACAAGTGAGGGAGGGAGGGGGAGTGAGTGAGCTCACTGGAGCTCTGTTGGGACTGCTGTGGATTTCTTTGTGGGCAGAAAAGGGCAGCAACGCAGGCAGGAGCCCCGTACAAAAGGCCAGGCTACAGCACTGGCAGAAATGGAAAAAGCGAGTGAGAGAGGGGGAGTGAGTAAGCTCAACGGAGCTCCATCAGGACTGCTGCAGATTTCTTTGTGGCCAGAAAAGGGTGCCAACAGAGGCAGGAGCCCAGTACAAAAGGGCAGCCTGCAGCGCCAGGAGAAACAGAATGAGTGCGTGAGACAGGGGGAGTGAGCGACCTCAACAGAGCTCTGTCAGGACAGCTGCAGATTTCTTTGTGGGCAGAAAAAGGTGCCAACACAGGCAGGAACCCAGTACAAATGGTCAGCCTGCAGCACCGGAAGAAACACAATGAGTGAGTGAGAGAGAGAGAGATAGGTGGGTGAGCAAGCTCAACGGAGCTGTGTTGGGACTGCTGCAGATTTCTTTGTGGGCAGAAAAGGCCCCCAACCCAGACAGGAGCCCAGTATGAAAGGGCAGGCTGCAGCAGCGGAGGACACAGAACGAGCGAGTGAGTTAGGGGGGGTGAGTGAGCTCAACGGAGCTCTTTTGGGACTGCTGCGGATTTCTTTGTGGGTAGAAAAAGGCAGCAATGCATGCAGGGGCACAGTACAAAATGGTAGCCTGTAGTGGTGGGTGAAACAGAATGAGCTAGTGAGAAAGGGGTAGTGAGCGAGCTCAACGGAGCTCTATCGTGACTGCTGCAGATTTATTTGTGGGTAGAAGAAGGCGGCAATGTAGGCAGGAGCCCAGTACAAAAGGCCAGCCTGCAGCGCCAGCACAAATGGAATGATCGATTGAGAGAGGGGGAGTGAGCGAGCTCAACAGAGCTGTATCAGGACTGCTGCAGATTCCTTTGTGAGCAGAAAAGGAAGTAATGCATGCAGGGGCCCACTAGAAAAGGACATCCTGCAGCAGCGGGAGAAACAGAATGACTAAATGAGAGAAGGGGAGTGAGTGAGCTCAATGGAGCTCTATTGTGACTACTGCAGATTTCTTTGTGGGCAGAAGAAGACGGTATTGCAAGCAGGAGCCCAGTACAAAAGGGCCAGCTGCAGCACAGGCAGAAATGGAACTAGCGAGACAGGAGAAGTATGCGAGCTCAACGGAGCTCTGTCAGGGGCAGCTGCAGATTTCTTTATGGCCAGAAGCAGGTGCCAACAGAGGCAGGAGCCCAGTACAAAAGGACAGCCTGCAGCGCCAGGACAAACAGAATGAGTGCGTGACACATGGGAGTGAGGGACCTCAACGGAGCTGTCAGGACAGCCGTGGATTTCTTTCTGGCCAGAAAAAGGCGGCAATGCAGGCAGGAGACCAGTACAAAAGGCCAGCCTGCAGCACCAGGAGAAACACAACGAGCGAATGAGAGAGGGAGAGTGAGCGAGCTCAACGGAGCTGTGTCAGGACTGCTGCAGATTTCTTTGTGGGCAGAAAAAGCCCCCAATGCAAGCAGGATCCCAGTACAGAAGGACAGGCTGCAGCAGCGGGAGACACAGAACGAGCGAATGAGGGAGGGGGAGTGAGTGAGCTCAACGGAGCTCTGTTGGGACAGCTGCAAATTTCTTTGTGGACAGAAAAGGGTGCCAATGCAGGCAGGAGCCCAGTACAAAACAGCAGCCTGCAGCACTGGGAGAAACAGAACGAGCGAGTGACAGAGGGCCACAGAGAGAACTCAATGGACCAACGCAATCAACATTCGGCATTGACAAATGCTTGTTTTATGATGGAAGTGACATGATGTTCAAACATGTCATCATATTGGTAATTTATGCTTTATTTTTCCATTTGTGTGAAACATGAAGCAAACATCATGACACGTGATGTGTCCTTGTTTCATTTTTTCTTTCACACTCATGTTGACACCTAAAACATTGATGTTATAACTACATTAAACAATCTGACGCCTCATGGATGATTTTTCCATAAATAGGGACTAAGTCTCACCATGTAGCTTAAAAACAAACATGGCAACCCATGTTTTTTTATTTTGGATTTTAAAGGCTTAAATAACCATCATGTACTGGGCAAAAAAACTATTAAGTTGACATGGGGTTGCTGAAACACCAAGGAACATCCTTAAGATATCTTAAACTGAATCTGATGATATCCAACATTACGATCGGATATGGATTTGTGATGGATAATTCTACTATCTGAATATCTGAGGTTGGATTGGATTGGATTTTGAGATATCTGAGCATCTCTATCTAAAATGCCACTTGACCCTGAGCAAGTCACTTAACCTCCCTGTGCTTCTGGGATTCACCTTCAAATCAGCTGTAGCCCCGTGTGTCTTTCACTCCCAAAATTCTAAAATAAAAAATTAAAAAAAGATGTGTTCAGCCTTTGCAGATTGTTTTGGAGGCCTTTTGGCTCCACACAGTTCTGCTTATAGCTGAGCCAGCCTAAAATCCTTCATAATGGTTTGCATGCAATACCCATGATGCTTTGCATTTGGGTTTTATATTTTTATAATCATACTGTGTTTCAACTACTAGGCAGTGGCTAATACTGCACTGATATCTAAATATCATCTACAAAACATATCAAATGATTGCAGAGCTATAGAGGACTTAAGTGATTAATTAAGGAGGATTATTCAGAAACAACATTTGGATCTATTATTGCCCAGACAGAGTGACAAGTTTGTGGAACAAATTTCCATCTAAAGTAGTACTAACTGAAACCTTTTATGCCGTTTTTGGTATACTGTAGTTGTATGCCCCAGACTGCCACTTGCACCTTCCATCTGGCCTCACAGCCCCTCTAGCTCTTCCCCCACTGTTGGAGTCATTGGGGATCCACATGGTGTGGGGCCTGAGAGTATCAACGGCCATCAAACAGGGCATCAGGGAGATAAATGGATTTTCTGGTTTTCTACCTGGTTCCCCAGGCCCTTCCACCTCCCCTGCACTGGGTGGTGCCCCATCAGGCCTTATTTGTATGCAGGGACATCCTTGCAGAGGAGGAAAGCTCCCAAGTCTACCAAAGGGGCTGCTATGATGGTGGAACCACAACATCATCCCTCCCCAGTTGGGAGTAATGCCACACAGTAGTGCCACTCTCAATCCCCTTAGCTGCCTGACTCAGCCCGAGTTCGCTTCCAAACCCAGATCACTGACATGGAAGCTGACCTCTTGTGTCTTAAAGGGAGAAATGTGTGTTCCTTGGCTGACACAGTGTGAAAGTCTATGAAAAGTTCTTTCCAATGAAGTACTGGGCTCATCCATACCTGAAAGTGCTCCAGGTATAGAGATGACTGAGTCTGTTCACTATTAATACTACATTGAAGCCATTTGTAGAACATTATGATGTCACTGACGAACAAGCTGTGCTTGACAATGTAGTTAGGCACAGCTTGTTCCTCAGTGACATTAGAATGCTCCAAAAATGGCTGCAATGCAGCATTGATGTTGAACAGACTAGGTAGTCTATATCTCTGGAGTGCTTCTAGCTACAGATGAGCCCAATAATTTATTGATAGCCACTGTGCATGAATGTGTCCCTTTAAATTAAAGCTGGGTAAGTACCTATAGGAGGAAGGAACACATGGTTAGGATTACTTTGTTTCTTGGGGAAGTAACTTTATGATCAAAGGTTTTGTATGTAAAATATGTATATATCTTCATCCATTGCAGCTCTCTTATTCACAGCTGGTGTGGCAATGCTTGGCCTCTCCATAGGCCACAGATTTTACACCCAGCAAATATGTGCCATTCCCACAAAATGCAAGCCAGGACAACTATCATCAGTAAATGTTTGTTATTATCCTTTTACAGGAAGAACAGACCGAAAGAGACTTCCAAGGAGCAACAGACAGATGGATGAGGTACCGCTTAAAGTTGCAGAAAAATATAAAAACTTACATGAGACTGTTATTTGAACAACATCTTATTCTAATAAAACATTTCTTCTTTTTACAGACGGTGTATGCATCGCTGAGGTTGAATAAATGAAACACAACTGAATGCTTTTAACCAAAAATATTTATGGTTCCTAAATCTTGGAGGGGAAGTGGGTTATTGTAACTATTCATAGCCCAAGCTTCATTCACCAGTACTGTTTTATCACATTTATCATGTTTCTAGAGTAAGACCCATTCATTCTGAAACAAAACTACTACTTTTACTTTATTACGTGACTCACATGTTTCCATCGGGCTGAACTTAGCCCACACATGACAGAAAATTCCCCAGTGGTCCATCTAGCCCTTCCCACTTACCATCTCTGAAGATGTACCCACTGTGCGATGTGTTACTATAGCTGTAATATGTGTGAGTACACAAGAATGTTTTATTTTCATAATGGTTATGGCACTGAGGAGCATATTCAACAATCCAAGAAGCTTAAAACCATCTGCAGTTCCAATGCAATTTCTGGTGCAATGGGGAATTAAGGGAACTCCATAGAGCTGTCTGTAGGTAAAATACATGCACACAGCACAATATGAGAAACAATATATCTAAAATTATCTTCATTGGTTTCATTTTCAGCAAACTGTCTGGGCCACTCAACATGGCTTTAATCATTCCTGAAATCAGAGCATGTTCTCTCTTTATGATAAACTTGTGGTCATCAGAAGAAGTCACCTTTACATACTTAGTGTCAGGGCCTTTACAGCCTCCATAGGGCTTTTTTTTTCCTATCCATCATTTCATTTTAAGTTCCTATTTAATTTTTTGGAAAGCTGCAAACAATATGGAATTCTGGGTGCCTCTTCTCACTACCTGGGTCCGTTTTCAGATTACAGGAACTAGCTTCCAAAGGAGCATGCACTAATAAAACAATGTTTGAGCTGACTCCATTGGGAAAAATAGTTAGAGGCCAGCTTGGCATACTGGAGACCCAGGTTCATGATCGAAGCCTGGGATAGCTGGAGTGGAGGCCAACAGAGAGAGTAAAGGAACATCTGTGTGGATGCGCTCCTCTCTAGTGGGTGGGTCTTTTGTGTACCATTCCCAGAGCCACTTCTGGCAAGACAGTTTTATTTATAGGGCACCCAATCTCAGGGGCTCGGGTGCCTTATAATGAAAAAAACAGTTTAAATCACAGAGAGATGTTAAAATATTTAAAAGACTGTACCAGATCTGTACTCATTTTAAAAAGGTTAGTTTTCAGATGACTTTTAAAAGTGTGAACTGAAGGTGCTCCTCTCACTGTGGGGGTGGGAAGAGCATTCTAAAGCACCAGGGCATCTACACCAAGCCTGATAACCCTGAAGATTGTCTGGTTGTTACCCTGCAGCAAGTTCTGGCAGTGGCCCTGCAGAGGTGTGTTTGGTGGTATCAGTGACCATGTGCTATTGTGCATCTCCGTACTCAGTCCTGGGATGTGTGCAAGCACACATAACCTTCTTCATCCAGTAAATGAAATTAAAGCCACTACCACCCCTGCGAGAACCTGCTCTTGACAAAAATGGACTGTATGGCACCCCAATGCCAACTGTGTCAAGGGAGCTCCAGCTTTCCACCACCTGCATCCCACCTGCTAGCCCGGTCCCCTGACACCTGCCACAGTTATCAACATTACCATTTTCATGCCCATAAAGATTACCCTGGTGAACGCTCGCCTCCCCAATTGCAAGAGCAGGAGGCGCAAGATACGCTCCAACATTAGCATAAACCTGTCAACCAGGAAAATAATATTCATGCTTCTTCTTCTATCAGGTAACGTCCATGCCAATCCGGGCCCACCACCAGTGTCAAACGCAAGGGGAAACACGAGTAAAGGCCTGAAAGTAGCTGCACTGAACATCTGCAGTCTCACAGCAAAGTTTGACCTACTCCAAGCATGGATGTCCCACCATGTACCTGACATTCTCTGTCTGACAGAGACCTGGCTGTCAAGCAAGATAAAAGACAATGAAGTGATGCTTCCAGGATATCAAACATTCAGGAAAGACAGCTGTGGCAAGAGAAGCAGAGGAGTCCTTATCTATGCCAGGGATTACCTATGCTGCTCAGTCTTCCCTGATACTAGGGTCGAGGATGATCATGAACTACTAACAATAAAAGTACAGGTTGGACGGCACAGAAAATCTCTAATCTTAGCCTCGGTTTATCTTCCACCCACTGAAGACAGGGATGGCCTCCCAAAAATACTGGATACAATTGCTACCCTTCCTAAGGGCACAGAGCTTTTCATAACAGGTGACTTTAACATCAACTGAGAGGGCAGGGAATCCACGCCTTTCAAGGACATGGTTGCTACTTCCAATCTGACCCAACTTGTAGACAGCCCAACAAGGTGGAACCACAAAACAGGAAAAGACACCCTCCTCGATTGGCTCCTCTCGAGTTTCCCTTCTCGGATCTCTGATCTTAAGGTCCTGCCTGACACCTTAAGTGATCACTCCCCAGTCACTTTCACATGGTCAAACAAATTGGGCAAGCCCCCACCTATCATAATTAATAGTAGGGTCTTGGGGAAGGGCATGCTTGGGGCTCTCTCCTCTGCCCTCTCCCAGCATAACTGGTCCCCCATCGATCTTGCTCCTAATATTGACCAGGCCCTAAGTTTTTTTTAGAGGGCTTCAACAACATTTGCGACATCTTTGCACCACTGTGGAAAAGAAAAATTCAGGGTGAAGCTAATGGTTGGATCACAGGGGATTTCCTCGCCCAGATGAAGGAAAGGACAACTCTGGGAAAAAGCCAGGTCCTCTTGCAGCAAACACAACTTCCAATGCTATAGAGCTGCAAGAAACCACTGCACCAACCTTATCCACCAAGCAAAGGCCAACTTCCACAAGGAGCAGCTTAATAAAACTTGGGGCAACGGGAAGAGTTTTTGGGAGAACATCAAAAACCTTCTTGGAAAGGATGAGAAGAAGATCCCTCGCTCGCTCAATATCAATAACACCACGATTACTGACCCTCGGCACATCGCGGATTCTCTCAACACAGCGTTTATTGACCTGACTGGAGTGCTACCCGACTACCTGCACCCTGCTAGGGAACAAACCAACTGCATGCCTCAAGGGGGCTCAATCCCTGTCTTCTACTTCAAAAAAGTGTCAGTGAAGGAGGCTTACAAACACATAAAAAAAAATACTAGGCAAGACCAGAATGGGGAGTGATGGAGTCGATATGAAACTCCTATCCCTAACACTGGATGTCATCATCGTGCCAGTTACAAAACTATTTAACAAATCGTTGGCTCTTGCACAATTTCCTGGGATCTGGAAACAGGCTCTCATGACGCCGGTGCACAAGAATGGTGATATGACATGCACAGCCAATTATAGGCCAATATCCATCCTCTCTCCCTTATCTAAAGCCCTGGAAAAGATTGTGGCTGCCCAACTCACAGATTACCTCAACAAATACAACCTGTTATGTCCCAACCAACATGACTTCAGGCAGAATCATAGTACCTCCACTGTCTTGCTGGATTACACTGACTACTCGCACATGGCACTAGACGAAGGAAAACTGGTGGGGTCAGTCTTCATAGACCTCACCAAAGCCTTCAACACTGTCAATCACTCTCTCCTCCTGACTCAACTACAGAACCTGGGGGTTACAACCACTGCTGTCTGCTGGTTCAAGGACTACCTAACACACAGAAGCCAACATGCAAAAATTGGCACACAGTATCTAGCTCCAATGAAGTATCTTTAGGGGTCCCACAGGGGTCAATACTGGGGCCCTTTCTATTTAGCTTCTTCCTAAATAATCTTCCTGAAGCCTGTGACACTAAACTGATACTTTACACAGATGACGCTGTACTTCTCACCAGCAGTTCATCAATAGTTGCCCTCCACTCTGAGCTGCAGGCATCCTCCTACAAGCTGGAAGACTGGTTCTGTAGCCATAAACTTCTATTAAACTACAACAAGACCAAGGTGATCCTCACAGCCAGCCTACAGCACAAAAAGAGGCTCCCTCCCCATACCATCTCCAGTAAAGTCAGTGAGCCGCTAGAACAAGTTCACTTCTTCAAGTACTTGGGGGGGTCACCATTGATGACTCTCTCACCTTCACCCAACACATCGACACAGTGGTAAAGGCAGTGAACACCAAGCTGGGTGTACTCTATAGGCATAAAAAGTATCTCACTCCAGAGGCCCTCCATCTCTCAGTCTTCAGCTCCACCATTTCTACCATTGACTATGGATTGGTGGTCTACGGTGCAGCAACAGACACTGCACTAAAAAGGATTCACATTGTCCTCAACAAGGCATGTAGGCTCACAATGGCTGCAGATCGACATACCCACACCTGCTCCATATACAGGGAGACCAACTGGCTGCTACTAAAGAACAGGATTATATTGCAAACATGTCTCCTTGGAAAAAAGGAGCTAATGGGTAAAACCGCCCCATGCATTTCTAGCATCCTAACACCAAGTGCTACCAGCTATACCACCAGAGGCATGATGAGGGGGGCCCTATCAACACCTTTCCATCGAACTGTGCAGGGACAGCGTGCTTTCAGCTATAGGACCCCTCAATGGCTCAATGAAATCCCAGTGCACATTCTAAACTCCCAACGCATCTCGCAATTCAAAAATGGCCTAAGGAAACACCTTCTTAATAGGACAGTTTGTGACTGCCACTAGGACTAACACCCATAATGCCCAATCACCCACACTCTCCTTCCCCTTCCTTTTACCCCCATGCTTTCTCCCTTGCCCTATCCCTCTGTCTTCCTCTCCCCCCTGTGCTTCCCCTCCCACTGGATCAACCTTATAACCAACCTACTACTGCTACCTCCCAACCTCCTAGACAAAGCTACTTCTTTTGGCGGCCCACTCCCCCCCATCCCCCAGTCTCCCTTCCCCCTCACCTTGACTCCTCCTCGGACTCTCACACTAGGTGTCACACCTCTTTATCTCCTTCACTACATATGAACACTGTCCTTTACCCTAGCTGAATGCTCTTGATGCTGTACTATCACCATTGGTACTATGAATGACATTGTAACCTTACTGTATACTGGCTACCTACTATTCGAGTATTGTATATAAACTGTTTGTTATTGTTGTCACTGTCACTGTTTGACGTGGAACCTTTGTAAAGAGCTCTGAGCTCAAAGGTATAATCCAAATCCCTAAATAAATAAAAAATAAATAAATAAAAAACTGTGTCCCTCCACTGTTCCAACATAGGTGCCTGTTTCCACCACCACATCTTTGCGATGGTCTTCTTAGCTGCCAACAATAAAATCATTTGTAACATATCCCTACCTTGCAGGTCCCTGTAGGGGATAGGAATAGTAACACCATAGACGTAGAAATCTAATCCAGGTCCAGAAAATGGGAGTTTCTGTTGGATCTGGGGTCTAAGTGCCCCCCCAATAATCTGTAATCCCTGGACAACTCCAAAATATGTGAGTATGGTCTGCCTTAGGTTTGCTGCAAGTTCTCCAGCATTTGTCAGTCTCCTGACCCATAAAACTAGTCAGGCTCACTGGAGTCCTGAAATATCTAGATCTGCATTTCCAGGCATATTTTCTCCATACATTCGAAGAGGTTACTGTAAGAGAAGATAGTGTGTATTTCCAGCATTGGTCCCTGGTAAAATTCATTTCCAGTTCTTTGTTCCATTTACCCAGAACGTATTCCATAGTGTCTGTTATAAAATGCTGAAGTGCTTTATATATGTTGCCTATTAAGTGATCTTAGAGCAGTGGTTCTGAAGCATCAAATCCAGGTGTCCATAACGGGCCTCACAGTGCAGCCATCAGAACTTACTGGAGGCCTCAGTCCTAATTTTTTCCCTCCAATCCCCCAATCATACCCCAAACCCCCTGATATAACAAGTTTCTATTTACATGGTATGCATTAAATCAAGTCCCTGATGTATTTTACACAGTATGTATTTTCTCTTGAACTGTATCTCCTATGTTTATTTAAAGGTAAGAAATTGTCCGTTCCACGACCTTTGCAGTTGGGGCTCTAAAGAGCTCTGTGGTTACAGAAAATTTTGTTGGTGCCTGAATGTGGCCATGGTGGCCTTATTTGAGAAACACTGCCCTAGATTTCCCTTTTAATGTCCCTAGTAATATCTACCCTATCAGTAACGGGGTCTGTGGAAACTGGGGGTGCTCCTTCCTGTACTGCAATAAGTATGCCTTTACCTGCAGATTTTAATAAATATTTTTTAATGTAATTGTGGTCTGGAGGTGGGGTGGCCCACTGGCACAGCGATAGTACAACACTTGTGATGTTGGTGACCAGGGTTCAGTAATGAGCCTCGTTTGCTGGGGGACAGCTGCGGGGGGGGGGCACTGAGCTTCCCAGCAGATGCTGGGTCACTGTCTCTGCTACAACACTGCCACTTGGGTGACCACGGGTTGCCATGCAGCAGAGGTACAGAAGTGGAGGGGAGTGCTCCGCCGGACTTTGCTGAAGCATGGGCCGTGTGTGCAAAACATCCAGCCCCTACTTCATCGATGTCCTGAGGGTGGGGCAACAGAACACGGAAGATGACCCTGATGATCCTAGGCATGCCTCTTCACTGTCCTCTCCTTCTGCCCCCAAGGAACTCCTACCTCCACACTCAGAAGGAGGTGGGATTCTTGCTAGGCCTGGTGCCACCACAGGGGGTACATCCCTGGTGTTGGAAGTAGAGATTGGCAAACAGCAGGGAGGTAGGGGGATGGAGTTGTGCCTGATCAGAAGGAGAGGCCAGCCAGAGCAGGGAGATAAAATGTAAATTATGGAAAAAACAAAAGTCACACTAGATCTGACGGGTGCACCAGACCTAGTGTGACTTTTGGTTTTCATAGTTTTCCAGGTAGCACTGCTGTGTCCTTGATGGTTATTTAGCGCTGCGTTTTTTTTTTTTACAAGAAATTATATGAAAAAAGTGGGTGTGTGTAAAGTCTGTTTATAAATCTGAATGTATTGTTTTGTCTGTTTTGAAATAGTCCTGTTAGTCCTTATCTCGGTTCCTTGTTAATGCTGCCTTTTTTCCCTGCTCAGTATTCAGAACCCAGTGACATAAGCTGAGCCGAAGCCTAGAATGAAGCTTTCCATGCAGGGCTTCCACTCGACTGATGTCACTGCAGTTCTAGAATAGCTAAGTAATTTAAAAAGATGAATCTTGGGTGGGAAAGAAATGCAGCATTAAAAAGGGATGCCAAATAAGGAGAAAAACATACAGTATTTAAAACAAGCATTTGTCAATGCCGAATATTGTCTTGCTGGCGTTGGCATTGGTAGTGCAAGAGTTAGAGAGACGCATGCTAGGAATGGCAATGAAGTATAGAACCAACGTGAACCCCAGCCCACCCTGCAGAGAATGGCATGCATTGGGGTGTGCCTTTGGGTCACTGGCCGTAACGCTAATGCCATTTCACTTCACCCTGCCCTGCAGACTCTGACAAGTGTCGCATTGTGCCTTGGGGTCATCAGGCCTTATGTTCACCCCATTTCATAAGGAAGTATGTTGAGATGGGTGCAGCATAGAAGAATGGGGTGAACTAGGGAGCCAAAGAGTCCAAGGCACACCTGGATGCCTGTCAGTGGCTGCAAGGTGGGGGTGCAATGGCATAAGCATTACAGCTGACAATCCAAAGGCACACCCTGATACCTGTTAGTCTGTACAGGGTGGGATGTTATGGTTAGAAAGCCTAACGCCCTGGGTGTTTGTTGGTATTTGCACTCCAAATTTTCAGCATGACCTTTTTGTGACCCCACCTCATGAAAGCATGTGGGACCTCTGCTTATGAACAGTGTCCCTGTGATTTTGTTAAAGTGTCCCGAACGTTGATTTCCCACAGTGACCACATCATTCTGCACCACATAAAAATGTCAGCTGCACCATTCATAAGGAGGTGTGAAGAGATGGCAGTGTTGACAATCTGGAGTGAAAATATTAAAAATGCTTGATGTTACGAGTGTGCATGAAAACAAGGCAACACACGCTCGTAACAGTCTGTTTTTTGGAATTCTTTCAACAGATTTTTAACACAGGCATTTTGGGATCTCTGCTCATGAACAGTGGCAGTATGATTTTCTTAATTTGTCCGAACGTTGTTTTCCCACAGCGACCATGCCATTGTGCACCAGATGTGCAAAACCACTTTTTGGGTAGGATGTGAAAAATGACAGCTGTTCTGTTCATAAGAAGGTATGCAAAAATGGCGATGTTGGACATCTGGAGTGAAAATATTAAACATTTTCGGACTTATGATGGTGCGTGGACACTGTGCAACACACGCTTGTAACATAGTCATTTTGTGGACTTTTTTGACCAGCTGTTTAACTTAGGCATTTTGGGACCTCTGCTCATGAACAGTGTTACTATAATTTTCTTACTGTGTCCTAAACACTGTTTTCCTACAGCGACTGCGTCACTGTGCACCGGATGTGCTAAAACACATTTCGGGCAGGATGTGGAAAATGAAGCTATACTGTTCATAAGGAGGTGTGAAATTGGCAATATTGAAAATCTGGAGTCAAAATATTAAAAATTCTTGAAGTTACAAGCATGCGTGGAAACTGCGCAATGCACACTTGTAACATGGTCATTTTGTGGAATTTTTTCACCAGATATTCAAGATGGGCATTTTGGGACCTTTGCTCATGAACAGTGTTACTGTGATGTTCTTACTGTGCCCTGAGCATTATTTTCCTACAGCGACTGTGCCCCTGTGCGCTGGATGTGCGAAAACACATTTTGGGCATGATGTGAAAAATTAAGCTGTACTGTTCATAAGGAGGTGTGAAAAAATGGTAATATTGAAAATCTGGAGAAAAAATATTAAAAAATCTTGAAATTAAAGGCGTGAGTGGAAACTGTGGAACACACACTCGTAACAAAGTCATTTTTTGAAATGTTTTCACCAAACTTTCAATATAGGCATTTTGGGACCTCTGCTCATGAACAGTGTTACTGTGATTTTCCTACTTTGTCCTGAACATTGTTTTCCTACAGCGACTGCGCCACTGTGCGTCAGATGTGCGAAAACACATTTCGGGGATGATGTGGGAAATGACAACTGCACTGTTCATAAGGAGGTATGAAAAATGGCAATGTTGAAAATCTGGAGCCAAAAATATTAAAAATTCTTGAAGTTACAAGTGTGCGTGGGAACTGCGCAATGCACGCTCATAACATGATCATTTTTTGGAATTTTTGCACCAACTTTGCAACATAGGCTTTTTGGGAGCCCACCTCATGAACAGTGGCACTGTCATTTCGCTAATCGGTCCTGAAAGGTGATTTTGTGCAGTGACCGCAAAATCACCTTTCGGGACTGAATAATGCCAAGACAGTGCCTGAATTCATGAGGAAGGGTCTCAATAACCCCATGTTGAAAATTTGGTGCCAAAATTCCCAAAAATGCCTGAGATATGCACCAAAGTTGAAAAAACCCTATTTATGCAATTATACAGCTTACTGGCATTTCTTCAGTTCGCAGTCGGCTTTGAAGAGTGCAGACGTCTTCCTGGTCCACTGAAGATCATCGCGCTGGGCTCTGTAGGTAAGTATGGGGTGAGGGGATTTGGGGAGGTGGGGTGCGCAGGGGGTGATTGCGGGTTGGGGTGGGGGCCGCCAACAGCCAGCAAGGGACCGTTTCCTTTGCTTCAGGTAAACAATAAATAAGTAATTCACCACGGACCATTTTCTTGTTTTTTAACAGGTTGTGGCCACACTGGGGTGGGCTCCCAGTGTGGGCATGACACACAATCGGGGCAGCACCAGGAAAATGGTAGGGGGGTAACATGCCGACAGGGGGATTGTCCACCCCGTCGGCAAGGCTGTCTGCCTTTGGAAGCGTGATTGATGCCGAAGGGGATTGGACACCCCTCCTCGGCACACCACAGCAGGGAAGGGGCCACATATGCCAACAGGGGGATTGGGCACCCCGTTGGCTACAGAGGGATTGTGAGGGCGGCAGCGAGTCGCCTACCATGTTTATTGAAATGTTACTCATTAGCAGCATGCCCTGCAATGAGGTGGAGCTCCCTCATTGCAGTGGCTAAAACATTTGAAAGTGGCAGCATGGATTTTGCACTGCTGTCATAGACAGCATGCAGTATAATTCGTGCCATGGAGCCCAGCCTGAAAAAGCAGTGGTGCCACTGGCCACAGCACGATCGCGCCTCCAAAACCTGCTATTCCAAAGTTACGGCAACATGTTTCTTACGCAGGCGCAAGACAACAAAAAAACATACAAAACGATACACTGGCATTATCGAATAAATTTCACACATACCCAAATGTACAATTATGTTTAAAAATATTAACAACATGGTTTATGTTCCCTTTAAGAATTTTTTTCCTAAACTTTACAAAAATTATAGAAACCACTGAAATACTGTTGAACTGTTTAGTGCCAAATTGTAACATGCTGTAATGATTGCATGCTTTGTTTTTGAATTTAATGAAAATTAATAAATGTAAAAATACACGGTGCATAACCCTGCAGAAAATACATTTTATTACTTTATTTTTTCATTAAAAAGTGTTTTGCACACAGGGTAGGGTATGCATTGTTTTACCAAGCTATAGTAGAAGCTGGCCTACCAGACTTCCACCACTGTAAGTATTTACAAATTAGAGATTATGGTAGGAGATTGGGGAAGGGCCCAGTGGAGGTCTCACCCCTGGTCCTGCTGGAACAGACGGTGTACCTTTGTAGAATTCCACCACGCTGCAGCAAAACTAATTGCGCCAACCTCCCCCGCAGTGACAAATAGTTGTCAATAACCCTTATGCTGCCAAATCCCCACCGCAACCCTGAACACAATGACACCTGTTTGGTGTTAATGAGGGGAGCTGCACTCCCCGCACCTGCCTCCCACACCTCCCGGATTTAAGGATTTTCAACTCTCGGGGGGGAGCGGATGTTGGGGGAAGAGTGGCCAGCACTGGGTCTTAGTGTGTTGGTACATCAATGCAACAACACGTTCGGTTGTTGTCGATGTGCAGGTTTCGCTGTGGGGGTGTTGCTGTCATAACGATGTATGCCTTTGTAGATGGGAGGCCAAAGGCTGTGTTAGTGAAACTAGTTAAAAAGGCTAGGTCCACCTTACTGAACCTGACAGGTAAGGTCAAAACCCAGTGACAAAGAGATCTGGGGCTGGAAATCACAGAAGAGCAGTGGGGTACCATTCTGAAACTGCACATGGGTCTGTTGCTATGCAACAAGTATAAAGAATCCCAGTTTATGTTTGTACACTGTTTGTACTGCCCCCAGCATGGTTCATAGATTTAATCTGATGATCTCACCACAGTGCAGCTGGTGTCATCTGGCCCTTGGAACATATATGCCCTATTTCTGGGATTGTGAGATGCCAAAACCCTTTTGGGATGGGGTGGCACAGGAACTAATATGAGTGTTGGACAGAACTGTTCCATACATGCCTTTATCCATGCTGTTTGACATGGAAGCTATGTGAGATGAGGTGTGGGAGCCACATCCCAGGTGGACACGGGTGCTGCTAGCTATGGCCAGTCAGTGCCTCCAAAATACGTGGGTGTCCTGTGTGATGCCCACACTGAACCAGTAGAAAATCCTGGGACTGCAAGCCTTGGTGCTCGAAAGGCTAACATATACCATGAGAGATAGGTAGGAATTATTTCTAGGAAGCTGGCGTAGGTATGTGGACTCTCTTCTGCCAGAGGAAACAGCTGTTATTCAGGGTGGCCTGCTTTAGGAACTGGCGTGGGGTATGGCTGTGACTATGTGGACCTGAATGTCCCACTTGTGTCAGTACAACCTCAAATACATGTGTCTGGATAAACATGTAGACTATGTACATGTCAGATATCTATGATTTACTCAACTGTAGAATGAATTTTCTTGTCCCATTGTCTGTTACCCAGGTTTGTATACATACAGTATATTGCAATATGTGCAAGTTTTTTTAAATTGAAAATTCAATAAAAATGACTATACAAAAAAAAAGTGTTTTGCTAGCAGCAACCTTATGAGAGCAACTCTCATTTCCCAAAATTACACAAGAAGATGATTCTGTTTCTAGTGGCATGGATATGGTGAACTATCCACACATCTGTGAGAATTCCATTCCCCTGTAAGAGTCGCCAGAAAATCTTCAAGCTGGCTGCTCCCACCCACTAGGGTGGTATCCTTCTTGGCACCACCCTGTGACATCAGATCTTCCTTTCTGCTGGAAGAAGAATGTTCCCGCCATAGAGATCCACATTTGTGTAGGCCCTATCATTCTTTCATTCTTCATTTAGGTCTTTGAGTTTACTTTGTGGTTTCACTATTGTAGCATGATGGACTCAGCTGATTCCAAGGTGGCGCCTGGTTTCAAATGTCATCCGTGCAGAGAGAAAATGTCACGCACGGACCCTAACACCACGGGCGTATACTGCCTGAGCCAAGACCATGTCTCCCAGGCTTGCAGCTTGGGACCTTACACCCCTCCAGTTTGGAGGACCAGTACGTGTGACTTTTGCTTTTTCATCCAGATGAGCAGGACCCTCTCATTTAATCAATCAATCAATCAATCAATCAATCAATCAAATCTTTATTTATCCAGGCGAACATCGTTGAGCAAACTCATTTACAAGATTGATCAGGTTAAGTCCAGATTATAGTACAAACAGCTATATTTACAATGTGAATAAAACATAGTAGAAGCTCAAATCAAGACACAAAGAACGTACATAACATAACAGTTAGTTCGGGATAATCAATAAGACACAGTGAACAGTATAAAATAGTGGGAACAGGCTAGACCACAGAGATTCAGAGATGGATAATATCACAGAAATTTCCCTAAAAAACACAAGTGAGTCCTAGGTATCCTATCATAACAGTCAGACAAAATAAGTGATAACAGCTTTTCTCTTGACACAGTTCACAAAAAAGAATAAAACAGGTATGGTTAGGTCCGAAAGGGAGTAAGCAGCCTGCCAGGCACTATCAATGGCAGCCCCAGGGAGTGTTTACATTAGGACTAGGAGGTGGCTGTACCGCAACTTGCTAATAGAAGGTGTGAGTGAGGTACTGAAGCAACGGTTGGGACAGCGCTCCCAGCACATATTTTCCAAATCTAGGTGCTAGCACTGGCTGTCCATGTCCAGTGGACCGTTGGGCCCTGGGAAGGTCGCAAGGCAGGGAAGGTAAAGAATATGCCTAGGTGCCTAAGACCAATCTCAGGCAAAGGTTCAAAAAAGGAGCATAATCACACATACTCCCGAGATTTGCACTCTAAGCCATATGGAAGAGGATCCCAATGGTTAGGGAAAGAGGTGGTTACAGCTATTTTAGCAGAGTACAGGCAGACCATCCGATTTTGCAGGAATTGGAAGGCTCGCTGAAGTAAACTGCAGGAGCCAATCGGGAGCAAGGGCTAGAAAGTGCTCGCAATCCGATTGGTTGGCAGCTTTAGTGCTGCTTTGCTAAAGAGGAATCCAGGCAGATGGTTTTGGATGGTGGCTTGTAAAGGTGCAACTACCTGGGAGCTAGAGATTTTACTCTTTAGGAGCAGATGCCCTCTGTAAGACTTGCCTATGTCTAGCGAGAGGGGTGCAGGGACCGGAAAGTAACAAGTACATAAGGATTAGTAAAGGCATGCACAAATTAACCTGGGGTAAAGTCATTAATGGCTGTGGCTAGACTTGAGGGAGCAAGCTAACAGCGGTTAGCAATTGGGAGCCGGGGAAACACTTACACATCTCACACACACCTCAAGCATATAATGACTTGAAAGCATTAATACTTCAGAGGTAGCTTAGTTTCAGCAGTTTTTGCATTTTGTTCCACAAGGATGGCAACATGAAACTAAAGACCATTCTGCCATAGCGGATGGAAGCCTTAGGGATGCATAGGGGGAGATATAGGAGGCACTTCTTAAGCCGTACGGTCCCAGCTCACTTAGGGGAAGACATTCAGATATATAATGTGGGAGCTTTTTTATAATGGCTCTGTAGGTCCAAAGGACTGCATTTCTTTTGCACCTGAATGTAAGCGAGGACCATCCATACAGCTTTGTACAATAAGCAGTGATGGTAGAAATGGGAAGACTGGTAATAAACCTGATGGCCCTATGATGAAGCGTGTCTGACTTGATAAGCGAGGCTTTGGGACAGTGACTATATAGGAAATCTCCATAGTCGATTAGGGAAAGAAAAGTAGTTTGGACTAATCGCAGTTTGGCATCATGAGTGAGGAACTGGCTAATTGTATAGAATAGATCCAACCTCTGCCTTAACTTCTTTGCCAGGTCTTCAGCATGCTCAGAAAAAGAGAGGTTCTGGTCTAACCACAGTCCTCAGTATTTAAAATTTGGGATAAATTCCAATTTCTCTCCCAGAATTGTGGAGATCAGTGGCAGTGCTCCAGAGCTGGCAGGGTTTGTCATAGAACTACAGGGTGAGAACAGCATTGCCTTTGTCTTTTTTGCATTTAAAATGAGTTTTTTGTGGAGGAGCTGGGTCTGAAGCAGGTCAAATTCTTCCTGTACGTCTGCAGAGGCAGCTTCGGCAGTTGGTCAACTTATGTATACCACTGTGCCGTCAGCAAACAGGTGTATTTTTGCCTTATTGATGCCCACATCAATATTGTTGACATAGATAGAGAAGAGCAGCGGACCAAGTATTGATCCTTGTGGCACTCCCCTCTGAAGAGGTTTGTGTGGGGATAACTCCCCCTCAACTTTGATTTGTTGCTGATGCCCTACCAGGTACTCTGTGAACCAGTGCAAGGATGCTGAGTCAAGACCTATGCTCTTCAGGGTGGAGATTAACAGGCTATGATCCACAGTATTGAAAGCCTTACTAAGGTTTAGAAATACTGCACAGACAAAGCTTCTGCTGTCTGGATCACTGTACAAGATGTTTGTTACTTTGGCAAGGGCCAAAATAGTGCTATGTTTGGTTCTAAAGCCCGACTGCATAGGGTTTAGTAAATTATTAACTTCCAGATAGGCTCTAAGTTGATCGCTGACCACTTTTTCCAGGAGCTTTGACAAAATTGGCAGTAAGGAAATTGGTCCATAGTTGTTGAGATCGCGGGTATCCCCAGATTTAAACAATGGGATGACACGGACAGTTTTCCAAATTATAGGGACGGACCCTTGGGACAGTGATAAATTAAACAGTTGGGTGATAGGAACAGCAAGGACATGATAAGCGATTTTTATAAAGTAGGGATCCAATGAATCAGCTCCAGCACTCTTCTTAACATCCAACCGAAGTATCAGATCTTCAACCTCCTTCAGTAATACAGGTTGGAATGAGGAGCCGGGTACCGGGGCAATAGAGTCTACGCAAGGGACACTTAGCTGGGAGTAGACCAGAGCTGCAGGGGAATTGTCAAAGGCCAGACCAGCTGTGGCAAAATGATTGTTGAATGCTTCTAAGATCCCCTGTTTGTCACATATAGTTTTAGTCTCGGATGTGATTTTTGGTGGCAAGGAGTTCCCTGGGGTATGACTGGACATATTCTTGATTGTCCTCCAGAATTTAGAGGAGCACTTTGCAGCAGAGTCCAACTCCCTAAGATGGAATGATGCCTTGGTGTCTCTGATCATTTTTGTACATGCATTGCATGCCTTCCTAAAGAGACACCAATCTGATTCCAGCTTGGTCTGCCGTGCTTTTTTCCATAGCTTACCCCTACCTAGCAAGGCGGTTTTCAGTTCAGGTGTGAGCCAGCGACAAGTTTTGTTTTTACTCAGATATTTATCATGGGGGCATGTACATCTAGGATCCCTACCAGAATTTCATTAAAGATATCATACACCATGCAGTCCAAGGATGCCCATCAGGTAGTCTCCATGGCTGTAGGGTCTGCAAATCAGTTAGTGACTTTCAAGGAAGCTGCAGCCCAGGCCAGAGCAGGTACTTTGTTGGTGTCCGGGTTGGTCCCACTGGACTTTGCTACCTCCTTCACAGGGGCATTCCAGGACTTATGCCAGTCCTTTTCTACCCCTGGGGATGGCTCTTCCCATGGGTCCAAAGCTTCAAAATCTTCAAAGAAGGACTCCAAGGAGAAGACTAAGAAGTCCCGCTGCAGGTCAGGGGACTATGATCACTCTTGTGCCTCAGGTTCATGTGCTTCTGCTTCATCAATGAGTTGGCTTTGGCCGACACTTCTGTCCAGGCCGCTGGTCCCATGATGTCCCCATCAGCCCTGTTGGCCAAGACACAGGCTGACCAGGCTGTCACGATTTTCCTCCACCTGTTGACCAGTTGTCATAAGATGAGGGGGATACTTACCCCTTGCCAGGACTCTGGTCCTGTCTCCCAAGACCCAGAGTGGGTTGGATCA
Organism: Neoceratodus forsteri; assembly: GCA_016271365.2. Taxonomy (NCBI): domain Eukaryota; kingdom Metazoa; phylum Chordata; order Ceratodontiformes; family Ceratodontidae; genus Neoceratodus; species Neoceratodus forsteri. Next base: position 535,297,253 of record CM028138.1, read on the forward strand.
AGAAGAAGAAGAATCAGCATTTATATAGCACTTTTCATACACATTGTATCCCAAAGTGCATTACAAGCAATGCTAGACGGGTAGTGAAGTGACTGAATGTGTAGTGACAGCTATATTGCACATCAACATCCACACACAGCCATGGACAACTGCATAAACTGGTTTTATGGGAAGAGTAATATTGGCCAGGACACTGGGAAAGTCCCCTACTCTTTTGTGAAGAATGCCTTGGGTTCTTTTACTTCCACCTGGACACCCACCAGGACAACACCTAAATGGGTAGAAGGAACCTCATTTTAACATCTCATCCAAATGACGGCACAGCCAACAGTACATCACCCCAAATACTGCACTTGGGTGCCAGCATTTTTAGGTATGAGCCCAATCCCAGTGTGGGACAAGAACCCACAGCCTTCTGGCCCAGAGGCAGATGTGCTACCAACTGAACAATGTTGACACCCTAGATCCAGGAGATCTGCAGAGCTGCTATGTAGAAGTCAGCACACACCTTTGTCTCTCACTACCACATCAACCTTGAGTCATGCTGGAATGCTGGTTTTGGGTCCTTGGTTCTTTAGTCTCTGTTCCTATTTAGGGGGTGTGCGCCTTGCCCCCTCCTCCCGGAGAACTGCTAGGAGTCTGCCAGAAGTGTGGATAGTACACCATATCCACCCCCCCCCTAGAAAAACAAGTTATTCACCTGTAGCTGTAGTTATAGGAGTGATATAGGGTGTAAATCCATACAACCCACCTGACCTCCCCGGCAAGTGGCACACTGATCTTGCTTCCAGCAGGTAAGATCTGATGACATGGGGTAGTGCTGAGGAGGATACCACCCAGGTGGGTTATACCACCCAGGTGGGTTGGAGAAGCCAGCTTGAAGACCTTCCGGTGATTCTTAAAGGGGAAAAGCATTCTGCCAGAAGTGTGGATGTACACCATATACCACTCCTAGAACTACAGCTACAGGTGAGTAACTTGATTTTATCTACCCTGAATAGCTCACCTATGAAGAGTGGAATTTCTCCATCCCTCTCACCAACTAGTTTCCTGGAAATTTTACTGCTCACCAGTGAAGGTCAGAAATTGGAACTGGGCCACTTAGAGAAAATAATAGTCAACAGAACCCATGGAACATTTAAGAACAACAACAAAAAAGAGATGTGTGTTAATACTGCTGCAGAAACCACTCTTATGGTTGTAAGAGTGCTTGGGGTATGAGAACTGCAAACCAAAGGTGAGCTTTTCTGATACCCTAATAGGGTTGTCAGAACCCTCTGAAGTTCTGGGTTCTAGTTCTAGTCTAGAACTTTTGAAAAAGTTCTAGGGTTCTAATCTTTTTTAGAACTTTTTAGAACTCGAACCCTATTTTTTAAATTGTGCTGCCAATAATGAAGATAATAGTAAAATACACGTGAAATTGAGGAGAAAGAGAAATACAATTTTTCAATGTAAGGGGAGAGAGAAATGATCTTGTGCGACTGATATATTGGGCACAGTGCAGCAGTCAAAGAGCACACAGCAAGATGATAGCCAGTACACCACATAGGAGTCACACACACACACACTCACTGGGTACAGTGAAGCAGTTAAAGGGCACACAGCAGGATGATGGCCAGTATGCCATGTAGGGGGCAGAGTCACGCAAGACGCAACACACAGATTTATTTATTTTTATTGAGGGATTTTTCTCTCCTCCCAAAGTCCCCTGAAAAAATGTCTCTGGCATGTATTACCAGATACCACAGAAATGGGTGTTGGGCTGCTCACAGTCATACACTGGGTAGGGTACAATGCAGTCAAAGGGCACACAGCAAGATAATGGGCTGGCCAGTATGCCACGTAGGAGATGGAGTCACACAACACACTGACACACAGATATGTATTTGTTTCTTTGTATTGAGTAAGGGATTTTCCGGTCTCTCCTCCCAACATGGAAATATTTCTCTGGCATGTATTTAAAGATACCACACAACTGGGTGCTGGTGTGCACACGGTCACACACACTGGTGGGTAGGGTACAAGACAAGATATTATTCCTTTATTATTCCTAATATATACAAATCAGGTGGCAAGTGTAGTGGAAAAGTCAGATATTGGACTATATGCTGATGACACGGTATTATTGACCAGAGAAACCAGTATACTACAACTACAATTAGATCTACAAATAGATTTTACAGCAGTCCAAACATGGTTTGAAAACTCTAACCTAATACTTAACAGTAAAATATCAAAAAAATGATGATGTTTACAAACAGTGTAAAAACAAAATCCTTACTCTCTACAATAGAAATAAAAACTACTGCTGGAGAGCGCTTGATCCAGGTTTCAGAATATAAATGCTTAGGTTTTTGAGTAGACCAAAGATTAAAATTTGATTGCCATATAAATGAAATGGTTAAGAAATTAACAGTAGGTTTGGAACACTGAGGTGAACAGGACATTGTCTTGATGAAAACATGAGAAAGTCAATTGTAAATCAGATGCTGGTTCCGATTATTGATTATGGAATACATACAGGTATTTATAGGTTTGCAAATGCCTCTGGCTTAAAGAAGGTAGATGTTTTGTACAATCGATTAGCGAGGTTTGCATTAAAAACTAACAGATGGATGCATCATGGCAAATTATAGGGGAACTTAAATTGGCTTAAATTGGAAAATAAACAAAAGATGGTCTGGGTAAATCAAGTAAGGAAAACAACGGTTTCAACAAAACCTTCCTATCTGTATGAAAATTGAAAAGAACTGGTTACTCACATAATTTAAAGAAAAGTAGACTATTAAGAGAGTATCACATTAATACACCTAAAACCAGATATGGAGAAATTATTTTCACATTTTTCACCCTATAAACATGGAATGAATTTAAAATACAGACCAAAAACATAAATGAAAGTTCAAAAAAGTTTAATACTGCATTGAAACAAGAGTTATCAACACAGTGTACATGTCTTGACTGGAACATTACAAACCTGCAACAAAAAGTTTACATGATATTCAGTATGATTGATAACGGTTTTGTAATGGTTTAAGTGGTCCCTCAATGTTTGTGGTGTGTGTATGTGACTAGATTTGTATTATGTAACTTTAGAAATTTTAGAGTTCTGTATAGAAAACAGGACCACCTTGTAAATGGGACTTGTCCTAATGGCATGTTATATGTCAATTGATCCTGTCTAAAAATAAAACTTTTACTACTACTACTACTTATCTTCCTCCGAGTGAACCCCATTATTCACCACCCTCTGAGTTCTGTTACTTAGCCAACTTGGCACCCATTTTACTAACTTTGGTCCCACTCCCATGTTGCCTAATTTGTTAACCAGCCTTCTGTGTGAAATGGTGTTGAAGGCCTTACTGAAATCTAGGTAGGTCACATCCACCACTCCTCCTTGATCCACCTGTCTGGTAACCCAGTCAAAAAACTCTTATCAGGTTTGTTTGGCAAGACCCGCCCCCTGTGAACCCATGCTGCCTCGGATCCTGCAATCCACTGGTGTTTAGGTATTCCCAAATCCTTTCTTTAAATAGAGTTTCCATAACCTTGCCCACCACTGAATCAGGCTTACAGGTCAGTAATTTCCTGCCTCCTCGCTATTTCCCACTTTCATGTAGTGGGACCATATCTGCCCTCCTCCAGTCCCTAGAACTTCCCGTGTCCAGTGACAGATTGAACAGGGCCGTCAGAGGTGCAAACAGTACTTCCTTTAGTTCCTTCAATATCCTAAGGTGAACCCCATCCAGCCCCATAGCCTTGTCTACTTTTAGTTATGCTAGTCCCCTGAGGACTCTCTCCTCCGTAAAAGGACTAGTGTCCACCTCCCTTCCCTTAATGCCCTTCTCCACTATCTGTGGCCCATCACCTACTGCTTCCTTTGTGAATACTAAACAAAAGTATTTATTCAGTATGTCAGCTTTCTTCTGATCCTGTTCCACACTCCCCCCCTTTAGCCTTGCTATCCCTGCTTTGCTTTTCTTCTTTTCGCTTATGTACCTAAAGAAAACTTTATCCCCCTTTTTTTGCTGATTTGGCAATGTTTTCCTTCATTTGTGCTTTAGCTCTCCTAACTGCCTTCACTGCCTCCCTTGGTTTGTCCTGATAACTCTCCCTGTCCTCTCCCTTCTGCATCATCTTGTACCTTTTGAATGCCTGCTTCTTTTCCTTTACCTTTTCTACGACTTCCTTGGAGAACCATCTATCATATCTTTCTTCTCTTGCTCTTGGTAACATGCTTGACACAGAGGTTTGTTGCCTTCTCAATAGCCTGCTTTATTCTTGCCCACTTTTCCTCTACCTCAGCCTTATTCCCTATTCCTGCTAGGGCTTCCCTGAGGCACTCTCCCATTTTCTTGAAATCGGCCCTCCCGAAGTCCAGGATCCTTGTTTAAGTGTGGCTCTGTTCTGGCCCTGTCCTTATGCTGATCCACACCGTACGATGATTACTGATCCCCAGGTCACTTCACATTCTGATGTCAGTGACACTGTCCCTGTTTGGCAGTACCATGTCCAGTTATGCCCCCTCATGAGTGGGTTCTTCAACTAGTTGCCTGAGGAACGCACTCTGCAGGGAGTCAAGGATTTCACTACTTCTAACTGATGCTGCAGCAGGTAGGCTCCAATCCACATCTGGTAGATTGAAATCTCCCAGTAGAAGTACCTTACCCTTGTTAGCCATCCCTTGTATTTCATCTATCATATCCTTATCTCCTTCCTCTCCCTGTGTTGGAGGTCTGTAAATCACCCCTACCCTTATAGCAAATAAGGCTTTTGATGTAGACCCTATGCCGTTTTAGTTGCCCTCTTCTGTTCTGCCTCCACTCTATCTATGTTGTTCCGAAGATGTGGTTTCCAGGACTGAACATAGCACTCTAGGTAGGGTCTTACCAGTGATCTCTATAGCGGCAACACCACTTCCCTTGTTTAGCTGGTGATACCCCTTCCTATGCACCCCAGCATCCCACTAGGCCTCCCTACTGCCTTGTCACACCACCTAGCCACCTTTAGGTCATCTGATATGATGTTTCCTGCTTGGTGGGCATCAGTACCACTCCACCCTTTCTGTACTCTGCCCCTGGATTTCTGTGCCCAAGTGTATTAGTTTGCACTTTTTTTGCACTGAAACGCAGCTGTCATACTCTTGACCACTCCTCCAGTTTTCTCAAATCTCTGATCACCCTCTCCACCCCCCCCCCGGAGTGCCCACCTTATTGCAGATTTTGGCGTCATCTGTAAAGAGGCATACCTTCCCTTCCAGGTCCTCTACATGTCACTTATAAAGACATTAAAGAGGACCAGTCCCAGCACTGATCCCTGAGGCACCCTGCTGGTCACACTCCCTTCCTCACAGTGAACTCCGTTTACCACCACCCCCCTCTGTCGCCTATCTCCTAAGCAATTTATTTTCCAGTTTACCACGTTTGAACCCACTCCTAAGTCACCCAGCTTGCTTACTAGTCTCCTATGTGGGACGGTGTAGAAAACCTTAATGAAATCTAGGTAGGCCATGTCCAACAATCCACCCTGATCTAAATCCTTTGTTACCCAGTTAAAGAAATATATCAGATTCATTTGACATGACCTCCCATTGTGAAACCATGCTGCCTCAGGTTTTGTAACCCATTAGATTCAAGATATTCCACAATCCTTTCCTTCAGCCGTGATTCCATTAACTTTCCCAAATTCCCACCACTGATGTCAGGCTGACTGACCTATAACTGCCAGCCTCCTCCCTCCTGCCACTTTTGTGTAGTGGGACTACACCTGTCTTCCTCCAGTCCTTCAGAACCACTCCTGTTTCCAGTGAGCTATTAAATAGAACTATCAGAGGTGTAGCCAGTATTTCCCTGAGCTCCCTCAATACCCTTGGATGCACCTCATGGTGCTCTTTACTTTGTCCACCTTCAGATTAGCAAGTCCGTTTAGGATTCTCACCTCTAAAACAAGCATTTGTCAACGCCAAATGTTGTCTTGCTGGCATTGGCATTGGCAGTGCAGGAGTTAGAAAGATGCATAATAGGAATGGCAGTGAAGATTTAACTGACACTAACCCTCACTCCCCACCCCAGAGTGATTAGTATTGGGTGGCTTAGTCATCGGCCACGATCACACCACTTCATCTCACTCCACCCTGCAGACATTGACAGGTGTTGTGGTGTGCCTTGGGGTCTTCGGGCCTTATACTCACCCCATTCCATGAGGAACTACACTGAGATGGGTGCAGTATAGGAGAATGGGGTGAACACTGGGGCCAAAGACCCCAAGGCACTCCTCAATGCTTGTCATTGACTGCAGGGTGGGAGTGGAATGGCATGAGCATTACAGCCGGTGATCCCAAGTCACACCCCGACGCCTGTCAGTCTCTACAGAGTAGGGAGTTATGTTTGGAAACCTTAACCCCCTGGCTGCTTGTTGTTATTTTTGCTCCAGATTTTCAAAATGGGCTTTTTGTGACCCCACCTCATGAACAGTGGCATTATCATTTCGTTACTCAATCCTGAAAGGTGGTTTTGCACAGCGACTGCCCCATTTGGCATCACAGGTGTGAAAACACCTCTATGATAGGATGTAAAAAATGACAGCAGTACTGTTCATGAGGTGATGTGAAAAAATGGCAATGCTGAAAATATGGAGTGAAAATATGAAAAATAGGTGACGTTACGAACATGCGTAGAAACTGCGCAACGCACGCCTGTAACGCAATCATTTTTTGGAATTTTTTTACCAAATTTTCAACATGGGCATTTTTGAACCTCTCCTTATCATCATTATCATATTTATTGTATGGTTAAAAAAAACATCACAACATTTGTACAATACAAAACACATCATAACAAAAAAGATTTAAAAGAATTAATAAATAATTAAAATTCTTTGAGTACAAAAGAAGGCATTTTTACATTCATATCCCCGTACGCACGATACAACTTTTATTCTGCACTTTACTTTCCTGAAAGCATGTAAGTAGTTGGCCAACCTCTCCACTGCCCAAACATCTTCAGTATGGAACAGAATATTTGTTAATTCCATTCTATCTATTGAATAAATAGTATTTTAAAAAGGGCTCAACCAATATGTGCATAGTTTTTCATACCATCTGCATTCCCACATAACATGCAATAAATCTTCCTTACCACCACTCCTACAAATACAGTCCTCAGAAGTAATTCCTTCCTTTTTGTATCTATAATCCAGTACACTACTGGAAACTGTTCAAATTTGTAAAGAGTAAAGTTAGATCGTAGTCCTGGGTCTGTTAGTATGTCTAAGTATTTTCTTTTAACCATGATTATAATTATTTAAGGTAAACCATTTGGAATAATGGGAACTCAATATCAAATTTAAATCTACTCTGTTCCAGTAATTTTTTAATTTATTATACTGTATATATATTTTTTATATTTGGAACTAATCAGGATGCCTTTGTCGACCGCTTTCTTTAAGTATAACAGCTTATATTTCTCCAACATAAGCATAATAGAGTTTAACCAGAAACCCAACTCATACCCCAAATCCTGCCAGAGCTCCTTTTCTTTGAAGTATCTTCTGGCCAATGAATCCTCCTTTTTACTAGTGATACAAATCCAAAAGTTAACTTCTCTCGCATTTAATGATGCTCTAATATTAGCTAACCCCAATTCGGCCCTTACATATGGGGAAGGGCATGAATGGCCTACCCGTAAAATATATCTTAAAACTTTATACAATGGACTCGTTAATTTGTTAGAATCCTTTATATCCCAGATTTCACTACCATACAACAACTATGAGTCAATTTGTGCTTGGATAACCTGCACCAGTGGGCTGACTGTCATTCCACCATATGTATAATTAAATTTATTTAGGTCAGCCATAGTTTTCTTTAATTACTCAATGGACATTGTAATATGTTTACTCCATTTGCCATTTTGCTGAATTGTTACACCTAAGTATGGATATTCTGATACCACTTCCACTTTATTAGGACCAATAAACCAGTTCCTTTTGCAGTTTGAACTCCCAAACGTCATTACTTTTGTTTTATTTATGTTAATAGCTAATTGTAACGCGATTAATTCTTTATATATAATCCAGTTTTCTTTGCATTCCCAACTTTGTTAAAGATAGAATTATAATATTGTCAGCATATGCCAATATAGGGACCACATAATCCTTAATTTTTGGAGAATCCTTATCAACGTCACCACTATGGACAAATATAGTGTCCATATATAGCAAAAACAACAACAGGGCTAATACACAGCCCTGGTGAACACCTCAAGTGATTTTGAAAGCCTCAGAGAGCTGCCCATCAAGGCCAAGTCTAACTCTGGCCCAGGTGTTGGCATATAGACGTGCTATAATTGTTACTACATTGGAGTTTATTCCTCTTTTTAAAAGAGTCTGACACAAAATTTTTCTTGACATGCTATCAAATGTGGTACTATGGTCTATGAATGTAACATGTAATTTTTGCCTGCATACTTTAACATGCTTTTTGACAAAGTGATAAAGTACAAAAATATTATCAAGAGTCAAAAAATTTGCCCTAAATCCTGCTTGGAAGTGGGAAATGCCTCCAGTTCTATCAACTTCATCTACTAACCATTGTAAAATTATCTTAGAGAAGATTTTTAAATTGATATCAAGTAGACTAATTGGTCTATACGTTCTAGGGTCATCCAAAGGACCTTTCTTATGTAATGGCACAATAATCGCTCCCTTCCAAGAAGCAGGATAACTGTTCTCATTGATACATTTATTATAAAAAACTGTCAAAAAGCGACACCATGATGGAGTCTTTGTAAGATACACCTCTGTGGGGATCACATCAGGGCCAGGAGCATTTTGTTTTTTTAAAGTATAAATAGCCATATAGATTTTATGCACAGTAACTGGTCTAATTTGATTATTGGACCCAGCTTCAATGCTCCCCAGCTCACAATCTTCCTGTTCAAAATAAATCTCTCTAAAATGTAGGAGCCACTTTTCTTCAGAGATGTAAGAGTCCATATTCCCCTTGAAGATGTTATGTCCTTTGGATACTAAAGTCCAAAAGGCTCTTGTGTCCTTGTTCTGTACTGTACTTAACATTTTCCCCCACTTCTTTTCAGAATATAATTGTTTCCTTCCCCTAATCAATTTTTTATATGCTCTTTTTTCTTCATTTAGTTTATTTAGTTTTACCTTAGAAGGGGACTTATTATATATTCTACTTCATTTCCTGATGATTGATTTGTTCCTTCTACATTCAGGATCAAACCATGTCTCCCCAGTCGAATTAATGTTTTCCCCACATGGTGTCCTCAAAACCGCTTTTATCTCCTCAAGAAGTAACTCGAACTGCTTATAAATATCAGTCCAACATTTAGATTCAAGTGTCACCTGAGAATGCATAGATAAGGAATTCAATATTATAGGTGATATACTGAACTCAGAATCGTGCTTCCAAATGATTTTCCGGGATGCTCTTATTTCAGCTATACCCACCGCATTTTTATTTGATATTTCATTACATCTTTCTTACGCATCCAGAGTAATAGGGTAATGATCGCTTTCTGCTCTGAGTAGAATTTGGCAATTATGCCAAAAATCTAGCTGCCCAAACCAAAGAGCAAAATCAATTACCGAAGCACCTCTTGCTGAGAGAAAAGTAAAGTGGCCTTCATGATCACCAAGCAATCTCCCATTAAGTGGGTACATATTGTTTTCTTTAAATATTTCTACCATATTTTTACCATGTTTACTAATTATTTTATCTTTAGTCTGGCGGGGTGTTAGTTGGTTCGTTACACAATTATAGAAGAAGAAGGACTGGTTTACAAGGCCATTGAAAGTGCCAATTTGCACATTTAGATCCCTCATCAACAGTAATTCTGCCCTTGGAAATGTTTGTTGTCCTTCATTTAAAATATCAAAAAGCTCACACCAGATCCTCTTGGTGTAATAACAAGAACTTTCTGGAGGGACATAAGCATTTACTGTATAAGTAGAATTTCCTCATTATTGCTTTGTATAAAAACAATTAAAAAGTTACTCAAGGCCCTCCATAACAGAGTTTTCTGAATGGTACCAACCTTTATCAGTGTGATAATACCACCAGAATGTCTACCCAGTTATTTATTTTTCATGACTGTAATCTTAAAGAATTCATAACCATTCAAAATAATATTTGAATCTTCATTATGCTGTGTTTCCTGTAGACAGAGTACCTCATGGCTTGTTAGAAACAATAATCTTTCACTGTCTGCCCAAATTGACTGCCAGCCCGCTATATTCCAAGATATAAAAGGTATACTATGTTCAGTGGGCTCAGGACTAGTTAAATTTAGAGGTAGTCAGACATCGTTATACCCTGCCAATGATCTGAACATATTGGCCAGCGGTAATTTTGTATTATCTATGACAGTACTGGGTAGAACATGGCAAGAGGTTTCCACATTTAATGAAGCAATAAACCATAAGGGTGTGTGGGTTATCAGGGGATTTACCATGGCTGGAGTGGTTTGCCCATGAGGTGCAGCCAAGTGGGTAAATCCTTGGCAGCCATGGTAAATCCTCCCATAACCCACATCCTCCAAGTGGCTTATTGCGATTATACCAAGGTTCATTTTTTTACAATGATAAAATGCAACTTTTAAAGAGGTTGCTTTGTTTTTTTTATTTTTATTGTGTTTATTCCTATGAAGCAAATGATTAGGATTAAGATTATATACACTCATCAACAGCCGTTGATTATCAGAGCATTTACAATGGTGACAAGGTGCCAGCCTGCTAATTTGATTGGCTGTTGTTGGATGCCCATGGTATAATAGCATATAATCAACAATATAGAGCCCCAGGTTATCCAGTTTTGCTGACTGTGTCAATAATTTTTCAGCCAGTCTTTCATTGCTGACCATAATATCAATTTGACTGCATTCATTCGCATGTTTTGCACAAAGCTTCCCATTTTTTCTACAGGTATTTCTAGGAAGTTAGTCAGTAAATCAGTCAATGCCTGGGATAGCTTAGTGTCTGTTTCATTAACCATTGGATTCATTCCAAATAATGTCACTATTTTATCTGGTTCCTTATCCCTACTTCCAACTTTTTTGTTAAACATCGCTCTATTAGGATAGAATAGTGGAATTTCTTCTGTACTTTGATTATATCTATTAATCCATACATAGCTGGCAAATCTTGGCGAGGCGAAATATAAATCAACAATAGTTGCTCCATATATAGCTAATTTCTTGACTTTTACAATATCCGCCTCTAATACTACAATAGCCAACTCCTTATTTAAAAAACTATTACATGGAATTCCAGATTTGCCTTTTCCAAGCTATCCCATGCATTAGGACCATACAGTCTAATTAATGGAGCGCAATCTATATCGTCGCCCACTGGATCCATACTAGGGGATATATTGTCAATGCTTTTAATGTCTCTCAAATTCTTTAACACCTCTTTCTGCCGCTCCATGCTAATATCTTGTAGGCCGTTTTTCATGCCACACAATTCCTGGTGTAAACCAACAGTTTCTTGCTCTAATGTTGCCAGTTGTGATGCTAACTTGAATTGATGAGGTGGCTCGTGGAGAGAAGCATCCCGCCCATCTAAACCTAGTGGGCCAGCTGGCTGTTCATGGGTATTGCCCAACAATAGCTTTCCTTTGATGCCCTTGCTAGCCACATAAACCTCCTTTATTTCATGTCCTTCTGCTCTTGCTCTCTCCACATTCTCCACGTTCTTATCTCTCTTGACACCTTTGGGAGATCTTTTCTTTTCTTTCCTGTTTTTTTTACTAGTCTTTTTTTCTCCTATTTTTACTTTTCTCTTTCTTTGTATACCTCTGGGCAAGTCTGGCATTTCAATCATGCTAAAATCAGGTCTAAGTTGAATACTGCTGTTTCTTGCATTATTTCATTCTGTGTCTTCTGTCAATTTTTGTAATTGCTCAATTTTTTCTAAAACCTGATTTATTTTAACTTCGTTGAGGGCAATATGAGCCCTCATATTTTCCATGATATCTTTATTCACTATCAATTGTTCCATTATAATAAGGGAGGCATTATTAGGATCCTTCAGTAAAGCAATCAGTGCCTTACTCAGGCTCATTGAGGTAAAAAGTATGGGGGGATTGCAATTCACGTGATTCTCTTCCTGTACAAGTGTACAAATGATTAAAACTGCAATGCTCACAGCAACTAGTGTTTACATCCTTGATTTTCTCTTCTAAGGCCCTAAGACCATTTATTGTCTGCTGCAATTCTTCACACACACCTTTAAATTTCTTATTCCTATTGTTTGGTGTGCTTAACAGCGTGTCTTGTCTAATGCTCTGAATACTATTTTCAAACAAGATGCTATTAAAATGGTGCAGGGTCTGCACCGGAAGACATATGAAGAGAGTCTTAAGGAGCTGAATATGTATAGCCTCGAGGAAAGGAGGGAGAGGGGGGACATGATAGAAACTTTCAAGTACCTCAAGGGAATCAACAAAGTTCAAGAGGGTAGCATCTTTCAAAAAAAGAGGTGTGCAAGAACAAGGGGGCACAATTTGAAGATAGAAGGGGGGCGGTTCAGAGGTAAATTAAGGAAGTATTTTTTCACAGAGAGGGTTGTGGATGCATGGAACAGCCTTCCGGAGGAGGTTGTGGAGTCAAAAACAGTGGTGGAATTCAAGCATGCATGGGACAGTCATAAGGCAATTCTAGGGGTTGGGGGTAGGAAGAAGTAGGCTGCTGGTTAACTAGGATCTGCAGCTTATCCATTAGGTAGGAAAATGGGCAGACTGGGTGGGCCAAGTGGTCCTTATCTGCTGTCAAAGTCTATGTTTCTATAAAAGTAAATTAAGGAATTTCAAGACCTACATCCTTGGCATTCTGACCATGGTGGGGTGTCAGGTGGCTGCCACAGAGTCACACTGCATCAGCATCACTATTTGGCCTTATAATTTGCATCAATGATGACTCCAGGCTGGGCCATACAGGGAACATGACTTAGTATTATTGTACTGCTCCTCTCCTGTTGGGATAAAGCCAAGGTAAGGTTAGGCCAGATATACTGCTAACCTTTTGTCACTGAATGTGGGACACACTGACAGTCAAAATGTGGGACTGTATGTGGCTTTCAAAATGTGGGAGAGTGACCCGCAAAATATGAGAAACTGACTGTCTATCCCAGTGGCCCTCTTTTGAAACACTATGCTACTAGCTCAGAACACAGTGGGAACAAGTGCTTTAACTCACAAGTTTAATTTTGTTTTGGTATTGCAGAATAATATAAATTTCTGCTTTTAGACTCTTAATTTACAACACCTCGGAGTGGGCAAAACTTTTCCATGTGGGCCAGAGCAATTCTTAGGTGTCAAATGAGGAACATCCCTCACAATGTGGGACAGTTGAGAGATATGAGTCGGGGAGTAGGCAGAAGGTAGCACTGTGGCAGGTGAGGTTTCAGGCTAGGGCTGGAGTTGGGCTCATGGCCAGGTACTGAATTAATAAATGGTAAGGGACAGATTAACAAGAAGGTAAGGAGGATTAAGATATACCTCTCAATCTATTGTCACTGAATTGTGGACACTGACAGTCAGAATGTGGAACAAGGTATGAAGTCATGGAGCTATGCACTCAGAATGCTGCGGATATCAATGCTTTTATTTGTGTAACATTTATTGTTTGATTTAGCACAGTGAAGTCTTTGAATTTCTGATTTAATTCAATGTCAATGTGAGGCATCACAGTTTCTAAGTGGGACTGCACCTTTCCCATATGGGCAGAGTGAATCTGAGGGGTAAAGTGAAGGTTGTCTAACCTAATATGGGGCACTCAAGGGGTATAGGTTAGGATGGGACTAGGATGTGTGAGCAAGTGGGTAAAGGCAGGTGTGCACAGATGAAGGAGAGTGTGGTGCAGTGCTGACTGTGGTGATTTGTGGACATTGTCAAAAGGACACTTAAGTGAAATGATGTGGAAACGGTCTGTCAGGATTCTCTGTGACCCACAACAGGACTTTCAGACCCTGGCTGTACCCCAGTGAGTCCACATTCCTGAAACCACCACTGATTTGCATGGTCCATATGCACATTTAACAACACATATGATCAGGGCTCTAATTATACCTACTCATTTGTAAAATAAAGCCCGGTAACCTTTAACCAGAACTCAGACCTGATTTCCTCCTTCTCACTCACTCCAGTACAGTTTCCATTGCAACAACAAAACACAGACAATGCGTTAGGTGAGACACACCAGAGAACACTGTCATACAAGTGTAAGGTTTTCATGCTGCTCTTCCTGAAATAATTAACCTGTAATGGCTTTCTTTACATTCTGGATATTGACATTTCTGTTTCAGCATAAGTAGTTTTTGGCATCTTTTATAATTATTGGATTTCATAATCCTTTTTTTTCTGAAAAAAATTGTAATTTTTTGGGGGGTTTTCATTTATGTGTTTTTCTGCACTTTGCTTTCAAAACTAGGTTTCTTTATAAAATAAAAAATGCTTAAAACTTTAACTGTGAGGGCTGCTGCAAGTACAGCAAACCGGTTCTTGTACTTAATAAAACATTTTTACATAACATTTAATATTGTAAGTGCTTTTTTCCTGCCTGAGTGATGATGGTGTCTGCATTTTTCCTGCCTGACCATAACTTTAATTAAAGTTTTTTATAGTCCATAATTGGAACCAAAATTGTGGTAATAATTTTTTTTTTTTAAGTTTCATAGTACCAGAGCTTTAGGTGACTGGAGCAGGGGCGTCATTTAGGGGTAACCAGGGGCTGGGGTTGAGACCGCTATGATTTCTTTTCAACCCCTGTAATGTCCAAAGCAACACTTAAAACAAGGTTTCCTTAGCCTTTGTAGTTATAAAATATGGCCAGGGAGGGAGTTTTGCAACCATTACGATTCTGCTTAAGTGGGACTTCATAACCCTTATGGTTTTGGTGAAATGACACTACTGGACTGGAGACAAGTAATTATTTAGATGCTCTCAGGTAATCATATAACACTGAAGCATAACAAACCCTCTCATGATGGCATGTATATGGTCAGTCTACATACAGGATTGGCTATCTGATCCTCATCAAAATGCCAAATCACACAGAAAAACATTATTTGAATGGTTCTGTACCTTAAACCTATGTTTTGTCTAATTGTCTGCCATAAGTAATTAAAGGCTGTCTAGCAAAAAATTCTGGTGGACTGAATACCTTCGGTACTGTATGTATATCAGTCATATATAGCTTCCCTAGTTTGATGTTTTCAGCGCTGAACCTACCCCACATACATTGTGCATTTTACTTGCATCCATAGTTGTTCACCATTTTCGGTGCTGTATCAATACTGTTTAATACTATACTATTTTCAGTTACTGGTATCTCTGAACTTTGACTGTATCCTGTATTTTGTGTTTTTGAAAGGTAAGTTGCATTTATATTCTGTTTTATAAGTTGTTTCCCCTACTTTTCCCTCCCCACAAATCGCACCTGGAAATGGGCCTCAGCTCAGCGTGCCTTTCCCAGTTAACAACTTTGAATAAATAAATAGATAAATAAATATGTTTTTGCTCAGATTTGGCAGTTATTATCCCTATGTGTGTTATTAGTTTGCAGTGTTTTCAAGGAGCAGTTTAAAATATTTGGGGCCAGATACTCAGAACCTTTACATTCACAGTTTGACTTCTCCTGCAAATTTCTAGCACAATTTTTCTTACATAAAATAACCTGCCAGACATCTTCAGGTGGTTGACATTTGAGATATTTGGTGAATCTTTGAGCTACAGAGCACCCAAAGGGATTCCAGCAGATAATCTATAAATAATTTAACACCTCAAGTGTATGTCACAGGATTAACATTGACCCCCCCCCATCCCCAGTATTACATGAAGGAGTTGTCTGTAGACACATTGATTCATTGCAGATTGTGATATACTTTTTACTCGACCAACAAAGAAATGGTTTGTAGATGTTGCAGTGCACAAACTTTCAGGGGCACACGGGTCTCTTCATCAGGTGTTTTAGCCATCTGAGCAGAGAAAGCAGGTTTTAAACCTAAAGTTACATAGTTATTACACATGTTATGATACATTTACTTAGGAACATAATATTAAAGAAGCACATTATATTAACATACTGCCTGGGAGTCAATAAAAACCCTTTGAGACAGAGCCCAGTATTTCCAACTTGATTTATTCTTGGTTGGATAGCGGTATGAAAATGTTTATTGGTTTTGCCTCCCATCTACTCCCCCCATACTGTTACTAATTATTAAATGGGTAGAAAGAATGCTGGCCCTTGATTGGCCAAGAGCAGCTTTTAGCTGGACCGTTATCCCAGCACAACGGCCCAGCTGAAAGTAATATGTTTAAAAAAGGCATAAAATTTACTAAAAATTACCCATTTCATAATTGCAATAAGGCACTCCAGGGGGTGCCTTATGGTGGGCTAATGGCCCTTCTCGGATGGTGGAAGCACTTGGCTGTGCCTCATGCTTCGACCCACCCGAGGTGGGCCGTTATCCCACCATAACGCATCCCCTGTCATGCCTTATTGCTTAATTGGTATCTCTTTGTAGTGGAATTGTTTGTTTTAGAAATGTCCAAACTATTCATTTAAAGATGTTTTCTAGAATATTCTGTATTTGTGAGCTGGGGCTAGATTTTCAAATCCCCTGAAAGTCGTTCAGGTATGGGGGAAAAAACTGGCACAAGTGGGTCTCCAGTTGTGGAGCCGCAGTTTTTCACAGCCATCATATTTTCAAAGGCGGAGCTGGTTTACAATCGGCTCCATGATTTATGGCAGCATTTGGCGGTTTTTTTCACCACAGCTGTGACAAAATGTTACAACTGGAGGGACCAGGTGTAAATCTCCTGCAGCTGTGCCTGCCACCAGTGTGGAGTATGGGCTGAAGATAGGAATTCCCACAGGTGCAGAGATTTCCTAGTACAGTTTGTCTCAGTTGTATCCTATGGAAATCAAATCAAATCAAGCTAAAAATTAAACAAATGCCTGGCCGGAATTTCAGGGATGGACATCACTTGAATTTATTATAATTATTAATGCAGGTGATGTCACCAGAGGCTCTGGAGAGTGGCTTTGTCCCATTGGTTGGAGTTATTCTTTCAACAATTTGATGACGGTTATTATGCTGCCACCTAATTTTTTCTCTATTAAAAAGAACCTCAGATAGTCTATCTTTATTCTGTAAATGCTACATGCTATACCATCTATTATATTTTTGTTTCTCTACTCTGCAGTTTCAGATAAGTTAAATTGAGGTCATGTCTTCATGGCAGTTGTTCAGGAGGATAGAAAAGATCTTGCAGTACATCTTGGAAAGAGTAGGAGAGCATATCCAGTGTCCTAGCCAAATGTCCCCATTTACTAGCCCATCAACAGATTAAGCTAGTTCTGTATCCGTATCTCCAGACAAGGCTCACAATAAGAAAATATTCCTGATCCCTTCCTTCCTGGTCAACAAAAATAAATAAATAAATAAATAAATAAATAAATTAAACTCTTTCTAACAGACCTACATATTTTTATTGTACCCTGGAAAAAAATCAAACCATTGGCACTGACAGACTCTTGGGACCAAAGATGTGGTGTAACCTTTTAAAAATTTGTTCTGCAGTAACCTTTTCTTCAGTTGGTCAGGATGACGCCTCTCGGTGGGCTGTACCTTGGAGTTTCGTGAGCAGGACCTTGACTCTTTGAACTTCAGGCAGGTCATACCATCAGAAGAAGGCCTTCAGCTTGTCAGTAAACTCATACAGCTTGTCGGTGTTTGGATCCACTTCTCCTCCCGCAAAGCATGGGAGCCATGGTGCTCCATAATAGTGAAGAATCATTAACAGCATGTTCCAGACATCTTCTGTGGGTCTTCCTTCTCTATTAGTACTGTTCTTTCCTCACACAGGCATCTTGGTATGGGTAGCCTCATGCTTTGGACTCCTTGATGTTATTACCCTGCTCACTGCGTCAAGTTGTATCAGGCCAAAAGGTTCCCTGACAATGTCAGGCCAGGCCAGATGAATCTGGAAGGAGAGGCAGGAAGCTTACTAAGTGACCAAGATGCAAAAGATTTATATACAAGGGATAAGTAGAGAAACAAGCAACTGTTTTCAGCAATGCTACAAGATAATAAAAAAAAAATAAACAACACAATGGGATTGGGACCCACAATTGGTCGAACCAAGAACGGGGGGGGTTAAACCCTCTTAGTCCAAGTTTCATGTGCACTTGGCCGAGATGATGCTACTACAGATGAACCAATTTGGGCTTTCCTAAGCATTGGCTGATCAGCAGGTGGGCATTGACACCACAAAACGCTTGCTACAAACAGGCCATAACGGGGTATCCTCCGGATGTACAACACACAAAGAGGAACACTGTTAGCTGGACAAGGAGGAAGGTGGTGATCCTATGTGGCTCCGGGCAAGAAGTTAAAGACTTCTGGTCAGCCGATGGTTGTCTGGACAATCAGCAGCAATGACCACTGGCAGGTCCCCAGCACCCAGGACACCTCCCAGGAAGAAGACTGCTGGTGAGGTGACCTTCTGGCAGCCTCAGTGGAGCGACATGGACACGCGCACACTTATGGCAGGCTGGAAAAATAAGAAAAATGCATGCACAATGTTAATTGTGGTCCCTCAAGCTTGAGCCGGGATGGCTCCTAAGCTGACTCACTACTGGATACCTCACTAGCGGCTCTCTACCACTTACCATTGCAGGATTGATGCTGGAGCACTTGTGGCAGAACTTCAGAACCAACCGTTTTTTACTGGAGGTGGTTCTGCTGCAGATGGCAGATGGCCCGGGGACCTCCCTGGGTCAGCATCAGGCTCTGGCGAAGCTGGTCCGGGCAGTAAAGGTGAAGCTGGATGTCCGGTATACCAAGGCGCAATTTGGTAACACAGTTCAGTAGCAAGCAAACAGTTCAGATTTTCAAACAGACAGTTCAGTTTTTGCAGCAAATATAGTCTCTAGGGGGTGCTAGGCAGGTAATGGTACAGTTCGATTTGAGTGGTGCTCAAACAACCCTTATCGGGGGCAATTCAGGGCCACTAGACTGCTCCCCCTCCCTAAAGGGTACTGCACCTGTACGGTTGGTTTTCTGCTTGGGCTATTCCTGCAGAACCAACCACGCTCCTCATGGTCATAACCACCCCTGTGGCAGGGCCTAAGGGTCTCCCGGTCCTGAACCCGCCTCCCTCATTAACACCAATTGTACCCTGCACCTGCATAGCACCTTGTTCAGCCCTGCCCACCAATTGGCTTCCACATAGGCCTAGGCCCTCATGTCCAGCCCTCCCTTTCCGGGAATGGCTATGTGCCTCTGTCTCTGACCCTGCCTCTGGTATGGAATGCTGCCATGACACAACAGAAAGGGTGGCCACCCATCTCTCTCTGTCATTCTGGGGCTCCTACCACATGGTGCCCCTCTCTACGGGGCACTCAGCCCACTGCCTGTTGGTTCACCCCCTTGGTGATTAGGTGGCTGGCCGTTTAAATGTCCCTTCTTTTCCCTTTTTCTGTTGGGCACCTGGCCAAGTGCCCTGATCCACTCCTCCCTCTTGCTGGGTACTCAGTCCACCGAGTTCTGGTCCTCCACCCTTCTCTTGGGGCATCTGCCTTGCGGGGTCCCTTTAGCACCAGTGCTGCTCAGTATTTGCAAGCTGGGCTTATGGCTCACATAGATGCATAGATACATAGACAGTGTCAGCAGATAAGGGCCTATGGCCCACCCAGTCTGCCCATTTGAGCTTGTAAGTTCAGTTTGTTTTCCTAGAAGTCTGTTGCCCCTTACCCCTGACCTCCAGAATTCCTTTATGTCTATCCCATGCATTCTTAAATCCCGTGATTGTTTCAGCCCCCACCACTTCCTCTGGCAGGGTGTTTCACTTGTCACATTTCCCCTCTCACTTCTTTTACCCCCACCTTGGAGCTTCTACCTTTTGGACCCCCAGCACCACTTAGAATTTTAAATGTGAGCTATCTGCCCACATTTCCCTTGTTCCTCCTGACTGTTTCTTTCCCCCTTCTCCTCTCCCTAGCACCTGCAGTGCGAGTTAAACAAAGAATAGGGCACTCGGCCCACTCACCACCATGGCCCAGCATGCTCCGCTGCTGGGGAGGGTCAAGGAGATGGCTGGGGAGCCACGCTCCCACCCGGCTTTATTCTAATGCTCTGGCTGCTGGGCACAGGAACTTGTGGGTCCAGGTCGTGGTTTTCACCTGGATCACTTTTAGTGTTGCAAACTTTGATCTGCTCCACTATCCAGCCCTGCTGCCACTGCCGATTGGCCTGGAGGGATGCATTCAGGGACCTTTTGCGCCAGGGTGTAGCCGCACTTACCCGACTGCCACTGGTGCTGTCCTGGGCCCATCTCACTTTTCTTGGAGGGGAGCAATGCTAGAGGAGCCACAGACACACTTCAGGTATGCTTTTTCATTCGAGCTTTCCGCATCCCCCACCCTCCACACTCAGCAACTGACTCCCTCTGTTGACCACTCCCCAACCATTTTGTAGGGCAGGAAGGGCCTGGGTTTCGGCCAGGAGATTGGGTATCACAAGCCCAACAGGGAGGGTCTTCTGCCCCAACCCCCCTTCCCAGTACCAGACGGTGCAAGAACAGACAAAAGGACTGGGAGGGGTCGTTGGGACTGCAGGCAAGGGGAGGGTGGAATGGGGGTCCTAGCAAAGAGAGAAAAAAAAAGAAAATTTCCATGTCGGGAAGAGAGCTACCGGTCCCTTGCAGTTCCCTAACTTTGGGGTACTAGACAACCACACAGTCTCCTTTCTCAGGAGTGATGTTTACAGAATTATAAATCACTTTTGTGATTTCAGCCAGTTAGTTTGCAGAGACACTGTACCTCTTGTCCTGCATACACTGGTTTCTCATGCAGGAACATTAGCAGTGGAGTGTTCC
Source organism: Neoceratodus forsteri (assembly GCA_016271365.2). Lineage (NCBI taxonomy): Eukaryota > Metazoa > Chordata > Ceratodontiformes > Ceratodontidae > Neoceratodus > Neoceratodus forsteri. The sequence goes on from CM028138.1 coordinate 535,318,155, forward strand.
ACTTCACAGCCTGAGGAGGGTGACTTCACTTAAACGGAAGGTCCCCTCAACCTTTTATTCTATTTACCTGTGTAGTCTGTAGGCATGAACAATGATTGCCTCTACTGCGCCCTCCTAATTTCAGCAATATTTAAATGTAAATGAAGGTACTTAAGTCTGGTGTGAAAACCTGCTTGACTTCATTGCAAAGGTCATGACTCGACTCATGTAAGGCATCCTGGAATTGTATGGTATTCTAGTGCTAAAGCCTTCAGTAGTTGTACTGTATTAGTCAGTGCTTTTGCTATCCTCTGCAGTCCCAAGTTCTCATCTTATGCTGGCCATGAAACTTTTTAAGTCATAGTTAAGTGCCCTGTTTTCTGTAGTTTAAAGTGCATCTAAGTTAGAAAAAAATGCTTTTACAGAACAGAGGGACTTCACAAGGCATGTAACAGAACTGAATGAGAGTATAACTTCTGCTGGCTTGTGCTGGTAGATATCAACTCCCATGATGCCTTGCATGAGTGGGGTCCTTTGCAATGGAGACAAACACGTTTTCACTCCAGGGCAAAACAGAGGGAAGCAACCTCATTTATATTTATTATAAATTAAGGTAGCACTCCCGACCAATCAGAGCACTCCTTTCCTCTGTGTGTGAGTCACTCTTATTTTGTAAAGAGCATCATATGTGCAGATGCCATGGAAAGAGGCACGTTCTGGGACAGTTTTAAAAAAAATATTACTGATCATGCTCAATCTATAATATAATAATATGCCCCCATCGCCACTGGTTGCTGGATAGGAATGGTTTTACTTGCATTCTGCTCGAGTCAGAACAGCACAACTTTGTTTCACTGTTTTCTCTCTAGCAGAACGCCAAACTACACAGGTATAGAGAAAATAGGGGACGTTCCCTTTAACTTATAAAGTAAAAAAAAATACTTTAAGACATGATGGGGTGTGCACTAGACAGTTCTAATGCACGGCAAGGGGGTGTAGTGAGACACGAGACCATAGGCCAAATGCATTCAGTCCCCTAGCTGTCTAATGCACACCCCGGAGTGCCTTATTGTGCTTATAAAATGGATGGGGTTTCTAGTTTTATCTGCACATTAGACACTTCTAATGCATGGCTAACAACCAATCAGATTGCTTGAAATCCTTGCCCATTTTATAACCCTATTGTAAATCACTCTAGCTAATTTAACATGATATATAATAAGTTAACAGGGCCTCCCACAAAGAAAGCTACAGAAAGAAAATGAAAAGTAAGAGGACTCAGAGAAAGAAATAGTGAGAAAAAGCAAAGCTCTGAGAAGGAGACTGTATGAATTACAACTGTGTTACTTGATAAATTCCCCAGTCCTTTGAAATTTGTTCCGGGGGAAACACGGTTCTCATTTCAGATAAAATTTTAGGATCCCCCAGTCTGTTTATCCTGCCACCTTTTGGATGAGATGGGCTTCACTGAAACAGCTCATTTACTCTGTTTGGCCAGTGATGTTCCCTCTCACTGGAGTCCCATTCTCTGGAACATTTCGGGAGAAGCCCATGAAGGACTGGAAGATGCTGGAGTGACAAACACAGATAGGACCTTCAGCAACAAAAGCCAGATTTCCATCAATCAATCAATAAATTAATATTTTATTTGGTATAGCACTCTATCTGTTGCAACTCTGGGCCCTGTGCAATAAGATCCATAGTAACAAGTGCAATAACAAAACAAAATTCATGATGCCAAATAAAACAGGTTCTATCACACTGCTCTTAGGCCATCCCAATACAAACATGGAATGTTGGTACTGACTGCATTTGGCAAGCTAAGTCCGGTTCCTCTGGGGAATTAGTAGAGAACAGTATTTTGAAACATGAAAATATATGTTGTATCAGAAAAAAAATTACCCGGTCTCCAGTCAGTTTTAGAGCCACTTATGTTTACTTTGTTTGTTAATGCTCTTCCATCTGTTATTTGTCAGGCTTTACTTTATGCTGATGATCTTGTTCTTTTTTTATGTTTGTCGTGTGTGCAAGTACAGACGAACGTGTTGATATGAGAGTTGCTAGAGAGAGAGGTGTGAGGGGTGCCAGTCCAATGGCCAGCGGTGCTGCAGGGGCTGGTCTGTGGTTGGCAAATCAGCAGGCAGCGTCCTGATGGCACTGGTTTGCTGAGGGGACTGGTCTCTGCAAACATTTCTAAGGACAGAGCCAACGCTGCTCACGGCTCTGTCCTTTGAAATGTGAGCCCTTCAACTGCAGCTTAGTGTGTCTTTCCTCGTTAAACAATTTCCCCACTCCCTTTCTGTTACCGGGATGCCCACTCCCACTGTTGGATGAACCCCCCAACCTATCTATATTCCTAGATAAATCCCCCTGTTGGCATCCCCCTTCCCCACCATTGTGGCACACTGGAAGACCACACCAGTGTGCCTAAATTTATATATATATGTTTTTTTTTTACCTGAAAAAAAATGTGGTAGCCGTGTTAGTCCAGTCAACAATGTAGAGAAAAAAAAAACAACAAATGTGTGAGGAAGGCTGCTATATTGGTGAAACTGGACAGAAACTCAAAACAAGAATGAATCACCACAGATTCACAGTTACCCATAAAAAATGAAAACACGCCAGTAGGGGAACATTTTTCAAGATCAGATCACTCCACCCGTGATTTTACTGTCAGAGTGTTAAAAGGTAACTTCAAAAACAGCCAGGAATGGCAAACATTTGAAATAAAAATGATAAAATATTTTGACACTAAAGAAAAAGGATTTAATAAAGATGCTGTTTTTTTTAATACACTACCAGTGATTATGCTTAAAGTAGTGCTTCAGAGTTTCTTTTTAAACCCTCACATCAGCACCCTCTGGCTCTTTTAACAGGTACCTTCTTAAGACAATGGAATGTATTTTTTTTTTTGTCTTGACTTTTTAGAAATGTTAATTGATGGTCCAGAGTCAGAGTAAAATCAAGCAGCCCTTTGGTCTTACAAGTTGATCTCTCCAACAGATACACTCAAGTGAAAATTAAAGTTTTCCTGTTTGTAAGGGGTGCAAATTGACTGCAGTGCTTTGATCTATAAACTGCTAGTCTAGGTTTTGAATCCACATCCAACCTTTATATCTGTCATACTGCTCAGCTGTTTTCACTTTGACCTGAGGAAGAGGGTTTTATCTCTCGAAAGCTAGTCTTAGAAATAATTTTGTTAGTCAAATAAAAGGTATCACCTGCAACATATTTTTTCTCTACATTTTTTTACCTGTAAATGAAGAAAACCTTCCCTTGTGTTTTTAATTTTTTTTACCTGTAAAACGAAAACCATCTCTTGTCTCCCATCCCCATCCCAACCCTCCTCTCGCACCCACCTCCCTGCACCTGCATTACCTCATTACTTACCCTCCTAAGTCAGCAGATGTGATCGTCTGCAGAGCAGGACATGTCTGCACTCTTCAAAGCTGACCGTCAAACTAAGAGAATGAAAAATAAGTCATATAGTGGGAGTCAAGGGGGGTTTCAACTTAGGTTTATATCACAGCCATTTTTAAGAATGTTGGTCCCAAATTTTCAACATGGGGTTCTTGGGACCCCACCTCATGATATGTCACTGTCATTTAATTCCTCGGTGCTGAAAGGTGATTTTGCAGTCGCTGCCTGGAATCACCTTTTGGGATTGAGTAACGAAACAACAGTGCCACTGTTCATGAGGTGGGATCCCAAAAAAGCCCATATTGCAAATTTGGTGAATAAATTCCAAAAAATGACTGCACTATGACCGTGCATAACATGCATAACTTCATCAATTTTTAATATTTTCACTCCAGGGTTTCAACATTACCATTTTTCACACCTCCTCATGAACAGTACAACTGTTATTTTTCACATCCTGCCTGAAATGTGTTTTCGCACCTGTGGGGCTGAATAGTGCAGTCGCTGCATGAAATCACCTTTTGAGATTGAGTAATGAAATAATAGTGCCACTGTTCATGAGGTGGTTTCCCATAAAGCCCATGTTGAAAATTTGGGGCAAAAGTACCAACAAACATCTGGGGCATTAGGGTTTCCAACTGTAACACCACACACCCCCACCCTATAGAGACTGACAGGTGTTGGGCTCATGCCTTGGGATTGTCGGTCATAATGCTCACACCATTTCACCCCAACCCCCACCCTGCAGCCAGTGACAGGCATCATGGTGTGCCTTCGATTTTTGGCCCAAACCTTCACCCCATTCTCCTATACTGCACTCATCTCAGCTTATTTCATTATGGAATGGGGTGAGCATTAGGGATGAAGACCTTAAGGCACACCGTGATGCCTGTCAGTGTCTGCAGGGTGAGGGTGGAATGGTGTGAGTGTTATGGCTGATGACCCAAAGGAACACCCCCAATGCCTGTCAGTCACTGCAGGGTGGGGGTGGAGCATTAGAGTTGGAAACCCTAATGCTTCATTAAGGAAGTAAATCAGGGACAGACGTTTGCTGTCACCTGCCTTGATTTCAGGAAAGCTTTTGACAACGTCCAACCTAGAAGGCTGATTAACAAGATAAGCAGTCTGGCAATGGGGCACAAGCAGATAAACTGGGTTAGAAACTGACTGATGGACATGAGGCAGAGGGTGGTGGTAATGGAATCCAATCCAGAAAGAGGGGGTGACCAGTGGGGCACCTCAGGGATAAGTCCTGGAACCAGTCCAGTTCAATGTCTACATTACAGACATTGCAGAAGGGCTAGAAGGAAAGGTTTGTCTGCCTGTTTGCAGTTGACACCAACATCTGTAACAGAGTGAATACTCCAGAAGGGGTGGAGAAAATGAGCAGGGACATGGAGAGGCTTGAAAAATGGTCTGAGGAGTGGCAGCTGAGGTTCAATGCAAAGAAACCCAAATAATGCACCTGAGAAGAGGGGAACCTGGGGAGAGTTATAGGATGGGATGGAGGTGCTGATGATCACCAAGAATGAAAGAGACCTAGGAGTTATCAGTTCTGATGACCTAAAGGAGTCAAAGCAGAGCACAAATGTTGCAAGAATGGCCAGTGGCATGCTGGGGTGCCTAGGCAGAGGTATCATTAGCAGAAGGCACAAGGTGGTGATGCCATTGTATAATGCACTAGTGAGGCCTCACTTACAGTACTGTGTGCAATTCTAGATGCTGCAAATGTGCAAGGACATTGACAGGGTGGAGGCAGTCCACAGAAAGGCAACCAAGATGGTACATGGCTTGCAACATAGAACATATCAGGAGAGATTAAAAGGACCTCAATATGTACTTATTGAAGGAAAGGAGGGAGTGGGGGGAACATGATAGATATGTTCAATTACCTCAAGGGCATAAACAAGGTGCAGAGGTGGACATCTTTCAATACATCAAACGTTCGGCATTGACAAATGCTTGTTTTTTATCCTAAAAAAAGAAAACCGTCCATCATTGTACGCTGTGTAACCCCTTCCCTAAACAGTATCCAGACACTGTGGTTGCCCAATCCCCCAGTGTCATCTGTCTGTCGATTATTGTCTGCTGTGCAACCCCCCTCAAACAGTATACATCCACTGGGAGTGCCTAATCCCCCAGTGTCCTCATCTGTTCAGCAAACTACCTGAAAAAAACAAAACTCTAGTCATTTTTTTTCCCCTGTAAAAAAGAAAACCGTCCATAGTTTCTGTTCTGCTGTTACCCAACCCCCTACCATTTCACTCAGGATCCACCACCCCACACACCTCTGTTCCCCATACTAACCCACCGGAAGTCCATCGTCATAATCTACCTTGGACTGCAGGCATGTCTTCGCTCTTCAAAGCCCAACAGCAAACTGTAGTAAGTGCTTCAAAGTAATTTAAATGGGGTTTTTGGCATTAATGTATTTCAGTAGGATTTTCAACATTGTGGCAAAACTTGGCCATTTTTAAATATTTTTGCCCCAAATTTTCAACATGTGTTTTTTGGAACCCACCTCACAAACAACTTCACTGAAGCAATTTTCAAACATCCCCCCCCCATGACACTAGTGCACACGATTAACATTCAGCATTGACAAATGCTTGTTCTTCTGCTAGGGAATTCTCCAGTTGGTTAATGATCTCCAAACAGATTTTGTTTTCCTGTTCTCAATTGGTTTTCTAAGAATTTACTCATTCTTAAACTAAAGAAAACCAAATCAATGATTTTGGGTCATACTTTATGTAAAATAATTGCCCAGCTCTTGAGCTATAGAGCAATTAAAGTAGCTTAACTGAGTAGTTCAAGTTATTGTTATTATTAAAATCTATAAAACCACAGTTTGTTACATTTAATCACATTATACCATCATAAATAAGCAATGACATAGCTTATATCCATAAATACAGTATGAAAAAGTTAATATAAGCACCACCAAGGACTTAAAAAACACAGATATTATATAACACCCCTCATAAGGAGCATTCCAACAGCACAATCCTAACATAAACAAAATTTTGCAATTCCATACATCAGTTTCACTGAATCTAATTTTAAAATATATTTTTTACATTTTAAACGTTGAAGGGGAGGATGCATTGGAAACAGAGAGAAAATATATTTTTTGCGTTCCTGTGCCCATTTTTTACATTCAAACAATATATGCAAGCTGCCCCCCTCTGATTTATCAGTGCAGTCACAACTACTTCTACATTTTTTACAATACCAATTATTCAAATTATGATAGGTATTACCTAAGCACGTCAATCTTAGTCTACATAAAATATTCCTGTGTAAGCCATTTTCGCACAAAGACAAAAATGGCTCTAGGCCCCAGTTAATCTTTATAGATGAATATAGACCATATGAGTCCAAGTCACGTATATTTGTAATGTTCTGCTGGACTGCTACATCCTTTAACCTCTGTACAGCTTCATTCACAAATCCATCTGTATTCGCCAAAACATGACTACTCCATAAATCAGTACACCCAAACTGTCTTAAGGCTACATTCAGCTTAGAAAACCAGGACATAGATTGCCCACTTCTTCCCAATTTACCTAACTCTTCAGCCCAAAACAGCCAAGGCAGGCTGTTATTATTTGATTTCATCAGCCTTCCCCCAATACTTAATAGCTCTTATCAATATTCTTATTTTTACCTGGATCATTCCAGACTCCAATCTTAAAAAGCATGAGAGGCAATCATGAGGGAGATTTCAGGTAGTTCTTAAGAAATGTTTCTGTATGCTTTCAAGGTTGGCTTTATCCAGATACAGACCCCATATTTTGCTGTCATATAACAATTGACTCATTAATTTAACTTCAAATGTTTTTTTCAAGGAGACAAAAGAGTTGTTGGCAAATTTGGCAGCAAAGTTACGAATAGCCCCCATTGTTTTAGAGGCATTATATTTTACATCTGCCAAAATGGCTAAACCAAGACACGTAAGGAGTAAGTATTCCAAATAACTAACAGTTAGGGGGCCAGAAAAAGACATGATGGGAGTGGTGCAGTGCAGTGGCTGTGGAGCAGCAGTCTTCCGGGAGATGTTTTGGAGGATGCAGTGTTGTCCCATCTGCAAACACCTCTCTGGGCTGAGGGAGGAGGTTGCTCATCTCCAGGCTGAGTTGGCCAGGATTTGTTGGATCTCCTCTCCCAGCCAGGGACCACCAGGGTCACTGCCGTTGCCTCAGAGGTTGCCAAGAAAGAGAAGTGGTTGGACCACAGTGGGCTCAGGGAGGGTGAGGGTGGTGGAATAGAGGCTCATCCCTCCAGCTGTACTTCTCCACAATTTCTATGCTGTTCTGGAAAAGTGTGGTTCCTCTATGGAGGCACCCACAGTGGAGACCAAGGAGGATGCTGGGAACCTCCACAAAGGAGACCCAAAGGAGGGTGGCATGGGACCCCACAGGTGAAGGAAACAACTCCTGGTGGGGTCTCCATTGTTAGGAAGGTAGAACTGGGGGAGGAAGGGGAGAGGGAGGTAAGGTGCCTGCCTGGCACCATGGCTTGGAGTGACAGGAGCAAATCCTCAGGATCGAGGAGCAGCTGCACAGGGAGGGACTGGATGTCATTGTCCCCTAGGGACAAATGACCTGGCTAAGAAAGGGATCAGAGCAGTGCAAGAAGCATTTGTGGAGATGGGGAGGCCTTGACAAATAGCACACACGGTAACCTTCTCGGAGGTGCTGCCTGTCTATGGCATGGGTGAGGCTAGGTGCTACACCATGGATTCAATCAGTGTTTGAAAACTGGTGCAGAGCTCAGGGATTTGGCTTCATTGGAGACTGGGGTCCACCTGGAGGGATGCAGGCCTATACTGGCATGATGGTCTGCATCTGTCCAGGAGGGGAACCAGGATCCTAGGTGATAGGTTTAAATACTCATTGACAAGTATTTAAACTAGCCAAGGGAGGAGGCACTGGAAAGGAGCAGGAAATCCTAGCCCCCAAAATATCAGGGTACTAAGTGAGGTAGACACCAAACATAGAGATGTCAATAGAGAAGGCTTAGGGTAAATGGAGAAAGTGACAAATGCAATAAGGACAGGGATGGGGCAAAAGGGTAAAGCCATCAAGAAATGGAGGGTAATGAGTACCAACGCCTGTAGTCTGGGCAACAAGCTCCCTGAACTAGTGGCCTTGATGGAAGAGGGATGCCTGGATATTGTAGCAGTCACAGAAACATGGTACACAGAGAACCATGACTGGGATGTTAACATACCAGGGTACACAACCTACAAGAGAGATGGGGAGGGCAGAAGAGGGGGGAGTAGCTCTCTATGTAAGGGAAGGAATAAAAGCAACTGAACAAAAGAGTAAACAGGGAGGAGAGGAGGCACTGTGGGTCACCTTAGACACTGGAAATGGCACCACAATCCACACAGGGGTTGTATATAGACCCTCATGTAAGGGGGAGGGAATGGACAAGGATATGATAGAAGGCATACTTAGGATGGCAGAGAAAGGGGAGATACTGTTAATGGGGGACCTTAACATGCCAGATGTTAACTGGAGCACCTTTGCGGCAGCCACATCCAAAAGCAGGGCCATTCTTGATGCCCTTCAGGTGGCATGCCTCAAACAGCTAGTTTTGGTTTTGGAACCCACTCGTGAGGGAGCAATCTTAGACCTCATATTCTCAAATGGGAACAGTGAGAGGATCTCAGATCTAGAAGTGGGTAGCCATTTGGGAACAAGTGACCACCAAACAGTGTGGTTCATGATAAACTCAGCTACAGAGTCAAGCCATACAAAAGTGAGGGTTCTGGACTTCAGGAGGGCTGACTTTGGCAAGATGGGAGAGTGCCTTAGAAAAGTACTAGCAAACAGGCTAGAAGGAGGGGTGGAGCAACAATGGGCAAATATCAAAACTGCCATCACAGAGGCAACACACCTTTGTGTGAAGCAAATAAACAAACCAAAATAAAAGAAAAAGCCACTATGGTTCACAAAAGAGGTGGCGGTGAAGGTTAGGGAGAAAAAGATAGCATTTAGGAAGTATAAGGAAACACAGAAGGAGCAGTTAAGGCAGAAGGAAGCAGGGAGGGTAGTCAAAATAGCAAAGGCACAAAATGAGGAAACGATAGCTAACTCAGTTAAGAAGGGGATAAAACCTTTTATAGGTATATCAGGGAGCGTAGAAAGACAAAGGGAGGAATAGTGAGGCTGAATAGAATGGATGGTGGGTGGGCAGAGAGTGACAGTGATAAAGCAGGGATACTGAATGAATACTTCTGTTCAGTATTCACAAAAGAGGAAGTGGGGGAGGTGCCTAATCCAATTAACAGAAGCACTCTGGAGAGGGGGGTTGATCCCTGTCCTTTCACAGAAGAAAGGGTTCTGAAAGAACTCCTAAAACTGAAGGTGGACAAAGTAATGGGGCCAGATGGAATTCACCCCAGAATTCTAAAAGAATTAAGCAGAGAACTAGTGACACCACTGACTACACTTTTTAACAAATCATGGGAGGATGGTGTGGTACCTGAGGACTGGAAGAAGGCGGATGTGATTCCCCTTCACAAAAGTGGGACCAAGACGGAGGCAGGAAACTACAGACCTGTCAGTTTGACCTCTGTGGTAGGGAAAGTGATGGAATCACTTCTGAAGGAAAGAATTGTTGAGTACCTAGAGGCCAGTGGGGCACAGGACCCAAGGCAGCATGGGTTCACAGTGGGAGGGTCATGTCAGATGAATCTAATTGATTTCTTTGACTGGGTGACCAAAGTAGTAGACCAGGGAGGGGCTGTGGACATGGCCTACCTAGACTTTAGCAAGGCATTTGACACAGTCCCACACAAAAGATTAGTAGTCAAATTAACCAGCCTGGGAGTGGGTCCCAGGGTGGTAGCCTGGGTAAAACATTGGCTGAACAACAGGACACAGAAGGTAATTGTAAATGGAGTCCACTCTGAAGAAAGAGGGGTTACTAGTGGGGTACCGCAGGGTTCAGTACTGGTCCAGTCCTTTTTAATGTCTTTATAAGTGACATTGCAGAGGGACTGGAAGGAAAAGTATGCCTCTTTGCAGATGACACAAAGATCTGCAACAGGGTTGATACACAAGGAGGCTTGGAAAGGATGAGAAGGGACTTGGCAAGGTTGGAGGAATGGTCAGAAGTATGGCAGCTTGGATTCAATGCAAAGAAGTGCAAGTAATGCACCTGGAAACAAAACCCAGGGAAGATTACATAATGGGGGGTAGTAACAACAACAAAATGGAAAGAGACCTAGAGGTAATCATATCAGATGACCTTAAGGTTGCAAGCTAATGGCTAGAAGGCGGTAGGGAGGGCTGGAGGGATACTGGGATGTATAGGGAGAGGTATCACCAGCAGAAAACAGGAAGTTGTTATCCCCCTGTACAGACAGTTGGTGAGACCCCATCTGGAGTACTGCGTCCAGTTCTGGAGACCCCATCTTTGCAAGGACATAGACAGAATGGAGGCAGTTCAGAGGAGGGCAACTAAAATGGTGCAGGGTCTGCAAGAGAAGCCATATGAGGAGAGACTAAAGGAGCTTAATATGTATATCCTTGAGGAAAGGAGGGAGAGGGGGGACATGATAGAAACGTTTAAGTACCTCAGTGGAATCAACAAAGTCCAAGAGGGTAGCATCTTTCAGAAAAAGAGATGTGCAAGAACAAGCGGACACAATTTGAAGATAGAGGGGGGACGGCTCAGTGGCAATGTGAGGAAGTATTTTTTCACAGAGAGGGTGGTGGACACATGGAACAGCCTTCCTGAGGAGGTTTTGGGGTCTAAAACTGTGGGAGAATTCAAGAATGCATGGGACAGACATAAGGCAATTTTTGTGGGGGGTAGGAAGAAATAGGCTGTTGGTTAAATAGGATCTGCAGCTTATCCTCTAGGTAGGAAAATGGGAAGACTAGGTGGGCCAAGCGGTCCTTATCTGCCGTCAAAGTCTATGTTTCTATGTTTCTATGTTTTTATCAATAGTTGCTCCCAAATATCTAAACTCCTTTACTACCTCAAAGTTGCAACCATTGATTACCCATGGTTTTTCATGCTGCTTGGACTTCCCAATCACTAAAAATCTTAGATTTATCGATATTTAATTCAAACTCCAACTGTTTCAGTGTATTCATGACATTTGACATGGCACATTTAAGACTTAATGGGGTTCTGGATATAATCAAGGCATCATCTACATACAGCATCAATTTAACTTCCTCTTTATTTATAGATGGGGCAAAGGTATCAATTTGAATAATATTTTTAATTAATCTCTCAATATATAGGTTGAACAAGGTTGCGGCCAATAAACAACCCTGTTTCACGCCAGTATCAATAATCAATTCCCTTGATAATGCACCATCTCTCCCATAACGGATTGCTATCGTAGTGTTTGAATGTAATATGTTTGAATGTAATAATTTAATAATTTCTAACAGTTGGGGGTCAATGCTTAGTTCAACCAATGATTCCCATAACTTTACTCTATTGACAGAGTCAAATGCACTTTTAATATCCAAAAGGCCAACATACAGATCACCCTTTCTATGCCAGACATATTTATCTACTAAAAAATTTATAGAGAAAAGCAAATCAAGTGTATTATGACCCCTTTTAAACCCCCCTTGAAATTTTGAAAGCAGCGCATTCTCCTCTACCTAGGCCATCAATCTATCTAATATTAATCTTGAATAAATTTTCTGCATAGCAGGGAGCAAAGTAATGGGTCTGTAGCATTTCGGATCACATCTATTTCCTCTCTTGAACAGGGGAACAACCGTACCCCTATTCCAATTTTGCATGATAATTAGATACTTACTTATTATAGTGAAAATTGGGGCACAGATAGAGGCCAAGAAACCTGGATTATGCAGGAAAACCTTTGTGGGCAGACCATCTGGCCCTGCAGCTTTATTTCTTTTTTGTGCCATTATGGCCTTTACAACTTCATTGGAGGCAGTATAGTGCAGTGGTTTAAGGCTCTGAACTACAAATCTGGAGACCTGGGTTTGAATCCCACAGCCCCCACTTGCCTACTGTGCAACCCTGAGCAAGTCACTTAACTTCCCTGTGCTCCCAGGTCACACCTGTAAACAAGCTTAGTGTGCCAATCCTGGTTAAACAATTGAAAAAAAAGAACTGAAACACACCTCCATCAAATTTGCATGGTGGTGTGTAGGAGGTGTCCCCCAATGCCTTTCTTGAACCTTTTACAAGTTTATAAATCTCACTAAAATGTTGCACCAACATCACTAATCATCCCTGTTACATTATATGAAATATTATTTTTATTATATCCAAAAGCTACCATTGTCCAAAAGGTTTTAGAATCTTTTGTCATTATACTTTCCTGTCATCTACCCCACTGATTAGCTATATAATCCTTTTTCTTTTCCAGCATTTGTTTGTATTCTAATTTAAGTTTTTTAAAAGCACCAGAAATTTGATAAGATGGAACTTTAGTCCTAATTTTCCCAACTTTTTTGATGTCTCTCCTCATAGAATAACATTCAAAATCAAACCAGGGCTTATCTAAACCTATCCCATTATGTTTCTTAATTCTTTCCTTTTTACTAAGCTCTAACAAAGTAATGGCAATTAACTCATCAAATTCCTTAACTAACAATTTCATTTCCAAATAGCTGTTATTTTGAATTATATGGATTATAGCTCTAACCTCATCATTTCAAATAATGTTATCCAATACCTCCCTGGAAAAGGAATCCCATTTAATGTTTTTTCCATATTTAATGCACATATGAGCATTAGCCTTAGCTTCTTCCAGGTGGTCAGGTAAATATTTTACAAATCCAAAGCAGACAGACCACATGACTGGGTAATGGTTGCTATCCCAAGATTTAATAACTTTAAATGACTTTACTAATGGGTAATCAATGGCCTCCACTATACATAGATCTAAAACACCTCCCCCATCGCCAGTCAGAAAAGTAAACTCACCCTCCCAATCACCATTAGAATGGCCATTAAGAACTCTACACTATATTTCCCCAAATACACTATATTTCCCCAAACAATCAAGAACAATTTTCCAATTTTTAGAGTTAGAGCTATCTTTACAGTGTCTCAAAGGTATACTCACAATATCATCAATACACTGATCTCCTGTATAATCCTCAATTAATGAACCTATATGGGCATTAAAATCACCAGCCAAAAATATTTTAACCCCAGGGAATCTTGATTTCACAGAGACAATATTACTTCCAATCATGTCCATAACTCTATGATAATTTAAAGTGTTTAAGCCAGGTGGGATATAAATATTAAAAAGCACCTATTTAATGCAAATATTTGCAATCACTATGTACATAAAGTATTCATTATAAGTGCTTACTTTGATTGTACTAAAATCCAAGTTAGTATACACATAAATTACTAACCCCCTAAATTGTCCATACTTTTTATCCTTTTAAGCCAGTGATACCCAGGCAGAGTAACCCTCCAGCATTTGATCACAACTACTTCTTGCCCAGGTTTCCTGAACACATAAAATTGTAAAAGTGTTCAACCAGTTCAGACATTCCTTATCTATTAATTTCCCATTCAGATCTGCAATATTCCAACTTAAGATAGCAATTTCCCCTTTATAAGGCTTCTGCCCTAACTGTGTCTGTCAGATGGAATCATCTACTAAGTTAATAGTGCTGTTTGTACTTATCTCAGAGAGCAACATGCTTTCCTTTGTAGAATATATCAATATCAATGAACTATTACCTTCCTCCATTATAATACTGCTGTTAATTCTTGTCCCAACTGTTTCCTACCTCTTCTAAATACAACCCTTTCCTCATCACCATTTAAGTTGTGAACAGTCTCACTCAGTTTAATGAACACTGTTATCTGAGGTTGTTTGAGAGCAGGATTACCTTGAATTTCTGCCCCCTAGCAATTTCCCACTCTTCCTCTTGATTGGACTTTTTCCTTGATCCTTTAATTGCTGTCTTATTGTCACATCAAGTGTGATATCAGTGTCCATAAATTTATCTTTTATGGCAAATATTCTGGTTCTCACAGATGCGTTTCTAAGTACCACACATACCCATCCTCTATGTGTGCCATACATATATCTATAGGTTGATTTAATGTCCTGCCAACCAATTTTCGGACCTACTAAGCCTTTGATTAAATTATAGATAGCCAATTTCAAGAGATAATTATTTTCTGATCTCCCTTCAGGAAGACTATTGATAAACACAGTTGGGAGTATATCCCTGGCTGCAATTAAATGCTCCCTTAATGGCCTCTCTTGCCTCAGGTATTCTTTCTTTCGTTACCAAATGACCTACTTCAGATATTTTCCCAAACTTTATTTTCTTACTTTTAGTTCACTTTTGATTCACTGAGTTCTCTTTTGGTTTTTTCCCCGAGTCGGCATTATTATCTTTTCCCTATGATATTTCCAGAAATTCACTTACTTTTATCACTACCCTCTTTAATTTTAGGGGTCTTTCTCTTCATTTTTTCAATATTATTATTAATATGGTGCTTTCTTTCCTCTAATTCCTTTATTAAGTTTTCTATTTCTATTACCTCTCTCTTTAATATTTCATCTGTGATAGTTCTAATACTCTTATTACCATTTTGAGCTAACAGCGAGGTATTATCATACAGCAAAGTATTATCTCCCTCTGCCTCAGAAAGCCAAGAGTTACCATCCTCCTGTTCTTGGTTTCCAGTTCCAGAAGGTATCTTATCTATCTTATGAGGCTCGCTGCACTTTAAATTATCCAGAAATCCCTCTTTATCCTTAACAAGAAATTTTATAAACGATCCAAACAATGTAACCAGTTCCATAAGCTGCTCATTCCCAAATTGAATTTCACTTTTTATCTCATGAAGAATACTCTCTAAGTTCTTATTAGCCAAAACTGGGCTCTCGCAGTCATTATTATTTGGAGCACCAACTGAGTTAACACACAGTTGGCCGAACGTTTTGTAACAGAGCCAAAAGGTTCTGTCTTCCTGGGATGTTCCCTTAAATTCTGATTTGTCACATATGGTGTCAAAAAGGACTCAAAATGATTAAGAAATAAACCCTTACTCATAGTCTGGGTTACTTGATGTATGCTTAAATCCATAACCTGCAGAATGTCAACAGCTCCCATAACTGGTTTTACAGAAAATTTCCCATTCACAGTGTTAGTTCCATTGCTATCCAAATCTAACATATTCACTCCAGTCATATTATCATAGGCAGATTTTATTCCCCCATGCTTAGTTAGCACCTCCCCTACTGGAGGGTATGCTAAATCTGATAAATGGAGGCAAGAGGCAGTCAAATTCATAGTGTTAGTTATTTCCTGCTTTCCTTGTCTATTACAATTATTTGCTATATTTACTATATCTAGCTGAATCCGGCCTAATGGCTCTTCCAAACTCTGGATTTTTTTAATAAGGGGTGAGATGAGGAATGGTTGCTGTCACAAAACACCCCTGATGGAGAGGATGTCAATTTTGGATGAAAGTTTTAAACTACTTTCTTATTACCTCTTAGTTCCATATGAGATACTGAAGGGTTAAGAAACGGAGTTATTTTCTGGTTAACCACCTTAGTTTTCACTTTAGAAGTTTCTTTACAATTATTATTTTTCATGTTCTTTGTACTATATGTTTTGATCTCCCCTTTTCCCTCTTTCCCCACTTCCCCACTTTATCCACCATCCTAAATCTTAACTCTAGATGAGAAATAAACAAGAGAAACAAAAATAAAACAACCAAACAGGGAATTCACAGATCCAGTGATTCTAAATATCTTTCTAATTAAAAGATTAACATTAGCAAAGGGCCCCAAGCAGTCAGCAGTCAAAATCACAAATTTCTGAAAAATAAACCCCCAAATGTTCAGGTTTTCACAGATAAGTCCTCAGCCTGGACGCATCAAAAATGAGAAGCAATACTTCTCCTGATAGAGCTTTAAAAAAATAGGCATAAGATCTCCTTCATGCTAAACATGGGATCCACATAATGTTCAGGGAAGAGGTTCCACAAACACATGACAGTTCTGCAGACTATCAACAGTGATGACCAGTACTGAGCAGTAATCAGCAGCAATATGCAATACACTGCAGCAATGTCTTGTAATAGATACAGTATCTGTAGAGTAAGTGCACTTTCTTTTCCAGGGTGGATAGACTCAGCCCGCCACTTTCTGACAGTTTCCCACAAAAAGATAAAGTTCCTTTTTAAAAAACAGTCAAGGGTAGACTCTACGGTAAAAAGAAAACATAATGCATCGGAATCAACCAAAAACGTAGTTGTAACCAAGCTTACTAAATGATCCCTAACGAATACTAGTTGAAAATAAAAAAAAGGACCTAAAATCACAAAATAAACTCAAAATGCCTAAACTATATATATATATATATATATATATATATATATATATATATATATATACAGTGTATATATATAGGGGAATACACAAATACCAAGTACCACAGTCCTAATCTATAGATTCTGCGAAGCTACAGTAACTTGCCGACAAAAAGAACAATGTAACCACCAATTCAGAGAGATCACTGAGCGTAGCTGTAACAAAAAGGCAGCATAAAATACTTATTGACAGAAGAACATCGTCAGTCCCTCTAAAAATAACGGGTAGCTAGACAAAATCGCTGTAGAGTTAGCAGCCGACTCGGCAGAGCACCACTCGACAGAGCACCTAGTCAGCTCTACTTTTAAGTTCGAACTCGGGAAAAATTGTTGAGAAGTGCAAAAGAAATAAATACTAAAGTGCAAGCTAACAAAGTGCAAATTATCGCGCAGTGTCTTGGCGTCATGACTCCTCATAGCCACATACATGACATCCAGAGCATACTAAACAGTAAGATGCCATGCATGCATATAAGAGCTCAAGAGTCGTTGAATCACATGGCTGCAAATTGGCCAGTTGGTGAACAGAAAGACACTTGTGGCTCGAACTATAAAAAAAAAGTAAATATGATTTAAATATACAATTAAAAAGCATAGAAATGAATAAAAAAACACAATATAAAAGCGCCACTGCACAATTGTTTAACTATAAACCAGAAACTGAAAAAAAGATTCTTATAAAACAAATTATGTCAGAGCTTCTCCCTTCCCACAAATGCAAACAGATAAAAAAAAAAAAGAAAACTGGAAAGCTGAACTCAGGATTACACCTCCTTTTCACTTCCCCTTCAGAAAACTCTCCGATTTCCAACTTCCAGTCCTAGCATACAGAGTTTGCAGCACCACGGTACATATAGTCTTTGGTCCGCAAGCTATCAGACTAACATATGCTCAGATTCAGGATCCAGAATCCAAGATGCAGGCTTCAGGCTAATGTGAAACCCGGCTTTTGGCCTTCCCGAAGGGCCATTCTGTCTTCTGGAGTCCCACCGCCACCTCTGTGGATCCTCCTGCAGAGACAAAAAACACCGGGAACCACAACCCAGAGCGAGAGAGTATCACAGGAAAGTCCGGTGAGGCTCATTTAAAAAAACGGTGGTATACCTTTTATAAGATAGAAAAGAGCAATAGGCGAGCCCAGCTGCAAAAACTTCTCCACAGTTCTCAGCAGCATGCAGACACTCTCTCTGGCTACAGGGTGACAGCCCAGTCGAAGAAAGGGTTTGGGGGTTATTATGGACAGCAAGCTGAAGGCAGACAGGCCTTAAGTTTCTCAGTCTAAATACCTAGGAGTTACTCTGGATCCTTTGCTCACTTTTTCTGACCATATTAAGTTTGTCTGCCATAATATTAATAAACAAATTGGTGTTTTTAATTACTGGAAAAGTTTTTTTTCTTTTGAATCACGTAGAGCCATTGCTGTTGCTTCACTTTTACCTCATTTTGATTATGTATCTGGTCTTTTTTTCAATTGTGTACTAAGGAGTTACACACTCTTTCTGTTGTCTACAGTAATATTTGTCATTTTGTTTTACTAGCCCCTTCTCATACTCACCATTGTCATTTATATTCACAGCTTGGTTTGTTATCCCTGGTACAATGTACTGAATATTTTTCTGGTTATATAATTTTTAAAAATATTTTTTGCTCCACCTCCTCACCACTCTCTGATCTTCTCCTAATCAGGGATATGCTGCCTAGTCTGCGGTCATCATCTGGGGTTGTTCTTAATGATGGTTCATGTAAAACAATAGCCAGTTTACATGCTTTTACTGCAGCTGCTCTTCGATTCTGGAATAGTTTCCTTGAATGTTTACATATAAACAGTTCTTTTCAAGTTTTTAAAAAGCGACTAAAATTGTATTTGCTTGATGTACATACTTGTAGCTGTAACTGAATGTTTTTGCTGTGCATTACACATTTTTTTGCACTGCATAAATTGCCCAGAGTTGAGCCTGAAAAAGGATCCTCAGTCCAGTGCTCTAACCCGATTAACAAATTTAAATAACTAACTAACTAAATAAATATATAAATAAACAAATACATTTAAAACCTGAACAAATGCTCTGTCAGCATCAAGTAGTAAAATCTGCATGCTGATTGGTCAAGCCAAGATCCACTATTGACTAGCAAACATTCAGAAAATGCTGTAATAAACCATTTTGTTTTGGTTGCCAAACTGGTTACTTCCAAGGCTTATTACATTACTACAATCAAGTGTCTAATAACTAACCTGCCCTATAACTGTCCAACTCTTAGCTAATCCTGTCACTGTGCTACTGCTCATGCAGCCTTCCCATGCTCCTAGGTGCTCTCTGTCTCCTCTCTCTCCTCCTCCCCTTAACCTCTCTCCCATCCCTCTTCCTTTCCTAAGCCCTCTAGCTCTAGCCCACAGCTCCTGCCCAGCTCAATATAAGTACTTTTCCCTGAATTCCCATCAGGCTCAACTTCTATACCTTGTCTCCTCACCTGGTCTCACTACCCTTGGCACCCTGGAGCAGCAATCCTATCTGCCCTGTGCTCCTATGCGGTGCTCCGGTTGCTACAACTCCCTACTGCCCCTCCCTCTCACATCCCTCCCACTCCCACAAGCCACTATGCAGATGTAGAACAACCAGGCTAACCAAGCTCCTTATAGCCCTGTTGCTACTGTCAGCTGGTGACATTGAACCCAATCCAGGTCCTGCCCCCTCACATTCTTTGGACCCTCATGGCCTTAAGTTTGTTCACCTCAATATTAGGAGTCTCCTCCTCAAAATAGCCCTACTCCAACCTCTCACCTTAATCCTTGCTCCTGACTTATTCATCCTCACAGAATCATGGCTCAACTCAAAAATCTCAAACAACAGCATCACAATTCCTGGCTACTCCCTCACATGCCAAGACTTTTCAGGAAGAGGATGTGGAGTAGCCATGTATATTTCCCCATCGATCCAGTATACACCTATTCTAGCCACATCCCTTCCATCAGCTTATGAGGCAGTCCTGGTAAAGCTGTCTCTCCTATTCTCAGCCCCTATTTTTGTTGCAGGGGTCTACTGTCTCCTCAACCTCCCCACCACCATTACTGATCTCATTGCCACTATTGCATCCTCAGGTGAATTTTACCTTATGTGTGACTTCAATCTAAATTGGTTGTCCACTGCCCATCACAAAGCCTGTAGAGACATCTCCTCACACAGCTTGTCTCAGCTGATAAATTAACCTACATGGCTAAATTAAAAAACTCTTAACTATACACTTATTGATTGTGCTCTCACTTCTCAACCACACCATATAGTCTCTGCCGGCATCCTCCCAGATGCCTTAAGTGACCATCACATGATATACTTGGTACAAAAATTACACCTGCCCAAAGCCCCACCCAGGATTCTATTGACCAGCTCTTACTAATCCCTGGACCCTGCCCGTATCCTTGATGACTTGGCTAACACTGACTGGTCCCCATCCCCTCTGCCACCTTGATTGACATAGCCTTGGATTATTTCAAAGACAAATTCCTCAACACCTGGAACTGATATGCCTCACTTTGGGGCACCAGGGTGGAAACCCTCCCCTGGATCACTCCCAAACTACTAGCCTGCCAACAGGCTCACAACCTAATGTGAAAGGCACATAAAATCTCAGATATACCTTGTGATTTTCAACAGTATGGTACACTGCATATTGCATGTACTAGTGCAATCAGGGTAGCTAGGGAAGAATATTTTCAAGCTATCTTCCAGTCAAGTGTAAACCATCCCATCAAAATTCTGGAAGGTAGTACATGCTCTAATCACTGATGACTCCATCCTCACCTGGATGGAACATGGCCTAATCACCTCTGCCATCTTTGTTGACCTTGCAAAGGCATTTGACACAATCTCCCACCCCCTCCTTCTTGACAAACTCTCTACAACCGGGTTCTCTGACACTGCCACAAACTGGTTCAGGGCCTACCTCATGGAAAAGTCACAATCTGTTGGGATTGCTGTCTCCATATACTATCCCCCATCAACACTGGAGTACCCCAGGGCTCAATTCTTGGCCCTCTCCTATTCTCAGTCTTCTTCAATGACCTTCCATTAGTCTGTTCCTCCACCTCCATCCACATGAATGCTGACAACACCATCCTGTATACCTCTGGCCATTCTCCCACTGATGTTGCATCCAGACTTCAGCATGACTTTGACAAGGTTCAGCACTGACTATGCTCAAATCAACTACTCCTAGATGCCAAGAAGACCAACTCTGTGACCTTTGGCACAAGGCAGGGACTCTCTTGGCTCCTCTCCCTTCCCTTCTTCCACACTCTAGACAGGACAACTCTGGAGGCCACCTATTCCTTTAGATATCTTGGGGTTTGGCTTGACCAACACCTTGATTTTTCTGGACATATGGATGCCATCCTCAAAAACTGCCTTCCAAGTTAAGTGCCCTGTACAGGAACCAGGGTTGCATTCCTCTACCAGCCAGGAGAGCACTGGTCCAGAAAATGATCCTCCCAGTTTTCAGCTTCGGTGATATAGTCAACAGTGCCACTCCTAAGACTTCCTTAACCAGATTGGATTCCCTTTTCTACTTCTTCTGCTGCTTTGCCCTTGACCCCCTCCCCCACTCTCACCACTGTGCTCTATACCAGTCTCTCTCATTCACCTCTCTTGCTGACAGGCGCCATTCCCACCATATTAAATTTCTATCCAAATTCTGGTTTGTCTCTCTTCCCTCCTACCTCTCCTCCTCCCTATCTCTCCCCTCTCCCACTCCCATAGATCCCATGACACTCAGACTCTGGCCATCCTACCTAGATCCTTCTCTGTCAGCCAGGCTGCTTTCTCTCATTGCTTCCCCAAACTGTGAAACTCCCTTCCCCCTCCCATCCAACATGCCTTCTTCCCTTTTGCCATCTCTTCCCTTCTTCACAACTTCTTTTCCCCTACTTGCAATTGCTGTTAATTACCCACCCCTTCCCTTATTCCCTCTCCACTTCTACACCCTCCCCCCACTGTACACCCCATCTTCTCCAACTGGCACCTTCCACTCAAGCCCCATCCATGATTATACTGTCAACTTTTACCTATGCTAGTACCCTAACTAGGAAACTAGGACTATAACTACTTTTTAAATTTCTTTTTGCTATCTTAGCAAACAAACAAACAAGATGATAACAACAAAACATTGCTGTGCTACAGTTAGTACCCATCATGAATATTGACATGTACTTCATGTGTTTCTATAAATACATTAGTATAGTTTGAAAATTAATATACAGATAGTAACTCCTTAAATAGATTTATGGGAAAATGTCATTATATTTTTTCATTTCATACATGACCCAATGTCTTCATAGTATTTCAAGTTTTGGCAAAGCCTGAGACACCCTAGCTGTCAAGTTTTCCATTACATAAATGTCTCTCATGATATTATTCCAGAGAGATACAGAGGGGAATTGTAGTAGATAACCACATTTTTGTGATAACCTTATGGCTGCAAGAATACAGATAGAATTTTCCTGACATCTACAGTCCTGAATCCCTCTAGCACATCTAGGAACCCAGTCTGTAAGGAGCAGCATGGGTCCCAAATTGGTTTTGCCAATCCTGTTGTAGGTTCACCTAGCAGAGGCATAGCTTGGTTGGCATGGGCCCTGGTGCAAGGAATGAAGATGCTCTCCCATAAATAGAATGAGGATGGGGCCCCCCATGAAAGGAATGAAGATGGGGCCCCCATGAAAGGAATGAAGATGGGCCCACCATGGAAGGAATAAAGATGACCTTCCCCCTTGAACGGTTAAAATTGGGTAAACTTTTCAGTCAGCTAGTAAAGTGGCCTTTTCCATGCTTTTTGCTGAGAGAAGGCATCAATTATTTTGGCAACATTTAATTTCCTTGCACGTTTATTTTCTATTGATAAAAGAGCGAGGCCACTGAGTTATTCTTGCACCATCATACTTCTTAAATAACTCTTGATAAGTTTTAATTTAGAAAATGAGCGCTCTGCAGTTGCCACTGTTACTGGTATTGTCATAAACAGTAAGTATGCCGTACAAATGTCCGGAAAACTTGAAGCAAGAGTGTGATTTTCAATCAGCAGCAGTTCAGCTACTTCCTTCACTTTAGATTTCCTTGAAATGTCTGATTTCAGACAATTTCTGAATGACAGTAGTTGGCCTGGGAGTAAGGGTAACAAGTCAGATTCATATTGTTTGACCAGATTTTCTCCGGCAGCATATGACTCATTGTCAGTGGCTGAAGTTAATGTGGAAGGGAGAATAGCCTTGAATGTGGCCACCACTTCATTTAAACCTTCTACACGGCATTCCAGTTGTGAGATGGCTCTGTCCAGAGTTGCATAAAACACAGTAACTTTGAACCTTTCTTCTGCAGACGTAAGCCTATGGTCTTCACAAAGTTCATTGTGGAACTGTTTTACTCTTTGCACGCAACGCTCTTCAAATTTCTCTGATATTCCCCAGACTATGGCCATTTCAATGGCAGTTTCATGAAAGGTTTCAAATTTGTTTCTGGATTCCTCCAAACTACTATGGGCAGTTTGAAGAAGTGTGGTAGCTTTGGTGAGGTCTTCTTGTGGTGGCTGCAGCAGCTTTGAAACACAGTTGACAGATTCCAAAATGTTGGTGAGCAGTACAACTAAAAATACAAATTTGGAACTTCTCCATTTTCAACTTCAGAGCTGTTGCCTCTGTGATTTCTTCTTTCTTTGTACTAGTAAGTATTATCTTGGATAATGCTTTAAGGGCATCTGTAAAATGGTATCGAAGAGACACTAAGGAGTCATACTGCGATGACCATCTGGTTGGACATAATCTTTTTAATGTGACATTGGAGGAGGATGCGAATGACAACAGCATGTGCCAACACGTTATGCTGTGTCCAAAGAAGGTGTACAGATTTTCCACTGTACCAAAGAAGTTCCTCACTTCTGGTACATCTGACAGGGCATCATTCAGGAATAAATTCAAGTTATGCACTGCACAGTGAACATATGTTGCTTTTGGTTGTCTGGTCTTAATTCTTGCTTTCACACCTGCATATATGCCACTCATAGTCGCAGACCCATCGTAATCTTGCCTCGCAGTTTGGATATGTGCAACCTATTATTTTCAATACTATTAATAATTGTCTCTTCCAAGCCTGCCACTGACTGGTCCTCTACTTTCACAAATTCCATGAAAGAATCATTCATTTTTATGTGTCTTGGTTTCCCACTTTCATCAGTAATGATGGACACATAACGGATCACTTGACTGAGCTGATCCATTTTCGCAATATCCTGAGTGGTGTCCATAATGACAGAAAAGAATGGAGACTTATTGACATCATCTGTTATTTCGTCCTTGACACTGTTTGAGAGTATTGCAATCAATTCATTCTGTATGTCAAGGTTTAAATATTTCACTGTCCCCTCCAGCATACTTATTAGCTTTTCCAATACTGGATCATACTTTGCAAGAAGTGTAATAATGGAAAGAAAATTTCCACAGTTTGCATTGGACCTTATATTCTCCCTGTGGCCCGAATGCCAGGTTAGACATGGCTAAAGTCAATGTAATGGTGATAATTCTGTCAAGCACTTGTCTCCAGTAGTTTGCTTCTTTGTTGATGGATTCTTCCAAATGTTCTGTTAATGTCTTGTGCCAACACCAGTGTTCCAATACCAGGCAGCACTGTAGGTACAGGGCTGAGTTTTCATGCAAGTCTATTTTTGTGGACAGATGGCCCCTATCCCACAATCCATTCACCCATGTAGCATTAGCCCTATCCTTTTTGGTATAAAACAGCCAACAAGCCTGGCAATATACACGGTCTAGAGCTGGTGAGTAGCACAGCCATGTGTGCTGTAGTTTAACACCAGCTTTGTTTACCTTCTCATAGTAGATTTCAGAAAAACATCTCCCCTTCTGAAGAGGATCATGTGGAAATGGGCCTGATGGTTAGCATGGCCCATGCGATACTATGAACCGCTGGTCTTGAGCACTGAGGGTCTCACTAAAGTGTGTTTTGTCAGTGGGAAATTTTTCTGAAGCTAGACTAACAAGGGGGAGGTAATAATCCCTCTTTACAAGACACTGGTTAGGCCCCATGTGGAGTACAGTACTGGAGGCCACACCTTCACAAGGACATTAACAAAACTGAGGCAGTCCAGAGAAGGGCAACCAAAATGGTGCAGAGGCTGCATCAGAAAACATATGGGGACAGAGTAACGGAGCTCAATATGTATACCCTAGAACAAAGGAGGGCGAGAGGTGATGTGATCGAAACATTCAAACACCTTAAGGGCATTAACAAGGTGAAAGAGTCTAGCATGTTTCAATATGAGAAAAATAGCAGGATAAGAGAACACAGCATGAGATTAGAGGGAGGCCAATTAAGGGGTAATGTGAGGAAGTTCTTTTTCACAGAAAGGGTGGTGAATGCATGGAATGGCCTACCTCAGGAAGTGGTGGATATGAATATAGTGCAGGGCTTCAAACAGGCATGGGATAGGCATAAGGGAGCAATACAGATGAGTATGAATAGATAGGTCATTGACAGAGCAAAGGCCAATGGCGCATTTATAAGGCAGAAAAAGAAATGGGCAGACTGGATGGGCCTTGGGTCCTTATCTGCCGTCAACTTCTATGTTCCTGTGAACATCATAACTTTCAATTATTGCTGAGGAACCTTCACAATGACCATCTCTCTCTCTCTCGCGCTCTCTCTCTCACTGCTATCTGCAGTCATTTATTACATCATCATTATCATCAACCTTCATATCACTACCAGTATCGTGTGCTTGTGTATCAATGCTGATGTGTTCTTCAGTGTTCAGACTTGGCAATGAGTCACCTACCACATCATGAACAGTATCCATATCCACCACAACCTGGCACACATCACTCTCTTTCAAAGGTTCATAAACCTCCTTCTTGGACGTGTCTGCACTGTCTTTCTTAAAAAATGTGGAAATTTTGGGTAACTTCTTTAATTTCTCATCCCTCACTTTGCTCAGCTTTCTCTTTGCTGCACTGCTAAGATGCTTAGATGGAACACTCAACATTTTTATACTTAAAACCTTATGCATAACTGCCTAGCACTGGCTGGCTAAATTTATACCTCATTCATGCACTACAATGAGGGTAGAAGACTGACTGGTTTACAGTGATGATACAGTGAAAGTTCAGTTTTGCAGAATACTGGACACTCAGTTACAATTATGTCTAATAAAATGTGTTGTGTGTTTTCTTGATATGGTGGAGGGTCAGAGCAGAGGTAGGGGCAAGAGACTGAGGAGTGAATATTTGTGTGTAACTTTATTTTTCTTCAAACAGCCTTTTAACTTGTAATTTTTGTGGTGGGGGGAGCAGCTTTAAAAAAGCTGTTTTCTTTCACCCACCTCCCATACACTGCCACCTTTCCCAAACTCCCAACTGTCCCTCCCCACACCGTACGTGTTCTCCTTCAAAAAGGTAAAATGCTTTCTCTTTTTTAAGGCTTTGAAAATTCTGTCTATATTTGTTTATTTGATAATCTCATCAAACTCTTATGTTAACTTCCACACACCTCAAGTTTCTGTTTAGTATTTGCTTATGCAGCAGCACTACTGCACTTACTGTTCCCTAACTAATCTCGGCCGTCTGGACTTTCTCTACTTTACTTTACCAAATCTCCTCTTCCTCCTCTCTTCAGCTTGGTCCCTTCTGTTGTCCCTCCATCTCAGTCCCTCTGTTGTCTAAGTATATAGTATACCTTCTGTAACTTTACTGCGAGAGGCATATATGCAGGCATGCAAGTTAAAACAATTCTCCGTTCTTTCAGAAATTTAGTGTTTCAGTCAGACTCCCCCAAACAACCCCCTAAGTCTCATCTCTTTCTGTAATGTATAATGCAACAGCTTCTGTTATTCCCTAATTACTGCCTTTTGTTTTGTAATTCCAGACCAGCAGAGTAATTATTTTCATTTCTTTGCTTTGGCTTTGCCTTTCTGGGATGAGGGCTTTGCTAATTGCTTTCAATCAAACTCCCCCAGCCAGACAGCCGGGTTCTGAGTCACCCAGTGTTTCTGTATTTAAGAATTTTTTTCTTTTATTTCAATCAACAGGACCACAACTGCCAGCGTCTGTTGCACTTATTTGCTCAATTAAGCGGACAACTGCCTGCAGCACTTTCTTGCTGCTGCTGGTGTGTCTGTCTGAACAGCCTTTTACTTTACTTGTACTGTACATCTACTTTTTCTCCAATCTTTTGTCTCTCTCCTTAGCTGAGCTCCTCTTTCATCAATTATTCTCTGTCAGTCTAGCTAGCCCATGAGAGTATGCAGTCCCTGTCTATGGCAAGCCGTTAGGGACATAATTCATAATCTCTGGCTGTATAGTAAAACACATACACTATATGGTGGAATACATACATCATAAAGTGAAATATATACATTATATAGTGAAATACATACACAATGTAGTGAACCACATACAGTATCTACTGAAATATATATATCATATAGTGAAATACATACACTGTATACTGAAATACATATATTATATTGTGAAACACATATGCTATATAGTGAAATGCTTACATTGTATAGTGAAATACATACACTATCTACTGAAATCCACATACTGAGTACTGAAAATCCACATAGACTATATACTGAAACAAATGTACTACGTACTGAAACATATACACTACCTCTTGAGATACATACACTACAGACTGAAACATCCACATAAACTATCTACAGAAACAAATACTCTATAGATTGCAACACATACACTATATATTGGAAAAATCTGCATACACTATATACTGAAACAAATATATTATATATTGAAATACATACACTATCTATTGAAATGCATACACTACACATTGAAAAAAGCACATACACTATATACTGAAACAAATACACTATATATTGAAACGTCTACACTTCATATTGAAATACATACACTATCTATTGAAATAAATACACTATGCACTGAAAAATATGCATACACTATATACTGAAACAAATAAACTATATATTGAAACATCTACACTTCATATTGAAATACATACACTATCTATTGAAATAAATACATCATGCACTGAAAAATCTGCATACACTATATACTGAAACAAATGTACTACGTACTGAAACATATACACTACCTCTTGAGATACATACACTACAGACTGAAACATCCACATAAACTATCTACAGAAACAAATACTCTATAGATTGCAACACATACACTATATATTGGAAAAATCTGCATACACTATATACTGAAACAAATATACTATATATTGAAATACATACACTATCTATTGAAATGCATACACTACACATTGAAAAAAGCACATACACTATATACTGAAACAAATACACTATATATTGAAACATCTACACTTCATATTGAAATACATACACTATCTATTGAAATAAATACACTATGCACTGAAAAATATGCATACACTATATACTGAAACAAATAAACTATATATTGAAACATCTACACTTCATATTGAAATACATACACTATCTATTGAAATAAATACATCATGCACTGAAAAATCTGCATACACTATATACTGAAACAAATACACTA
Source organism: Neoceratodus forsteri (assembly GCA_016271365.2). NCBI lineage: Eukaryota > Metazoa > Chordata > Ceratodontiformes > Ceratodontidae > Neoceratodus > Neoceratodus forsteri. Next base: position 535,346,497 of record CM028138.1, read on the forward strand.
TATATTGAAATACATACACTATCTATTGAAATAAACACACCGTGCACTGAAAAATCTGCATACACTATATACTGAAACAAATACACCACATGGTGAAACACACACTATGTATTGAAACACATACAATGTAGACTGAATAATTCACATACACTATATACTGAAACAAATAAACTATATACTGAAATGGACTATGTTCTGAAATTACCCATCCCCCTGCCCTTCCCCCTTGAATGGCCTGCAGCTGAACTCCTTGCCTGTTGCATTCAGTTAGCTGCTGGCTTGATGAGAAGATGTTTAAAACTGCAGAGCATGTAAACAAAACAGGGCACTCTCTTATTCTACTTCTTTATGGGGTTTTACATCTTGTTTTGCTTGCATACCTTTAATCAAATTTCAAAACATTTGATATGACAAGAAACTTTTAGAACTAATTTAAAATGCTCTAGTTTATTCTTTTAAATAAGTGCTGCCTTCGTTTACTGTTAGACAACACATTTGTATAGGAAGCTAATACAGGATATTCCTAACATATCTGTATACATAGGGGGCTGCATGCATTTTTCCAAGTTAAATTGTTGACTGGTTTTATGTGTAATTAATTACTGTGTAAGTCCAGCAACTTACCTGAGCTGAATGCTTGGGAAGCACTTCAGGAGCTGTGGAAGTATAAGCCAAAAACGTTGCTAGTTTGTACTCTACAGACTATGTTTTGATTAAGTTTTTATTTTAATGTTTTGTTTAATAAATGTTTCTTGGTTAAGAAACAATTTTTGCTGCAATCCCTCAGTATTTAGTTCTCATCAGGAGTTTAGCTGGCATATGCATATAATTTGCATTGTTTTACTAAATAACTTTACTGTGAAGCCTCACTGGAGGCATGCACAGTCTATTTTGGGGTTTGAGCTTCTCAAACTGTGTTTAATTTATTTTTTTTCCCATAGAGATTTTTTATCTCCTTAGTCACCCTGCTACCCCTTTGCCCACTGACATCTCCAGCCCAATCACTTACCATCCACAGGACATACTTGCTCTGAGATCCCCCCCACACACACACATCCCCTGTGTTGGGGCTAGGAGGGGGAGGGCCAGGGCCACTGACAAGGAGACACATATTAAGACAGGAGCAGAGCCTGGTTAGCAGTGCAGAATCTGCATCAGGTTGTTGGATCATTCTGCCATTGGGGGTTTTCTACCTTTGGTTTCATCCCCAGGGCAGCCAAGCATGCAATGATGCATTTGCATATAAAGACACATGCTTGCTTTGTGCCAGCATGAACCCTCCCACTTATGCAACTCCACTGCCCTGCCAGCCCTCCTCAGCTAGGTGGATGTTGAAGAGCAGGGTGGTCAGACTTCCTCTCATTGAGAGGAGAGCATTCTTGAGATGCTCAATCATATCTCCCCCTAGCTACCCCTGTGCAACCCAGGTCCACCCCCAAAACTGGGCCACTGGCATGGGAGGCAGTGCAATCACCACTAAGCTGCTAGGCCATCCCACCAGACTATGTTTTTATAAGTAAATAAAGACAGCATATAGCTAAAGGAAGAAAAAAAAACCCTGTATTTTAAGCAGGCTGTTATAAACATTTTAAGTCACATCACAATGTTTTGAAATCGGATAAAGGTTTTGCAAGCAAAATACGATAAAACAGTACATAAACAGATAGGTAAGATAACCCTTTTATGTTTACCTTCTGCATCTTAAGAGGCATCGACCAGGATTTTTAGTCAATTAGGGCCCCATTTTCAGAAGGTTAGCGTGCAGAGCTAAACATTACACTGTGAGAACAGCATGGTTGGATGGGTGTCATATTCAGCATCACCTGATGCTACCCTGATCATGTGCATGTGCATATACATATATACTACTATGGCCATGCAAATGAGTAATCCTCTCCTGCATACGGAGCACAGTGCTGTATAAAAGGTTTCCTTAGTGACCATAAGTATCTCCCCCTAGATTTTATACTCAGCTTCTAGGCTTCTAGTCCCTAGATGCTTGATTTTGCACTTTTTGGCTTTGAACCTGAGCTGCCATGTCCCATAGCACTCTTTAAGTTTTCTAAGGTCCCCACTCATTCTCTCCATCTGCACCTCTCAACGCTATTACAGATTGTGGTGTCATCTGCAAAGAGGCACATCTTCCCTTCCAGTTCTTCTGTTATGCCACTTATAAAGACACTGAAGAGGATGTGTCCCATTACTGAGCCCTCCGGCACCCTACTGGTCACTTTCTCTTCACTGGAGTGAGTGCCATTTACCACCACCTTCTGTGGCTGTGCACTATCTCAGGTGCAGCACTTAGGAGTGCACAACACTAATCTGAAAATGGGGGCCCACATACCACTGTAACAGAACTAGCACTGCATTGTGATAAGCACAGCTGGTACTATTTTAAAAGGCATTCTTCTGTGCAGTGCTAGCCTGTTAATTTGGCACTATATTTTTTTTTGGCACAGGATTTACTAATTGCAACCAGGTGCTCATACAACTGGGGGTTACTCTAATGCATATAAGGTGTACAGGTATATTAAATGCTTTCTTAAAGTGCTAACACACTGTGTGGTTAGTGCTAGTTAATGATTCTGGGAATCATGTTTTAACTGCACACACAAATTATGCCAGCACCCCCCACACACACACACACACACATTCACACACTGTCAGTTCTGGACACAATAAACAAATAATTCTTTGGTAGTCTGGTAGTTCCCCACTCACCTAATCCAGGTAGAGCTAGAACATTTATTCCTCATTCCTGCTGCTGTTATACTACACATATTTCTCAGCCTGTCTGGTGCTGGGGAAAACAAGTTTCAGCATTGGCGACTGGCTGGAAGATAACTAAAAATGCAATTTTTTTTGTTAGACCATCAGAGGGAAGAGGCTGCTAAAGAGTAGAACTTCAGTGAAGCCTCTTGGGGGGGGGAATACTGGGGACAGTCTGTGTGCCTTTTTCAGCAACCAGTGGGGTGTCACAGGAACCTCGTACTTGTTAATTTTGGTTGACAGTTGCTCCTGCAAATGGGGAGCTGCCAAGCTCCCAAGGGGAAGAACTTTGGTTTCAAAGTTCAATTTGGTGGGAGCCCCTCCACAGGAAGGGGGTCTCCAGCCCCTAGGGAGAAGGTGGGGTTGTGGGACTGTGAGGGGGGCTGCCAGCCGTCTGTCCCCCAGAGCTGGTTGTACCTTTCCCCATCTAGACAGAAAAGAGATGATTTTGTGGGCAGCTCTGCAGAGAGGGAGATCTGCAGTATTTTGTTGCTGCCAGAGAAGTTGCACACCAGCGATGAAATTGTACGGGTTAAATGGATTGAGAAAAAGGATTAAGAAAATGGATTTGCATCAAGAGGATAGGGAGAAAGCCTCTTCAGTCTTATCTGTGCCACATCAGTGAGACATGGATGATCAAAGATTTTTGATGAGAGAAGTAAGAAAAAGTGTAAAAGGTTCTGTCTGACCCTGGCAATGACAAGACGTCAATAGGAAAAGGGAAAGACAAGGTTAAATGACTGTTTTTTGGCAGAAAAAAATGGATTGTAGAAAATGGACATAAAAACTGGATTTGAACCCAGGTTTTAAGAAGCTGACGAGAGAGCCTCTTCTGTCTGGAGTTGACTAACACCTGCATGGTGAGAAATGGGACTTTCTTGATGTATTTTTGAAAAAGAGTTGCTGAACTTGTGTGTGAGCCAGAGCACAAGAATGGCCACTGTGTTGGAGCTGAAAGACTGTGGGGGCAGAGGGATGAGTAGGTGCTGTCTGGGTGGGTGCCTGCTGTCTGTTCCTGAGATGCAGCAAGATGGGAGACTTGTGTTAAATCCCTGGAATTTCAGACTCTGTACAGTGCCCCCAGAGCCTGATATTCGAGAAGGTAGCTGAGACTGCTTGACTACACAGAGTAGCAGGTAACTGAAGAAAGAATGGAAATGATCTGAAGAATCAATCCTAAACATGCCAGGTGGGGAGCTCACTGACCCCTATAAAGTGGGGCTGCTGGTGGCAAGAGATTGTGGGTTTGTGCCCAGGTGCTGGGGTGCTCTGACCTGTGGGGGAGCCAGACCATGGGCACGCTCCCATGTCTGAGTCCCTTGTGGCTGGTGGGTCTTGTGTGATGCCCTGCATTGGGCCTCTGTGGGCTGGGGGGAGGAACAGGGCTGCAAGACCTTGGGTCACACTGAAGATCCAAGCTGCAGCTTCCACACCTTCAAGTGTTAAGCATCAGGCCTGATTTTGCGTCTACTGATCCATCTTCCCCAGGACTTCAGTCATGTGTGCCATACTAGGACTAATACAGCAGAGCTGTGAGTGAGGGCAGGAATTTCCCTGCACCTGGGGAATATTATATATTATATAGTACTATATATAAATATATATATGTATAATATAGTTATCTATGTTCAAGTCCACTGGCGCTGAAAGCCAGTTCAAGATTTAAAGACATCAAGGGAAACATGTTGGGGGATTGTTTGGTTCAGGTAGGTGTGCTAGCGCCAGCCAACCAGCTGCACCTCAGGCCTGCCACTTGGCATTTAGGTATTCAGGGACAACATTCAGGGTGTCTTTTCTGAACTGATACCAGTGGGTTTGGGTTTTGTAATACCTGCAGCAGTTAGATAGTCAGGTAGTTTGGTGGCTGCATTATCAAAAGGTGATTTGGGTTCAAATCAAAAGGGGAATGCTGTTTGGGAATTGTTTTTTTCTTTTTTTACCAACTCTTTTTCCTCTGATCACCGGAGATGTGTCCTCTCTCAGTTGTCATCCCCAGTTATCTCCCACCCAACCTGCCCTCACACCCACACTCTGGGTCCCCTCCTGAGGCTCCGCTAATGCCTACCTCCGCCTGGTGAGAAACCTCCCTGGCTTATCCATAGGGTGGGGTTGCCACTCCTTCTGGCACCCAAGACATCCAGTATCATCTAGGCAGAGGAGGCACGCAGAGGATTGGGACCCAGGTGGGTGGGGACTGGCAGTGGACATGAGGCCAAGGTGCACCATCACCAACCACAACTCTGGGGTGTTTCTTTGTTCATTTAACAGAGTTACAATGGTTTTAAAAAGCCCTAAGGCAGAATATTCAAGCTTTTTTGTGAGTGTTAGACAGGTTATCAACTTGCTAATCCCAATTTGCACCTCTAAAGCAGGATAGTACTGCACAGGGTCATATGATTGCTTGGTTACCAAGTCACTAGCCCATTAGTAGCAGTGGGTCTAATCCATCTTTGTGCACCTGTTGTAAAGCAGCTGACAGCACCTTGCACATAGGCACATCGGCATGCTAAGGAGGGTTGAGGTGTAGCTATCCATTAGTGCAACACTAGTTACTGGTTCCCAAACCAGGTGTTATGGACTGTGCATTCCTACACTCCCAACACCTGGCCTGCATCAGGCTACGCTGGCCCTGGTCCTCCACTGGTAGCATGGCATAAATGTCCGGTGTTCAGTGCCCCACCCCCAAATTGCATGCCGTGTAATAAAACATCTGTCCCATGTGTCCATGTAGACTGTAGAACCCCCACCACTGATCAACTGGGCTGATCAGACTACTTGATAAGATCAGTTATTCCTCGGTACCATTTGCCTTATGATATCAGACCAGGTTTCCCACATGTCCCAATTAGTAGTCTGGCAAGAGCTGTAATTATTCCATACCAAGATCCTTGGTGTTGGTGTTCCCCTACTTACATAAGTATAATATCTGCCTGACCAGCCCACCCAATACCACTACAACTGCCCCCACTTACCCCCAACCTATGGTGTACGGCGACCAGCACAGACCCTCCACTCACATCCAAAGCAGTCACCAACTGAATGACAGTTCACAATCAGATTCCTACTGTAGTAAAAGCTGTTTCTATAGTACGTGTGTGATCATAAACATAGAAACACTGAACTTGTCACCAGAAAAGGACCACTTGGCCTACCTAGTCTGCCTAGATGTTTCCTGCCTCATCTTTCTCCTCCCATGCTGTCTGATCTCCATTGACCCTCCCATCTCTTCTCTAATATACTGCTATGTCTATGCCACACATGCTTGAAGCCCCCTACTGTTTTAGCCTCCTCCACATCATCTGGTAATCTGTTCCAGGCATCTACCAATATTTTCTCACATCTCCCTTTAATCCCCCAGCTTCATTGCATTCCCTGGTCCTGGTGCTCTTTCACATTTGAAAGTGACTCACCGGACCCTGTTCACTCCTGTAAGATACTTGTAGGCCTGTATCATATCACTTTTCCCTTTCCTCTCTTCTAGTGTGTACATGCTGAGATCCCTCTGTCTCTCCTGTTAGGATTTCTCATGTAAACCCTGCACCATTTTTGTTGCCTTCCTGTGGACTTCCTCCACCCTGTCTTTGTTCTTTCTGATGTTTGTTCTCCAAAATTACATCGCACTCCAGGTGGGGTCTGGTAACACCACCTCCATCCTCCTGATGGAGATGCCCTCCCCAACACCAGCATCCCATTAGCCCTACTCACTGCTTTGCAACAGTGCCACCTTGAGGTCCTCAGACACTTAAAACCCCAGGATCCCTTTCCTGTTTATTGACTGTCAATAAGCCCCCATCCTATACTCAGCTCTTGGGTTCCCTATGCCCAAGTGTGCATGCTTTTGCACTTTTGGCATTGAATCCAACTGCCATACTTTTACCACACCTCAAAATTCACAAGATCCTGATCATTCTCTTCACCATTCCTGGTGTCCACCCATTGCAAATGTTGATATCATCTGCAAAAGGCATACCTTCCCTTCAGTTCTTCTGCAGTGTCCCCTACATTCAAATGGATTGGTCCCAGTACTGAGCCCTGTGGTACCCCACTAGTCACTCTCCCATCATTAGAGTGAGTGTCGTTAACCACCACCCTCTGTTTCTTATCCATTAACTAGCCACTGTACTAATTGGAAGGCTGCAGTCTGTAGTTCAAAGGAGCAGTGCAACAGGACACATTCCCATTCAGCCCTTTTAAGGGCTGCTCTCCTCACTCCACACACAAGTATTTTTTCCTTGCCCCTCCATCCACCCCTCCTCCTCCAGCGGCATGCCTCTCTTTCCCATGGGTTTCTTCCTAAGGTACCATTAGCCAAGGGAATCACTCCTGTGGCACCTCAAGGGGTGAAACCCTCATCTAGAGTTCCTTCTCTTCATACCCATACAAGGTGGTATATCCCATGGATAGAGAGGCAAACAGCCAAAGATTATCTATGTTACACAAGCACAAAACCAGTTGCACAGGCACACTGAACCCAATTAACCATTTTGGATCCCACCCCTAGGCCATTCAGTTTCTTTATCAGCCTCCTGTGTGGCACAGTGTTGAAGGCCTAGCTAATCTCCGGATCAATTATGTCCACTGTTCTCCCCTTATCTATTTCCCTGGTCATCCAGTTAAATAAATCTACCAGATTCATTTGGCATGACCTTTCCCCTGTGAATCTGTGCTGCCTGTGGTCTTGCAGCCCACTGGATTCAAGATGCTCTAACAGTCTCTCTTTTAGTATGGATTCCATTAATTTCCCCATGACTCAAGTAAGACAGATCGGGCTATATTTGCTACCCTGCTCCCTGCTGATGCTCTTACAAAAGGCGATGAGTAGTACAGCAATCACCTCCCTGCCTAATTCCCTTAATACCTTATCCATCCGGTCCTATGGCCTTGTCCACCCTAAAATTTGAAGTCCCTTCAATAATACTCTTTCCTTTGAAAATGGACTTGTGTCCACTTCCCCCTACAGTGTTCGTGCTGCTGCTTGGTGAACTGTCCCAGTTTCTCTCCACTGTGAAAACAGTAGAAGTACCTGTTCAGGATGTTTACTTTTTTCTAATCCCCTCTGTGCAGTCTCCCTTTGTCATCCTCCTTATCCTCAGAATCCCTCCCCTTGCCGCCTTCTCCTTGCTTATGTACCTGAAGAAAGTCTGGTCTTCTTTTGATACCCTTTGGCTATGCTTTCTTCTGTCTGAGCCATTGATTCCTTCATTACATTACCTGCTTCCCTCTGTTTTACCTGATACACCTCTCTATCCTCATTCTTCTCTGTTTTTTATACCTCCTGAATGCCACCCTTTTATAAGCTTCTAAAGAAGGCTATTCAGATATATCTCCCCATGTCAGTGAAGTCTGCCTTCTTGAAATCCAAAATGTTTGCCCTCGTGTGACTGGACTGGGTCCTGGGTTCCATGCTAAACTACACTATGTGGTGGTTGCCAGATCCCAGTTGCCCCTCCACACAGATATCTGTGTTTTGTTCCCATTTGTCAGTATCAGGTCAAGAATGGCCTTTTACCTTGATCAAGCACAAACTGCCTTAGACCTGCCCCCTGTAGGGAATCCAGGATGCTTCTGCTTCTGGCTGAAGCAGCTGCCTGGGTAGACCAATCCACGTCTGGCATACTGAAATCCCCCAGCAGTAGGACTTCACCTTTTGTTGCCATGCTGTATTCCATCCACAAGCTCCCTGTTCACTTCTTCCCCGTGTCGAAGGCTAGAGATCACCCTGTTCATACTGCTGAGCCTTTGCCAGGTCCAAGGAAGACCCACAGTGCCTCAGCCTCCCCTGTCTACCCTGCACCTCTGTCACCTTTATAGCTTCTCTGGCGTACAGGGCCAAGCTCCCTCCATTTTTACCCTCCTGAACAGAGCATAACTTGGTACATCAATGTCCCATGATTAACAGTGTACCATGTCTCAGTTATTGCCTGTATGTCAGGTCTGCCTCTACTATCAATGCCTCCAGGTCTGGGATTTTATTTCCCAGGCTACAGGCATTGTTACCATGCTCTCCATGTTTTGTATCCTATCCCCTTTATGCAGCTGCTGTCCTGCTTCCTTCCCCTCCCCATCTCTGCTTCATCCCCCCTCCCCAGTTGTCTTTCTTGTGTGGCCTATAATTCACTGTTTCCCACTCTCCTTCTGCTCTCAGTGTCCCAGACTTCAACTAATTTTTCCTGTATGTGCCCGGGGGTGATACTAAGTTGCCTGACTTTCTGACTCCCCCCTCACCTAGCCATTTTAAATGCTTGTCACAGAAGCATTCACACTTCTTACTCAGGTCACCTTCCCTGAAAGATGCAGGCCATTATCTTTATACAGGCTTACATTTGTCTAGGTGGGGCCCCAGTCCCCCATGAAGCCATAACCCTCCCTCCCTTCCATGCCTTCCATGCCACTCCTTCAACCAGGAGTTGCATTACTAGATGTGGAGTGCCCTAGTCTTTCCCCTGCCATGGACAGGTGGCACCTCCGAGAAGGAGACGAGTGTTTTTTGTTTTTTTTGCCAGGAGAGAGACACTAAGCTGAATCTTGTTTACAGGTGTGACCTGGGAGCACAAGGAAGTTAAGTGACTTGCTCAGGGTCACACAGTATGCAAGTGGGGTCTGCGGGATTCAAACCCAGGTCTCCAGGATTGCAGCTCAGAGCCTTAAGCCACTGCACTATGCTGCCTCCTTGAAGTGTTCTACTTGCTTCATACTCCCCCTAACTTCCTGAAATCCTTTTGGAGTCTAGCTACTTCCACTTTGTCCCCTGCCAAGTCATTCATCCCCAGGTGGATGATAACATCCAGTTCCTCTATCCTTGCCATTACCCTTGTGATCCTATTGATCCACTTTTCATCCCACCATACAGTACCTTCTGAAATGTACTTTACCTCCCTGTCTTCCCTGCTGGGTTCCCTTAACTTCACTGCTTGGGCAACTGAGTCCCCCACCAAGAGAAGCTTCCTCCTCCTCTGGGGTTTTCTTTCCTCCCTTTCCTGATGCTGCATCCCTGAGGATCTGCCCATCCACCTTGGTCTCAGCTGTGGGTGCCATTGTGGGGCTATCCCACTCCTCTAAAACAGTATAGGAATTGCTTAACCAGACACCTTTATGGCAACTTCTCTACAGTACCATAATAGTCCTTTTTATGTTGTCTTGTGCACAGAACGCAGACAACATATAGTGGTGGCAGATTTTGGAGGTGCGGTTGTGTTGTGGCCAATGGCGCCACTGCTTTTTGGGCTGGGCTCTGTGGCACAAATTAAACAGCATGCTGTCTATGACAGCACTGCAAAAGTGTGCCACCAACTTGAAACAATTTCGCCGCTGCAATGAGGGTGCTCCCGTCATTGCAGGGCATGCTGCTGCCTGGTGTAATATTTCAATGAACATGGTTGCGGCTGTTGCCATCCGCTTCTCATAATCCCCAGCAAGCTGAGTTCGGGGGTGCCCAATACTCCTGTTGGCATAGTTAACCCCCCAAGATTGTGTGGCACACTGGGAGCCCACCCCAGTGTACCTACGTGGTCAAAAGCTGATTGCGTCAGCATTTTCCTGCTCCTGCCTACTGCAGTAGGGTTACCAGCTGTCCTGATTTTTGCAGGACAGTCCTGATTTGGAGAGCTGTGTCCTGCAAAAAAACATGAAAAATACTACATGTCCTGACTTTATAGTAGAAAAAATATTTTCTAACTTTCCACTAAATGTTGCAGAAAACTATAATACCCTAACTAAAATACATTAAAATGATAAGAAACAATAGAAGCAACTAAGAAACTACAATATTTAGCCTTAATTCTGGTTATATAGAGAAAACAAGTCTGTTGCATTGATCGAGGTTACGTACTGTCCTGCAAAAAATCATGCTTCAGTAAGAAATGTCCCACTTTGGACTTCTTAAAAGGTGGAAACCCTGCACCGCAGTGTAGCTAACATCACACCACACACTCATGGGACACACTGGGAACCCACCCCAGTTGCCCAACATTTTCCTTACACCTGTAAAAAAAAGAAAAGAAAATGGTCCTCGGTGTTCTTGCTTTTATTTTTATTATAACCTGAAACAAATAAAACAGTCCTTTGCCTTCGGGTTCTCTCCCTAACCTGCACCTACCTTCTGCACACCCCATACTTACCTCCAGAGTTCAGCGCTGTGATCTTTGGTGGGCGGGAACATGTCTGCACTCTTCAAAGCCGACCACAAACCAAGAAATGTTGGTAAGCTGTATAATGGCATCAATGGCGGGGGGTCAACTTATGTGTATATCTCACCATTCTTGTGACTTTTGGCTCCAAATTTTCAACATGGGGTTCTTGGGACCCCACCTCATGAACTCAGTCACTGTCATTTCATTATTCGATCCCGAAAGATGATTTCATGGTCACTGCGCAGAATCACCTTTTGGGACTGGTTAATGAAATGACAGTATCACTGTTCATAAGATGGGTTCCCAAAATGCCTATGTTGAAAATTTGGAGAACAAATTCCACAAAATGACTGTGTTACAAGTGTACATTGTGCAGTTTCCATGCACACTCATAACTTTGAGAACTTTTAATATTTTCTCTCCAGATTTTTCCAGTATTGCCATTTCTTCACACATCCTTATGAACAGTAGAGCTGTCATTTTTCACATCCTACCCAAAATGTGTTTCCGCACATCTGGTGCAGAATGCCACAGTTGCTATGGGAAATCAACGTTCAGGACATATTAACAAAATTCCAGTGCAACTGTTCATGAGCAGAGGTCCCAAATGCCTTTATGAGGTGGAGTCACAAAAAGCCCATGTTGAAAATTTGGAGTGCAAATACCAACAAATGCCTGGGGCATTATGGTTTCTAACCATAATATCTCACCCTGTACAGACTGACTGGTATCAAGGGGGTGACTTTGGATTGTCGGCTGTAGTGGTCACACCATTCCACCCCACCCCCACCCTGCAGCCAGTGACAGGCATCAAGGTGTGCCTTGGACTTTTTGGCCCCAAAGTTCACCCCATTCTCCTATACTGCACCCATCTCAATTTATTTCCTTATGAAATGGGGTGAGCATAAGGCCCGATGGCCCCAAGGCACAATGTGACACTTGGAGTCTGCAGGGTAGGATGAGGTAAAATGGCATGAGCGTAATTGTCGACAATCCAAAGGCACACTTCAATGCCTGTCAGTCTCTTCAGGGTGGTCTGGGGTTGGCGTCACTTCCATACCTCACTGCCATTCCTATTGTGCATCTCTCTAACTCCTGCACAACAAATGCCAATGCCAGCAGTACAACATTCAGCATTGACAAATGCTTGTTTCCCCCTGCTTTTGCTCACTTCCTTCATACAGATACTGGTTGCCTTCTCTATGCCTTTACTTAATTTTCTACACTGTTCCTCTACTCCTCTCTGACAATCCTCCCCTGCTAGGCTGTTTCTGAAGAAGTCTCCGATTTCTTTAAAATCCAACCTACTAAAGTCCTGGACCATCATCTTTTTGTGGCTTGCCTCTGCACTCATCATACTATTGAACCACACTGTACAGTCATCACTGGTTCTCACTGGATAGTCCACTATGGCATGACTAGGCAGTATCATAGCCTCCAGTAGGACAGGGATTCAGAGGAACAAAGGGAGAAAGCATGTCCCAAATAGAATAGCACCTTTACCCCATGAGTCATTTTCAACTCTCAGCATGCTAAGTCCATAGGGCAGGAAGGTGCTAGTGAGACATTTGCAGGCCCATATGGGCTAAGTAACATTTCTGCATAATGCCTCTGTGCATGACTGCTTGGAGGAATTATACAGAGCAGTGCCAGCCCACCTACTCATCGCCATTAAGATGCCCCTGATATTATAATAAAATGATCCCTGGCATCTAGAATATCCCCCACTCCCAATCACCATTCAGATGCACCTGATTAGTATATTAAGAGGATTCCTGGCATCTAGATCATCCTGATTGCAAGTGTGAACCCCTCCCAATTCCACCCATTAAGGTCCTTCCACCCCTCTCCCCATGGTGGCTCATAAATTACCCCAACTGCCAGTCCCTCCCACTGCGACAGTGACAGGTCCAGCCCCTCTGCTCACCACCTCGGCTGACCACTTTCTGAGTGTCACGAAGTGAGCAAACACCTACTATAGAAACAGATGTTCTACAGTAGGTGCGCACTCACTCCCTTTCACTCAGGCAGTGATCAGCCAAGGTAATGAGCTAAGATGCTGTACTGATCACAGTCACAGGGAAGTGGCTGCAATCTTGAATAAATGAGGGGCCAGTGGGGAAGGGATGGAGGGACCTGGCTGGATGACTTTAGGAGGGGGCTCAGATTTGTAACTGGCAGGTGGGGCTACTAGATGTCAGGGATCATGGAAAAATAGAAACACAGAAACATAGATGATTACAGAAAAAAAATGGTACATCCTGTCTGCCCCTATTTCCCATATTAAACCTCAGAACCTACTGTCCATACAGGGTACTAGCCTTCACTATCCAGTATCCACTCCCATGTTCCCCTCCCTACTACCAACAGCCTAAGTAACCATTATACCCTTCACTTTGTCACAGCCATGCTTGAACCCATTTATGGTTTGGTACCTGCCATCTCAGTTGGCAGACTATTCCACATTTCCACCATTTCTGGAAAATAAAACTTTCCAATATCCCTCTAGAACCTCTCTCCCATCAGTTTCTACTTGTGCCTCCATACCCTTGAACTGTTACTCACGCTAAGTAGTTCTCCATTTACCTTGTTTATTTCTTACAGGAACTTGAAGGTCTCTATCATATCATTCCTTTCTTGTCTGGTCTCCAGTGAAGACATGTTCAGTGCCTTGAGCAGATCCTCATACGATCTGTCCTGTCAGCTCTGAATCATCCTGATCACCATTTGTCTTTATCTTTCCTGAGGTGAGGTCTTCAGAAGTTCAGAACTCTGAACAGTATACCAAATACAGCATCACCAATGATCAATAAAGAGGCAGTAAACCTCTTTTCTTCAACTATCAGAACCCCTTCTGGCACATCCTAGTATCCTATTTGTCTTACTAGATGCCTCACTGTACTAGCTTGATTGTTTAAGGGAGTCACTAATGATAAATATTAGGTCCCTTTCCTCAGCTGTAGTGCTCAGCTGTACCCCTCCTATCCAGTACTCTGTCCTGGGGATCTTGTCCCCTAAGTGAATCACCTTGCACATTTTGGCATTTAATTTCAACTGCCAAACCTTAGGCCACCTCTCTAATCTTTACAGGTCAGTCTGCAGTTTCCTACTTCCCCCATCACTGTCTACCCTCCCATGAGTTTGGTGTCTTCTTTAAAGAGAAACAAACCCAGATTAATTCTCAAACATTGTTAATGAGCATATTGAAGAGAGCAAGTGTCAGGATGGATCCCTGTAGCATTCCACTCATGATCTCCCTCTCTTCTGATTTGACACCATAATCATGAGCCTCTGCTGCCTCTCATTCAACTAAAGCCCCTCACCCCCACCAAAACACTGCTTATATTTTCCTTCAAATCCCTGGACTTCACCCCCTTGCGCTGTGACCTAAGCCGCTTTGATTGGTCCCCTATCTCATTGGCCTGCTTCACTGACTCCATGCTAACATATTTTAAAGCAAAATTCCTTGACATATGGAACTGCCATGCCCCCCCAGAGCAGGACATGAGAAAAGGTACCCCACCGTCCCTAGATCATGGCTGAGCTCATAGCTTACTTGCAAGTGCATGATTTGGCCTTGTCAGAAAATAAACGTAACCTGTACCCCATGGCTTCCAGAGATATCATCACCTCCACAGCACCTGTACCATGGCAATAAGCCTGCCAAAGGTGAGTATTTTACATCTAACTTCAGTACCAACATTGGTTACCTGTCTAAATTTTGGAAGGCTGTCACAATCTCTTTTCCCCTCACACTCCTTTGCCTGACATCAGAGTCAATGACATCCCTATCTCTAGCCTCTCCTTCATCACCATAGAGATGTAATTCCTTTTCATCACCTGCATCTCCTCTCCCCTTCCTCACCTCCCTCTCACCCCAGCCAGCCTGCATGATTGTCATCTCCTTCCTTCCCCTATTGTTTTTTTTCTCTCCAGTAACTCCATCCTTTATCATCGCCACACTTTCCGTCCTTAATCCTGCCAAGGGCAGGAGCCCAGATGGCCTGGATAGCAAGCTCCTCTATCTGACTGCTTCTGCAATCTCCTCCCCATTGGATGACCTCCCTAACCTCTCTTTCTGGTGTTCCTCCATCCCTGCTGACTGGAAGACTGCCACTGTTACTCCTCCTCCAAAAGGTGGTGACCCATCAGGTATGAACAGCTACCAACTCATTTTTCTCCTCTCTCCAAAATACAGGAACAAATTATCTTGTCACAACTCTCTTCCTTTCTGGACTCCTCTTCCTTCTTCACCCAATACAAGTCTGGCTTTCACAAAAATCTCTCCACCGCCATCTCCCTGCTCAGGCTCACCAAATCCATCCATAATGGTATGGATCATAGCCTATTGACCTCTGCTATCTTCTTCGATCTAGCCAAAGCATTCAACCCTGTCTACCACCCCAATTATTAGCCAAACTCCAGGCTGCAGGCCTCTCTGACTTAGCCATCAGCTGTTCCACTCCTACTGCAGGGGTAGGTCCCAAGCAGTCAAAATTGGTGACCCCCTTTCTCCTCCCTGGCTGTATCCACTTCAGTCCCACAAGGATCTGTGTTAGGCCCACTGCTGTTCTCCATCTTCCTTAATGACCTCCCCTCCATATGCTTGTCTGCATCCATTCACATGTACTAACATACTATTTGCCAGCAGATTAGGCCTTATGGTCTATCAAGTCTGCTCAAACCTCAGATCCCTAGTTGGGTGCCGAGGCCCTCCCTCCCTTGTGTTCCAGAAACCCTATCATCCATCCCCAACCCCTGGGACAGTCCATCATCTGATACATCCACTTTCTGTGTCTGTTCCACCTCTCTTGAAGCTCTCCACTGTGGATCTCTGAACCAGCTCGCCAGGCAGTGCATTCCAGGATCCACCACCCTCTCAGTGAAAAACCTCCTCCTCTTTTCCCCTCACCCTTCCAACTTCAAACCATGCCCTCTGTGACACCTCCCTGCTTTAGTCTAAAGATCCCTCCATGTTTACCCTATTTATTCCCTTGAGGTACTTGAAGACCTTAATCATGTCCCCCCTGTCTCTCCTCTCCTCCAATGAAAACAGGCAGAGCTCCTCAAGTCTGTCCTCATACGTCAAATCCCCTAGCCCTCGTATCATCTTAGCTGCCCTCCTCTGTACCCTCTCCAGGAGCTGTATGTCCCTCTTCAAGTGTGGTCTCCCTTACGATGCATCCCAACATCCTGTTTGCCTTGCTAGCCGATGTACACAGATGACAAAGTCCTCTTCACAGCAGGACCACAGACTCCAGCTGGACTCCAGCTGGACTTTGATCAAGTTCAGCCCTGACCACACACAAATCAGCTTTTCCTCAATGCCAAGAAGGCTGTCTCCATATCCTTTGGCACAAGACACAGACTCTCTAGGCTCCTCCCTTCCAACTTTCCATACCCTGGATGGCTCTCCTGTGGAGGATGTTACCACCTTTAGTTATCTTGGTATCTGGTTCAACCAGCACCTAAACATTTCTGAACAAGTGGATGCTATAGTCAAAAGCTGCACCTCAATTTGGTGCACTTTACAGGAACTGTGACTGTATCAGTATAGCGCAGTGGTTCTAAGGCTCTGAGCTGCAAATTTGGTGACATCAGCAGACCAGACCTGGGTTTGAATCCCACAGCTTCCACTTGCACACTGTGTGACCCTGAGCAAGTCACTTAACCTCCTTGTGCTCCCAGGTCGCTCCCTGTAAAGCTTTCAGCTTAGTGTGCTATACCTGGTTAAACAACTAAATAAAAAAAAATCACACCTCCAGCATACTGTAATATTATCCAGAGAATGATTCTCCAAATCTCTGACTACAGTGATGAGGTCTACAGGGTAACCCCAGTCACTACCCTTGCCAGACTGGGCACACTCTTCAACTATTTCTGCAATTACACTCTCGACTATCTTTCTTGGACTCATCACTGTTCTATATATAAATCTCTCTCCTTTTCTTTTCTTGTGGACAGACACCATGCCCACTGTGTCAGCTTTGTAGGCAAATCTGGTTTGTTTCCCTACCCTCCTATCTCTTCTATGTCCCCCCACAGCCATGCCATCAGAAGCTGAAATATTTGAACCCTAGCAGTCCCTTCAGTTTCCACAACCATCGGCAAAGCAATGTTCAGCCACCGCTTCCCTAAAATCTGGAACTCCCTTGCCCCAGCCATTCACTAATCTCTCTCCCATGGATTCTTTCAAACTACTTCAGAGGTCTCACCTCTCCCTCCTGCACTTGTTCTAGTTTTCCCTCTTGCTCTCCTTTGACTTGTTTCCAGTTTAGGTACAGCTATAATTTGGCACTTATGCTTCCCTCTAGGCATTATACACAAATGTTTATAGCTACGTTAACTTAAACTGCTCTGTATTTGATCACCAGCATATGTTTGTGACTCCTGACTGCGCTTGTATATGCATTGTCGATTGTTTGCTTGTCACTAAAGTTCTCATGTCTTGCATGTATTATTCCCAATGTAATTTGTGGTTTTGTACCACTCTGCTCCGTGTATGTTATGTATTTTGAACTTTTGTGTTACCTAAGCCCCACTTGTACAAGTTCCCCTTCCCCAGGATGCATCTAGAAATGAGCTCCCAGCTTAGTAGGGCTGGGTGGGGGGCACTAGACACCAAGGATCATTTTACTATAACTGGAGCCATTTAAACTGCAATCAGGGGTGTAGAACCTTTACATGCCAAGGATCATTTTGGTATACTACTTGGGAGCATCATAATGGTGACCAGAGGTAGGGTGACAATATGCACCACTGTGTGCTCAAATAAGGGCAGGATTTTTGAAGCAGTAAACAGTATTGAAATTTCAGTTGTTAAGCACTTTCAAAACCTTTTTATACAGCACTGTGCTCTGTGTGCAGGAGGATCCCTCATTTTCAAGGCTTTAGCAGTACATATGCACATGCACATGATCAGGTTAGCATCAAATATATGGTACCTGTTCAACCATGCTGTTCTCCCATATGGCACAGTGATTAGATGTTTAGCATTCCGCTAACCTTATTAATAAAATTGCTGGAGGAGATCAACTTAAATCCAAACAATTGTAACTGGATAACAGAATGGTTGCAAGATAGACAACAAAGGGTCTCCATTCTGGGAACACTGTCTAAATGGTCATCAATCACTAGTGGTGTGCCCCAGGGTTCCGTTTTAGGACCCGGTTTATTTAATATTTATGTAGCCTCCCTACAAGTTAACAATCCTAGTATTTGGTTGTATAAGTTTGCTGATGACTGCAGAGTGGGGGCAGTGGTTGACACTCAGGCAGAAATAAACAAATTACAAAATGTAATTAATGATATTTCCGATTGGACTACTAGTAATACACTGATACTTAACATGAATAAATGCAAAGTAATGCACATGAGAAGAATTAATATACACAGCAACTACACTCTTGCTAACTCACAATTAATTGTTACCAATGAAGAAAGGGACCTGGGTATCATAATCATCTCTGATTTCAAATTCAGTTCCCATTGTAAGCAATAAATAAAAAAGGCAAACCAAAATTTGAATTGCATATTAAGATATATAGCAAGTAGAGATGCAAAGGTATTAATTTGCTTTACATTGCACTGGTGAGACCACATTTGGAATATGCGGTCCAGGTTTGGGCACCTCAAAACAGAGAGTACATAAATAGGTTGGAGTCTGTTCAAAGGAGATTCACTAAATCAATAGCTGGATTACAAACAAAAACATATCAAGACAGATTGGCTGCCCGAAATGTATACTCGTTGGGATACAGGAGATTTAGGGGAGACATGTGTCTACTATTCAAAGAAACGAGAGATGTAAACAGATTCACTGACTTGGGAATTACCCTAAGAACAGACGAATATGGGAGCAGAAGACATAATAAACAGATAATTCTATCTAGATGGAAACATAATTTGAGACGGCACTGGTTTAGCCAAAGAGTGGTTACACCATGGAATGCTTTACCGGCAACTGTGGTAAATAGTGTGACTATGAAACAGTTTAAGGATAATCTGGATTTACATACTGGTGATACAGTATACAAGTTCTGAAGTAATATATAAATAACAATAAAGGGCAAGCATTATGGACGTAAGTCTCATTGCTTGAACAAATCTATGAAATCTACTGTACATGTATGAAACCTTCTGAAAATGGGAACCTAATTGACTGAAAATCCTCTGCCGATGCCTCTTAAGATACAGAAAGTAAACAAAAATGGATTATCTTATTCTACATCTTTATGTATTATTTTACGTTATTTTCCTTGGAAAACCTTTATTTAATTTCAAAACATTGTGATGTGTCTTAAATATTTATAACAACTGTAGCTAAAATGCAATTTCTTCTTTCATCCGAGTGCTGTTTTATTTACTTATAAAATACAGTCTGGTTTAGGGTTTAGTTTAGGCTTAGTGGCTTGGTGGTAACTGTACTGAATCCCATGCTAGTGGCCCAGTTTTGGGGAGGACCTGGTCAAACAGGGTTAGCTGAAAGAAGAGATGACTGAACATCTCTGGGACTGTTCTCCTCTCTCAGGGAGAGGAGTCTGACCACTCGGCTCTTTAACAGCCACCTAGGTGAGTACGCTGGCAGGGCTCAGGCAGGCACAAAGCAGTACTTGCCTTTAATTAGATTGGCATCATTGCATGCTTGATAGCCAGGGGATAAGCCAAGGTAGAAACCTCCAATGGCAACATATTGTACAGTATTCCTGGGGCAGCAGATGACACCGCTATGAAACAAACATCCATGAATCAAGACAATATATGGCCAAAGAAGTCCCAGCAAACCCCCGCTGGGTCATCCAGCTTTCCTGACAATGCTGCTGCACATGGACCCATACCGCTAGGCCATAGCTGTCTGTTGTGCCCTCACCGGACGTCAACAGCCCGACCATCACTCTCCGCAGTAGTAGGCTCCGCCCAGTGTTGTGCAATGTCTCTTCTGGAATGTGCCTCACCAGTCCACCCCCAATCACATCTTTTTCTCAAATCCAGTATCATTTTAGCCTATAAATCACTAGTTATCTGCCGCAGTGGCCTGAACTACCTAGGTATCCACATCCATCCGCAACCCGCATGCTCTGGGGAGGGAGGGTGGGTCTTCCATGTCCTTTCCCTTCCATCTGGACAGAAAAAGGAAGACCCTCTGCTGTCCAGACTCTATAATCCTGACCTCAGCCTCTCCCAGCTCCAGGCTACTCCTAGGCCTTCATCCTCACGGCAGAGGCCATTGGTCACCTCCTTCCTGCCTTGGACCTAGGAAGGTGGTGACCAGGGATTGGCTCATGGCTACCAGGCAATTACCCTCCCAGAAATTGCAGGAGGGACCCTGTGCAGATAAACTCATAACCCAAATCCCTGAAGAAAACACATGACCACTCACATAGGTTTTGGCAGAAAGGCTGAAAATTCATTTTGACATGATTGTCAGCGCTAACACATTCACATGCTTAAATCAAAATTGGTTACAGCATACAGACTAAGAATGTCATAAGAAGATACATAACAAAACATTCATTATGCAAAATGTTGTACAGTATTCCCAAGGGGCAGCAGATGACATTGGCTATGAAACAAACATCCATGAATCAAGCCAACCCATGGCCAAAGAAGGCCCGGCAAACCCCTGCTGGGTCAGCCAGCTTTCCTGAAAATGCTGCTCCAAATGGACCCATACAAATAGGCCACAGCCATGCAATTGTGCCCTCACCGGGTGTCAACAGCCCTACCATCACCCCCCGCAGTGGCAGGCTCCGCCCAATGCTGTGCAATGTTTCTTCCGGAATGTGCCCTCACTGCGCCACCCCCAATCACATCTTTTTCTCAAATCCAGTATAATTTTAGCCTATAAAGCACTAGTTATTTGCCACAAGATCCGTAAATTCATTTACGAATCTCCCATCAATGCCCCAGGATACTATACCCAAGATTTCAAAACCGCTTGAATACCCAGCATGAAAATTGCCTGCCCAGTGTCTGACAAGTGCACCCCATCTGACTCAAAATAACTCCCCTCCCCCGGAGCTATGTCCCAATGATATACGACCTGTATATCCCTTGGAAGGCAAAAACGTGACACCACCCTATTTATCTCCCTATGCACTTTCCATAGTGGCCTGGCCACCTGACCCTTCTTCCATTTTTGCTGAGGCACTATCCTAGACCATGTTAATCGAGTGTCCAGCATCCGCCTCCTTATCCACCCCAGCTCCACAATTATCCCTCTCATCACATCTATCGATGACAGGCTCCCCAGGTCATCTCCCTCTAAATGTATTACCAAACCCTGTGGCGGATTCCTAATTAACCCCAGCTTTTTTAATGCCGGTATGCGGTTACCCCACCTCATGCCGGTGACTCCACATGAGTGCACGCTTGCTCTCTCCTCCAGGATGCCCAGTTAATCTCCTTGGCCCTGCTGGGATGCCCATGACAGTGCTCTTCTAATAAAACAGTGGCCAACCACATAAAATATTTTGATCTCAGTAGGTGCACCTGTAAGACAAATCAAGCAGATATTGTAATTATTTTACCATGACGTGCCCCCCCTTTAAATCCCCTGTTCTGGTCCTGATGTAAATGTTATAGGCCTTTGACTGCCAGCAACCAGCCTTCTTTATTTCAGCTTCTTGGCAACTCAAGCCTTGCTGCCTCAGTGGCAGCCCCAATCCTGAACAAGTGGTGCTAAAATACCTGGGGTCCCGCCCTGCTGCCTTCACCCCTTTCCTAAAGACCTTCCAAATTGGTACCTGGTTACTGGTCTTCCATCTGCATGGGTGAACAGGGTGCCCTGACTGACCCTCTGTGTGCTATGTACTCTTTGCTGAGGGCCCACGGGCAGAGGATGCTCCCTTGAGCCCGATGGAAGGTGACTATCTTCTTGGGACTGACCTGTACTGTCTTGGAGTGGTGCAGTAATAGCTGCAGTGTCTCCCCTGAGAAACTGACATCCTGCCACTGTAGGCTGTGTCCCACCTGCAAGGTAGGATCCTCCACCAATTCAGATACCCTGAACGCACCAAAAAAGGCGCAGGCGAATAGCCCTTAGAAAAGCCTCGCTTCGTCTGCAGACGAGCATATTCCCCCCAATTTGTCCAGTATATCCTTTAAGAACTGGCTTTCCACTGGACATCTCCCATCCTTCTTGGTTCCCTTGATTCTATGCCACCCTTCTATCATTTTCCGGATGGTGAAGGATCCTGTCATTTCCTGGAACCCGTGCATTTTGCCATGAAGGCAATGCCTGCTAAATAACTGTGGATGTAAACTGGGGCCCTGTCCTCGTCGATCAAATGGAGAACAAATTGTTGCAACAGTCGAGTCTGCTGCAACAGCTGGTAGTTTTGGTGCCTGTCCCCACAGAAATCCCAGAAAGACTTTAAGTGTGCCCTATACTTACGCCATGTCCCAGGGCCAGAGCATGTCATAACAGGTTGGCGTCTTTTGGATCGCTGCTTGCCACAGGAAAGCCAGCACTATGACGGGGTGTTTCTCTGCTGCCAGAGCCATCTGCCAGAAGCACTCAAACTGCAATCGAGACAGTGCATCCGTGATTACATTTACAACCCCTGGCACGTGACTTGCCCTGAAGGATACGTTGAGTTGCAGGCACCGCAGGACAAAAACCCTCAGCAGCCGCATCGCTTCCTTTGAGTTGGATGTTTGTGTGGTTAAGATAGACACTACTACCATATTATCTGATTGAAAGCACATTTTTTTGTGTCTGAGCCTGTCCCCAAACGAAAACCACTCTCCAGAATAGGAAAACCTCAACAGGGTCACATTCTTTGTGAGACCTACTCTACCCAACTGCTGTCCCATGGGCTCACAAACAAGGAACCTGAAAGTATGCCCTGTAACCAATGCCCCAGCTGCATCTGTAACCATTTGGCAATCTGGGCTGAATTCTAAGCCAGCCTGCCACACTGATACCCCATTAAACTGCCTTGAAAAGGCATCCCAAACTGACAAATCTGCCCTCATTTTCGATGACACCCTGACACGATAGTGCAGTTGTGAAAGGTCCTTGTGGCCCAGGACAAATGCCACATAAAGGTCTACTAGGCAACACAGCTTTGCATGCAAAGTTCAGATGTCCAATCAGTGACTGTAACTTCCTAAGGGTCACCTTGTTGATGGACTGAACATCTGCTACCAGCTTCCCCAGAAGAGCTACTTTTCTTGTGGCAGTCGGGACACCATGTGGACTGTGTCCAGCTCTCATGCCTAGGTACGTGAGCTGGGTTACTGGTCCTTCATTTTTTCATGTGCAGAGGCACCCAAACCAGTCCATGAGCTGTGCACTGTATATAAAAGGGCATAAAGGCATCCAGCAGGGCAGAAGCAGCAAGGGGAAGTAGAAATCTTACAGGTTGCACTACAGAAATTGGGTGGGACAGCTATAACGCTGGGGGTGGTGTATAGACCTCCAATGCAGAGTAAAGAATTGGATATGCAGATGCTGTGGGTGGTTCAAAGGTAGGCACAAATGGGGGAGATTCTGCTGGTGGGTGACCTTAACCTCCCATAGACTGGAGTATCCCAGCAGCTGGGTCATCCAGGGGGAGATCCTCGAGTCCTTCCAGGGAGCCTTCCTGCAGCAGCTGGTAAAAGAACTGACTGGGTAGGGTGTAATCTACTTGGCATGGTCCTCACCAATGGGGATAGTGTGGAGGGTGTAGAAGTGGGGGTCAGCTTAGGAGCAAGTGACCACAACACTGTGGGGCTCAGGGTTAGAGCAGGGTATAAAGAAAGTCAAACCATCACAAAGGTCCTAGACTTTAGGTGGGCAGACTTTCCCAAAATGAGGGAGGTAGTCTGAAATGAATTAGAAGGGATGTGGGGTTGAGGAAATATGGAATCAGGTCAGGGGGGCATACTAAAGGCCACAGAGAGCTGTATAAGAAAGGCGAGGAAGAGCAGAAAAAGGAGACCACTTTGGTTCAACAGGGAAGTGAGTGAGGCAATAGGGGAGAGAAAAAGGGCATTCAGAGAATACAAGAGGACACAGGGTAATGAGGGCAGGGAAGTATACAGGAAGAAGCTGAGGGTGGCGGGGCAGAGGATTAGGAAAGTGAAAGCAGAAATGGAGGAGAAAATTACTAGGCAGGCCAAAGGGGTGATAAGACTTTCCTTGGTGCATAGGAAAAAGGAAGCCAGGCAGGGGATAGATTAGATAAGGGGTGAGGGAGAGCAAATGGAAGGACTTGAGCAGGTGTGGAGGTGCTAAATAGATACTTTGGCTCAGTCTTCATGGTAGAGGGAGAAGGCAGGGGACAAGACTTAGAGGGGAAGGGAAGAGGGGAAATGGGGTTGGATCCTAGCCCAATCAGTAAGTAGAAGGTCAGGGAAGACTTGGGAAAATTGAGGATAGACAAGGCTATGGGTCTAGACGCCCTGCATCCTAGGGTGCTCTGGGAGCTGAAGGAGGAGCTGGCACCACTAGTGAGATTATTTAACTTGTCTTTGGACACAGGAAAAGTTCCAGAGGACTGGAAGAAAGCGGATGTGGTGCCACTTCATAAAAGTAGTAGTAGTATTAAAACTTCTTTATTTATACAGGCATCAAATTCGACATACAAGTTCAAATTTCTCCATAGGTCAATAAAGCCCTGTTTTCATGGAGATCCTATCGGTGGTACAAAAAGTTCTACAAAAACAAGATTTACAAAACATATACAATCTAAGCAACAAATGCACAATTTTACAATCAATGTTTAAAACGTGTAAGGAGGGAAGAGGCTGCCAATTATCACCCCATCAGCCTCACTTCGGTGGTGGGTAAAGTGATGGAGGCAATTTTGAAGGAAAGGGTAATTAGGTACTTGGAGGACATTGGGCTGCAGGATATCCATCAGCATGTCTTCACATGCAGGAGGTCATGTCAGATTAACCTGATTGAGTTCTTTGAGGAGACAAGGGCAGTCGATCGGGGAGCGGGGCAGTGGGCGTGGCCTGTCTGGATTTTGGAAGGCATTTGACACTGCTCCACAAAAAGGCTGGTAAACAAACTGGAGAACTTGGGGTGAGACAGAAAATAACAAGGTGGGTGGAGAACTTACTGAGGGTAGAAGCCAGAGGGGGTTGGTAAATGGGGTACACTCTGGTGAGGTGAGGGTGATGAGTGGGGTCTCCCAGGGGTCAGTGCTGGGGCCCATCCTGTTCAATATCTTCATCAGTGATATTGCGGAGGAACTACAGGGGAAGGATTGCCTTTTTACAGATGATACAAAGATCTGCAACAAAGTGGATACCCCAGAGGGAGTGGAGGCTATGAGGGAGGATCTCAGGATGCTGGAGGGGTGGTCAGAAACATAGAAACATAGACTTTGATGGTAGATAAGGACTGCTTGGCCCACCTAGTCTGCCCATTTCCCTACCTACTCGATAAGATGCAGATCTTAGTTAACCAACAGACTATTTCTTCCTACCCACCAGAAGAATTGCCTTATGTCTGTCCCATGCATTCTTGAATTCTCCCACAGTTTTAGACCCCACAACCTCCTCAGGAAGGTGGTTCCTCATGCCCACTACCATCTCTGTGAATGACCAGTGGATATGGTAGAAGCAATCATGGTCAGAACAGATAACACTTCAGTAAAAGCTGTTGACAAGAGGACCGGCAGGGTGGTCGTTGACAAAAGTTTTGGTTTGTCCAAATAAGCCCTGTCTTTTTTTTCTTTTTTCACATGCATTTTTTCCACCTCAGCCCTGGCAGGTGCTTTGGTCCCTCCCAAAGGAGGAACTCTCTCTCTCAGGCCCCGCCACACAACAATTAGCTGCCCTCAGTATTTCTCCCACGGACTGCCCCCTACGGTGGGACCAGGGAGGTTTTGACCCATCCCCAGAGGCCCAATCCAGAACCCCAGGGTCAGTCCGTGGCACGGTAGACTGTCATGGAGCCCTGACAGGCTCTTTTCCTCATGTTTCCTCCCCACCGACTTAGTCATGTCTGAGCATGCCTCCCAACCTGTATTGCCCTCCAGTCGCCACCAGAGAGCAATCACCGAGCAGGACAGCATGTGCCCTACCTCCGAGAGAAGACAACAGTCCTTCGGATGTTCAATCCTCTTTTCCCCCTGCTGACTCCTGGTGGCCTGGGCTCATTCTCAAACCTGGGTCACCAGCATAGCACAAGGTATAGCACCCAGTGCCTCAACCTCCAGCACCACTGGACCGGCCCTGTCTTGAGAAGCCATCGACAGTCCACCAGAAACGGTAGCTTTAGAAGATTTTGTACCGTCTGAAGAGGAAGAAGATTTGTCCTTGTCTGTACATTTGTGCTTCACTGGATGTTTTGTGAGGACTAGGAAGCTTGTGATATCAGCGACGAGGTATAGGGACAAGCCCCCTTCTTGAGGAGAGCAATCTCTTGCTCCATCAGATAGGATTCCATTTCTTGAAGGCCTCATCAATGAGTGGTGTGATTAAGCTCTTGGCAATGTACACAGGAAGAGACATTGTGTGAAGCCCCCAGACAACGGACACAAACCAAATGGTTATTGTAGTGATAGATTTTTCCCCCACAATGGCACTTTTGAAATAATCTGAACTAGACATCCAGAGTTATATCTTTGTCAACCACACTTAGAGCAAAAGCTAGTCATGCAGTGAGCTGAGAGATGTAGCAGCCAAAATTTAATGCCAGAAAATGCACGGTGATGCACGTAGGGAGAAATAATCCACAGGCAAAATACACACTGGGACAGGAGGTAATAAAGTCATCTGAGCGGAAAAAGGACCTAGGTATCATAATCACAGATAATCTTAAGGTAGGGACCCAATGCAGCAAGGCGGTAGGCAAAACTAACAGAATGCTGGTGTGCATTGGGAGAGGGATAACCAGTGGAAGAAGGGAGGTGCTCATGCCATTCTACAGTTCCATGGTGATGCCCCACCTGGAGTATGGGGTTCAGTTCTGGAGACCTCACCTACGCAAAGACATAGATGCCATAGAAAGAGCACAGAGAAGGGCTACAAAGATGGTGAATGGGCAAAGAGAGAGAGAGAATCCATATGAAGAGAGGCTGAGGGTGTTGGATCTATACCCACTGGAAACCATAAGGGAGAGGGGAGATATGATAGAAACATTCAAGTACATGAAGGGGATTAATAAAGTGGGGGGGAACTTATTCACAGGGAAGGTAGGCACAAAAACTAGAAGGCATGGACTGAGGGTGCAGGGGGTAGGTTTAAGGGGAATGTGGGGACATTACTTTACTTAAAGGGTGGTGGTGCTCATAACAGTCTACCAGTGGAGGTGGTAGAGGCAGGAATGCTGGAGGGATTCAAGAGGGCTAGAGACAACCACAAGAGCCTGTCTCGGGAATGGAGGGGGCTCTAAGGGGAGGGGGGCATGTAAAGAAAGAAAAAGGGCAGACTTGGGCCGAGAAGATCCTTTTTGCTGGCACATGTCTATGATTCTATGAACACTTACTCCACTATTAGTCATATACACTGAATCCAGCAGGAATAACTACAGGCAAATAATGACATAAGGAGCACTTGCTGTCCGGCCACTGTTAACTACAGCTATTTAATCCTTTTTCTTCAGGACTGATGGTGTAGGAGTACTGGCTGTCAGAGGTGTTTACAGCTACTCCTGTCCCAGATTCCCCAACAGAAATCACTATATGCAATGGTGTAGGAGCACTGACTGTAAGGGAGCTTACAGCTGCTCTAGTTCCAGCCTCTCCCAGCAGGTGTCACTATAGACAGTGATGTGGGAACACTAGCTGAGGGAGAGCTCATAGCTACCCCAGATCCAGCCTCTCACAGCAAGAGTCACTGTAGGCAATGGTGTAGGAGCACTGACTGTAAGGGAGCTTACAGCTACTCTAGTTCCAGCCTCTTCCAGCAGGT
Organism: Neoceratodus forsteri; assembly: GCA_016271365.2. Classification (NCBI taxonomy): domain Eukaryota; kingdom Metazoa; phylum Chordata; order Ceratodontiformes; family Ceratodontidae; genus Neoceratodus; species Neoceratodus forsteri. The sequence goes on from CM028138.1 coordinate 535,374,252, forward strand.
GTCACTATAGAAGGTGATGTGGGAACACTAGCTGAGGGAGAGCTCATAGCTATCCCAGTTCCAGCCTCTCACAGCAAGAGTCACTGTAGGTAATGGTGTAGGAGCACTGACTGTAAGGGAGCTTACAGCTACATTAGTTCCAGCCTCTCCCAGCAGGTGTCACTATAGACAGTGATGTGGGAAAACTAGCTGAGGAGAGCTCATAGCTACCCCAGTTCCAGCCTCTTCCAACAAGAGTCACTGTAGGTAATGGTGTAGGAGCATTTACTGTGGGAGAGCTCACAGCTACTCCAGTTGCAGTCTCTCCCAGCAGGTGTCACAACTTATAGATAGTTATGTAGGAGCACTAGCTGTGGGAGAGCTCATGGTTACTTTATGTCCAGCCTCTCCCAGCAGGCATCACTGCAAGAAATGGTGTGGGAACACTGACTGTGGGAGAGCTAACATCTACCTCAGTAGATAGGTCCTGGGTATCTCATGGGCAGACTCGATGAATCCTTGGTCTCCTTCTGCTGTCATTTTCTCTGTTTCTATGTTCTAGCTTCTCCCAGCAGGAATCACTGCTAGTAATGGTGTAGGAGCACTGGCTGTTTGGTAGCTGACAGCTACCCCAGTACCAGCTTCTGCCAGCAGGAATCACTGCAGGCAATGGCGTGGGAGCACTGACTGAGGGGGGCTGCAGAGCTACTCCAGTACCAGCTTCTGCCAGAAGGAATCACTGCAGGCAATGGTGTAGGAGTACTGACTGAGGGGACTCGCAGCTACTCCAGTACCAGCTTCTGCCAGCAGGAATCACTGCAGGCAATGGTGTAGGAGCACTGACTGAGGGGGCGCTCACAGCTACTCCAGTACCAGCTTCTGCCAGCAGGAATCACTGCAGGCAATGGTGTAGGAGCACTGACTGAGGGGGAGCTCGCAGCTACTCCAGTACCAGCTTCTGCCAGCAGGAATCACTGCAGGCAATGGTGTAGAAACACTGACTGAGGGGGAGCTCGCAGCTACTCCAGTACCAGCTTCTGCCAGCAGGAATCACTGCAGGTAATGGTGTAGGAGCACTGACTGTTTGGGAGCTCTTGGCTACCTTAGTTCTAGCCTCTCCCAGCAAGAGTCACTACAGGTAATCGTGTCAGAGCACTGGCTGTCTGGTAGCACGCAGCTACAGTGCTCCAGTCCTAGCCTCTCTGACTCGAGCAGCAGTTATTATAGACATTGGTACTATATAGGAGTACTGGCTGATAGGGAGGGCACAGCTATTATAGTCCCAGCTAGCCAACGGTGTTGGGGTACTAAGTACAGGAAAGTGCACTTAGTCTAAGTCGAGCCTCTCTATTTGTGAAGTAAGCCATGGCTTACATGTTGATTGGGGAGGGGGCATCATTCTAGGCCATGATCACTGATTTTGGTTACTCCCAATGTGCAATTTCCACCCCTACTGGTGCCATAATACGAATGTTGTGCTCTGTTTGAATTAAGCAATAAGGCATGACAGGAGGTGTATTATGGTGGGATAATGACCCACCTTGGGTGGGTTGAAGCACGAGGCATAGTCGAGTGCTTTTATCACCTGAGGAGGTCATTATCCCACCATAACACATCCTGGAATGCCTTATTATGGATATGAAATGGGTAATTTTTAGTAAATTTTATGTATTTTTATGTTTGCTTGCGTGCATCTGCAAAACATTATGCAGCAACAACAGAGAAGCGAGTTGTGGAGGAGCGGCACTTGAAGCAGCCAATGGCTGCACTGCATTTGGGGCTTTGCACTGGTGGACCAATGCAGGCACACTGTGCTGATGACATTGGTTTCCAAAAGTGCCACCAAGATAAAATGATTTTGCCCCTGCAACGAGGCTACCTCATCATTGCAGCATCAGCCATTCCTGCAATGAGGGCGACCCGTCATTGCAGGGAGGTACTGCCTAGTATAAATTTTTTGTAAACATGGCAGTGCTTGCGCCCCCTCCCAGCCTCGAAGCTAATGGGGTGGCAATCCCCTATTGGCATATCCCACCCAGTTCATTTGCTGACGGGGAGCCCACTCCCGTTAGCATAAAGCCCCCATTTGTTGGTGCTGAGGGGTGCCCAATCCCCTCAGCATCATGTGCCCCCAAAACAGTCTTTCTTTTCCGACGGGCCCAATCCCTGTTGGCTTCAGTCTCCCCTTGCCAGTTTAATTTACCAACAGGGGAGCCCAATCCCATTAGTATAATGGCCCCACAGTCATCTTTTGCCTGTGCCGAGGTGCCCAATCCCCTTGGCATCATGCGCCCCACCCATTTCTGTGCCGACGGGGCCCAATCCCCATTGGCTGTGGTCCCGCCTCCCCACAAATGTCGCTGGTACACTGGGAGCCCACCCAGTGTGCCAAACACACCTGTAAAAAGAAAACCGAGCAGCGTTGTCTGTTTTCTTTTTTTACCTATAAAACAAGAAAATAGTCCCTTGAAGTCTCAGTGCCCCTCCCCAACCTGCACCACCCTCTGCATCTCCAGCTCCCCACACACCCCATACTTACCTCTGCAGCCTGGCCCGATGATCTGGTGGACGGGAACACGCCTGCACTCTTCAAAGCAGACCACAAACTGAAGAAATGCTGCTAAGCTGTATAATGTTATAAATAGTTTTTTTAACTTTGGTGCATATCTCAGGCATTTTTGGGAATTTTGGCACCAAATTTTCAACCTGGGGTTATTGGGACCCCTCCTCATGAATTCAGTCACTGTCATGGCATCATCGGTCCCAAAAGGGATTTCATGGTCACTGCTTGGAATCACCTTTCGGGACTGATTAACGAAATGACAGTGCCACTGTTCAGGAGGTGGGCCCTCAAAAGCCTATATTACCAAATTTAGTTAAAATCCAAAAATGACTTTCTTTCTGTTTCGATGTGTTGCGCGGTTACTCTTTGTACGCAACTTCAGTGATTTGCAATATTTTCACCCAGATTTTCAGCACTGGCATTTTCTGCACCTCCTTATGAACAGTACAGTTGTCATTTACACATCCTGGCCAAAATGTGTTTTGCACTTCAAGCGCAGAATAAGCGCGGTCATTGTGGGAAATCAGTTTTCGGAACACATTAAGAAAATCACAGTGACACTGTTCATGAGCAGAGGTCCTAAAATGCCTATGTTGAAAATTTGGTGATGAAAGTCCATAAAATGTCTGTGTTACAAGTGTGCATTTCGCAGTTTCCACGCACCCTTGTAACTTCACAAATTTGTAATATTTTCATGCCAGATTTTCAACACTGGCATTTTTTCACACCTCCTTATGAACAGTACAGCTGTCATTTTTCACATCCTGGCTAAAATTTGATTTCGCACTTCCGGCGCATAATAGCACAGTTGCTGTGGGAAATCAGTGTTTGGAACAGATTAAGATTGAGCGAGTGAGAGAGGGGGAGTGAGCGAGCTCGACGGAGCTCTGTCAGGACTGCTGCGGATTTCTTTGTGGGCAGAAAAAGGCGCCAACTCAGGCAGGAGCCCAGCACAAAAGGGCAGCCTGCAGCACCGAGGAGAAATGGAATGCGCGAGTGAGAGAAGGGGAGTGAGCGAGCTCAATAGAGCTCTAATGGGACTGCTGCGGATTTCTTTGTGGGCAGAAAAAGGTGCCAAAGTAGGCAGGAGCCAGTACAAAAGGGCAGCCTGCAGTGCCGGGAGAAATAGAATGAGATAGCGAGAGAGGGGGAGTGAGCGAGCTCAGTGGAGCTCTGCCGGGACTTTAGAGTTGCCCACCCTCCCATCCAGAGTCCTCTGTTGTCCTATATTGCAGCAGGGTCTCTGGGGTGGAGACAAAGCAATGATTGGATATTTTAGGATTGCTGTAATAATGCAGATCAAGTTGTTCTGTTTCTTGTCTAACTAAGCTGAGTAATACTTGGAGTGCAATAGGATTTCTAACTGGGCTAAGTGAAACTATATGAGTAATACAGTATCTAACGGATGAATTTGAGACTGAATTAACCCGTTAGCAAGGGCAGTAGGGAACTAGTGTTGGGGAACAGGAACTTAAGTAAATAGAGTGATCTCGGTTGTAGTAGGGTACAGAAACCAGGAGTAAGAGCCTGTAACATAAACTGGGGGCCAAAATGAGGCAGGTGCCACATGTCAATAGGGCGGGCATCCTTGGAAAGGTGGTGGGGTGTATAGGGTGTGGGTCTGCCATGATCCTGGACTGGGCTTGGAGGAGGGGGGGTGTATGGTCTGTAGACAACTGGCTAGTTTGAAGGAGGAACTGTGGAGGTTAGGGAGGAGTCTAAGTGGCAGGGAAGATGAGTATGGTAGGCATCCTGGCTGGGGGGGATGGGAATAGGGGATGGCAAGGGGGAAGGAAGAACAACTATGGACTGAAACTGACCCCAGTATCAGAGGCACTAGCAGAAAAGAGAGGACAAGGGAGGGGTGCCTGAGGCGAGGGGGCCTCTTGATGGGGAAGGAAGAGACCACGAGGAGTAGCAGGGAGACATCAGATGGCTGTGGGTAGGAGGGACCAGGGTGGGACCAGAGGTGGTATGCAGGGAACAAGTAGGAGGGGAACCGATAGGTGGAAGAGATGTAGGAGGGTATCGACTAGGAATAGATTTGAACCTCTGCTGTGGGAGAGAGAGGGGAGCAGGAACATACTGAAGGGTGGGACAAGCGGGCATGAAAGTATGGCAACAGGTAGGGAAGAGATACTGAGGACAAAGGGTAGAAGGCGGCTAGTAAGGAAGGAGGGGCTGGTGACTAGAGAGAGAAGTCTAGGAGAAGAGGACGGGGCGTCACTCATGGGGTAGAAGGGATTGGGGGCTCTAAATCGACAACAAAAGGGATAGGAGAGGGGTTGGAAATCAGCAGGGTAGGAGGGAAGGTCGACATGGGGAGCCCAGTAGGAAGTAGTCAGGCTGGGAAGGGGTTCAATGGGGATTTTATTTATTTATTAGATCATCAGTTTACAAACCTTTGAGTCACAGACTCATTTACAAAGGCACCTCGTCAAGACAGCAATACATCACAGCAAACAAAACAGTACATTACATAACACTTAGATTAAAAAAGCAACCAGTGTTACAGGCATTCACTGGTGGTACACGCTTGGTAATAGATAGATCACAGTAGTCATAATATAGGTGTCACAATCTCGCTCAGCCGGTCAACCCACTACTCCCAAAGTGCCAACCTCTGAGTGTATGATTTGTGTACAGTGAACAGACAAGGTAACCCTGTTGTCTGTTTTGTGAGTTCAAGTCACCTTAGTCTCAAGCTCTGAAGGGATTCAAACTGATAACCTCTTGTTAGCGTACCCAATTATCAGGCTCAGATAATTATGTCTTCAGGGGGCCAGATATCTTTGCCTACGGGCACCCAACCAGGTCTTTCAAATTAACCCTCAGACCTCTATGCAAGACTTTAGAGAACTCTATCCATTTCCCAGTTTGGTATACAATAAGCCCATACACAGTGTTACTATAACCTTTAAAAGCTTCACTTAAAATAAAAAGAAATGTCAAAGGCACTCCATGCAGTTTCGTTTGTAAAAAAATATCTTTACTTTAAAAATATCAAAACAGAACAATAATTACAGAACAAATATATATCCCAACACATACAGCCTTAAAACAAACAGGTAAAAAAGTACAGTTCTTACAATTTATAACTTCAGACTGGTATAATCTAATGCTTACTTTCTTTCAGTGCTTTTAGGGTCTCTCTCCTCTCAGTCAGAAATATTTTCTTGTGTGTCTCTGTCAGGTTCTTTCAGCAATTAAGCACACTTCTGAGCCGACCTTCTCATGAGGTCACTAACTCCGCCTTGGTGTATCAAACTCTATATTTGTGCTCTGCTACAGATACATCTCAAAAGTTTCTTTGATCTAAGTCACTGTATTCAAAGCAAAAGTGTATTGGCCTCTTTAATCCCATCTGGACCTTGGAATCTACACCTCAGGTCTTTCTGATGTAATTCAAGGGTTCCCCGGGAAATGTATTTTGGACCTTCCAAATCCGTCTGGGTCCTCCCTGGCTCAAGACATCAAACCTCTTCAATGTCCATTCTGGCCTCTCTCAGCGCCCCTCCCCAGGTCCTTCCTGGTAGCCATGCAAGTCAAAGGATCTCCCTGAGAGCATTATGAATGGCTAATCTTATTTCCTGGGATGAAAGCAAATTGACAAGGTAATTGCACCCCAGATCTCTGCAGTTTAAAATACCTCCTGTCCTTTGAACTTATCCCTGGGGGGTCTTGATGTGTCAGTTCCAGTAAGACAGCATTTTCCTTGAACTGACTTTCCCTTCATATATTTTATATGTAATAACAAAAATTAAAACAGCACTCAAGCACTCAGAGCTGGCTGTCTACGTCACAATAGGTACACGAGTACCACGTCAGGTAGCAACCAGAGATATATTATTACAATAGTCAGCCCCTAGATATAGGTAAAGGCGGAGGTGTAGTAACCCTGGGAGGGGGCGGGCAGAGTGATCTGAGTGTAATACAGAAGGCACCACCACCCTGTAAGAATAAGGAGGAGAAAGTGTCTGGACTACAGGGAGGAGGGACACAGGTCAAGGAGGAGAAAAGTGAGGAGAGGGATGGGAGAAATAAGGCAGAGAAAAGGGGTGAGGTGGAAGTAGGGGGTACAGATACAGAAGTCACAGAGGGTGCAGCTGGCGGGGAGTGAGGACAGGAAGAATGAATACTGGGGATGTGGAAAGGGCATTAGAAGGAAAGGGGGTAAGGGATGGGGGGGTACTCATCATCGGGGATTTTGTACTGAAAGGGATGAGACTGGGGAAGGCACAGCCGTATTTGGGTTGAAGCGATCCCCAGGTTGACTGCAGGAGGGGCAGGGCAGGCACTGCTCAAGTGTGCAGCAAGGGGGAGGAAGAAACCTCATTTAGTGTTGCATGTGGGTACAAACGACTTGGCGGGGGAGACTCTGGAAGTAGTGAGGGGGAGGTTTGAGTAGTTGGGCAGGCAGTGTGAGGGGGTGGATGAGTCGGTGGCATTCTCAGAGGTACTCCAGTACCATGTGCAAGCATGGGGAGGAAGGGTAGGATTGAGGAGTTCAACAAGTGGCTGAGGGATTGATGCCACACCAAAAATTATGGGTTAGTGACTAACTGGCGTAGGGTCTGGGGGAATAGTGACTTGTGCACAGGGGACAGGCTACACTTGAGCAGGAAGGGGAGGGGAGTATTAAAGGCAGGATTAGAGGGGTATATCTCTACTAAGGTGGATTTATACTAGTGGGGGGGGTGACCAAAAGACTGAGGTTGGTAGAACGGTCCAGACAGGGGAGCCTAATGAGCTCACCCCCTGGATATAGGTACAGTAAAGGCGGAGGTGTAGTAACCCTGGGAGGGGGCAGACAGAGTGATCTGAGTGTAATACAGAAGGCACCACCACCCTGTAAGAATAAGGAGGAAAAAGTGTATGGACTACAGGGAGGAGGGACACAGGTCAAGGAGGAGAAAAGTGAGGAGAAGGAGGTGTATGGGTGGAAGGTGGTCTCTCTCAACACAAGAAGCCTGGGGAACAAAACTGCAGAACTTCAGGTGCTCCTTTCAGAGGGGAAGGTGGACATTGCTGCAGTGACAGAGACTTGGGCCACAGAGTACCATGATTGGGACTTGGCAATCCCGGGATACAGGATATACAGGAGGGACCGGGGCTTGGAGGGGTTGCACTGTATAGGGAGGGATTAAATGCATAAGGGATAAGGGAGAATAGGAGAGGACAGAGGCACTTTGGGTGCAGCTCCTGGACTCCAAATGCAGAAAGCTGAGGCTGGGAGTGGTGTACAGACCACCTGCCTAATCCGGGGAACTGGATGGGGAGTTGGCAGAGCAGATAAGGAGGGTGTGTAGAAGGGGGAGTGTGGTGATAGTGGGGAATTTTAACCTACCACAGGTTGACTGGAGCACCCTGGCCACTAGCAGTACCATGGAGCAGGTGCTCCTTGATGCATTCCTGAACGGCCTTCTGACACAATTGGTAAGTGGGCCTACAAGGCTTGCTAGCACTCTGGACCTAGTACTGGCAAATGGGGAGGCAGTGAGGGAGGTAAGGGTGCAGGACCCACTAGTAGGTAGTGACCACCAAATGGTGCAGCTTGTTTTTATGCTGGACAGGGAGACAGGAGGCACGGGCACTAAGGTGATGGGCTTTATTAGGGTGGACTTTGGGGGGATGGGAGCAATACTGCAAGGGAGACTCCATGATAAAAGGCTGGAGATGGATGCAGAACAAAAGTGGGGAGTCATAAAGACTGGACTAACAGAGGCCGCAGTAGCCTGCACCAGGGCCAGAAGTAAGAAGATCAGAGCCAAGAAACCATGTTGGCTGAACAAGGAAGTGCTGCAAGGGGTGAGGGCAAAGAGGGCTGCATACTGGAAGTACAACAGAACAGGGAAGGGAGAGGATAAGGAGGCTTTCAGGAGTTGGTCAAGGGAGGTAGCCAGGAGGGTGAAAAAAGCTAAGGCCTCCAGGGAATTAAGGTTTGCACAGGGCATAATGGAGGGAAAAGGACTTTTAAGTATGTCAGGAAAGAGGAAATGCAAGGAACATATTGTGAGGATAAAGCGGGAGGGAGTTGGGTGGAAAAGGGGAGGAGCAAGTGGAAATTCTAAATGAGTACTTCTGCTCTGTTTTCACTAGGAGAGGATGATCCACTACCAGAATGGGCTGGGGGTGGGGAAGGGGAGGAGGTGACAGACAAAGTGATCACAGGAGTAGGGTGCTAGAGGGTCTGAGGGCAGTAAGGGTGGACAAGGCACCAAGTCCCGATGGCATCCACCCAGGGTGCTGAGGAGGATGGTGGAGCTGTTGGCTGAGCTGCTGGCAGATCTGTTCAACACTTCCTGGAAGCAGGGTGCTGTGCCCCAGGACTGGAGGTGGCCCATGTGGTGCCCATACAGAAGAGTGGGCCTAGAAAGGAACCAGGAAATTATTGGCCAGCAAGTCTCATGTCCATAGTGGGTAAGCTTATGGAGGCAATACTGAAGGAGGGGCTGGTGGCATTCCTAGAGAGTAATGGCCTCCAAAATTGGCAGCAACATAGGTTCGTCTCAGGGAGGTCTTGTCAAACCAACCTAATAGAGTATTATGACTGGGTGACAAGGGAGTTGGACAGGGGCCATGCAGTATATGTCCTGTACTTGGACTTCAGTAAGGCCTTTGATACAGTGCCTTATGGGAGACTGGGGGAAGCTGACAGCAGTGGGGCTGGGAAAAAAGCTGACTAAATGGATAGAGAAATGGTTACAGGAGAGGGTGCAGAGGGTGGTGGTGGGGGCTCTCAGCACCCAAAGCAGTGATAAGCAGAATGCCATAGGGATCAGTGCTGGGCCTGGTACTATTTGGGCTCTTTATCTTTGATATAACACATGGAGTGGGGGAGCAGAGTTAGTCTCTGCAGATTATACCAAATTAGGGGGTGGTAGACAAAGAGGATGGATGGGAAAAACTGCAGGGGACCTAACCAAACTAGAGATATGGTCATGGAGTGGCTGCTAGTTCAACGCAAAGAAGTGTAGGTGATGCACTTGAGGCTAAGAACCAGAAGAGGGTCTACTGGTTGGAGATCACAGAGGAGGAGAAGGACCTAGGGTGTTGATAACTGGGAGCATGAACAACTCGGACCAGTGCAGGAGAGCAGCAGCTGAAGGCAAACAGGATGCTGGGGTGTATCGCAAGGGGGTTCTCATCCAGACACAGGGATGTGATCCTACCTCTCTACAGATCATTGGTCAGGCCGCACCTAGAGTACTGTGTGCAATACCGGAGGCTGTACCTGAGGAGAAATGTAAAGTTACTGGAGGGGGTGCAAAGGAGGGCAACAAAAATGTTAAAGGGGATTGGAGGAAAGGAATATGAAGTTAGGCTGAAGGAGCTGAATATGTACACACTGGAGGAGAGGAGGGATGGGGGATGCGATTGAAGCATTTAAATGAGGGGGTAATAAACCTAGCACTGAGGGGTGCTTAAACTGAGAGTGGAAGAGATGAGGAGCATGGACTAAGGTTGGAAGGGGATGTTTCAAAGGGAAATGAGGAGGCACTACTTCACTGAGAGGGTGGTGTCTAGTTGGAATGCACTGCCAGAAGGGTGGTAACATGTAGAACAGTCAATAGCTTTAAGAAGGAGTGGAATAAAGCAAGAGGAAGAGTCAAGGGGGCAGGGGTTGGGACAAGCAAGGGAGGAACTGAGGGGGAGGAGGCTAGGGCAGCTGCAAACTAGGGTGCTACCTGCACACTCGGGCAGACTTAGATAGACCGATCTGTGTGTTCTGCTGGCAGATTCGTATGTTCATCTGTTTATATGTATGTTTGTATGCAAAATCACAGTGACTCTGTTCATTAGCAGAGGTCCTAAAATGCCTATGTTGAAAATTTGATGACAAATATCCATAAAGTGACTGTGTTACAAGTGTGCATTGTGCAGTTTCCACGTACCCTCGTAACGTTTCGCAAATCTGTAGTATTTTCACTCCAGATTTTCAACACTGGCATTTTTTCAGACCTCCTTATGAACAGTACAGCTGTCATTTTTCACATCCTGCCCGAAATATGCTTTTACTCATCTGGCGCAGAATAGCGTGATTGCTGTGGGAAATCAATGTTTAGGACAGATTAAGAAAATCTTAGTGACAGTGTTCATGAGCAAAGGTCACAAAATGCCTATGTTGAAAATCTGGTGAAATAATTCCACTAAATTTTTTTTTTTAGTTTTTGTTGACTGGGTAAGTGCACTAGACAAATCCTCCCTATTTTCAGGCACGACCCGGGGGAGGGGGATACAGATGACTGCCAACTGACCTTGAACCAGATTAAACTATTGGTGGTATTTTTAGTGAATGAGGTAAATTTGGCCAGGACACAGTGGAAATTCCGCTACTCTTTTCAATAAGTGCCATGGGATCTTTAACATCCACCTGAACTACCACCAGTCCAGGAAGATGGGACCTCGGTTTAACATCTCATCCGAAAGACGGCACCACAGAAGTGCAGCACCCCTCTCATGCTGCACTACAGTGTCAATACTGGGATATTAATCCAAGTGCCAGATGTGGGAACTGAACCCACAGCCCTCTGATCTCCTGGCCTCAGAGGCAAGTGTGCTACCTAGGAGCACTGACACTGACAAATGACTAGGTTACTGCATGCATTGTACAGCAGTTTCCACGTACGCTCAGAAGTTTGAGCATTTTAATATTTTCACTACAGATTTTCAACATTTCCATCTCTTCACCTCCCTATGAATAGTACAGCTGTCCTTCTTACATCCTGCCAGATCTGTGTTTTCATACATCTGGCGCACAATGGCACGGTCACTGTGGAAACTCAAAGTTCAGGACACATTGGCAAAATCACAGTGCCACTGTTCATGAGAAGAGGTCCCAAATGCTTTCATGAGGTGGGGGTCACAAAAAGGCCATGTTGAAAATCTGTAGTGCAAATACCAACAAATGCCTGGGCTTTAGGGTTTCAAACCATAACATCCCACCCTGTACAGACTGACAGGTATCAGGGGTGTGCCTTTGGATTGCTGACTGTAATGCTCATGCCACTCAACCCACCCCACGCTGCCAGCTAGTCACAGGCATCCAAGGTGTGCCTTGGACTCTTGACCCCAAGGTTCACCCCATTCTCCTACATTGCACCCATTTCAGCATATGTCCTTATGGAGTGGGTGACTGTAAAGCTGAACACCCCAAGGTACACCTCAACACTTATAGTGTCTGCAGGACAGGGTGAGGTGAAATGGCATGAACGTAATGGGTGACAACCCAAACGCATACCCTAATGCCTGTCTGTCTCTGCAGGGTGGAGGTGGGGCTGGCGTGAAGTTCAATACTTCACTGCCATTCCTACTCTGCATCTGTCTAACTCCTGCATTTCTAATGCTAATTCCAGGAAGCAAACATTCGGCACTGACAAATGCTTGTTAAACATATTACTTTCATCTGGGCCGTTCTGCTGGGATAATGGCCCAGCTGAAAGCGGCTTTTGGCCTATCAGAATTCAGCATTCTTTACACCCATTACATAATAAAATATAATGTTATATGCACAAAATTAAATATCGCTGTATTGTTTACTCTTACGATGTAGTTAAGTACAAGGAGGGCTGTACCAGGGGCCAGGATAGCAAATATGGGAATGACTACTTTGGGGAAGGAGGCTGCAAGCAGATGCCAAAGGCATCTGACAAAGTTCATATTCCTGGCTACAGCGAGTACTGGAGTGGCTGGAGCTAGTCAGCTTGCAAGCCACTCCAACAACCTCACAAAAACTAGATAACAAGTCAAAGTGCTAAGGAAGATGGTACAGCCCGCCCTCCCATGCACATAAAATTGGCCAAAATAGAAACTGGAAGGAAATAAACTTTCCTCCCTACCCCACAGCATCTCAAGTTTAAAACTGGCAATGATTTTCCACTAATTAAGTTAAACTAAAAGAATTGACCCAGGTCCACCTTGAAAATGAGCTGCTCAACAGTGATCGCCTGGTTAAATAAAGATTTTGATTGATTGATTGATTGTTATACAAATTTCCTGCCCTCTGCCTTATAAAAGACTTCCAAGTCGCATCCAGCAGTCTGTTCTTCATTTAACTTCATCACATTATCTGGCAATTTCATGGAAATGGTTTTATGTCCACAGTTGCAGGTGAAATATAATGGATTGTGTTATATTCCCTTCTCCAAAACACACACACACACACACACACACACACACACACACCAGCTGAAGCCAATTACTGAGTGGTTGGCAACTTTTATAATAAGAAAAAGGAAAACTCTTGGAGAGGAAAAAAACGCACACATGGAGGTTTGTGAGTGGGAATTTAGCACTTCTGTCTCTCAGTGGTCACTTCAACATGTGTCATTACAGGTTTATAGCACTCAGGGGTTTGTGATGGTGGGGGAGGTTTACAAATACAGTGGACAGAATGGTGCAGCTGTGTGTTAAATTTGTTCACATTCATTTGATGGCTGGCTGGTTGGGAATGCTGAAACCTCAGCTGGGTGTGTCATGATTTGTCTGAAAGTTTGCCTGCTGATGCTATCCTGGAATCACCATGCAATAAAACGTTCTGCATGCTACAATGTGAAACAGGCAGCCCAGAAATGTTATCTGTCTGTCCAGCATGGTCAGCCTCCAGTGCCCGACCTCCATTACAGATCTCTGTTTTGTGCAGCGAGTAGCTCCCTTATTGTGCTGTAAGAAATTGGTGCTCATACTAATGACATCATTGGTTGCAGTAAAAGGAGGCATTGGGTATGAAAAGAGCACCTTAAGATGGGACTATTTTTTTAATTTATATTCTTAACCCCTTCCCCCCAATGGTCAGGAGCTTATGTGGAGCCCCTGTCCAGATGGCTCCAGCAGGAGAGAATGCTGACAATCATGGTCAGACTCGGGTGACTCACAGCAGCAGCATGAGAAGTCCGACTCTCTGGGATTCGGGAGTAGGTCAATGAGCATGCAGAAAAAGACTGAGCCCTGCTCTTTGATCAGTTTTTGGAGTACCCACCATGCATGTCTGCTGCCTAGCCACCACACCCCCCCTCCCAGACATTAAATGAACCAGGCTGCACTGAAATTAAATCTCGGCAGAGTTACGACACCCTGACTCTGTCTGTTTGTTTTTCCCACTGCATAATGAATGGTGCCTAAAAAACAAAATATAAGGTGGCAACACTGGGCGACTGGGCACCGACATGGTCAGTGTTATGTTATACAGCCCCCATCTACATTTACATGTCCCTTTCCATGGCCACTTTGATGTTGTTAGTGAACTGAATGAAAGCCACAGAGGTGCCGTGACCCTGTTGATTCTGACACTGTACTGCAGCACTAAAGAATGTTGAGCTGTTGAGTCATTAAATCGAGGTCCATAATGCCAATCTGTGGTGTCTGCCAAGTGGAAGTTAAAGATCCCATGGCACTTGTCACAAGAGTAGGGAATGTTTATTAATAGAATAAAAAACACAAAGTACTACATATACATATACATATACATATACATATACATATACATATACATATACTGTGGATCGGAAGGCAGAGTCCAAGTTTCGGTGTCGATCACCGCCATTCATGGTCTGTGGTAATTTGATCAATCCTGGATGGAAGATGACTGGAAAATGGTAAACATTGTATTGCAGCAGAAAATACTAAAATATTGATAAAAATACTCCATCATTGCTGGGTGTTGGGTAAGTGACAGTGAGTGAGTATCTCTGGTGTGGGTAGGTGTCAAGAGGTGGGCGCTGAGAGGGAGTGTCAAGTGGGGAGCAGTTACAGGAGCACCAACATCAGACATCGATGGATGGTTTTCCTTGTTACAGCTGGCTCCTTGAATGTTTCAAATTCCTCAGCAGGTTGATCATGACAGATCAGTTTGCTGGGCAGAGTAGAGCAAAGGGAAGAGCTGACCCATGATTAGGTCAGCTTTTCCTTTTCAAGTGCACAACTATTTCCACCCAGCAAGTCAAAATTGTGTCATGATAAGCATGACTTATGACTTGTGTGGCACTGACACACCTCTTGCAGAACACTCTGCATTAGATTGACACCCCTCAAAAGGCACTTTCATATCAAGTTGTTTGCTTGCATCTGTGTTCAGGGTGAACATAATAAGAATTCTATATTAGCACCTAGATATGGAATGCACTGCTCCCTGGTTGACAGGGACTTGTTTTTAGCCATTGGTAGTGCTCTCTTAAGGCAATTGCTAGAACCTAGTCTCAGCCAATCATGACAAAGGGATTTCCTTGCCCATTTTATATGTAAGCAATAAGACACTCTGAGGTGTGGGTTATGGCCTGATAAGAGCATGCCGCAGGTGCATCATGAGGCAAGAGGTGCTTGCGCCGAGTGCCTTTAGCACTGTGGAGTGCTCTTATTAGGCCATCTCGGAGTCTTATTGCCCTTATAAAATGAATATGGAATTTTTCAAATTGGTTTTGAAGAAGTTACTGCAGTTGTAAAAGTAGAATGTAATTTATTTTGCTTGTTTTCACATTGTTTTCAGTTTTGAATAAAGCAATTCCTTTCAATGCACAACTATAATAACTTTTTCACATTTTAGGGAGCTGATGTGTGTCTGTCTCTGTTTCCTCCCCCCGCTCCACACACAAACAAACCGTTGCAATGTTTTTTTATATTTATTTTTTCCTATTTATTTCAGTGTCTTTTCAGTATTGATCAACAGAGTGCTCATTTCCCATGTGCTGCTATTTCTCTGGTCATCCTGTTCTACCCCCTCCCTACAGAGAACACACACAGAAGAAAGTGTTTTGTTTTTTTCTTTACTTCTTTACTTTCTTTTTACTTTTCTTTTTGTTCTTTTGTTTGTTTCTTCCTCCCTGCATCCTGTTTGACAGTGACCACCCAGTTTACTGGGAACAAGCGTGTCTCTCTACAGCCTCCATAGTCAGCGTTTTGTAGTTTACACTTTAAGCTACAGCGCTGTAGTGCAAGCTAGCAGGTTCCAGGTCCTTGTGCTTTACTATTTTGCCTCTCTCACTCAAAATTACACCTTTAAATGTCTGGCACTGTGGAATTATGGTAAAGTGGGGGGAGGGCTGAGGACTGCAGCCCATGTGGAATGAAGGCCACAGAAATGATAGCACTGAAGAGGAGGACCGGAGAAACAGCATGCTATGGGAGGTATGGATTTCTGCCTGTGCACCTCTTTTCTCTACTTAGCCAGGACCAGTTGGCAGGTTATGGCTGGATAACAGCACAGGTAACTGTTCCTCTTATCCAATCAAAACCCTGTAAATTTTCTATCCATTTTATAATATCATGGAATGCAGGAATGCAAAGTGCTGCAGAATTTTGAAGGCTGAATGTTCACCTCTCCCCACATGAACACATGCAACAGAAGGCGTCAGTAAAGCCAAGGATTTAATTGTATCTGTGACAGGGCAACTAGAAAACATTTCCCAGGTAGGCAGGTAAGGATGGGGGGCAGGGCATGGTTTTCCTCTGCCCGTTTTATAATGACTGATTTTTACACCTTTTTTTTTGCAACAGCTGGCATGTATTTCAGTTTTATTGTGAAAATATTCCTATTACCACTAGCCCTCCTTGCCTAGGGTATAAATTTGCAACAGCTTCTGTTTGTATGCATTGTTCATGTAGTCCTGTGTTACACATGTTCACCTTATATATAGCTTTGTATTTTGCCTGCACTGATTGTTTAATTTTTGCACTTTAGTTTTGTATCCTATTTATTTCTATTACTCCTATGTGCCCTTCCCCTCTGGGACACATCTGGAAATAAGCAGCTTGTAGCTGTGTATGCTCTTCCACTAAACATCTCTAAAAGGCTGTGTACTCCCAACAACTAAACTCATTTTTAAAAGCAGTCAATTACCTTTTATATTGCTGGTACTTTTTTGAGTTCACTTGTGTGCTTGGATAAGGAATGTCTTGTGCTAGTAGCACATTTCAGAGGTGTGTCTGTGTTGGCGAATGCAGGGCACACTTTAGAAGGTGTGTCCCTCATTCCCCAATAAGCCAGCATGATAGTGCTGACAGCAGCATTATGTAAGGCGGACACAACTTGTAAGGAAAGTGCCGCTACAATCAGAGACGAGCTCGGCATGCAACGGCACTGATGACATGCCTCCCGAAGTGCCTTTCCTAGTGAAGCATTTCAATAAACATGGCAATGGCATCTGCCATCTGCCACACACAATCCACAGAAAGCCAACTTCAGGGGTGCCCAATCCCCCTGTCGACATGTTTAATACCCCCCCAAGATTGTGTGGCACACTGGGAGCTCACCTCAGTGTGCCTCCATGAGATTGAAAGCCGACCTCATCAACATGTTCCTGCCCCCCAATGGGTGGCACACTGGGAGCCCCCAGTGTGGCCAACATCACCCCCCCAAAGCCATGGGGCACTCTGGGAGCCCACCCCAGTGTGCCCAACATTTCTTTTCTTACACCAGTAAAGAAACAAAAAACATCCTCAGCGTTCTTTTTTTTTTCCGTACCTGAAACGAAGAAAACGGTCCCTTGCTGTCATCAGCGCCCCTCCCCCAACCCACAACCACCCTCTGCACACCCCACCTCTGCACACACCCCCATCACCCCATACTTCACCTCTGGAGGTCAGTGCTGTGATCTTCGTGGAGTGGGAACATGCCTGCACTCTTCAAATCCTACCACGAATTGAAGAAATGCCAGTAAGCTGTATAATGGCATAAATGGGGGTCAACTAGAGTGGATATCTTAGCCATTGTTTTGAATTTTGCCTCAAATTTTCAACATGGGGTTCTTGGGACCTCACCTCATGAACAAATGCACTGTCATCTCGTTATTCAATCACAAAGGTCATTTCACGGTCACTGTATGGAATCACCTTTTGGGACTGATTAATGAAATGGCAGTGCCATAATTCATGAGGTGGCATCAAAAAGCCTATGTTACAAATTTGGTGGAAAATTCAAAAATGACTGTGTTATTCTGGCGTCGTTGTGCAGTTTCCACACACTTGTAACCGATACTTTGTAATATTTTCACTCCAGACTTTCCACATTGTGATTTTTCACACCTCCTTATGAACAGTACAGCTGCCATTTTCACATCCTGCCCAAAATGTGTTTTTGCACATGTGGCGCACAGTGGCGTGGTTGCTGTGCGAAATCAATGATCAGGACACAGTGCCAAAATCCCAGTGACACTTTGCATGAGCGAGAGATCCAAAATGCCAATGTTGAAAATCTGGTAAAAATATCCACAAAATAATTCGTTACAGGTGTGCGCTGCGCAGTTTCAATGCACGCAGTGACTTCACCAATTTTTCATATTTTCACTCCAGATTTTCAGCATTACCATTTTTTTACACCTCCTCCTGAACAGTGCAGCTGTCATTTTTCACATCCTGCCTGAACTGTGTTTTCACACCTGTGGCGTCAAATGGCACAGTCGCTGTGCAAAATCAGCTTTCCGCTAACGAACTCAAAGTGCCACTGTTCATGAGGTGGGATCATAGAACGCCCATGCTGAAAATTTGGAGTGAAAATATCAACACACCGAGGCATTACGGTTTCCAACCGTAACACCCCACCCTGTGCAGACTTACAGGCTTCAGGGTGTGACTTGGCATTGTCGGCTGTAATGCTCACCGTTCCACCCTCACCCACCCTGGAGCCAGTGACAGGCATGAGGGTGCCTTGGACTCTTTTGGCCCCAAAGTTCACCCCATTCTCCTATACTGCACCCATCTCAACGTATTTCTTATGGAATGGGGTGAGCATAAGGCCCGAAGACTCCAAGGCACACCAAGAAACTTCTCAGTGTCTGCGGGGTAGGGTGAGGTGAAATGGTGTGAGCATTATGGCCAACGGCCCAAAGGCACACCCGAATGCCTGTCACTCTCTGCAGGGTAGGGCCGGGGTCGGCATCAGTTCAGTACTTCTAGTCCTATTATGCATCTTTCAAACTCCTGCACTACCAATGCCAATGATAGCAAGCTAACATTCGACATTGAAAAATGCTTGTTTGCTGAGAGAGATGGGGGGAGGGGAGAAGAAGGAGAGAAGAGGGAGAAGAGAGAGAGAGAGAGAGAGAAGAGAGAGAGAGAGAGAGAGGGGAGAAGAGAGAGAGAGAGAGAGAGACAGAGGGAGAGAGAGAGAGAGAGAGACAGAGGGGAGAAGAGAGAGAGAGAGGGACAGAAGGGGTTGTGAGGGAGAGAGAGAGAGAGACAGAGGGAGAGAAAAAGAGAGAGAGAGAGAGAGAATAGGAAGGGGGAACAGTGGGGAGAAGAGAGCGAGGGGGGAAAGAGGGGCCATACCTCTCAGCTTTCCATGATTTTGCCTCAGAATGTTCCTGTCCCTCCTATAATTTGTGTTTCTGTGACAGATCAGTGGGTATACTGTATGTTTACAATACTGTCAAACAGAGTTACAGGCTTGCTCTTCTGCAGACAAAGTATTTTGCACCAATACTCTTAGCTGCCTGCTTCAGGGGATAGAACCAATTGTTAAACTGTGTCCTCATGTTACTTCTTTGTCACTGATTTTTTCAAGTCATGTCCAAGTGCCAAACACTACTGAAAATACTGCAAGCGGCGTTTGACTTTGACAAATGTTTGTCTTTTTCCTTTTGGTTAATGAGAAGATTTATTTACCATATGTTAGAAGATGTGAAATGTGTAGCAGTTCTCTCTGACACTTACATGCCTGACTCTGTTCCTCCCATTACATCATCAGCATTGTGACCTCAGTGACAGTGACACCATAGCTGCTCAGCAAGAGTCAATCAGTAGCTGCCAGATCAGTCACCTATGATGTCACTGTCAGTGAGATCATAGGTTTATGATGTAGAGGGAGGAATAGAAGTAGATATGTCAGCTACCAGGTAGAGTGCTGTTGCACACATGCAGCATAATGCTATCACTTAAAACCTTTTTAATGAGCAAAAGAAAATACTTCAGAAATAAAAAAAAATACAGCTTACTACTTCTTATAATCTTTAACACTTTCCTGTCTGCTAATTTTGGTTCTATATCCAAAATTAAAACTTGACACAGATTTTTTGAGAGAATGCCAGCTGGCCAGTAAATGCCTTGGTACAGTCTAAGGCAAGCTGTGGCTAGTGATAGCTGTAGAGATGCATGCGTGTATTACAAGCACAATACAGTCAGTCCCGCCATGTAAAACTGTGCCAAAGTCTGAAAAATGAGTGACACAAATGAACAGGAAAGAGTGAGAGAAAAAGTGTTACTCCAGCAAATTATGTAGTTAAGTGTTTAATTTTAAGAGAAAGACTTAGTTCTCAAACAGTGAGTCAAGAGCAAGACTTAGTTCTCAAAGAGTGAGTTTCACTCTGAAAACACAAGACCTGACAAAACAGGTAAAAGAATTGGCACGTCTGTTTGCCTCATACCACATCCATGAAGGAGGTGCATCAGCATTACTGACCCTGTAACTGAGCTCTAAGTACCTTTCTGCAATCTCAAAGCTGACTGTAACGTAATTTTAAAACTAAAAAGCTTAGCCACTTATTTCAATGAGAAAAAAAATCACACAATTAAACAAGCATTTGTCAATGCTGAATGTTTGCTTGCTGGTGTAACCAGGGGTGAGGTTGATGTTATTTTTTGTTTTATTAGCACTGTGCGGTGCCTCCATTATGTAACCCACTACCTGGCTTCCTGGGTTCGGGGTGAAAACTGTTGCTCGGCATTTTGGCAAGGTCTGACTTCTAGTCAGGGGCACCCAAGTAACTCCGGACACAGGAAGCAATAGCTGTAATGTCCAAGCCAGAAGTGGGATTCTAGAGTGTGGCTTTTAGTCACCACAATAGCAGAATAATAAAGCATAGATGGACCCCCATGGGGCTACACTCCCTGGTAATGCAGACAAACGGAGACCAGAACACATCTTCTTACACACTGTAACTCTCAGGTTCTGAAACACACTAGCTCTCAGCCTGAACTTATACTCTTCTCTGGATTTCCCTGGCATGGCACATCCGGCCAGCACTTGGACTACTCTCTGGATTCCCTGGCATGGCACATCCGGCCAGCACTTGAACTACTTTCCATAAGGCATGGACATTTATTGGTGGCTCCCTCTACCACCCATGAGCACATACTGGCTCCACAAAGGGAAAATCTTCCATCTAATCCCACATCTGGGTACTTTCTGCGAACAGTGGTCAAATGCCTGGGGGAAAGCTATAGGTGCCCAAACAGAACCCATGGAGGTAAGTCTGGTTACTCCAGATCGGGGGTCTCCCACCTCTTGCTCCCAAATCTATATCCGGACATCCATTTGGAATCAGCACCTTTCTTGAAACACACTGTTGTAGAATGCTGTCTCGAAATGTATGTCACATTTAACACTCTACTCTTCAAAATCTGATATCCTGGCTTATCATGATCTCTGAGTGGCTATTTCCATCCCTGCAGACCCCCACTGTTTAGATACATTTTAAGTCACACACAACTGTAGTACTGTACTTGGCTGTCCTTCCTTGACCCCACAGTAGCAGATATTATACACACTGTCTGGTGAAAACATGGGCTCTGTTTCAGAGCTGACTCACCCTGGTTTGCAGGTGCCCAAAGGTTTCTGGCAAAGCAAACTACTTCTTGTGCCTCAGCACTTGAACAACAAAATGACAGGCAGCTTTCCCTCTTCAGCCGGGCCAGAGGATTGCCCCCAATATTGCTGGCTCGCTTTTCCCCCATCCCTCCAGGGATGGGGCACTGGAACAAACTGGGGAACAGTCTCTACCACTAAATCAATTACTTCTGTGTCTCTATCTAGGGCGAGAACACACACCCTTTATTTCTGGGTAGCTCTATAGCAGAGTTTAGCCCTGAGGGGCTGCCACTGTAGCACACCTTCTGCTTCCATTGAGTCTCCCTGCAGACTACTACTCGAAGACTCTCCTGAAGACTGATTCAAAACCTCCCAACGTTCTAACTAACTCCCTGCTGCAACATTCCAATGTGGCTTATGCTGCTGCAAGAATTTATATGATGTCATCCTCCAGCTCGGCTGAGACTGAGGGACAGAGTGAGACAGTGTGAACCATTTAACTGGTATCTCACAAGCTGGCTTTCCTGCCTGCCACTAGATCTAAGTGGGATTCTTGTAACCCAGGTGACAGGGGGTTACACCGATTGGCATTGGTAGTGTAGGAGTTAGATAGATGCATAATAGGAATGGCGGTGAAGTGAACTGAAATCAGCCACACCACCACCTGCAGAGACTGACAGGCACTAGGGTGTGCCTTTGGGTCATCAGGCATAACGGCCATGCCATTCCACCACACCCTACCCTACAGACACCAACAAGTGTCACAGTGTGTCTTGGAGTCTTTGGGCCTTATGCTCACCCCATTCCATAAGAAATACAATGAGATGGGTGCAGTATAGGAGAATGGGGTGAACTTTGGTGCTAAACAGTCCAAGGCACACCTTGATACCTGTCACTGGCTGCAGGGTGTGGGTGGGCGTGGAATGGCAGAAGTATTACAGGTGACAATCCCAAGTCACACCCCTCATGCCTGTCAGTCTCTACAGGGTGGGGCGTTATGGTCAAAAACCTAATGTCCCAGGCGTTCATGGATATTTTCACTCCAAATTTTAAACATGGGTTTTTGTGACCCCCACCTCATGAACAGTGGCAATATCCGTCTCATAGAGAATAATTTTGCACAGCAACTACGCCATTTGGCATCACTGGTGAGAAAACACATTTCAAACAGGATGTGAAAAATGACAGCTGTACTGTTCATGGAAGGTGTAAAAAATGGCAATGTTGAAAATCTGGAGTGAAAATATAAAAAACTGGTGAAGTCACGAGCGTGCATAGAAATTGCGCAATGCACACCCGTAATGTAATTAGTTTGGGGATTTTTTTAAAGCAGATTGTCAACACAGGCATTTTGGGACCTCCCTCATGAACAGTGTCACTGTGATTTTCTTAATTTGTCCTGAACACTGATTTCCCACAGCGACCACATTTCTGCGCTGGAAGTGCAAAAACATATTTCAGCCAGGGTGTGACAAATGACAGCTGTACTGTTCATAAGGAGGTGTTGAAAAATGCCAGTGTTGCGATCTGGACTGAAAATATTACAAATTCGTGAATTCAGCAGGTGCATGGAAACTGCACAATGCTGCGCCGTAGCACAGTCATTTTATGGACTTTGTCACCAAATTTTCAACATAGCCATTTTAAGACCTCTGCTCATGAACAGTGTCACTGTGATTTTCTTAATCTGTCCTGAACATTGATTTCAGTCACTGACTGCACCTTTGTCTGCACATACATGCAAAAACACATTTTGGGCAAGATATGAAAATGACAGCTGTACTGCTCTGGGAGATTATTGGTAAAATGGCAATGTTGAAAATCTGGAGTAATATTACAAATTTGAGATTCTGAGCATGCGTAGGAATAGCGCCAACACATGTCAGAAACAGTCATTTTGGGAATTTTTTAACCAGATTTTCAGCATAGGGTTTTGGGGCTCACTCATGAACTGTGGCACTGTCCTTTCGTTATTGGGTCCTGAAAGGTGCTTCCATGCAGTGACCATAAAATCACCTTGGGACCGAATACCATAAATGTCAGTGACTGAGTTCATGAGGTGGGGCCCCAAGAACCCTATGTTGAAAATTTGGTGAAAAATTCTCAAAATGTCTGAGATATGCACCAAAGTTGAAAAAAAAACTATTTATGCCATTATACAGCTTACCGGCATTTCTTCAGTTCGCAGTCAGCTTTGAAGAGTGCAGACGTATTCCCGGTCCACTGAAGATCGTCGCACTGGCCTCCAGAGGTAAGTCTGGGGTCAGGAGGGTGTGGGGAGGTGGATGCGCAGAGGCTGGGCTTGGGTTGGGGGAGAGGGGAAAGACAATCAACAAGGGACCGTTTTTTGTTTTTAGGTCTTTTTTTTCTTTTAGGAGACAACGTGGGACTTTGCCACGCTGAGGTGGGCTACCAGCAGACAGCTGGAAGTTTTTTGGGGCCAGTGGAGCTGACGGGGATTGAGCACCCACGCCTGCCATATTGATGTTTGCCACGCTAGTGGGCCTCTGCAGCGGCACCTGGAAATGTGTTTGGGGCAGCAGACAGACATTTGCCATGCTGGGGTGGGCTCCCAGCATGGCACCTGGAAGTGTGTTGGGGGCATGGAGCGGCCGAGAGTTGGGCACCTGTCAGCCAGAGGTTGTATGGAAGAGCACATGACCACGCTGGGATGGGCTCCCAGCATGCACCTGAGTGTCGTGGGGAGGGAAGAACTGTCTATGACAGACAGTTCAGATGCAGTCGACATAGGAATTTGCATACTGCCAATGGCAGTATGCAAATTGTCTCATGATTTTTCTTTTCAACTCTGCGCCACTGTGATCTGAAATGGCTTCATAGACAGCTTGACATTCATTACGTAGAAGTCGCGCCTGCAAAAGGGAGCAGGGCATTGGAAGTGGGGGAGGCACACCTACAAAAACTCGTATGATAGCACTATGTTTCTTGCACATGCGTGCAAGCAAACATAAAAATAAGTAATTCACTTTAAAATTTCCCCAGGAGGCTACCTAGAAATATCACAAGTTTCAGTATGCGTTTGTTGTTGCTGTGTTTAGCAAAAGGGAGCCCTTTGATTCACATGCACTAACCTCAGCTTGTGGAAACTTGCTGGAGTTCCAATCAACCCAAGATTCAGAGCCACATGACTTTGAAGAAAACCCTTCTTGAGATGCCCAGGGGGAAAAAGGTCTTGGTAGAAAAAGAGGAATTAAAAAAAATGATTCTAATAGGCACATTTCAAATGTTTTCCACCAGAGGTCAAGCTATGAATACTTGCTGGAAAGCAGCAGATGCAGAACTCAAGTTCTGCGGCAGCAGAGGCACCGAGGAATAAGGAAGTAGTAGACATCTGCTTTCTGTCAATTGTCTGCCTGGGTTACTATGGGATTTCCTGGGGACGTTACTTCTGGAGTGCACAGACACGCTGCACTGAAAGTGTTTGCAGCTGAAGTTCTGGAACACTGGCATAGAAGAAGTCTAGCATCAGAAAAGAAAATATAAAGTCACACTTTCTGTTTTGGTGCAATGATCCTGCAGCCTGGGTTTACAGTGGCAGAAAACCAGGGACTGAGCTGCTTAACAGTATAATAACATTTGTACAATTCATTTAAAAGCAAGCTTTAGCAAACTGATTTCAAAACTACAAGTTGTAATCGAGAGTTTAGTATTGTGGTCACTGGCATCACAGACACATTGGGCACTCTGCTAGAAGTTTGGATCCTACTTGTGGTTTTGACACTGGCCACCAATTGTGTTGGGAGGGTTAGAAGTTGGGAAAGTCTGTTCTGCCTTTCCTGACCCCCCTCCCCCAATTTGAGGGAGAGTTTCTCTTTTCTTGAGAGAAAGTGCTGTTTGTGGGAAACCCAACTTTGTGGTTCCTGCAGCAGCATATCAAAGACACGTTCTGCCTCTTTCAAAATCCTTCGGTAGTTTAAGCCATTGGATTCACACTTGCTGGGGGGGGCTCAAGGGCTGAATAGCAGCTCTCGAAGCCAACTGGTTGTGCAGTTACATCCTTTATTGCATAACCAATCAGCATCTCCTCCTTTCCCAGCTAGTCAGGGAACCCCCCAGGATAGCCACGCCCCCTCTCACCAGCATAAAAGAAGGCTGCCAGGAGAATTCAAGGAAAGTTAGAGGAGTTCTCAGGAGGGTCAGGAGAGTCCAGTCTGGAGCAACCCTGAAGAGAAAACCTCAGGGGACCTGTAGGGCATCTGAGAGAGCCCTGCCAGTCTGGTAGCCCTTTTAGGGGCTTGAGAGCTATATAGTCAGGCAAGGCAGTTGAGTCAGGCATCCAGCAGAGATGCCAGACAGCCTTCCCAAAAGCCTCACAGGTGTCTCTGGGGTTGAATAGCAAGTTGACTAGTGGCAGAAGGGTTGCAGTCTGTCACAAGGGGCCCTCAAGTAAACTCGGCTAGAAGGTTTGCTAACGGCGATAGGGGGAGTGGCCTGCCACAGCTACCCCACTCCCAAATCTGTTGTCCAGCAGATATGTCTGACAGGTTGGTCAGCGGCGTGGGGCACTAGCCTAGCAGAGGTGGGCCCCAGGCAGATTGGCTGGTGGACTGACCAGGAGAAAAAGGGTGACCTACCTCCAGACACTTTTGGGACACTCGGCTAGCAGGTTGGCTTAGCAGCAAAGAGCCAGGGATACTCACTAGCAGGTCAGCTAGCGATGAAGAGCTAGGGACGGCCAGCAAACAGCAAAGAGCCAGGACACTCAACTAGTAGACTGACTAGCAACGAAGAGCCAGGACACTCAGCTATTAGGTCGGCTACCAATGTATCATATCTACAAATGCTTCTATCCTTTTATAAAACTAGCCACTGCCCCAGTTGGGGGCATAGCACCTGGAGAGGAGTCCTGGGGAGGTGGTGTGGTATAGTGGGTACCAGTAGTTAAGGTGCCCTTATCCTAGTGTTGGGGAGGCTAAATTTACCCCATTCTTAGCCAATTGGGTACTGGGGCTAGAGTTCCAAGTGGATCTAATCACTCACAAAAGCTCTTTTAGGACTGGTGATTGCCCTTTGTCACTAGAGGTGGCTTTCAGTTTCCAGGCCAGTAGAGGTAAGACCTAGCCCTATTGTTTTCTTCCTTCCTGTGAGCTTTGGGTGGGGGAGGAAGTGGCCCTAATTGTCGATATTTAGAGTAATAAGCATTTCTTATTACTGTTTAGAGTGATAAGCATTTATTGTTAATGTTAGAGTGATAAGCATCTCTCATTAATATTAGAGCGATAAGCACTTGTTAATATTCGTGTGATAAGCATTTTTTAATATTAGAGTGATAAGCACTTGTTAACATTAGTGTGATAAGCATTTATTAATACTAGAATGATAAGCACTTGTTAATATTCGTGTGATGAGCATTTATTGATAAGGGTGGAACTAGCAGAGCCATTATCAGAACTGTTTGGTGAGTCTCTGAGCACAGGAGAGGTCCCAGAAGACTGGAGAAGGGCTCAAGTGATCCAACTCCACAAGAGTGGTAGCAGGGAGGAGGTAAGGAACTACAGACCAGTCAGTCTTACCTCAGTAGTGGGCAAGATTATGGAGGCACTCCTTAAGGAAAGGATAGTGCAACACCTGGAACCATAGGAGCACAGGATCCAAGACAGCATGGGTTTACAAAGGAAGGTCCTGTCAAACTAATCTCATAAATTTCCTTGATTGGGTAACCAGAGTGGTGGACCCAGGGGAGCAGTTGATGTCGCCTACCTTGACTTCAGAAAAGCTTTCGATACTGTTTCACATAGAAGATTGATTAATAAGCTGGGTAGGTTCAGGTGGAGGTCAGAAGTTGGTCAACTGGGTGGCAAACTGGTTGACGGGCAGAAAACAGAGAGTGGTGTTAAATGATATACAGTCAAAAGAGATGCAAGTCACAAGTGGGGTACCTCAGGGATCAGTCCTGGGGCCAGTCGTCTTCAATATCTTCATCAGTGACATTGCAGATGGACTGGAGGGTAAGGTTTGTCTGTTTGCAGATGACACCAAGATCTGCAACAGAGTAGATGATCCAGATGGGGTGGACAGAAAGAAAAGAAACCTGGATAAACTGGCAAAATGGTCAGAAGAGTGGCAACTGAGGTTTAATGCAAAGAAGTGCAAGATCATGCACATAGGGAAGAGAAACCCAGAATGCCACCTATAGGCTGGGAGGGGGGTTACTGGCAGCCACAAGGGAAGAAAGAGACTTGGGCATCATCATCATCACAGCTGACCTGAAATCATCCAAGCGGACCACTAAAGCAGTAGGTAAGGCTAGGGGGATGTTGAGGTGTGTTAGTAGAGGTATCACAAGTCGTAAGAGGGAGGTAAAAATCCCTCTTTACAAGACACTGGTTAGGCCCCATCTGGAGTACTGCATGCAGTACTGGAGGCCACACCTTCACAAGGACATTAACCAAATTGAGGCAGTCCAGAGAAGGGCAACCAAAATGGTGCAGGTACTGCATCAGAACACATATGAGGACAGATTAACGTAGCTCAATATGTATACCCTAGAGCAAAGGAGGGAGAGAGGTGATATGATCGAAACATTCAAACACCTTAAGGGCATTAACAAGGTGAAAGAGTCTAACATGTTTCAATATAAGAAAAATAGCAGGACAAGAGGACACAGCATGAGATTAGAGGGAGGCCGATTAAGAGGTAGTCATCCGCACTGAATTTTTATTCTTATTGCACTGCTATTTATCAGCTTAAGTAAAAGTTATTTTTCTAGTTTATTCTGCCTGTTGATGGTTAATTTTAGTAGATCTTGGTGCCCCTTTTTAGTCTGTTCCTTTGGG
The DNA here is from genome assembly GCA_016271365.2 of Neoceratodus forsteri. NCBI lineage: Eukaryota > Metazoa > Chordata > Ceratodontiformes > Ceratodontidae > Neoceratodus > Neoceratodus forsteri. Next base: position 535,402,105 of record CM028138.1, read on the forward strand.
TGGTGGCAGCTGTATCATTTCTGGAGGAACAGTGCCTCCCCCTTATGAAGGCACTTTTTCATTCCTGCCAGTGGCTGGCTCTATACCACATTTGGGTTTCCAGCTGTTGGGCTGAACAAACTGACATTGTCATCTAAGACAGTTTAAGCCTGCTACCTTTGACTTAGGGTGGTGCCACCAAGAAAGCCATCTTGGTGATGTCCCTGACACAGAGGGAGACAGTCACACACCACAACCATCTTGCTCACCATTTTTTTCACACTGGTGGTAGCAGTGGGATTTTCAAGCCCACATGGGTGATTTTCTGTCCAGAGGTCTTTCCCCTTTTTAAATTTTTATTCCCAGAGAACAGACTAACTAAGACTCTAAAAGTCACTGTCTTTCTATTTGGTCAGTATGGATGACCTGGGACCTGGACCTTCCCAGGAGGTGAGTGGTTCCAGTGGCGTACAACACTTCCAACAAGATGAGGAGAGGATGGCCAGACCTGTCTATATGCCCAAGACATTCACAGGATGTGATCGTGAATGGTCAGATTGGGCAGACGAGTTCAAGTTGGCAGCTGAAGTGAACAGCTAGGATGAAGATAGGTGAATTTTCTTCATGACACTGCTGCTCAAGGGATGGGCTTGTGAGGTGTACGTGGGAATAGCACCCTAAGATCACACCAGTTACCAAAGACTGAAGCAGGCAATGAAGCAATACCTGGAGCCAGCTATGCTAGAAGACTGATGTCAGATCACCTTCCTGAACCAGAGGAGACAGGTGAATGAGACTCTATGATTTTGGGAATGTCATTTGCCAACTAGTTACCAAGGCATACCCTGCAGCAGACCTGGCAGCCCAGGACATGTTGGCCTGATATCACTTTGTAAGCAGTGTGTGGAACTCAGAGGTCCATGTGCTGCTCCAAAGTGCAAAGCCAAGGACATTGGAGGAAGCAGTACACCTTGTGAGTGAGTTCGAGGCAATCCGTGAACTCAAAAAGTCACGACGTGCAATGCCCCATATCCAAGCACATGGTGTGCCAGCTAGGAAGCCAAACCAGATGATGCTATACAGAACATAGTGGGGGCTGTGGAATGCCTGATAAAGGAGATGGAGACCCTGAAGACCAGGACTGAAGCCTCATCCTTTCAAAATTTCAACAGGGATTACCAAGCTTGAGGACAGGAAGAAAGATGCCCAGGCAATAAATGAGCAGGACCTCAAGGGGAGAAAGTAAGGGACAAGAGGCCAAAGGAATGCTTGGGGTGTGGAAGTCCAGACCACAGCCTTTGAGAATGTCCTCAGAACCTGTTAAACTGAAGGTGGCAGGGGTAGAGGACCCAACACCTGTTGGGATCATAGAGGCCCACATCAATCCACGATTGACATTTAGTGCTGTGGGAAAAGGTGCACTTGTAGGAAGGATTGGCAGGATTCCTTGTGAAATACTAGCCAACTCAGGAGCACAGATCTTAGTGGTCCATCAGGAGATGTGGGTCAGTGCTACCCACAATCCTAACCCGGAGCTCCAGCCTCACTCTGGCACTGTGAACGTGGCCAAGAGACAGGCGCTGAGGGTTCTGGGCAAAGATTCACCAGAATGCTGATGCCCTCTCTCGTAGGCCTCATGAACAGGTGACCAACTCTCTAGAGTCCCCCACAACCATCATGCCCGTCACAGTGCCAGAAGTGATTGAGGATGCAAGTTGTGCCATTGGCAGGTGCCAAGATGAGGATGAAACCATTATTCAGTTGAAGACTTGGAAGGCAAGTGGCAGGTCTGAGCTGGACAACAAGACCTGGAAAGAGTCTGGTTGCCACAACTTCAATGGAGTCTGGGATGAGATGCACATATCCTGGGATGGGCTGCAGGGGACCTCACATTATGAAATGACCCTAATTGAAATGACGCTAAGTAAAAACATAATGCAAATTATACAAGAAAATACTCAGGGACAAAATAAACTAGATTTGGCTTTTTGTAACTTTTCAGAACAGAAGCCTTTGGGGAACTCAGATCATAATGTTGTATATTGCACTTTTGACTTAACATGGGACTAGATATCTGGGACTACTGAATATAAATGTTTTGATAAAGCAGATTATAATAAAATGATTAAATACCTGACCGATTGGGACTGAAAGAACATAACATTAGTATGTAGGCAGACAATGCATTAATATATCTTAAGAACCCTACCAGCTCTTTACCCATATGCCTAGACGCTATTTCTCAATTTGGTAAAGCATCTGTACAAAATTAATATGGCTAAAACAGAAGCTTTATTGATAAACTTTTTACCTTCTTCACAGACTGCAGTTAATTTCAAAGACATTAATAAAGGTCAAATTAAATTTCTTGGGGTTATGATACCTCAAGGTATATCCATAACTTTTGAGTTAAATTACATGCCATTATTAACAAGCATTTGTCAATGCCGAATGTTTGCTTGCTGGCATTAGCAGTGGAAGTGCAGGAGTTAGACAGATGCAGTATAGGAATGGCAGTGAAGTACTGAACTGATGCCAGCTCCACCCCACCCTGCAGAGATGGACAGGCATTGGGGTGTGCCTTTGGGTCATCGCCCATAACAGTCACGACATTTCACCTCACCCCTACCCTGCAGACACTGACAAGTGTCAAGTTGTGCCTTAAGGGTGTTGGGCTTTACACTCACCTCATTCCATAGGAAATACACGGAATGGGTGCAGTATAGAGAATGGGGTGAACTCTGGGGCCAAAAGTCCAAGGCACACCTCGATATCTGTCACTGGCCAGCAGGGTGGGGTGGGTGGAATGGCATGAGCATTACTGTCGACAATCCCAAGTCACACCCCTGACGCCTGTCAGGCCTACAGGGTAGGGCATTATGGTCGGAAACCCTAATGCCCTGGGCATTTCTTGATATTTTACTCCAAATTTTCAACATGGGCTTTTTGTGACCCACCGCATGAACAGTGACACTATCAGTTTGTTACCCAAAAGGTGATTTTGCACAGCGACTGCGCCATTTGGCACCACAGGTGCGAAAACACATTTCGAACAGGAAGTGAAAAATGACAGCTGTACTCTTCATGAGGAGGTGTAAAAAATGGTAATGTTGAAAATCTGGAGTAAAAATATAAAAAAACTGGTGAAGTCATGAGCATGCGTAGAAACTGCGCAATGCACACCCGTAATGTAATTATTTTGGGAATTTTTACACCACATTTTCAACATAGGCATTTTGGGACCTCCGCTCATGAACAGTGTCACTGTGATTTTGTAATCTGTCTAGAACACTGATTTCTCACAGTGACACGCTATTCTGCGCGAAGTGCGAAAACACATTTCAGACAGGATGTGAAAAATGACAGCTGTGCTGTTCATAAGAAGGTGTGTAAAATGCCAGTGTTGAAAATCAAAGAGTGAAAATATTACAAATTAAGTAAAGTTATGAGGGTGCATGGAAACTGCGCAATGCATTCTCATAACAGTCATTTTATGGACTTTTGTCACCAAATTTTCAACAGAGGCATTTTAGGACCTCCGCTCATGAACAGTGTCACTGTGATTTTCTTAATCTGTCCCGAACACTGATTTCCCACACCGACCATGCTATTCTGCACCGGAAGTGTGAAAATACATTTCGGACAGGATGTGAAAAATGACAGCTGTACTGTTCCTTAGGAGGTGTGAAAAAATGCCAATGTTGAAAATCTGGAGTAAAAATACTACAAATTCACAAACTTATGAGTGTGTGAAGAAACTGCACGCACACTCGTAACGGTCATTGTTTGGAATTTTTTCACCAAATTTGCAATATAGGCTTTGAGAACCCACCTCATGAACAGTGACATTGTCATTTGGTTAATCAGTCCTGAAAGGTGATTCCCAGTGACCATGAAATCACCTTTCAGGACCAAATAATCTTATGACAATGACCTGAATTCAAGAGGAGGGGTCCCAAAACCCCATGTTGAAAATTCGTGTCAAAAGTCGAAAAATTGGCAAGATATCCACCTAAGTTGAAAAACCCTATTTATGCCATTATTCAGCTTACCTGCATTTTTTCATTTCACGGTCAGCTTTGAAGAGTGCAGACGTGTTCCTGGTCCACTGAAGATCGTCGCGCCAAGCTCCAGAGGTAAGTATGGGATGGGGGAGGGGAGGTGCGTCAGGAAGGTTTCTAAGGGTTGGGGCAGGGGGCAAGAGACTCAAGAGGGATTGTTTTCTTTTTTTTTTTTATTTACAGGAATTTAAAACAAAATACACAGCTGGACTTTTGATACAATGGGGTGGGCTCCCAGAGTGCCACCTGAATGTCTGGTGTGGAGGGGGTAGTGGAGCAGATGGGATTGGGCACCCCCGTCGGCCATACAGTGTGCAGGGGGAGTGCATGAGCACATTGGGATGGGCTCCCAGCGTGCTACCTGGATGTTTGTGTTGGGGGGGGACTGGTGCCAATGGGGATTGGGCACCCCTGTTAGCCATACAGTGTGCTTGGGGGGGTGAGTGTCACAGGAGAAAGGGACCATAATAGCAGAAGAAAAAAGGGGCATACTGGCGGCAGCAATACCAAAGCTGCAAGATGTGTCAAGTCTCAAATTCTGTGTGGGGTTGCAAGAAACTCGATCTTCTGCCGGGAATAAATCCATCTCCATTTTGTTGCTCGCATTTGGAAACTTGCCTTCTCTCTGCACAAAAGACCAGACAGCTGATGCTCACTCTAATGTTAGCCGTGAATGAATTTTTTTTCAAACTTTATTTATGCCCTTTGTCTCCATCGAGACTCTTTCCAGTGTCCTCACTAGACCTGTGTCTCTACCTCCCGTCATGACCTGAACCATCTCCGCTCCTCCCGCCCATACATCCCAGGTCTGATCCCTCCGAGGAAGGGCCACCTCACCCAGGGCTCTCTTTCTACAGTATTGAGCTCTGGGCGGGAGAGGGTGGGGCATAGCGGAGGATCAAGCTCGACTCTGGAAGTGTGGACAATGGGTGGGATGTGTCTTCACCTATTGGTGGGAGAAGGGGTTTTTCCTTGAGTTCCTCCCCCCGGCACAGCATGCAATTGATGTCTGCATGGGTCTACACTCTGACAACCTGCTGTTGCCAGTCCCCCATTATATGCCCCCAATACAGAGCGTGTCCCCCAGCCTCCACTAGGCGACACTACCAAGCGCGGGTCCCCCTGGATCCCACCCCAGGAGAAGAGAGCAGTTCTCCAGATGCTCAATCTTCTCCTCCCCGCATTGATCCCTGGCGGCCCTGGCTCACTCCCTAACCCAGGTCACCGGCATGGCACGAGGTGTGGCATCCAGTACCTCAACCCTCAGTGCCACTGGGCCAGTGCCATGAATGAATTTTTAATTTAGAATAGGACTGAAAGGGTTAATAGAGTATAATTTCAAGCTGCTTTATTTTGGGAGAGCGTTTCATGCCCCTGTTCAACTGTCACCAAACTCATTTGGCTTGTCTCCCCACTTGGGTTGCAAAAGGTGCATGGTCCTGGACAGTGTTTTTATGTTCACCTAATTATCTATGCTTGTTTTTGTTGCATATAATGTGCTAACTTGCTAGTCATCTTTAGAATATTCTTAGAAAGGAGTCCCAAATTTCCAGTGAGGGCAGCTTCTGTTTTCTCTAAAGGCTGCTTAACGCGCTTGGTTCTTTGTCATAATAATTGCCATTTGTCTGCCTCAGGAGGCTGCAGGATGATTCAGCACTGTGAGGAGGGTAAACTGTAGTCTCTGAGTTGATTTGGGTCATCCTAGCCAGGAGAACCCGATCGGGCCCGCCTGAGGGCTGAGGAGAGACTGGCAAAGTAACCGGCACTGATCGTTACCCTGCTGAGCAGCCAGGTGGCTGAGCACCTCCACACTTCCAGCCTGCTCAGCCATGCCCTTGATTGACACATAGCCAGATTCTAGATAGGGCTTCGAAGCTGCCAATCTCCTTCGACTTCTGCCCTCCATGGAAGGCGCCGTGTAGTCAGTGTACTATGAAGGGATGGATCTGTTTCACCTTTGCGTTCTATGAACATGTTAAATCTCTAGTCTTGCCTCAGAAATTCCTCACGATTGCTGCTGTCTATATCCCACCAAAAGATCCTGATTCCAGCCTACAGGCTGTCCTCAAGTTCGTAAGTACACAACCTTCTGACATCGAACTCCTTCTCCTTGGGGACTTTAATATAAATTGGCTTGCTCCTGATGCAGGGTCAAACAAAGATGCCATCCTTGCAGCAAATTTAACACAAGTGGTAAACTCTCCTACCAGGAAAAACTACAAATCAGGGACCAGCACCCTCATTGACTGGATCCTTACCAGCCACCCCTACCCATTATAACCAATGTAAGTGTTCTCCTGACTCACTCAGTGATCACTCTCCAATAATATGTACCTGACAAATAAGTTTGAAGCGCCTCCAAAACCATCTATAGCAGAGTCCTACCTTATAGCAACCTCCTCATCTCAAGACCTGTCTTAGGCAGATAGACTGGTCCTTGATTTACAAAACTCAAGATGTTGACCTAGTCCTTGATTACTTTATTACTACTTTCAACACTGCCTGTGACAATCTATGCACCGTAAAAAGAGCAAAATCAAAGCACTCACAAATCCCTGGCTCACGGCAAAGCTATTGGCACAACTCAAAGTGGGATCACCTCTGGGCCCACTGCAGGAGCTACTGGCACTCTGTCGGACATTCAAAAGTATAAACAGGCTCGCAACCACTGTACTAAACAGATCCGCTGATGAAGAGCTCCTACTCAAGAATGCCCTCTCCAACTCCTGGGGCGTAAGGGAAATCCTTCTGGGACAACATAAAAGAATATCATGGGTCAGCAGTCCAAATCCTCTCCTATAATAATGAATGTGGATGGAACCACTACATTAGACCCAGAGATCATTGCAACACCTCTAAATGATACCTTCATCGACCTTAGTGGTGTCCTGTCATCTGATTTCTTTACTGATGCTGACCCTCAATTTCTACTTCTACTACTGCCTCTCCAACAAACTATCCTTCCATTTCAAACTAGTAAAGGCACATGAAGTCTATATATATGTAAAGAAGGCCATTTCTAAGTCCGAGCAAGCAGCGACACTATTGACCTTAAACTTCTGTCCCTCACTCTGGAGGAAGTACTGCTCCCCTCACAAAATTTTCAATCTCTCCTCTGCACAGCCAGTTCCCTAGAAATGAAGGCTGCAGTTGTCACTCCAGTGCACAAAAGTGGTGATAAGTCACTGCCTGGTAACTATCGCCCAATATCAATACTACCACCTCTCTCTAAGGCCCTTGAGCCGCGTGGCGGACCAACTTTCAGACTACCTGAAAGCACAACATCCTCATGCACTCAGCAGCATGGATTTGGGAAGGGCACAACACATCGACTGCCCTACTTGAATTCTCAGGAGCAATCCACAATGCCATGGACAAAGGAAACCTAACTGGAGCAGTCTACATTGACTACCAAGGCATTTGATACAGTTCACCATGGCTTACTTATCAAACAACTTCTATCCCTAGAATCTCCTTGAAGTCCTGTGACTGGGTAAAAAATTACCTTGCTCAACATTCTCAATCTGTAAAAGTAGCTGGAGTTCTCTCAGACTCAAAACCGGTTCCGCTCAGGAGTTCCCCAGGGATCCATCCAGCCCCCCTCCTTTTCAGCCTTTTTCCTAACTCCCTCCCCAAATCCTGCCCTGAACAATTAATCCTCTATGCCGATGATGCCATGATTTCACCACTCATAAAGATCCGAACTCTTACGCCTCAACCTTCAGCATGCTTTTTCCAAGTTGATGTGGTTCCTTGAACATAAGCCGGTTCTAAACCACAAAAACACTAAACCATGCTCTTCTCTAACCCCAAGAAACAAGAAACAGCAAGTCCCACTCACCATTAATACATACCTGGGAAATACCCTTGAACAAGTGCCAATTTCAAATATCTTGGAATCAACTTTGATCAAGGCCTAACCTTGCAACACACATTGATAGTACAGCAAAACTATTAATCAGCTTAATTGGGATTCTGTATCAGAACCGACAGCTTCTTACCCATTCTGCACTGAGGTTGCCATCCAATCTTCTGTCATCTCAGTCGTTGACTATGGCTTAGTTATATGGATCTGCACTACTACAGCACTTGGTAAAATTTACAACATCCCTAAATAAGGCCTGTCGGCTGCTCACTGGTGCACATCGACGGTCCCACACATGTGAACTCTATGCTGACTCAGGTTGGTTGCAACTCTCAAACCGGATAAAGTACCTTACCTGCCTGATGGCGAAAAATCCACTCTGGGCCTCACTCCACCCCTGTATCCAAGACCTGTGATGCCCGAGTGCTAGCACTGTTTACCAGAAGATCAGAACACCAGCCTCTCCAAGTCCCCGATGCTGGACTTCTCAGGGCAAAGATCATTTGCCTATCGTGCCCCAGCTGGCTAAATGCCCTCAGCACTCTATTACTGCCTCCACCTCTTGGTATTTTCAAATCAAGGCTTTTCTCTCACCTTGCCACCTCTAGCTCCTGTGACTGCCCTGATTAAACCTCTCCTATTTCTCACTACCCACCCTGTTCCGTTATCTGACAAAGACATGTTTGGGAAACCTTTCTCCTGCTATTGTCTGCTCCTCCACACCTTTCACTTAACCTCTCTGTTCTGGACTTTTCCATTTGTTTCTCCTAATCTGGCATGACCTCTTTCTTGTAATAATAATGTGATTATTGATATCTCATGTCCTCTTGCACAAGTGATTTAATATGTATTTGTATATGTTTTCTGGCTCTTGACACAACACAAATTGTTGTGTTATCTATGTAACCTTTTGTACTGTACCTAATTGACGTGGAACCTTTGTAAAAGAGCCTCTGACTCAAAGGTAGTAATTCCTAGAACAATAAACTAAAAAAAAAAGAAAGTGTGTGTGGGGATGGCGAATAAAATCGGGAGCACAGCTTAAAACCAGAAAATGTAGCTGTAATTGGCTGCTGTAGTCAGGGACCACCCCACAAACACAGCAGATTGTGTAGTGACGGGGCGCTCCTTGATTGCAGCAGTCAATTCATTTGAGCATAGTGGCACGCTCATTAACTGCTGTCATCAACAGCTTACTCCTCTATTCACCGCAGCATAGACCAGCCCCAGAATGGACTGCTGCCATTTCCCACGATGTCCTTTTACTCCAACAGCACTTGCATACTACCTCGGGCCTGCTCCTGGTACACTCATGCACACTATAAATGGTTCTATAGGTTTTGTGCATTCATATGTTCTTTGTATGATTTAGGACATGTATTGTAATTTACACAATGTTTCTCTACTGTTTATTGTAACTACCTTGTGTTCCAACTGTTGCACAATCTTACAATGTTATACTGTTTGTACTACCCACATACTATTGCAACTGATCATCCTTCACAACCCTATGTAACCCTCTCCCCCCAGGTCGCACCGTGAGACAAGCAACTTGTTGTTCAGTGTGCCCTCTGGGTGAAACATTTCAATAAATAAATAAACAACACTGCTGCGCCTCCACAACCCACTTGTGAAGGAAGTTGACACAATGTGTTTCTTGCACATGCGTGCAAGCAAACACAAAAAGGGGGGACAGACGGGGGGAAGAGTTGGAAGAGGGTGAGGAAAAGATGAGAGAAAGAGGGTGCACAGGTGGTGAAATAGGAGTTGAAGAGGCAGCAGCAGAAGGGTCAGAAATGAAGGAGTCACCAAACTTAAGAATGTGGGAGGGAGACTGGTCAGAGGGAAGAAAAGGGAATGGATAACCTTCCAAAACATGGAGGGGTGATTAATGTTGTTCTGGCATGTGGATGCAAAATACTCTGCCTTTGCAAATCTGATGGCTTTGGTACAGGCATTGCAAAGGTGCTGATAATTAGTCAAAGCAGATAATTCAGTGCACACCCTCCCCTCCATGGCAAACCATACAAATATATTTTTACTGAGGTATGCCATAAGCAGTAGCATCCCTAATGAAAAAGCCATTTAAATTTTATAAATGAGCAAGGGTTGTGCAGCTAAGTTTGTGTTTGTCTAATGCTTGAGAGATGTATGGCTCTCTCATTATCTAGCTTCTCACTAGTTACCTAAGCACTGATTGGGGACTGTGCCTTAATTAAAGGAAGCCAGTTCGGGCAGTGCATCATATATAAAGGAAGCCAATTCAGGCAGTTGCATTTTAGAACAGGGACCCAGCTGATGGGTGGTCTACCATGACATCTGGTAGCTGGGCAATTTCACAACAGGGTCCTGGTGTGAATGCCAAAAGACCCCCACTTCTATTGGAGATTAAATACTGTAAGTAAATGGATTTTTCTAATGTGCAAAGGAAAATGGGTACTTATAGTCAGGTACACTCTGCAGTGGGAGTCTTAACTTTATCACAGCACAGGAACATTCCCAGAGAGATGGCGATATACAACTCATGGTTGGGGTATTATAACATTTGAAAACTTGTTTTAAACAGAAAATCTGTCCAGCAATCTTGGGTGCCTTACTCCTCAACTATCTCCCCAAAGATGGCTTCAACATCACTTGAGGCAGCCAGATTCCAGCTCAAGCCACATCTCCTTTGGAGCTTTCAAGCCATTATCTTTACAGAGAGGGGTGGGCAGCGACTTTCCTTGCATAATCATCAGAGCAGTATATTTTCTGGCATAGGCAAGCTACGGTCTCTGCATATTCATCAGTCCAGTATGTTTCAGGGCATGGGCACTCTGGGGCAGCCAATCAGTAGCTTCAGCTCACCCCCCTCCATTTCAGGTACCCACACTGTCCATGTACACACACAAGAACACTTCTATTTTCTCAGGCATAGTTCCATTCGGCCACCAGTGTTGATCTTGTATGCAGATTTGTACTTCAGTGCACTTATCCTCCTCCAGCTACTCTCAACAGCAAAAGGCGCAAATCCATATAGTCAGTAGGCACCAGCTTCAACAAACTGCAAATGCAGCTAAAACCATGGAGAATTATTTCAACACAAACCCTGATGGCTCTGGTCATGCTCCAGGGGCCGGATGAACCCCAAATCCCGGATGAGTCCCCATTTTGAAGCCCTCTCTCCTTGTCTAGGAGTATACTGATACAGTGATGAGTTGCCAAATACTTACTAACAGGCTCTCAGACGTTAACAACTGGATCCTCTCTTCCTCTCCCATTCATTTTAATGGGAGACAAATTTAACAACTTCCTCTATCCAGCACATCGCTGTAATGATGGAATAAAAGGAAGGAGCATACAGACACTAACTTACACTCACTTTACCTTTGGGATTGGGGTGATCTCCCAGGTGCTTGGATACTCTCAGGAGGTGCAGGGTTGCAAAACAAGGGATTAGGAACACAACAAACTCCAACAACAACAACAACTAAAGGTCCACATGAACTGTAAAGTCTAACTTGGATCCATATATTGTCCCAGCTCATGAGCATATCAACCAAAAGTAAGCATGCTTTCCCCATGTAGTGTACAGTTTTGCCCAGTCCAAATCCCTTTGTGAATTTGCAAGTCCCACTGGGGAGGTACACCTTAGGCCCACAGAACTCCAGTCCTCTTAATGTTTCCTATGCAGTACTACAAAAGTGATATAGGGGCTGCAGGCAACCCATGTGGGGTACAACTGTGAGATCTCTGTGAATAACACAATGCAGCAATACATTTTTCTCTTTCCAAAACAGACCTCCCATGTTCTGCTGTGGTAAATCTGACTGATACATTACTCTGACCCTCGTTACTCCTAGGGACATTCATCCTGTCCCACAGAGTTTCTTATGAAGGGCACCTTTACTTATGTAGTTGTCTCAGTGACTTCCATGCTGTCAGACTTCAGGACACAGAAAGGGGCATATGGATCAATAGAGCTGCCTGGGGAGTTCCACCATCCATCCATCCTCTAGATCTGGTGCCAGTTGCTGACTGCCTGCCCCTTGAGGACTTATGACAACAAACTCCAGGCCCTCAGATCTACAAATACTCCACCAGTTGTACTGTATAGCCATGTAGGGCTGAAACTAGTGGGGGAGGCCCCACACTTTACAATGGCAAGGGGAGGCAAGCACCCACTGGGGGTCCAAGGTTGCCACAGGTGCTACCTAATACCCTCTCCCAAGTACTGACCCCCATGGGGAGAAGGTCCAAATCCAAATGAATTGCATGTTCTGGCTATGTCCCTGCTTCTGGGAATTGGTGTGGATTTCCACAGATTTAAAGGGCAAGGAGAGGCAGACACCCACTGGGAGTCTGAGGCTGCCACAGGTGCTGCCTCCACACTCTCTCAAGACTTGACCCAAGTGGGCAGACAGTCCCTGCCCAAATTTATGTCATAGGTCATTGTCTACTCTCACCTGACCTGCCTATGTGTAGGGACGAAGTGTACTGCTGGGTACCTAACACAGTCACTTTATTAGGAAGACATGCAGTTCATCTCTGAACTGATAGCTTGGTCTTCAACTCTCTCCTTCTCTTTTGAAACAGAGTTCCCTCTCAGCCTCACTCTTCTTGATTTTTTTTTTGGGAGGGCCCCCACAGGGCCTCTCTGGCATCAGCAGTCATCATGGTTCCCACATGTCTTTTGAGTTACACTCTCTGAAAAAGAAACTTGTAAGGGAGCACTGGTGTAAAAGGTCAGGCAATCAGCTCCCTCCACACTGAAAGCAACTGGCTGCTGCTCTCCAGCTACAGCCAGTTAACTCCTCCCCTTTAGAACTCTGAAGCAGACCAGCTGACCCAGCCTTCTAATGGACCAGTGGCTAACCATCTGAGGTGTCATAGAATCACATAAGGAGTCAGAGCTCCTAATGGGGCTACACACAACAGTTAGCTTATTTTTAATAAGCATGAAACAGGGCAGAACAACACACTAGAAGCACCAGCTGAGCCCAAATGTTGTGTAGATGCATTTCAGCTTCAAATGAGGCCAGCTGAAGCAGAAATGGAAGTGTGTCCATAAAACAGAACTTTCAGTGCTTCACTCTGGTCTGTTTCATGCTTATTTAAAATATACTAACTTTTGTTCATCCCCGAGTGTTGATTTTTTTAATGAGCCTACCACGTGCAGTGTCATACTCACTACTATAATACTTACATTTTAATTTTTTAAATTGTGTCTAGGGATTTCTTATTGTTCATGGAATGTGCCAGACTTACTGTATGTTGACCTTGTTATAGAAGGACCACCTCATAGGTGAGAGGGTAGTTTGACTCTGTGCATACTCACTCCACGGCCTCTCATGCGTAACTGCTAACAAGGGTGTTAATTAATATCAGCTCTGATTGTAATTTGGTGATATGAGTACATGCCCACTAGAGCAGGACTTGGACCCCCACAATTCTTTTAACTTAGGCCGCCAAACAGACATCAGTCAATATCTGATTTCAGTCACAACTGACCTAGGTTGGATTCAAACCAGCAACAAAGAAGATGAAAGGCTTTGCAACCCTTCACCAATACAATGAGCCACCTTGTCCCCCACAACACTACAATATTAATTTTATCTGCTAATGTGAATCAGTGGCAGTAAGTGAACAATTCATTTTGCATGATGTGTGCCAACAACAACACAATACAAATAAACATGCAAATGTAAAATATTCCTTAACACTACGCATCTTCCCTGTCTTAGTTAAAGACAAAAATCAAACTGGGGAAATAGTTTTCATATGAAGGAGTCAATTAGTGGTGAATGGCTCTGACAGATGGCGTACTAAGCCAAGCAATTCAGACATAAGTACAGCATACTAAATCCTTGAAGGGATGGGGGCTGATGAAGGTTTTTCATGATTGGTGTAATATATTCATATCTTTACCTCCATGCCTGGATTTGGACAGTTGAGATTTGAACCCAGTGCAATGGAGTTTATCAATATAGATTTTGGAAGGCCCACTAGACAGGAAGCCATGGAGACAAAAGCGTGCAACTAAGATCCAAGCCAAAGTAAAGTAGACAGTAGTATATGTGGGAGATAGAATAATTTTAGACACAGGGCTGCCAAAAGTGGTTTATGTTCTTTTCTTCATGAGAGGAGGTATTATGTAGTAGAATCTGTTTTGAAGGTAACACAAACATCCATACTTCATCATTTTCGAGTCCCTCTGCCAACCACTAATTGTTAATGACTTGCACCTGCAAATGAGGTTACAGAATAAAGCAGGTATGGAAGGTGTGTTCACCCCAGTTTTATAATTAGGGGACTATAATCTTCAGCTTGCTATACATTGCTATCATTAAAAGTGCTACAGCCACCAACAATAGTATTTCTGCATTAAGGCACAAACAGGGGTGAGATATTGTCTGTTACTCCAACCCTAGGTGGTTCATGAGACACAAGGCTTATAGCTAAGAGTCTTAGGCCCTAGGGTAAGATTAAAGGGAACAGTCAGCACTAAGATCCCTACACCCAAATGTGGGTCTGGTTCCAGTTCTGCAGCTTCGTTGGTGCAATCAGTTTTTGCTGTTTATTACAGTATGATAAGATTATATGAGGCTAATTTTGCTGACTTCCAAGATGACATTGTCTGTAACTAGAAATCCCAGAATCCTCTGCAACTGACATCAGAGCAGGGATCTGCAGCAGGGGAGATTCAATAGCCTACAGTGCATGTAAGAGCTTTTAAAGGCTCATACCAGATATTTTCCAGCCCTGCTGTTCACCCAGGGCTAAGTACAGTCCTATATGACTGTATTTAGCTCCAGAGGACAACAGGGCCAACAAACCTTTTTTTCAGCATTTTGATGTCTACAACTGTGCCTTATAAATGTAGACTGATAGATTATTATATAAGTGAGAGAGATATACAGACATAAGTATAAATGTACACCTCCTAACCAAACTGGGTATCTGTTCATGAACAATTAAGAAATGGTGAGTGGATTAAGTATGTTACATGTAGATGGCAATGATGTCATGGAAAGCTTACATTAGAAAGCTTATCAGCATTGAAATGTGCATGTCAACAGTCCACAGGTCCACACCTCTGACAGCCTTTGTTCATAGAGCCTGGCTGATATGGTGAACTGCATGCGAGCAAAACCACATCAAACCAACTGGTATACAAACTAAACCTGGCTGCCACGTGTTATTGACCTTTTCTCACAACCAGGACTGACAAACATGCTTTCTGCACTATTTCCTTGAAGATGCTTTACGCTGTTTTTGTCTTCTTGCTTTGAAGGTATTTTTCAAAATTGTTTATCAAATACCACATTAACATAAAACAAAAGGTTCCAATCAAATGTACACTGAGAGTGGAAAACAGAGTTATAACTGATATTTCCATATAGGTCTTCTACAAAAAAATATAAGAAATTACTAGAAAAAAGCAGTTTGTCTTTCTTAACTTCATTTCTAACTACTCTTTCAGATAAGACATTCAACTGAGGTCCCTTCAACCTGTTCAGGTGGTTGTTCAAGTGGATGTTAAAGATCCCATGGCACTTCACAAAAAGAAGAGAGGAATTTCCCTCATATCCTGGCCAAATTTCCCCCATTCACTAAAAAACCAAAAACTGGCAGTTCAATCTACTTCAGTTTTACTTGATTCCATCTCTCACCCCGGGAAAAGGCTGAAAATAGGCAGACTTCTATTCCTGGTCAACAAAAACTAAATAAAATAGTTGTTTTTTCTTAATAGATAATTCCAAAAGAAAGCATAGTGTTCTACTTTCTGCACGATTTTAATATTATTTTTTGTTTTATTTGTAGTCCAGATGCTGATGCGGCACTCCGACCTTTTTATAAACTTACATGAGTATTGCTCTTAGAAGCAGGTACCATTATAATAAATTATAGTTGAACATTTGTGTTCAGAACTTACAAGTTATGATTAGACTTAAGTTAAAATTGAATTAAATTGAGTTTTAGATGTCACTGAGTTTCTTTAATGAAAACAGCTAATGGTTTTGAAATGTGGTTAATTTATTTTATTAAAAGGTACTTGTCACTGCAGTTTGCATGTGCTTCTGAAGAAGGACTTGGTTGGTTTGAAATCTTAGGCACTTTGGGCTGGATATTCAAAGGTATTGCGCATGGCGCAACGAGTTAATGCCGGTGCAACCTATGTCATTCTGGTGGGATATTGAAGCAGCTGCCTGGCACAGTGCAAATCCCGATGCGCCCGGGCACAATGTTAATGTATGCAGCGCGAAGCGCGGGGGCATGCCCATGCATATGCGGCACATCCCGTTATTTCAGCCGGGATGTGCGGCGCCTCTAGCACAACATCTGCGCGCCTAGGGAGCTCAAAGTTGAGCCCGTAGTTAATGGAACAACTCCTGGCCACCCACAGGTGGGCTGCTGTATTTCAGGGCACAACACAGCAGCTGCCAGCTGTGGGTAGCCACCACCCACCCAGAACACCGTCCACAAGCACCCACATCTCCCTGGTAGTCTAGTGGTACCCCCTCCCTCCTGTCACCCGATCACTGGTAAATGTACATTAAATCATTTCCTGGTAGTCTAGTGGTCTCCCCCCCACCCCTAGCCCCGATCGCGGTACATCACTGTAAAGGACTTTCCTGGTGATCCAGTGGCACAGCCCACCCTTCCACCCACACACAGGACCCCTTGCCCTGCTTCCCACTCAATCATCGATGGGCTGCTTGACTTCTTCGTATACTGCCCAGCCTCCCAGCTGCCAAATAACAGGTACAGTATGTGCTGTAAATCACTGGTCCACAGTTTGGACCAATGGGCTTGCAGGGCATACTGTGCTAGACAGTCTCAAATATGTAGATGAAGTCATTCACATATTTGGGACTGTCTATACAGTATGCCTGCAAGCCCTATCTGTCATTTGGTGGTGGCGGGCAGTATCGCGGGCAGGTTGCAGCTGCCCACCAATGACGGAGGGCAGGGTGGGCAAGAGATCCTGTGGGTGGGAAAGGGTGAAATAACTCACTGGATCACCAGAAGATTTTGTTATGGTGACGTGCCACGATCATGGCTAGGCGGGTGAGCCGCTGAACTACCAGAATGAATATTTTCGCTGGTGGAAGCAGCAGTGGAGGATCTCCCTGAACTACCGAGAATCTCAGGACATTTACCGGCGATCGCTGACTGCGGGCAGGGGATGCCTGGGAACCCCACTGTGCACACGTCATTCTGTGCAGGGCTCCAGGCGCAATTCTCTGGGCTGCCCTGAGCAAGGCATGCAAATGGGGCCATAATGACATGCAAATGGCCCCATTTTCACCTTGCATATATTATGGCCTCATTTGCATGCCCTCTGCTGAATATCATGGTGATGCGTCCAGCGCAACTGCATTTGTGCTGGTGCATCCTCATGCTCCCTATCTGTGGCTTGCACCAGTGCAGTGCCACTGCATCATGTGCTGTCTGTGCCATATTCATCGGTGCTGCGCCATGGTGCATCACCATTGAATATCACCTGGTCCTGCCCCAGCGCATCACAGTTCCATGCGCCCAGCTTGTGCCACTGCCAGGTGCAGTCTGAATATTCGGCCTTTGTTCCTTTAGTAGCATCTAAATTGGTCCAATAAAAGGTATCAAACCATTTGCTTCTGGATCTGCTTTTTGCTTTGTATTTTTGCATAGTATATTTTTGTACAGACCACACTAGACTCTGCTGTAGACCCAGTTTAATGTATTTTGCACAGAATATAAGGTCACTGTATTTTGTAATTGTGTTCATTTTATTTGCTCCCTCTTTTGTACACCTCTCCAGGGTCACACCCTGAAATGACCCTCAGCTCAGTGTGCCTTTCCTCATTACCAATTTTAAATAAATAAAAAAATATGAAATATTCTCACCAATATAGTCATATTAGATGTAATAAATATCTCATCTTCATGATTGTGAGTTTTGTAGCTGCTTTAGTCTACATATCATGCAACACACACTCTCTCTCTTCTCTCTATATATATATATATATGATATATACTGTATCTGTGTTGCAGTGTACTTTGTAATCATTTATGTTATGCATGTGAACTCTGTACTCATGCAATTGTATTCGAATGTGTATCTTGGTCACCTTTGCAAAAGAGACCTCCAACTCAGTGGGTCTCTACCAGGTCAAACAGAAGTTAAATAAATACAATATATGGGGAGGATGGATGCTAGGGCTGTCAGACATACATGTAAAAAAATACATGTATACCACACCAGTGGTGAATAAACTGGGTAAATATATCATGTTATTTTGAAATAAATATTTGTTTTCACTTACAACACATGTTATTTCACTTAAAACATAGAGAATAATGCATAGGGTACTGATCATTATGAAAATGTAATGTTCACCCGAGGTGAGGAATGCATCGTTAAACCCCAAGAGCAAAGCTTGAGGGGTTTAGCAAGGCATCCCTCACCAAGGGTGAACATTAAATTTTCTCAATGATCAGTACCCTGTCTTATTTTTTATAATTGCTGACGTAATTTTTTTTCCTGACATAGATTAATTACACACAAAAAAACGCTGAATTCAAATAACACTTTGTTTTGTTTACTGCAAAAAACAGAACTCACTTTCAACACGAGTCCATGCAGCATTTTGCTTCACTCAAAAAAAAATCCCAGAGCTGTGAGACCTCTGTGGGAACTTTGTATTTCCATGTGCTCGCTATCCATTGCTGCCACGATGGTTCATCGCCATAGCTACGGAGGTCATGCCTGACGAAGTCCCTGAAATGAACTAAGGTACAGTGTTAAATTCTCCTGTTTCTTTTTTTTTTTTAAAGTATCCAGACATGGGATATTTTCACCCAATGATTAGACTGAAGAGCAGCTTACAGGTTGGTGGAAATTAACAGTTTTGCGAGTGCCGCATTCCCTAGCTGTTTGATTGTGTGCTCTAAACCTCGCGCTAAACTACTGTGTGCTTGTGAAACTCGTAGCAACTGACTGGTGATTATGAGAAATATCAACTGGTTTTCCCCATTGATAAAAATTTGCACCAGTAATTATGTGTTATTTCCATTTAGACTCTGGAAATAAAATGCCTAGAACATTGGGTCAGATATAGAGTTTACAATGGGAAAAACGCAGTTTTAAGCTAAAATATAGTAAAACACTAATAAATGCATTAGAAATAGTGAAATCAAACTAAATAGGTTGTAGTGGAATAACATATTTATCCCATACGTGAGTGGAAAGACCTTCATAACTAACTTTGTGGCTTTGCAACTCATGCGTTATGGGTCTTACCACCACTAGTGGAGATAAAAGTGAGTTATTCCACTGCAACCCATTATGTGTTCTTATACATGTAATGGTGACAGATTTATTAGTTTACATACTTCAAAAGTCTGCAACAGAGGTTAGAAGTGGCAGGGAACATTCATGTAGGAAAAAAGTTTAAATTGTTCAGAAAGTTAATTCCAGGTAGCTTGCTATATGATTTTAATCCACAGCACTGGGATTTCATAACAGCATCTTCTTCAGCCTCAACCTCCAAAATTTATTGTAGAAATAAAAGAATTCTGAGCAGAAAGTTTTAACTCATAAAAATGTAAAGTAAGAATACTGTAGAAGGCCTTCCTGGAGTCTTTTGTTCAAGGGATTTGGACTGAATCAAATGATTTAACTCAGTACCGCATCAAGGTAGCTCCAGCAGCTGACTCCTAACTCTTCTTGTCAGGTCTAAAAATGCCATCTTGTAGCTTTCAAAGCTTTATCAACAAATTCTGTAGGATGCATTCCGCATTGTATACCCTCAAGACTGTTTCTGGTATTTGTTATCGTTTTTGTGTCTAATAAGACTAACTGAAATAAGCATTTGTCAGTGCCGAATGTTTGCTTGCTGGCATTAGCAGTGGAAGTGCAGGAGTTAGACAGATGCAGTATAGGAATGGCATTGAAGTATTAAGCTGACGCCAACTCCACCCTCACCCTGCAGAGATGGA
The DNA here is from genome assembly GCA_016271365.2 of Neoceratodus forsteri. Classification (NCBI taxonomy): domain Eukaryota; kingdom Metazoa; phylum Chordata; order Ceratodontiformes; family Ceratodontidae; genus Neoceratodus; species Neoceratodus forsteri. The sequence continues at coordinate 535,421,974 of CM028138.1, forward strand.
CAGGCATTGGGGTGTGCCTTTGGGTCATCGCCCATGATGGTCACGACATTTCACCTCACCCTTCAGACACTGACAAGTGTCAAGGTGTGCCTGGGGGTGTTTGGGCTTTACATTCACATCATTCCATAAGGAAATACACTGAAATGGGTACAGTACAGGAGAATGGGGTGAACGCTGGGGGCAAAGGGTCCAAGGCGCACCTCGATGCCTGTCACTGGCTGCAGGGTGGGGGTGGAATGGCATCAGCATTACTATTGACAATCCCAAGTCACATGCCTGATGCCTGTCAGTCCCTACAGGGTAGGGCATTATGGTCGAAAACCCTAATGTCCTGGGCATTTCTTGGTATTTTCACTCCAAGTTTTCCACAAGGGCTTTTTGTGACCCCACCACATGAACAGTGATACTATCAGTTCGTTAGGCGAAAGTTGATTTTGCACAGTGACTGTGCCATTTGGTGCCACAGGTGCAAAAACACATTTCAAACAGGATGTGAAAAGTAACAAGTGTACTGTTCATGAGGAGGTGTAAAAAATGGCATTGCTGAAAATCTGGAGTGAAAATATAAAAAAAAACTAGTGAAGTCACAAGCATGCGTAGAAACTGCACAATGTACATCCGTAATGTAATTAGTTTGGGAATTTTTTTACAGCAGATTTTCAACAAAGGCATTTTGGGATCTCCACTCATGAACAGTGTCACTGTGATTCTCTTAATCTGTCTCGAACACTCATTTCCCTCAACGACCACACTATTCTGCACCGGAAGTGCGAAAACACATTTTGGCCAGGGTGTGAAAAATGACAGCAGTACTGTTCATAATGAGGTGTGGAAAAATGTCAATGTTGAAAATCTAGACTGAAAATATTACAAATTTCAGAACTTACGAGGGTGCGGAAATTGTGCAATGCACGCTCATAACAGTCATTTTATGGACGTTGTCAACAAATTTTCAACATAGCCATTATAAAACCTCTGCTCAAGAACAGTGTCACTGTGATTTTATTAATGTGCCCTGAACATTGATTTCGCACACCGACCACTCCAATGTGTGCTACATGTGCAGAAACACATTTTGAGTGAGATGTGAAAAATGACAGCTGTACTGTTCATAAGAAGGAGTGGTAAAATGGCAATGTTGAAATTTTGGAGTGAAAATATGAAATCTTCTCAAAGTTATGAGCGTGCGTAGGAACAGTGCAACGCACGATCGTAAAACAGTCATTTTTGAATTTTTCACCAAATTTTCAACATAGGGTTTTGTGGGCCTACCTCATGAACTGTGACACTGTCATTTCATTACTCAGTCCTGAAAGATGGTTCCATGCAGTGACCATGAAATCACCTTTCAGGACCGAATAACAAAATGACAGTGACTGAGTTCAAGGTGGGGTCCCAAGAACCCAGTGGAAAATTTGAAAAAATTCAATAAATGGCTGAGACATGAAAAAAAACATTTATGCCATTATACAGCTTACTGGCATTTATTCAGTTCATGGTTGGCTTTGAAGAGTGCAGGCGTGTTCCTGGTCCACGAAAATCGTTGTGCGGCATCCAGAGGTAAGTATGGGGGTGTGGTGGGGGTGTGAGGAAGTCAGGCACGCAGAAGGTGGGAGCAGATTGGGGAGGGAAGAGAGAGTCAATGAGGGACCATTATTTTCTTATAGAGTTTTTTGGGGAGATGATGCGGGACTTTGCCACGCTGGTGTGAGCTCCCAAAATGGCAGCTGGAAGTTTCTTGGGGGGAGTGGAGCCAATGGGGATTGGGCACCTGTCAGCCATACAGACTTTTGCCACACTGGGGTGGAGCTCCCAGCGTGGCATATGGAAGTCTGTTTGGGGGACAGTGGAGCCGGCAGGGATTGAGCACCCCGTTGGCCATACAGTATCTTGAGGTGGGGAGGGCATATGAGCACTTTGTGGTGAGCTCCAGCATGCCATGCGTGTTTGTTGGGGGAGGTGGATCCAGAAAAAATGGAGCTGTCTATGACAGCTGTTCAGAAGCAGTGCTGACGTGTAGGCACTTTGCATACTGCCAACGGCAGTATGCAACTTGCCTACTGATGGCAGTATGTAAATTGCCTACATGTTACCACTGCTCATTGTAGTGGTCTTTTGCTTTGAACTGTATGCCACTGCATCTGAACTGCTGTCATAGACAGTTCAGACATTTATTGGTGGGGTGAGGCCACGCCTGTAAGAAGGAACAGGGCATTGGAACCGGGGGTCGCACACTTAGAAAAATTGTATGGTGGCACTATGTTTCTTGCACATGCATGCAAGCAAACATAAAAATGGAGAGTTTTAATGAGAGCTCTGTACCTGAAATCTGCATACAGTTATAAAACCGTTGCTTCACATATCTGCTTTTCTAGATCACGCTGCCAAGCCGTTTTTTTGTCAGATTCATGCCAAATTTGGCAGGCTGATAGATTTAAACGTGCTACACAACATAAAAAAATAGTTTCAAGTGCCAAAAATGCAGAATAAGAAGGTCGCTAACCTTAAAAGGGAGAGTAGGTCCTGAATGAAGCAAATCCATGCAGGAAGGTACTCAGGAGTAGGAACTAAGTGTGGGGGAAAATTAATATTCCATTTCTGAGTGAAAAAAACTGCCGTGGTCAGTGTAATTAAAGGAGAAACTGCTGTTTTTGATAGAAAGTAAAGGGAAAAATGCCTAGAAATAATTATTTATTCAGTGCAATAACAAAAAGATGTCCGTTTTAGCGAATTAGCATTCCTGTGGGCCATTTTGTACAGAAAAAAATTCAGCACAGAGCTAAAAATGACAGCTTTCTAGCTATTATCATGAAAACATGCTTAAACTTAAAGAAAGTGCTTATTTTGTGTGAAAAAGAAATGTATTTAAAAATGTTACTTGGTGTTATTAAAAAATGGGAAACCTGAGAATGTTAAGAGGGGCAGTTGAATTTCAAAACTGAGTATTCCATTGTGGCTTATGCTGCTGGAGAAAGGATTTTGATTGCTGCTGAGCCTCAGGACAGGTCAGTGTCCACTCAGTTACTACGTTTACATGAGTTGGTGATCAATTACCTAGTCTTGATTCTGGTACTCGATTACAAACTCCATTCACGTTTACAAGAGGCATCAATTGATGCACCCAGAAAAGCATGGGTTTACATGTAGGGTAATATTCAATTACAAGGTAATTAATTACAATGTAATCGATTTTACCCTGCATGTAAATGAGAACAAGTTTACTGAGCCTGTGCCCTGTATCAGTTCCAGCTCAATCGCATTTACATGAAATATAAAAATTGAAGTTTCTGGAAGTGGTGCACTTAATCTGTGCACTTCGATCAGTTCAGGATAGACCTTACATCCTCCATGCTGTCATTCTACGCAGGCTCACAGTCGGTTATACAGCAATCGAATACCTTATAATCGATTCTAAGCCTGCATGTAAATAGAGTAAATGACCACCAATTAGCATATGCAAATGAATTTTGGTTATAAAAGTAGCTGCACAGCCAGTGTGCAGGGAGTCTGAGCAGGGAGAGTGACCAAGAAGGAAGGTGCCTAAGCCAAGTGGGTGTCCTTTCTGAAGAGGCCTGATGCAGTGACAGTGTCTGCTGGAAAATTAGCAGATTAAGAACTGTATCCTGATTGGTTTAAAGCACCAATCAGCCGTGTGGGTATGAGACGACAGAGACTGGGAAATAACTAGTCCTAGTCTCTGTTGCCTCATTGAATTCTAATACTAATGGGCAATTAGAACTTTCAAATCATCTAATCCTTCATGATATTTTAATGCAGCCAAGTAACAACAGCGGTGGGTGGGCCTATAAACCCCTTTCTTGTCACCCACAGAATTTATCGTCACAACATACTGAAGCACAGGATACAACATAAGAAGCAAAAACTGGTTAATAACGTAAAAAAGCCCACAGATTCTCAGCCTCAACAAACTGAAAAAAATGTGACAGACCAAGTTGCGTCTCCCACTCACTCAAAAGCTGGGCGATGCATTAAGTAGAAGTAAGCGGCAATATGTGTCCACATCTGGGAAGCCTGCCACCGCCCCTCAGCCTGATTCTCCTGGTCACCTCAGGTTTAAAAATTTAGCCCTGCTGACTACCCCTGTTCAAAAGCGCACCTCAAAACTACTTAACAATACATGACTCTACCTGTGTTTGCACAGTTGGTTTTCTTTTTGGGTGCCAGCTCACTCTGCCTTCTGTCATGGTCAGCTCCCAATATGTTCCTGCTAAACAGCTCCATACCGCGGCTGCCCCCCACTCACTACCGTTTCCCAACCCAATAGCTCCTGATCGGCACGTTCTTGAACTCACTTCATGAGCAAGTGAATGAGCTCAACCTGTGTCCTTTGTTTTTAGTTTGTATTTTTGCCTCCCACTCCCATCTGCTATCACGACCACTCTTTAACTTCTCTCCTGAGTCCCTGCAACTGCCATCACACCTCTCATCTGAACCGCACTGCTGTATGTTCCGTTTCTACCTTGGTCAGAGAGAGAATGACAGAGAGAGAGTTTCTCAGTTGTGACCACGCTCACTATTTAAATAATAAACAAAACAAAAAAAAAATACTACTGAGTCTATTATTGTCCTCGTCCCCCATAGCTCTCCCACTCTACATTCATTAGTTCTCTCCTTTTCAGCCTTGAAGCAGCTCTCTGCTATCACTCTTTTTCTCTCTCTCTCTGTTAAAAAAAAAAAAAAAAAAAAATGGACAGCTACTCTGGGGTAGGGCTGGGACTGTGGAGAACAAAAATAAAATCTGACCTCACAACACAGTTTTGACAAGTTTTCCTCTCAATCATTAATAACGCTATTCCAGAGTGGTGGTGGTGGGGGGCTGCAGACAGTACAAAGTAAGTAGGGAGTGCAGAGGGACTACTTTACATCAAACTACATTTTTATCCTTTTTTTAACATTTATTTTTCTTTTTAATCTTTTATTTTATTAAAAATGTAACCCAGAACCTATTTTCTAAATGCAATAATATCCTCCAGGGTGGGCAGTATTGTGCTATACCAAATCTTTCAGAGGCTATAAGGCCCTCGGCCTGTGGCATCAGGCCTCATTACGCCCCTGTGAGGTCCGGGATAGCACAATACCACCCACCCTATTGGGTATTGTTGCTTATATAGTGACAGCCTTTATTTAAATAAAGTGTAAGATTAGGGGATCACCCGAATCCCAACGTAGGGTCAGATACGGTAGTAAGTGACAACAGAGTGAGAACAGAAAGCTTGTTGCTTCAAATGCCTGATGGTCCTGTTGTGCCAAGTTTCCCTCACCGAAGAAAAGCTACAACCTGAAGAAATCCTTATTTCTCCTGATTACACCAAGAAACTGCTGACTCAAGAGGGCCCTCCAACAACAGCAACAGAATTTCTTCAGAAAACCCAAGGAGTGTGGTATTGTACACACCTTATTGATACAGTTTGGGGACTATTTTAAAAGTCAAAGTGACGTTGATTAACAGAGAATTTTCATCAGTCCTTCTGAATTTAAAGAGACTTTTGTCATCTGAAGGCATGAACATTATAAGGACTGCGGGGGGATTGTACACACTTAAGGCAAGTGAATTGTATAGCATTGGGCTTTGAGGTATGACCTAGTGCTGGGTAACTGTGTAACTGGATACCAGGGAGTGTGTCTGGCAGAGTTGGTCATTGGACTGACTGCTCAGAGCTGTAAGCCCAGTAGTCACTGCACTTCTTATATCTAAAGTGGTTAGGCTCAGGGATTAAGGCCCAGAGAGGGCACTTATCCTGGGACCTGAGTGTTATCTGGAGGGCTGGTGGGTGGTGAGTGCCTGCAGTCTCAAGGGGGTAAAGTATACATGCTAGAGGGCTGGTTGGTGGTGAGTGCCTGCAGTCTCCAGGGTAAAAGAATAAAAGAAGCTTACTGGGGTGATATTGCCCTGCTGATAAAAAAAGTAAAGTGATAAATGTACTGCTAATTTTATGTTTTTATTTGCCATTTATTCTGAAGGTACATTATGCCGTTTGTGGTTGTTACTTCAAAGATTTATTTCACATTTTCAGTAAAAATGTACCTTTTGCTCAACAATCCTAGTGTCAATGTCCTTCTTACAGAGCCAGTGTCTCACATTCCTTCATGTCTCCAGTTCAGTCTAGTGCAGTATTCCCTGCCCTTGGCAGCTTTTGGCTACTCCAGTTGGGGAGGTAAGGTACTGTACGCAGGTAGTACCCAACTGGGAAAATGTTGTCACAGGGGAAGGAACAAAAATACTTGAAGTCACCTATCTCTGTGTGGAATGGTCCCACCTGAGGCCAGAGGTAAATGTGGTAGTAGGTGAGTCATCACAATGGTAACCAGGGGGTTACATGTCGAAAGCCTTACTTCTTGTTTAGTTACTTTATCTAAACCGTGTGTTATTGTCCAATATATTGGTGAAGCACTGTAGTATGGAAACTTTCCTTTAAATGAGTTAAGTGCCTCCTGCTTTCTTTCTCTGTTAAATAGAATGTTGTTGTAACCTACCCCCACCGGCCCCCCTTGTTCAATTAGCAGGACTGCTCCTCTCACACATGGCACCATCGAGAGGGATGGGGGTTGTCACTACAGTTCAGTTTACTAGTACATCAGAGCCTGCCATCCTCAGACAGGCAAACCAAGTGTAGCAACTACTTGGCTCACACCTGGGGGACCATTTACCGTGGCCATCAACCTGGGTCCCAGGGAGAAAACATTTGCTCACAATTATGCTAAGTTTGTACTTCTGGTCAGGGGCACCCAAGAAAATCCAGACACAGTGGAAGCAATAACAGTACTGTCCAAACCAGGTTGGGATTCTAGAGTGTGGCTTTTATTTACATACACAGAGAATAATCACAAAGCAAAGATGGACCACCACAGGGCTACTCCCACTGGTAATGCAGATTACTGAGGTAGAGAGCACACACACAGTGAACCCTCAAGTTCTGAATGGAGTAGCAAACACTCCCTGGTTCTGAATTACACAACAAACTCTCTGGTTCTGAATGGAGATTGGCACACATGGGCAGATCTGGTACACTTCCCTTGACTAGGCACCCTTGGTCAGTACTAGGACAGTTTCCTATATTTCATGAGGAATTACTGGTGGCACCCTCGACCACCAAAGAGCACAAATAACCTCACAGAAAATCCAACCCATGTCTGGGTAAACTATTTTCTTCAGGCACTGGCCAAATGCACTGAGAGAAAACACAGGTGCACAAACTGAACCCGGAGAGGTAAACCGGTTGCTCCAGATCGGGGGTCTCCCACCTTTTGATTCCAAATTTATTCTCGGCCATTCATCTGGTTAATAACACCATTCACAGAAAACTTGCAGATGCTATCTTGAAATGTCTTTCACATTTAACATACTACTTTACACACCTCTGAGGTGTCCTACAGTTAAAAGTTCTGTAATTGGCAATTTCTCTTCACTAGACCCCTACCTTAGCAGACACTTTTAAATCAGACACAGACTAAAAGTTCTGTACTTGGCAAGTCTCTCTCTGGACTCCATAGTAGGCAAACACTTTTAAAAAGAAACAGTCTGAGTGACAGAGTCCCTTTGTCAGAGAAAAACTCACTGAAGGAATACAGGTGCCCCAGGTCTTTCCCACAAAAAAAGTCTCAGGTGCTCACAGAGCAGATGAATCTCGGGTAGCTTCAGCACAGTCCAGGCATGGACCAAGGGATTTCCCCATAATCCTGGAATCCCTCCAGGGATGGGACACTGGAAATCCTCTTGGAACAGTTCCTACCACTTCACTCTTTGTCTTCCATGTTCTTCTTCTAGTGTGAGAACAAATTACAGGGATAGCTCTCTGTCAGAGCCAAAATCTGAGGAGCTGCCCAGGCAGCAGCCACCTTCTAGCACTCCACTCTACAGGTTACTGAACTCTAACTCAACATTCTATCACTAACTCCCCAGCTAGCATTCCAATGTGGCTTATGCTGCTGCGGCAGTTCTAAAGTGACATTGTCACTCCAGCTCAGCTGAGACTGAAAAACAGAGTGGGACACTGAAATCCATTTAATTGGCATTTCACTAGCTGCCTCTCCCTGCCTGCCGCTGATTCTAAGTGGGATTCTAGTAACCCCTGTGAACAAGGGGGTTACATTGTCATTTAACATTAAACAGTTTAATGTTTCCTCTCCTTTGGGCACGTGACTCTGTGGGCACATAAAAATCCACTGATAATGCAGATCACATGCTTCCACAAAGAATACATTCCTCTACTCATCGTATAACTTTTGACTATAACATGCATGGAGAGATCATTTTACAATTCGCCTTCTTTCAGTGACCATAGATGCAGACCTATATTAGGTTATGTATCATTATTGAGCAGATTCTGAGGAGAACATTATAAACCGAGGGTGTGCTCCTGACCAATTGAAGGGCTCCATTGCTTAGTCCATGAAATACTCTTACTCTGTACAGAGTGTCTCACTCACAGCTGCCCTGTGAAGGGGCAGATTTGGGCAGCTTTTTTAAAATGTTAATACATTATTGATTGATGTCAGTCAATAGTATATTAATGCCACTGCTGAGACGACTCTTATGGTTCTAAGAGTGGTCTCACATACTTAGGGTATCAGAAAAGCTCACATTGGTTTGCGGTTCTTGTATCCTAAGAACTCTTACAACTAAGAGTGGTCTCGGCAGCAGTATTAACATACATCTCATTTTTATTTGTTAAATATTCAGTGGTCTCTGTTGACTATTCTTTTCTCTGAGTGGCCCAGTATCAGCCTCTGACTTTTACTGGTCACATCGGAGGTGCAGGAAGGCCCCTGAGGGGCTTTAATAGGTAATACTCCCTTCTGCCTGGCTGTATGTTGAGGGGTGTTAGCCCATCAACATGGTGCATTGACTGCCCCAACTACCCCAGCCACCCTCCCACCCAAGCTCAGCCCTACCTTTATTGCTCATGACTGATCACATGACATGTCACATGACCATACCCTCTAATTTCTAAGTGTCCACTTCCCCCTTTGCAAGTTATATTTTTCGACCACTAAGAGTCACTGCAGTGCCCTTCCTATCCGCAGTTTCTCCTTCCTCAATCCTCTCTATTCACCCTCCTAGGCTCCATTCCTGCTGCACTCCCATACCTAGACTCTGGCATCCAACCTTATTTTTTCTAGTCTTTTTCTATTGTCCCCCAGTAGGAATCAAACCAACCCTTGACCCTTGGCATGAAAGTCCATGGCCCTACCATTAAGCCAATGGGTCTGGCTAATTTCTTGTTGTTTATTAGCACCCTTAACCTCTTTCTTACCCCCCCCCAAAATACCCTGTGCTCATAAGGACATCTCTTACTGGTGCCTCCCCTGTCACCTGCCTTGCACTTCAGATCCTTGCCTCCCTCTTTCTACTAGGTCATGCACCTCACACGCACTGGCATAATGTGTCGGACCAGCCTCTCCATGGGCTTATCTCAATAACCCCCCCTGCTATGACTACACCTCATTCACTCTGCCAGAAAGCCATACATCCCACTCCCCATCCCCCTTTAGTGATGCTGCCACTGTACCGTAATGGTCACTACTCTGCCTAGCTGCTCCTTCCCTTCCTTCAACAGCTTCCTATCCCTACCACCATGCGCTGCTCATCCCCTTCCCTCCTGGCCCCCAAACTTGCACAGAAATGGCTATAAATGGCTGCCAAACACACCCTCCTTCTACTTCTCCTATTCTCAGGAGATGTCCACACCAACCCAGGACCTACTCAATCCCCCCCCAAGGCTGTAGCCCCTAGGAACCTTATAGTAGTCTCACTCAATATAAGCAGCCTTCTCAACATATTTGACTCTTTCCAGGGCTGGGTTGTCCAGAATCACTCTGATGTTATCTCAGTAATAGAAACCTGGCTCATCGACCATATCCCTAACTCTGCAGTCTCACTTCCCAGTTTTACACTGTGCCATGAAGACAGAACCTCTAAACAGGTGGAGGATGTGCACTATACATCCAGGACTCATTGCAATGTCTTGCCCTCCTGCCACCAACCCTCGAGCATGGGGCCCAGGCCCTCACTTTGAAAATCACTCTTGCACCTAACAGGGCCCACCTGTTCCTCTCTTCTGTATACATTCCTCCCTGACATCAGAAGAGTGCCTTCCACTCTGTCCTCACCCACCTCCAGACACTCCCTGACAAGGCAGAAATTATTGCCCTAGGGGATTTTAATATAAACTGGTTAGCTGACTCATCTGCACCTCTCAGGGGTGCAGCAGCCTCGCAAAACCTGTCCCAACTAGTGACCACTGGCACTAGACTGAACCTGAGGACTGGCATTGCCACCCATCTTAATTTGGTGTTAACCAATGCATCCCACAAACCACCCAGGTCTGGGTGGTACCCAGTCCCCTGAGTGATCACTCCCCGGTGCTTTGCCACTGGTCATATATTGCTAAAAAGTCTCCTCCCAAAACTATCCTTCAATGCCACCTCAAACCAGGCAAACTCTGATCCCTTAAACAGTGTCTCGCAACTAGTGACTGGTCCCCATCTCAACTGCTGGGAGCATTGACTCTGCCCTTGAACACTTCATTGCCACATTCAGTGCTGCCTGTGACTGCTATGCACCCCTAAGCAAACAGGTCATCAAAGGGGTAAATACACCATGGATGCCACAAGTCCTATTAGATCAAATACAAGATTGTGACAACCTGTGGCACATTGCCTTAGAAACTGGGAAGCCTACTGACAGGCAGCGCTATCAAGAGGTGCATAATCAATGCACCGGGAATATTCGCAAGGCCAAAGCGGAATTCTACTGAGCCTCGCTCACTGCCTCCTGGGGCTCGGGGTGCAAGTTCTAGGACTCCCTTAAGGAGCTCAGTTGTAAAGCCTCTACCTCACCCCATCCCAAATCTGGACCAATGGGTCTATCACCACAGACCCTGCCCTGATTGCAAACACATTTAACAACTCCTTCTCCAACATTAGTAGTGTCCTCCCTCCAATTTCTTCACCCAAACCCACCCCACTCCCTCTGTCTCCCTTGCCATCCCTTTGTTCCACTTTAAAATGGTCTCACAGCATGAAGCCACCCCCTTTCTTCTCAAGACCCTCAGCAAATCACATCTTGGTAACAACACACTCAATCTCAAGCTGCTTAGGCTCACCTTTAATGAAGTTCTCCTCCTGCTCACCATGCTCCTGAACCACTCACTCTCACTGGGCCAGTTTCCCTTTAAATGGAAATCTGCCCTCATTACATCCATCCTTAAAAGTGGAGACCGCACCCAGCCTGGGAACTACCCTCCCATCTCAATCCTGCCCCCTCTCTCCAAAGCCCTGGAGAAAATTGTAGCCACCCAGCTTATAGATTACTTATCCAAATACAGCCTTCTGTGTCCCAAGCAGCATGGCTTCTGCCACAACCACAATGCTACAACAGTCCTTCTGGAGTTTATGAACACCCCCCACACATCTCTTGACTCTGTCCACATTGCTGGCGCTGCCTTCATAAACTTCTGCAAGGCATTTGATATGGTGCACCACACACTTCTCTTGGACTCCCTCACATAAATAGGCCTGTCTCCAGAGACTACTGGCTGGTTTGTCAGCTATCTGTCTGAGAGAACCCAGACAGTCAGAATTGCCCAAACATGGTCCTCACCGTTACAAGTCAACTCAGGGGTCCTGCAGGACTCCATCCTGGAACCGCTATTATTCTCCCTGTTCCTCAGCTCCCTGCCCAAAGATTGCTCCGGGAAACTACTCCTGTATGCGGATGATGCCATCCTCTACAGCTCCCATACTGATCACACAGCTGTCTGAAATACCATCCAAAAATCATTCTCAGATACTGAATCCTGGCTCATTCAGCACATGTTAGTTCTGAACTACAAAAAAAACAAATCTATGGCGTTTTCCCATGCCCAAAACAAGAACTACATGCTACCCCTGCTCATTCTGAACTCACAAAACGACTCCCACGAGCAGGTCACTTTTTTCAAATATTTGGGTGTCACCCTTGACTCGGGGCTCACCTACCATGACCACATCTGTAAACTGTGCACAGCTGTTAATGTGCGCATTGGTCTGCTTCACTGGTACAAGCACTGCCTCCCCCCTGAAGCTCTACACTTAGCTGTATTGGCTTCTATACTATCTCTCATAGACTATGGTATCATAATCTATGGAGCAGCTGACAGCATGCATCTCAACAAAATTAGGATGGCTCTAAATAAGGCCTGTAGGCTCACCATTGGCTGCAACAGGTTCACACATACCTGTACTTTTTACTCCTCCACCAACTGGCTAAACTTCGATGGGAGACTTAAATATCAGCCCTGCCTCTTCGCTAAAAAAATAACTGCAGCGCTACTCCCTCCTGCCCTCACCCCCCTACTCCAAGCACCCCTGTCCACCCACCTCACTCAGCAAACCGCAACAACCCATTTCAGGGTACCCCACTGTAAGACCACCCAGGGTCAAAAAACATTTAGGTACCTGACTCCTGGCTGGCTGAACTCCCTCCCTAACTCGCTCCTCACAGAACCCAAACTTGGCTGGTTCAAGTCCCACCTACGAGACCTAATCTCTCAAGGATCGGTCTTTGACTGTCCCTGATATTAGGCCCTCCTGTCTCCTACCTGACTATGGACCTCTCTGGTCCTGCCACTCCAGAGCATGCTTATATTTGACAATGGGCTCCTCCAGTCCAGCCTGAAAATTGCATATAACCACCAGGGCATGGCTGTGCCACCGTCCTGCAGTGTATGTACTCTGTTGGCTATTACCATGTGTATGCTGCTCCTATTCCTGCAACCCTATGCACCAGTGTATTAATAGCTGTAATGTTCTGTTATCTGTAACCATGTTTGACACTGTAATGGATGTAATACTTGCTCCTTGTGTCACCTCTGTGTCACACTGTTTCCATTGTATTTGATGAACTGTTCTCATTTTGTTTGATGACTCTGTATTCAGTTGACGTGGAACCTTTGCAAAGGAGTCTTTGACCCAAAGGTATGTTTCTGATACTCTTCAAAAAATAAAACTAAATAAATAAATAAACTCTAGAATTCCTAGGAAGTTAGTTGTGTGTTTAGGGAGGAGGGCGCAGAGTAATTCCAATCTTCACAGTTGAGCTATCCTGGGTAAATACACAGAACCATCTTCTTGTACAATTTTGGAAAATGAGAATTACTCTCATAAGGTTGCTCCTAGCAAAACACTTTTTTGTATAATCATTTTTATTGAATTTTCAATTCAAAAAAACACACATTACAATATGTAAGGTATAAAAAGTTGGGTAACAGACAATAGTACAAGAAAATTCATTCTACAGTTGAGTAAAGCCTCATTTCCCATGCTAGCACTATATTGCAATCCAGAGTAAGTGGCACCCAAAGTCCTCTCTTTACATGGATCTTTGCATATGGCTGTGTATCCTGGTTCTACTTTATTCAAGCTCAAATTGTCTGTCTTGCCTGTGTCAGTACTCCTTGTCCATTCACTCCTCACAATGTATTCTCTTACTATATGCAATATTGTATGTGTAACTAATCCCAGGTCACCCCTGTAAAAATGGACATGTGGTCTCAGTGGGTTTACCTGGTCATCAAAATTCAAATAAATAAATAAATCATAGATGTTTGACAAGTACATAGTCTACAAGTTTATCCAAATATATGTATGGAGGTTCTACTGACACAAGTGGGACATTCAAGCCCATATAGTCACAGTCATACCCTCCCCCCCCCCTCCTGTGCCTAAAGCAAGCCACTCTGAATTATAGCTGTTTCCTCTGGCAGCCTATCTCTCATGGTATATGTTAGCCTTTCCAGCACCAAGGCTTGCAGCATCAGGGCTTTATACTGGTTCAGTGTGGGCATCACACAAGACACCCATGTATTTTTAAATGGATTTATTTTCATTAAATGCAAAGACAAAGCATGCAATCATTACAGCTTGTTACAATTTGGCACTAAACAGTTTGACACTATTTGTGTGGTTCCTATATTTTTTTTTTAATTTGGGGAAAAACTTTTCTTAAAAGGGATGTAAACCATGCTGTTATCATTTTTAAACAGCATTGTACATTTGGGTGTGTGTAGTTTATTCAATAATGTCAGCATATTGTTTTGTATGTGTTTTGTTAAATAGCCATATGTTTTTCTTATTTAGAGTTCCTTTTCAATTTCAAATTTTTCCAACCCAAGATTCATCTTTTTTAATTACTTAGCAGTTCTGGAACCGCAGTGACATCAGTTGTGCAGAAGCCCTGCATGGAAAGCTTCACTCTAGGCTTCAGCTCAACTTATGTCACTGGGTTCAGAATACTGAGTGGGGAAAAAAGGCAGCATTAACAAGGGACCCTAAATAAGAACTAACAGAACTGTTTAAAAACAAACAGACAAAACAATACACTCAGGTTATTAAACAGACTTTACACAGCCCCACTTTTTTTTATATAATTTCTTGTAAAAAAAAACAAACAAAAAAAAAACCTACTCTAAATAACCACCAAGGACATAGCAGTGCTACCTGGAAAACTATCAAAACCAAAAGTTACACCAGGCCTGGTGCTCCTGCCGGACCTAGTGTGACTTTTGTTTTTTCCATAATTTACATTTTATCTCCCTGCACTGGTTGGCCACTCCTTCCGATCAGGCACAATTCCATCTCCCTACTCTCCCTCCTGTTTGCCAATCTCTGCTTCCAACCCCAAGGAGGTACACCCCCCCAATGGTGGCACCAGGCCTAGCAAGAATCCCACCTTCTTTTGAGTATGAAGGTAGGAGTTCCTTGGGGATAGAAGGAGAGGACAGTGAAAAGGCATGCCTAAGATCATCAGAGTCATCTTCTGTGTTCTGTTGCCCCACCCCCAGGACATCCATGAACTAGGGGCTCCATGCTTGCCCAATCCATCCATGCCTGAACAAAGCCCAGCGGACCATTCCCCTCCACTTCTGTACCTCTGCTACACTGCAACCTGTAGTCATCCAAGTGGCAGTATTGTAATGGAGACAGTGACCCTGCCTCCCCAGAGTAACAGAGCATCCTCCAGGAAGCTCAATGTTCCCCCCACCATCTCCCTACCCTTCCTGCTGTTTGCCAATCTCTGCTTCCAACCCCAGGGAGGTACACCCCCCCATGGTGGCACCAGGCCAAGCAAGAATCTCACCTCCTTTTGAGTATGGAGGTAGGAGTTCCTTGGGGGCAGAAGGAGAGGACAGTGAAAAGGCATGCCTAAGATCATCAGAGTCATCTTCTGTGTTCTATTGCCCCACCCCAAGGACATCCATGAACTAGGGGCTCCATGCTTGCCCAATCCACCCATGCCTGAACAAAGCCCGGCGGACCACTCCCCTCCACTTCTGTACCTCTGTTGCACTACAACCCGTGGTCATTCAAGTGGCAGTGTTATAGCGGAGACAGTGACCCTGCCTCCCCGGAGGAAGGGAACATCCTCCGGGAAGCTCAATGCCCCCCGCAGTCCCCAGTCAATGAAGTTCACTACTGAACTCCGTCACCAACATCACAAGTGTTCCACTATGGCTGTGCCAGTGGGCTGCTCCATCCCCATGTCACAATTATATTAAAAAATATATTAAATTCTGCAGTTGAGGGCACACTTATTGCAGTACATGAGGAGCATCCCCAGTTCTCACAAACCCCATTACTGATAGGGCAGGTATTAATAGGAGCTTTAGAAGGAACTCTGGGGCAGCGTTTTCAAATGAGAGGCCACCATGGCCATATTTGGCCACCAGCAAAATTTTCTGTGGTCACACAGCTCTTAGAACTCGAACTGCAAAGGTCATGGACAATTTCTTACCTTTAAATAAACATAGGAGATACAGTTCAAGAGAAAATACATCAGGGACTTGCTTTAATTCATACCATGTAAAAAGAAACTTGTTATATCAGGGGACTGGGGTGTAACTGGGGGTTTGAAGTGAAAAAGTAAGGAGTGAGGCCTCCAGTAAGTTCTGCTGGCTCCACTGGGAGCCCTGTTATGGCCACCTGGATTTGATACTTGAGAACCACCGCTCTGTGGTCACTCAATAGGCAACATATATAAAGCGCTTCAGCAGTTGGTTACAGAGACCATGGAACACATTCTGGGTAAATGGAATAAAGAACTGGAAGCAAATTTTACTAGGAGCCAATAGTGGGAATATACACTACATTCTCTTATAGTAAACTCTTCCAATGTATGGAAAGAATATGCTAGGAAGTGCAGGTCTAGACTGTTCAGACCAGTTTTATGGGTCAGGAGATTGGCAAATGTTGGAGAAGTCACAGCAGCCCTAAGGCAGACCATACTCGCATATTTTGCATTAGTCCGATCGTAGGTTATTGGGGGCACTTAGATCTTGGCTTCAACAGATACTCCCATTTTCTGGACCTGGATTAGATTTCTGCTTCTATGATGTTACTATCTATATCTCCAATGGGGAATGGCAAGGTAGGGATAAGTTACTAATGACTTTAGTGCTGGCAGCTAAGAAGGCCATCACAAAGATGTGGTGGCAGAAACAGGCACCTATGTTATAACAGTGGAGGGACATAGTTAATTTCATTTAAAGGATGAAAAAGGTTACGCATGCTTGCACACATCCCAGGACTGGGTCGGGGGATGCACAGTAGCATATGATCACCCACACCACCAAATGCACCTCTTCAGGGCCATTGACTGAATTCACTGCAGGGCCACCACAAAACAATCTCAGTTAAAGTCTTCAGGGTTATCAGGCTTGGTGTAGCTGCCCTGGAGCTTCGGAATGCTCTCCCCACCCCTATAGTGACAGGAGTTCCTTCAATACACACTTAAAAGTCATCTGAAAACTAATCATTTTAAAATTAGTATGGATCTGGTGCAGTCTTTTAAATATTTTAACATCTTTCTGTATTTTAAACTGTTTATTTTTTCATTTTAAGGCACCCAGAGCCCCTCAGATTGGGCACCCCATAAATAAAATTGTCTTGCCTTGCCAAAGCAGCTCTGGGAACAGTACACAAATACCCACCCACTAGGGAGGAGAGCATCCACACAGATGTTCCTTTACCCTCCCTGTTGGCCTCACTCCAGTGTTCCCAGGCTTCAGTCATGAACTTGGGTCCCCAGCATGCCAAGCTGGCCTCTAACTACTCTTCCCATTGGGAGTTAGCTCAAATGTTGCTTTATTGGCACTTGCTACTTAGGAAGCTAGTGCTTGTAATCTGCATATGGACCGAGGCATTGGTAAGAGACATCGAGAATCCCACATTGTGTGAAGCTTTCTAAACAAGCATTTGTCAATGTCGAATGTTTGCTTGCTGGCATTAGCAGTGGAAGTGCAGTAGTTAGACAGATGCAGTATAGGAATCGCAGTGAAGTATTGAACTGACACCAACTCCACCCTCACTCTGCAGAGCTGAACAGGCATTGCGGTGTGCCTTTGGGTCGCCGCCCACGACGGTCATGACATTTCACCTCACCCTATCCTTCAAACGCTGACCAGTGTTGAGGTGTGCCTTGAGGTGTTTGGGCTTTACATTCACCTTATTACATAAGGAAATATGCTGACATGGGCACAGTATAGGAGAATGGGGTGAACTCTGGGGGAAAGGGTCCAAGGCGCTCCTCGATGCCTGTCACTGGCTGCAGGGTGGGGTGGGGTGGGAATGACATGATCATTACTGCTGACAATCCCAAGTCACACCCCTGACACCTGTCAGTCCCTGCAGGGTAGGACATTATAATCAAAAACCCTAATGCTCTAGGCGTTTCTTGAAATTTTACTCCAAGTTTTCCACATGGGCTGTTTGTGATCCCACCACATGAACAGTGACACTATCAGTTTGTTAGGTGAAGGTGATTTTTGCACAGTGACTGTGCCATTTGGCTTGCACTAGGTGCAAAACACATTCAAACAGGATGTGAAAGAGTGGTGTACTGTTCATGAGGAGGTGTAAA
The DNA here is from genome assembly GCA_016271365.2 of Neoceratodus forsteri. Classification (NCBI taxonomy): domain Eukaryota; kingdom Metazoa; phylum Chordata; order Ceratodontiformes; family Ceratodontidae; genus Neoceratodus; species Neoceratodus forsteri. Next base: position 535,439,891 of record CM028138.1, read on the forward strand.
AAATTGCATTTTTGAAAATCTGGAGTGAAAATATACAAAAACCTGGTGAAGTCACAGAGCGCGCGTAAACTGTGCAATGTACACCTGTAATGTAATTAGTTTGGCAATTTTTTAAAGCAGATTTTCAACGTGAGGCATTTTGGGACCTCCACTCATGAACAGTGTCACTGTGATTTTCAGTAATCTGTCCCAACACTAATATCCCACAGTGACCGCTAGTATCGCGGAAGTGCGAAAACACATTTCAACCAGGGTGTGAAAAATGACAGCTGTACTGTTCATAAGGAGGTGTGAAAAAATGTCAATGTTGAAAATCTGAACTGCAAATATTACAAATACATGAACTTACAAGGGTGCATTGACATTTTTTTTTGTTTGTTTAACCAGGAGTTAACCAGAAATTGTGCAATGCATGCATGTAACAGAGTCATTTTATGGACTTTTGTAACAAAATTTTCAGCATAGCCATTTTAACACCTCTGCTCATGAACAGTGTCACTATGATTTTCTTAATGTGTCCCAAACATTGATTTCGCACACTGACCACGCCAATGTGCGTTACATGTGTGAAAACATATTTATTTATTTAGCTTTTGTTGACCAGGTAAGTGCACTAGACAAATTCTGCCTATTTTCAGGCACGACCCGGGGGAGGGGGGATACAGATGAATGCCAACTGACCTTGAACCAGAGTAATCTGTTGGGGGTAATTTTAGTGAATGAGGGAAATTTGGCCAGGACACCGGGGAAATTCCCCTATTCTTTTCGATAAGTGCCATGGGATCTTTAACATCTACCTGAACTACCACCAGTCCAGGCAGATGGGACCACGGTTTAACGTCTCATCCGAAAGACAGCACCTCAGAAATGCAGCACCCTCTCATGCTGCATTACAGTGTCAGTATTGGGATATTAACCCAAGTGCCAGATGTGGGAACTGAACCCACAGCCCTCTGATCTCCCAGCCTCAGAGGCGAGTGTGCTACCTACTGAGCCACTAACACTGCTAATTTTGGGCAAGATATGAAAAATGATAGTTGTACTGTTCTTAAAGAGGTGTGGTAAAATGGAAATGTTGAAAATCTGGAGGAAAAATGTTAAACATTCTCAAAGTTATGAGCATGCGTAAGAACTGCGCAATGCACACTCATAAGACAGTCATTTTTGGGAATTTTTTCACCACATTTTCAACATAGGGTTTTTAGGGCCATCCTCATGAATTGAGCTACTGTCATTTCATTACTGTCACGAAGGTGGTTCCGCCAGCAGGCTAAATCACCTTTCAGGACTGAATAACAAAATGACAGTGACTGAGTCCATGTAGTGGGGCTCCAAGAACTCCTGTTGAAAATTTGGTGAAAAAAATTTCCCAAAATGGCCAAGATATGCACTAAAGTTGAAAAAAAACAACATTTATGCCATTATACAGCTTACCGGCATTTCTCCAGTTCGCGGTCGGCTTTGAAGAGGGCAGAGGTGTTCCTGGTCCACCAAAGATCATTGTGCTGGGCTCCGGAGGTAAGTATGGGGTGGAGGGTGTGGGGAGGTGGGTGCGAGAGGGTGGGCACGGGTTGGGGAGGACAAGACAGTCAACGAGGGACCGTTTATTTTTTTCAGGCTTTTTCTTCTTTTTTGAAGATGACGCGGGACTTTTGCCATACTGGGGTGGTCTCCCAGCGTGGCAGCTGGAAGCTTATTTTTTTGAGGGGTGCTATTGGAGCCGATGGGTCATTGGGCACCCCTGTTGGCCATACAGACATTTGCCATGCTGGTGTGGGCTCCCAGTGTGGCAACTGGAAGTCTGTTTTTTTGGGTGGGTACAGTGGAGCTGACGGTGGATTGGGAACCCCCGTTGCCATAGTGACTTTTGCCACACTGGGATGGGCTCCCAGCATGTCACCTGGAAGTATGTTTTTGGGGGGGAGCGGAGTCGATGGGGTGAGTGCATGAACATGCTGGGGTGTTTGGGGAGGGGAACTAGAAAACAAGGGAGCTGCCTATGACAGCTGTGTTCAGATGCAGTGCTGAGTGTAGGCACTTTGCATATTGCCGCGACGGTATGCAAATTGCCTACATGTTACCACCGCTGATTGCAGCAGTCTTTTGCTTTCAACTGTTTGTCACTGCATCTGAACTGCTGTCATAGACAGCTCTGACATTCATTGGTGTGGTGAGACAGTGCCTGCAAGAAGGAGCAAGGCACTGGAAACTGAGTGGCACACCAATGAAAATGCAAGCAAACATAAAAATGAAATAGGAACTTAAAAGGAAATGATGGATGGAGGGAAAGCTCTGTGGAGGCTGTAAAGGCCCTGACACTAAGTACGTAAATGTGATTTATTCTGATGGCCACAAGTTTATCATAAAGAGAGAACATGCTCTGAGTTCAGGAATGATTAAAGCCATGTTGAGTGGTCCCAGGCAGTCTGCTGAATGTGAAACCAATGAAGATAATTTTAGAGCTGTTCTTTCCCATGTGCTATGAGCATGTATTGTACCTACAAACTCCGCTACACTAACAGCTGTATGGAAATCCCAGAATTCCCTGTTGCTCCTGAAATTGCACTGGAACAGCTTCTTAGATAGTTGAGTATGCTCCTCAGTGCCATGACCATTATGTAAATCAAACATTCTTGTGTACTCACACTCATTACAGCTATAGTAACACATCACAAAGTGGGTACATCTGTAGAGATGGCAAGTGGGAAGGGCTAGATGGGCCACTTGGAAGTTTTCTGTCTTGTGTGAGCTAAGTTCAGCCCCATGGAAATGTGAGAGTCATGTAGCAAAGTAAAAAATAGTAGTTTTATTTCAGAATGCCTGCATCTTACTCTAGACACATGACAAATGTGATAAAACACAGTACTGCTGAATGAAGCCTGGGCTATGAATGGTTACATCCACCCACTTCCCCTCCAAGGTTTAGGAACAGTAATACCATTGGTTAACAGCATTCTGTCGTGCTTCATTTATTCAGCCTCAGTGTTGCATACTCCGTCTGTAAAAAAGAAGAAATGTTTCATAAGTATAAGACATGTTCAAATAGCTGCCTCATATAAGGTTTTGTAATTTTCTGCAAGTTTAAGCGGTACCTCATTTATCTGTGTTTTGCTCCTTGGAAGTCTCTCTCGGTCAGTTCTTCCTGTAATAGGATAGTAACAAAAAATTGACTGATGCTAGTATAATGCTGTCCTGGCTTACATTTTGTGGAAATGGCACATATTTGCCAGGTGTAAAATCTGTGGCCTATGGAGATGCCAAGCATTACCACCCCAACTGTGAATAGGAGAACTGCAATGAATGACGATACGTACATATTGTACCTACAAACATCATGAAGAAAGAAAACCTTTGATTATAAAGTTCCTTCCCCAAGAAACAAAGTAAGCATAACCATGTGTTCCTTCTTCTATGGGTACTTACCCAGCTTTAATTTAAAGGGACACATTCATGACCAGTGGCCATCATAGTTTGAAACTCCATGAAAAGCTCTTTTTTATGAGGTATTGGACTTATCATTAGCAGGCAGTACTCCAGAGATGTAGACAACTAAGTCTTTTCAACTTTAATACTACATTGCAGCCGTTTTTGGAACATTATGATGTATAGATGACATTGCAGAGGGTCTGAAGGGAAAGGTATGCCTCTTTGCAGATGACACAAAGATCTATAACAGAGTTGATACATGGGGGGGGGTTAGAAAGGATGAGAAGGGACTTAGCAAGGTTGGAGGAATGGTCAGACACATGGCAACTTAGATTCAATGCAAAGAAGTGCAAAGTAATGCACCTGGGAAACAAAAAGCAGGAGAAAGAGTACACAATAGCAAGGAAGGTACTAACAACAACAAAAATGGAAAGGGACCTGGGGGTAGTCATATCAGATGACCTAAAGGTGGGTAAGCAATGTGAAAAGTCAGTAAGGAGAGCCAGGGGGATACTGGGATGCATAGGAAGGGGCATCACAAGAGTAGAACAAGCATTTGTCAATGCCGAATGTTTGCTTGCTGGCATTGGCAGTGGTAGTGTAAAGTTACAGAGCTGCGTAATAGGAATGGCAGTGAAGTACTGAACTGAAGCCAACCCCACCACCACCCTGCAGAGAGTGACAGGCATTGGAGTGTGCCTTTGGGTCGTCGGGCATAACGGCCACGCCATTTCACCACACCCCACCCTGCAGACACTGACAAGTGTCACGGTGTGCCATGGGGTCTTTGGCCTTATGCACACCCCATTCCATCAGGAAATACGGTGAGATGGCTGCGGTATAGGAGAAGTGGGTGAACTTTGGAGCCGAAGAGTCCAAGGCATACCTCGATGCCTCTCCTGGCTGCAGGGTGTGGAATGGCATGAGCATTACAGGCAAGAATCCCAAGTCACACCCCTGATGCCTGTCATTCTCTACAGGGTTGGGCATTATGGTTGGAAATCCTAATACCTCAGGCATTTGTTGGTATTTTCACTCCAAATTTTCAACATGTTTTTTTTGTGACCCTACCTCATGAACAGTGGCAAAATCAGTTTGTTAGCTGAAAGCTGCTTATGCACATCGACTACGGCATTTAGCACCACAGGTGCAAAAACATTCCGAACAGGATGTAAAAAATGACAGCTGTACTGTTCATGAGGAGGTGTAAAAAATAGCAATGCTGCAAATCTGCAGTAAAAATATTTAAAAAACTGGTGAAGTCACAAGCGTGTATAAAAACTGTGCAATGCACACCCGTAATGTAATTAGTTTGGGGATTTTTTACAGCAGATTGTCAACACAGGCATTTTGGGACCTCCGATCATGAACAGTGTCAATGTGATTTTCTTTATCTGTCCTGAACAATGATTTCCCATAGCGACCCACGCATCTCTCGCTGAATGTGTTGAAAACACATTTCGGCCATGTTGTGAAAAATGACAGCTGTACTGTTCATAAGGAAGTGTGGAAAAATGCCACTGGTGAAAATCTGGACTGAAAATATTACAAAGTCATGAACTTACGAGGTGTGTGGAAACTGCAAATGCTCACTCATAACACAGTCATTTTATGGACTTTTGTCACCAAAATTTCAACATAGCCATTTTAAGACCTCTGCTCATGAACAGTGTCACTGCGATTTTCCTAATTTGTTCCATACATTGATTTCGCACACCGACTGCACCATTGTGCGCTACATAGGCGGAAACACGTTTTGGGTGAGATGTGAAAAATTACAGCTGTACTGCTCATAAGAAGGTGTGGCAAAATGGCAATGTTGAAAATCTGGAGTGAAAATATTGAAAATTCGCAAACTACGAGCGTGCGTAGGAACTGCGCAATGCATGCTCGTAACACAGTCATTTTTTGGAATTTTTCCACTAAATTTTTAAAATAGGCTACTTGAGAGCCCACCTTATGAACACTGGCAGTGCCGTTTCATTAATCAGTCCAGAAAGGTGATTTCACGCAGTGACTGCGAAATCACCCTTTGGGCCCGAATAATGCCATGAAAGTGACAGCAATCATGAGAAAGGGTCCCAGAAACCCCATGTTGAAAATTTGGTGCAAAAATTCCAAAAAATGGCTGAGATATGCAGCAAAGTTGAAAAAACCCTATCTATCCCATTATACAACTTATCGACATTTCCTCAGTTCGAGGTCGGCTTTGAAAGTGCAGACATGTTCCCAGTCCACTGAAGATTGTTGTGCCGAGGTCCGGAGGAATAAGTATGGGGCGAGAAGGAGGTGTGGGGAGGCAGGGGTGCGCAGTGGGCAGAGTGCGGTTGTGGGAGGGCAGGGAAAAGCGCTGAGGGACAGTTTTTTTGCAGGTTTTGGGTTTTAGATGACGACTGGGACATTTACTACGCTGGGGCAGCCTCCCAGCGTGGCACAAGATGGCTGGTTGAAGGGGCATGGAGGCGACGAGGGATTGGGCACCCCGTCGGCCATGCACATCTGTTGCCATGCTGGGGTGGGCTCGCGTGGCACCCTGTACTCTGGGGGGACAGTGGAGCCGGCCGGAGATTAGGCATGCCCGTCGGCTATATGAAGTTGCCACGCTGGGGTGGGCACCCAGCGTGGCATGTGGAAGGCTTGGGGCAGCACTGCTGACAGGGGATTGGGCACCCCTGCCTATACAGTGTGTGAGTGGGGGCAGCGCAGTATGAATGCGTGTGTGTGTGTGTGTGTGTGTGTGTGTGTGTGTGTGTGTGTGTGTGTGTGTGTGTGTGTGTGTGTGTGTGGGAGGCGTGGAGCAGGCAATGTCTTATCGCTGGTCACTGAAGCATAGCTCCCCCTTTCAACTGTACTTCACTGCATTTTGGAGCTGTCATAGACAGCTCCAGCAGGCATTGGAGAACTGCGGCCGCGCCTGCAAACACACTGCCTGAATTGGAAGAGGGCTGTCACACCTCCAAAAACTTGGATGATGGCACTATGTTTCTTGCACATGCGTGCAAGCAAACATAAAAAGGGAAGTGGTTATCTGTCTGTATAAACAGTTGGTGAGACCCCATCTGGAGTACTGTGTGCAGTTTTGGAGACCTCATCTACGCAAGGACATAGACAGGATGGAAGCAGTCCAGAGGAGGGCAACCAAAATGGTGCAGGGTCTGCAGCAGAAACCATATGAAGAGAGACTGAGAGAGCTTAATATGTATACCCTTGATGAAAGGAGGGACAGGGGGACATGATAGAAACGTTCAAGTACCTCAAGGGAATCAACAAAGTCCAGGAGGGTAGCATCTTTCAGAAAAAGAGATGTGTAAGAACAAGGGGGCACAATTTAAGGATAGAGGGGGGACGGCTCAGGGTTAATGTGAGGTAATTTTTTTCACGGAGAGAGTAGTGGATGCATGGAACCACCTTCCTGGAGAGGTTGTTGGGTCTAAAACAGTGGGGGAATTCAAACATGCATGGTACAGACATAAGACAATTGTAGAGGGGGGTGGCAGGAAGTAGGCTGTTGGTTAACTAGAATCTGCAGCTTAACCAGTAGGTAGGGAAATGGGCAGACTGGGTGGGCCAAGTGGTCCTTATCTGCCATCAAAGTCTATGTTTCTATGTTTCTATGTTAACTACATTGAGTCAAGAATAGCTTGTTCCTCGATGACATCAATGTTCTACAAATAGCTACAATGTAGTATTATAAAAAGGATCTCAGAAATGCTGCAATCTGATTGGCTGTTAGGATTCCAACAGCCTTACATTAGTCCATGTTATACTGTCATGTACAGCCTGATCACCATGGCACATGGATTCTTCCTGTCAGCATTTCATTCTCTAGCACTGCTGAATGTGTGGAATGATGCATTCTGATTTTGAACCAGCATTCTTAAACTGTTGGTGAAAGAACTATTTTATTAAAAAATCTCCCTCCAAATGAGGAAAGCATTCAAAAAGTATACTTTTAATACATTTCTTTTGGAATCATTTTTTATAATAGCAACAAGGCACTCCCAGGAGTTAGATTAACAGTCAGTTAATCACCCCCTAGGGGCAATATGGTACTCGGCTGTGCCTCGTGACATATTACACCCCTAGGGGGTGATTAACAGACTGTTAATCTAACCCCTGGTCATGCCTTATTGCTTAATTAATTATGAACAGATTCAGTCATCTCTATACCTGGAGGACCTCCCTGCACAGATGAGCGCAATACCACATTGGACAGAGTTTTTTATGGGCTTTTGAGCTATATCAGCCACTGAACACAAATTTCTCCCTTTATGACACAAATGGTTAGGCCACCTGATGGTCCAGTGGGTAGCAAGTTGTGCTTCCATGCCAGCTACCTCATTTTGAGAATAAACTCAGGTCGACTCAGGCAGCTGAGGGGACTGGGGTGGCGCTACTGTGTGGCAGTGTTCACAGCTGGGGAGGGATGGTACTGTGGTTCCACCACCATTGCAACCCCTACAGTAGGCTGGAGAGCTTGTCTCCTCTGCAGGGATATCCCTGCATGCGTACAAGGCCTGATGGGCACCATTCAGCACTAGGGAAGTGGAAGGGCCTGGGTAACCAGGGAGAAAGATCAGAAAATCCCATTGTCTCCCTGATGACCTGTGTGAGAGCTGTTGGTACTCTCAGATCCCACAGACTGACACCAACGGTGAGGGGAGAGCTAGATGGGGCTGCGAGGCCAGATGGAAGTTGCAAGTGGCGGTCCAGGGCAAACAACTACAGTATATGAAAAAAGACAAACGGTTTCAGCTAATACTATATCGAAACATAGTCTTTGATGGCAGATAAGGACCGCTTGACCCACCCAGTCTGCTCATTTCCCTAACTATTGGATAAGTTGCAGATCCTAGTTAACCAACAGCCTACTTCTTCCTACCCCCCCACCAGAATTGCCTTATGTCTGTCCCATGCATTTTTGAATTCCCCCACTGTTTTGACCCCATGACCTCCTCAGGAAGGCCATTCCATGCATTCACCACCCTTTCCATTAAAAAATACTTCCTCATGTTGCCCTTGAGCCGTCCCCACTCTATCTTCAAATTGTGCCCCCTTGTTCTTGCACATCTACTTTAGATGGAAATCTGTTGTACAAACTTGCCGCTCTGTTTTTGCCACAGTAGTTCTGAATACTGTTTCCGAATTGTTCTCCTTACTCATTGTACCCTGGGCGGCCATTTTGTATCAGGAGAATCAGTGAGTGGTTCGGACTTCGTACGGAGCTATTGGGTACAAATTACCTAGGTAAGTCCTCTATGACTCCGAAATCAGTTGATATGTTTGTAGATGATATTTAGATATCGGTGCAGTATTAGCCACTGCCTAGCAATTGAAACACAATGAATATGTTTAGTACAAATATAACAATACACATGTTCCCAAGTGCAAAGCATCATGAGTATTATATGAAAATCACCATGAAGGATTTTAGGCTGACTCAGCTATAAACAGAACTGTACGGTGCCAGCAGGCCTCAAAACAATCTGCAAAGGCTGACCACAGCTTATTTTTAATTTTAAATTTGGGAGTGAAAGATACAGGGCTGCAGCTGATTTGTAGGTGAAACCTCAAGCACAGAGGCGGTGAAGTGACTTGCTCAGGGTCACATGGTATTTTAGTTAGGGATGTTCGGATATCTCAAAATTCAGTCTAACCTTAGATATTCAGATATTAGGATTATCCATATACAAATCTGTATCCAATCCTAACATTGAATAGTGTCAGATTCAGGGTAGGCTATCTTAAAGAAACACTGTCAACCTGCTTTGCATCATATTGTTTCTACTCAAAACCCCACATTTTATGATTGCTTACCTTCTCCAAAATTCATTGATGTTGCCATTTGTTTTGTCTGTCTGCTTGTTTAGTAGAACCAAAATGCATGCTAATGTATATTTACAAACAACTTTGTTTTGTTTTAATTCCTGTAACTTATCTTATTGAATACTTCCTGAACATTAGAAACACCTCAAAACAGTGCAGTCGCTCATGCTGCATTAGCTTCCTCAACTCCCACTGCATCGTGAGTGGCCAGACTATGCTGAGGATGTTCCCAAGTCCAGGAAAGTTGCAGTGGGAGTTGATCAAGGAATGTAAATGAACCTTTTTGTGTAGTAACACCAGTACAGTGGGCAGTCTGTTTTTCACTTTTTAAAAGAAAAAAAGAATCAAAATCAAACTACCAGCTATATCAGCAATCTTTACAGAATGTTGGCATTCATAACTGTACGGTGCCAGCAGGCCTCAAAAACAATCTGCAAAGGCTGACCACAGCTTATTTTTTTTAATTTTAGAATTTGGGGAGTGAAAGATACACGGGGCTGCAGCTGATTTGTAGGTGAAACCCCGAAGCAGTGTCAGTGGCTCAGTAGGTAGCACACTCGCCTCTGAGGCCGGGAGATCAGAGGGCTGTGGGTTCCATTCCCACATCTGGCACTTGGGTTAATATCCCAGTACTGACACTGTAGTGCAGCATGAGAGGGTGCTGCACTTCTGAGGTGCCGTCTTTCGGATGAGACGTTAAACCGAGGTCCCATCTGCCTGGATTGGTGGTAGTTCAGGTGGATGTTAAGATCCCCATGGCACAGCCCGGCCCGGTGGCGCTGAGGGTTGGGCGGCGGGCCACACCCTCGCCGCCCGCGCCCGCGCACCCGGTTCGGGAGTGCAGCTTGGATCGTCTGTGGGTCAGCTGGGGGAGACAGGGCTGGAGTGTCTGAGGACAGCCCGCCTTCTCCGGGAGGGGGGGTTCCCTACATCGGCGAGCGGCGACCCCTGGTGGAGACTGGGGAGAGCGACAGCAAGCCGAGTCTCAAGAGGCTTGATTGGTTGCTGGTGTAGGCCGGCAGCCTATCAGCCTCAAGAGGCGGCTCCTTCGAGCGAGGAGTGGGGGAATGCTGCTGATGCCATTGGATGCCGAGACGTGTAGGCACGCAGAGGGGAGAAAAGTGGAAAAATGGATCCCCCGCGGAGCCTTGATGACAGGGGCACCGAGCCACGGCCCTAATTAGCCAGTGCCCATCCACAACCCAGGACCTGGACAAGTCCCCAAGATTCGGGGGTCCTCCCGACCCCGCCCGGGGGGTAATCTGAGGCATGATGATGGGTCCGGTGGTGAGTAGGAGGGGTGCTGGCAGGGGCAGGGCTTCATGGGTGCACTGGATGGAACGGCTCTGAGGGGGCTGGAGGGAGTAAAAATAGAAATTTCAAAAAAAAAAAAAAAATCCCATGGCACTTATCGAAAAAAAGAGTAGGGGAATTTCCCCGGTGTCTTGGCTAAATTTCCCTCATTCAGTAAAAATACCACCAACAGCTTAATCTGGTTCAAGGTCAGTTGGCATTCATCTGTATTCCCCCTTCCCCCGGGTCATGCCTGAAAATAGACAGGATTTGTCTAGTGCACTTACCCAGTCAACAAAAGCTAAATAAATAAAATGTGTTTTTGAAACTATGGACATTATGAGGTCTAAAGAGGTTGATAGGTAAGCAATGAGACACGACAGGGTGTGCATGGAACAGATTTTTCTGCATGGCCAGGGGCGTGATAAGTCATGAGGCCTTGGCCGAGTGCCTTTAGCCCCTGGCGTGCAGTAAAATCTGTTATTTACACACACCTGGAGTGTGTTATTGCATTTATAAAATGGGATCCTAGCTGTATTTTTACTGTTTGCAGTTAGGCAAATCATGCTTGTATGTAGAAAAAACATTTTATGCTGCTAATGCATGATAAAATAGTCCTTGCGTGGGCATTCTGTCAATATTCATGAGGTCATTTGCATATAAGTCAGACTCAGTTGCAGGCACAAAATGAGAAAAGCTTACTCTTGTGTAAAATGCACCCCTAACAGCCATGTAACTGACCAGGTAAGCAAGTACAAAGTATAGTGTAAACAAGCACCACAGAATCACAGCAGACTGCAGCTGCTTTGTGCACTTACCAATGCAACAGCGCGCGCCACCTGCCAAAACTCGTTTGGTCTTTCCTCCGTCTTCCTCAACAGAGGTGTACTAGTAACCAGTCAAACTTCTTGTGGGAGGGCAAGGTCCCAAGTCAGCCCAGACCCCGGTTCTTTCATATTTCACAACCCTGCCCCTGCTGCTTGATGCTGAACAAGAGATGATCAAACTCAATGCACACAATATCTAGGGCCGCACTCTGGACCCCATCCTCGAGCACTGCTACTGCTACTGCTACACTCTGTACTGCAGCATTTGCATTTTGCAGGTCCTGTTGCTTGCTTACACTCAACTCTTTGAATCAGGAACAGTATCAAGGTACAGGGTACACCTCTATCTTTTTAATCAACCACATCCACAATCTGTCAATCTGTTAGCTGGACATATGCGAAAATCAAATGAACGCAACAGCCTGTGTGTATTTACAGTACATACATGTAGGCTGCTATGTTATTTTGCTTTTCATGCAGGGGAGGCAGCTTTTAGCGTGGAAACAACAATGGCGGCATTTTTAAATGCCAGCATTCTAAGGCTTAGTGATTTTAGCCTTTTTACTGCCGTCTTTTTTTTAATCATGCATGGAACATATTTCATGCATGGTGAGCTTGCTCTCTGATTGGCTGGTTTAGCCTACCCATTTTATAATATCCCTTTAAAATTCAAAAGATTTAAAACAATAGATATCCAATCCAAGCAGCATCTCTAATGCCAGGTGCATTAGTTGATCAGATTGGGTAATTGTTTCTCCCTGTTTGAAGACTTTTCTCCAGTAAATACACTGTGACAATGAGTCTGATCCTGAAAAATATATTTTTAAACCGAAACAGGAATTTCAAGTCTAAGGTCCCTATTTGCGAAAGAGTATTCCCTAGTTAAGTGCTTAGGTTAATGCTCACTCAAAAATAGAGCTCCGAATCTTATTTAGGGAGTTATAATTCTAAAAGGTTTTTTTTTAAAAGGATTACATGAGGAAAAAAAATTCCATTTTGCTAGACAGACACTCAAATCCAGTACTGTAAAATAAATAATTGTATGTTATCTGTTTAAAAAAAAAGACAACTTCTTCTGAAAATACTTTTAAACCAAACAAAAGTGCAGATTGTGGTCAAGCAAAATTAGGAATGTTGTTTTAGTTAATTTGGGACTGCATCAGCAGCTAAACAAAGCAACAACAGGGGCTGTAATAAACAGCTACAGTATAGGGAGAAATATTCACAAGAGAAAGATGGAGGTACAATATCTCACAGACAGTAGTGGGAATGTGTACGCCCAGTTAAGTAACGTGCTGCAGTAAACTCAGAAAGAATAAAAACATTTAAGAAAGGGTTAGACTCAAAAAGAACAGAAACATTTAAGAAAGGGCTTGATATACCCCCTCTGCTCTGGTGAACAGTCCCTTCTACTTGTCCCCAGCCACCTTACTACCATGGACTCCCAGGCCTTTTTCCACTCAGCTCAAAAGTTTTGGAATTCTTTTCCAGAGGCTATCTGTCTTGCCCCTTCCATTGTTGCTTCAAAAGTGAACTGCACCGCTGCCTATCTCGCTCTCATCCATGCACCTGCTCTCATCCCACGTGAGGCTCCTGTTTTACTTCCTGACTACTTGAAACTTACTGCAGAACTTGAAGCACTTGTGCCTGTTGCTGCTCGCCTCTGTCCCTGCCTCTCTGCTTTGCTACTCAATGTCCAACTGCTCATATCTCTGTGTTTTACCCAGCTAGTACTGTACCTACCTCTTTACTGCTCACTTCCTTTTCCTCTACTAGCTTTTCATACTCCTACACTGTTTGGAATCATGCCTAGCACCAAGCTATTTTCTCTAGGCATTATTTCGCTTTATTGCCTCGCATTTATTGTGCAAGTCCCAGTCCGGTTATTCTATGCTGTTATTATGCTTACTTATCGCTCTGTATCTTGTACTATGTATTTTTTGTACTTTCCCAGCCATTGCTCAATGTTGCTGTTAATTCACAGTATTTTTGCACATTACTTAGTTCTTCCATGTACGTATAGCCATTTGCACTGCTGAGTTCTTACTTTGTCTCTTTGTATCTTATTGTTTATTAATTGCTTTGCACTATCCAGGTTGTGCCTGAAAATAGGCACATTTAATGTCTAGTGCACTTACCCGGTTACCAAAACAAAACAAACAAAATACTATTTATAGGAAGCAAATGTACTAAGGTATTAACAATAAAAGGTCATGTGTGTGTGTGGGGGTAGAAGGTAAGTAAAGGACAACAAGCCTTCTTCTGTCCTATGTTTCATGTTCATAAATTTTAATTGCATATCGGCTGCAAAAGTTCTGTCTGCTTATTATATATATGGCAGACAGTTTTTTCTTTCAGCATACATATTTATTTATTTAGTTTTTGTTGACCAGATAAGTGCACTAGACAAATCCTGCCTATTTTCAGGCACGCTCCGGCAGAGGGGGATACAGATGAATGCCAACTGACCTTGAACCAGATTAAGCTGTTGGTGGTATTTTTTTTAGTGAATGAGGAAAATTTGACCAGGACACCAGGGAAATTCCCCTACTCTTTGCCTGCAGGGGGCCTTGCTTCCTGTGAGCAGAGGGGACCCTTTTGTCTGCGGTATCAAGATGGCAGATGACAGTGTGGTTGCTGGTGGAATTGCTGGAGATATATTGGATTCTGACCTGACTACAGCTTCATCCATGGAGTCAAGAGTACCTGACATTACCTCTGAAGAACCTACAAGGCTGCAGTCTGAAGAAAGAAATACTGAAGGTACCACTTTAAATAAATTGCCAGACAATCATCAAGAAGACTTGCCTCAGACACCACTGTACCCAGTTTCAGGAACTCAGAGCACTTCTAATGACACAGAAAATTATCTGAGAAGCATGTATTTTGCACACAAGGACTTTCTTATTGGTCTAATGCACTCTGATTCAGTTTTCCTCACAGCCTTTTTTGTCAACTTACCCTGCAGCAGCCACTTCTGATATGACTCCTAGCATCAAAAATGCCACAAACTCTGCATCGGGAGCTCCTCTCTCTTTGCATCTACAGGACAGTCATCGCACTGCAGAGGACATTGAGAGCATTTGATGACCCACAGCAGCACTCCATGCTGCTGGCTGGCAGCAACATTCAGAAGGAGCATCCTGGACCTCCCTAAGGGCTGTTTCAGTCCAGGAAATCATCTCTGAGGCATGTAATGAACTCTGATCTTCAAAAGATGCATCGTTACCGATGAAAACAGCTCCGGAACCAGTATCTTTCCATGGTAATGCTTCAGGCACACCTGCTATCTCCCGAACAACACCTGACATCACAGATACTGTCACGGGCCCCAGCTTAGCCAGATGTGAATCTACTTCATCCTCCTTGACTTCAGAACATAATTTAGCTGGTACGTCTGAGCCATTTGGTCCACAGCCTACAGGTGAGGGCACTAACTCGACCCCATTTAAACTCAGTGATCTGTTCACAAACTTAGGTGAGCCAGCACAGCAAAGGAATGCTCTACAGATGAAGTTCATGGGGAACATTGCTACAGGCCCTGACAGAGGAACTGTATTGCATAGTATGTTGCGGGACTCTTTAGGGATAGGGGCAACAGAACTATTTGCCTTCATTCATGTGCATGGGGAATCTGTGTATGACTTAAGTTTTAAAAATGTGTACACTTTGGAGAAATTCTGGAAGAAATATGAGCATGTAAAACACCTGCCACTCTGGGCTCCCTTTATGGTCATCCTCCTCATGAACCCAACAGTGAAAATTGTTACCTTACTGTTTTGTAGTGAGGGGGTGAGCATAGTGACGTTCAGTACTGGCTCAGGCAGTGCTGCGATATACTAAAGGTCCCTCGACCTATTTTGGATGAGGACCTAGTATGGACTGGGGGATGGAAAGTAAAGGTACAACTTAAAAACATGGATAAAGGTATCTCTCATTTACCAGGCAGCTTTCACATAGGCAGGGACCGTGGCTTATGTTTTTACCCTGGACAACCACGGACCTGTCATAAGTGTGTTTCTCGCACCCACCTGAACAGCACTTGAGAGAAGCCCAGATATACTTTGTGCTTATCCTATGGACATGTGAGTTCAGGTTGTCCAAACCTTCTATACTGCAATCTGTGTGATGAGCTGAGGCACTTCTATCACCAGTGCCCTTGGGTGGATCATAATGAGGACTGACCGCCCTCCCCAGGACCAGATAGCACTTATAACAGATTCCCGACACAGACCTTACCAGCAGGGGTCCCAGCCCTACCACTTCTACTGGCACAAGGAACCTCCTCTCCTGGCACAACCCAGAACCTACTGCCAGACAAAGGCTATTCCAGTCCCCTGGCACCTTAGCAGCAGTACCCCTTCTGAATCAGTCCCTGCTAGTACCCAGGCTACCATGCCTCCTCCCCCTCCAAAGGACTCAGACCACTTTATGGTAATCCTTCTAAATGGAGGTAAAGGCAAACAAAAAGTAGAAGCTTCCACCCCCAAGAGAACAATTATCATGAGGAATAAATTTCAGGCCTTAGCCAAGAGGCGACAATGGGGAGACACGAGAGGGAAGATGGAACTTGGATTCTTCTCTAGCCTCTTCCTCCCGTATGGACTTCTCCTCTGAGTCCCAGCTTGATCCCCCCCCTTCAGCAGATGGCGGTAGGACCCATGCTAACATTACCTGACACTAGCTCCTTCAGAATGGCATTGTACTTTCTGGGATGAACCACCACCAAGGACTCCGCTGCTTCACCCTAAATGCATGCAGCGTTAAATCTTATAGAAAACAACTCTCTACAATGCAGTACCTTTCTGACTTACACAATGACATCTATTTTCTCCAGGACACCCATTTGAAATCTCCTCATTAGCTTTCTCAAATTAAAACTCGTTGTCATCAGGGCTCTTCCTTATGGTCATATGGAGAGGATAGGTGTGATGGCCTAGGTATTTTGTTTGCAAATTTTAATTTCCAGATTTCCCAGTTGGTAGACATAATACCAGGATGAGCCATGCTTGTAGACTGTACATGCCAACAACACAAACTCAGGCTCATTAATATATATGCCCCCTAGAGCATTGCCTTCAGAACAGACTTATTTAACAAAATGCACCCATACCTGTATTTCAACCGGCAAATCTATATGGGAGGCGATTTCAACTGTGGTCTTACTCTCTCAGATTGGGGCAGCTCCACCCAAAACCTTTTCGCAGATTCAATTGCCCTGAACAAAATTATTCAGACTGCAGCCCTCATAGATAGACATAACACTTTACATGGCCCAGGAGCCAAAACCTATCACAGAAGCCCATACGCTACCAGGATAGATTTTCTTTTGTCTCCTGAGATATTTCGGTCACACAGGCAGAATCATACCATGTGTGAGACTTCCAGACCATCTGGGGATCTCTCGGTTTGCTCCCCTCAGGGAACTCCTTTCTGGTCAACCCACTCTAGATGGAAATTAAATAGTCCATTGTTGAGCAGACCCGGCCATTTCAATGCATTGCAAAGACCTTCTGAGGACCCGGCTGTCCGTGGGCATATCATTTCCCTCTACAATGGTGGGAAGACACTAAGAGTGATATCAAGATTTTCTTCCTACATACAGGGAGAAGAAACACTGAGTTCATCTTCGATATCTCACTCTCGAGGCAAAACTGCAACAGGCCATATATCTTTCTTTCACATCACATGGACTACTCACACAATAAAGTCCATTAAGGAAGAAATGGAACAGTTCAGTATCACCGAGCACATTCTTTATGGATGGAAGCTCAACATGGGACACAAGGCTCTGGTACCTCCTTAGATATCTATAAAAGTTGCACTGACAGGGTAAATGCAATCACACAAGAGAACTTTTGATCCTGCTTCCAATACCCCCACAATTCCTTGCTGGACATAAAGTATGCATAGCTCTTATCTATTAACTACCATGTTTGGCACCACAACTCCTGTGGATAGTATCATACCTTTCCTTTCAGGTATTTCTATTCCTCCTCCATCCCAAGATACATTGAAACATCTTCTTAAACCTATAACAGCAGAGGAAACCCAGCAGGCTATAAAATGCCAAAAGAAGTGCACTTCCCCTTGATCCGATGGCCTTACTGCAGAATCAAATATACAGTTTATGTTATTTTTTGCCCCCCTTCTGACTAATATATAATACCATCATAAGCACTAATTCTACTCCTAAAGAGGATTTTCTGATGCTATTTATAATTTTATTATTCAAAGAAGAGGAACAGAGCCGATATCACGGAACTGGAAACCACTAAGTCTGCTAAACGTAGACTATAAAATATTCACTCCATCTTGCTCAATAGGCTGCTCCTGTTGCTGCTCAGATTATTTCTGAGGTGCAGACATAGCCCTTCCACAGATCTATCCTTTCAACCTATCCCTCATTCGAGACATTTTTCAAACAGTACCCCCTCTTCACCTGCCCTGTTACTTCTCATTGGACCAAGACAAGGCTTTTGACGGGTCAGCCATGTTTATTTGTTCCAGGTTCTTGCACACTACCATGTTCCTAGAAATTCATCTCTTGGCTTAAACTCTTATATAGTACTGTGGATACACCCCACCTGACTGGTTCTCCATGCCCCCTTTTTAGGCCTTAGAGGGAGTATGACAGGGCTGCACAAGTCCTCTTCTGTATATTTTCCAACTGGACCTTTATTATGAACCCTACTGCTTCACCCATCTTTACCTGAAGAATCTTCCCCATTGGAAGACCTCTCACCTCCAGTATGTGCATATGCTGCAGTGATTTGTGCATTTGTACTACCCCCCTATCTTCAGGAGCTAATGCTTTACCCCTATTTTCAAAGCATTTGAGACAGCTTTGGGCTTAAATAAATATAGCAAAAGCACAGCACTAGTGGTGCCAGCTTCAGCCAGCATAGACTTACCAATGCATATGTAGATATCCCTCTCAATAACCCAATAAAATCCTGGGATTACATTACGGCACCTCAGATGATGCATAGCTATAACTGGAATATAGTATTAAATAGAGCAGCACACTCCCTTTACTTTTGGAAGGACAACATGGTAAAATGGAAAAGAGTGTTTTATTGAAAACTTCTATACTTCCCTCTTCTTACCGTGGCATCAGTGTTTACAGGTCCCATTTTCTCTGGAGGCAAGTTTACAATATTTTTTCAAGGCTTCTGGGGCGGCCGTTTAAATCTCATAAAAGATCATACATACTTGGATTATTGTCATGGTGGGGTAAGGATGCTGAACCCGATGGTATTTTCAACAACCTATTCCTGAAAATCACGATACCCTTGCTCCACGATCACCCTATTTTTGGTATTTAATTATATATTCTTTTTACCATTAAGGTATACCAAATATAGCAACAACTCTGCATGACATCCCTAGGAACTTCAGAAAACTAGAGTATCCCCAACTTCCTCTTCCACCTTTTCTGAAGACCCAGCAATGGAAACTCTCCTGCACATATATTGACTAAAACCAGGAGACATCTTTATAACTTTGTTTTAGATACCCATTTTCTGACTTACCACAGATAGTATCAACACAAGGTTCCCTTCTGGAATTAGAAACTCCTTTCTCAGTTAACTGACCCTAGGATCCCCACACACAATTTTGGGATATCTCCTGGCTAGCTTGTCATGGAAGGCTGGGTGTCAAGAACAACCTAAATCATAAATCAGTAGAGGAGCGAGTATGCCCCAAAGACTCTTGTACAGCGGAACTGGAAACCATGCATCATTATTTTATTGATTGCCCATATAGTCAAGTTGTTTGGACCCTCCTTTTACATAAATGGAAAGAAAAGGCACTTCAGAATGTAACATACGATATCCTGGTGTACGGGATAAACCCCCCTGGATTACAGAAATATCACACAGGGACCTTATGTCTCATCTTTGCATCCTGCCACTATTATTTATGGCAGGCCAGGTGCGTCTTTCTCCTGCAACAGAAAGTGTTTTCTGCTTGTGAATAGTGGCACAGATTGTTTCTAGCCTTGTGTTAATCCAAAATCTGCGGAAAAAAGTTGCTGACTTCTGCTGTATACAGTTCATATTGGAACAATTGTGCATGGATTGAAACTGCAGTACCCTGAAGATGTTTTTCTTTTCTCCTCTCTGTATAAGTAAGCATTTATTTTGCTCCATTTAAACTAAATGTTTCTTTGACTTCTTTTTCCTTTTTTTCTACCCCGCACCCTTGTTTATTGGCTTTATTTGTGGGTTGATTTCCTTTTGTCTTTCTTGCAAACCTTATTTATAGTTTCTGTATAGTTGACATTGTATTTTGTTTATTGAATGTACTGCACTAATTTTTCTTTAAATAAAACATTCCCCATCTCTTGTCAGTAGGGGGCCCTGATGTTGCGTGGATCATCAGTCAATGGCTGAGGCTGGAATGAAGAGGTTGCTAGAGGAAGAGTTTGTGGAGTTGGTGAGCATGGATGCAGTAGTGGAGGTATCGGGGAATACGAAGTTCTTGACTGTGGAGCACCGGGGGTGCAGCAACATAAAGTGTATTGCAAGCTTGGAACCTAGAAGTACTTAGTTTAGCACAAAAAAAAACAATGCTTGCAAGAGGAATTGGGAGAATTAACCAGCAACTGGGTAATGCGCTGGTACAGCGTGATGATGACCGCAAAAGAAAATGATCAGCAACTTCCCAGATGTTGGACACCTCTTTAGGATCTATGAAGGTCTTGGCATCTGCAGAACCTGTACGTCCACTTCCTGGTCAGGAAGAAAGGCCTCCACGATGTGACTGAAGTGAGGGAGATGACGTCGGATGGTGGCCGGAGAAAGCACTCTTCTCAGCAGGATGGATGTCCCCTTCTCGTGGAGTGTGGCAGCCCGATCCGGCATTTTCACCGGTTGGATCAGCAAATCCCTTGGCTTCTTCTCCTGCTATGGTTTCAGGAGGGTCACTAGCTTTTTCAGGTACTGCTTGCTCTGGGGATTGAAGATGCAGCAGGGGAGGGGTAGAACGAGCCTTCACAAATTGATTAGAGAGTTCCTCTCGGACGAAAAAGGATGGCTTCTGATGCAGGCCCCCCAACCTATGCAAGTCATTTCACAAAACCATCAATCCGGCAAAATATAGGAATGTGGTGAGGTTATGGTATGTGGGACATAAGGATTCGGCACCAGATCGATTTCATATGGTGAAAGTTTTACTTAAACAGTCTGTGGGTTTTTCCCCTTCAGAGGTATATACCTTAATTCATGCACCAGGAGAAAGTACTTTTGACGTTAGTTTTCGGACTCCGGCTTTGCTGGAGAAATTCTGGTGTAGATTTTCTAATTTAAAAACTAACCCACTTTGGGTAGACTTTATTGTAATACCATTGACTAAGCAATCCTTTTGGGTTATTACATTCTTTTTCATAATGAAGGGGTAAATGTTACTGATGCGGTATACTGGCTGGAAAAGCGGTATACTATTCAGGGGAATCCTTCCCCCATAATAGATGATGAAGGATTCTGGACTGTGGGTTGGAAGTTCAAAATTAAATTACACCAATCTGATCAGGATGTTATCCATTTACCTAACTGTTTTTTATAGGTTGTGACAAAGGTTTTTTTTTTTCTAACCTGGGCAACCTAGGATGTGTTTTAAATGTGGGTCTACCAGGCACATTATTACAACATGTGAGGTGTTGAAATGTACCTATTGTGGGGAACTAGGTCATGTCAGTGCACATTGTTTTCAAGAACCTAAATGTAATCTTTGTGAGGAGGTAGGTCACATGATTTATTGATTGTCCTTGGGTGGCTAGGAATACGGATGATCACGGGTTTTGGGGTTCAAGATTATTATATAAAGAGGCTATTATTCCCACAGTTTTTTCTGGGCCTAAAACCCTGGTGGTAGACAAATGCAGCAGGTATCTGAAAGTAGAGCCCCCTCCCCAGGCCCAACTCCATTAAATGTCTTGCCTGTGGTTATTTCAGCTCAGCCTGTTCCACAGATAAGTATGGGATGCCCCCCCTTTCCATCGGATTCTTTACCTAGTTCCCAAGATTTTGTGGTAATTTGTCCTAGGAGAGGGAAGAGTTCTAGGCCAGAGATCTCTAAAAAAGCAATAGAACCCTTGGAGGATATAAATAATTATGAGGTTTTACAGGATGGTCTCTCTGATCAGAAAACAGAAAATACTGTAGTGGAGGGAAGTCAGCCTCTGGGTGGGGATTTGTTTGATCCAGGTGAATTAATGGTAGGTACTCCAGGGCCTAAAGCTAGTGGCAGGGTCACCCAAGCCTCTAGTTAAATAAAGTGAAGAGAATTTGTTTCTTTCTTTAGGTTTTTATGACTGCTTCCCAGTATCAGTTACGAATTGCATCTTTGAATGTGAATAGCATCCAGTCTGAATTTAAGAGACTGGCAACATATGGGCTTTTTCTAAAATCTGTCTTGGATTGTGTATTCTTCCAGGATGTTCGTCTTCATTCCCCATGTCTTATGGAGGCGGCCTCTGGAGGCTGGTTATGGGGGGCTAGTTATTGGTCTCAGGGGTCTGAGCAGTGTTCTGGGGTTGGGATTTGTTTTTTTCCACCGGTTAAAATAATGCAGCATTTAGAAATTGTGGAGGGGTGGGCTTTATTGCTAGATATTATATGGAAGAATTTATCTATGTGGCTACTGAACATATATGCACCCCAATTAAAATATGATAGGGTAAGGCTTTTTCGCACCATACAACCTTTTTTATTTACCAGTATGCCGGTCATTTTTGGAAGGGATTTTAATTGCACCTTCCCTCAGGTTGAAAGTAATATGTTGGGAAAAAAACAATATTGTGATGTTTCCTGTTTACTAAAGGTTATTTCTGATGTAGGACTAATTGCAGTGTTTGGGTATGGTGGTACAAAGGCTTCACATACGTATGCTTGTGGCCCTCGTACATCTAGAATTGATTATTTTTTTATTTCAGACTGCTTTTGTATTCAAGAGGCTGGAGTTATCAATGTGGCAACATCAGACCACCGAATGTCGGTTTTGATAAGTAATGTACCTGAACAAAGACAGGGTCCAGGTTTCTGGAAGTTAAATATTTCCTTATTAGACTTTCCTATGGTACAGGAGGGTTTTCAACATGTTATGGAAGCAAGGAAATCTGTGTTTTTCCTCTGTGGGGATAAAAATCAATGGTGGGAGGACTCTAAACAAGATTTTTGTTCTATTTTCAGTCTGTAGGAAGGCTTAATGGCTCCTTTAAATGGAATACCTTGTGGAATTTAAGGGCACAGCTAAGGTTTCTAGTTGCTCAACACTATGAGAGGGGTGAAGGTGATCTTGACGCTATTAAGATTCTAAAAGATAAAATAACAGTTTTACAAAAAGAGATAATGAAGGGGTGGTCAAACAACAATGGTATCAGGTTTTTGGGAAAAAAATCTGACACCATTCCTTTTGATACCCTGGCTCAGGTTCGGGAGTAGAGAATTATGGAAACCTTACAGTTAACTAATGGTAGTATGGTAACAGAAAACTCTGCCATATTGACTGAAATTATTAGGTATTTTACAGATGTTTTTACAAGTGCAAACTTGCCAAAGGATGCAATGTCCTATTGGTTAAAGGGATGTGACCTCCCTCGTATTTCGGAGGAGTGTGGTCATAGTTTAGTTACACCTATCTCTGTTGTAGAACTTAATAGGTTATTTGGTCCCTTTCTAAAGGGACGTCCCCAGGGTCTGATGGCCTATCACATGCAATCTATAAAGTAATCTGGGAGGTGTTAGGGGAAGACCTGGTGGCAGTGTTGAATAGTGCTCTAATTACAGGATGCTTACCAATCAGCATGTATGAAGGAGTATTCGTCCTTTTATTTAAGGATGGGAACAAATAAGATTTAAAGAATTGGCAACCTATTACCCTTTTAAACACTGATAGTAAAATTCTGATGAAGGTGATAGGGAATAGATTGGTGGGTGCACTGGATGTCATAATTCACCCCACACATTTTAGTAGGGTACCCTCACAAAAGATACAGGATGCTCTAATTCTTATTAGGGAAATTTTGTACAAAGGTAATACTCTGGAATTATTAAGGCATTAGGTAAGTTTAGCTCAATCTAAGGCCTCCGATAGGGTTGAATATACCTATATGTGGACAGTTCTTTCCAGTTATGGGTTTCCAGAGAAGTTTATTTTATGGTTAAAAAATCTGCTATAACAACATTTGCTTAAGTTATTACCTAGTATGAATGTATGAATAGGAGGTAAGATTTTAGTCAGTAAAGGGGTGAGGCAGGGTTGTCCTCTGAGTCCTCTTTTGTATTTATTGTCTTTGGACCCCTTGCTATATAGATTGAATAAACAGGATGATATTGTGGGTCTCTGTGAGTAGTGTAGACCCGCAGATAAAAACAGTTGCTTATGCAGATGATATTTGTTTAATATTAGCAGACAAAACGTCAGCATTCTTGGCCCGGGGGAACTGAGACTTTTTTCGGAAGTAACTGGTTCCATTATTAACTGCAAGAAATGTAGTATTTTGTCAATAGATTGTGAGGGTACAGTATGGACTTCGATATGGCACTTCCCAGTAGTAACCTCTTATATTAGAATCTTGGGTATATTCTTTGGTGATTCTGACCCCCAGTTTTATAACTAGGAGTGAAAACTTCATGCTGCACAAGGGTTGGTAACAAAGTGGAATACTTGGTGTATGTCCAAACGCAAAAGGATTTATATGATAAAATCATACTTGTTACCAATGTTTTTATTTTTATCGGCAGTTTTTCCCATTCCAAAAGCTCTGAAAACCTCTGTGTTTAGTGTTTTTTTCCAGTGTCTATGGAGGAGTCGATTAAATCCTATAAAGAGAGGTATTACCTATTACCTACCTAGAGGGGCTTGGGAATGGTTAATCTGGTAGTTTTTTTCCATGTTACTTTTCTTTTTCATAATGTTGTCCTGCTTGTTCACAATAAATTAGGATTATGGAACCCATGGGTAATGGACGAGTTTGCGACCCCTACTTAAGCTATGGGCTTCTCTAGACTATCTATCTAAACAAGTTAAAATTTCCTTTTTGGCAATTATTGGAAGGATGTGGTGGGTAAAATTAAACCATGGGAACTGCCTTATCGTTACTTAACTACTGGTTCTAGGAAAACTGTGTATGAATGGTTGCTAATAACCTGGTTTCATGAGGACCCCTGGTTTATGGTACTTCCCTCAGCTGATAAAAAGAATATGACGGGTTTTATTCATTGTTCCTGGATCCCAGCCTTTATGTGGGATTTTGTATGGCTTTGTACTCACCAAAAATTGGGGGTAAAAGGGAACATGAAGCATAAGGGTGTAGTGGAACAAACATGTCCTACAGTCGTTGCTTGTTACGGGGCAATTGAAACTATGCAACATTTGTTTATAGACTGTCCTTATGCTGCAGAATTTTGGCCTCATTTCCATAAGTATTGGGCCTCTGGTCCTTTTCAGATGGTGGACCCTGATGTTTGGGTTAGAAGCATTCTACCAGGTGCATGGGTTCAGTTTGACTCTGGGACGCTACTATTATTTATGGTATATGTCAAGTTCCAATTACGGCAAGCTCACTGTGCTTTGACTCTAAGACAGCAGTGAGTATCTAGTGCTCAAGTTTTTTTCTGAAGTTCAGAGAGTGGTTTTTAGATGGCGGGATTCTGAGCAAAATACAGCCTCACCAGATCTTTGTAAGTTATGCTGGAGACATATGTCTTGGTTGGACACCGGTTGATTCTGGTACTCTTTTATATAAGTTCTTGGAGGGGGGAAGCATGGCATGTGTTGTATTTTAGTTTTTGTGTGATCTATACTGGTGTACCACTCATATAGGGGTTTATGTTCTTTTTTTTTTTTGTCTTTGTATGATGCAATATAATTCTGCTTGTTTTCCCTTTCAGGTTTTGAATGTCCTTACTCCTTTGGTAAGGGGGAGGGCGGTAGTATAATTTCTATTTGTTAAAGGAGTTTTTTTTTGATTATCACATACTGGAATATGTTTGTAATCTTGTTTTTCTCCATCATAATGCTGTTTATTGTAAAGATTTCATGATTACTTTGTTTCTGTGTTAAGAAGAAAAAAAGGGGAAATAGGGAAGGGAAGGGGGTGGGGTGATATCTTTTGCTCTTAGGAGTAGGATATGTGTTTGATTTTATATCTCTATATGGTTTGGTTTTTTTTTCCCTTAATTTGATTATGTATTCATTTGTATAACTTTGGTATTATTTGTTTGGTTGTAAATCAAAATTTCCCCTACTCTTTTGATGGGGATGGGATGGGGGTTTCTTGTACAATTATGGTTTATTTATGCATGCTGTAATATTTTTCTGTTTCTGATTTATTTCATTATGATTTTGTATGATGCAGTACAATCTGATTTAATCTGTTTGAAGTTTTCAATAAAAAAATTCCCCTACTCTTTGCGATAAGTGCCATGGGATCTTTAACATCTACCACCAATCCAGGCAGATGGGAACTTGGTTAAACATCTCATCTGAAAGACAGCACCTCAGAAGTGCAGTACCCCTCTCATGCTGCACTACAGTGTCAGTACTGGGATATTAACCCAAGTACCAGATGTGGGAACTGAACCCACAGCCCTCTGATCTCCTGGTCTCAGAGGCGAGTGTGCTACCTACTGAGCCACAGTACAGTTGATGTATGCAGCCTGTTCCCAGCTTCTGGACTTCAGCCTGACCCAGGCACAGTTCAGGAACCTGTGACATACTGCCCACTGTTTGAATCATTCATAACACAGGGCTGCAGCAGTGGTGGTTCTGCAGATGGCTGGGGCAGGAACACTGCAGCTGGGAATGAGCAGTGTATACCAGCTATAACAAAAAAAAAAATTATTGGGGAAAGTGTATTAGGGCAATCCAAAAGTGGTCTTCAAAGGCACTGCATGGATGCCATACAATACAGATCATGTTACAGTGTTAGCGTACCAGCGTAACAGTCATGTGGCATGAGCACTAATAAACTTGTAGTTTTTCCAACTGAAATAGTTGCTGGATTTGACTTTTCACTTTAACTGTATGGAAGCCATACCTTCTTTCTGACGCCTTCGGCAGTATAGGAGCTGAAATATGACCAACGATAGCACAATAACAGAGGGTAAACCATAGTACAGGATAGCGATACAATCTCTCCCAAAAAAAAAAAAAAAAACAGACTAGGGTTAGAATAAAGAAAGAGCAAAATTATTATTTTAAATACAAGCTTAAACAGAACATTAAGCTTAAATCAATATTCCTAGTATCTCAACTGGTTAGACCCTTTGAATGGTATTATAAGCAGGACAGGGTTTAAACCCCAGTCAGGGCACTTACTTCATTCTCACTTCAAAACTGTATTTCTTATATATGCACACTGCACCCTTTAAAATAAGATGTAAATTCAATTTATGTAACTCTAACTCATTTATTTATTTTTTTAGTCTTTGGTAACCAGGTAAGGCCTACTAGGCACAATGGTCTATTTTGGGTCTATGTGATGATGGGAATGCCTGAAGGCAATCACTGTTATCGCTCAGTCAGAGTGCCGAACACATTTTCAGCACTCTGACAACCCTGGTACACCAACACAGTGGCACCAGGACATATTTTACTGCTTTCTGTGGGAGGGCTGTGCTTCACCCCTGCACCCCCTTAAAGATTCTCAACTCCGGGGGTGCATGTCGGGGGGTGAATGCAGTAAAATAAAAGGTCTGGGCTGGTGCAATAAAAATCACGCCAGTGCCTGGACCTGAACCCGTATCTCAGCCATCCCAGCCACTAGGCAATCCCTGATGCCACAATGCAGCTTGACCAGCAACGTAGCACTGCCCCACTACAGCCTCTCCTCCTCCCAGCCCACGCTTGCCATGCTCGCTCCCACCCCCTGCATGCACATACATATAGCTACATCCTGTCATCTAGTTCGCCCACCCCCTCATCCGGTTGCCCTACCTTTCTGTCACCATGAGTGGATTGCACCGGGAAGGTGCCACTGTAATGGATGGTGCCCTTCCTCATGCGCCCACTTCTTGGATTACCATCTGTTTTCAGAGGTGACCTGGGAGCACTGGGGAGATTAAGTAACTTGTTCAGAGTCAAACAGTATTCAAGTGGAGGTTGTGGGAATCAAACCCAGGTTTGCTGGACTTACCAAGATTATTCACAGCTCATTACTCTCACTTCTAGGCTATGCACTGAGAAAGGCAAGTGTCTGTGGGAGCATCAGGTTTCCATTTGTCCTAGTAGCTCAACTGGTTAGAGATGTTGATTGGTATTCCAAGCAAACCTGGGTTCAAACCCCAGCTTGGTCACTAATCTCTTTCTAACTTGTAGTTAAAAAATAGGATCAGGCTGGCTTAGTAACATGCTACCACTGCATTGTGCTGCCTCCTGTGGGACATGTGGCATTTGTGTGCCCCCCTCCCATCGTCACCACAACTGGTTTATCACAGAGCAGTTTTGGCATCAGCTGTGAAGGCAGCCGCTCATAGCTAGCTTCCCAGCCCCTGGAAGAGTGTGACTGTGGCAACCCCAATCAGTGGGTTGGGAGACTGGGGGGAGAAAATGGTAAACTCAGGAGAAAGAAATGCAAACAAAATAGGCACAGTTAGTTGGCACTGATTATACCTTCTTTTATAAGTTATTAGTGCTTCCGTTGGGGTGCCTCTTATGGTAGAAGGGACTCTGAAGGACAGGTTTCATTGACAGAACCAAGAAGTGAAATGGCACTGGCTTCCTAACCCTCACAAGGGGCATCTCTAATACATAAAAGACACCCTGCACAGGCCGTTATAGCTTATCATAAGTTACTCAAGTTGGCCAGAGTGATTTACAATAGGGTTAGAGTATTTTTTTAACTTTAAAAGTTAAGTGAAGTCACCCTCCCCTGACCGTGAAATGGAACACTCCACTGCTAGTGTTCCTGCATGAGAGATTAATGCATGCAAGATAAGAGGTACAGTGTTGCTGCACACTGATTGGCTGAAATTGCATAAGTGATTTATAATTCTGTAATGATCACTCCTGAGAAAGGGGACTGTATGGTTGAAACGTTGATCCTTGCTTTGTTTTCTATTTCCAGCATGCACTGAAAATAATCCATTTTATTCTGTTGGCAGCCCACATAGTAATGCAATGCTTCATTTTTCTTTCATCTGAGTATAAAGGGCAGTTTTGGCATTGCAATACGCATTAAGGAAATTTACCAATGACTGACTCAGAAGATGTCTGGGAGCCAGGCTCATCACGGGGTCTGATTCTTGACTCTTGGGGAGGGAGGATGTGGCCACCAGGAATTCATACACTCCTGCCAGCCATAGCAACCTCTAACCTGCTCTCCCAGTCAAAAGAATGGAGTAGCTACAGAGACGAACCATGGAGGGGATCCATAAGGAAGAAAACAGGGGAATAAAAAGTAAGCAATAATATCTGACAGAGATGGTGGGTATAACTCCATCCCACCCATCCTGGATGGTATTAATACCTAGAAAATTAGTTATTGGTGAAATGTTTGATAAAATATAAAAAAAAAAAAAAAGACTAAAAATTCATGGAAAATAAGTAAGGGGAACAGCTGTGCTCGAGATGTTTGAGAGGGTGTCAGCATGGCTCAGTTGGTTGCACATCCACCTCTAGACCAGAAGGTTGTGGGTTCTCGTCCCACACTGGGATTGGACTTGCACCTAAAAATTGCTGGCATCTGAGTGCAGTATTAGGGGGGTGCTGTACTGCTGGGGTGCGCCGTCCTTTGGATGAGATGTTAAACCAAGGTCCCTTCTGCCTGTCCAGGTGGAAGTGAAAGAACCCAGGGCACTCTTTGCAAAGGCAGGGAACATTCCCTGTGTCCTGGCCAACATTCCCCTTCCCATAAACCAGTTCATGCAATTATCCAGGCTCTGTGTGCGATATGGTCGCCACCAAACATTCAGTCACTTCACTACCAGTCTAGCATTGCTTGTAAAGCACTTTGGGATACTGTGTATGAAAAGCACTATATAAATGCTGATTCTTCTCCTTCTTTAAATACTAGGAGTAAGATCCACAGAGAGAAGCTTTTAAAATTTCCCTCCACAACTGCCGTTGCAGACTGGAATCATCCATCTGGAGTTTGCAATTCAACCAGCAGCAGTTGTGGATGGGTGCTCATGGCGGGTTCTGCTGCCCATAGCAGTCTCCCGCAGCTGCAGTACTGTCCATGATGACAGCATCCACAACTGCCGTATTCCATGGAGCCAGTCAGCTCCGGCTCACCTACGTGAATGCCTGCAGCTGCGGGTGACCTGCGGCTTCACAAGTGGTTTCCCACTAGCGCTGAGGTTTACCCGCAGCTGCAGGTCCTTCTCCCCGTTCTGTGGATCCTGACCTGAGACTTTTGTTTTATAGTGTCTTCACCCCAAAGTCCTACAGTGTTTTCACCCCCCCCAGCCAACCACTGATTACTGAGATCTGCCACAACACTAGGAGCTACTTAGCTCTGTACTTGCAATAAAAGATGGATGAGCCCACAGAAAGCTGTCTCTTGAAGAGGGGCTGAAGCTGGCGAACCATCATGCCAGACCACCAGTATCAGAATTTCTGCTGAGGCATTTGGATGGCATGCAAAGTATCTGGAGCAAATGAACATTCTGTGAGTGCTTTGACTGCAGCTGCTGAGTGGGGGCTGCCTGAAGCGCTGACTACTTCCAGTCAGAATAGAGCATGTCTGAAGTGTGGAAGAGTTGTGCGGGGTGCCAATATTGAACAACATTTGTCATTCTTGTACTACATGTGTTTAAGAGGAATAATGCTAACAGGGAAGCTGTAATGCTAATATACTGGGCAAGAGACAGTGGACCCATTCTGTCTCACTGATAGATGGTACTCATTCATGCTTAAGCCAAGTGTTTAAGCTTACATCAGCCGAGTCATTGGAGTAATATTTAAGCCACAAGTTTTTGGGACTAGGTGCATACAGTGAAACGGGTACTCAATAAGCTCCTGAGGGCAGTCAATCCAACATCTGAGCTTCTGTCATAACTGTTGCTTGATCCCATAGCATTAAAATGGGGCATGTTACGTCTCCCCCCTAGTAGGACTTATAAGTTCTGTTCCTCTTGCTTCCTACTGTTCTTCCGTGGCCTACCACTGAATATCTGTTAGACCTCTGATACAGGCGAGGAGGGTGGGGAGGGCAAGATGGATTGGAATTGCCATCCTCTGTCCCTAAACTCACTGGCTCTAAGTAGTAACCAGTGATTTTAATGTGGCTCATGCTTCTGAGTGCCCCCCTTAACTGAGGGCAAGCTTAGGACTACACCCCTTATTGCTGTAGTCTGTAAGGAATGCCAACTGCAGGGCAGTCATGGGGGGGGAATAGCACCCCTAGGTGTAAAATGGTTGGAGAAAATGACCACGGATGTGCTGGGGTTGTGCCTTGTTGAGCAGAGCAGTGATAGACATAGCCAAGGGGGGGTGACGTGTGGCCTCCACGTCCTATAACTGGGAGGGCAGAAGATGTAAAACCAGCCAAAACACAGCCCTGCCAGCTGACATAGTGATGGGTGCTGACAGATAGTTATTGATCACGTTGGACCAGTGGTGATGCCAGTGTTACTTATCTGAGGGAGTACAGCTGCACAGCATTAACACTGAGCGGTCAAGGTGAAACCAATGTCAATGGAGTGGAATTGCCACATGCTGCTCATAGCTGGTTCTTGGGGACCACCGGTCAGAGTAAGTTCTATGGCTCTCGCATTATGGATAAACATGACAGGATGATCACTTGTCACGGGGTATGGCATGCTAAACGAAATATGACCCCCAGAGTGGACTTTAAGCAGCCAACACCTACTGCTTGTAGATGTCATTGTTATTTTCCGAAAAATATAAGCAGCATTGGAAATGGTCTGAATCAGGTTGTGACTTACTGGGTGATCACAGTATCGTAACAATCACTATATCAAAAGGAAGCCCTGAGAAGTTACATCAGGCTTCTGTATTAGAAAAACTGGCTTACTGCTGCAACAGGATTTGAATGCAGTGTAAAATTAATAGCCCCTTGAGATATAATGGAAACATGCCACAGTCATCCGCCTCACCAAAGGCGGCGACCCTTCCTCCCCGGGTAACTACCGACCTATTTCCTGGGTCATCCCCCGCCACAGTAGCTGCCTGTCTACAGCAGGATTTTGACACTGTCCAATGCTGGCTCTGTTCTCATCAGCTGTTTCTAAACCCTAAAAAACTGTCTCCCTAACATTCGGCACTAGGGCAAAACTTTCCCGTATCCCTGCCACACCATTTTCCACACACTAGATGCGCCCCCTGGAGGTTTGTACTTCCTTCAGATACTCTGGGTCTGGATAGACCAGCATCTGGACTTCACTGCACATATTGACGCTATACATAAGAAGCAACACCCCATGTTGGGTGTGTTATACCGGAATAAAAGTTGCATCTCCCTGCCTATGCACCAAGCAATCGTCCAAAAGATGGTCCTCCCAATAATGGACTATGGGGATGTCATCTACAGTGTAGCCCCTAAGTCCTCCTTGTCCAGACTAGATCCTCTCTACCACTCATTCTGCCATTTCTCCCTGGACTTCCCTCCCATTACCCATCATTGTGACCTCTACCATTCGTTAGGCCTCCCATCTCTCCACAATCGGAGATTGATACACTGTGCTAGAATCATTGTGAAATTCTGGTCACAGTCCCTCCCCTCCTACCTTGCGGCCGCCCTAGCTGTTATGCCCCACCGGCTTACTCACTCAGGAACATTGATTCCCGGCTACTTCACATCCCCACATATCCACAGGGTCTGGCCAGGCTGCTTTCAGGTACCGAATGCCAAAGTTATGGAATTCCTTGCCAGCTGATACTAGACACTCCACTTGCACTCCTCACCTAAATGCACTTCTTAAGACACTTCACCACTACTTGTTCATGCCAGCTGACGTTAGCAATCATGCTGTCTGCTGTGTATATACCTTGTATTCTCCATTATATGGATGCTGTTGTTTTGCTCTGTAAATATGTGTGTACTGCTGGTTTCCACCTGTATTTCTTCTTACTTCTGCTGCAATGACTCTGTACGTATATATTGCTGTTGTCAAATTTGTTTTATGACTGTATAGAAACTTGTATTTCCTCTGTATTCTCCATCTCCCCCTTCTCCCAGGGCGCGTCTGGAATCGAGTGGTACCCTGCTCAGTATGCCTTCCTGGTAAAACTCTTAAATAACTAAATAAATATCACTGCATAGCCAGTTTTTTTCCTGAGTAATTAGCATATTGTTTAAAAATTCACTTATACCAGTCAGAGGCCTGGAGGATATACATCCGGCTTCTGTATTTTAAAGAATCAGACTTCTACTTGTTTCCAAAAGTGTCCTTTTCTCTTAATAAGGTACGATGCCCCAGAGTTTATTTTTATGCTTTAACTTCTCCATTTCCCTTTTAAGCAAGCGTTGAGAGAATGGCCCCTTTAAGGATCGCCCGCTTGTATTCACCATTTTAGGAGGGTGTTTCCATAGGCTGCCGCCATCTTAGGTGAGGAATTGCCATAAGCTGCACTGAGGCTGCTTGAGAAGACTGGAAGCCTTCACAAGAAGCACGTGAAGCTTTTTAAAAATGGCTGCGCCACTCCCCAAACAAAGGCTCTTCTCGAGTAGCAAAAAGCGAACGCCTAGCATCTCACCGAATCTGAGGTTTAGTTGTGGAAGCCGAGGATGTGCTTCCGGCAGTAAGGCAATCGGAGAGTCAAGCGGGCATCCCCGCGCATGAAGTGAGCTCTCGTGGGCATGAGGAACAGCACACTCGCAATTACGAAGCAGGACCCTGCTTGATGCAGGTAAGGGCTTTTGCAATAGTGCCCTTTTCTTTGTGGATTTGCGCAACATTAGGAAGGGAGAGATTCATCCCCACCAGCAGGCTCGCCCTCGTAGCTGAACAAGGTAAACCGTGAGGCAATCAGAGGAGCTTCACGCTCCACCTGGGGATAACCACTGTGGTGATCTCACTACCTCTGGTTGAACAAGGTAAACTGGGGTGCGAGCAAGGCACTGGCAATGAAACTGTTAGGAAACTGATTGGTTTGATACAGGCGCCTGTTCCACTCCCTCAGCAGAATGAGGTAAACTGAGGGGGGAGGAAATGAAAGGGATATTGTACAGTACCCAAACACAAGAGTTAGATATACAAAGATCTAACTGGCTCTGACGCCACACTGGCTAGGCTATCTAAATGCATTAAACAACATGCTCCAGCACCAGTCTGGGTGACCAGTTGGTGCTTTAAAGATACATTAACAATTAAAGCCAAAAGGCTATATGATCTTAAGGGAGTGGCTATAACTTTAAAAACTCTTACCTTAAAAGTCTTGGCAGAGAGCCAAAAATCTGTGACCAGCCTAAGTGAGATGCACAAAAGAACTGAGGAATTTGGGAGCTACAGGGGAGGAGCCAGAGGCAGAGGGGAGGAGACGTATCGAATTTCGATTCTGGAATTTATTTTGTGCATCAGCCTGAAAGGAGAGCACTATTACCCATGTGTTGAGACTCGGAGTGCTGTAAAAAGGTGCTCTTATAATCACCTTTACCAGGTGAGTAAACTACCATTACTGAGAACTGCCAATCAAGAATAGAGACAGACTGTATTGCAATTTGAATTAAAATAGTGAAGTTCTCAGTGCTGCTGACTTGAGACCAGTAATGAGTGAGGCTGCGTGAGACTACATATTACTCTGCATTTGTGCGTGATGACTGAGCAGCTGAGGTAAAACAGTAAAAGGTCAGTGGTGCTTATGTTCACTTTTACTATTGTTTTTTTTCTTAAGTTGCTATTTTAGAGAAGCCAGTCTGATCTAGTCAGCAAACAAAGTGTGGTGAGTGGGGTTGGAGTTGGGTGTGGGGGGGCTCTCTCACGCACTTACTAAGTGAGACAAAAAAATGGCACCTGCTTTCAAATGTGAACATTTGATTTAAGCTCACTGATTCGGTTTGATAAACAAGCAGGCAAGCACAAGGACTAGTTATCTACTGGTCAGTGCTGTCTGATACCTCCCCAGGTCCTGGGTGCTGGTAGGAAGCTGACTTTCTCCAACTCATTATGTTTGCTTGCATGCATGTGCAAGAAACATAGTGCCATCATCCGAGTTTTCGGAGGTGTGTCAGCCCTCTTCCAATTCAGTCAGTGAGTTGGCAGGCGCGGCCCCAGTCCTCAATGCATGCTGGAGCTGTCTATGACAGCTCCAAAATGTGTGGCGTACAGTTGAAAGGGGAGCTACACTTCAGTGAGCTGCGATCAGATATCTCCTGCCGCGCAGCTCCCACACACACACACACACACACACACACATGCACACACACACACACACAAACACAAACACACACAAACATACACACGCATGCATACTGCGTGCTGCCACCCCACGCACACACTGTATAGCCAACGGGGGTGCCCAATCCCCCGTCAGCTGTGCTGCCCTCCCCCCCCAAAGACTTCCACATGCCACACTGGGTGCCCACCCCAGTGTGGCAACTCATGGTATAGCTGACGGGGGTGCCCAATCCCCCGTTGGCTCCACTGTCCTCACCCCCCCAGAGTACAGGCCCGAGGTGCCACGCTGGGAGCCCACCCCAGCATGGCAATAGATACTATGGCCGACGGGGGTGCCCAATCCCCATTGGCTCCACACCCCCCCAGCCGTCCTTGTGCCACGCGGGAGCCCACCCCAGCGTGGCAAACATCCTGCGTCGTCGTAATAAAAAAAAAAAAACCTCTAAAGAAAAAACAGTCCCACACAGTCTCCCTGCCCCTCCACAATCCGCACCAACCCACTGCGCACCCTGCCTTCCTACACCCCTCACCTCTATACTTACCTCCGAGTCGCGGAAGATCATCGTGGACCGGGAACACATCTGCACTCTTCAAAGCCGACCGCGAACTGAGGAAATGCCGGTAAGCTGTATAATGGGATAGATAGTTTTTCAACTTTGTTGCATATCTCAGGCATTTTTTGGAATTTTTGCACCAAATTTTCAACATGTGGTTTTTGGGACCCCTTCTCATGAATGCTGTCACTGTCATGGCGTTATTCGGGCCGAAGGGTGATTTCGCAGTCACTGCGCAGAAATCACCTTTCAGGACTGATTAACCAAATGACACTGCCAGTGTTCATAAGGTGGGCTCTCAAGAAGCCTATTTTGAAAATTTGGTGGAAAGATTCCAAAAAATGACTGTTTTACGAGTGTGCATTGTGCAGTTCCTACGCACGCTCATAAGTTCACAAATTTTCGATATTTTCACTCCAGATTTTCCACATTGCCATTTTACCACACCTTATGAGTAGTACAGCTGTCATTTTTCACATCTCACCCAAAACGTGTTTCCGCCCATGTAGCACACAATGGTGCAGTCGGTGTGCAGAAATCAATGTATGGGACAAATTAAGAAAATCACAGTGACACTGTTCATGAGCAGAGGTCTTAAAATGGCTATGTTGAAAATTTGGTGAAAAAATTCCTAAAATGACTGTTTCCCCAGTGTGCGTTGTACAGTTCCTATATGCATGCTCGTAAGTTAGATTTTCAAAGTTTCATCCAGATTTTCAACATTGCCATTTTACCACACCTTCTTATGAGTAGTAGAGCTGTCATTTTTCACATCTCACCCAAAACATGTTTCCACCATGTAGCGCACAATGGGCGCAGTGGTGTGCAAAATCAATGCAGAGACAAATTAAGAAAATCACAGTGACACTGTTCATGAGCAGAGGTCTTAAAATGGCAATATTGAAAAGTTGGTGGAAAAATCTCTAAAATGACTGTTTTAAGGGAGCCGCAGTTGTGTACAGTTCCTATGCATGCTCGTAAGTTTTGCGAATTTAATATTTCTACTGCAGATTTTCAACATTGCCATTTTATTACACCTCCTTCTGAACAGCACAGCTGCCATTTTTCATATGTTGCCCAAAATGTGTTTTCGCACATGTAGCACACAATGGTGCTGTTGGTGTGCGAAAGCAATGTTTGGGACAGATTACGAAAATCACAGTTACACTGTTCATGAGCAGAGGTCTTAAAATGGCTATGTTGAAAATTTGGTGACAAAAGTCCATAAAATGACTGTGTTACGAGTGAGCATTGCGGAGTTTCCACGAACCCTCGTAAGTTCATGACTTTGTAATATTTTCAGTCCAGATTTTCACCAGTGGCATTTTTCCACACTTCCTTATGAATAGTACAGCTGTCATTTTTCACAACATGGCCGAAGTGTGTTTTCACACTTTCAGCACAGAGATGATGGTCGCTGTGGAAATCATTGTTAGGACAGATAAAGAAAATCACATTGACACTGTTCATGATCGGAGGCACCAAAATGCCTGAGTTGACAATCTGCTGTAAAAATCCCCAACCTAATTATATATACGGGTGTACGTTGCACAGTTTCTATGTATGCTCTGACTTCACCAGTTTTTAAAATATTTTATTGCAGATTTGCAACATTGACATTTTACACCTCCCCATGAACAGTACAACTGTCATTTTTACATCCTGTTGAATGTTTTGCACCTGTGGTGCTAAATGCGTAGTCGCTGTGCATAAGCAGCCGTTAACAAACTGATATTGCCACTGTTCATGAGGTGGGGTCACAAAAAACATGTTGAAAATTTGGAGTGAAAATACCAATGAATGCCTGAGGTATTAGGGTTTCCAACCATAATGCCCAAACCTGTAGAGAATGACAGGCATCAAGGGTGTGACTTGGATTCTTGCCTGCAATGCTCATACCATTCCACACCCTGCAGCCAGTGAGAGGCATCGAGGTATGCCTTGGACTCTTCAGCCCCAAGTTCACCCTCATTCTCCTATATCGCACCCATCTAACCGTATTTCCTAATGGAATGGAGTGCGCGCATAAGGCCAAAGACCCCAAGGAACACTGTGACACTTGTCAGTGTCTGCAGGGTGGGGTGTGGTGAAATGGCGTGGCTGTTATGCCTGAGACCCAAAGGCACACCCAGTGCCTGTCACTTTCTGCAGGGTGGTGGTGGGGTTGGCTTCAGTTCAATACTTCACTGCCATTCCTATTACGCAGCTCTGTAACTTCTACACTACCACTTCCAATGCCAGCAAGCAAACATTGGCATTGACAAATGCTTGTTTTCATGTTGTCTTGTGCATGCACAAACAACACTTTGTGGTAGTAGGAGAAATGCAGGGGTGTGTCAGCATTGTCGAATGCAGGGCACACTTTAGAAGGCGCATCCCTCATTCATCAATTAGCGAGCATGCTAGCAGTCACACAAGTTTTATGCAAAGTGCCACCAACTTGAAACAAATGTGCCACTGCAATCAGAGACAAACTTGTCATGCAGCAGCAGAGATGACATGCCTCATACGTGCCTTTCCTTCCTGAGGAAACATTTAGATAAACATGGCGGCAGCAGAAGAGCAAACAGCTGTTTACTTTGTAACATCTCTGCCTTGCCACCCCATCACTACCTGCCTAAAATATGAGAGGAGGCACTTTCCTCACCTGCCTCCACTATGTGCGGTGCCAACGTTTCTTCCAGCCATGTGGAGCAGACCACAGCCTAAGCTCCATATGGGCTGGGAGTATTCAGATCCTGAAGGCACTTGTACTCTAAGCACAATCTGATTACGATGGCGGACCACCCGCCTGGTAACATTGGGGTGTTTATTCCCCCGCAAACATCCTTTAATGTGGCACACTGGGAGCCTACCCAGCATGCCAAAACCTGCTGTGGTGTTACCAATACTGGGATGCTCACTCCCAGTGTCAGATGCACCACCACCACATATTCTCTGACCTCGAGGTGCCCAATCCCCGGGTCAGCATTTATCCCCAGTACAGTGGCACACTGGGAGCCCACTCCAGCGTGCCGAAATCCAGTTTCCCTGTAAAAACAGAAAATGGACCTACAACATCTTTTTTTTTACTTTAACATGAAAAAAAAGAAAATGGTCCCTTGTCATTGTCGTCAGCCCCCTCCTCCAACTCGCACCCTCCCTCTGCGCACCTCACCACCTGCACCCCCCTCACCCATACTTACCTGTGGAGGTTGGGAGCAGCGATCTTCAGTGGGCCAGGAACACTTTTGCACTCTTCAAACGCCAACTGCAAAGTGAAAAAATGACAAATTCCAAAACATGACTGTGTTACGAGCATGCATTGCGCAGTTTCCACACACGCTTGTAACTTTGAGAATTTGTAATATTTTCACTCCAGATTTTCAACATTGCCATTTTTTCACACCTCCTTATGAACAATACAGGTGTCATTTTTCACATCCTGCCCAAAATGTTTTTTTTGCACATCTGATGCACAATGGCGAAGTCACTGTGGGAAATTAAAGTTTAGGACAGATTAACAAAATCACAGTGCCACTGTTCATCAGCAGAGGTCCCAAAATGCTAATGTTGAAAATTTGATTAAAAATACCCCAAATAATTGCGTTCAGGCATCGTTGTGCAGTTAATACGCGCTTGTGACTTCACGGGTACATATTTTACCACCCAGATTTTCAACGTTACCATTTTTTACACCTCCTCGTATTCAGTACAGGTGTCATTTTCACATGCTGCCTGAAATGTGTTTTCGCACCTGTGGCACCAAATGGTACAGTCGCTGTGAAAAATCACCTTTGGCTAATGAACTAATAGCGCCACTGTTCATGAGGCAGGGTCAAAAAGCCCATGTTGAAAATTTGGGTGAACTCACTCAACAAATACCTGGGGCATTAGGGTTTTCAACTGTAATGCCTCATCCTGTCGAGACTGACAGGCGTCAGAGATGTGCCTTGCAATTGTCAGCTCTAATGGACAGGCAGTTCCACCCCCACCCTGCAGCCAGTGACAGGCATCGAGGTGTGCCTTGGACTCTTCAGCCCCAAAGTTCACCCCATTCTCATATACTGCACCCATCTCAGCATATTTCCTTATGGAATGGGGTAAGCATAAGGCCGAACCCCAAGGCACACCGCAACACTGTGAATGTCTGTAGGTGAAGGTGAGGTGAAATGGCATGAGCGTTTTGGCCAATGACCCAAAGGCCCACCCCAATTCTTGTCAGTCTCTACAGGGTAGGGGTGGGATTGGCATCAGTTCAATACTTCACTGCCGTTCCCATTATGCATCTCTCTAACTCCTGCACTACCAATGCCAATGCCGGGAAGACAACATTTGGCATTGACAATTGCTTGTTTAATATTATAATTGAAAACTGACAAAGATGATAAGTTTAGCAAAGCACTAGGGGAGCTTTAATTTCTGACCAACAGCTATGGTCTGAGTTTCTTTTACCTGCTAAATAAACATTTACTCCTGCACTGTGTGCGCTATTTATTTTTGCTATGCAGTAAATGGAAAAGTGACTGATACTTGTTTAGCACTTTTTGAAATCCATATAGATGTACAAGTATTCATGTGAATTGGGTGATGTCATAGGAAAGCTGACAATACTTTTCACATTTAGAGAAGAAAGATACTAAAGGAAATCCCTTTCATTACTGTTTTCCATATAGCTTTTGCCTTGCAGCGTGCAAGCAGGCTTATCTGCCCCAACCTCACTTCCCCGACTGTCTACCACCTCCCCTGAGAACTCACCTGACCACAAGTCCCCCACTGCTTGTCCCCCCTCCCACCCATGGCAGGGCAAGGAAGAGAGAGCCATCCTCCACACAGTACATAATTCCGTTTGGTGACTGGCAGCCTTCCCAGTGTTGGTGTAGGTCGGAAAGGAATGCATTGGTCTTCATGAGCCCACAGAGCCTTTTCCATTTTCTGGTCCTGCTCACCCCCATAGACAGGCAGTAGTGCATGCCATGTGGTTGTACACACATGCGATGCCAAACCAGCAACCCCTCCTTACGTGTCTCCCCAGTCTGCACTTCCAACTGGCATCCACCTGGTGGCAGTTGATGATGGGGTTGACCTCCCACCCCTGCCAGCCTGGGCAACGCGAGTCTGTTTCGATCTCCAGGATGCCAAGCGCAGCGGAGGTAGCACTATTGCTGCTGCCACTGGTCCAGCCACCCCTTTCCATATTATCCAACGTTTTCCTTTGCATCTTTTGATATTAAAACAGGTACAAAAAGAAAATGTTACATTTTAACTTATTTACCTTCTTCTTTAGAATCTATCACAGTTGATATGCAAGCTTCCAAGTTAAATTTGATGCCTATATTACAGAACATCCTGGCACTATATTATAGATAACAGCTATGTAGTAAACAGGTAAAGGCAAGCAATTACACATGGAAGAGTGTGCATTCATTGGGATATATAGGTTCTCCTCTGGGGTGATACACAAGAACAGTGCGCATTCACAACAGGAACTCACCAAACATAGCACAAATTGGTAGTTTAATCCAAAGTCAGCAATGTTTAAATTTTTTTATTGCACAGAGCAGGGATGCACCAAAATGGGTGCACAGCAGTGGGTGAGAAATAGAAACATAGACTTTGATGGCAGATAAGGACCACTAGGTCCATCTAGTCTGCCCATTTCTCTACCTACAGGATAGGCCGCAGATCCTAGTTAACCAACAGCCTATTTCTTCCTACCCCCCACAAGAATTGCTTTACAGTCACAAGAACCACAAACAGGTGCCCCAGCACTTTGATCAGGTGGATCTTCATCAGGGGAAGGGATCCTGTTCTAACCATGCTGATTAAGTACTCCCCCATGACCTCATGAGCCAATCATTGGATAGGATCATTCACAGCTGCAGCGGGTAGTGGGAGTGTAGGGGTTAAAACACCTCAAGTAAAACAGTGTGAGAATACAAAAGCACATTTCATGTTATTGTACAAGATATCAAAAGTACGAAAACAATTACAACAAAAACCTGGTAAAGATAAAGTCATACATAGACAATGCATTATAGCAGAGATTATAAATGCAAGTTGCAGACAGGGCTCAGTAAAGAGAAACCACAGGAAACAGTGGATTTGTATTGTAACATTGACATGTGTACTCACTGGAGCTCCACAGATGAAGGTATCCAGAGAGATAGAATCAGATGGCTGGATTGCCCAAAAAGGGACTACGAGCTCCCAAAATCTTAATAGAAATGTCCACACAAATCCATGGGCATTCGCCAAAGCTTAATGTATCCATATACATATCCTGTCAAAAAGAACACGCTCTTGTCAGAGCCAATATGGCTGTGGAGAGCTCTTAGAGTGGCAAGAGTGGTGAACAAAATATGCTGTGCTCTCGCTGCACAGTACTGTGCATGCGTGATACTTGCACATGTGCAGTTTGCTCCAGAGTCAGCCTTGCACAACATGGCGGTGTTGACATAACTACGTGTAACAACCCAGTCCCCTTGGGTTACTAGAATCCCATTAGTATTAGTCTTAGGCAGGTAGGAAACGGCTGCAGCTGGTGGAGAGGTCATTAGGGTCTTTCTACATAATGATATCATTGTTTACTCAGCTAGCCTGAGAGAAGGATGATTATGTCATTTAGAACTCTCACAGCAGCATAACCATTTTAGAGTCAGCTGATCTTGGGAAGCTTAGAATGTTCAACAATAAGTTCAAGTGTGGCAGTTAGACTGGCAGAAGGTCTGTCATTGGGGCTCTGTCAAAGGGAGCCCTGGTATTTCTCACCCTAGTTTGGTAAAATCTTCAGTTTGCCTGCAAGACTGTTTAGTTTCACTCCAGGGGAATGAGAGAGAATGCAGTTCTTGTGGATCCAAGGGCACTCCCCTGAAGTTCCTGAACTTCACAGATGCTTTAAGGAAGAACACACAATTTAAGGAAGGTATTATGTAAACAAGATGGCACCCACTACAAGTCAGTAGATTAAAATTTTGAAGTAATGTCAGAAAACATTTTTTGACATCAAGGGTGGTGAGTGCATGGAATGGTTTGCCCACTGAAGTAGTAATTAGTAAAACAAAAACAAAGTTTAAAACAAAGTTAGACACTTACATATTAAGGGGAGAGAGAAACGGAGGTACTTCGAATCAGGTCCTATAGGAGCAAAAATGGACAAATGCCTTCTAGCTCCTTGCAATCCTAAGTACAAATGAGTAGAATCTGACAGCTACCAGAGAAAGAAAGGTGCCTTTTGTTCTTTCCATGACTGGGAAGAAGGAACAACTAATATGTGAGTGCAGAATTTCAGACTGTTCTCTGAGGGAGTTGTCTGATGTGTGCGTGCCCTAGATAAGGCTAGATCACACTGGCCAGGACCACTTTCACCACAACTGTGCTGAATTTAAAGTGAAAGTTGGGAGTCTTTAGCAATTTATTGGGTATTGGAGACTCATTTGGTGTAACCCTGAAGGAATGGCAGAGGCTGTTTGGGGCAAAGGATGAGGAACGCCATCTGGAGTTTCAGGCAGGGCAAAGTGGCTCATGGATGGGCACCGATGTTCCCTGGGCAACGACCATGCACCAGGTGGATTTTGAAGTGTATGGCACATCCCACAGATATACACTTTGGAAATGAAAATGTGTGGAAAATGTTTAAAGTGTATGGCACATCCCACAG
This sequence comes from Neoceratodus forsteri, assembly GCA_016271365.2. Taxonomy (NCBI): domain Eukaryota; kingdom Metazoa; phylum Chordata; order Ceratodontiformes; family Ceratodontidae; genus Neoceratodus; species Neoceratodus forsteri. Next base: position 535,482,765 of record CM028138.1, read on the forward strand.
ATATACACTTTGGAAGAGAGAGAGATGTGTTTGTGGAAAACAGTACTGCCTAGCAAAGTGTCTCGCTAAAGAGAGTATGCCTCTAGAAACCTAGTAGTTGACAGCAGATGAGGACCACAAGGCCCATCCAGTCTGCACATTTTTCTACCTTATGAATGTGCTATAGGTCTTTACTCTGTCAATGGCCTATCTATTCGTACTCATCTGTATTGCTCCCTCATGCCTATCCCATGCCTGTTTGAAGCCCTGCACTGTATTCATATCCACCACTTCCTGAGGTAGGCCGTTCCATGCATCCACCTCCCTTTCTGTGAAAACAAAACTTCCTCACATTACCCCTTAATCAGCCTCCCTCTAATCTCATGCTGTGTCCTCTTGTCTTGCTATTCTTATACTGAAACATGTTAGACTCTTTCAGCTTGTTAATGCCCTTAAGATGTTTGAATGTTCTCATCATATCACCTCTCTCCCTCCTTTGCTCTAGGGTATACATATTGAGCTCCATTAATCTGTCCTCCTATGTTTTCTGATGCAGTCCCTGCACCATTTTGGTTGCCCTTCTCTGGACTGCCTCCATTTTGCTAATGTCCTTGTGCAGGTGCGGCCTCCAGTACTGCATGCAGAACTCCAGATGGGGCCTGACCAGTGTCTTGTAAAGAGGGGATTGTTACCTCCCTCTTATGACTTACAATACCCCTACTAATATACCCCAACATCCCTCTAGCCTTACTTACTGCTTTAGTGGTCTGCGTGGATGATTTCAGGCGATCTGTGATGATGATGCCCAAGTCTCTTACTTCCCTTGTGATTGCCAGCAACTCCCCTCCCAACCTATAGGTGGCTTCAGGGTTTCTCTTCCCTATGTGCATGGTCTTGCACTTCTGTGCATTAAACCCCATTTGTTATTCTTCTGACCATTTTGCCAGTTTATCCAGATCTCTTCTCATTCTGCCCACCCCCATCTGGATCATCTACTCTGTTGCAGATTTTGGTGACATCTGCAAACAGACAAATCTTACCCTCCAGTCCACCTGCAATGTCACTGATGAAGATATTGAAGAGGACTGGCTCCAGAACTGATCCCTGAGGTACTCCACTTGTGACTTGCATCTCTTCTGACTATATACTGTTTACCACCACTCTCTGTTTTCAGTCCACCAACCAGTTTGCCATCCAGTTGACCAACTTCTGACCCACCACGAGCCTACCCAGCTTATTAATCAATCTTCTATGTGTAACAGTATCAAAAACTTTGCTGAAGTCAAGGTAGGCGACATCAACTGCTCTCCCTTGGTCCACCACTCTGGTTACCCAAAGAAACCTATGAGATTAGTTTGACAGGACCTTCCTGTTGTAAACCCATGCTGTCTTGGATCCTGTGCTCCTATGGATTCCAGGTGTTGCGCTATCCTTAAGGAGTGCCTCCATGATCTTGCCCACTACTGAGGTAAGACTGACTGGTCTGTAGTTCCCTGCCTCCTCCCTCCTACCACTGTTGTGGAGCAGGATCATATGACCCCTTCTCCAGTCTTCTGTGACCTCTCATGTACACAGAGACTCACTAAACAATTCTGATAATGGCAATGATAAACATTTGGGAGACCACCCTTGCTTTAAGTAACATTTGTAAATAAAGCCATACTGCAAAATCCTAGTTGCTGCTTTGGACATTCCGCTTATTGCTTCTAGTGTGAACGTTATTGGGGCTTCTCAGCAGTTAGGTCCAGCAATATGCCTAGCATCCTCTCCTCTGGACCTGGTTGTAAATAAAAAGGTCCATTTTAGTATGTACTCCCACCCTCCATCCTCTAGATAATGAACCTGGTATACACTCCAATGCTAGAGATGGTAGCATGAGTATAGCTCTGCCAAAAGAAAATTATAAACCATGTAGTTGTCAGTAGTTCTTTTAAGGGGGGTGCCAACTAGCCAAAGGTGGTGTAGGGGTTACATACATATGCATGATACTTGTGAATGCACAGTTTAAGTCTGCCCCACCATGTTGCATACAGCGGCCATCACATCCACACTTGCGGAAAGGAAAAGTAGTGCACTAGGAAGTGAGTATGTTTATGCGACACGCAAAGGGGAAGGGCTGCATAAACAGAATCACTGGAAACTATGTTGGAGTACTGGAGCAGAATATCAGACAGCAGTCTGGTTACATGCTTCCACAGTGCTCTTTTACAAATTTGTTGATGGCATAACATCTGTGGAGCTTGGCCCACACAACCATAAAAATCAGACTCAGGAGGAGACTATTAACAAACTAGAGATCTGGTCTCGGATTTGCTCATCATCACAGTCACTTTCTCATTCTTTTCTAAGCAGTAATTTCTGGTTACTTGGTTACTTGGTCAGAGGGACAAACAAGGCTAAAAGCCCATAGACATTGTCCTCCACATATGTGGATCATTAATAGTGGCCCCAATCTAGTTAACCATTTGTCCAGTTTGAGTTTAAAGGTAATAAAGGAAGGGGCATCAACAACATCCTGGGGAAGTGTATTCCATAGTTTCGAGGTTCTTATTGAAAAAAAGTTTTGTCTTTTTTTTGTTTTTCATTTAGCTATGTCTAACTGTTTATTGTTTAATCTAGGTCCAATTTTCCTAGTAGCAAAGGAAATACCACATTGCCTCATTAAAGTCAGATTTTGAATAATCTTAAAAAGTTGAAGTAAGTCCCCTCACAGTCTTCTTAGTTTGAGAGAATGCAGCCCCATTTTGTGTAATCTGGTTTTATAGTCCAACTCGACGCAGGTGGGGTATGGTTTTGGTGACTTGTCCCTGTATCCTCTCTAACTTGTCCACATCTCCACAAAGGTAAGGACTCCAGAATGGTGAGCCATAATCAAGATATGGTCAGATGTGTGATCTATATAATGGTATAATGCACTGCTCGATTCTGGAGACAAAAGTACCACTGATTCTACGAAAAAGTGAATTTGTTAGATTTGCTATCTTATTGCAGTGTGAAACATATGTAAGTTTGTTGTTGATTAAAATCCCTAAGTCTTTTTCTAAGCATGAAACCTTAATTGTGCTATTGTTCAATATATATATTGGTATATATGGTACATGTTCCTTAACCACATTGATCTCAGTGCTGGTAGACTACTTCTGGCTTTCCCCTGATTGTATTTGAGAATGTTAGTAGTAGTCTTGAAGTGGTTGCTCCCAGTGGTGGCATGCTCTGAAAAAAGTGGTCCCCATGCTCATCTGCACATTTTAGAAATAACTCTTGAATTAAAGGGGACAGGAGTTGTTTACTTACATGCAGCTGTTTGAAATGTCTGTTTTTATAAATCATATTCATACCTCTAAAGGATCCCTATTTTAACTGTGCCTGAATAAAAGCTGAAACTGTCAGTTGTGTTTTGTTTCAGTTTTAGATTTATAGAACTGTTACTTAATACAACAGCAGATTAGGTACATATGGACACATGTTGATACATGGACATATTAGGATAACAGTATCTCAGTACAAGGGGTCTGTGTTAGGTTTGGATTTTGAATGTACACATACATTAGTCACTTGTTACAGAGTTGCAGATATATCATGTTTAAGATAGTATAAGTCTGACTATTCTTGAGTAATGTGAGACTTATTGTACACAGAGTTTAAGAAAAATGTATCTGAACAGTACACTGTGTAACATTTGATTGACACCACTGTGTGAAATAGCTGGTGAATGCTTAACTTCCAGTAGGGCAGGTTGATTTCTAACCTATTTTCTACTTAACACATATATATTTTCATATTTATAAGACTTTTAACATTATTTACTATGTTTTGCTTAAAGAGTTACTGATGCCTCAAAGAAAACTTTGAAAAACATAATAATTAGGTAACATTTTGCTTGTATTCTGTATATATTCTAGATTTCTCCTCCCCATTATTTATTACTGAGCAAATTTGCATGAATACATCATTTTTATCCCTTGCAGTTACTTTAAAGTTAATCAGCCTCTATAGCTTACCCCCTACTTCAAGTCATAATGCTTTGCTGTGACATCACAATCTGTTGCCATGACAGTAACTGTGATATCACAAGCAGTGCATTATGACATCAGGTAGTGAGACAGCAACAGAAATAGATGAACTCTTCAGGAGCAAAAATCATGTTTTTATGCAAATGACCTCAGCAATAAATAATGGAGAGGAGGAAAAAAGAACTAATGTGAAATATAAGCTGAACTTTATTTAAATATTATGTCTTGAAGGTGTCAGCTCCTCTTTAAACTTATTTTTCCTTGTGTTTTTAATCATTGTCATTTACTAATGCTAGCACAGACACAAACAGAGGGGTTTAAAATAAAACTTTAGTTGGTTTATAGCTTGTATCAGGTAGTGAACTTTCAAGTCAGTGAAATCTGATCTTGGAATAGCTTTCTTTTGATGGAACTAATTCCTGTCTTGGTGAAGCAATTTGCAGAGCTGAGGCTGTTTTGAAGCACAATAGGAGTTATGCTAAACAAATGTAAATATCTTTAAAAGTATACTTACTTACAGATAATAAACCTGTATGAAAGTTGTTCAGGACAACAAGACCTTTCAAATGAGCCTATTCATTATGCTGCATGAATCATATATTTTAAACTATGGCCATCTGAGTACCACAATTTTCATTTTTCATGGGAGTTATGCCAAACAAATATAAATATCTCTAAAAGTATATGAGTTATGCATAAAACATCAGTATGAAAGTTGTTCAGGACAAAATAACCTTTCAAATAAGCCTATTCATTAAACTGCACTAATTACATTTTTTAAACTATGGCAATCTGATTACCTGAATTTTAATTTTTCATCACAATTTTTTACCTTTCAGATGATTATATTTTAAGAAATCTAATGAACAGGAGTCTGGGCAACAAGGTCCCAGGCTTGGTGGCGATCATGACTGAGGAGGAGCTGGACATGGTGGTGATCACAGAGACTTGATTCCATGATGGGCAGGAATGGGACATGTGATCCCCATGCATAAGGGAGGGGGAAAGCAAGATTTGAGCAATTACAGGCCAGTGAGTATGACATTCATGGTTCGTTAGCTCATGGAGAGGTTGCTTAAGGATAGAATCACCAAATAGCTGGAGGCAAACAGCCTGCTTGATCCAAGGCAGTGTGGCTTTACCAAAGGCAGATCTTGTCAGACAAATCTGATAGCATTCTTTGACAGGGTCACTAGGGAGGTGGATCGGGGATAGGTGGATGTGGCCTACGTGGATTTCAGAAAGGCCTTTGATAGCCTCATGGAAGGCTGGTGCACAAAACAGAATGTCTAGGGCTAGGGAAGGTGGTTATTGGGAGGGTGCACAACTGGTTGGCCAGAAGAATGTAGAGGATGTTGGTAAACGGGTCCCCTCGGATGAGGTGGGAGTCACAAGCACTGTGCACCAGAGGTTGGTGCTGGGACCATGGCTGTTTAACATTTACATAAGCAGCATTGTGGAAGGGCTCTAGGATACAGTGAGCCTATTGCAGATTATATCAAAAGCAGTAAATGAATGGACATACAGGCAGAGTGGAAAGGAGGCAGAGAGACCTAGAGAGGTTGGAGGGGTGGGTTGGGAAGTGGAAATTATCCCTCAATATGGCAAAATGCAAGATCATGCACCTGGGAAGAAGGAATGGGAGAAAGGAATAGAGGTTAGGGGGCAACCTGTTAGTAGTTACCATGGAAGAGAGGGACCTGGGTATCATTATCTCTCAAGACTTGAAGGTGGTCAGGCAGTGCAGTAGGGCAGTGGCTAAAGCCAGTAGAGTGCTGGGGTGCATTGGGAGAGGGATCACCAGCACAAGGGAAGATGTTCTGATTCCCTGTACACCCAGCTGGTCAGGCTTCATCTGGAGTATGGGGTCCAGATCTGAGACCTTACCAAAGAAGGATGTAGAAAGGGTGGAGAGGTACAGAAGAGCAACAAAGATGGTGAAGGGGCTTAGTCACCTGACATATGATGAGAAGCTGGGAGCCCTGGATATGTACCCTTGGAGATGAGGAGGAGAGGGAGACATGATAGAGACCTTCAAGTACCTAAAAGGGTAAACAAGGTAGCTCCTGTAAACCCTTTCCAGATAAAGAAGTGCCCCAGAAAGAAGCAACATGATCTCCAACTGGAGGGCAAGTTTAGGGGCAACATCAGGAAAAGCTTCTTTACAGAGAGAGTGGTGGACTCCTGGAATGGGCTACCTAGGGAAGTGGTGGGAGCAAATTTGGTGGGGGGTTCAAGAGAGTGTAGGACAGGCACAGAGGGATGTTGAAAGGTGGGGGGAGATCAGTGGCAGTCCTAGAGGTGCTAGGCAAATGGGCAGAGTGGGTGGGCTTGGAGGTCCTTTTCTACCAACACCTTCCTATGTTCCTGTGTAATTCAGATTAGTGACTACCTTCATTTGAAATGTCATTTTGTCCTTAACAACTTTCTTGTTGGTTGTATATGCCCCGAGTGGATGTATCTCCCCTCCCTTATGCCTATCCTGTACCTCCCTCCTCCATTTTTCTCTCCTCCAATCCCCTTCTCCTTGTCCCATCCCACCCTTTGTCTCTCTTCCTCCTCCTCCCCTCCTCCACTGCCTCTCCTCTCTCGACAAAGCCTCCCCAGAGACTGCTCATCTTCTTCCTGCTATCTTTCCCATGGAACCTCCTTTGGGATCCTCCTTATAATCTCTCCTCCCCAAACTGCTGTATACCGCCTATTTGTTTTCTTTACTGAAAATGTGCACTGCCTTGTTTTGTAAATGACTCTGTATTTACACTGTAACAATAGGCAAAAAGTGAGTCTTACCAGTAGTTGTTATTTTACTTTGTCTAATGTTTGTATACCTGACTTGGAACCTTTGTAAAAGAGCTTTGCTCAAAGGTCTTTTTCAAAATCTCAAATAAATAAAATAAAAATAAATAAGACAAATAAAACTTGTATACTTTCCGAGATATCTACATTTGTTTGGCATGACTCCTACTGTGTTCACTCAAAGAGAGAAAAACAATGAGGTTGTTTGGAAGACCATATTTTACAAAATATAAAGAATTCACATTAGTGAGTACCATAATGAGGCAGCCTTTTTGCCCTGAACAACTTTTAGTCACATTGGTTTTGTGCATCTTGAATAGTTTTAAAGAAATTTAGATTTGTTTGGAAGGTGTGCACATTTGCTCTCTAGGAAAAGCAGCTTGGAGTTCTGTGTCCATCATTCCAATTAAACAGAAAGAAGGGAGTATTTCTTTTAACTGCCATGCAGATCTGCAGAATGGAAAGATACAGTTACCTGGTTTACATGTACCATGAGACCGAGGAATGGGGATTGGTGTTGGTAGTTCTGGTTTCAACACTGTTCAGTATACATGAACAGCTCATTCCAGTTCCAGAGATACGATTTTGTTTACACGTACTTCTCTGAAATACCAGCATGGATGCAAACTTGAGGTGAGCATGCTCAGTACATGCAGTTTTAGGTTGAAAAGAGAGGATGTAATAAAAGTGCATGCATCCGGGAATGATCTGACAAGTGATGCCGTTTACATGTGGAGCACAATTGGGTTCTACAGGCATCGATTCCTGTGAACTCAGTACCTTCAACCTGATTTCAAAAGCAACTGGGTTAGTGCGCTGATCGGGTTTACATGTGTCTGTAAACCACTATTTTTTCTTCGATCCCGTTTTTTCAGTGTTTGACCCAGGCTGATGCACAGGTAAACAAGGTAACTGAAAACTCCTAAAAGATGTGTTCCATGGAAACACCATTTTTAAGTGAAAGCAGGATGGTTGTAGGCTCTGCCCACAGCCACAAAAAGGAGGCAGAGAGAGAAAGCATGCAGAAGGCTAGGTACTCTAATAAGGAGAAAAATAAATAAATAACAGGGAATGGTAGGAAGCCTCCAGCATATGTGCTGAAGGCATGAAACAGGCCAAGTGCTCCTCAGTACACACCATCATACCTATATATCCCAATAAAATAAAGCAAACTGGACTCTGGAGTGATATGGCACTTAAAGATGTTTAGCTTAACAAATATAGCACTATGTGTTCATATGTGTAGGCATGGCAGATGACCTGACTTATCCAATCAGAGAGCAATATTTGCTACGGCCATCTTGACCCATTTTACACAAGCAGTATTTATTGATAAGTCACTCATTCAAACTACTTTTGATACCTCCATCCATTGATATTCTGTCCTCTATTAATTCCTCAGTAGAGCTGGATTTAGCTTGACAAATGCAGACAGCACCAGCCTTCCATGTTTGTGTCGGGATGGAAATTTGGCTTCTGATACTGAAGGTCCCGTCTTTGCCTATCACACCACCATCTTCCAGTGTTTTCTCAGCTTTTCCCAAAATCCTCCAGAGAATGGGACTCCAGTGAGGGGCAACATCACTGGCCAAACAAACTAAAGTAACCATCTCCATGGAGTTTGTCTTATCCAGTGCGGGTGGCAGGATAAACAGGCTGGGGATCCTACTGTGTTATCTAGAAATGAGAATTATTACAGATTATCTGTACGTAAATTAACAGAACAGAATTTGGTTTTATCTAGCACTTTTAATAGATTATCATTTTGTTTTACATAATACCTTTAATGCACACTGCATCCCAAAGCTCTTTACAAAGAACTAAATTAGATACTGGTAGGGCAGGGACTGTACAATAGAACTTGGTATTATTTAGTGGGTTTGATTCACACTTTATCCCAAAGCACTTTACAAAAGTTATATACTGGTAGTGCATGGAACAGAATACACTATGATTTGGTTCTATGTAGCGTATCTCATATACACTGTATTCTAAAGCACTTCACAAAGCAATGAGTTAGTTACTGGTAGTGTGGAGACAGTAGAATAGAATTGGGTTTTATATAGTGCTTTTCATACACACTGTATCCAAAGCACTTTACAAAGTAATGCGTTAGATGCCAACAGAGCAGGGACAGTATAATAGAATTAGATTGTATGTGTGGGTGTTTCATACACACTAAATCCCAAAGCAGTTTACAAAGCTTTGAGTTGGATACTGGTAGTGCAGGGACTGTAGAATAGAACAGATTGTGTTTTATGTAGCACTTTTCATACACATACATTGTATTCCAAAGTACTTTCCAAAGCAATGAGTTAGATACTGGTAGTGCAGGGACTGTAGAATAGAACATATTTTATTTTATGTAGTGCTTTTCATACACACACTGTATTCCAAAGCACTTTCCAAAGCAATGAGTTAGACACTGGTAGTGCAGGGCCTGTAGAATAGAATAGAATAGAATTTGATTTATATAGAGGATAATATATGGGCAACCATACACAGCAAGGCTGTGTTTCCATTGAGGGGTTGAGATGACAGCATATGACCCTTGAGAGCGAAGCTCGAGAAGTCCATTCTGTTATCTCAACCTGAGATAAAACACATGCTGAATTGTGTGGTTGACCACATTATTTTTTATAGTATATGGGTTTTTACATTAGAGTGACAGACCCCCACTGAAGTGAAAACAAAAAATCTTGCCATTTCTTTGTTCTACTCACATAACAAAATCAGATTTCCTGACTTTTGGAAGGTAAAATGTATGACTTTGGGCACTGAGTAGTTAGTAAGTAGCTATGTGTAGAATAAATGAGAAATTTAAAATTGCATGACCTTTGAACTGTGCATAACAACTGTTCAGAATGTGGATACCAGCACTTTGGAATGCCCACAATGATTTAAAATGTGCTTAACAAGGATTTTGAGCAGGCTGATTTTTATACATAGCAAAGGGTAACCATATACTATATAGTGCTTTTAACACGTACTGTAGTCCAAAGCACTTTACAAAGCAATGCATGAGATACTGCTAATGTAGGAACTGTAGAATAAATATTTGGTTTTGTATAGTGCTTTTCATATAGACTGAATCCCTAAACACTTTACAAAGCAATGAGTTAGATGATGGCAGCACAGGACTGTGTGCAGTGTACATGCATCAGTTATTAAGTGCACTAATATCCCATTCACAGCTGTACTGCATAGACCCTGTGCCATTGAGAGAGGGAATGTGGAGAGACACTGGGGATATCTACTGCACTCCTTTAATCAGTGTCATAAGATTTATAACGTCTACTTGTGCAGCCACCAGAGATGAGCTGAAGGGACCTGGGTTTAACACTAAAGGAGATCACCTCTTCCCCCTTCCCATGGTACAGCACTGAAGTGTCAATGTCAGGTATTAGTCTATTACTGGGACCTTGAACCTACAACCATCTGATCTTTTCTGGCCCAGAGAACAGAGTGCTACTAACAGAACCATTGACACAAACAAGGGTGTTAGCTTGTGAGTCTCTGAAGTGTCAGCCTATCATTTCTGAAACATTTAACATATCAGGCATAAGCCAGTGTACACATTCTTCCTCTTATATGGTAGGGATTGCAGGAAGATCTAACAAGGCTGGAGACATGGTCTGACATCTGGCAACTTGGTTTCAACACCAAAAAATGAAAGGTGCTGCATTTCAGTGCAAAGAATCCAAAGAGGAGCTATCATCTGGTGGGAGGGGTGCAGCCAGCTGTGACTGAGGAGGAGAAAGATCTGGGGGTACTCATTATGGGAGCAATGAACAACTCAGCACAGTGTAGGAAAGCAGCAGCAGTGGCCAACAAGATGTTGAGTTGTATTGCAAGGGGTATAACCTCTAGGAGGAGGGAGGTGATCCTGCCATTATACAGATCGCTGGTTACACCACACCTGGAGTACTGCATTCAGTTTTGGCTCCTTTACCTAAACAGGGATATTAGATTGCTGGAAGGGTACAGCATGAAGCAACAAAGATGGTCATGGGTGTGGGGGAGTTACGATATGAGGTTAGACTGAGGGAGTTGAACATCCTAAATGGGCAGACTGGATGGGTCTTGCGGTCCTTATCTGCCTTCAACTTCTGTGTTTCTATGTTTCTATATATTCAGTGATCAGTAACTTAATTATAACGGTACCACATTCATACTTTACATCCAGGAAAGAGTTGTATGCTGTGATTTAAACACTTCTCTGTGCACACATGATGCATCATATCTAATTGTCTGTAAATCCAGGTCATAATTGTAAAGGAGACAATTGTTCTCTGCATGACTTACCACATGAAACATTTTCAAATAAATAATTACTTTAATTCAACTTTATGTTTAACCTGCTGGCTTTCTATATAACTAGTGACAGAATTCAGAGGACAGATTGAAAGTCTGCACTATAACTACACACTAAAATAATATGCATAGAAGTATTGTTTTTTCACTCCATGTAATGTATAGACTCCAGCTCATTCTCTAGACTCATCTTTCCTATCTGTCGTTGAAACACTGCGTAGTGCCTTGTTTTCCCTTTTTGTCAAGTCTACATACCTGTGATGATCAGTTTAGAACCATTACCAAAGAAGAAGATTCTGCTGACTTTAATAGCACAGTAGTAAATACCAGAATCATTCCTTTGGACATGATCAATTTGCAGGGAAAAGGAGTTTCCTTGGCTGTTCACCACCCCAGAATACCTTCCTTCTGTGAGGCCATCTTTGTGCACTTGGTACAGAAAGTCCCAGCTGCCATCCTGCTGCTGTTTGTACCAGTATGCCCATTCCATTGCCAAGGACTTTGCTTCTACACTGCAGTTCAGCCACACTGTGCCCCCCGCTATGTGGACTTGTTCAGCTGGGCTCTGGATCACAACTGTGGTTGATTCTGTCACTGAATGAAATCAAATAAATATCTGTCACTGTATCACAGTCCAAAACACGTCATGACAAATCGTTGAGGTTTAAAAAAATTCCTGCAAAACTGTTTAACAAAATGGTATCCTAATAAACTATAGATGTATATATTACATAAGTCAAACAGGAGTCACACTATAAATACCCAACTAAAACAAGAGTCACATACAGAGCTGTGGCAATAACACGAATAAAATCCTTGTCTGTATTCAGAGAAATATTATAAATAGATTAAGATAGATAATCGTGCATTTGTATTGATTCTTGGTTATAGAGTATACTGTACAGCAATTGTCACCATACGATACAAATATATAGATCTATTAGAATGAGTTTAATTTATTTAGTTAGTTATGTATTTATTTATTTTTGTTGACCAGGAAGGAAGGGCTCAGAAATATTTTCCTATTGTTAGCCTTATCCTAGGATGAGGATACAGAACCAGGTTACTCTGTTGATGGGCTAGTAAATAGGGGAAATTGGGCTATGGCACTGGATAAACTCTCCTACATTTTTAAGGAGTGCCAAGGGACCTTTACCATCCTCCTAAACAACCAACAGAGAATGAAAACAGGACCTCGGTTTAACGTATCTGAAAGTTCAGTGTAGAAACAAAAATAACAGATGGTGCTGTGTATAGGGTTTAGAGAGTAAAGACAGACTATCTGACCTGAGATTCTACTTAACAGAGAAAAGATTAGGAAGAGGCATGATAACTGCTTTTAAATTGTTGAAAGAATAACTCCATCCGATGGGAATCAGTCACTCTCCAGAGTTTCTGGTGATATTACCAGCATTAGTAGTTACAATAAATTCAAGTAATGTCCCTGAAAGTTCTGGTCAGGCATTTGTTTAATATTAAGCTTGATTTTATTTTATTTCCATAAGCTACAACTGAAACAAACTATTGTCTGTCTGCTTATAGTTTAAGTTACACATCATTAGACACCAGCTCACAAATACAGAATATGCTAGAAAACACTTTTAAATGAATAGTTTGGACATTTTAAAACAAACAATTGCATTGCAAAGAGATAACAATTTGCAACAGGATGTGGGGAATAGATGAGTGGGTAAAACCAATCACATTGTTATACCACTATCCACTGAGAATAAATCAAGTTGGAAATCTTCTGATCTGTCTCCTTGGGTTATTGCTGTATCTCAGGCAGTAATTTAATATTATATGCTTCTTTAATATTATATTCCTAAATGAATGTATCATAACATGTGTAATAACTATGTAAGTTTAGGTTTAAAACTTGCTTCCTCCACTCGGATAACTAAACACCTGATAGAGACACCGGTGTGCCTCTGACAATTTGTGTACTGCAACATCTACAGACTGTTTCTTTGTTGGTCCAATAAAGGTATATCACAAACCACAATGAATCCATGTGTCTATAGACAACTTATGGATATGGGACGGGGGGACAATGTTAATCCTGTGACATACACTTGAGATGTTGTGTTATCTTTAGATTCTCTGCTGCAATCCCTTTGGCTGCTCAGTGGCTCAGGGATTCTCTAAATATCTCAAATGGAAACCACCTGAAGACACCTAGTTCAAGTTTATTGCAGGAAAACTCCATTGAGCAAGCTCATTCACAAGGAGGTCCTGTAGACAACACTACAGTAGTAATACATAACATAATATACAAACAGAATTACGGGGCAAAAAACATACATCACAGTGCATTGGTGAATACAATCAGGAACACGTCATTGGTACAATGGGATCCGTAGAAAATACAGCTGAAACAGAACCATTAGGCAGCACAGAGCATAAGGGAGGGAGGGGGTTTGGAGGTGAAATGGAGAGCTAAAGTGTTTAAGTGCTTGTCTGGGCTGTTACAGGGAGAGGGTGGGCCAATGCAGAAATGGCAAACTTCATTGAGGGTAATGTATGCCAGGGGTTTGAAGAAATGTAAGGAGACCATTTTATGAGGTCAGATTGCTAACTGGGTTATGGAGAATTAAACAGCCATCAGACAGAATAAAGTTGGGGGGGTCAGTGGAAATGGGGAACTAGGTGCTAGATGTTTATTAGAGAAAGGAGTACAGACCCTAAAGAAGAGTGAGATAGAATAAGCAAGGCATTTTAATGTAAAAAACACTGTGTTAGAAATTTGCAGGAGAAGCCACACTGTGCATGGAAAGGTTCTAAACATCTGGCCCCAAATATTTTAAACCACCCCTTGGAAAAACTGCGAACTAATAACACATGTAGGGATAATTGCCAAACTCTGAGGAAAAACTTGTATGTCTGATATACATACAGTACCAAAGGTATCGACAGTCCACTGGAGTTTGTTGATATATGGCCTTTGACTACTTATGGCAGACAATTAGACAAAACGTAGGTTTAGAGTACAGAACCATTCAAATCATGTTCTTCTGTGCTATTTGGTATTTCAACAGTGATCAGGCAGCAAACCCTATATGCAGACTAAGCATATATATGCCAACTTTTTCAATGACAATGTTTGTTGATGTCATCAGTGGCATACAATAAAACAAGTAAAAAAAGAAAGACTAAAAGACACTTATGAAAGTTCAACATAAATTACAAATATGAATAAAATAACATTTCATTGATAATCATTCCTATATTCTATGTACCTTGAAAAACTATAGCGTTTCTCAAAACTCAAAAACAAATATTCACTAAAATCATTCTTAGAACCCTCGATTACACGAAGACCAGTGTATAAATACCACAATGTAAAGAATAGTCCAAGAGTACATTAAACAGATACAGGAGAAAGCAGTACAGACCCTAAAGAAGGGTGAGATAGAATAAGCAGTCTGTCTACAAAGTGGTTGACTGTGGTCAGAGATATAATAATGCTACCTGTCGGTGTGAGTAGTGGCGGGTCAGGTGAGAATCGGAGACCGTCCATTCTAATACTGACCTACGCAACAGGCATCAGGTCCTGCAGATTGTGGCCTTATGCTATACAGAACCCCATTTTGAAAAAACAATTGTTCCCTTGCCCACATGCATGATGAGCAAGTTTTTCCATTTTGAAAATTTCAATAGGTTCCTGTCTCCATTCACTGAAGGATGGTGAATGGTCTTCAATCCAAACCTTGAGTACAGCGTTCTTAACTGAGGAACCTATCAATGTAACAGAATATTTCTGTTCTTTTGTCCAGTTTATTTTATTGCCAAAATGCCCTATGATACGAGGGTTTCTAGTGCTTCAGTTTTATATGATTGCCTAGGAGCATCTGAATAATTACTTGTCTCCAGTCCAGTAGCATCGTTTCACCAGAATCAGAGGAGTTACAAAGTCCCATTTCAGCAGAATCATAGGGGTGGTAAAACTCCCCCCAAATATATTTTATAAAAACAAATGCTAAGGAAACCTTGTTTTAGGGGTTCCCAGGGGTCGCAATGGATATTATAGGAGCTGAAAAGAAACTGTAGAGATCTCAACATTATAGGGGTTGAAAAGAAATCACGCAGGTCTCAACCACAGCTCCTGGCTAATCTTAAATGATACCCCTGCTTCAGTCATCTAAAGCTCCGGTACTATCAAACTTAAAAAACAAGTGATTCTCACAATTCTTGTTCCAGTTATGGACTGTAAAACCCTTCAATCAAAGTTATGGTCAAGCAGTAAAAATTCAGGTGGAAAAAGGCATTTAAAATATTAAATGTTATCTAAAAAAGGTTTATGATGAGCAAGAACTGGTTTGCAGTACTTACAGCACCCCTCACAATTAAAGTTTCAAGCATTTTATATTTTATACTGAAATCTAATATTGAAAATTAGCAAAGTGCAGGAAAAGACAGATGCATGAACCCCCAAAAAAAAGTAAAACAATCTTTTTAGAAAAAGTAATGTGAAATCCAATAATTATAAAAGATGTCAAAAGTTACTTACGCTGTAACACAAATGTCAATATCCAGAATGTAAAGAAAGCCATGCCAGGTTAATTATTTCCAGGCAGAGCGGCATGAAAACCTTGCACTTGTATGACAGTGTTCTCTGGTGTGTCCTCAGCTAACGCACTGTCTGTGTTTTGTTGTTTTTGCAATGGAAACTGTACTGGGGGGTGAGGAGGAGGAGGAGGAAATCAGGTCTGAGTTCTGGTTAAATGCTACCGTGGTTTATTTTAAAATGAGCAGGTGAAATTAGAGTGCTGATCATACAAGTATGTGTTGTTTACTGTGGATATGGACCATGCAAGCCAGTGATGGCTGCAGGAATGTGGACTCACTGGGCTACAGCCAGGGTCTGAACATCCTGTGGTGGGTCACAGAGAAACCTGACAGGCCATTTTCTCATTTCTCAGATTAAGCGTCTGTTCAGCAATGTCCAAAACCAGCATGGTCAGCACCACATCACAGTCTCCTGAATCTGGACACATCTGCCTTTACCCACTTGCTCACAAATCCTGTTGCCATTTTAATCTGTACCCATCGAGTGCCCCATGTTAGGAAAGCTGCCCTTCAGTTTATTCCTCATATTCACTTTGCCCCATTTGGAAAAGATGCGATCCCACTTAGAAAGTGTGATACCCCACATTAACACAGGATTAAATAAGAAAATTCAGAATACTTTATTGTGCTAAATCAAAGATTAAATGCTACACAAATAAAAGTACTGATTTATTTATTTGTATAATCGGTTTACAACCTTTGAACCAGAGGCTCATTTCCAAAGGTACCTCGTCACATTGAGGACAGACAGAAACAAATGTAGGTTACAGCATACAAATCCGATATCCACAGTGTTCTGAGCTCATAGACTAGTTCCATGATTTGATACCTTGTCCCACATTTTAGCTCAGTGTCCACATTTCAGTGACAAGAGATTGAGAGGTATGTCCTAATTCTCCTGCCTTGGCCTCGCTGATCTATCCCTCCCATTTATTAATCCAGTACCTGGCCGTGAGTCCGATTCCAGTCCTGGCCTAAACCCTCACCTGCCACAGTGCCACTTCTGCCTACTCCTGACTCATATCTCTCAATTGTCCCACACTGTGAGGGACATCCTTCACTTGACACCTCAGAATTGATCCTGCCTACATGGAAAAGTTTTGCTCACTCCAGAGGCATTGTAAATTAAGACTCTGAAGGCAGAAATTCTTATTCTTCTGTGATGTTAAAACAAAATTAAATTTGCAAATAAAGGCACTTGTTCGATTGTGTTCTGAGCTTGTATCTTGGTGTTTTATGATGTGTTTCCAAATGAGGGCCACTGGGCTACATAACCAGTTTCTCATATTTTGAGAGTCACTCTCCCACATTTTGAAAGCCACATATAGTCCCACATTCAGTGACAAGAGGTTCAGCAGTATATCTGGTCTAACCTTACCTTTGTTTTATCCCAACAAAACAGGCACAGTACAGTTTTACTGGGACATATTCCTAGTATGGCCCCAACCTGGCCCCACCACTGATGCAAATTCTAAGCTCATATGGAGATGCTGATGCAGTATGGCTTAGTGATAGCCCTCTCGACTCCCCACTGGTGATGCTGATCCAGTGTGACTTAGTGATAGCCCTCTCCACTCCCAAATGGTGATGCTGTTGCAGTGTGACTCAGTGATAGCTCTCTCGACTCCCCAATGGTGATGCTGATGCAGTGTGACTTAGTGATAGCCCTCTTCACTCCCAAATGGTGATGCTGATGCAGTGTGACTTAATGATAGCCCTCTCGACTCTCCACTGGTGATGCTGATGCAGTGTGACTTAGTGATAGTTCTTTCAACTCCCCAATGGTGATGCTGATGCAGTGTGACTTAGTGATAGCCCTCTCCACTCCCAAATGGTGATGCTGATGCAGTGTGACTTAGTGATAGCCCTCTTCACTCCCAAATGGTGATGCTGATGCAGTGTGACTTAGTGATAGCCCTCTTCACTCCCAATGGTGATGCTGATGCAGTGTGACTTAGTGATAGCCTTCTCGACTCCCCAATGGTGATGCTGATGCAGTGTGACTTAGTGATAGCCCTTTCAACTCCCAAATGGTGATGCTGATGCAGTGTGACTTAGTGATAGCCCTCCACTCCCAAATGGTGATGCTGATGCAGTGTGACTTAGTGATAGCCTTCGACTCCCCAATGGTGATGCTGATGCAGTGACTTAGTGATAGCCCTCTCGACTCCCCAATGGTGATGCTGATGCAGTGTTACTTAGTGATAGCCCTCTCCACTCCCAAATGGTGATGCTGATGCAGTGTGACTTAGTGATAGCCCTCTTCACTCCCAAATGGTGATGCTGATGCAGTGTGACTTAATGATAGCCCTCTCGACTCCCCACTGGTGATGCTGATGCAGTGTGACTTAGTGATAGTCCTTTCAACTCCCCAATGGTGATGCTGATGCAGTGTGACTTAGTGATAGCCCTCTCCACTCCCAAATGGTGATGCTGATGCAGTGTGACTTAGTGATAGCCCTCTTCACTCCCAAATGGTGATGCTGATGCAGTGTGACTTAGTGATAGCCCTCTTCACTCCCAAATGGTGATGCTGATGCAATGTGACTTAGTGATAGCCTTCTCCACTCCCAAATGGTGATGCTGATGCAGTGTGACTTAGTGATAGCCTCTTCACTCCCCAATGGTGATGCTGATGCAGTGTGACTTAGTGATAGCCTCTCCACTCCCAAATCAGGTGATGCTGATGCAGTGTGACTTAGTGATAGCCCTCTTCACTCCCAAATGGTGATGCTGATGCAGTGTGACTTAGTGATAGCCCTCTTCACTCCCAAATGGTGATGCTGATGCAGTGTGACTTAGTGATAGCCTTCTCCACTCCCAAATGGTGATGCTGATGCAGTGTGACTAAGTGATAGCCCTCTCGACTCCCCAATGGTGATGCTGATGCAATGTGACTTAGTGATAGCCCTTCGACTCCCCAATGGTGATGCTGATGCAGTGTGACTTAGTGATAGCCCTCTTCGACTCCCCAAATGGTGATGCTGATACAGTGTGACTTAGTGATAGCCCTCTCGACTCCCCAATGGTGATGCTGATGCAGTGTGACTTAGTGATAGCCCTCTCGACTCCCCAATGGTGATGCTGATGCAGTGTGACTTAGTGATAGCCCTCTCGACTCCCAAATGGTGATGCTGATGCAGTGTGACTTAGTGATAGCCCTCTTCACTCCCAAATGGTGATGCTGATGCAGTGTGACTTAGTGACAGCCCTTTCGACTCCCAAATGGTGATGCTGACGCAGTGTGACTTAGTGATAGCCCTCTCGACTCCCCAATGGTGATGCTGATGCAGTGTGACTTAGTGATAGAAAAAATTATATGAAAGTAAACAGTGCACTACAGTGAAGGGGGTGCTCTTATGGAGGTTGCAATCCTCAATTTACAAAGAAAAAAAAGGAAGTACAAGCACACCTTCAGCTTTTTAATGCTGAATTAGCTTGCTGTGCGGAACATCCGCGGCCAGTAACCCTGTGCTTGACTAGAATGCCTTCAAGGGGGTTTTTCTGCTTGCCAATAACATGTCAACTCCACCCACTTACCCATGCCAGTGCACTCTGTTGTGTGCTGCACATAAGGGCATCCTTGACCCTCTGAGTATCCTGTAGCATAAGAGAGGTTCACAAATGGGGTTCTTTGGAATCCAGTCCTCAGAATCAGATTTATTAGAATTCTGGTGTGTGTTTTTTTCAGATTTAAGATTTTTGGATTTTGAGGCTGAAAATGCTAATTTTGAAAATAAATATCTGGCTACATAAAAACATCTAGTCTTGCCCTTTCTCCACCCTTGTTTCTCCCAGGATCCCTTATCTTATCATATCTGCTATTAAGTAGGGGTAATTTACTACTGCTGTGGTGCCATCATCTGTAGCTGCTGAGGGGGTCCTTTTCTCCATTGCCTGTGTAAGTTCATTGTTCTTGTTGCTATGCATGAAGTAATTTCACAACACCCCCCTTCACCAAGTGTAGCCCACAGGCTACAACTTTTCCACCAATTTTCCCACCCAGCTAGTTCATCAGCCTGCCCACCACAAGACCTGGTCACGACCTAGACCCTCAACACAGTCCCAGAATGATTTCTCACCCATAGATGCCTGTAGAAAACAAGATTTATTGTCATTTCCTTCCAAAAAGCCACTGGTCAGTGTAGCAGCCATCGCTGTCCTCACTGGGTCCTCATTGTTGGGTGACCTGAGTAAATAAAAACAGCAGGTGGCTGACGTGAATAACACTCTGGGTTTTAGCTACTATTCCAGATGTTGAACTTAAGTGCCTTGTGAGTAACCCAGAGTGTTGTCCAGGTTGGTTACCTCCTGTGTTATTTACAGTACCTGGATCACCCAACAATGAGGACAGCAATGAGGGCAGCGATGAGAACAGCAATGAGGACAACAATGAGGGCAGCGATGAGGGGCAGCTGGGGGCAGCAATGAGGACAGCAATGAGGGCAGCAATGAGGACACAATGAGGGCAGCAATGAGGACAGCAATGGAGGACAACAATGAGGGCAACAATGAGGACAACAATGAAGATGGCAATGAGGACAGAGATGAGGACAGCAATGAGGACAGCAATGAGGATGACAATGAGGACAGCAATGAGGACAGCAACGAGGTTAACAATGAGGACAACAATGAGGACAGTGATGGCTGCTAAACTCACTGGCTATTTGCAGGGGAAGAGATGATAATCTTGTTTTTTACATGAACCTACCAATCAATCTGGGGCAGGAGTCAGAGTAGGAACTGGGTCCAGTGGGCAGGCAGGGAACAATGAACACATGCGGCTGAATGGAGAAGGGTTGACCCACCAGTAGCAGCAGATGATGACCCAGCATCAGAGGGCAAACCACCAGCAACAGCAGACAATCTAGCAGCAACAGCAGACAACCCAGCAGCAGCAGACATGATAATATAACTAAATCTGGGAGCAACATGGAAGGGGGGGGCTTTGTTTGCTTGAGGTGGGGCTCATTTTTCTTTATTACCAGCTGGAGGAAGTTTAAGATGTAGTCAGATATGGAACTGGTTATTTCAGTTCCAACTTCAATGCTTTAACCAGCATCATAATGCAGTCAGAACTGGAATTTCCAATAACCTGATGGATAAAAACAGAACAGATTTTAAAGAACCTGGTCAGTCTGAGGCGAAAGCGAGGAACTGCTGATAAATCATGTCACGACAGCTTACTAACAGTCCCTTGCACCTCATAATTAGGCCCAGCGGGGTGGGGAGCAGAATTTCTAGAGAGATCATCAGAATTTAAAGTAATTAGACTTTCTATCGAATCCCTTAGAAATTCTGGGACACATGTTTTCTCCCCAACAAATAACTAGACTGCACAATCAGATGTTTGGCATGTCAGGCCTGATGGAGTTTACAAGTTACAAGGGAGTGATCTCCATTTCAGATCAGTGTAGGAATTCCTGTTTCTGAGATACAGCTGCAGCCATTTCCAGTGGTGGAAGTGTGTGTGTGTGTGTGTGTGTGTGTGTGTGTGTGTGGCGTGTGCGTGCATGCAGACACTCCATTCCAGGAGCAAAATAGGGACTGCAGTTGTGCAAAATGAGCCCTTATCAACATAAACTGTACCGCATTAAGTGTAACCTGCATTTGTCAATGCCAAATGTTTGCTTGCTGGTATTGGCATTGGTAGTGGAGGAGTTAGAGAGATGCAAAATAGGAATGGCAGAGAAGTATTGAAGTAACACCAACCCCCACCCTGTAGAGACTGACAGGGCATTGGGAGGGTGCCTTTGGGTTGTCAGCCACAACACTCACACCATTCCACCTCACCCCACCCTGCAGACACTGACAGGTGTCACAGTGTGCCTTGATGTCTACAGACCCTATGCTCACCCCATTCCATAAGGAAATAAGCTGAGATGGGTGCAGTATAGGAGAATGGGGTGAACGTTGGGCGAACCCCAAGGCACACCTCAGTGCTATCAGTGGCTGCAGGGTAGGGCTGAGGGTGGTGGCATGAGCATTATGGCCAACGGCCCCAAGTCACATCCCTGACACCTGTCACTCTGTACAGGGTGGGCGTTATGATTGGAAACCCTAACACACTGGGCATTTGTTGGTATTTTTCCTCTAAGATTTTCACATGGGTGTTTTGGGGCCTCATCTCATGAACAGTGGGAGTATCATTTTGTTACTCAATCCCAAAAGGTGATTTCGCACGGCGAGTGTGTCATTCTGCCACAAGGGTGAAAACACATTTGGGGCAGGAATGTGAAAATGACAGCTGTACTGCTCATGAGGAGGTGTGAAGAAATAGTAATGCTGAAAATCTGGAATGAAAACATAAAAAAGTGGCGGTTACTAGTGTGCATAGAAACTGTGCAACACACACTTGTAATAGTCATTTTTTTGGATAGTTTTCACCAAATTTTCAACATGGCCTTTTTGGGACCTCCACTTATGAACAGTGGCACTGTGATTTTGTTAATCTTTCCCAAAAGTTGATTTCACACAACAACCATGCCATTCTGTGCCACAGGTTCAAAATCACATTTCGGGAAGGATGCAAAAAATCACAGCTGTACTGTTCATAAGGGTGTGTGAAAAAATGGTAATGTTGGAAATTTGGAGTGAAAATATTAAAAATGTATGACGTTACAAGCATGCATAGAAACTGAGCAATGGACGCTTGTAACTCAGTCATTTTTTGGAGTTTTTTCACCAAATTTGCAACAAGGGCTTTTTGGGACCCCATCTCATGAACAGTGGCACTGTCATTTCATTAATTGGTCCCTAAGGTGATTCCACACAGCAACAGCAAAATCATCTTTAGGAACTGAGAAATGAAATGTCAGTGCCAGTGTTCATGAGGTAAGGTCTCAAGAACCCCATATTGAAAATGTGGGACCAAAACTCCAAAAATTGGCTGAGATATCAACCTAAGTTGAAACCCCTATTGACTGCCATTATAGGGCTTACCGTCATTTCTTTAGTTCCTGGTTGGTCTGTAAAGAGTGTAAACGTATTCCCGGTCCACAGAAGATTGCTGCTGCTAATCTTCAGAGGAAAGTATGGGTGAGGAGGGGCTGCGGGGAGGTGGGGTGCTCAGTGGGACGGTGCGGGAGGGAGGGCGGCGAGAATGATGAGGACCGTTTCTTTTTTAGGTTTCATAAAAAAAGATGTCATGGGACTGTTTCTTTTATGGGTGAAATATTAACTAAATAGATTTTGGCACACTGAGGTGGGCTCCCAGTGTACCAGAGTACTGGCGGTATCAATGCGGACCCGAGGATTGGGCACCCTAAGGTCGGCTGAGAACATAGGGGCGAGGGGGGTGTCACATCCAACAGTGGGCATCCCGGTGTCGGAAACATTGAATAAGTATTTTTTGGCACACTGGGGTGGGCTCCCAGTGTGCCATATGGGGGGGAAGATACATGCTGGCACAGGGATTGAACACCCTGATGTTGGCAGGGATGAAGAATGGGGGTGCGGGGTGGACAGCAGCCACAGTAGAAGGGAGCTAACATTTAAATTTGTTGTTCTGCAGTGTGCCTGGTTTGGAGGGTGGGGGGAGTTTCTGCTGCAATATGCAGGTGCGATGGGGAACGGAGGGTGCGGGGCAGGCAGCAGCAGTCGGAGGGAGCTAACATTTAAATTTGTTGTCCTACTGTGTACCTGGTTGGGAGGGAGGGAGTGGGGACTGCCGCTGCAGTGACGAAACTGCCTTTGATTGCAGCGGCAGATTTCTTTCAGGTGTGGTGCTCACTCTGAAACTGCCATCATTGGCAGCTTCAGCATTAATTGGTGGACAAGGGACGCGGCCATTAAAAATATCCGCTGCATTGGCCACAACACTGTCATTCATCTGCAGTGCTCTACTATCTCAATATGTTTCTTGTGCGCTGTGCGCAAGCAAACATAAAAATGCAATATGTATCTAGTAACGTAGTAGTTTATGGTTAGAAGGCACCCTTGGTCCCTCAAGTCTGCCCTCCCACTGCTTCATTTTTTGAGGAAACATGTGCATCAGCGATGTTCTATTTTACATCAAAATGTGTAGTCTCCCCCCGTGAGATTTTCCATTTTAACCACCCATTTCAGCAGGTGCAATGAGTTTAGAGTTTGTATAGATGCATTTTTCAGAATTGGCTTTGTTAAAACACTGAATGTTTTGCTTGGGACAGGAAGAAGCTTCAGTGTGTTGATACTGTTCACAATGTTTTCAAATATTGAACTCCTGAGTCTAGAGGTACAAGCTGCTCTACCGACCAATATTACATTTTACCTGATTGGAACTGTGCACATTCACAAGCTGCTGCTTTTTGCTGACTCGTCATTTTCCCCAGTACATTTTACCGAAGACCTGCTACAAGAACTTGTTGAGATACAGTCCCGTGTACCGAATATATATTTGCTGGTTTTATCAGTTCATTTCCTTGCTGTCTTTGCATTCTTTACTTTTCTTCTGGCCTTGTACTGCATTTTTAAGCAATTTCATAGACATGTCCTCAGATTAATTAGTATCCCCTCTCAAATTCTAATTTTTTGGTTTGCAATAATCTGAATTTTTGCTTCACTGCCTTGATGTATGCTGCCTCTGTAATGTTGGCAATTCACTGCATTTTATTGCATGCACTTTTTCCAGTTCCTACTGAGGCAATTCTTGATCTGGTGCTCACAAATAAGGAGCATGTACAGGAAATAATGATCTGGGAGCCACTGGGTAGAAGTGACCACTGCACAGTGGGGTTCCAGTTGGATATGGGCAGGAAAGCATACCTGACCAAGACCAAAATCTTGGATTTCAGGTAGGGCAGACTGCAAGAAAATGGGCGAAGTGCTAAGGGCATCTGGCAGACATCAAAGCAGATATGGGGTGGACCAAAGGTGGTCCATCATTAAGGGAGGAATACTGGTTGCCACTGAGGGTGCATTAGGCTCAGGGGTAAGAACACAAGGGCTAAAGCATCCAGCTGGTTCAGTTCTGGGGTTGCCAAGCAGTAAGGGAAAAGAGGTTCGCTATAGAAAACTCAGGAACACCAAAAGAGAGGTGGATAGGGAAGATTACCTATGGTTGGCTAGTGAGGCAAATAAGGAAGTTCATCGAGCAAAGGCGCAGAAGGAACTGCAGATAGCTGAAGGAATTAAGAAGAGGGAGAAGGCTTTCTTTCACTATGTAAGTGAGAAAAAGGACAAGAAGGAAGGGGCTGTTAGGCTTAAGAAAGGGGTGCAGGAAAATGGGGGAAAAGCAGAGATACTAAATGAATACTTCTGTTCTGTCTTCACCAGGGAGAAGAATAGGCCAGTGCCTTCAGGAGGGAAAAGAGGAGCAGGGAGGGAGAACACAGATGTAGTGATAGAGAAGGATAGAGTGAGGGAGGGGCTGCTAACATTGAAAGTGGACAAATCACCAGGCCCGGACAGAATACATCCAAGGGTACTAAAGGATCTGGCTGAGGAGCTGGCAGGGCCAGTGGCAGACCCATGTAATAGTTCAGTGGAGTCAGGCATGGTACTGTAGGGCTAGAGGACAGCACATATGGTGCCCCTCCTCAAAGCGGTCCTAGGATGACCCAGGGAATTACAGACCAGATCAGTCTGACCTGCATTGTGGGCAAGCTCATGGAGACCATACTAAAGGGAAAGTTGGTGGAATATCTAAAGGGCATGGTCCTTCAGGATGCGAAGCAGCATGGGTTCATGGGTGGGAGATTGTGTCAAATGAATCTGATTGACTTCTTTGACTGTGTCACTAAGACAGTAAACAGGGGCCAAGCAGTAGACATCCTCTATCTTGATTTCAGCAAGGTATTTGACTCTGTGCCCCACAAAAGGTTGATCGGGAGGTTGGTGGATCTTGGGGTTGAGGAAATGATGTGGAAAACAGGCTGAGGGACAGAACCCAGACGGTGGGTATGGGGGGAGAGTTATCTGGTACCAGAGAGGTAAACAGTGGGGTCCCACAGGGCTCTGTGCAGTGGCCAGTGTTGTTTAATGTCTTCATCAATGACATTGGGGATGGCATTAAGGGCAAAATGTGCCTATTCGTGGATGACACCAAGCTCTATGGGAGAGTGGACACAGCTAAAGGGATACAGGACCTACAGGAAGATCTGGAAAAGCTGGGGAGGTGATCCAGGATCTGGCAGCTTGGCTTCAATGCCAAGAAATACAAAGTTATGCATATTGGAGCCAAGAATCCCAGGACAGAGTACTACCTGGGTGGAGCCCGAGTATCTGCATCAGAGGAGGAGAAGGACCTGGAAGTGATAATCACTAGTGATCTGAAGCACTCCACACAGTGTAAGAAAGCAGCAGCAAAGGCAAACAAGATGCTGGGATACATATCTAGGAGGATCAGTAGCAGGAGAGAGGAGGTTATACTGCCCTTGTACAAGTCACTGGTAAGGCCCCATCTAGAATATGGAGTTCAGTACCGGTGCCCACACCTCAAAAAGGACATTAACCTGCTGGAGAAGGTCCAGAGGAGGGCTATAGAGATGATAGTGGGTAAGCAGGGTAAGGCATATGAGGAGAGATTGAGGGCACTGAACATGTACTCCCAGGAAGACAGGAGAGAGAGAGAGGGGGGACATGATTGGGACCTTCAGGTACTGAAGGGATAAATAAGGTTAAGGAGAGCCCTCCTTGTTGAAGTGACAAGCAACCACAACACAAGGGGGCACAGTCTTAACTGGAGGGTGGGAGGTTTAGCAGGCAGGTTTGGAAGCACTTCTTCACAGAGAGGGTGGTGGACACTTGGAATGCGCTGCCAGAAAAGGTCACCTCATTGAAGACAGTGGGCAGCTGGAATAGGCATTGGGGGAAAGTAAGGATCATGGGTAGGGAGGATGGGAGGAGTGGGGAGGGAGTGCAGAGACATTAGCTCAAGCTGTGGACCCTGCAATATGAGTAGACTTGATAGACCAAATGGCCTTATTCTGCTGGCTTCTTCATATGTTCATATGTTCATATTGTAATTGTCTGTGCTTTCTCCTGCCCCAGGATGCAATTGAAAACAGGGACTTTAAACTAGACTCTTTCCTGTTAAACCATATACATGAAAATATAAAAAAATAAACAGAACTGATATATATTGCATGCATTGTTTCATATAGGAGAGTGACAACTGTTTTGGTAGTGGTTCAGTAGGTTCCACACTCACACCTTGGGCTGGAAGATTGGAAGGCCATGGCTTCTAGTCTCACATCAGGAACTTGGTCTAATGCCCAACACTAACTCTGTAGTGCAGCATTATGGAGGTACGGCACTGCTGAGGTGTCGTATGTCCATTGCGTGACACATTAAACTGAGGTCCCCTTCTGTCCATCTCTGGTCACTGTCCAAGTGGATGTTAAAGGGACATTGTCAACCCCCTTAGGCCTTAAAGTGTCTCTAGTTTTAAAAACATATTTTATGATTATTCATATCCTGCAGAGACTGCTGATTTAGCAGGTTGTTTGATTCTGATTATTTTTTTGTATTAAAAAGTGAAAAATGGACTACCCACCATATTGGTATTACCACACAAAAACATGTTTGTTTACATTCCTTGATCAACTGCCACTGCATCTTTTCTAGACTTGGGAATCCCCCCAACACAGTCTAACCACTCTTTATGCTGTGGGAGTTTAGGAGTCCATTGCATCATGAGTGGCTGCACTGTTTAGGGATGTTTCTAATGTTCAAGAAGTATTCAGTAAGAATAGAATCAGATTTGAAACAAAACAAGGTGAGGGATCATTAGGAGGGAATACAGCAGGTTACCAGATCCTGCTGAGAAGGAGTATGTTTGGTAAGGCAGAAACCCTGCTGGAGGACCTGGGAGGTACAGGAGGTCACAAGGGAAAAAGAGTGGCCTATGCGCAGTGCTCAAGGAGAAAGGGATCAGGAGGAATATGAGCTGAAGGCCAAGAGAGTCACCAGGGTGGTGAGAGAAGCTAAGGCAAAAAGGAGCAGTCCTTGGCCAGTGGGATCCAGAAGGGGACGAGGGGTTCTTTAGATACATAGGGAAAAAGAAGAAAGTAGGGGCAGATCAGCGAGATAAGGATAGGGGATGGTTAGGCACAGGAGGGGGGGGAACAGGCAGAAGTCCTAAATGAGTCTTTGCCTCAGTTTTTACCAGGGGGATGGAGGGCTATATCTTGCAAGGGAGCAGGGGCAAATCAGAGCAAGGGTGGGACCGTAGAGACCAGGGGCCGTGATGGGTCTGAGGAAAGGGAGGGCCACCACAGACAGGTGGGGGCCCAGCAATGCAGGGTGAAAAGGGGAGGACATGGAGGCTGAAATCCCAATAGAGAGAGTAAGGGAAGCCCTCAGGTCTCTTTGGACGGAGAAAGCACCTGGGCCAGATGAGATACATCCCAGGGTGCTGAGGGAACTGGCGGATGTCCTGGCAGTCCCTCTGGTGGAGTTTTCAACATCTCTCTGAGGACTGGGTGGGTGCCCCAAGACTGGAGGGTGGCCCATGTCATGCCGATCCACAAGGGGGGACCAAGAGAGGAGGCAGGAAATTACAGGCCCGTCAGCCTGACATCGGTGGTTGGCAAGGTGATGGAGGGTATTGTCAAGGAAAGGCTAGGGGGGTTCCTGGAGCAAACTGGGTACTTGGACGATAGCCAGTATGGCTTTGTCACAGGAAGATCTTGCCAGACAAATCTCGTTGAGTTCTATGACCGGGTGACAAGGGCTCTGGATCAGGGTAGGCCAGTGGACGTCCTTTTTCTGGACTTTAGCAAGGCATTTGATTCAGTACCCCACAGTGGCCTGCTGGCTAAGCTGAAGGAAATGGGGGTAGGGAGACAGTTGTTAAGATGGATAGGAAACTGGCTCTCTGAGCATACTCAGAAGGTGGTGGTTGAGGTTAGCCTCATCTCCAAGTGTGGGTTACTAGTGGAGTTCCCAGGGTCAGTGCTGGGGCCACTCCTGTTCAATGCCTATATCTCAGACATCAGGAGAGGGATTAGGAGTGAGATGAGTCTCTTTGCAGATGACTCAAAGCTGGGTGCAGTAGTGGATGGGGGGGCATGCAGGAGGACCTGAAGGCTCTGGAAAGGTGGTCGGGAAAATGGAAAATAAAATTCAATGCAGGGAAGTGCAAGCTTCTGTACCTGGGACTCAGAAATCTAGGCCAGCGGTATACCCTGGGAGGAGACATGATTCAAGTCACAGACGGTGACGGGGACCTGGGGGTAGTGGTAGATGTCAAAATGAACAACTCAGAGACCTGTAGGAGGGCAGCGGCAAGGGCAAATAGGATGCTTGGATGCATCGCCAGGGGGATTACCTCCAGAAAGGCGAAAGCGATCCTTCCACTGTACAATTGCTTGGTTAGGCCAAACCTCAAATATTGTGTGCAGTTTTGGAGACCACATTTGAAAAGGGACATTACACTCCTAGAGAGGGTCCAAAGGAGGGCAACCAAAATGATCTGGGGTCTGGGGAGAGGACCTATGAGAAGAGCTCAAGAAGTTTAACATGTACACCCTGGAGGAGAAGAAGGACAGGGGGGACATGATAGAGGTCTGTAAGTACATGAAAGGGATCAATAAAGGAGGTCCAGTCAGGGTGTTCCACAGGAAGGAGGGTGGGGCAACAAGAGGTCACAGGTGTAAGCTGGAAGGGGCAGGCTCAGAGGAGAGAGGAGGAGATGTTATTTCACTGAAAGGGTAGTGGAGCCATGGAATGTACTGCCCAGGAGCTGGTAGAGGTGGGACTGTGAGCGGGTTTAAGAGGGGATGGGACAGGTACAGGGGGGTAAATCTGACCAGGCCCAAAACAGGTTGAACAGTGATTACCGTAGCAAGGGTGAGGACACCAAAATTGGCCCTCAGTTTGGGTGCTGAAAATGGAGCAGACTCGAGAAACCATTAGGCCTATTCTGCTGGCATTTTAGTATGTTAGTTTATAACTGTACGCTAGCATATATTTCAGTTCTACTAAACAAGGAAGCAGACAAAACAATCATCAATATCAATGAATTTTAGAGCAGGTAAGTAATCATAAAATGTGGTGTTTTAACTATAAATTACATGATGCCAAACAGGTTGACAGTGTCCCTTTAAGATCACATGGCACGTAACATAAGTGTAGGAGAATGTTTGCAGTGTCCTTGCCAACATTCCCCTTGTCAATAAAGAAGTTCCCTATAACCCGTCACCCAGGATGCACATGGAAGTGAGCTGTCACTACTCAAAAGACAAAGAACCTCTGTGCGCAAACACTGAGGCAAGGGTTACCCCAAAGGGCATTTGGCTGGGAAGCCAAATTTCAAGAAAATACAAAATCACATATGCCCACACAATGCAAAGCATCATGGCTGCATATAAATAACCACAGAATGTTATGTTGGTTCAACTTTAAGCAGAATTGCATGGTGCCAAAAGGCCTCTCACATTAGTTTGGCAAGGGTGCTAACAGATGACATAGACACGTGTTTCGTCCTACCAGGACTCATCAGTATGCCTCGTTTGTTTGACACCCCAATGGAATGAACCAGCTACCCTAGGTGAATCTATTAAAATAAAAAACCTATTTAAAAGACAAAGAACCTCTGTGTGCAAACACCGAGGCAAGGGTTACCCCAAAGGGCATTTGGCTGGGAAGCCAAGTTTCAAGAAAATACAAAATCACACATGCCCACACAATGCAAAGCATCATGGGCTGCTTATGCAAATCACCACAGAATGTTATGCTGGTTCAACTTTAAGCAGAATTGCATGGAGCCAAAGGCCCCTCTTCACACAGTTGCAGAGGGTGCTAACAGATGACATAGACACGTGTTTCGTCCTACCAGGACTCATCAGTATGCCTCGTCTGTTTGACACCCCAGTGGAATGAACCAGCTACCCTAAGACAGTCTGTCTGGGTTATATTGTGGTGAACCCATTAAAATAAAAAACTATTTAAAAGACAAAGAACCTCTGTGCGCAAACATTGAGGCAAGGGTTACCCCAAAGGGCATTTTGCTGGGAAGCCTAGTTTCAAGAAAATACAAAATCACACATGCCCACATAATGCAAAGCATCATGGGCTGCATATGGGTTCACCACAATATAACCCAGACAGACTGTCTTAGGGTAGCTGGTTCGTTCCACTGGGGTGTCAAACAGATGAGGCATACTGATGAGTCCTGGTAGGACGAAACACACATCTATGTCATCTGTTAGCACCCTTTGCAAACTGTGTGAGAGGCCTTTTGGCACCATGCAATTCTGCTTAAAGTTGAACCAGCTTAACATTCTGTGGTGGATTTGCATATGCAGCCCATGATGCCTTGCATTGTGTGGGCATGTGATTTTGTATTTTCTTGTTACTACTCAACATGCTCTTCTTGGTGAATAATTACAAATAAATAAATATGTTTTACATACTGTAGCTGGAATGCACACCAATCTGTGACACGTCATATTGGAAAATATTTAATGAACTCAATTTCACCGAGATGGGCATTTTGTATCAGGGTTAAGCAATGTAATGTTCCCTCTTTTTCCATAAAGCTTTTTCTTTCAGACAAGGCTGTAGGTAGATTGACAGCCCTGTCCCTGCTTACCCCAACCAGTAGCCACTTCCATGGGCCCCCCCAAAGTCCATGGATCCCCTCCATGGGAGCCCCCCCTTCCCCCGAGACCATATCCAGAAGCAAGCAGTTGGCATTCATGGTGGTGGTGCAGGCCAGGAAGGTAGGCAGGGCTTCATGAAGCCTTCATCCTTTTTTCCCTTTTCTCCTAGTAGATCTCTGCCTTGGCATGGATGACAGAATGTGTTGTGTGGATGCACGCACGCCCTGTATCAAACCAGCGGCTCCCTCTTTTTAACATCGGCCACACTTGCATTGTCAGTAGACCTTCTCCTTGTAGCAATCAATAGCGGGGTAGTTAACCTCCCATTCCCAATAGGGGAGAGCCAGCCATGCTCCACCCCCCCGACCAACCCCTGCAACCCTAGTCCACTCCCAAACCCGGTTGTGTGGACTGGTGGCAGGTGTGGCAACCAATGCCTTAACCCTCCGCACCACTGGAATGTTCACTTTTAAAAGCCCTATTGAAAAAGATCATTAAAAAAAAATATTAAAAGTATAATTTGTGGATCTTCAGAGCTGTGCATATTACACAGACCTCATTCTGATCTGCTATACATGCATCACATAGAGAGGTGTGAAATGCTTGCTTGTCCTGATGCTTCGCTTATAAAACCAGTTTTAGTGCCAGAACACTTTGTTTTCAGGTTATCTTCTCTGCTGTGGTAAGCTGCATAGCACTCTCTCAGCTTATGCTGTGTTGTTCGTGGTTAATCGTATATTATATTAGTTATCTGTTTATTTGGTTTAAATTAAAGGTGGGGGATAGATCACAGATCTGTTTTCAATTGCATCCCGAATATTTTCTAATTGTTTCTGTTTTTTTGTTAATGATTACCCTGCAAGCCACCTCTCCAAACCTGAATGCACTTATTGTGATTGTTTCTGCGTTTGTTGGTGAGTTGCAGTGACCCTTGTTTTGCCATCTTCAGTAGCGTGCTAACATGCAGATAGTTGTTGCCTAAATAGCTGTGAACAAAGCTGTTGAGGTGAGAGGTCAGTGAGCAGAAAAATAAATTAGACCACATTAACATTTCTTAAGAAATACAGAATTTGCCTGTGTTGCAAAAATGCACCGGACATTGCTTAGTATTTGATTTGAAATTGCTTAGTATTAGGTTTGTCAAATACTACTGGTATAGATATGCAGGAGGTGGATTAATTTGCACTCCTTGCCCTAAACAGACACATGACCATAAAGTGGAGGTGAGAAGGCACGTATTTTTAGGGCTGTGGGTGGAGCCTACAGTCATTTTCAAGAGTTTTTTGCTCTGAAAGCGACCGATCACACAACCACTTCCATTGGACTTTTGAAGTATCCTTCCGAAAGCCCAAAGAGCTGAAAGCCTTCCACCAGCATTGGCATACAGAATAACAGACGCATTATTTCAGCTGTTACTTCCGCATTCCGATGCATGGGCTGCGCATGCGCGCCGATGCATGCATCACGCGGTGCTGTGGTGCCAGCATGTTGCAAAATGGCACAGCCATTCATTATTTTGTGCCCCTCCCCAAGTCATCACTAATATCAGTATATTGCAACACTAGAACCCATCCCAGTGTGCAAAATTGTTTTTCTCTGTCAATCAAAAACAATCCCTCATCGCATTTCGGTAACCTGTGATGTGGGCGCATGTACAAGGGCGCTGTCCAAAACGACAATGCTTTATGGGTGAAAGCCCAAATGGCAATGGGGAGGATAGGGCGACTGGATGTGGGGGTGGGCGAAATCGGTGACAGCATGTCGCTATACAAACACGTGCACGTTGAGCATGGGCTGGGAGGGGCAGAGGGGCTGTAGGGGGTGGCACTGCAGTGAGTTGCCGAGCTGTGCCGTAGCATCGGGGGTTGGCCTCTGATTGGGGTGGGTGAGGTACCGGGTTTGGGTGCTGGTCAATTTTATTGCGCCCAGCCCAAACTTTATTTTATGTTTTCACCTCCCTGACATGCACTCCCTGAGTTGAGCATCCTTCAGAAGAGGCGTAGGGCAAAGCCCCACATGGGGCTGTATGTCCCCGCACCATTCTTCCATATGCAGAGGATGTCAGAGCACCGAAAATGTTTCCACCGCTCTGACGTCGCAATAATGCTGCTTGTCTTTAGGCAGTCACCGTTATCACACAGAACCTCGCGTTTCTTGTGTCCTGGACTCCTGGTGCCCCCTGCCCATGCCATGGCTGACATCAGGGTGCCCAGTCCCCATGTCAGCCTCCATGTGGCACACTGGGAGCCCACCCTAGTGTGCCTAAACATTTGTTGTGCTGTAAATTACAAAAAGGTCCCTCTTTGTCACTTTTTCAGTTTGGCATCTCTTGTAAGGAGACTAATTTAGCTTTAGCTTTTTTTTTTTTTTTTTGACCGGGTAAGTGCACTAGACAAATCCTGCCTATTTTCAGGCACAACCTGGGGAAGGGGGATACAGATGAATGCCAACTGACCTTGAACTAGATTAAACTGTTGGTGGTATTTTTAGTGAATGAGGGAAATTTGGCCAGGACACCGGGGAAATTCCACTACTCTTTTCGATAAGTGCCATGGGATCTTTAACATCCACCTGAACTACCACCAATCCGGGCAGATGGGACCTCGGTTTAACGTCTCATCCGAAAGACGGCACCTCAGAAATGCAGCACCCCTCCCATGCTGCACTACAGTGTCAGTACTGGGATATTAACCTAAGTGCCAGATGTGGGAACTGAACCCACAGCCCTCTGATCTCACAGCCTCAGAGGCGAGTGTGCTACCTACTGAGCCACTGACACTAATGATCATAAAGAACAGGTCGAGTCTTTTTCTGAGTTTCTTAGCCAGCTCATCTATGTGGTCAGTGAAGGAAAGACTATGGTCTAGCCAGACCCCAGGTACCTGAACTTTGTAACGTATTCCAACTGTTCATCTAGGATAGTGGTGATCTGTGACAGCATCCCAGCAATGGCAGGATTTGTTGCATGAGGAAAGGGCGAGAGGAACATTGCTTTCGTCTTTTTTGCATTAAGAAGTAGCTTCTGTTTTAGTAGTTGAAGATGCAGCTGATTAAAATCACTTTGAAGCACTTTTTGGGCAGCATCAGGGGTGGAGCTACTAGCGTACAGCACTGCGTCATCTGCGAAGAGGTATATTTGTGCTTGTTTAATGGAGGCATCTATGTTGTTGATATAGATAGCAAAGAGCAAGGGGCCTAAAATGAAGCCTTGAGGTACACCCCTCAACAGGGGTTTCAGTGGAGAAGCTTCCTCTTCTGCCTTTACTTGCTGGAGTCGGCCAGAAAGGTCGTTAGCAAACCATCTTAGGGATAGGGGATCCAGGCCAATATTCCAGAGGGATAAAAGTAGCAGACTGTGGTCAACAGTGTCAGATGCCTTGCTTAGGTCCAAAAACACAGCGCAGACAAAGTTTTTATTGTCCAACTCACATTGCCAGTCATTGGTCACCTTGGCTATGGCTGAGATTGTACTGTGTTGTGCCTTAAAGCCTGACTGTAGTGGATTGAGCAATTTTTCAGATTCCAGATAGTTCTGGAGCTGAAAGTTCACAATTTTCTCCAGCATTTTAGACATTAAAGGAAGTAAGGAGATGGCCTGTAATTATTAAGGTCACTAGGAACCCCTGACTTAAATAAAGGGACCACAATTGCAGTTTTCCAGATGAGAGGAAGATCACCTTGGGACAGAGATAGATTAAAAAGGTGTGTGATTGGGACTGCAAGGACACGGTGGCCAACCTTTAAGAAGTAAGGGCAGATGAGGTCGGCTCCAGCACTTTTCCTAGTGTCTAACTGTAGGAGAAGATCTTCGGCTTCTTTCAGAGATGTAGGCTGCAGGGAGAAGGGTGTGCCAGAGATAGGTTATTCTTGCATGACCTCTCCAAGTTGTTGGTGGAGAGTATTGGCAGGCGAGGAGTCGAAGGCTAACCCTGCGGTAACAAAGTGATTATTTAGGGAGTCGAGAACAGTTGGTCTATCCGAGATGACAGTGTTGCCAATCAATATTTTAGTAGGTAAGGAATTACCCGTAGTATGGCCTTCAATATCTTTTATCGTTCTCCAGAATCTGGTAGGACATGTTGAGGAGTGCTCCAGCTGTGAGCAGTAGAATTTAGCTTTTGCTTCTCTGATCATTTTTGGTGCAGAGGTTTCTCACCCTCCTAAATGCATTCCAGTCATTTGTGAGATTAGTTTTTCTGGCGGTTCTCCAGAGCACATCCCTACTCTGCACAGCATCTTTCAGGCCTTCTGTAAACTCACCGACAGGGTTTATTTTTGATACGGACTTTTTTTAAGGGAGCATACTTGTTTAGTGCCCCTAACACAATATCGGAGAAGATGTCATATGCTGTAGTAAGGGTCTTAGCTAAATAAAAATTCGGCCAACACAAGGAGTCTCTTAGCTCTGTGATATATGCACGGGCATCAAAATTATTTGTACACCTTTTAGTAGAGAATTTTGATGTGGTTGCAGATTTATAGGTAGATCTTATACATGTGATAAAACAGTGGTCACTAATGTCAGAGAAAAGGACACCAGCATGGGAAAATAGGTGGGGTTATTAACTAAGATGATATCCAGCAGAGCACTATTTTTGGGGTTAAGCCTGTTAGGACGAGTAGCCTCATTTATTAGCCGAGACAACCCAAGGGAATCGCAGAGTATTTTCAAGGGAGTAGATACGTTGGATTGCCAGTCTAAATTGAAGTTCTCCAGGATGATGTACTCTGATGGTGCCAATCCCATGTTGTTACTCAGATGATTCAGCAACTGTAATCCAGTTTACGGAGGCCTGTAGCACCCTATTATGCATAATGAGACTCCAGTAGCAATTTCTACTCTTAAGGATAAGCTTTCAAATTATTTTGGAACAGAGGTCGAGTCGATAATAGAGACAGGCAATTTATCCTTGATGTAGATGGCTACCCACCACCTCTTGACTGCCTGTCAGCTGTAAACAGTGAGTAGGAAGGAATGTATACTTCATTATTACTGGTTGCTGGATGAAGCCAGGACTCCGTGACTACCAAGACATCTGGGGCAGTATGATATGCCCAAGCCTGAACCGATGTCATTTTTTTAAATAAGCTGCATACGTTAACATGCAGGAAGCTTAGCCCCTTAAGGCTTTGTAGCTCAGCTGGCGATTCAATAACTGCAGGGGGGCCTTGGATTTAGCTCAACATTACGTGAGCACAGCAGTAATAAGAGCAAAAGTTTCCTGCAGAGACCTGGGAGGAGTTTGGATAGCTGAGCCTTTTTTCGGTTACAGGATTCAACAGAAATAGCATGGGGAGCCCTGAGGCTGGTTCCTGTTGGGCCTAGCACTGTGCACAGTAGTACCTTGACAGAGCGAGACAATGGAATCATGGG
This sequence comes from Neoceratodus forsteri, assembly GCA_016271365.2. NCBI lineage: Eukaryota > Metazoa > Chordata > Ceratodontiformes > Ceratodontidae > Neoceratodus > Neoceratodus forsteri. The sequence continues at coordinate 535,519,337 of CM028138.1, forward strand.
AAAGTATGCAGATAGCTACATGCCCTTAGGGGCCAGCTCTACGATAGTTCCTGTGTACCATAGCCGATGGTGGACCAGCTGCGGGATGGGGGAGAACAGAGCACATGTAAGCTGGTCGAAATGGTTAGAAATAACCAGGCAGGCCAACAAAGTGTGAGAGCCGCTCTCCACCCTGGGAGTTGTCTGTGGATACAAATTTGAGTCCAAGGAACATATGGTGAGCAAGGACAAACAGGAGAGCAGGTAAGGAGCCCTCATTCTGAGACTAAGCCCCACTGAACACTGCTAATAATTATCAGTGGAAGGGATATATCAGAGAATAAATAATAATTATTTCCTACTGAGTAGAATATAGAAGCAGGAGGATTTTGAAGCAGTAACCCTGCTACAGCTGTAAGACAGGCATGGATACCTAAATTAACTTTTAGCTTTAATAGGACATAAGGATTCAGTAAGCATACAGTATGCTTAGATGCCTAAGATTGATAGGAGGAGGGGATAAATGTAGGCAGTAAGAACCAATGACAAGAAGTCTGAAAAGTAGTAGGGGAGATCATGAGCATTTAATGGTGGCCTAGGAGGGGTGGGGCGGCGGAAGAAAAGTCAACCAAGCAGTTAGCACAGTTGAACAGTTGGAGCTTGCACAGTTTCAACAAAAAATGGCTGTGGACCCAGCTAGATCCGAAGCATATGCGAGCACCTAGCTGAAGGTGGCTCGCTGCAAGCCCTGGACATCGGGTACAGTCCAGGAGATACAATAGGGTACTTTCTAGCTAAAATAACTTAATTTGGTGCTAGGATGGAAAATAAAATAAGCTTACAAAGCAGCTAGAAGGCTACAGCCACAAACAGAATGACCGGCCAATCAGAGAGCCCTAGCAGGCATGCAGCCAATGGGAGCATAGCCTTTGCCAGGTGCGGAAAGTTGAAATTCCAAGGAGAGTACACGCAGGTCGGATCTGAATCGGTGTCCACACAGCTCATGGACAGCCACAGCCGTGCTCCAAAAAGATCTTCGTACCTAAAAACTACTTAGTGATGAAAGTTACACAGTGTGTAGAAATTATTCAACGTGCAGGTGTAACTTGGCCATTTTTGAGGTGTTGCACCAAATTTTGAACATGACCTTTTTGGAACCCTCCTCATGAACAGTGCCAGGTGATTGCACAGTGCAAATGTGCTATTCTGCACCACAGGTGCAAAAACACGTTTGGGGCAGGTTGTGGAAAATGACAGCTGTACTGTTTTGAAGGAGGTGTGCAAAAATGACAATGTTAACAGTGTGGAGTGAAAATATTAAAAATTGGCGATGTTAGGGGTGCGTAGAAACTGTGCAATGCAGCTCGTAACACAGTCATTTTGGAATTTTCACCAAATTTTACTAACGTGGGCTTTTTTAGACTACGCATCATGAATAGTGGCACTTATTTTTAGAGTCGTCCAAGGTGATTTCGCAGTGACCGCAAAATCACCTTTCAGGACTGGAGTAACAAAATGACAGTGACAGATTTCATGAGGTGGGTCCCAAGAACCCCATGTTGAAAATGTGGGGAAAAATTCTAAAAATGACTGAGATATCAACATCATTTGAAAACTCTATTGAATGGCTGTATAGCACGCTACCTTTAATTCTTCAGTTCACGGTTGAACTTTGAAGAGTGCAGACGTGTCCCAGGCGGAAGAAGATGACAGCGCCAACCTCCGGAGGTAAGTATGGGGTAAGGGGTGTGGGGAGGTGGGTGCACAGTGGAAGGGTTGGGAGGGGAAGGGGACTGCAGCAATGACGAGGAACCATTTTCAGTTTCACAGGAAAACAACTGACAACAAGGGCCATTTTCTAATTTTCTGCAAAACCAAAACAAAAAACATTTCAGCACACTAGGGTGGGCTCCCAGTATGCCACATGAATGCCGGCATGGGGATTGGGCACCCCAATGTCCGGCATGAACTGGGCAGGGGGGCACCAGGGAAACAAGGAAAGCAACGCTGGACAGTTTTCTAATTTACAGAAAAAAATACAGATTGGGACAATCTGCACACTGGGGTGGGCTCCCAGTGTGCCACAAGATGTCGGGCATGACTTGGGAAGGGGATGCAGAATATATTAAATGGCAATTTGCCATTTGCAACATGGCAGCACCCGCAGAATTGCGCATGTGCACGACTCTGCGCATGCACATAAGTCATGCACATGCACAGTGTATGCATTGGAGTGCAGAAGTAATAGCCAAAATAGTGTGGCTATTATTCCATAGGCCAATCGTGGTGGAGGGGTTTAAGCTCTGTTGGACTTTCGGAAGGATACTTCCAAAAGTCCAGTGGAAGGGGTTCTCGATCGCCATTTTCAGAGCTACAGAGCTCTGAATGGTTGTAGGCTCCACCCACAGCCCTAAAAAGGAGGTAACCTCGTGCCACACCTACCAGCCTGTGGGCACCAGAGAGACCCTGTGTGGGAAGCCTGCATTAAAAGAAGGAAATCTGGCCAGCCCAGTGGTGCTGAGGGTTCAGGTGCTGGATGCCACACCTCGCTCCACGCTGGCAACCTGGGTTTGGTGACGGGCTCGGGCCACTGGGGTTGGCAGGGGGTGAGAAGGATTGAGCACCCAGCGGTGGCTCTCCCTCTCTGTGGAGGGTTCTGTACCTGTCCTGCTGCTTTACTGCCATCTCTTGGATGAACCCGGGATTGGCAGTGCAAGTCAGGACACACAGTGGGAAGGGGAGCATCAGCCAAGAGCCCTGGGAGGAGTTGCATCTCCACGCATAACTCCCAATTGGCTCTCCTAGAGTGCCGATGACTGTGGGACTAGAACAAAGGAAAATGGAGCCTGTCACACCTAGGTGACAACCCTCTAGGCTGAGCACATTGACAACCGTCAACAGGGTAGTCTCCACTGTACCACCCACTCTACTGTTGTTCAGGGAGAAGGTAGGAAACTTCTCCTCGCCCACCTGGGGGTTAACCTGGGTACCTGGGGCTACTGAGGGAGTGGTCACTCTAAGAGTAGGCTCCTGTGACAGGAGGGCGAGGTTGTGAAGGCATGTGGGGGCTCTGATTCAGTGGAGAGGCGAGGCAAGGAAGGTGGCAAAAAGAGAAATGTAAAAAAAAAAAAAAAAGAAGGAAACTTACATCATCCAGGAGACAGTTTGTGAGATGGACAGTTAGTACTACTGCCAAGTACTAGCTATCGCTCACACTGGGATTTGGAAGCCTGGACGTGGGTGTGAGGCATGCAGCCCCTGCTCCTTGGACTGGTCTGAACTTCCAGAGGAGGAGGAGGAAGAAGAAAGAGCTCAAGAGGTCCAGAAGACTGTGGTAGCAGTGTCTGAGCTACATCCAGAGGCACCTGAGACCTGAAGCACCTTTCAGTCACCCCTACATCTGCTAACTCAAGCCATCAGACTAAGAGAACTTCATTTCCAGACAAGGAGGAGGAGCCCAGATTACAGGGAAATAGTGCAACAGAACCATGAGTACTCTCAGGGATTGGCCTGCAACTGGTGACATTTGTACAAAGTTCACCACCCAAGCTACGGTGTTGGCCAACTGGCCAGTAATTACAAATACATCACTTGGAGGTTTGACCATTTAAGCAATTGTATGACCTGTGAGGTTCTGGGTTAAATGGGTTTATCTTGTTTGTTTCGACTGCACCTCCATGGACACTGGTTTAATGACTTGGTAGACTTTAATGGTAAAACTGGTACCAGTGGAATAACACCCAGATAGGAGGCTGTTGTAAGAAAAAGGGTCACAGCTGCAGCTAAAGAGGCCAATTGTCTTGCCTGGTGGAAGGTGGGCATTGTTAACTGTTAAGGGGGGACCACACACAGTTCAGCAGGAAGGTTCCATGTCATCATAGCGATCACAAAATAGTGATTGCTATTGTGGTGAGTGCACATCGCCGAAAAATCATTTTGGCTATGCGCACCGCAGGGCATGAAAAAATGGTAATCGAGACCTATAGGTTTCTTTTTTAATGCAGGAGCTGCATCCCCCACACCCTCCTACTTATGGATTCTCAACTCCAGGAAAGTGTATGTCGGGGGGGCAAAAACATGGGGCTATACATGTCACCAGGAAAAAAAAAAGCAGCTTCATCAAGCCAGACCCAAATCCGGTACCCCATGCTTACCAGCCGACCACTCTCCCCATGACACCAGCGAGTCAGCTCAGTAGCTGCCCACCACAGCCCCTCCCACATCCCATCCCTCCCCCATGTCTCACCCCCACTGTGGGTGGGTGTGTGTGATACCTGAAAATTCCCTGTCGCCAAGTCACTCATCCCCAGTATCCAGTCACTCTCCTCGCTAGGGTAGCCGTGATCACAGTCGCAGAGATTGAGTCGATATTTTCTAGGTGCTCAATCTCAGTTGCTATGGTCATGGACTACCAGCAGAAACACTCCTGTGGAGTTAGAGTGGTTTCCCATGGACCAAGCCATGGGAAAACATCATGGATGACATCATCACACTGAGAAGGGAGCGTGAAAGCCATGGCTTGGCCCCCTCCTGCTGCACAGAGAAGCAGCTGAAAGAAAAGCAAAGGCAGCATTCTGTCTAATGGCAGCCGAGTCTGTGGTAAAATTTGAAAGGCATGATTAGTTTGGACACCTAGAAAGAAGAGAAAAACTAAGGAGAAAAAAACATCTTTGAAGGGGTGAGTGCACTTATTAGAAAACAAAGCTAGCACAGATGAAACACAAAGTTTTATATATTGAAGGAAAAGATATAAACAGCTCTTGTACTATTTCAGATTTTACAGACACAACAAGAAGCCAAAAAGAATAGAGGTAGAACACAGGAATAAGATCTGGTAAGCCTGCATATCAATATTTCACATGAAATAAAACAGAATAAACTATAATATAACAAACTACAGACACCACATAAAGAGACAGCTTTTGTCTCCCCACCCAAAAACAAACAAACAATTAATCTCCCTACTCCCAACCTCTGCAGCTATTTCACGGAGAAGTGGATGTAAGAAAATTACTACAGAAGGTGTCAGATAAGATAAAGCAAGTATCTTCCCCTACCACACATAAAGATTAATGTATGAAATATGTTTTTTCAAAGGAGTGCATATTGTGATTTTCTGAACAAAAATAAATGTACAGTACATTTATTTGTTTATTATAGCCCAAGTGTGTTCTGAAGAAGGGACAAGTTGGTCCTGTAACGTACATCAACAAAGAATATGAAATACTGATGGGTGCTAAAAAAATAAAGTTTAAAAAAATTCATTGGAAACTGAGTTCAGAAGCATTATCTTTATTCATTGGGTTGAGGCTTCTGTTGTCTTCTATTGTCTTCAGAATCTGGATCAGAAGAACTCCCCAAAGTTTTCAAAAAATTTAAAAGGGAACCCAGGGGAAACTCAATAAACCTTTTACACTGCTGCACTAGTTTTACCCCATGGCCAGCAGCATTGTAAGACACTTTGCCTCGTGCCTTCAGCCCCCTGGCCATGGGATAAATCTAGCACAACTAATGTCCCAGGAAAGCCTTATTGCTTATTATAAGATGGGCTCACCATGTTAAAAACTGAGACATACAGAGATTTTAAATAAATAAATTAATAATCTACTTTATGTATTGCTATGCATGGGAAGTTGTTCCCAAACTTGGGAGGTGGTAAAACAATAAAGCATTAACCACGAGATGCACTTGTTTAGAGTTGTTGGAAAAAATAATAAAATAGCCTCCTCACTTGCTGTTTTTATATGCTTGTATGTTAAAAAGCTTGTTTCTCAATTTGGAGGATGGCTGGCTGAAACACGGCGTGCCCAGTCAGAAAGAGATCTTTGTCTAGATGAGAATGCTGGCACTTGAGCAGTGCTCCACAAATGGAAGGGCACTGCAGGTCAGGTCTACTGCCACATTCCTTATTGTTTCCGAGCCCGGAAGAGAATAAGCCCGTCAGTAGAAGTGATAGCAGTTATTTACTTTAGTTGCAGGGAGCAAGGAATGTCTGTATAAGAGGTGAGCTGGCTAGGGGGGACGAACGATTGGTGGCCATTAAGCAAAAGAGAAACAGAAAGTGAATCAGCTTGTGGGGAGAGAAAGTGAATGAGGAGGCGGGGAGTGACAGAATGAGCAGACAGAAGGTAGATGACACCAGTAAATATTTCTTTTCCAGTTCAGTTAGAGCTGTAGTATATAATGTGTGTGTGGGGGGCAAAAGCTGTCCTACAAAAGTATAGGTTTGTGTGTACTGGGTCTACATTCATTATTTATTAGAAGATACATGGAAAACTATATTGGGGAATACATGGACTGAGAAAAATAATGTTTGATATTTAAAAACAAGTGTTCACAATGCCAGGTGTTCACCACTAATATAGAAGGCTTGGGTACTAGATGCTCTGTGGTGCACTTTGTGGATTATTTTGAAGCTAACTAACATCTCTGAGCAGTCCTGGTAGATGAGATGCTTGTGTTCCAGTTGTCACTCATTTCCAGAGTATCACTCTTTAACAAAGCTGTACAAATAATGACCATCCAAGCCTAAATATATTTATAATGTATGTTGCAGCTGCAACCCTGTCTCAGTACTTGCATCTGTATATACACGTTGAACTTTTGACTTGCAGATATTACTGGGTCTTGCTTGTACACATGTATATTATCTATATACCCAGAATGCAGCAGATGAGTTGCAGTACCTCATTTTCAGTGATGTCCTGCTTTGACACATTGTTAGATTGTAATTACCCAGGATAGGGTAGCTGAGAGGCAATATCTACTTTTAAGTGGGCTCCCACATTTTGACCCCAAATGTCCAACAGTCTTTCTATGACCTGACATCATGATCAAGACAGGTGGAATTTTTAAAATACCATCCAAAAGGTGATTTCAGTGTGTGACTGTGGCAACAAGTTTCGCAGGTGATTTAAAAATAAAATGACACCTGCCATGTTCAGGGGTAACATAAGGGATATGTTGAACATTAGGGACCAAAATCTGCAAAAAAATAAGTTATGAGTAAATGTTGGAACAATTTGTTTCCTCATAACTTAGTTGGTTTTTCACATTTGTACCCCATAATTTCAACATAATCTTTTATGACCACTCCTTCAGAGCATGACAGGTGTTGTTACATTTCAAGACACAAAACACATTTTGACAGGATTGAAAAATGGCAGCTGTCACATTCATGAGTGGCTGTGAAGAAATGGCTATGCGAAATTTGGGTCAAAATATTAAATTACCAAAGTTATGAGGGTGCATTCACAAATGTTAATATAGGGTCAAAACGTTGTTTTTAATGTTGTTACGCCAAATTATCCATATAGCCTTCTTATGACCTGTCTCATGAATAAGGCAAGAGAAAATGTTTAACTCCTGCCCAAAAGGTGATTTCACACAGGGACCTTGAAATCACATTTTGGGACAGATTTGTCTAATTTCACTGCAATTGTTCATGAGGTGGGGTCCCAAAAAAGGCATGTGGAAAATTTGGGTCAAAAATATTCCAGAATGGCCAAGTTATGCCACTAAATTCAAAATCCATTGAAATACATGAAATAGCACACCTGATTTTCTCAGTTTGCGGTCCAGCTTTGAAGAGTGTCTGCCATCCATGGAAGATTATGACATTGGACCCCATTGGTAAGTAAGGGCTTGGGAGGATATGGGATGGTGGGTGCTGAGAATGAGGGTTGGGTAGGGGACCAATGGCACAACAGATATCGATGAACTGTTTTCTTTTACAGGGTAAACAAAAAGACAAGGGACGCTTTCAATATTTCAGATGGCGACAGCAACACTGGGGACTGGGCACCCCAGTGTCAGTGTTATGTTTGTGGGGAGTGTGGGGTGGTGGTGCTTAGAGGAGAGTCGGATGGGTGGGACAGATGCAGGGGCAGCAGCAGCAGACAACGAGGGATGGTTTTCAATTTTTACAGGCTAAACAGGGTCGGGCTGGGTAGCAAAAGGTCCAACTGAAATTGGGGCCATGGGGGCCCTGATACCAAGCATGGTATGTCCTAGTGTACAAACTGTAGCCCAAATGTTACTGACAGCGGTATGCTTTGGCATACTGTAGCCCCAATTTTCAACCATAAAATAAGAGCATGTATTCCATTTGAAAGAACACCATTCCATTACTGGTATTGGAGTTTTAATATCCTGACTGTTTCAGAGGCTTTAGTCACATCGATTTAAGGTGAACTCTCAGCTACCCTGCGGAAATGCTGTGAGCCATAAACTTGGCTCCCTTCCCCTGCAGCAATGCTTTGGGAATGTATGGTCCTGATTTAATAAAACACAGTGTAGTAATTTGATTCACTCATTTAAAGTAGTGTAGGTTGATGCAGCAACCCCCTGCCAACTAATATTGCACTGGATTTTGCTAAATCAGAACCTCACAGTTCCGCAGCACTGTTGCAGAGGAGCCGAGAGTTCCCCTTTAAAAAAAAAACCAGTGGTTAAGCTCAACACCCCACATGGAACCTCCAGAGGCTGAGCCCTAGGTTTTCCCTTTCTGAAGCAGCTCTTGTGAGGCAGGAGGACATAATCTCCAGGTTTGATTTGGGGAAAGGGGTTGGTAGCAGAGAATTCAGCCTGCACAAGTCCTATGCTGTCAGTCTCTGATCTGTAATACTTTTATTCAAAGCAGATTGGCCATGCCACAGATTCTGCCTTCTCACAGCAGTTGAATTTGATCCCCACAAAGTTATCAGAAACATACAGTTGCAGTGTGGCCCGCCCAGTGCTTACAATGTAAATACACTATCAGAAGAGATTGACTCCATATATACTTCGAAAAGTACTACACACCAAAAATGGAGGCCAATTGATCAGCTGACAGTGTCAATTTTAAAGATTTTATTCTTCACAATATAAAGGAACATTTCAAAATGCTCATGTACACCCTGGATCAACGTTTCATGGTGATACACCCACTTCTTCAGGATCTGTATATCAATACAATATTTAATAAAAGGCAGAAATACAGCCCAAATACTGACCGCCCTTCACTGAGTGAATACAGAATGTTCCAGTGCTAAATGCACTTACTGCTTTCACAGACCTCACCCAAACCACAGCACACAAACTGCATGTGCAACCTTTATCAGAGGGATATTTCTTCTGTTTTTAAAGACATCAATTAAAATATAGTCCCACCAAAGGTGCTCCTTGGAAAAGATACACTATTAATGCTTTAGAAATCCTTTCCTTATCTCAAAGTAAACTGATTGTTCAGCTCTTTTATCTCTTGCCTTGTGACTTTAATCACATTGAACTTCAGTTTTGTAATTACAATATACACTCAGTAAAAGTATAAAACACCAGCATGAGAAATAAATTCCATTCACTCGATGAAGCCTCTGAATTCTACCTGGCTCACAGTTTCTATTGATAAAAACATTGGCAGTCAGTATGCACCATAATTCTTTTGTCTAAGCACTGTTCAAATACCTGCAACAATGTAGAAGCAAGTTTAATTGCTTTCTCTTCACTTAAGCTTAACCATGACGTAGTTATTTAATCAGCGTTTAGGGACAATACAGAATTTAAGTCTAAGCAACAGTGAATGCATAATATTTGCACTTTTTTGACAGCAAAATGACTCCTTCCCCACTCAGATGGCATCACCATGGAAAAAATGTATCATTATGCAGAACAACATGCCAAAAAGCAAAGGTAGGGACCAACACTTACTCCACTGCTAGTCGTCTATGTAAAGTCCAGCAGGAATAACTACAGGCAAATAATGATATAAGGAGTGTGACACTCAGACAGCTGGTTCTGATTAATCTGTGATTTTTGTAATAAAAAAATGTGTTACTGAATGTCTCTCATGAGAGATGTTGACAGCCTGTGAGATCACACACACACACACACACACACACACTCACACACACACACACCAGGTTTTAGCTAATAGGTGTTACCTGGAAGGCCAAGAGATAATCACAGGCTAGAAGAGACTTAAAATTTAGGATCTCCTGTTTATGTGACTAATTGCAGCTTGCCAACTGCCAAGATAGATCTTAAACTTTTATAAGGTTCAGAGGAAACACAGTAAAATTCACATGGTGATACAAAAGCATGTTGCACCTCCGTGAGATCTGGCAGAGAGACATAACAAGTCATTTGATGTCCTGGAAAGGGAAGCTGCTCACAGATCAAAGAAAGTCATTTGAAAAATTGTTTTGCTGAGGTCACAGCATTTTAATTTACCTTCTGAAAAAGACATCCTGTAGATATATATATATATTTTATATTCTGACAGGAGGAGCTAGGTGACCTCATGCAAAGAGTTTGGCAAAGCCAGTTTTAAACAGTATTCTGTTTTCCATTTACACACAAATGTTTGTACTCTGAAAAAGCAACATCAGGCACTATTAGATGAATATACCTTAGAAGAGACAATTCTAAGAGTACTGTGTTAGGAGATTTAGTCTGCACTTTTAAACCTGTTTTGTTTAAGTGATTTGTATTTTTTGTGATATATGGTTCTGTGTTTTACATTTTACATTCTTATCTATATTTAAGTAAACATCTAATTTTTAAACAGACTCTTTGTGTTTTCAAGTACTTCTGCTTTTGCCTGTGATGCGTGGATGGTTAAGAGTGTGACAACACTGTGCATGAGCTTATATGGTTTTACCAAACTGGGAAAAGGTAAGAATTTATTCTGAGGTCTTTAATACAGTTTTAAGGGTTCATTTTGTATGCCTGGTCAGGTGCTCGTAGGCAAAAGATATCTGCCCCCCCAAAAAAGCAGAATTATCTGAGCCTCTACATTGGGTACACTAACAAGAGGTTCACAGTTTGAATCCCTCCAAGACTTGAGACCAAAGGTTGAATCAAACCAACAAAACAGACAGGCGGGTTACCCTGTTTCTGTTAACTGTTCATAAGACTCCGCTCGGAGGTTGACAGTGTGGGAGCAGATGGCCTGACCTGCTGAGTGGATTTGTGACAGATTGGTGGCAGTGATGGGATAAATTTTGGTATTACAAGCTCTGATTGTTCACTGTGTCAGCTTGAGACCATCAGCTCACTTGCAAAGAAAGAAAAAGGGCAGTAATTTTTTTTTAACAAGGAGACAGAATTATATCACTTGGCATACAGTTAAGTTCCTACCCATTTTTATTTATTTTTTTCTAAAGTGCAAGTCAGAGTAGTCATAGTTAGGAAAGTAGATGGCTTCCAACTATAGCAGGCACACTGTAGACTACTTAAAGCAGTTGTACGGGGACAGAGGAGTCCTGTTCAAGGTGAAAGCCAGCAAAGAGAACCTCATGGATGCCCTGATGGTAGCAGATGCCCAGAGCATTGTGTCACAGACAGTGACTGAAAAGAACCAAACCTTGAGTGTGGTAGGGCTAGCAGACAGTGCAGTGTCCAGATCCGATGAGGAGGGCAACAGGACCACTGTCAGTGAAGGGCCACAGCAGCAGGGGAAGGTCACCAGTATCCTGGATCCAGAAGTATACGGGCTGCAAATTGGTTGTGCAGAATGGAGCTGGAATTCCAGAGGAGAGGGACCATGAACAGCGAGGCAGACCGTGAGGCAGAGCAAGAATGCCGAGACAGAGCGAGAACGCTGAGACGCAGATCGTGAGAAGTGTGAGTGCTAGAAGTAACATGAACTGGAGAAGCTATGACTCCAACCACTAGCACTAGAGCAGGTAAGTAACTTGGGTTTAACTGGGACTACAGGACTGGGTTACAAATTTAATTCCAAACTGATAGCCAAATTTAAAGAGGGGGAGGATATGGATGCCTTTTTAAATTCTTTTGAAAAAGTTTGTATTCAGGCTAAAATTCCTAGAGAGTCCTGGAGCTTCCAGCTATCTCCACTACTTACTGGGAAAGCCCGGGATGCATTGGGTCAAATGGACAATGAGGACAGTGATGATTACAGCAAACTTAAAGCTGCACTGTTAAAAAAATTTGAATTAACTGCTGAATCATACAGAGCTAAATTCTGTAAGCCCTGACATGAGCCAGGGAGCAGTCCATGAAACAACATCAGTTTTAAAACGTTGGTGGAAGGAATTGAGGCAAACTCTGTTGATAAAATTGAAAATGTGATTTTCTTAGAACAGTTTTATTGGGCAGTTCAGCAGAGCTGAAATCCTGTCTGGAGGACCGAGATCCCAAAACAGTGCAAGAGGTTGCTGAACTCTCGGACCACTATGCCAAAAGCAGAACTGTTTTGGGAGCAAATGGGGCGGGCATGGCAATGCAGAAATCCAGGTTTCAGAGAAAAGATTTATTTGAAAAGAGAAGTGAATGTTGGTTATATAAAGAAACTGGGCATATTGCCAGACAGTGTCCCAAAATAATGAGCAATAATATGCAGAATGGTACTAGAAATAAAGTGGGTTAGTTGTGTGTCCCTGGAAGAATACCTGTGAAAATGAGGGAGCACATGCACCTAGTCATGGTGAAAGGTGTACAGACGCAAGGGTTAAGGGACACAAGGGCATCCTTGACCTTGGTAAAGGAGAATCTAGTAGAGCCTGGTCAGCTTATACCCAATAAATACTTCACTGTACAGGACTTTACTGGTGAGGCGAAAACATTGCCCTTCACCAGTGTTCTCCTAGACTAGGGTGAAACAGAGGGAACTGTGCAACAGATGGCTGTAGCCAAAACATTAGCAGTGTATGTGATCCTGGGCAACAATCTCAAACAGGGGATGGTATGTGCAGTTACCCGTAGCCAAGTGGCAAGGGAAAATTATAGTTTCCTGAAACCCACAGAAGCCATTGTGGAAACCACTGAGAGGCTGGTTCCCCAGCCTGTGTCTTCAGAGGGAGAGACTAATGAAAAGGGGGTAGAAATTTCCCCAGTAGCAAGTAACCACACAGCTACAGAGGGTTACTCCGAAGAGGGAAGGGTGACCCATTGTCAGAAGGTTGGGATTGACAGTGATCCTGAGTGCCCTGATGCTAGTGCTAGGGACCCCAGTTTAGCAACTGAAGGAAATCTGTCCCATGGCTTAGGAATGTGTGAGGAGTTTACAGCTGCTTAAAGAAGTGACCCTAGTCTAGAGAAGCTGAGGGCTTGGGCAGACTTGGCCAGCACACAGGGAGGTGACAGCAGACATAAGGTTTATTGGAAAAATGGACTTATGTATACTCAGGCAATACAGAAAGAGGGAGGGGTGCTAGGCAGGCAGCTTGCCATTCCCCAGGGGGTATTGTGAGCAGTGGCTCAAGACTGCACATGATATTCCTTTGTCTGGTCATCTGGGAATCGTGCAAGGTTGGCCCAGAATTTCTATTGGCCAAACTTCACCCAGCAGGTGAAGGAATATTGCAGGTCTTGTCACCAGTGCCAAGAAATAGGAAGGCGGCAAGAAACCAAAGCTGCCCTGATTGCCCTTGCCCATAGTAGAGGAGCCATTCAGGACCATGGGAGTGGATATTATGGGGCCTTTAAATGCCCCCAGCCTCAGGGAACAGATTCATCCTAACTGTGGTGGATTATGCCACCCAGTACCCGGAGGCAGTCACCCTATCCTCACTGAGGACAGACAAAGTGGCAGATGCCTTACTTGGGATTTTCTCCCATGTTGGGTTTCTGCAGGAGGTTATCACCGATCGAGGGGGTTCCTTCATGTCAGACCTGATGAAATGTTTATGGGAGAAGTGAGGGTTGGTGCAGAGATGCACAACACCGTACTACCCACAAGCCAATGGGCCTGTGGAAAGATTCGATGGTACCCTAAAGTCAATGCTCCGGGCATTTGCTGAACAGCATGGGAGGGACTGGCAGAAATACCTTCCCCACCTATTGTTTGCATACAGAGAGGTGCCCCAAGAGTTGACAGGATTATCCCCCTTCAAACTCTTATATGGATGCCGGGTATTTGGGGCCCCTAGACTTGATCCGAGAGGACTGGGAAGGCAAGCAAGCCACCCAGAGAACTCCCATTGTGGATTACATCCTTAGGTTTAGGGAAAGGCTGAAGAGCTTATGGGGACAGCCCAGAGCAACCTGGCAGCTGCCCAACAGAAACAAAAAGTGTGGCATGACTGCAGAGCCAGAGATCGCTCACACATGGTGGGTCAGGAAGTCATGGTCCTTATTCCAGTCCAGAAAGACAAACTGTAAGCTGATTGGGCAGAACCGTACAAAGTGGTTAGGAAGGTAAATGATGTGAACTATATTGTAGAGTTACCTGACCGAAGACAGACAGAAAGGATGTACCATGTCAACATGATGAAACCATATGCAAATAGGGCTGACATTGTGTTTGCAGTGTGTAGTCCTGGGGAGGGGACGGACAAAGGAGACCCCCTTCTGGACTTGCTGGAAGAAAGTAAGTGGGAGTCCTCTGTGGAGGCAGTTAAACTGTCTCCCAGCTGACCCTGGACAAGATCTAGGAAGTAAGGGAGGTTTTAGAAGACTTTGCTGCATTGTTTAGTGCCAAGCCTGGACTAAACCCCTTAGCGACTCATGATGTGGAGACAGGGACACAGACGCCTATATGGCGGACAGCATGTCGGGTGTCAGAGTCTATCCAAAAGGACATTAGGAGGGAAGAGGAGGACATGCTGGATTTAGGCATAATCCAGAGATCCCACAGCCCCTGGGCCTCACCCGTAGTCCTTGTGCCTAAGCCAGATGGCTCTACTCATTTCTGTGTGGACTATCATGGACTGAATGCAGTCATGAAGTCAGACACCGATCTGATGCCCCGGACGGACAAACTCCTGGACAAGTTGGGAGGAGCACCTACTCATTAATGATTGACCTGACAAAGGGGTATTGGCAGGTAGAGTTGATGGACAGAGCTAGGGAGAGGTCGCCTTCATCACCTGATAGGCTTATTTGAATTTAGAGTAATGCCTTCGAATGAAGAACGCCTGGACACTTTCCAAAGGTTGGTGAACCAGGCATTAAATGGTGCTGAGGAGTATGCCATGGCGTACCTGGTTGACATTGCCATCTTTAGTGCCATCTGGGAGGAACACCTATCCCACCTTAGGGAAGTGCTGGGCAGGATACAGAGTAGGGGCTCACTGTCAAAGCTGAAAAGTGCCAGGTGGCCATGGAAGAAGTGGCATACTCGGCATGTGGTAGGCGGGACAGCTCCATCCTAACCAAATAAAATCGAGGTAATCTTGGCGTGGCCCAGACCAGAAACACAGAAGTAAGTCAGGAGTTTTCTAGGGACAGCAGGGTACTACAGGAAATTTGTACCCAATTACTGTGCCCTGCTGCTCCCCTATCTGACCTGACAAAGAAAAGGATGCCCAAGAAAATTGCCACTAAAAGAGGTGCTATGCAATGCTCCTGTTTTGGTAAGTCCTGACTATAGCAAACCCTTTATAGTTCAGACTGATGCATCAGACGTGGGTATTGGGGCAGTACTGAGTCAGACATTCAGCCAAGGGAAAGATCACCAAGTAGTGTACCTGAGTAGGAAGTTACTTCCCAGGGAGCAGGCATACTCTACTGTGGAAAAAGAATGCATTGCCATAGTGTGGTCCCTAAAGAAGTTGGAGCCATACTTATATGGGCAGCATTTTGTGGTGCAGACTGACCACAACCCCCTGGTTTGTCTGACGCAGATGAGGAAAAACAATGGTAGATTGCTAAGATGGAGTCTTGCTTTGCAAGGGTATGATATGATAATTCTACATAGGGCTGGAGCCAAAAATCCAAACTCTGATGGGCTGTCTCATGTGTATGAGGAGTGAACTGATTTGGGAAGCTCATCCCATGCAGGGGAAAGAGTCTCCAGATTCAGTCTAGGTGGAGAGGAATTGTGACACTCAGACAGCTGGTTCTGATTAATCTATGTTTTTTGTAATATAAAAATATGTTATTGAATATCTCTCATGAGAGATGCTGACAGCCTGTGGGATGACACACACACACACACACACCCATCCCAGGTTTTAGCTAATAGGTGTTACCTGGTAGGCCAAGAGATTACAGGCTAGAAGAGACTTAAAATTTAGGATCTCCTTTTTATGTGACTAATTGCAGCTTGCCAACTGCCAAGATATATCATACACTTTTATCATGTTCAGAGGAAACACAGTAAAATTCACATAGTGATATACAAGCATGTTGCACCTCTGTGAGATCTGGCAGAGAGACATAACAAGTCATTTGGTGTCCTGGAAAGGGGAAGCTGCTCATAGATCAAAGAAAGTCATTTGAAAAAAATGAGTTTTGCTGAGGTTGCAGAATTTTAATTTACCTTCTGAAAAAGATATCCTGTAGATATATTTGTTTATATTCTGACAGGGAGGAGCTAGGAGACCGCATGCAAAGAGGTTGGCAAAGCCAGTTTTTAAACAGTATTCTGTTTTACATTTACACACAAATGTTTGTGCTCTGAAAAAGCAACATCAGGCACTATTAGATGAATATACCTTAGAAGAGACAATTCTAAGAGTACTGTGGTAGGAGATTTAGTCTGCACTTTTAAACTTGTTTTGTTTAAGTGATTTGTATGTTTGTGATGTATGGTTCTGTGTTTTACATTTTACATTCTTATCTGTTTTTAAGTAAACATCTCATTTTTAAATAGACTCTTTGTGTCTTCCAAGTCCTTCTGTTTTGCCTGTGATGCGGAATGGTTAAGAGTGTGACAATACTGTGCATGAGCTTATATGGTTTTACCAAACTGGGAAAAGGTAAGAATTTATTCTGAGGTATTTAATAGAGTTTTAAGGTTCATTTTGTACACCTGGTTAGGTGCCCGAGGCAAAAGATATCTGCTCCCCGAGAGCAGAATTATCTGAGCCTGCACATTGGGTACACTAACAAGAGGTTCACAGTTTGAATCCCTCCAAGACTTGAGACCAAAGGTTGATTCAAACCCACAAAACAAACAAGAGGGTTACCCTGTTTCTGTTAACTGTTCACAAAACTGTGCTTAGAGGTTGGTACTGTGGGAGCAGAGGGTCTGACCTGCTGAGTGGGTTTGTGACAAGGAGCACTTGCTGTCTGACCACTGTTAACTACAGTTATTTAATCCTTTTTCTTCAGGATTGATCATGTAGGAGTACTGGCTGTTGAAGGTGTTTACAGCTACTCCTGTCCCAGATTCCCCAACAGAAATCACTATATGCAATTGTGTAGGAGCACTGACTGTAAGGGAGCTTACAGCTACTCTAGTTCCAGCCTCTTCCAGCAGGTGTCACTATAGACAGTGATGTGGGAACACTAGCTGAGGGAGAGCTCATAGCTACAACAGTTTCAGCCTCTCACAGCAAGAGTCACTGTAGGTAATGGTGTAGGAGCATTGACTGTGGGAGAACTCACAGCTACTCCAGTTCCAGTCTCTCCCAGCAGGTGTCACAACTTATAGACAGCTATAGACAGGGCCCTTGAGGGCCCAGGACACCCAGCATTCTACTGTACATAGCTGCGTAGGGGTCCCAGAGACTGAACTTTCCTGGAGCCCAGAATTCCTCTTTAGGGGCCTATATGTAGGAGCACTATCTGTGAGGGAGCTCATGGTTACTTTATGTCCAGCCTATCCCAGCAAACATTACTGCAAAAATGGTATAGGAACACTGATTGTGAGACAACAACTATCTACCTCAGAGATAGGTCCTGGTATCTCTTGGGCAGACTTGATGGACCCTTGGTCTCCTTCTGCTGTCATTTTTCTGTTTCTATGTTTCCAGCTTCTCCTGGCAGGAATCACTGCTAGTAATGGTGTAGAAGCATTGACTGTTTGGTAGCTGACAGTCCCCCAGTACCAGCGCCTGCCAGCAGGTGTCACTGCAGGTAATGGTGTAGGAGCACTGACTGATGGGGAAATTGCAGCTACTCCAGTACCAGCCTCTCCCAGCAAGAGTCACTGCAGGTAATGGTATAGGAGCACTGACTGTTTGGTAGCTGACAGCTACACCAGTACCAGCTTCTGCCAGTAGGAATCACTGCAGGCAATGATGTAGGAGCACTGACTGAGGGGCACTTGCAGCTACTCCAGTACCAGCTTCTGCCAGCAGGAATCACTGCCAGTAATGGTGTAGGAGCACTGGCTACATGAGAGCTCACAGCTACCTCAGTTCTAGCCTGTCCTGGCAAGAGTCACTGCAGGTAATGGTGTAGCAGCACTGGCTATTTGGGAGCTCACAGCTACTCCAGTACTAGCCTCTCCCAGCAAGAGTCACTGCAGATAAAGGTACTGGAGCAGTGATTGTTTGGGAGCTCAGAGCTACTTCAGTTCTAGCCTCTCCCAGCAATAGACACTGCAGGTAATCGTGTCAGAGCACTGGCTGTCTGGGAATATGCAGCTACAGTGCTCCAATCCCAGCCTCTCTGACTCGGAACAGCAGTTATTGTAGACAGTGGTACTATATAGGAGCACTGGCTGATGGGGAGGTCACAGCTATTACAGTCCCAGCTAGCCAATGGTGTGGGTGCTAAGTGCAGAAGAGTGCACCTACTCTAGTTCCAGTATCTCTATGTGTGAAGCAAGCCATGGCTTACATGTTGATTGGGGAGGTAGATGGCATTCTGGGCCCTGATCACTGATTTTGGTTACTCCCAATGTTCCGTTTCCACCCCTACTGGTGTCGTAATATGAATGCTGTGCTCTGTTTTAATAAAACATAATGTTATATGCACAAAACTAAATACCGCTGTATTGTTTCCTCTTATGATGTAGCTAAGTACAATGTGGGCTGTACCAGGTGCCTGGATAGCAAATATGAGTATAACTACTTTGGGAGAGGGAGCTGCAAGGAGATGCCAAAGGGGCCTGACAAAGTTTATTTTCCTAGCTACAGCAAGCACTGGAATGGCTGAAGCTAGTCACCTTGCAAGCCTCTCAAACAACCTCACATGAGCTAGTTAAAAGTCAAAGTGCTAAGGAAGATGGTCCAGTCCCCTCCCGCACATAACGTTGGCCAAAATCGAAACTGGAAAGAAAGAAACTTTCCTCCCTACCCAACAGCATTCCCAAGTTTAAAGTCTGGCAGTGCTATCCCACTAATTAATTCCAACTGTCGCAGGTTAGCTCATATAAAAGGTTCCATCCTCTGTCTTATAAAGTCTTTCAAATCGCATCCAGCAACGTATGTTCTTCATTTACCTTGATCACATTACTGTTTGACGATTTTCTGAAAATGGTTTTATGTCCACTGTTGCAGGTGAAATATAGTGGATTGTGTCATACCCCTTCCCCTAACACACACCCATCACACGTGCAACACCACACACACCAGCTGAAGCCAATCACTGAGTGGTTGGAGCTTTACAATAAGGAAAAAAAAACTGAATAGTAAAAAGCCGCACATGAAGGTTTGTGGGTGGGAATGACACTTCTGGCTCTCTGTGGTCACTTCAATATAGGTCATTACAGGTTTACAGCATTCAGCAGTTTGTGGGGGTGGGGGAGGTGTTACAGATACAATGGACAGAATGGTGCAGCTGTGTGAAATTTGTCCACACTCATTTGATAGCTGGAAGTGCAGAAACCTCAGCTGGGTGTGACATGAATTGTCTGAAAGTTTGCCTGCTGATGCCATCCTGGAATCACCATGAATAATAAGTTAATAAGGCATGAAGGTGTGTGTGAAAAATATGGTTTACACACACCCTTGAGTGCCTCATTGCGCTTATAAAATTGGCTCCTTTTTTTTACTTTTGACTGTTGGGAAAAGCATGTTTATATGTAGAAAAAATGGATTTACTTGTGTGCATTTGTGATAAAACAGTCTTTCCGCCCACTGCAAGGGATACAATTGATGATATCATTGTATTATTGCCTACTTTCTTCTTCCTGTTTTTTTTTCTCTGTTGTTCTCCACATTCAAGATATGAAATGTTTATCATGGAATGTTTACCACAGAATACACAGATTTAAAATTCTGCTCACTTCCACGGGAAGAATGCTTCTCTCCCAACACACTGTACACACAGACAGCACATAGAATAGTGGATGGGTGACCATCCACAACAAGGCTGTGTTTCCATCGAGGGAGCTGATGATGTTATAGAGACCTCGAGAGCAAAGCCTCAACTCCCGAGATGGAAATACTGACTTTGTTGTGGATGGGCGACCATCCACTGTATTTTTATAATATATGGTTCCCATAAAATGGACGCAAGGTTCATAACTTGTTCATGCCCCTGCACTCATCCTCACTCGAGTCCCGTTCTCCGAAGATACCGGTCTTCCTCACTCCAGTTATGCGCTCATGTTCCAGTCATGTCCCCACTCCTCACCGTGGTCCCACTCTGCTTTTACAGAAACTGTGCCAGACATTTTGTAAAAGGAAAAAAAAACTGCAAATTGATATTTTTGACACATGGGGCCGATTATGGCAGTGTGTGTCCAAACTGTCTGCTCGCCCGACCACTCACTAAAGAAGTCCGCCATTTTTGTATGTATTTTTTGAATCTCTGCCAGTTTCCACCAATCAGGTAGGAGCTCAGGGGTAAAAGTTGTTGTACTATCAATGTGACGTCAGAACGATAGTACAACAACTTTTTGACCTTTGAACTGTCCTACAACAAGATTTGGAAAACCTTTGTTTCCATACATGATAAGCCCTAACCATATACTATAAAGGTCTTTATTACAGCCATAGACTCAATTATCTCACTGTCAGGGCATGAAGAAGAGAGTTCCATGATAAGCAGGTAAAGATAGAAGGGAGATTTTTCATTGTCAGCAAAGAAACAGTTGTAATGAAAACTATAAACAATAGTTATTGTTTCTAATTTATTTATGTATGTAAGGAGAGTGTGATAATCAGAGAAACAACACTTAATTCATTTGTTTTATTTTTTATTTAAGGTAGTTTTATTTTAAGGGCCCAGTTGAAGTTTTTTTACAGTGTAAAGGTAGCAGCCATGTTTGTGGAGGAAGATCAGTTCTGGCAGTAGGGGGCTAACTGAAATGCCCATTGATCTGTGTTGCAGACTCTTCACTGCTGAGCAGTCCTTTTTTTTAACCATGTGTAAACCATATTTTACACATAAGTAAGAGCCAATCAGATTACATGATTTTACCCTGCTATTTTTTTTAACTTTCCTTTTTATCCCACCTTACTGCCCCTTCGATCAACTCCTTCAGACCTCGGATCAATCCTACAGGTCCCTCCCACAGAATCTGCCCCTAGAGTGCCAGGCATGCTCCTTTATCCCTCCTACCTTCTCCTACTCCTTGGAGTGCCTGCACAATGAGGTCTGTCCTGTGGTCGCAATCCTGAGGTGGATAACATAGACTTTAAAACATAGACTTTGATGGCAAATAAGGACCGCTTGGCCCACTTAGTCTGCCCATTTCCTACCTAGAAGATAAGCTGCAAATCCTATTTAACCAACAGCTCATTTCTTCCTACCCCCACAAAAATTGCCTTATGTCTGTCCCATGTCTTGAATTCTCCCACAGTTTAGACCCCACAACCTCTTCAGGAAGGCTGTTCCATGTGTCCACCACCTCTGTGAAAAATACTTCCTCACATTGCCCCTGAGCTGTCCCCCTCTATCTTCAGATTGTGTCCCTTGTTCTTGCACATCTCTTTTCTAAAGATGCTACCCTCTTGGACTTTGTGATTCCACTAGAGTACTTACATGTTTCTATCATGTCCCCCTCTCCTCCTTTCCTCAAGGGTATACATATTAAGCTCCTTTAGTCTCTCCTCATATGGCTTCTCTTGCAGACCTTGCACCATTTTAGTTGCCCTCCTCTGAACTGCCTCCATCCTGTCTAGTCCCTGCGAGAGATGGGGTCTTCAGAACTGGACACAGTACTCAAGATGGGGTCTCACCAGCTGTCTGTGCAGGGGATAACAACTTCCTGTTTTCTGCTGGTGATGCCTCTCCTATACATCCCAGTATCCCCCAGCCCTCCATACTGCCTTCTCATTGCTTGCCAACCTTAAGGTCATCTGATATGCTTACCCACAGGTCCCTTTCCATTTTTATTGTTAATGCCTCCCTCACCCATTGTGTAATCTTCCCCTGGGTTTTTGTTTCCCAGGTGCATTATTTTGCACTTCTTTGCATTGAATCCAAGCTGCTATACTTCTGACCTTTCCTCCAACCTTGCAGTCCTTCTCATCCTTTCCATGCCTCCTTGTGTATTAACCCTGTTGCAGATCTTTGTGTCATCTGCAAAGGGCATACTTTTCCTTCAGTCCCTCTGCAATTCACTTATAAAGACATTAAAAGGACTGGACCCAGTACCTAAACCTGAGTAATTAGTAACCCCTCTTTCTTCAGAGTGGACTCCACTTACAATTACCTTCTGTGTTCAGTTGTCCAGCCAGTGTTTTACCCAGGCTACCACCCTGGGACCCCTCAGGCTGGTTAATTTGACTATTAATCTTTTGTGTGGGACTGTGTCAAATGCCTTGCTAAAGTCTAGGTAGGCAATGTCCACAGCCCCTCCCTGGTCTACTACTTTGGTCACCCAGTCAAAGAAATCAATTAGATTTGTCTGACATGACCTTTCGCTATGAACCCACGTTGCCTTGGCTCCTGTGCCCCACTGGCCTCCATCACTTTCCCTACCACAGAGGTCAAACTGACAGGTCTGTAGTTTCCTGCCTCTGCCTTGGTCCCACCTTTGTGAAGGGTAATCACAGCTGCCTTCCTCCAGTCCTCAGGTACCACACTATCCTCCATGATTTGTTAAAAGGTAGTCAGTGGTGTCATTAGTTCTCTGCTTAATTCTTTTATAATTCTTGGGTGAATTCTATCTGGCCCCATTGCTTTGTCCACCTTCAGTTTTAGGAGTTCTTTCGAACCCTTTCTTCTGTGAAAGGACTGGATCGAATCCCATCCAGAGTGCTTCTGTTAATTGGATTAGGCACCTTCCACGCTTCCTCTTTTGTGAATACTGAACAGAAATATTTATTCAGTATCCTGCTTTTCACTGTCCCTCTCTGCCCACCCACCGTCCATTCTATTCAGCCTCACTTTCCCTCCCTTTGTCTTTCTACGCTCCCTGATATACCTATAAAAGGTTTTATCCCCCTTCTTAACCAAGTTGGCTATCTTTTCCTCATTTTGGGCCTTTGCTATTCTGACTACCCTCCCTGCTTCCTTCTGCCTTAACTGGTACAGTTCTCTGTCCTGCTCCTTCTGTGTTTCCTTATATTTCCTAAATGCTGTCTTTTTCTCCCTAACCTTCACAGCCACCTCTTTTAAGAACCATAGTGGCTTTTTCTTTGTTTTGATTTATTTATTTGCTTCACACAAAGGCTTGTTGCCTCTGTGATGGCAGTTTTGAAGTTTCCCCATTGTTGCTCAGCCCCACCTTCTAGCCTGTTTGCTAGTGCTTTTCTAAGGCACTCTCCCATCTTGCCAAAGTCAGCCCTCCTGAAGTCTAGAACCCTCACTTTTGTATGACTTGACTTTGTAGCTGAGTTTATCATGAACCACACTGTTTGGTGGTCACTTGTTCCCAAATGGCTACCCACTTCTAGATCTGAGATCATCTCACTGTCCCCATTTGAGAGTATGCGGTCTAAGATTGCTCCCTCATGAGTAGATTCCAAAACTAGCTGTCTGAGGCCACCTGAAGGGCATCGAGAATGGCCCTCATCATTGTTGTCATCTTGGCCCAAGGTTTTTTTTTTTCTGTTTTTCTCCCCTTAGTCCCTCCTGCCCTCTGAGGATGTAAGCACATAGGACTGATGTCCAGTCTTACAGCATGTTGTTGCACGTCACCCACAAATGCCCACAATGTCGTCCCCCCCGAGTCTCGAAGAGCCACCTTTGCACTGGTGCCCAAGCTTCCAGCTGCACAGGTATTTCGGCTGTACAAAACACCCCAGGATCCCACCCTGGAGGAGGAGAGCATTTGTTGGGATGCTCAATCCTCCTTCCCCCCTCCGTGACCCCCAGCAGCATGAGTCCTTTTCCGAAAATGGGTTCCCGGCATGGTGTGAGGTGTGGTGTCCAGCGCCTCAGCGCATCCGGGCTGACTACCCTACTATTTTATAAAATGTTCTGCATGCTAAATGGGAAATTCACAGTGCAGGAATGTTAGCTGTCTCTCCAGCTTGGTCAGCCTCCAGTGCCTGACCTCAGTTACAGATCAGTGTTTTGTGCAGCGAATGGCTCCCTTATTATGCTGTAAATAATTGGTGCCAATACTAATGACATCATTGGTTGCAGTGAAAGGAAGCAATGGGGATGAAAAGAGCACCTTTAGGTGGGACTATATTATTAATTTATATTCGGGAGCTTACCTGGAGTCCCTGCCTGTAGTCCTGTAGCCAGCATCAGTCTTACCAGATTTACCAGGAGATTGCATTGCTTTGCACCTACCTTTGTTTTGTATGTTGTTCTGTCTCGGCATGCCACTCTGCAGCTCCTGTTCTCGTGGACGACTCTGGCAGGAGAAACACTGAAAAAAAAACAGCCGGATTCAGGTGACTTGCAGCAACAGCATGAAAAGTCTGAATCACTGGGACTTGAGAGTAGGTCAATGAACTTGTAAGAGAAAGACTGAGCCTTGCTCTTCGGTCAGTTTTTGATGTGCTCGCCACGCACAACTGCTGCCTACCACTTTATGCGCACCCCCCAAACATTAAACAAGCCAGGCTGCACTGAAACTAAATCGCGGCAGAGTTACGACACCCTGACTCTTTGTTTTTCCCGCTGCCTAAATAACAAAACCAACACTGGGGATCTGGTACCCCCATAGTCAGTGTTATGTTTTACAGCCCCCATCTACATTCACATGTCCCTTTCCATGGCAACTTTGACATTGTTAATGAACTGAATGAGAGCCACAGAGGTGCTGTGACCCTGTCAATTCTGACACAGTACTGCAGCACTGAAGAATATTGTGCTTTGAAGTCATTAAATTGAGGTCCCTTATGCCCATCTCTGGTGACTGGCAGAGTGGAAGTTAAAGAACCCATGGCACTTGTCAGAAGAGTAGGAATGTTTATTAATAATTATATATATATATATATATATATATAATATACATACATATATATATATATATATATATATAGATAGATAGATATACACATATTCATCTACTGTGGTGTCGATTGAAGGCAGAGTCCATGCTGCAGTGTCCATCGCCATTCATGGTCTGTGGTAATTTTATCACCAGTCTTGGAAGGATGGCGACGGAAATGGTAAACATTATATCACAGCAGAAAATACTAAAATACTGATACAAATGCTCCAGCATTGCTGGGTGTCAGGTATGCAGCAGTAATTGGGTATCTATGGTGTGGGAGGGGAGGTCTAGGGGTGGGTGCTGACAGAGGGTCAGGTGGGGAGCAGGTACAGGCACCAGCAACAGACATCGCTGGATGGTTTTCCTTGTTACAGCTGACACTTGGATGATTCAAATTCCTCTGAAGGCTGATCATGACAGATCAACTTGCTGGGCGACTTAGATCAAAGAGAAGAGGTGACCTATGATTGGGTCAGCTTTTCCTTTTCAAGTACACAACCATTTTCGTCCTGCAAGCCAAAACTGTGGCAAGATCAGCCTGGCTGATGATTGTTGTAGCACTGACACACCCCTTGTAGACCGCTCTGTATTGGACTGACAGTGTCACACCCCTCAAAAGGCACTCTCATATCAAGATGTTTGCTTGTGCCTAAGCACAGGGCAAACATAATGAGTATTCTATATTAGCCCCTAGATATGGAATGCACTGCTCCCTGGTTGTCAGGGACTTGTTCTTAGCCATTGGTAGTGGTCTCAAAGTAATGGCTAGAACCAAACCCCGTCAATCGTGACACAGGGACCCTTGCCAATTTTATATGTAAGCAATAAGACACTTCAAGGTGTGGGTTATGGCCTGATAAGAGCATACCAGAGGTGCATTATGAGGCAAGAAGTGCATGCGTCAAGTGCCTTTAGCACCTGGGAAGTACTCTTATTAGGCTTTCTCTAAGTGTCTTACTGCCCTTATAAAATGAATAGGACATTTTCAAAACTGGTTTTGAAGAAGTTACAGCAGTTTTAAAAGTAAAATGTAATTTATTTTTGTTGTTTTCACTTTCTTTTCAGTTTTGAATAAAACAGTTCCTTTCATTGTACAACTTTACTAACTTTTTCACATTTTAGGGAGCTGATGTGTGTCTGTCTCTGTCTCCTCCCCCTGCTCCACACACAAACAAACTGTTGCAACTTTTTTTTATATTTATTTTTTCCTGTTTATTTCAGAGTCTTTATAGTATTGATCAACAGATTGTTCATTTCCTGTGTGCTGTTGTTTCTCCGGCCATCCTGTCCACCCCTTCCCTACACATAGCATACACACAGAGGAAGGTTTTTTTTTTTTTGTTTACTTTCTTTTTACTTTAATTTTTTTCTTTTGTTTGTTTCCTCTTCCCTGCATCCTGTTTTACAGTGACCACCCAGTTTACTGGGAGCAAGCGTGTCCCTCTACAGCCTCTGTAGTCAGTGCTTTGTAGTTTGCACTTTAAGTTAGGGCACTGTAGTGTGAACGACCAGGTTCCTGGTCCTTGTGCTTTACTATTTTGCCTCTCTCACTCTAAATTACACCTTTAAATGTCTGGCACTGTGAAATTATGGTAAAGTGGGGGGAGGGCTGAGGACTGAGGACTGCAAACTGTGGGGAATGAAGACCACAGAAACAGTAGCACTGAAGAGGCAGAATGGAGAAACAACATACTATTTGAGGTATGGATTTCTGTCTGTGCACCACTCTTCTCAGTTTAACTAGGACTGGTTGGCAGATTATGGCTGGATAACAGCACAGGTAACTGTGCCTCTTATCCAGTCATAACCCTATAAATGTTCTACCTATTGTATAATGGGATTTACTCACCAGGTAAAGGTGATTATCTGAGTACTCTTTATAGTACTCCACAGTCAGATACCAGTTGGTTTTCCTCATCCATCCTATAAGTTGATGCACGATCCAATCAAATCAAAGTGGGTGAGGACATACATCTGTACTCATCAGATTATCCCCAGTGTGAATCTTCCATAGCTATATTGTGATAAAAAAACACAGACATACAAGCCAGAAAGGAGAGAAACTAGAAATTACAGTCACAGAGCGTGATCTCTTTCTTTGAATGATGCCCCCCCCCAACCATTGCCTGGTAGCCCTTACTATAGAATAAAGTAGAATGGACAAGGTATGCAAGTGTTGTTCTGAAACCACACTCTTTATTGTGGTACCTTTATCATGTATTATAAAGACTTATACATTTCTTGCTAGCATAACATCTTGCATAGGGAGAGCAGCACCAGTAGAAAACAGGAACTTGTTGACCCTCAGTACAGACAGTTGGTAAGACCACATCTGAGTACTGTGTACAGTTCTGGAGACCCCATCTCCGCAAAGACATAGACAGGGTGGAGGCTGTCCAGAGGAGGGCAACTAAAATGGTGCAGGGTCTGCACCAGAAGACATTTGAAGAAAGACTAAAGGAGCTTAAGATGTATAGCCTCGAGGAAAGGAGGGAGAGGGGAGACATGATAGAAACTTTCAAATACCTCAAGGGAATCAACAAACTCCAAGAGGGTAACATCTTTCAGAAAAAGAGATGTGCAAGAACAAGGGGGCACAATTTGAAGATAGAGGAGGGATGGCTCAGCGGTAATGTGAGAAAGTATTTCTTCCAGAGAGGGTTGTAGATGCATTAAACAGCCTTTCTGAGGAGGTCGTAGAGTCAAAAACAGCGGGAATTCAAGAGTGCATGGGGCAGACTTAAGGCAATTCTAGTGAGGGGGTAGGAGGAAGTAGACTGTTGGTTAACTATGATCTGCAGCTTATCCATTAGGTAGAGAACTGGGCAGACTAGGTGGGCCAAGCGGTCCTTATCTTCCATCAGATCCTATGTTTCTATGTTGCATGCTGTATGTCGTAAGTTTATACACTTAATAACTGATAGTCATTCCCTCATTTTTGTTGACTGTTTCATTTGTGATGATAATGCCCTTGCTAACCCTATTTGAGAAGTAATCTGCCGTGTCCGGGTGGGGCTGCAGAGTACTATAAAGGGTACTCAGATAATCACCTTTAGCAGGTGAGTAAATCCCATTATATTTCATATCCCTTATAGTACTCCGCAGTCAGATACCAGTGGGACCTTAGTAGCAGTGTACATGTATTGAGTGATTACTCTTGGGAGGGTGAAAAAGGCAGATTGTTACAAAACTACATGGTCTGGGCCCCTGCTTCAATACAGCCATTGTGAATACTGTCCTTTTGGCAGATGCTATGTCTACCCTATACTGTCTGGTGAATGTATGTATGGAAGATCAAGTGGCTGCTGAACAAATGTCTGGTATTGGCACATTCCCTCTTTCTTCCCAGAATGTTGCCACAGCCCTGGTGGAGTGTGCTTTGAGAGCTTCTGGTGGAACATGCCCTCCTGCCCTATAGGTCTCGCTAATGGTCTGTTTGATCCATCTAACAAGGGTGTCTTTGGAGGCTGCCTGTCCTATTCTCTGCTCCTTGATCAGTATGAATAGCCTGTCTGTCTTGCATGTTACTTGTCATGCTGAGGTATTTCCTCAGCTGATGGCCTACATCAAGTGGGTGGGGTCATGATGTGTTCGGAGGGTCAACTGTCATTCTGTAAGGTAGTAGAATGTCCTGTTCCCTGTTACTGTATATGGGGATACCACCTTGAGTAGGAAGGAGGGTACCATTCTGAGGATGATCCTATCACTTTGAATTGTTATGAAGGGCTCCCTACATGATAGAGCCTGTAATTCGCCTAACCTCCGAGCGGAGCAGATTACTACCAGAAAGACTGTCTTGACTGTACGCCAGTGTAAAGTGTTTTATTGGAGAGTGGGAGATTGTAGGGCATCTAGGACTGCATTGAGTTGCCACGGTAGGCATCGTTGTCTGACCTTCGGTGATGCTAATGTCACTGCCTTGAGTAACCTGACTGTGTCTAGGTGTAAGCCAATGTTACCTATTCCTGGTAGTGGACCCCAATGGAAGAGATTGCTGATGCCTGAACCCTGAGCGAAGTGACGTTTAGGCCCTTGTTTGCCCCGTCATTTAGAAAGTCCAGAATTTGTGGTAATCCTGCCACAGAAGGTGAGGTTCCCATTTCCCTGCACCATCTGTGAAAAATTTGCCATTGTCTATGGTAAGTCTTATTAGTGGAATGTTTTCTGGACTGTAACAGCTGATTCACCACTCTGGTCTGATAGCCCTGGTTTAACAGTCTGTTCCTTTTAATAGCCATGCTGTCAGATTCAGGCTGGACGGATTCGGATGAAGAACTGATTGCTGGGACAGGAGATCCAGCCAGTAAGGTAACATCATCGGTGATCCCACTGCCATTGCTTGAATGAGCAAGTACCAAGGCCTCCTGGGCCAGTTGGGGCCACGAACACCACTGATGCTCCTGTGCATCATATTTTGTGGAGTATCTTGTTTATCATTGGAATAGGGGGAAAGGCATAGGCTCATCTGAAGTTCCATGGGACTGAGAGTGTGTCCACCTCCAGAGCCTTGGAATCTGAGAACTTGGAGTGATAATTGGGCAGCTGCGTGTTCTGGTGGGACACCATAAGAGCCACCTGGAAAGGGCCCCATTTGGTCTGTAACCTCTGGAAGATGTGTTGGTTGGGTCTCCATTCTGCCTGGTTGGTGATGACTGCTCAGCCAGTCCATCTCGGTGTTGGACACACCTGTGAGATATATGGCTATGATGGACTGTAGTTTCCATTCTGCCCAGTGGAGGAATCGTAGTGACTCTTTTATCATTGCTTTGCTTCTGGTGTCTCCTTGCTTGTTTATGTATGTGACAGTTATTTAGTTGTTGCACCAAACTAGCACTACTTTGACAGTGAGAAGGGGTGTGAAGAAGGCCAGAGCAAGACACACGACTCTGGTTTCCAGTATGTTGATCAGTAACATAGACTCCGATTAGAACCATAGTCCCTGGGTCAAATGGTTTTTGTATGTTGCTCCCCAGCCTGATAGACTGGCATCCATGGTAATCACCTCTGGGGTTGCTTGTCAGTGATCTCCCCTGCTGTATGTTGCTTTGCAGCGTCCATCATCTGAGGCTGGAGAGAACCCATAGGGGGGTGTGATCCAAAACTTCAAGTTCTGTGTTGTCTGATCCCATGACTCTATCAGAAACCTCTGAAGTATTTGCATGTGTAATCTAGCCCATGGTACCAAGTCTATGAGTGCTGCCATGACACCCAGAACCTGGAGGTAGTCCCATACCGCTCTGTTTGGTCTGCAGATTAGGTCTGATACCAGTGTGCGAATGTTGCGTGTT
The DNA here is from genome assembly GCA_016271365.2 of Neoceratodus forsteri. Classification (NCBI taxonomy): domain Eukaryota; kingdom Metazoa; phylum Chordata; order Ceratodontiformes; family Ceratodontidae; genus Neoceratodus; species Neoceratodus forsteri. The sequence goes on from CM028138.1 coordinate 535,549,508, forward strand.
TTCTCGCATGTCAGTGTTACTTTGTTGTTTTGTGTGTCCTCTACTGCACCTAGATGAGTGATGGATTTTGAAGGTGTCAGCTGGCTTTTGGCTGTGTTGATTATCCAGCCGTGTTGTTGTAGGCAGTGGATTGCCAGTTGGGTGCTATGCTGATCTTGTTCCATCATCCTTGCCCTTATGAGCCAGTCATGCAGGTATGGGATGATGTGTACCCCTTGCTTCCTGAGGTGCTCCACTAGGACCACCAGAGTCTTGGTGAATACTCAGGGTACTAATGCCAGGCCAAACGGCAGACATGTGTATTGGAAATGTTGTCCCTTAATGCTGAATCTGAGGCAGAGGTGGTGGAGACCAAGGAGGATGCTGGGAACCTCCACAATGGAGACCCACAGGAGGGTGGCCCAGGACCCCACAGGGGAAGGAAACAACTCCTGGTAGGGGACTCAGTTGTTAGGGGGGTAGAACTGAGGGAGGGAGGAGAAAGGGAGGTAAGGTGCCTGCCCAGTACCAAGGCTTGGAGGGACAGGAAAGGAATCCTCAGGATCGTGGGAGCAGCAACAAGGGGGAAGGAGCTGGATGTCATTATCTACCTAGGGACAAATGACCTGGCTAAGAATGGGATAAGAGAAGTGCAATTGGAGTTTGTGGAGTTGGGAGGGGCCTTAGACAAGCAGCACACACAGTAACTTCTCGAAGTGCTACCTGTTCATGGCATGGATGAGGCTAGGACACTCCACACCATGGGATTCAAATGACTGGTTGACAAGGTGGTGCAGAGCTCAGAGTTTTGCCTCTCATGGGGACTGGGGCTCCACCTGGAGGGATGCAGTCCCATACAGGCGCGATGGTCTGCATCTATCCTGGAGGGAACCAGGATCCTAGGTGATAGATTTAAATGCTTCAGTGGCAAGCAATTAAACCAGCCAAGGGGAGGCACTGAATAGAGAAGGAAACCTAGCCCCCCAAAAAAATTAGCTAATTAGTGAGGTAAACACCAAAATAGAGCAGTCGATAGGGAGAAGGGCAGGGGTAAATGGAGAAAAGACAAAGGCAGTAGGGACAGGGATGGGGCAAAAAGAAATAAAGCCATAAAAACAGAGGAGGTAATGAGTACGATTGCCTGTAGTCTAGGTAAAAGCTCCCTGAAATGGTGGCTTTGATGGAAGAGGATGCCTGGATATTGTGGCAGTCACAGAAACATGGTACACAGAGAACCATGACTGGGATGTCAACATACCAGGGTACACAATGTACAGGAGGGACAGGGAGGGAAGAAGAGGAGGAGGGGCAGTAGCTCTCTATGTAAGGGAAGGGATAAAAGCAACAGAACTAAAGGGTAAACAGGGAGGAGAGGAGACACTGTGGGTCACCCTGGAGACTGGAAATAGCTCCACAATCCGCACAGAGGTTGTATACAGACCCCCATCTCAGGGAGAGGAAATGGACAAGGAAATGATAGAAGACATCCTTGGGATGGCAGAGAAAGGGGGAGATATTGCTGATGGGGGATCTGAATATGCCAGATGTTGACTGGAGCACCTTTGCTGCAGCCACATCCAAGAGCAGGGCCATTCTTGATGCTCTACGGGGAACATGCCTCAGACAGCTAGTTTTTGAACCCACTCAGGAGAGAGCAATCTTAGATCTGGTACTCTCAAATGGAAATGGAGAGAGGATCTCTGATCTTGAAGTGGGTAGTCATCTGGAACAAGCGACCACCAAACAGTGTGGTTCATGATAAACTTAGCTGTAGAATCAAGCCACACAAAAGTGAAGGTACTGGACTTCAGGAGGGCTGATTTTGTCAAAATGGGAGAGTGCCTCAGAAAAGCACTAGCAAACAGGCAAGAAGGTGGGATGGAGCAACAATGGGGAAACATCAAAACCGCCATCACAGAGGCAACAAGTCTTTGTGTGAAACAAATAAAGAAATCAAAATGAAAGAAAAAAACACTATGGTTCTCAAAAGAAGTGGCAAGGAAGGTAAGGGAAAAAAAGATAGCATTTAGGAAGTATAAGGAAACACAGAAGGAGCAGGACAGAGAACTGTACCAGTTAAAGCAGAAGGAAGTGGGATAAAAGCTTTTATAGGTACATTAGGGAGCAAAGAAAGACTAAGGCAGGGATACTGAAGCTGAAACAAAGAGGAAGGTGGTTGGGCAGAGAGCGCATAGTGAAAAGCTGGGATACTGAATGAATACTTCTGCTCAGTATTCACAATGGAAAAGCAGGGGAAATACATAATCTGGTCAAAGAAGCACTCTGGATAGGGGGGTTGATATTAGTCCTTTCACAGAAGAAAGGGTTCTGAAAGAACTCTTAAAACTGAAGGTGGATAAAGCAATGGGGCCTGATGGGATTCACCCCAGAATTTTAAAAGAACTAAGGGAAGAACTAGTAACACCACTGACTACCCTTTTTAATAAATCATGGGAGGATGAGATGGTACCTGAAGACTGGAGGAGGGCGGATGTGATTCTCCTTCACAAAAGTGGGAGCAAGACAGAGGCAGGAAACTACAGACCTGTCAGTTTGACCTCAGTGGTAGGGAAATGATGGAATCACTTCTGAAAGAAATAATTTTTGAGTACCTAGAGGCCAGTGGGGCACAGGACCCAAGGCAGCATGGATTCACAGTGAAGGTTATGTTAGACAAATATTATTGATTTCTTTGACTGGGTGACCAAAGCAGTAGACCGGGGAGGGACTGTGGACATGGCCTACTTAGACTTCAGCAAGGCATTTGACACAGTCCTGCACAAAAGATTAATAAACAAATTAGCCAGCCTGACAGTGGGTTCTAGGGTGATAGCCTGGATAAAACACTGGTTGGACAACAGGACACAGAGGATAATAGTAAATGGAGTCCACAGCGAGGAAAAGAGGGTTACTAGTGGGGTACCGCAGGGTTCAGTACTGGGGCCGGTCCTTTTTAATATCTTTATAAGTGACATTGCAGAGGGACTGGAAGGGAAAGTATGTCTCTTTGCAGATGACACAAAGATCTGCAACAGGGTTGATACACAAGGTGGGGTGGAAAGGATGAAAAGGGACTTGGCAAGGTTGGAGGAATGGTCAAATGTATGGCAGCTTAGATTCAAATCAAAGAAGTGCAAGTAATGCACCTGGGAAACAAAACCCAGGGAAGAGTACACGATGGGGGTGAGATACTGAAAAAAACAAAAATGGAAAGAGACCTCGGGGTAGTCATATCAGACAACCTAAAGGTGGGCCAGCAATGTGAGAAGGCAGTAAGGAGGGCTGGGGGGATACTGGGATGCATAGGGAGAGGCATCACCAGAAGAAAACAGGAAGTTGTTCACCCTCTGTACAGACAGTTGGTAAGACCACATCTGGAGTACTGTGTACAGTTCTGGAGACCCCATCTCTGCAAAGTCATAGACAGGGTGGAGGCTATCCAGAGGAGGGCAACCAAAATGATGCAAGGTCTGCATCAGAAGACATATGAAGAAAGACTAAAGGAACTAAAGATGTATAGCCTCGAGGAAAGGAGGGAGAGGGGGGATATGATAGAAACTTTCTAATACCTCAAGGGAATCAACAAAGTCCAAGAGGGTAGCATCTTTCAAAAAAAGAGATGTGCAAAAATAAGGGGGCACAATTTGAAGATAGAGGGGGGATGGCTCAGAGGTAATGTAAGGAAGTATTTCTTCACAGAGAGGGTTGTGGATACATGGAACTGCCTTCTTGAGGAGGTCGTAGAGTCAAAAACAGTGGGGGAATTCATGAAAGCATGGGACAGACATAAGGTAATTCTAGTGTGGGGTAGGAGGAAGTAGGCTGTTGGCTAACTAGGATCTGCAGCTTATCTATTATGTAGGGGAAATAGGCAGACTAGGTGGGCAAAGCGGTCCTTATCTGCCGTCAAATTCTATGTTTGTATGTTTCTGTGTGGTGTGAGGTCAATATGGGGATGTGAAGGTAGGCATCCTTGAGGTCTGATGAGGTCAAGTAATACCCCGATTGTATGGCCAGGAGGGTCAACAGCAGGGTTTCCATTTTGAATTTCTTGTACGTCAGAAAACTGGTTTAAGTACTTCAGATCTAGGACAGGCCACATTCCACCCATCTTCTTCAGAACTACTCTCTAGGGATGGGCATGATAGCGCTATTGTTGAGTATGTCCTGGATTGCCTCCTTTATTGCCTGTATCTTGACTGGGCACCTCGATAGAGGAGAATTAAGTGGTCTGTGCTATGTTGACTTGCTGCTGAATTAATTTGCATAACCCTTTGCATAACCTCCAGTACCCATTTGTCCGACATTGTTTGAACCCATAATTGCGTAAACCACTGGAGTCTCCCTGCTAACTGTAGGTTTGTGTGGGCCCACGCAGCTTAATTTTTTGTTACCTTGGGGTCTGAAATTTGGTTTGTGACCTCTGCTGGAATAGTGGCCACCTGTATTACCTTTGGCTTTGTTATTGTAGGCCCTGTGCTGAAATTGGGATCTTTGGTTCCACTGTCTGGCAGTCGGTAGGTTGTAGGGCTGTGTCTTGGGTTTGAAACATTTATTTTTGGGGTGAAAAGGTCTGTCCAAGGGCAAGTAGACATCCTTGTCCCTTTGCACCTGTCTCCCCACTCTGTGTTTGAGGTATGGTGTTAGTCCTTCCCCTAGCAGTGTTCCCTCTTTGAACGGGAGTTTCATTAGAGCATTTTTGGATTCAATGTCTGCTTGCCAAAGTTTAAGCCACAGTGCCCTCCTTGCCCTGTTGGCTAGTTCCGCTGCTTGTGTGCTGAAGTTCAGGATGTCAAAAGAGGCATCCATTATGTATTTTACTGCCTGTATGGTGCACTCTGCTATGTCGGCCTGGGGGGAATCCTCTGGGATGTCTTCAGTGAAAATGTCCAGCCATATGTGGAGTGCTCTACAGGAAAACCACATTGCTGTGGCTGCCAAGTGCAGCATGCCTGATACCTCATGAATTTTCCTGAGGTGCTCTTCGATTTTCTTATCCATTGGGTCTTTGAGGGCTGCTGTGCTCTCAACTGGAATGGTGGTGTGCTTTGAGAGCTCGGACACGGGTTGGTCTACCTTGGGGCCTTTCCCCAGTGGTCACTTCTTTCTTGGGTCATGGGGTTCCACTTGTTCACCATGCTCCTCTCAGGTAGTCTGGTCAGCTCAGATACCTTGTACTCCTTCTTAAGGAGTGTATCGATGGTTTTACATGAGAGGAAGTGGATTTTCTCTTCTGGTTCATCTATCGACAGCAGCGGGTCCTCCATTGTGGTTGGTTGCTCAGACTGCTGCGACATTGGTAGCGTTGCATGTACTGTACCATTGTAATGAGTTTGTCGATGTTATCCCTGTGGCACATTCTTGTAATCTTGTTCGAGGTGCCTTATTCCTGGTCTCCCACAATTTCAGTAGTTGTGATGTCCATTTCCAGCCTCAGCCATTTCTTTGGGGTTCTTCCACGGGGGGGGGTTCGGAGTGGGGGAGTGGAAACAGGTTGCCAGCCTTCAAGAATTCCAGGAGTTGGAATAGCAGCTGTGCCTGGCTAGCATCTGGTGCAATAGGCATGGTCAGTGGCAGTGGGGATTTGGTAATGGATCCCTTCTCTTCCATGTCTGTCATGTCCCTACAGGGTGTCAGAGTACATACTGTGCACACTGTGTCTTCCTCCTCGAGTGCTGAGGGACACTCCACATTCCCTAAATTTCGTCAAGATGCTGACTGATCTGTGAAAACCAAGGAAAAACTGCATCAGATAAGGTCCTTCTGTGGGTTTACCCATGCCGCAGCGACAGACTTAATAGAGACATCTCCAACAGCGACAACCGCTGTGCCGACTGTCAGCATTGCAGTGTCGGGAATGCCTCCATATATCATTGGGTCTTTGAGAGCTGCTGTGCTCTAAGTTGGAATGGTAGTGTGCTCCTCCCCCACACCCCCTGGTCTCTAGGATTCTAACTCCGAGTCAGAGTTGGACCGGGGGGGGGGGCAAACACCCTGCAAGGCCATCCCGATCGTCATACAGACCACCACAGTGACAGACAGATTTTGTCTTGATTCTCCCACTGTAGTGGTCTTGTATTCTGGGAGTCACTGGCAACGGTATACCCCTTCTGTGATAGCGGGCCTCATTTTTCCCCCTCTATTACCACTTTTTTACCTTCATAACTTATTGCTGCCTGTCCCTTTAATTCTGGCAAGAGTTCTCCATGAGGAAAACAAAGAAGGGACCCAGGCAAGATGGCTGCATGAGCTCTCATGGAAAAAAATTAGATTTGGGATCCCTGTATATGAGACACTGTTCCAGCCAAAATGGCACCATAATCCCATGAGATTATGCACGTGACTTTAAGTGCCCCTCAGTTCTAGTGGCTGCAGCCCTTGTGAGAGTCACAAAAGTCATGGGGCTTGTCAGTCTCAGGAGACTGAAGATGGCAATGAGCTGTCTCAGGAGGTGGGGACCTTGATTTATTGCCCCTCGAGGCAAAGAAAGGGACAGAGGAGTGGAATGGCGTGAATGTGCACTGAGAGGGAACTTTAGAGACCCTGGAGCTCTTTTGCCCGGCAATTCAATGGCAAGCTGATCAGAACTGAGGCCGGATGGCCCAGGTAACACAGGGGAAAAAACACATGGGAGAAAAGGAACTGTGCTGCTTGGATAAGCATTGCCCAGCGGATCTCCAATTTATTTTATAGTGCTTAGCATTGTGAGGGGGCTACCTTGGTGATGTTTGCAATAGGACATGACAGCGCTTGAAGGTCGCTACAGGAGGGACCTCCATTTGAGCTGTGGGCTGTTTGTAGCATTGGGAGGGTCACTACTAGATGCACCTCTAACAAGGTATGGGAACTTGGGATTAATTACTCCATCAGAGTAGGGGTCACTACAGGAGGGGCCCAGCTCTGAAGCTGCTCATTCTGGGAAAAGGCGGCTGTTGGTGGTTCAGAACTGCTACTGTAGGGGTACCATTGCCTTGCATAGAATTCTGTTGCCATTTTTAGCCCACTGCTGCAGCATAACCTCAGTAGTTCTCTGAATGGGGGTTAGTAGGGCAGGCCCCGCTATGAGAGGGGTGTACCTTCCTCTGGCAGTGCTTTTTTTTTGTTTTTTTTTTAAATGCTCCGTCTGCTGTCTAAAGTTTGTCACTGTAGAAGACTGGACTCACCCCGAGCCCCTTTGAGATGCTGCTAGTAAAAAATACCTGAGCGTGCAGTAAGCTATGTTATAGAGAGCTAAGCTGGCTACCAGGCTGTTAGTTTGAAATGAATAAAATAAATGAGTCTACCTGTAATAATAGTGAAGGCTGTTGGGAGCAGTTAGGACATAACCAACCTATCTTGATGCATGAAGAGAACTGGAGATAATCTGATGGGTACAGAGGTATGCCTTCACCCACTTTGATTTAATTGGATTGTGCATCAACCTATAGGATGGAGGAGGAATACCCACTGGCATCTAACTGCAGAGTACTATATAGGGTATGAAATAAAATAGCATGGAATGCAGGAATACAAAGTGCTGCAGAATTTTGAAGGCTGAATGTTCACCTCTCCCCACACGAACAAACACAACAGAAGGCATCAGTAAAGCCAAGGATTTAATTGTATCTGTGGCAGGGCAACTAGAAACTATTTCCCAGGTAGGCAGATAAGGATGGAGAGGAGAGCATGGTTTCCCTCTACACATTTTAGAATAGCAGAGTTTTGCAACTTTTTATTGCAACAGCTAGCATGTATTTCAATTTTATTATGAAAATATTTTTATTACCACTAGCCCTCCTTGCCTGGGGTAAAATCTGCAAAGGCTTCTGTTTGTATACATTTGTTCATGTAGTCCTGCATTACACATGTTCACCTGATACATAGCTTTGTGTTTTGTCAGCATAGATTGTGTAAGTTTTGCACCTTAGTTTTGTGTCCTATTTATTTCTATTAATCCTTTGTCCTCCTCCTCCAATATTCTGGAAATAAGCAGCTTGTAGCTGAGTATGCTCTTGCACTAAAATCTTTAAAAGGCTGATGTACTGCCTATAACTTAACTCATTTTTATGTTGCTTGCACGCATGTGCAAGAAACATAGTGCCATCATCGGAGATTTCGGAGGTGTGTCACCTCCTCCTCCAATTCAGTCAGTGTGCTGGTATGCTGCCCTCAATAATGTACTTGGAGCTGTCTGTGACATGCTCCAAAATGCAGTGGCATACAGTTGGAAAGGGGAGCTGTGCTTCAGTGAACACCGAGCAAGATATCGGGCTGCTCACGCCGCAGCTCCCCCCCACAGACACACGCAGGGCGCTGCCTCGCGATGCACTGTATAGCTGACGGGTGGCCAATCCCCGCGGCTGAGCCAAGCCCCCCCAGTAGTAGGTGCCACACTGGGAGCCCACCCCAGCGCGGTAAGCGGTTCTTTGGCGACGGGTGCCCAATCCCCGTCAGCGCCACGCTGGGAGCTCCACCCCAGCATGGCAACAAATGCCATGGCCGGCGGGAGTGCCTAATCCCCCATCGGGCTGAACGCCCCAACGCATTTGTTCCATGCTGGGAGCTCACCCCAGTGTGGTAAACGCCCCATGACGCCTTTTTTTTTTTTAACCTGAAAAACAAAACGTTCCCCGGGCGCTGCCTCCCAACCCCCACAACCCGCACCCACCCACTGAGCACTCTAGTTTTCCTCACACCTCTTCACCCCATACTTCTCTTTCCTATTCGGGCGCGACGATCTTCGTGGATTCAAGAATATCGCTTGCACTCTTTCAAAGCCGACCGCTAACTGAGGAAATGCCGTAAGCTGTATAATGGGCTAGATGGGGGTTCAACTTTGTTGCATAGTTCAGGTTATTTGAATTTTACTCAATTGTTTTTAATTCTTCATGAATGATGTACATTGTCATGATAGAGCTTTGCTCAAGGGTGATTTCGCAGTGAGTGCGAAATCACCCTTCAGGCCCAAACACGCCATGACAGTGACATCATTCATGAGAAGGGGTCCTAAAACCCCATGTTGAAAATTTGGTGCCAAAATTCCAAAAATGACTGGTTTTACTTAGCATGCTAGACAGTTCCTACGCAGGCTCGTATATCCATAAATTTCAATGTTTTCACTCCAGATTTCAACATTGCCATTTTACCACATCTTCTTATGAGTAGTACAGCTGTCATTTTTCACATCTCACCTAAAATGTGTTTCCGACCATGTAGCAGAATAGCCAGTAGTCGGTAAGTGTAAATCAATGTATGGGACAAATTAAGAAAATCACAGTGACACTGTTCATGAGAAGAGGTCTTAAAATGGCTATGTTGAAAATTGGTGAAAAAATTCTAAAATGACTGTTTTATTTAGCGAGCTATGCAGTAGTTCCTACGTAGACGCTTGTAAGGTCGCCATCAATATTTTCACCCAGATTTCCAACATTGCCATTTTATCACACCTTCTTATGAGTAGTACAGCTGCCATTTTTCACATCTCACCCAAAACATGTTTCCTACCATGTAGCTAATAAATGGCGAGTCAAGCAGCGAGATCAATGTAATGGACAAATTAAGAAATTCACAGTGACACTGTTCATGAGCAGAGGTCTTAAATGGCTATGTTGAAAATTTGGTGAAAAAATTCCCTTCAGATGTTCTGCAATATTACTAATGAAGACATTGAACAGAACTGGCCCCAGGACCGATCCCTGCAGCACCCCACTGGTCGCCCCCTCTCCCTAGGCTGCATACCATTTACCACCATTCTCTGCCTCCCATTTGTCAGCCAGTTTTTAACCCAGTTTACCACCCTTTCCCCCATGTCCAGCCTACCCAACTAGTTTATCAGCCTCCTATATGGGATGGTGTCAAAGGCTTTGCTGAAATCAAGGTAAGCGTTGTCCGCTGCCCCACCCTGATTCACTTCCTTTGTCACCCAGTCAAATAAATCAACCAGATTTATCTGACATGATGTCCCCACTGTAAATCCATGTTGTCTATGGTCCTGGGTTCCGATGGCATCTAGATGCCCCACTATCCTTTCTTTAAGCAATGTCTCCATGATCTTCCCCACTACTGAGGTGAGGCTGAATGGCCTATTGTTCCCTGCCTCCTCCCTGCCACCAGACTTGTGTAGAGGGACCACATGTGCCCTCCTCCAATTCACTCATGTTGAATGACTCAGTGAACATGGCTGCCAGAGGTACTGCTATCTCCCTTCGCAGTTCTGTTAATATCCTTGGGCGTATGCTGCCATCTGGTTCCATCGCTTTGTCTACCTTCAATTTAGTGGGCTCCTGTCCACCTCTTCACCCCCTTGGCAACTGCTGTACTGCTGTGGCCCTTTCCCCTCCCACTCTTCTGTGAATACTGAACGGAAAGACACAGTGGATGTCTTGGGAGGAAGGCATGAAACTGTCACTTCCAAATACCTAAACAGCACATACAAGCAAGCAACATTCGGCATTGACAAATGCTTGTTTAAAGTAGTCAGTTATTACCTTTACATTGGCAGTACTTTTTCTTTCCTTTGGTTAATTAGATGATTTTTTACCATATAGCAGATGTGAACTGTGTAACAACCCTCTGACACTGATATGCCTGGCTCTGTTCCTCCCATTGCATCACTGGCAGCATTGTGACCTCAGTGACAGTGACACCCAAGCTGCTCAGGAAGAGCTACTCAGTAGCTGCCAGATCAGGCACCTATGATGTCACTATCAAAGAGGTCATCACAGGGCTGATGATGTAGGGAGGAATAGAACTAGATATGTCAGCTGCCAGGTACAGTGCTATTCCACACATCCAGCAGAATGCTATCACATAGAAACTTTCCAACAAGCAAAAGAAAAAGAAAAATACTTCAGAAATAGAACAACAATTACAACTTACTACTTCTTAAAATCCTTAACATTTTCCTGTCTGCTATTTTTGATTCTACTGGCTCTTTAAATAGCTAAATTACAGATCTAAACATTTCTAAATTAAGATTCGACCCAGCTGACTAGTAGATTCCTTGGTACAGGCTAAGGCAAGCTGTGGCAGGTGACAGCTGTAGAGACACATACATGTATTGCAAGCACAATACAGTAAATCCCTCCATGTAAAAGAGTGCTAAAGTCTAAAAAATTAGTGACTTGAACAGGAAAGAGTGAGAGAAAAAGTGTTACTCCAGCAAATTACGTAGTTACGTTTTTAATTTTAAGAGTAAGACTTAGTTCTCAAACAGTGAGTTAAGAGCAAGACTTAGTTCTCAAAGAGTTTCACTCTGATAACAAAAGACCTGACTAAACAGATAGAAGAACTGGCACTTCTGTTTGCCTCATATCATCTGTGATCAGCATTACTGACCGAGCTGTAACCGAGCTCTAAATATTCTTTTGCAATCTCAAAGCTGACTGTAACTTAGGCACTTTAAAACTACAAAACTTGGCCACTTATTTCAACGAGAAAATATACACCACACAATTGTCAATGCCGAATGTTGTCTCACTGGCATTGGCATTGGTAGTGAAGTATTGAATTGACGCCAACCCCACCCCCACCCTGCAGAGACTGACAGGCGTTGGGTGTGCCTTTCGGGTCATCAGCTACAACGCCATGCCATTTTACCTCACTCTACCATGTAGACACTGACAAGTGTCAGATCATGTGATGCAGGACTGAAAGTAGCAGCACTCTAAACATCTCCCACTCACTCTGTGCTTTAATTTGTTTTTAAAACACCTTTAAATTACTTCAAGTTCTTCAAACAACAGACAATAAGCTCTATTAGGACAAGAACTATCCAATACTATCAGCCTGCAGTTTTTCTGTCTAGTATGGAAACAGAGATGCGGCAAGTACTGCCGAAACATACACCTCCTTCCACACCAGAAAAGAATAGTAAGAAATCAAGGCTGCAAACCACCTTGGCAGACCGCACCATTCAAAACCAGGATCCCAACGTCCTAACTGTGGAAAGGTTCCTAATGGAATTTAAGCCTTTTGGGGAAGAACTCCGCTTGCTAACCACGAGTTTAAGTCCATGACTACAGCACTGGAAAATATATCAACAAGAGTTGGGGATAACAAACTGCGAATAGTCACTGTAAAAAAGCATTTGGAGAGAATGGAACTGGAGCTAGTGTCGAACAGGCAGAAATTGGCTTGGCTGGAAGCCAAAATAGAAGACTTGGAGAGGCACAGTAGGCACAACAATATTGTGATCATAGGGTTGCCAGAAAAGGAAGAAGGTGTAGATGCAGTCATATTCACCCAGAAGCTGATCACAAAGCTGGCAGGCCCTTCCCCGTATGGAGCTACCTAATCTATCAAAAGGGCCCACCGATCCCTGCGCCCTATTCCATCAGCAGGTGCTCCCCCACGGCCACTAATACTCCGATTTCTGAACTATCTCGAGAGAGACAGCATTTTCTGGCAAAGGTTCGGAGTTTAGATCAGATCAAATGGGGGGAAGCTCAGCTACGGGTTGCCCAAGACCTTCCAATATCAGTTCGTCAGCGTAGAGCTCAATTTCACCCCATAGTCAACAAACTGTTACCGGCAGGGATAAAATTTAAAATGCTATACCCTGCGAAATTCCAAGTGTCCAGCTTTGAAGACCCAAAGACTGCCGAATCTACCTTGAGAGCTGCAATGCCGGGCTTGTTTAAAGAGCGCTGTATGAGAAGAGGGCTTGATTCATGTATCCTCGTGCAGTGTTGTAGCCGCTGATTAAGCGGTTAACGGGCTTTAGATTTTGCTAGTCTGCGTGCTTACTATTACTGTTCAGGCATTAAAGGAGCTGAAGGCCTGTTTTTACGTTTATTTTAATGGTCCCATGTTGAAGTTCCCATATATTTTCTCTTGTTTTACTAGCTGCTCTGTGAACTGATGTGTGAACTAAACATGTATTCAGCATCTGTCTATGACCAGAGCTGCAGAGCTGTGATAGGAACAGCTTAGCTTTGCGGAATAGCTTTTACATTCTTCTTCTTGTTTGGAGACTTGAACTTGCAGTTTAACTTCCAATCCATCAACTGTTAGATTTTGTTTGTTACTTAGATTTTGGCCATAACAAGTAATACCTGCTAAAAGTCACGAGAGGGCATGCTAACCTTATTTACTGGCCTGCTATTAAGTTGGTCTCCCTACTGCTCAGCTTAAAGAGGCATTTTGGTGTTTTAATAGTTTAAATTGATTGATCCCAGCTGAACATGAGATTAGAACAACTGTCATTGATCTTGGGTTTCAACAGTTGTTCACTGGCCCCACCAGGGTGAATTATAAAACAGGGTACTCCTCAACCCTTGATTGGGTTATTACCAATAGTCCATCACATATAATTAAATGTGGAATTCTCCCCTGATGGGATCAGTGATCACAGTCGGGTATTCTTTGATTGGTCAGTTAATACTCATAAAAAATAAGCTAGGATTATAAAATACAGAAAACTCAGAGATTTAGATGAGCGAAGGTTCTTTGAGGAGTCACAGCTACTTGATTGGTAATTTTTTGGATAACATAATTGATATTAATGAAACATATCAGAAATGTTGTCATTATTTTATTTTCATTTGAGATAAAATACTACCTAATAGATCTATTAGGGTTAAGAGGAATAGCAATGTCTGGTTCACCCCAACCTATTGAAATTGATAAGGGAGAGAAATCAAGCATGGAAAGTTTACAGAAGGACTAAACAATTGTATCATCAATTACTCCATAAAAAGCTTAAGAATAAATGTCACTTAGCTATTCGTGCAGCAAAAAAGGATTATTTCAAGTGAAAATATACATAAGATAAGGGGACTCCAAGTGCAACATGGACTGCAATTAATCTGTTAATGGGTAAACTGAAGGGGGAGTGAAAACTGTGTATTAGAGAAGGATGCTAGTATTATTATGGGCCCTAAAACTGTGGCAGAAGCCTTTAATTTACCCTTTACTAACTTGGGCAGGTATAGTTCTAATGTGGGTAGCATGGATGGTTCTTGGAGCCATGTCAATGCTGTCTTGCCACCAAGTGGTGATAGAATGGATGGGGGTGATAATGTTCCAAACTGTTACTTCCGTTTCCTACAAACTAAGGACGTGGTTGAGTTTGTGTCTAAAATGGCTCCTAGGCCTTATAAGGGATCAGATGGTCGTGATTATAGGACATTGAAAAGAGTTATTGATAGTGCTGCCGGACCGTTGACAAAATCGTTTAACCATTCTCTTTGTTATGGGATCTTCCCAGATGTGTGGACAAGTGTAGTGGTAAAGCCAATTTATAAATCAGGGGCAAGACTTGATCCAAATAACTATTGTCCAATTTCTATGCTGCCCCCCCCAAAAAAAAAATATTAGAGAAAATAGTTTCAATTCAGTTGATAGAACATTTAATAAAATATAAACTTTGGTCAGATTCACAACACGGTTTCAGGCCTAATCATACTACGGAGACAGCCTTGGTGAGGTTAGCTAGTCAAGTTGCTAGAGCAATAGATACTGGAGATGTTGTTGTAGCGGCTTTGTGGACATCACCAAGGCTTTCGATCTAGTGAATTATGATGTACTCTTGAAACAGTTATCTTCTGTACAGTTGTCAGATGGGGTTATTTCTTTGTTCAGTGATTACTTAGTTAATAGGAATCAGAAGACATTAATCAGTGGAACATTATCTGAGCCTTAAATGCTGAAATGTGGAGTCCCTCAGGGCTCCATATTAGGCCCCTTGCCTTTTTCATTATTTGTAAATTCCTTAGCTGTTAATTTTAAAAATACTGAGTTATCATTATATGCAGATGATGCAGTTTTGTTTTGTTTTGTTTCTAATTTTTGACTTTACAAAATACTTTACAACTAAATTTTAGTTTGCTTCATTATTGGTTTGATAAACATAAACTGGTGTTAAACTCAGCAAAACCAAGACAATGGTTTTTCTCATCCTAGAGAGTGCAAAATCAAGAATTAAACATTATTGATAATTTGATAGTGCAGTTGAACAGGTTAGGCAGTTTAAATACTTGGGAATATTAATTGATTGTCACTTAGCATTTGATTCTCATGTTACAGAGTTAATTAGTAGGGTACATAAACGGTTGGGGTTTCTTTATCGTATTAAGAACAATCTTACAGTTGATGTTAAATTATTACTACACATAGTTTATTATTATCTATAGTGGATTATGGGTCTGTAATATACTTATATACCTCTGACAGTCTTTTCTAGACTCCAAGTTACATATCATTCTGTTTTACGTTTTGCTTCTGGTCAATCAAGGTTAACCCACCATTGTTCTCTTTACAAACAATTAGGCTGTTTGTCTTTAAAGGGGCAATTTAATTTTAGGGCATTGTTGTTTTCATGCAAGGTTTACTTAGATATTATGCCACAAAGCATTCTTAGTTTATTCCCTAGGAATATAACTGGTTGCGCAAGATTACAGAGTAGGGAGGGCTTTTTGGTTCCTTTCTTTCAAATAACTTTTGGCCAAAATTCATTGAATTTTACTACTGTTATGATGTATAATCAACTTCCTAATAATGTTACAAGACAAAAGCAATTATTCATTTTTAAGTCTGAACTTAGAAAAAAATTGTTGGAGAATGAAAACGGTAAATGTTATGTGCAATGCATATTTATGGCTTGTAAACTGTTTTATTTTTGTATGTATGTCTTTTGTATAAACTGGACATTTGTGAAAATGGGCTTGTCCCACAGATTTACCAGTATAAAAATAAATAAAATGGAAAAAAAATATAGGGCATTCCATTAATTCCATTATTAATAAACCTCATACAGGTCTATTTTATTTAGGCAATCACTGTGCCTGTTGCACAAATTCTTGTTTCTTTTTAATTGGGACATTGAACATAGTTTAAAATAGCAATATAAGTATAAAGGGCATGGGTGAGTGGGGGAAGAGGTGGTGTTCGTTGTTACTGTTGATCACGTGCCTAGACATACTTGTGTTGGTTGGGAGATCATTCAAGGTATCAAATGAGGGTGCTTTGAGTTTTGTTTTGTATTGTTTAAAGTTGTGGAATTTAAGGAGGGAGGGTGGGTGTAGGAGGATAACCTCAGCTGGTTTTTTCTTAAAATCAGGGTACATCTTTTCATTCTAAGCTCCAATATTATTGTGAGAAGGAAATTAAGATGGTGGATAGTATGAAATTGCTTACCTGGAACATCAGGGGTGCTAGGAAGAAAGTTAAATGCTACCAGATTCTAAAACATGTACAACATCTTAAAGGGCTGTTATGTTCTTGCAAGAAACCCATTTACTGGTATCTGAAGAAATGCTTTTCAGAAGACAGTTTGTGGGCAGATTTTTAATGCTGGAGACAGCACTCAAAGCAGGGGGTAGCTATATTATTTTCTTGAAACACTCCTTTAGATCTAACTCTGTATCACGAGATCAGGAGATAGATACTTAACCTTGAAGGATTTATTGGACCATACAGAGTTGGTGTTATGTTGTATATGTGGCCCTAACACTGACACTCCAGCTTTCTTCGCTAACCTACTAGTGGTCCTACTCCCTTATGTCTCTTGTCCTCTAATTATAGGTGGTGACTGGAATCTGTCTTTTGCCCCAGACTTGGATAGATCAGAGACAATAAGATCTGGTCTCTCGACCTGCACAGAGAGCCCTCTGGGACTTGGCAGACCAACAGGGATTGATGGACCCTTGGAGGGTATTACACCCCTCATTGAGAGAATAAAAAGTTTGCTCCAGTGTCCATGGCATTTCTACTAGAATTGACTATTTTTTAGTTAGTCACTGCTTCTTACCAGGGATAGTGGACAGTGCCATTGAACTGGGAGTAATCTCGGATCTTGCAGTGGCACGGTGTTCCCTCAATTTGACTCCCAATATTCCTAAAGAAACCAGTTGGAAACTGAACAATCAATTATTGAGAGACGAGGAAGTTGTTAAAGGCATCTCGAAGGTAATTGAACAATATACGGAGTCTCACCTCGACTCGACAGGTAGAATTGATCTAGAATGGTGTGTCCTAAAGTGTGTATTGAGAGGAAATTGATTAGAATCACTTTATATAAGAAAAGGGTCAAACAGCAAGAAGCCCTCACTTTACTTAGGGATATTCAACAACTAGAAAGAGAATTATCACCAGATACTCTGGTAAGTGAGAAAACTAGGTTAGTGGGCTTAAGGGCACAATATAGTTCCCTCCTGCTTAGTAAAGCTGAATGTGCTATAATGAGAACCAGAGTTCGATATGTCAATCAAGGGAAAATCAGAAGATTGTTGGCCCTCAGTTGAAATCCCAAGAAGCCTCAAGAATCATTAACAGTATTAGATCCAGACATGACAACACCATACAAGTAAATCCCAAAGAATAGTCCAGGAATTTGCTAGTTATTATCAGGACTATGGCCTTATGCCTGATCCTCCTGGGAAACAAAACATAGCTAATTATCTTGATACCTCCCTTTCCCACAGATATCAGAAGTCCAACAGTTGATATTGCTTGGCCTCATAACTGATACAGAAAAGGTAATACTATAAATTCTCTTTCCTCGGATAAAGCCCATGCCCTGATGGTTTTTCCCCAATTTTTACAAATCCTTTCAAAGCATTTAATTCCTTGATTAAATAGGTTATTTAAATGGTTCCTTGATGGAAATTAATGGATGATAGTTTCCTGGAGGCCTTAATCATTTTGCTGCACTAATCAGGAGGGATCCAGAACTGGTTATCAATTACAGAACCATATCATTATTGAATTATGACATGAAAATAATAGCTAAATTACTAGCAAACAGGCTGGCAGTAGTCATGCCTTCCATAATTCACCCAGATTAGGTGAGATTCATGAAGGGAGGTGCCTCGGATCATTTGAGGAAGCTGTCACATATTTCTCCTTGTACAGGGACTCAGAGATAGCGGCTGGTCTGTTGTCCCTAGGACGCTGGAAGGCCTTGGACAGAGTGAATTGGGATTTTCTATTTACTACAATGGGAAAATTTGGTTTACCTAAGGAATTCACTGATTGGATCTCATCTTTTATAAGAACCCAAAAGCTCGTATTTACTCCAACTGGTTTTTTTGAATAGGTCTCTCTTTATTCCGGGACCCAATAAGGTGTCCTTTATCTCACTCCTTTTAACAGTTATTTGGAGCCTCTGCTCTAAACTTAGAAACTCACCTTTGATCTCTGGTACCTCCTGCATGGCCTGGATTTTAAACTGTCAGCATATGCAGACGATATTTTGCTTCATCTGACTAACCCAGTAACTGCGTTTTGAGCTTACTTTACAAATTATTACAGAATTTGGCAGATATTCAAATTATAAAATTAATCTGGATGAGAGTATGTTTTTTCTCCTGAACTATAGATTGTTAAAGAGTGATATCTCACAGCTAGGATTTCAATGGTCCCCTAAATGCTTGAAATACCTGGGCATTTATTTCACCAAATCTGATTACTTAATACGAAAATTGAATCTTGATGACATCTTGCATATTATACAGCAGGATCTTAACAGATGGTCATCCCTTCCTATTTCTTTATGGGGACGTATCAATGTAGTCAAAATGAATATCCTGCACAGGATCTTCTATCCATTGCACATGCTTAATGTTTAGCTACCCATTAAGGGGTTCAGGAAAGCCCATTCCATTATTTCTTCTTTTATATGGACTGCCAAACCCCTAGAGGAGCTTTACCAGAAACTGACAGCACCCAAGCCCAGAGGAGGCTTGAGATTAGCCACATATTGGGGATATTACTGGGCCAGACAGATTTCTAAATATATGAAATGGGTGATTAGTGAGGAGACACTATCCCAGATGACATATGTCCCCCATGGTTATGTCTAGAGAGAAGAATACAGCACATGTATCCACATCCACGATATTATATAGCACTTTTAAAACTTTACTGGCTAATCTCTCCCACTGTCCTATAGGGGTTTCAGTAAGATCTCATGTTCATTTGTCGCTTTCTTAAAATATAAACACACTCAGATTGGAATCAGTTGTTGGTAGACAATCTGAATTTTAGAATAGGGGTAAAAAGATTTCCAAAATTTGGGTTCCTCAGCTTCAAAATGAAAATCAGAGATTTTTAGATCCGGATGGAAAGTGTATCCCAGTGTTCGCTCACTAATAAAAGTTCTCCTCAGGTCTGGGACAGTTGTTTAAGATTTACCAGGTAACACACCTTCTCAATCGTTAAAAAACAACTTTGTAGAGAGGACAAGTTCTCTGAATTTTTACCTCCTTGGTGGAGGTAGTGCATCTTTCTCATGCAATAGCCCAGGTGTATAAATCATTTTAGATCTGGCCTCCACTAACCAGGAGGGTGGCCCCAATTATTGGGTTAAACAGTTCCCGGATAGCAACATTAATTGGAGAAAAATATGGGAGGAAACCTACATTTATTTATCTCAAGATAGGCTGAGGCTCATACAATTTCAATTTCTACAGAATATGTACTGGACACCTTCCAAACTTTTCAAAATTGGTGGGATCCCTACTCCAGCCTGCAACAGGTACGGTTTGGAAGAGGGTACTTTCCGACATATTTTCTGGGATAGTCCCTCTGTTCAAGACCTCTGGACTGAAATTCATGACAAAGTTGATCCGTTATTAGGTCATGATGATCTGTTTATACCAGAGATATGTCTCCTTGGAGACTATTCCAAGGTCAAGGTTAGAGTGCGTAGATATCATAATAGTGATGATTGCATTGACACTTAAGAAACTGGTTTTAAGGCATTGGGTTGATGTTCAAAAGATCTCTTATGTTGAATGGCTTCAAGATCTATTGTTAACTATTAACCTGTGAGTGGAACAATTTAGGGTATCTTAGGATGTCCCTACTCCAGACATAAAAGATTTGGTCAGAATGCATGCAATTCGATGCTCCAGGCAGGGCTGCAGCTATGAATCCTGGGGCCCCGGACAAGTCACTTGGAATGGGCCCCGTTTCAAACCAGCTAATGACAGAGGTAATGCTAGCTCCTCAGGAGGGCCCTCTCTGATTCTGGGCCCTCGACAACTTCCCCACTTACCTCTATTACTGCGGCCCTGGCTCCAGGCAGGAATTTGATTGGATCAATGATATTCAGGACACAGTTTCACCCTATTGTGATGGATGGATATTTCTCTCCTTAGTGGCAACCAATGTCTTCCTGGTATGGACCTTGACCCTAGTAGAGTTTGGGGCTAAGTGTACAATCTTGTGGTGTGGGGTGGAAGGGATAGGGTAAGAGGAGTTAGTATGGGGGTTTAGGGTAAATAGTTTGGGGTAGGGGTGTTGGGGGGAACATGTCACTGTCTTTCTTGTTTCTGTGTACACGTTTGTACTTGAAATTTTACTGTTCATGTATCAGTGTCATGTCATTTTTGTGTATATTGAAAGCAATAAAATACAAATTAAAAAAAAGACACTGACAAGTGTTGTGGTGTGCTTTGGGGTCTTTGGGCCTTATACTTACACCATTCCATAAGGAAATACGGTGAGGTGGGTGCAGTATAGGAGAATGGGGTGAACTTTAGGGCTGAACACTCCAAGGCAGACCTCGATGCCTGTCACTGGCTGCAGGGTGGGTGGGGGGTGGAATGGTGTGAGCATTATAGCCAATGATCCCAAGTCACACCCCTGACGCCTGTCAGTCTCTACAGGTTGGGATGTTATAGTTGGAAACCCTAACGCCATAAGCATTTGTTGTTTTCGCACTCCAAATTTTCAGCATAGGCTTTTGTGACCCCACCTCATGGCACTATCAGTTTGTTAGCTGAAAGGTGGTTTTGCACAGTGGCTATGTCATTTGGTGACACAGGATGAAAACACATTTTGGGCAGATGATGAAAAATGACAACTGTATTACATAGAAACATAGAAACATAGACTTTGACGGCAGATAAGGACCGCTTGGCCCATCTAGTCTGCCCATTTCCCTACCTACAGGATAGGCCGCAGATCCTAGTTAACCAACAGCCTATTTCTTCCTACCCCCCACAAGAATTGACTTATGTCTGTCCCATGCATTCTTGAATTCTCCCACAGTTTTAGACCCCACAACTTCCTCAGGAAGGCTGTTTCATGCATCCACTACCCTCTCTGTGAAATAATACTTCCTCACATTGCCCCTGAACCGCCCTCCTTCTATCTTTAAATTGTGTCCCCTTGTTCTTGCAAGTCTCTTTTTCTGAAAGATGCTACCCTCTTGGACTTTGTTGATTCCACTGAGGTACTTAAAAGTTTCTATCATGTCCCTCCTCTCCCTTCTTTCCTCAAGGGTATACATATTAAGCTCCTTTAGTCTCTCCTCATATGGCTTCTCTTGCAGACCCTGCACCATTTTAGTTGCCCTCCTCTGAACTACCTCTATCCTGTCTATGTCCTTGCAGAGATGGGGTCTCCAGAACTGGACACAGTACTCCAAATGGGGTCTCACCAACTGTCTGTACAGAGGGATAACAACTTCCTGTTTTCTGCTGATGATGCCTCTCCCTATACATCCCAGTATACCCCCAGCCCTCCCTACTGCCTTCTCACATTGCTTACTAACCTTAAGGTCATCTGATATGATTACCCCCAGGTCCCTTTCCTTTTTTGTTGTTGTTACTACTTCCCCACCCATTGTGTATTCTTCCCCTGGGTTCTTGTTTCCCAGGTGCATTATTTTGCACTTCTTTGCATTGAATCCAAGCTGCCATACTACTGACCATTCCTCCAACCTTGCCAAGTCCCTTTTCATCCTTTCCATGCCTCCTTGTGTATCAACCCTGTTGCAGATCTTTGTGTCATCTGCAAAGAGGCATACTTTTCCTTCCAGTCCCTCTGCAATGTCACTGATGAAGACATTAAAAGGACTGGACCAATACTGAACCCTGCGGTTTCCCACTGAGCCTTGCCTTTCTTCCAGAGTGGACTCATTTACAATTACCTTCTGTGTCCTGTTGTCCAGCCAATGTTTTACCCAGGCTACCACCCTGGGACCCACTCTCTAAGGCTGGTTAATTTAACTATTAATCTTTGTGTGGGACTCTGTCAAATGCCTTACAAAGTCTAGGTAGGCCATGTCCACAGCCCCTCCCTGGTCTACTACTTTGGTCACCCAGTCAAAGAAATCTATTAGATTCGTCTGACATGACCTTCCCGCTGTGAACCCATGCTGCCTTGGGTCCTGTGCTCCACTGGCCTCTAGGTACTCAACTATTCTTTCCTTCAGGAAGTGCTCCATCCACTTTCCCTACCATAGGGTCAGACTGACAGGTCTGTAGTTTTCTGCCTCTGTCTTGGTCCCACTTTTGTGACAGGGAATCACATCCACCTTCCTTCAGTACTCGGGTTCCACCATCCTCCATGATTTATTAAAAGAGTAGCCAGTGGTTTCACTAGTTCCTCCCTTAATTCTTTTAGAATTCTGGGTGAATTCCATCAGGACCCATTGCTTTGTCCATCTTCAGTTTTAGGGGTTCTTGCAGAACCCTTTCTTCTGTGAAAGGACTGGGATCGACCCCTATCAAGGAGTGCTTCTGTTAATTGGATTAGGCACTTCCCCCTCCTCTTTTGTGAATGCAGGCAGAAATATTCGTTTAGTATTCTGCTTTTTCACTGTCCCCTCTGTCCACCCACGTTCATTCTATTCAGCCTCACTATCCCTCCCTTTGTCTTTTCCTATGCTCGTGATGTACCTATAAAAGGTTTTATCCCCTTCTTAACTGAGGTTGGTTATCTTTTCCTCAGTTTGAGCCTTTGCTATTCTGACTTCCTTCCTGCTTCCTTCTGCCTTAACTGGTACAGCTCTCTGTCCTGCTCCTTCTGTGTTCCTTATACTTCCGGATGCTATATTTTTCTTCCTGACTTTCACAGCCACCTCTTTTGAAACCATAGTGGCTTTTTCTTTTGTTTTGATTTGTTTATTTGCTTCACACAAGGCTTGTTGCCTCTGTGATGGCAGTTTTGATAATTCCCATTGTTGCTCCACACCTCCTTCTAGCCTGTTTGCTAGTGCTTTTCTGAGGCAGTCTCCATCTTGCAAAGTCAGCCCTCCTAAAGTCCAGTACCCTCACTTTGTATGGCTTGACTCTGTAGCTGAGTTTAACGTGAACCACACTATTTGATGGTCACTTATCCCAGATGGAATCCACTTCTAGATCTGAGATCCTCTCACTGCCCCATTTGAGTACGAGGTCTAGATTGCTCCCTCACAGTGGGTTCCGAAACTAGCTGTCTAATGTCTGCCACCTGTAGGCATCAAGAATGGCCCCCTGCTCTTGGATGTGGCTGCAGCAAATGTGCTCCAGTTAACATCTGGCATATTCAGGTCTCCCATCAACAGTATCTCCCTTTCTCTGCCATTCTAAGAATGCCTTCTATCATATCCTTGTCCATTCCTTCCCCTGACATGGGGTCTGTACACAGCCCTGTGCGGATTGTGGTGCCTTTCCAGTCTCCAGGTAGCCCCACAGTGCCTCCTCTCCTCCTGTTTACTCTTTTTGTTCAGTTGCTTTTATCCTTTCCTTTACATAGAGAGCTACTCCTCCCCTTCTCCCTGCCTGTCTCTCCTGTAGGTTATGTTCCCTGGTATGTTAACATCCCAATCATGGTTCTGCATGCCATGTTTCTGTGACTGCCTCACGATATCAAGGCATCCCTCTTCCATTAAGCCCACCAGCTCAGGGAGCTTGTTTCCCAGACCTACGGCATTGGTACTCATTACCCTCCATTTCCTGATGGCCTTACTCCTTTGCCCCATCCCTGTCCTTCTTGCTTTTGTCACTTTATCCATTTCCCTGCCCTTCTCCTATTGACACCTCTATGTTGGTGTTTGCCACACTTACTACTGTGATTATTTAGGGGCTAGGATTTTCCTGCACCTTTCAGTGCCTCCCCTTGGCTAGTTTAAAAGCTTGCTAATGAAACATTTAAACCTATCACCTGGGATCCTGGTTCCCTCCTGGACAGATGCAGCCCATCATGCCAGTATAGGCTTGATCACTCCAGGTGGACCCCAGTCCCCAATGAAGCAAATCCCTGGGCTCCACACCAGTTTTCAACCACTGATTGAATCCCATGGAGCGGAACACCCTAGCCTCTCTTATGCCATAGATGGGTAGCACCTCAAAGAAGGTTACCGTGGTGCAAGTACTGACTAAGGTTCCCCTCCCCAATTCCACAAACTCTTCCCTGCACTTCTCAATCCTTTTAGCTTTGCTAGGTCCATTTGTCCCTAGGTGGACAATGACATCCAGCTCCCTCCCTGTGCAGCTGCTCTGGCAATCCTGAGATTCTCTCCCTGTCTCTCCAAGCCATGGCGCCAGGCAAGCACCTACCTCCTTCTCCCTTCCTCCCCCAGTTCTACCTTCTAACAATGGAGTCCCCCACCAGGAGTTGTTTCCTTCCATTGCAGGATCCTGCCACCCTCCTGTGGGTCTCTTTTGGGAGGTTCCCAGCATCCTCCTTGGTCTCCACTGTGGGTGCCTCCATAGAGGAACCACACTGTGCCAGAATGGCATAGGAATTGTGGAGAGGTACAACTGGAGGGTTGCACCTCTGTTCCACCACCTCATCCTCCTGAGCCCACTGTGGTCCAACCTCTTTCTTGGCAACCTCTGAGGCAACGGCAGTGGCACTGGTGATCCTGAGAAGAGGAGGTCTCCAAATCCTGTCCAACTCAGCCTGGAGATGAGCAACCTCCTCCCTCAGCCCAGAGAGGTGCCTGCAGATGGGACAACACCGCATCCTCCAGAACATCTCCCAGAAGACTGCTGCTCCATAGCCACTGCACTGCACCACTCCAATCATGTCTTATTTCTAGTCCCTTAACTATTTGCAATCCTTACTCTTTCCTCAGTTTTTTTCTCTCTCTCCTTACTTTCTGCCTGTGTGCCCTTTAAACTCCTGATTGTCCTGTTCTGAGACAAGAATATCCTATATTTCTCAGTAGACCACTTACTTGCTCAGAGGCAGACCTCCAGCAGCTAGAGGGGCCGGAGGCTACTCTTGCCCTTCTAGGATAGTCGGTCCTTGGTGGTTCGTGATCACTCTTCCTGCCCCCAAACAGGAAGTTCCTGTTGTCAGTCAATCCTGTGCCTATAAAAATAAACTAGCTTTGGGGTGGGGGTGGAGGGGAGGAAAGGAGGGCAATATAGTCCCAGCAGAGAAGTTCAGTCACACAGCAGTCCTTTCTCCTGGTGTCTTCTGCCAGCTATTAGCAGAATCTTTCTAGGCAGTCTTTAAATGTAGCTTCCTTCTAGCTAAGCCACTCTCCCTACTTACCAGATCTTTCTACAGTAATTTAAACCTCACAGCAGTAAGTCCTTCCAGTCACCTGAGATTTACACCTAGATAACTCTTCAGATACTCATTCAGTTCAGTTAACCCAAACACACACTTTTTTTTTGTATGTTAGTTTTTTTTTTACCCTAAATGAAAGGTCCAAGTACAAAAGTTCTTCTACTTTAGTCCCAGCAGAGAAGTTCAGTCGCACAGCAGTCCTTTCTCCTGGTGTCTTCTGCCAAGCTATTAACAGAATCTTTCTAAGGCAGTCTTTAAATGTAGCTTCCTTCAGCTATTCCACCCTACTTACCAGATCTTTCTACAAGTAATTTAAACCTCACAGCAGTTAAGTCCTTTCAGTCACCTGAGATTTACACCTAGATAACTCTTCAGATACCCATTCAGTTCAGTTAACCCAAACACACACTTTTTTTTGTATGTTAGTTTTTTTTTTACCCTAAATGAAAGGTCCAAGTACAAAAGTTCTTCAGCTTTAGTCCCAGCAGAGAAGTTCAGTCACACAGCAGTCCTTTCTCCTGGTGTCTTCTGCCAAGTATTGTTCATGAAGAGGTGTAAAAATGGCAACTTTGAAAATCTGGAGTGAAAATAAGAAAAATTAGTGAAGTCATGAGCATGCATCGAAACTGTGCAACACACGTCCATAACCAATTATTTTTGGGATTTTTTAACCGCATTTTCAACATAGGCATTTTGGGACCTCCCCTCATGAACAGTGGCAATGTGATTGTGTTAATCTGTCCCAAAAGTTGATTTCCCACAACAACCACGCCATTGTGCGCCACAGGTGCGAAAACACATTTTGGGCAGGATGTGAAAAATGACAGCTGTACTGTTCATAAGGGGGTGTGACAAAATGCGGTGTTGAAAATCTGGCATGAAAATATTGCAAATTTGCGAAGTTACAAGGGTGCGTGGAAACTGGGCAATGCACGCTTGTAACACAGTCATTTTATGGACTTTTGTCACCAAATTTTCAACACTGGCATTTTAGGACCTCTGCTCATGAACAGTGTCACCGTCATTTTCTCAGACTGTCCCAAAAACTGATTTCACACAACAACCACGCTATTCTGCTCTGGACGTGCGAAAACACATTTCAGCCAGGATATGTAAAATGACAGCTGTACTGTTCATAAGGAGGTGTGGAAAAATGCCAATTTTGAAACACCTGGAGTGAAAATATTACAAATTCACGAGTTACGTGCGTGGTGGAAATTGCGACACGCACTTAGAAACAGGCATTTTTTGATTTTTTTCACAAATTTACAATATAGGTTTATGAGAGCCCTCTCGAACAGTGGCACTGGTCATTTCATTAATCAGTCCTGAAAGGTGATTCCATGCAGTGACCACAAAATCAAATTTCAGGACCAAATAACACCATGACAGTGACTGAATTCATGAGGAGGGGTCTCAATAACCCCATGTTGAACATTTGGTGCCCAAATTCCACAAAATGCCCAAGATATGCACCAAAGTTGAAAAAACCCTATTTATGCCATTATACAGCTTACCGGCATTTCTTCAGTTCCCAATCAGCTTTGAATAATAATAATAAGTTTTATTTGTATGGCACCTTTCAAAAAAACCAAGGTGCCTTAACAATAATTAAAATCACATTACACACACAAAACATCTCAGCATCGAACAAATAAAAATACTGATAACAGTGCAGATGTGTTCCTGCTCCACTGAAGATCACTGCACTGTGCTCTGGAGAGTAAGTATGGGGTGGGGGTTGTGGGAGGCAGAGTGCTCAGAGGGTGGGCGTGGGTTGGGAGAGGGCCACCAGACTCGACGAGGACTATTTTCTGGTTTGCAGGTTTAAAAAACAAAAACATTGCAGGAGCCAGCCCGTGGCATAGAGGGAGGAGGCACCGTGACCCTGGATCAGGAATGGACTCAGGCACCGGGGTCAGCAGGGGATGGAGAGGATTGAACATCCAGTGGACTGCTCTCCTCCAGGTGTGGGATCCAGGGACACAACACTCAGCAGCAGCCCCACTGGAGACTGGGGTACTGTCTGAGCATGCACTGATTGGGCAAGAAAACCAGGGAAAATAGCACATGAAGTGAGTGGCTTGATGGCTGTCCACAAGTTTCGCCGGGGCACGTGCCTTGATCCGTGCCGCAGGGGTACATGGGATGCCTCCCTGTGGCCCCACTGTGGTGGGGAAGCTGCAGAGTTTGGTGTCCGTGGCAGAGGTGGGCAGCAGTGGCTGATTGTCCCCTGATGGGGGGGGGAGTAGCTCAGGTGGCCAGGAGGTAAAAAAGCATCACAAAAAAAAAAATTGCAGGACGGTTTTTGCTTTACAGGGGCATTTGGCATGCTGGTGTGGGCTCCCAGCGTGCCACCTGAGTGTTTTAGGGAGGTGCTGTAGCCGAGAGTGGATTGGGCACCCTCGTTGGCACAAACTGAAGGGAGGCAAAGCCGAGGGGATTGGGCTCCCCTCGGCATACAACAAAGCGGGTGGGACATTATGCCAATGGGAGAGGGCTCCCCGTTGTTAAATTAAATGGGAAAGGGGACTGAAACCAAAGATTGGGCCCCTCCGTCAGCAAAGAAAGACTGTTTGGGGTGCATGATGCCAGGGGGACTGGGCACCCCTAGGCATATACTTTTTAAATGTGAGGGGGCATTATGCCTACATGGAGTGGGCTCCCATCGGCAAATGAAGTGGGTTGTGCATTCTGCATGGCGGCAGTCAGTGCCGCCATGTTTATTGAACTATTTCACCAGGAAAGGCACGTCGGGAGGCAGTGTTATTGTGCAGCTGCATGACGAGCTTGCCTCTCATTGCAGCGGCACTGTCCTTAGATCTGGTGGCCACTTTACGTATAGCTGGTGACAGCGCCTACATGCTGCCTTATTGGGGAATGAGGGACACACCTACTGATGCGTGCCCTGCATTCCCCCACAGTGACCGCACCTCAAATTGCACATTAATGTAATATGTTGGCTGGCACATGCAGGTGAGCCAACATAAAAAGGGAGGATTTCCAGGGGCTACCCAGAAAGACCACAAGTTTCCAGTATTTGTTTGTTGATGCTGTTTTTAGAAAAAGGAGCCCTGTGATTCTAATGCACTAACCCCAGCTTGTGGAAACCTGCTGTAGTTCCAGTCAACCCAGGACTCGGAGCCATGTGACCTGGAAGAAACCCCCTTCTTGAGGTGCTCAGGGAAAAAATGATCTTGGCAGAAGAAGAAAAATAAAAAAACCTGATTCTAATAGGTGCATTTCAAGTGGTTTCCACTAGAGGTCGAGCTATGCTTGCTTTCTGAAAAGCAGCAGACGCCAAACTCAATTTCTGTGGCAGCAGAGGCACCAAGGAATGAGAAAGAAGTAGAGACCTGCTTCCTGTCAGGTGTCTGCCAGGATTTCTCTGGGGTTTCAGGGAACAGCACTGCTGGAGTGCACACTGGCACTTTTGCTCTTCTGTACTATACTGCAAACGTCCCCTTCAGTCCACAGGGAGATGGGTGGTATGAGCTGGAGACTCCTATGGGTAGGAGCCTTGAGCCTGCTTGTAAGAGAACAGAGGAGACAGGCATCTAATTGGGGGAGAGAATTAAAAAAAAACTAATTCTGGGGTCAACACCATGCTCATGTGACTACTGTGAAAACTAACAGTCAAAGCTGTACAATGTGGGTTTCTAGAGGTGTGATAGAGTCTCCTTCCCCCCATCCCGGACGTTTTCTAACTGTCTAATATTTCATCATGCAAATATAGGGCAATGTCTGCCCAACTGTGTGAGACAAAGAGACAATGCATGGGACACATCTCTGAAAGAGGAGTATGGAACTCTGGAAAATAGTGCATCTAAGCTCATGAATTATAACAAGGGAAGCCTCTCATAATGAGGGACAGTTGAGAAGTATGCTAGATAAATTATTTCAGATACAGCAAGTATGAAAAGCACTATAAAACCAGTAATTGTAACTCCATGGTGCTATCAACCAGCCTCTATATTTTAAAATGTTTCTCCAAGGAAATGCAACCATTATGAAGCCCTCATAGATGTAGGGGTTCATGATCTGATCAATCACATACTTTCAGAATAATCATTTCAATTTTCTTAGGTATTGGTGGCAATCAAAATGTCATTTTGTTAAAATAATTATTAGCTTAACCTAGTGCTAAAAGAAAACAGAAGGTCCCATTTTCAAAGGTTAGCACTGGTATGAACATGGTTAGTGTGAGCGCTAACCAGGGTTTGTGCTAGCACTCCGGGTGGGGAGACATCAGAGGCCCGGAGAGCACCTCCTTAACCCAGCAGCACCAAGCCACTGACTATACCACTGCACCTATGTAAATTAGGGGGTTCCCTAATGCATACCTCACAGCAACATAGTCAAAGGTTTGAGGCAGCAATAAACAGCCCCCCAAAAGGCACTGTTTACCACCACTGAAATCCATGTCTTAACTGGGCACTAAACCCATGCCCCCCAAAAGCAGTGTGGCAGTACCTTATCTGCCAATCTACTGTGCCAAGCTGCCCCCTCTCCCCCAGTCGCCCGCTTGCATGGTCTTAATATTCCCTGCTGGTCCAGTGGTTCCTTCCGCCCCTCAATCACCAGTTTGCATGCTTTTCAGTATTCACTGGGGGTTCTGTGGTTTCTGTCACCCCTGATCACCCATTAGCATGGTTTTAGTATTCCCTGGTGGTCCAATGGTTCCTAACACTCCACCACCCAAATCATCCATTTGCGTGGTTTTAACATTCCCTTGTGGTCCACTGGTTCCTGCCATCCTCCCCCGATCACCTGTTTGCATGGTTTTAATATTCCGAGGTGGTCCAGCAGTTTCCCATCCCTCAATTGCCCATTTAAATCTTTTTTAATATCACTGGTGGTTCAGTGGTTCCCTCAAACCCCAATTGCCTATTTGCATGGTGTTTAATATTCCTCATGGTCCATTTGTCCCCCCAATCACCTGTTTGTATAGCTTTCAATATTCCATGGTTGTTCAGAGGTTTCCCTACCCCCCAATCACCCTTTTGCTTGGTGTTTAATATTCCTTAGTGGATCAGTGGTTCCCCACACCTTCCAGTCTCCTGTTTGCTTGGTTTGTAATATTTCCTGGTCATCCAGTGGTTCCTCACACCACTGATCACCTGTTTGAATGGTTTTAATATTCCCTAGTAGTCTAGTGGTTACCCCCACCCCAGTCACCTGTTTCAATGGTTTTAATATTCTCTGGAGGTCCAGTAATTCCCATCACCCCCCATCCCCTGATCAACTGTTTGCTTATTTTTTAATATTCCTTGGTGGTCCAGTATATTCTTAACCCCTGATTGCCCCTTTAAATGTTTTGTAATATTCCCTGGTGGTCCAGTTGTTGCACTCACCCCCAATTGCCCATTTCCATAGTTTTAATATACAGTACCTTGGTGGTCCAGTGGCTCACCCTGTCCCCGATCAACTGTCTGCATGGTTTTTAATATTCCCAGCTGTTCCAGTGGTGCCCACCATCCCCTGTTCAACCATTTGCATGGTTTTAATATTCCCTTGTAATCCAGTGGTTCCCTGCCTCCTCGAACAGCCATTTCGTGGTTATAACATTTCCTGCTGGTCCAGTGGTCTCCTCACTCCCTGATCGCACACTTAAATCTTTTTAATAATCCCTGGTGGTGCAATAGTTACCCCCAACTCCCAAATCACCTATTTGCATACTGTTTAATATTCCTCATGGTCCATTAGGCCCCCTCCATGTTGCCTGTTTGTATGACTTTTCATATTCCATGGTTGTCAGGAGGTTCTCCTACCCCGGTCACCCTTTGCATGGTGTTTAATATTCCCTGGTGGTCCATTGGTTTCTCCCCAATAGCCTGTTTGTATGGCTTTAAATAGTCCATGGTTGTCCAGAGGTTCCCCTATCCCCCGATCACCCTTTTGCATGGTGTTTAATATTCTTTGATGGTCCAGTGGTCCCACACCTTCCAGTCTCCTGTTTGCATGGTTTGTAATATTTCCTGGAAGTCCAGTGTCCCTCACCCCCCACCGGTCTGCATGGTTTAAAATTCCTTGGTGGTCCAGTGGTTCCTCCCAACCCTGATCACCCATTTTAATATTCTCTGAAAATCCAATGGTTCCCATCACCCTCCATTCTCCGATCAACTGTTTGCATCTTTTAATATTCCATGGTGATCCAGTGGTTCCCTCATCCTCAATCTCCTTTTGCATGGTTTAACTTCTCCCTGGTGTTGGTCGAGTGGTTGTTCCCAAACCCAACTTAGCTTTAGTACTCCTTGTAGTGCAGTGGCTCCCATCCCTGGATCACCTGTTTGCATGGTGCTTAATTTTCTCTGTAGTCCAGTGGATCTCCCACCCTCCAATCAAGCGTTTGCATGGTTTTAATATTACCTGGTGTTCCAGTGGTTCCTTCACCCCCGATCACCCATTTGCATGGTTTTAATATTCCCCAGTGGTTCAGTGGATCCCCAACCCCTGATTGCACCTTTAAATGTATTATAATATTCCCTGGTGGTCCAGTTGTTGCACCCACCCCCAATCGCCCATTTGCATAGTTTTAATATACTGTACCTTGGTGGTCCAGTGGCTCACCCTGTCCCCGATCAACTGTCTGCATGGTTTTAATATTCCCTGGTGATCCGGTGGTTCCTCTACCTCCTCAATCAGCCATTTGCGTGGTTATAACATTTCCTGCTGGTCCAATGGCTCCCCTACCCCCTGATCACCCATTTAAATCTTGTGTAATTGTAACCCCCTATAAATGGAGGTTTCCAAAAGTCTTCCTTGGATGTGCTTAAATGCCCACTGCCAGGCGGGTATTCTGTGTCTTTACAGGTGTAAAAGTGCTGGCATATGAGTGCCTTGTTAGTCTCTGTGCCTGTCCCTTTAAGAGACATTATTTTTGTAGTGTATAATTAATCTGGATAGGGGCCGAGTGTTTCCAGGCTCGAGTCCTGCCCGAGCTGCAATAATGTTGCTCTGTTCTGCCATCGCTAATGGTGCAGAGGGAGCTGTGTTAGAACTGGTAATTGTTTGCTGATTAGCTGCTCTAATAATAATGGTATTATAGTTTGTCTAACCTGCCTTTCTATGCAACATGGACATTTCTGTATTGCACCAATCAGTGCCTTTTGAGGACCTTAAAGTGGAGTCTGTCCCAAGGGGTCTTGTGGGAATGAATTTCTGTAGGGATTGTAGTTTTTTCATTTTGGCATCTAAATGGACCCGAACTGAACCAACCGAACCCTTTTTGGATCAGAAGGAAGTCCCGGTGCTGCCTGCAGCAGAGAGTCAGTCTGAGTTTGGAGTTGAGAGAGTGAACTGCTCAAGACATTCGAGTAGCTGGAAAAGGGTGGGAAGGCTATGTCTGGCCTGCCTGCTTCATTTTCCCTTCTGAGGGATCTGCTATTGAAATTAATCGGACTGAATCCGAACTGGCTTGTGACCAGAAATACCAAATTGTGACTGCCCTGTTAACTGAAGAAGACCGAAGATTTGCTTCATGTGATCGGTCTGTCAGGAAGTCTGAAACCACCACAGAGCGTACAGTTTGCACAGAGAACACTGTGATTGTGACCAGACTGTCATCCAAACTGTGGTACTGCTTTTTATTTACTATAAGTGTGCTGAATGTTCTCAGTGGGTCGCATTTGGTTCCCTTCCAATTGTGTCACGCTTGCTGGAAGCTGAATCCAGCACTACCGGACTGCCATCCAAATTAGCCCTGCCTGGGCTCTGCCACCTTGGCCCAGCCAGCTACTTACACCACAGAGAAGACCATCGACGAGAGACCTGCCTGGGGATCAGCCCCCTGCTCAGCGTCACGAACAGTAACGACACCACGGTGAATCATGGGGGCCCTGCTTCTCCTGGCAAACCAGCAAGTCATTCTGCAGTCTCCATTTCATCCATCCTGTGTCCTGTACTGGGTAGCATGAGTAAACACCAGGGTAGCTCCCTGCAACATCAGCTAAATCAAAATGTGTCATCTGATTTGATTGTTTTTTCCCACAGTTGTCTAACCAGGAGAGACACACTAAGCTGAAAGCTTGTTTACCGGTGCAACCTGGAAGCACAGGGAAGTTAAGTGACTTGCTCAAGGTCACATCCTTTTGTTTGATTATCATGAACTGAGCCATCTGGCTCTGGATTACAAATTGTGAGTTACTGTCTGTGCATGACTCTTTATTCCCATCATTAGGGCCCTGACCAGCTGCGATGCTCGGCCTACCCCGGGCAACGCATCAGACTAGCCTGCATCAACAACTGGGTACCCAGACTGTGTGTGTGACTGTGTTGAGGGACTCTAAAGTGCATGCCTTGTAGCCTGATTGAATCAGTTGTTAGACCAATCAACCTGATGACGCCCCTTCCTTGTTCAATCCCTGAATAAATCAGATCTGACTCTTTTTGCACTTAAACGTTTGTGGTGCATCTCTGTACTAATAGCACTGTATTGTTGTTGCTGGCTATGTCTAATCTTATTTTACAGGGGTCTCAGGGTCAGACTGGTGGAACCAGCCCTGGTGGTAAGTGCAATCAGAGTGGGGATATATTTGTGGTTTGGGAGCTATTGTACCTGTGTATTCTGTTCATTGTTTAGGCCACTAGAGGGGAAAGAGGGGGGTCACAGTGTTCTGGAGGGCTGTACCCAGGTCGGCTACGCTACCACCAACATTGTTCTTCAGGTGGAGGCACCCGTTTTCGGTACCCAGGCCCGTTAACCTGCAACTACTCACGCAAGCGGGAGTAGTAGCCTTTAGGACAGCGTCACCCAGGGGTTGCATAATATTCCCTGATGGTTCAGTGGTTCCCCCCACTCCCCAATTGGCTATTTGAATGGTGATTAATATTCTCTCATGGTCCATTGCCCCCCACCAATTTCCTGTTTGTATGGTTTTAATATTCCTGGTGGTCCAGTGGTTCACTCCACCCTGATCACCTCATCTCAAGCCTTGAGTCACGCTGGGATGCTGGTTTGGGGCCTTGGTTCTCCAGTCTCTGTTCTCTAAATAGGGGTGTGCACCTTGCCTCCTTCTTCTGGAGAACTACTAGGAGTATGCCAGAAGTGTGGACAGTACACCATATCCACCCCTAGAAAAACATGTTGCTCACCTATAACTGTAGTTCTAAGAGTGGTATATGGTGTACATCCACACAACCCACCCAACCTGCCCTGACATGTGGCAAACTAGTCTTGCTTCCAGTGGGTAAGACCTGACATCATTGGGCGGTGCCAAGGAGGATACCCCTGGGTGGGTGGGAAGAGCCAACAGAAGACCTTCAGGCAATTCTTAAAGGGAAAAGGACTCTGTCAGAAGTGTGGATGTACATCATATAGCACTGTTAGAACTACAGTTACAAGTGAGTAACTTGTTTTTATCTACCCTGGATAGCTCAACTGTGAAGAATGGAATTACTCTGCCCCCCAGCTAGTTCCCTAGGAATTCTAGAGTTCACTAGTGAAGGTCAGAGTTGGGACAGGGCCACTCAAAGAAAGAACAGTCAACAGAGACCCACTGAGACATTTAACAACAAAAAATGATGGTGTACATTCATTCTGCTGCTTGAGACCACTTTACGGTTCTAAGAGTTCTTAGCATATGAGAACCCATAAGTGATGTTGTGAGCTTTTCTGATACCTAGTAAGTGAGATTTCACTCTTACAACTGTAAGAGTGGTATCAGTGGTGGTTTTAATATATTATTGATTGAGATCAATCCATAATTATATTAAAATTTTAAAAAAGCTGCCCCAAATGTGCCCCTCTGCAGGGCAGCTGTGCATGAGTCACTGTTTACAGAATAAGAGTATTTCATGGGAAAGGGAATGGAGCCCTCCGATTGGTCAAGAGCACTCCCTCAGTTTATAATGTTCTCCTCAGAATCTGCTGAATGATGCTACTTAACCTAATATAGGTCTGCATCTATGGTCACTGAAAAAGGAGAATTGTAAAATGGTCTTTCCATGGATATTATAGTCAAAGCCTATTTTTTTTGGAGTAGGGGAATGTATTCTTTGTGGAAGCATGTGATCTACATTATCAATAGATTTCTGTGAGCCCACAGAGTCAGGTGCCCAAAAGAGAGGAACATGAAACTGTTTAATGTAAAGTGACAATATTCTATTTAAAGGGACACTGTCAGCTTTTGCCCTCCGTTTTTTTAACTTCCTAACATTGTGCCTTTTGGCACACACTTACATCAACTGCAGAGTACAATACCGCATTGGACTAAAAAGAAGGAAATGCAAAGATTTGGTATTTTAATCATCATTAGGACTTCCACCCCTGACCTGAGGTAAAGTCTCAGATTCCCGAGTATCCTATCCAAATGCACAGCAGGTATGAGATCATAAAGTGGCTATTTTATGACATGCTTACTTTATACAGCGTTTTCCCTGTAACTTTTATGATGAAATCGATCCTTGATATTAACGTTAGCTTCATGGAATGTTGTAATTTATTTTTCCTAAACGGAGCTGAAACTCGCCGCAGATGCGAGAAGAACTGTGGCAAGATCCCGCATATACACTTTAGAACATGCCACCATTGCGCATGCACGGATTTTGTTCGTTAGAAAATAATTACAACATTCATGTGCTCATTTTGTGTTCTTCAATACGAGGATCAGTTCATGTATTGTAGGAGTTACAGGAAGAGCATGTTTGTAGAGTAGAGTATGTTATGTAAAATGCTACTTTGGGACCAGAATCGTGTTCGTTGGGCAAGGTTTCACCAGATCTGTTTGGTGGCATGTGGTCGAGATAAACTTATAATAGTTAAAATATATAAATTCGGTGCATTTCCTTATTTAGTCCAATGGGGGATATTGTATCATGATTGCTGTTGATGGTGGTATGTGCCAACAATGTTTTGAAGTTATCAAAAACAGAGTGCAAGCTGACAGTACCTTTAACATAATAGTATAATAATAATAATAACATAGTCCAGCATCCGGCTCCACTCACTCTACTGCCCACTTGCTCTGGCCAGGTTGCACCTACTTCCTCCCCCGACCCTACCAGCTTCTCCACTTGTCCTTTGTCCAGTACCCTCATCACCTCCCCCACCTGCCCTCTGTCCAGTTCACCCACACTACCTCTTGCCCAGTCCCCAGTCCACTTCCTCTGCCCCTACTCCTCCTCTCCACCTGCCCTCTGTCCAGTACATCCACACTACCTCTAGCCCATTTTCCTGACCTCTTCCTCCCCCCACTCCCCCCACCTACCTGCACTTGCCAAACCCCAACTTGTCTTTCTGCACTTAACTTCTCTCAGATGGCTACACATTGCATACCTCCACTGGGAAATTGACAATGCTACCAGCTGCTTCATTCATGTCTTGACTTGTGTAAACCATAAATGTGTTTGCTACCCTTTCCTATGTAAACTCTATGTTAGTAGTACAACCCCAGTGTCAGTTTGTCTGCTGTAATTATGCTGTTGCAACAAAATGTATCTCCTTAAGTGTTGACGAGGAACCTTTGTAAACGAGCTCTTAGCTCAAAGGTTTGTAATTCCGAGTTCCCAATAAATAAATAAAAAATAAATAAATATTTAAAAGAGAAACAAAGCAAGACATACTTAGCTCATTTAAAGGAAAATTTCTATACCGCAGTGCTACACTCATGTATTGGAAAAAAAAACCACACACAATTCAGATGAAGCAACTAAATAAGTAAAGTAAGGCTTTTCAACATGTGATCCCCTGGTTGTCATGTCTGAGTTGTCACCCTGCTAGGTGACTGTGCAGGGCCCACCAGGTTGAGGGTGTTGGGTTTGTTCTTTCTGCTGCGGTACGCGGGTTCATACCAAAACAAATAAATAGTGCCGTGCCTCCACCCAGAGAGAATAGGTGGGCTAGATGTTGTGTGCAGTACTGCCCCCTAGGATGCAGTACCTATCCATCTCGCTACACTGGACTGGATCATCCCCTTGGGGCCAATAGGACAGTTGTTACCTTCACCAATGAACACTTCAGTCACATTACACAAAATGGGCACACACGCAATGAAATTCAGCAACTCAACAGTGCTTTTATTTAAGAACACAGGCCTGGATGCTGGAGGAAATGAGGGGTTAGACAGTTGCAAGTTACTTTGAGCACATCCATCCTCTAACAATGCTCCCCTATGAGCCACTGTACTGTAGTTCATACCACCCTCTTAGATCCTGCATAGATTATGAAGCATCTACCTAATCAAGGGCACAAAAGGATGACTTATACTACACAGGTGCGTGTAATCTCTTCAGCCAGTACCAGTACTAAACTATGATTTCAAGAATAACAAAAGCAGTGACTCTGAGTACCCATGAATTACACTACAGTCCCAATGCAGGCCAGGTAAGTACATTGCCTGGGTTCATTCGGTGGAGCACTTGATGAAAATTAGCAAGCTTGTAATTTAACCCTTCCAACAGACCATATTGTGCTAACACAATGTAAAAAACTTCAAATACAAAATGAAAATGCTTGAAAAACAACTTGTAATCCAAATGAAGCAATTGTAATCCATACTGGAAAAGTACAAAAGACCCCAGCCAGCAATGCCAGCACTCACATGATCCACAGATACGGCAGCTCAGTTGAGGTGGGGAATAGCACAGAGCTGCAGGTTGGGCATCAGTCAGGAAGAGGCCCCAGTGCCCTGGAAATGAAGCACTGCTAACTCTCTCAGACGGTTTGCAGCAGCACAATCTTTCTGGCTCAGACCTCTCAGGACACAGTTCTTCTGGTTCTGCTCTACATCACTGGAGCACCACCCAGTGACTTCCTGGTTCCAAGGAGCCCAGACCCCAGGAGCAACTCCCACAGTCCAACTCCCCTCTGGATCAAGAGTACTCACCTACTTGGGGCATGTACCCAGTGACTCCCTGTTCCCCAAACCACCCCACTAGATAAGGGCTAGCAAGTGCCTTACCTGGCTCCAAAGCAACCTGAGTGGGATGCAGGTCTCCATCTCCACTTTGTACAGATCAGCAGCTTCGATCTGCAGCATGCCCACAGTCACAGACTCTCAGTGGTCTCCTTAAATGGGTATCCATCTGGCACAGTTTCACAGCTTTCTCTAAATGAGTGCCTTTCCCTGAAAGGTCTTTGAACAGGATAACCCAGGATAAGGCTCCCAGAGATTCTACAGAAGGAACCCTGTTGAGGGCTCACAGATTTCTGGCCTGGCTAGGCCTTTCATTTGGTCTCACCAGCAGCAGGTCTGAACATATCAGTGCCTCTGTCAGATTGCCACAAGCTCATCGAGAGCCCAGAAACTTCTTTCCCCAGTTCAGTGTCCCATTGGACAGGTAGGGCTGTCCATCAGTCCTTCTGCCCTGACCTGCCCTCGAATTGGCCCCTGTAGCTCACCAGTCTATTTGGGAGGATTCCTGATTGCATCATCCTCCCACAATTCTCCTAACTGCTTGCAGGGTGTCCCACCCACTGACTGACTTGCTGGCAGGATTGGAGGTCATAAAATGGCTGTCCACATGTCCTGGATGGAGCATTGTGTCCAGAGTCTACAGTTTTGTTCATTTAGTTGCCCCTCCCAACAGTCTGCTGGCCCTTGATTTGGTAGCAGCCTCCTGGGCTACTATTTAGTTAGGCTGCCTCAGTGGTGGGATAGTGGGGCTGCAAGTCATGGTGTGGTAGGTTAGGAGAGGGGGAGCACTGTGGAGGAGTCCCTGGCACATGCGCCCCCACTCGAGATACAGACATAGTGTTAGAGATGTAGAATTTGACAGCAGATAGTGACTGCTTGGCCAATCCAGTCTGCCCATTTCTCCCTGCCTGCACTATTACAGCAGACTGTGCCCGATCTATAGCACTTGCTCCCTCTCCTTTCCTTTCCACCATGATTCCCTTGTGCTTATCCCATGCATTCTTGAACCGCATCACTGTTTTTGCCCCTACCACGTCTGCTGGAAGGCTGTTCATCCACCACTCTTTTTGTGAAGAAGTACTTCCTCACATCTCTCCTGATCTACTCCCCTCGAGCTTCATAGCATGTCCCCTTGTTCTTGAGCACCTTTTCTTTTAAAAAACACTCCCTTCCTGTACCTTACTTACCCTGTGAGGTATGTAAAGGTCTCTATTATATGTCCCCTCTCCCCCCTTTGTTACAGGGTGTACATATTGAGGTTCTTTAGTCTCTCCTCGTAAGGCTTTTGATGTTGACCCTGCACCATTTTAGTTGCCCTTCTCTGGATTGCCTGCACTCTATATGCACTCTAGGTGGGGTCTTACCAGCGACCTATATGGAGGAAACACCACCCCGGGCTCTTTCTGTTGGTGATACCCCTCCCTATGCATCCCAGCATCCCATTAGCCCTCCACCTGCTTGGTGGTTGTCAATACCACTCCACCCATTCTGTACTCTGCCCCTGGATTTCTGTGTCCAAGTGTATTAGTTTGCACTTCTTTTGCATTGAGACCCAGTTGCCATACTCTTGACCTCTCCTCTAGTTTTCTCAGGTCTCTGATCATCCTTTCCACCCCCCCACAGAATCCACCCTATTGCAGATTTTGGTGCCATCCACAAAGAGGCAGTCCTTCCCTTCCAGCTCCTCTGCAATGTCACTTGTAAAGACATTATTTTTTAATTTTATTTATTTAAACTTTGGTAACCGGGAAGGGCACACTGAGCCGCAGCTCGTTTCCAGGTGCAATCCCGGGGAAACGGGGAGAAAACAGTACAGACAGAGGGAACAGCCCAGTGCAGCCACAAAGACAGGGCAAATAATAAAGGCAATAATCAAATACAAAATGTGTTTGAATTTATTGAACTCAAAACAATAGGAAAATACATTTAACAAGGTACAAAGGGCAGTGTAAAAACCATAGTGCTACAAGTAGAGTGGAAGAGGAGATGAGGACATCAATAACAATGAGACAAGATTGATAGAGAGAGGAAATGACAGGTGTCAGGAGGGAGATGATTCCAGAAATAGGGAGGCGGTAGGAAAAGTTGCCAGACTGAGACGGAGGGGATGGGGTAAAGAGAATGCACAGGAGTCCCTGGAGTGCGGAGGATATGAGGAGAGTGCAGCAGGGAGAGGGAGGAGGGAGGTGGGGAGAGACCCCATTCAATATTTGGGTGATAAAGGCCAGGCAGTGAGTCAAGATGTTAATGGGTAGCGGTGTGATGTTGAGGAGGGAGTAACGGAGCAGTTATGAGTGCAGGAAGGAGCTGGCAGCAAAGTTTAAAGAAGTAATTTAAGAGGGTGTCAAGCTTTGAGAGGGATGTGGCGGGCGCTGTTGTAGATTACCCAGCATAGTCAAAGACTGGAATAACCATTTTTTTAACTAGTTCTTGGCAGATGTGGGGGCAATCTTTGTTCCTGTAGTGAATGCCTAGCTTGGGACTGAGTTTAGAAATAATCACAGCCATATGAGAGGAGAAGTCAAGATTTGGGTCAAGCCACACCCCAAGTATTTGAAAGTAGGGACTGCATCTAGTGTGGGACCATGCAGCATGGAGAAGGTGGGGAGTGACAGTACTTTGTTCAGTTTTTGTCTCATACCAAACGTCATGGAGACAGTTTTTTGTATTTACTTGCAAGTGATTTGTATGGAACCAGTCTAGGTTTTGTTGAAGTCATTTTGAAGGGAGTTTGGACATGCGGTGGTGAGACAAGAAAAATAGAGGATAGTGTCATCGATGTACATGAGTATTTGGGACTTAGTGCAAACAGAAGGGAGGTCATATATAAAGAGGAAAAGAGGATGGGGACAAGGATGGAACCTTGAGGGATGCCAGCTAGGATGGGTGGGGTGGGGGTTGACACGATGGAGCACAGCTAGACTGACTGTTGTCAACCTGTGAGGAGAGCCAAACCAGCTAACTGTGTGTGTGTGTGTGGTGGGGAAGCCAGCAAAGAGGAGCTTGTTCAGGAGCAGGGGTGGAGACAGAGTCAAATGCTTTTGCTACATCTATGAAAATGGTTAGGATGTGCTGTTTGATCGTATCAAACAGGATGGTAATAGTCACCCGCAGGAAGAAGGAGTTAGTGGAGTTATGTTTGTGAAACCCTGATTGGTAAGGGAGATAACTGGAGGATGATAGAAACGTTAGACTGATTAAGATCAAGGACTCTACAGTTTTGCAAGGAGGGCAGGAGTGAAATGGGTAGATAATTGCCTGACAACAAAAATGGAAAGGGACCTGGGGGTAATCATATCAGATGACCTTAAGGTTAGCAAGCAATGTGAGAAGGCAGTAGGAGGGCTGGGGATACTGAATGTGTAGGAGAGGCATCACCAGCAGAAAACAAGAAGTTGTTATCCTCTATACAGACAGTTGGTGAGATCCCATCTGGAGTACTGCGTGCAGTTCTGGAGACCCCATCTCCGCAGGACATAGACAGAATGGAGGCTGTCCAGACGAGGGCAACTAAAATGGTGCAGGGTCTGCATCAGAAGCCATACGAAGAGAGACTAAAGGAGCTTAATATGTATACCCTTGAGGAAAGGGGGGGGGGGACATGATAGAAACTTTTAAGTACCTCAGTGGAATTAACAAAGTCCAAGAGGATAGCATCTTTCAGAAAAAGAGATGTGCAAGAACCAAGGGACACAATTTGAAGAAAGAGGGGGACTGCTCAGGGGCAATGTGAGGAAATATTTTTTCACAGAGAGGGTGGCGGATGCATGGAACAGCCTTCCTGAGGAGGTTGTGAAGTCTAAAACTGTGGGAGAATTCAAGAATGCATGGGACAGACATAAAGAAATTCTTGGGGGGTAGGAAGAAATAGGCTGTTGGTTAACTAGGATCTGCAGCTTATCCTATAGGTATGAAAATGGGCAGACTAGGTGGGCCAAGTGGTCCTTATCTGTCACAAAGTCTATGTTTCTATGGGGTGGAGGTGTTGCCACCCTTGTGCAGCGGGAGAACCCTAGCAATTTTCCAAGATGTAGGGACAGTGCAGGAGGAAAATGAGAGATTCAACATGTGCATGAGGAGGGAGCCAATAGCGGGGGACAGTGTAGAAAGCCTTACTGAAATCTAGGTAGGCCACGTCTACCACTCTACCCTGATCTAAATCCTTTGTCACCCAGTCAAAGAGATCTATCAGATTCATTTGAAGTGACCTTCCCCCTGTGAAACCATGTTGCCTTGGGTTTTATAACCAATTAGATTCAAGATATTACACAGTCCTTTCCTTCAGCAGTGATTCCATTAACTTTCCCACCACTGATGTCAGGCTGACTGACCTATAATTACCAGCCTCCTCCCTTCTGCCACTTTTGTGTAGTGGGACTACATTCATCCTTCTCCAGTCCTCAGGAACCACTCCAGTTTCCAGTGAACTGTTAAATAGAACTATCAGAGGTGCAGCCAGGATTTACCTGAGCTCCTCCAATTCCTTTGGATGCAATCCCATGTTTGTCCACCTTCAGATTAGCAAGTCCTTTCAGGACTCTCACTTTTAAAAAAGGACTAGTGCCACCCCTTCCTCTAAAGCTTCTAGTATTTTTCTGCGACCCCTCTCCTTCTCCTTTCTCTGTGAACACTGTTGTTCAGGATGTCTGTTTTTTCCTGGTCCCCCTCTGCACAGTGCCCCTCCTTCCCCTTTTAACCTTACAATTCCATGCCTGGTCTTCCTCTTTTCACTTACATACTTAAAAAAGTGTCTCATCCCCATTCTTTACCCCCTGGGCTATTCTCTCTTCATTTTGTGGCTTTGGACTCCTTTCTGCTTGTCCTGCTTCCCTCTGTTTCCCTCGATGCACCTCCCTATCCTGCTCCTACTGTGTCTCCTTATACCTTCTGAATGCTAACTGTTTAGCCTTTATCTTTTCAGCCGTCTCTTATGAGACCCATAGTGGTCTCTTTTCCTCTTGCTTTTGCAAGTGAAAATGGGTCCAAGGGTGGTAACCTGATATAGAAATTGATTAGGGGATGGGCAACACAGGGTGATAGTAAAGGAGTTCA
Source organism: Neoceratodus forsteri (assembly GCA_016271365.2). Classification (NCBI taxonomy): domain Eukaryota; kingdom Metazoa; phylum Chordata; order Ceratodontiformes; family Ceratodontidae; genus Neoceratodus; species Neoceratodus forsteri. The sequence goes on from CM028138.1 coordinate 535,592,608, forward strand.
CTCCAAGGAAAGGAGGGTGACCAGTGGGGTGCCTCAGGGATCAGTGCTGGCACCGGTCCTCTTTAATGTCCTTATAAGTGACATTGCAGAGTAGTTGGAAGGGAAGGTCTGCCTCTTTGCGGATGACACCAAAATCTGCAACAGGGTGGACACTCTGGGGGAGGGGTGGAAAGGATGAGCAGAGACCTAAGAAAACTAGAGGAGTAGTCAAGGGTATGGCAGCTGGGTTTCAATGCAAAAAAGTTCAGAATAATGCACTTAGGGCACAAAAACCCAGGGGCGGAGTACAAAATGGATGGAGTGGTATTGATGACCACCAAGCAGGAAAGAGACCTGGGGGTAATCATATAGAATGATCTAAAGGTGGCCACGCAGTGCAACAAGTCAGTAGGGAGGGAAAGTGGGATGCTGGGGTGCATAGGGAGGGGTAACACCAGCAAAAAGAGAGAGGTGGTGTTGCCTCTGAACAGATTGCTGGTAAGACCCCACCTAGATTATTTTGTCCAGTTCTGGAGAGCACATCTCTTGAAGGACATAAACAGAGTGGAGTCCATCCGGAGGAGGGCAACTAAAATGGTGCAGGGTCTGCATCAAAATCCCTATGAGGAGAGACTAAAGGACCTCAATATGTACACCCTAGAAAAGAGATGGGAGAGGGGAGATAGGATAGACCTTTAAATACCTTATGGGGATAAATAAGGTACAGGAGAGGAGTATCTTTTAGAAGAAAAGGTGCTCAAGAACAAGGAGACATGCTTTGAAGATGGAGTGGGGTAGATTCAGGAGAGATGTGAAGAAGTACTTGTTCACAGAAAGAGTGCTGGATTCCTGGAACAGTCTTCCAGCGGAGGTGGTGGGGCCAACAACAGTGTTGGGGTTCAAGAATGCATGAGATAAGCACAAAGGAAGTGGAAAGGAAGGGGGAGGGAGGGAGAAAGAGCTGTAGATTGGGCATGGTCTGACATAATAGTGAAGGTAGGGTGAAACGGGCGGATTGGATGAGCTATGTGGTCCTTATCTGCTGTCAAATTCTATATTTCTGCTTCTATACTCATTTGTTTGATGCAGAGGTTTCTTGCCGTGGCTATTCTCTCCTTTAATCTTCACACAGTTTCTTCACCCCATCTAGCCATACCCCCCATGAGTCATTCCTGAGGCATTCACCCATCTTTATAAAATATGGCCTCCTGAAGTCCAGGGCCCTCACCCTTGTGTGGTTCAGTTCTGCAGCCATCCTTATACTGAACCACATGTACAGTACAGTGATCACTGATCCCCAAGTGGCTTCCCACATTGACATCTGCAACACTGTCCCTGTTAGTGAGTACCAAGTTCAGTATTGCCCCATCACAAGTGGGTTCAAGACTAGTTGCCTGAGGAATGCCCTCTGCAGAGAGAGTCCAGAATGTTCCTGCCTCTAGCTGAAGCCACTGCTGGAAGGTTCCAGTCTACATCTGGCAGGTTGAAGTCTCCCACCAGCAGCACCTCCCCCTTTTCTGCCATCTTGCCAATGACTTCCGCCAGTATCTTATCTAATTCCTTCCCCTGTGCTGGAGGTCTGTAGATCACTCCAGTGTCAGTGTGAATGATGACTCCATTCCCTGTCTACAGGGTGACCCAAAATACATCTGCCCCCCTCCCATATTCCCTGGATCTCCATTGCTTTTATGCTTTCCCTCACATAAAGAATCACACCCCCTCCTTTCCTTCCCACCTGGTTCTTCCTGAACAGAGTACAGCCTAATGTGATCATGTCCCCGTTGTAGTTTTTCGGTGCACCATGATTCGATAATGACCACAATGTCCATGTCAGCCTCTGCCATGATGACCTCTTGGTCTGGAATCTTATTTCCTAGACTTCCAACATTTGCACACATGGCCTTCCAGATTCTGTTTCTACTTTGATTGTTGCCCCCCTTTTTTCCTTTTTGTCCTCCATCCTTCCCTCTCTCTTTTTAATGCTCCCATTCCATTCCTCTTTTATCTCTACCACCCTCTTTCCTTTATTAATTTTCTCCCTGAGGGATTCCTTACCCCTCAGGTTCCCCTTACTATCTACTTCAGCCTGTTGAGGGTGGGTGGGGGTAGTCTCTGTCTCCTGATTCCTTTCGCCACCCTCCTTGGCTAGTTTAAATATTCACTGAAGTAACATGTAAACCATTCACTAAAGACTGCAGTTCCTCTCCTGGATGGATGCAGGCTATCACCACTATGTGAGCTTATCCTCCCAGGCGGAGTCCCAGTCCCCACTGTAGCTAAACTCTTCCTCTCTGCACCATTTCTTCAGCCAGAGTTGAAACTCCTGGTGTGGAGGTCCCTCACCTGTCCTCTTGTCAGTCCGATAACCCCGACGGAGGGATGCCTTTTCTAGCTTCTTCTTTTTCCTATTGTAATCTGTTGTGCGACAGTCTCTTCTTATACTATACCTTTTTCCATCCCTGGCATACGTTGGTCACCTATGTCAGTATTTTCTATCTCTCACTAAAACCTTTATCCTACAACTTTTATTTCTAGTTTCTATAGATCCGTCCCTCACCAAGAACTCCCCCAAATCATGCACCAGGCTAAAGCTAGCTGGCAAGAATGAAATAAGGTGCTGACTGAATAAAATGCATAAGAATAAATAAAGTGCATAGAGTGCATTTTGTGCCATATTATGAGTTTAAAGTGCTGCTGTACTTAATCATGCAATTTTTATGTATATGGTGCAGGAATGTTTAGAAATGTTTAAAATGGCAGTTAAATACAAAATAACATCCACTCTGATAGGTGGATTATAGATACAAACAAATTGGCATTATGCTTATGTTGTTTGAATTATTTTGCTGCTTGGTATCTGTGTAAATAATTACTGATGCACCTGTATTATTAGGACTCCCGGCTGCTGGTTTTGTATAAAATATGCTGTAGAATTGTGCCAGCTAGCCGTGGAGGAATCCATGCATGTGTACAGCCAGTCCAGGTTTCTAAAAAGGCAGGCTTCCTGAGTAATCTGTGCGCTCTGAAATGTGAGTGCTTGCAAATGGAAATGGGCTTACTAAAGCTATGTAGAGCCCCTAAGCAAGTGGCTAGATAATGACTGGCTAGCAGTCTGCCACTCTGCTACAACATTGAGAACAAATGATTTAAAGGGACATGAATGTCCCTATATGTGAAAATGATATACAGTTGAAGTAGCCCTCAGAATAAGAGGGGCTGTAAGATAAACTAAACACATTAAAGAAATTAAACAAATTAAAGAATAAAGAGACACTTCAGAGTCTCTAAAGGAGCCCCATTATGTATAGGGCCCTGAGATATAAATTAAAGGGCTAGTGCCATACAGCACATGTATTAATACAATAAATGTTTGCACTGTTTCCATATATAGAAAATAAAGTGCTGACCTGTTAGCAAGACCTCAGGAAGGGATTTCCTATGGGGACTTCCATAAGTAAAATCTCATTACGTAATAGAGGAGGAGCTTCCTTCTAGGGACCATTCTAGAACTAATTGGATGTAGGAGGGACTTTCCCATAAGTGGGAGGGCTATATAAGCCCTCCTCAAACACCAAGAGTCAGATTAACTGCATAGCCAGTCTCACTTATCTGAAGGAAGGTAAGCAGAAGGACCTGTGCCTGAACAGAAACCTTACCTCTAACAACAGGAAAGCTGATGAATTATTTTGAGATACCTGATGTAAGGTGAAGTAGCCTTGAGCTATTGTTTATTTTCTTGTTCTGTTTGAATTGTTTTATTTCTATATTAATTTCTGTGTCCAGTGTTATCTTTATACCCATGTACCCACGACATCCCTGTTGTAGACAGGCAGTACATCAATAAAAGTCACTGAGTGAGCTACCTAAGACCCCTACCCAGCTCCTTAAACTCCCTTGTATTGCCCCAGCACCATCCCTAGTCAGTTCATTGGACCCCAGGTGGACAATGACATCCATCTCTCTCACATTCTGCTGTGCTAGCCATTCTCAGGATCCCTTTCCATACCTTGGGGCCATGGCACTGGGTAGGCACCTAACCTGCCCCCCTTTCCTGTTCCCAAATCAATCCCCCTCTCTGTTGAGTCCCCCACCAGAAGTTGCTTCCTGTTCCTCTCAAGTCCTCTACCTCGCTCTGTGGGATCTACACTATGGAGGGCCCTCACATCCTCCCTGGTTACTACTGTGGATGCTTCCTCCCAGCAGTCCTACCCCACCAGAGCAGTTTAGAAATTAGGTAGTGGTACTGGTTAAGAATTGTGCCTCTGTCACCATCCTCACCCTTTCAGAGCCCACCACACCCAGCTGCTGCTTCTCCTCCCGGGCATCCTGTGAGGTAACGATGTCAGACTTGGTGGCCCCTGTGTGAGGGAAGAGGTCCCCTGAATCCTAGCCAGCTTAGCCTGAAGTCTAGTGACTTCCTCCCTCAACCAAGAGAGGTGTGTGCATATAAGGCAGCACTACAGTCTCCAGAAGATCTCTGAAAACTGCTGCCCGACAGCCACTGCACTGCACTGCACTGCACTGCACCACTCCCAGCATTCCCAATTTTTGCTCTCCCTGTGTTGCCTGGACATACTTTTGTACCCTTACCCCTGATGGGGTGTTTCTAGTTTTTCCCTTTTTTGTTTGTTACTGTTTGTGTTCCCCATGCCTGGTTTAAATCTTCTTATACTCCTACCCTAGATAGGGCATTTCTCCTGTTCACAGTTTCCCATATGGCAACAGTCTCATGGCACATTTTAGCACTGAAGGAAAGGGTGGTGCATTGGTTTGGTTCCCGATACCCTCTGGCAGGTTTGGGGGACTAGGACAGAAGATCAAGGCTGCAGCCTCTGAAGTGGGTGCAGGAGGCTCTCTGTCCACACCACACATGCTGTCGAGCAAGAGAGATGCACAACAGGTTGGAAGGAGATGTCTGGCAGTCTAGGTAAACCCCCTGCCAAGAAGGGTGTTACAAACTCATGAATGAATATTTGCAACACACAGCTGAAAAGATTAAATGTGTTTGAAAAAGAAGGCTGTTATGCCCTTCATTAACATATACATTTTTTAAATTATTCAAAGGCTTGAATAGGTTAAAAGCACAGAAACACAAAGTTGAAGGCAGAAAACAGCTTTGTGGCTCATCCAGTCTGCTCTGCCTATGACTGGATGTGGGGAGCCTTGTGGCCATTCACTCCTGATATCACCCCTACCCTTTTCCTGATATCCTTACCAGTCCCATATGTCTGTCATAACCATGTTTGAATCCCTCCACTGGTTTTGTACAGACAAGCATCTCAACTCTAATATACAGCACAGTACTGCAAACCATGCACCTCTCAACTTAACTGTCTCACAATATGAGGGATGTCCTTCATTGTACCCCTCAGAATTCCTCCGTCCCACATAGAAAAGATCAGCCTTGCATTGTACACTTGAAACATTATCTGAGCACCAGTGGTGCTGCAGAACAATGTGGAATGCCACACTCTAGGAAACCCAGATGCCCTTTCAGCCACAATTTATTTATTTCAAAAGTTTCACAAGGAAACACATACTGAGCTGCTAACAGTTTGTTTCCAGATGCATCCTGGGGTGAGGGGCAATGGATATAGTTAGAAAACAACAACAACTGTATTAACAGCATTACAAAAACAAATTCCAGCCAGAGCCGATAGGGCTGTGAAGAACTACCAAATGACCAAAGTTGTTTTCTTTTTGGTTCCATATAGTGCTGTTTAGTCACAATCATCAAAAACTGGCATGCTGGTAACTCAGTCCTCCTAAATTTATTTAGTCAGAATACATGGTGGTGGTGGTGGTGGTGGTGTGTGTGTGTGTGTGTGTGTGTGTGTGTGCATGCATGCGTGTGCGTGTGCCCACAGGGGAAGATTGTAAAAGGCGAGGGTGTCCAAGATAAAAAGGGCACTTGTTGCATTACACAGTAAAGGGCACTTTTTCAAAACCAGGTTTTTATGTACAGTAAATGCACATTTATGACGACAATAGTAATTTTAAAAATATCTTTACACCACATCAGAATATTTAATATGTAATATTAAGGGTTCAGCTCATGCATAACAGTTCCAACTTGTTTTTTCAAATTTAAAAAAGTGAGCCACAATGGGGTATGAAAATCCTATAACCTCATTGGTCAAAACACATCACATGACCGTAGTATATCCTGGAGGATAGCAGGACCAGCAAACAGAAGATCAGAGTACAGCTTTTAAAAACTCTAACAGGTAGAAACAAAATAACAGTGTAAATACAGTGCAAATAAATACAAGCTAGTGCATGTGGAACTGTGCAATGGAATCAATATAACTTCAAGGTGGTGGGACAGTGTGACAAGGCAGTAGGTAGGGACAGTGAGATGCTGGGGTTCATGGGGATATCACTAGCAGAAGGAGAGAGAGAGTGGTGTTACCACTGTATAGATCATTGTTGAGACCCCACCTGGAGTACTGTGTCCGGTTCTGGAGACCACATCTCAGGAAGGACACAGACAGGGTAGAGACTGTCCAGAGGAGGGCAACTAAAATGGTACAGGGGCTGCAGCAAAAGCCTTGTGAGGACAGACTGAGGTATCTCTATGTGCACCATGGAAGAGAAGAGTGGGGGGGGGAGACATGATTTAGACCTAAAAATACCTCACAGGGGTGAATAAGGTACAAGAGGGGAGTATTTTTCAGACGAGATTATGCATGAGAACAAGGAAGCATGCAATGAAGTTGAAGGGGTGAACTCTTCACTGAAAGAGTGGTGGATGCCTGGAACAGTCTTCCAGTGAAGGTGGTGGGGGCAAAAACAGTGGTAGGCAGAAAGCCTGCATGGGATAGGCACAAATTGCTGTCTAAACAGTTGGAGTATGCCTGCCTCTGGAGAGACACATCCAGTTAGTGTAAATAAAACTATCCGTGATTGCTGGTCTTAATCATTTACTAGGCTAGTGTTGTGGCAGGAGATGTCCTGCACTTACTAGTTCTTCTGCAGTGTGCTGTGTATTGTGGGGACTTGGGAGGCCTGTCCCAACCAACACTAAGTGGTAGCTCAGGCGCTGCTGCTCAGGGCTGCAGTTTGCCAGGCTTTAATAAGCCTTTTTAACCTTGTTGGTACATCTACTGCCTAAATCCAGCATTGACAAAAGTATTTTCAGTATTTTAACACTGATTTTTGGGTTCACTGTTTAGCCATGAAACCGGAAGTAGGAAGCTTTCCACTTCTGGTCCTGGCAATATTCTGCCCACACAGCGGCCCAGGGGCGAGTGTGTGCGAGAGCCACATGCAGCAGTGTATGTGGGGACACTGGGCAGGAAACTCTGATCAGGTACAGTTATCCTTTATACAGGTATAATATCTATTCCTTAAGATGAATACTAATGAGGGCATGGTAACCTTACGTACGGAGGTAGTTGCCATGACCTGCATTCTGTGTGGCAACTTCTCCCTAGAAAACAGTACTGGCTTTGAAGGCCTTAAATGCAATCAATGCATGGAAAATAATACATTGAAAGCAAAAATGAAAGAGTCAGAGGTTGTTATAAAGAACCTAGAACTTCAATATTTACATCTCTCCCAGCAAATGGAAATAAGTAAAACTTAAATCATTAACATGGCCCCTAACAGACAAAAGGAGGAATCATTGAAAAGGGGGAGAAGAGAAGACTCTGAGGAGGATCCTGAGGGGGAGTCTGAATGGAGTCAGGTTACCAATAGCAGCAAGAATAAAAAGGGGAGCCGAGCCATGGAGTTCAATATTCCACTCCAAAACTCCTTTTCTCCACTAGAGACAATAGATGCAGACCCAGGGGGTGAAGTGATTTCACAACCTGATAAAGAAATTACCCCATCACTTCTATCAAACACCTCTGAAATAGTCACCCAGAACAAACAAATAAATACTCAGGTGATAGTAGCACAGATACACAGAGAAGACATCATGGAGACTGAGACCCCAGTGCACACTCCCCCTGATATAACTAATCTTACAAAAGACACAAGTACGGTAGTAAAAGAACTAGGTGCTAGATCAGATTCAGTCCACGATACAGCAGGCACTTCTCAGATTCATGCTGATGACCCCAGTAATCACATTAAGCACAATTCCATGGAAACAGGGTGTGTGTCGTGCTGGGATAACGTCACGCCTGGGATGATTAGGCACGAGGCCGCAGGCCAAGTGCGACTAGTCACCCCAGAAGTGATGTTATCCCAGCATGACACACACCCTGGAGTGCATTATTCCTATTATACAATGGCTCCTTTATTTAAAAAAATAGAAAGATGAGGGAGAAAAGCAATTTTAAATAGATTTTGAGTTTATTTTTCAATGTGGAGGTATACGGAGGAGAAAAGTAGTTATGTTTTGGGCAGTAGGTGGTGCTATTACAAAAGGTAAAATAAAAAAAATCTTTGTGTTGTTCTCTGCTGTATTTCTTTGATGTACTGTTAAGACCATTGTTTTGTTTATGTTTTAATCTTCTTTCTGGATTGTGTCTGTTTCTTTCCCATCCCTCACTCTTAATGCTGGTGCCACGAGAAATGTGAATTAATTCATCCTGCTGCCACTCTTACAGTTCTAGCTGCTGGAGATCCACAACCTCCACCCCCCATCTGTCTATCGTGATTCCACGGGTTCTCCCGTAGATGAGTGAAGCTGGAAAAATGAAGATGTGGTCGCACTAAAGGCCTGTCCTAGCCAGCACTAAGAGGTAACTCTCTGTGAGAAATGGGAAAACAGCAATCTGGTAAGTCATGCTGAAGCACGGTGTTAGGCACATGCTCAGTACATTTCTGCTGGGTTGCTCGGGGAGACTGTGAGGAGAGCAGGATGGAGTGCGCTAAAGCCGATCGTAGTGACGGCTTTTAGTTTTTAGAGGGGGGTCGTCTAGAGAGGGGAGGAAGTGATATCCTGTAAAGCCAAGCTGAGGGCTTTATGTTTCACTAACAAAATTTTTTACATTAAAAAAAAAGAGACATGAAGAATCGAGTGCATCAAGCCTCAAAGCAAGGCTTCAGCACAGCTGGGAGCTGCTTTGAAGCCGAGTGGAAAGATGGCTTTCACATCTCTCTCTCTCTGTCTCTCTCTCTCTTTTTTTAAACGAATAAGAAAACTGATAATGGGGATTTAAGGAAATGTGTTATGGATCTCAGTTTCATTTTGGTGGTTTGTGTACTATGGGAGGGAAGGGATTTACACTTTTAAGATTTTGTTAAGTACTGGCAAAGTTGAGCTTGGCCATGTCAAGTGTGGACAACTTTTACATGGTACGTGGAGTGATTTTTTTGCCATGTCATTTAGTCATGTATGTGCTGTGAATAGATCCGTGATGTTATGCTGGGATAACATCACGGGTCCGGCCCCAGACTGACCAATCAGAGCCCAGCATTCTTTCTTGCCATTGTATAATATTAAATATACAGATGGTAAAATATGTAGTAGGGATAAGCTAAATAGAACTTGCTCCAGCTACAGAGGGGCATGGATAAATGACCTGGAAAGAATGGTACCCACCATCCTTCACAATGCTGGAAACAATCCCCTAGTCACTATTCATGTAGGCACAAATGATGTCAACAAATTCACTACTGAATACATCCAACACAACTATAAATCACTTATCAATACACTTCAACAACGTGGTTGTGAAATCTGCATTTCGAAATCCTACCTGTACCTAAGGCTAACAATACAATAAACAACTAAATAAAAAGCCCTAAATGAATGGCTTAGGAAATGGACCCTGAAAAAAGATCAAGTGTATAACACACTGGGAAACCTTTGTGGATAAGAATTGCCTATTTAGCTGGGACGGCTTACATTTGAGAAAAAGGGGAAGCTATATGCTTGGCAAAAAAATTGCCAATGAAATTGAGAATTATTTACACTAATGGTGAAGGGGCAAGAAGGGATAAACTCAACAACAGAATGTAATGCCAAGGTTAAAACCCCCAAAAGGGTATAACATCCTACTAGGGAATGCTAGAAGTCTAAACATCCTTAAAATAAGTGAACTAGAAAATACACTTTTCCAAGACAACATAGACATTCTAGCTATAACTGAGACCTGGTTGGATGACACCTTCACATGGTTTACTGCAAATCCAGGATATACCATCCATCATTAAGGACAGAAGCCAGAAAAAAGGTGGACGTGTATGTGTATATGCTAGGGGAATTTTTAAAACTACAGAAATTGTCTTTAAAACAGAGGATGTGGATGAAATTGAGGGTTGCTTTAGAAACCTTACGGACCCTAAAGGAACAAAAATGACCATTGGAAACATATACAGACCTCCACCTGCTGATGCTGAATACAACAACAAACTTAATGCAGTTATTGCTGAACTATCTGAACACTCAGACCGTCTTCTTATGGGCGACTTTAACTACCCGGGCATTGATTGGGAAAATCTAGCAGCTAGTACCCAAACAGAGAATAAATTCCTAGATACTTGTCTCTCTTGTGGTCTTGAACAAATGGTATCTGAACCCACAAGGGAAATAGCATTCTAGATCTAGTTCTGACAAAACTTGCCCTAGATATTAATGCTCTCCAGTTCCGCATCAACACAGGTAGTAGTGACCATTCTACAGTCTTCTTTAAAGGAAAACAGTCAACATTCTACACAGCCCAGCCCCCAAAGCCTTACCCCCCGATTAGAGCTTTTACAATATGAGCCATTTTTATGCTGTTATAACTTATTTTTATTTTCTACAAGTCCTGAAGAGGAACATGGCGGATGCTGCGTGTGTCATTTCATGTAACAGGCGTGCCGCACCGCTAGCTCCATTGAAAAGTATAGAAGTGAGTGTGCGGTGTCGCGACTGTTACATAAAATGACAGCGGCAGCATCTGCCATTTTGCCTCTTTGCAGACTTTGTGAAAAATAAAATTAAGTAAGCCAAACAGCATTAAAATGGGCTCACATTGTAAAAAGCCTAATTGGGGATGTAAGGCTTTGGGAGTGGGCTGTGTAGTATGTTGACTGTTTTCCTTTAACCCACGAGGCCAAAAAGGATGATAAAAAAACAACGCTATAAGATACATTTACAGAAAGGGTGACTATGGAAAAATAAGAACTGCTCTAAGTACATATCACTGGGAAACCTTAGTGATCTCAACATGGAGGATGCATGGGTATGTTTAAAAATACTATGCATTTGTGGATTGATATGGCTACTCCTCTAGCATGTGATGTGAAAGATGATGCTGTGGTGCAGATAGTAAATCTGTAAGTTCCTCTTTTTGTTTGACTTTTAGCAAGGAATTGCAGAGTAAAATGTTGAGTATACAGTGTGACATAGATAGCCAGTTCTGAGTGAAATATCAATTTTTTTTATTACTTATAAAAATGTAATGGGAAGGTCAGTTTGAGGAAGCTACAGTCTGGCTGGAACTGACACTTCAAAACTCCCAGGAATAAGTTCAAAGGACAGGGCATAGCTAAGCTGCAGATATCTGGGGTGCAATTATCTGGTCAATTTTGCTTTGATCCCAGGAGATGAAATTAGCCATGTCCTCAGGAAAATCCTTTGATCTGCACTAGATGTCCTGAGAGAACGGACACTGGCCAATGTCATGAATAACCTTCCAGGAAACCAGCATTTCATCAAAGAGACCTTTGATGTGTAGATACCAAGCCCAGAGTCAAATACACTTTTGCTTTGAATACAGTAACTTATATCAAAGAAATTTTTGATATGTATGTATACCAGAGCACAAACGGTTTTGTCTGGTTAACCTGAGGAGAGGAAAGTCAATGAGGTTATCTATTATGTTTTTAAATATCTTATTTGGACAACGGGTGTTATAAAAATATAGATTTTGTTACACCAAGGTGGAGTTTGGTGACCTCAGCAAGAAGGCCAGCTCAGGAACTGTTCTTAACATACTGAGAAGACCTTGACAGAGACACAATATTTTATCTGACTGAGAGAAAAGGAACATCTAAGCACTGAAAGATTTAAGAAGTAAGGACCTAGACAAGATTAGTCTGAGAGTTATTATTTGTAGAAATCTGCACTTTTAAACCTGTTTGTTTTAAGGCTGTATGTGTGGGGATACTTTGTTCTGTAATATTTTTTCTATTTTCCAGTTTCAAAGTAAAGATATATTTTACAATGGAAACTACCTGGAGTGCCTTGACATTTCTTTTTATTTAAGTGGAGCTTTATAGGTTACAGTTAACACTGTGTATGGGCTTATTAATATACCAAACTAGGAAATGGATAGAGTTCTCTAAAGTCTTGCATAGAGTTCTAAGGTTCATTTGAAAGACCTGGTTGGGTGCCCATAGGCAAAGATATCTGGCCCCTCGAAGACAGAATTATCTCAGCCTGATAATTGGGTACGCTAACAAGAGGTTATCAGTTTGAATCCCTCCAGAACTTGAGACTTAGGTGACTTGAACCCACAAAACAGACAAGAGGGTTACTTTGTTCTGTTCTGTTCACTGTCCACAATCATATGCTAAGAGGTTGGCACTTTGGGAGTAGAGGGCTGACTGGTTGAGTGAATTTGTGACAGATTGGTGGTAGCGGTGGAATAAAAAGTTTGGTGGTATAAGCTCATTGTTCAGTGTGTCAGCTTGAGACCGCTTAGCTCACTTAGAAAAAGAAAGGCAGTGTTTTATTTAAAAAGGAAACAGAACTATATCCTTGACTTACAGTTAAGTTCCTACCCATTTTATTGTTTTCTAAAATGCCAGTCAGATTAGCGTAGTCAGGAAAAGATGGCTTCCGACTACAGCAGACACACTGTGATCACTTGAAACAGTTGTGCAAGGACAGAGGAGTCCTGTTTGAGGTGATTGCCAGAAAGCAGAACCTCATAGAGGCCCTGATGGTAGCAGCTACCCAGAGCAGGGAGTCACAAACCGTGACTGAAAGGGACCAGACCTCGAGTGTGGCAGGACTAGAGGCCAGTGAGGGGTCCCGAGCCAATGAGGAGGACAGCAGGGCCACTGTCAGTGAAGGGCCACAGCAGCAGGGGAAGGTCACCAGTATCCTGAATCCAGAGGTACTCAAGCTGCAAATTGAGTTGCGCAGGATGGAACAGGAGGCACAGTGACAACAGAGGGAGGCAAACCATGAGGCAGAGTGACAACAGAGGGAGGCGGGCTGTGAGGAACGTGAGTGCCAGCGAGAGGTAGAGGAGAAGAGAGAGCGAGAATGCAGAGAGGCAGAGGAGAGGAGAGAGGAGCGCCAGTGGCAACGCGAACTGGAGAAGCTATGACTCCAACCAGCAGCACCAGGGCAGGTAAGTGGCTTGGTTTTAACTGGGACTGCAGGGCTGGGTTATAAATTGAACTCCAAACTAATAGCTGAGTTTAAGGAAGGGGTAGATATGGATGCTTTTTTAAATTCTTTTGAAAAAGTTTGTATTCAGGCTAAAATTCCTAGAGAGTCCTGGAGCTTCCAGGTATCCCCGCTACTTACTGGAAAAGCTCGTGATGCATTGGGTCAAATGGACAATGAAGACAGTGGTGATTACAGCAAGTTAAAAGCTGCCCTGCTAAAAAGTTTGAATTAACTGCTGAATCATACAGAGCAAATTCCGTAAGCTCAGGAGAGGCCCTGATAATGAGCTATGAGGAGCAAGCCACGAAACAGCGTCAGTTTTTAAAACATTGGTGGGAAGGAATTGAGGCAAACACTGTTGATAAAATTGAAAATGTGATTTTATTAGAACAGTTTTATTGGGCATGCCCAGCAGAGTTAAAAACCTGGCTAGAGGACCGAGATCCAAAAACAGTGCAAGAGGCTGCTGAACTCTCAGACTGCTGTGCCAAGAGCAGACCTGCTCTGTGAGTGAATGGGGTGAGTGTGCCTTCAGGGCAGCTAAAACCCTCACTGCCTCCACCGAAACCAGTTAGCCCCAGGTTTCAAAGAAAAGATTTCTCTGAAGTAAGAAATGTTTGTTGGCTATGTAAAGAAACTGAGCACATTGCCAGACAGTGTCCAAGAAGGGCAAGCAATAATACGCAAACTAGTACCAGAAAGGAAGTGGGTTGTTTGTGTGTCCCTGGAAGCATGCCAGTGAACATGAGGGAACACATGCACCCAGTCATGGTAAAATGGTGTACAGACACAGGGTTAAGGGACACAAGGGCATCCTGACATTGGAAAAAGGGATCTGGTACAGCCTGGTCAGCTTATGCCCAATAAATACGTGACTGTACAGGAGTTTGCGGGTGAAGAGAAAACATTGCCACTGGCCGGTGTTCTCCTGGACTGGGGTGAAACAAGGGGAACTGTGCAATAGGTGGCTGTAGCTAACACATTAGCAGTGGATGTGATCCTGGATAACAATCTCCAGCAAGGGGTGGTATGTGCAGTTACCCGTAGCCAAGCGGTCAGGGAAAATTGTAGTTCCCTGAGCCCCTCAGAAGCCATTGGGGAAGATACTGAGAGGTTGGTTCCCCAGCCTGTGTCTCCAGAAGGGGAGACTGATAAAAAGAGGGTAGAAATTTCCCCAGTAGCAAGTAACCACATAGCTACAGAGGGTTACTCCAAAGAAGGAGGGTAACCTTTGTAAGAGGTTGGATTGACAGTGATCCTGAAGGCCCTGATGCTAGTGCTAGGGACCCTAGTTTAGCGACTGAAGAGGACCTGTCTCATGCCTTGGGAAGGTGTGGGGGGTTCGGAGCTGCTCAGAGAAGTAACCCTAGTTTAGAGAAGCTGAGGGCTTGGGCAGACTTGGATGATGCACAGGGAAGTGACGGCAGACAAAGGGTTTATTGGGAAAATGGACTTATGTATACACAGGCAGTGCAGACAGAGGGAGGGATGCTAGGCAAGCAGCTTGTCTTTTCCCAGGGATATCGTGAGGAGTTGCTCCAGGTTGCCCATGATAGTCCCTTGTCTGGTCATCTGGGAATCGCACGCACAATGCAGCGGTTGGCCCAGAATTTCTACTGGCCTAACTTCACCCAGCAGGTGAAGGAGTATTGCAGGTCTTGTCACCGGTGCCAAGACATAGGGAAGGTGGGCAAGAAAACCCAAGCTGCCCTGATCCCCTTGCCCATAGTGGAGGAGCCATTCCAGAGGGTGGGAATGGATATTGTGGGGCCTTTAAATACCCCCAGCTCCTCAGGGAAAAGGTTCATCCTGAGTGTGGTGGATTATGCCACCCAGTACCCAGAGGCAGTCATCCTATCCTCACTGAGGACAGACAAAGTGGCAGATGCCTTACTTGGGATTTTCTCCCGTGTTGGGTTTCCGCAGGAGGTTATCACCGATCGAGGGGGTTCCTTCATGTCAGACCTGATAAAATGTTTATGGGAGAAATGTGGGGTGGTGCAGAGATGCATCTATTAATTAGCACCCACAAGCCAATGGGCTTGTGGAAAATTCAGTGGTACCCTGAAGTCAATGCTCCGGGCATTTGCTGAACAGCATGGGAGGGACTGGGAGAAATACCTTCCCCACCTGTTGTTTTCATACAGGGAGGTGCCCCAAGAGTCGACAGGATTTTCCCCCTTCAAACTCTTGTATGGGCGCCGGGTACGTGGGCCCCTAGACTTGATCAGGGAGGACTGGGAAGGCAAGCATGCCACCCAGGGAACTCCCCACTTTTAAACCTGTTTGTTTTAAGACTGTATGTGTGGGGATACTTTGTTCTGTAATATTTTTCTGTTTTCCAATCTAAAAGTAAAGATATATTTTACAACGGAAACTGCCTGGAGTGCCTTGACATTTCTTTTTATTTAAGTGGAGCTTTTATAGGTTACAGTTAACACTGTGTATGGGCTTATTGATATACCAAACTGGGAAACGGACAGAGTTCTCTAAAGTTTTGCATAGAGTTCTAAGGGTTCATTTGAAAGACCTGGTTGTGTGCCCGTAGGCAAAGATATCTGGTCCCCTGAAGACAGAATTATCTGAGCCTGATAACTTGGTATGCTAACAAGAGGTTATCAGTTTGAATCCCTCCAGAACTTGAGACTAAGGTGACTTGAACCCACAAAACAGACAAGAGGGTTACCTTGTTCTGTTCACTGTCCACAAATCATACGCTCAGAGGTTGGCACTTTGGGAGTAGAGGGCTGACCGGCTGAGCGAATTTGTGACATGCAGCACTGAATGCAAGCTATATTTTTACAGGGAACCAAATCAGCTGCAGTATAGGTTCTAAAAGAACCGAGGGGCCACTAGATAAGAAATTCAAAACAAAACATTAGAAGCTCTTACACAAGGTACTTCACTTGTTTACATAACTGGAAGGTTAAATGATATACTTTGAATTAAAATAAGGAGTTTTATATAAAGAATATATTTATGTTCAAATGTAGATTGATGGAGAAGATTACTGAGTCAAGGGAGTGAGTAAACAAATACTGAAAAAGCCTTGGATGAGGAAACCATAGACTGTTTTGAAATGAATCATTAGTGGAAATTATGAAAAAAGTACTAAAATAATATTATTTTTATGAATACAGATAGATACAAAGACATTGATAAAGCATTAAGGAAAATGGATCATGGTATGAAAATGCAGAATATATGGGGTGAGCATAAAGATATTTATTTTTATTTTATTTATTTATTTAGTTTTTTGACCAGGTAAGTGCACTAGACAAATCCTGCCTATTTTCAGGCACTACCGGAGGAGGGGATACAGATGAATGCCAACTGACCTTGAACCAGATTAAGCTGTTGATGGTATTTTTAGTGAATGAGGGAAATTTGGCCAGGACACCAGGGAATCCCCCCCACTCTTTTTGATAAATGCCATGAGATCTTTAACATCCACCTGAACTACCACCAATCCAGGCAGATGGGACCTCGGTTTAACGTCTCATCCGAAAGACGGCACCTCAGAAGTGCAGCACCCCTCTCATGCTGTACTACAGTGTCAGTACTGGGATATTAACCCACTATTGGTTGAGGTGGATTAATAACTTGATATAGTCACTATATTTAAGGCTTTATAATTAAGACTGCTGTTTTTGGCTTGAATAAAATTGATAATTTGTTATAGAGAATAATAGTTTGATAACAGTGATTCCAACTGAAGGTCATGGTGAATAATTTCAATTTGTGAAGAAGGGATACAGTTTAGTTGGGGCAGCAAGTTAGCAAATGTAGTAATTTATACTGAATTAATGCACACATTATAAGAAACGCATTTTTTGTGTTTATTATAGAAGCACAGTGGGGATGAGGAAGTGGTGGAACCCTGAAACTGTTGTCCCTGTTACCATATGTGCTGAAAAAAAAAAAGAAAAATTATTTTTAAAGAAGAAACCATTTCAGTGGAGTTCATCCTACTCTCTTTTAGTTCATTGTTTCATGGTGGTGCCAGCTTGATGACCCAAACTTACCTTAGCTAGACACCTGTAAGGCAATCTGACACCATTGCATTGTTGAAAATTCTGAAATGAAACACCTCCATTCACTAACACAAGAAGCTTGTTCCAACTTTAGTAAATTTTTTCTACAAATTATTTACCAAGGATAGTCCAGCTGAGATGCAACATCTCATTTCCAGTGGAGTCCTACATACCAACATACTAAAACGCCAGCAGAATAGGGCCTAATGGTCTCTTGAGTCTGCTCGATTTTCAGTACCTGCACTGAGGGTCGATTTTGGTGTCCCCCTCCCCCTTGGGTTATACTGTCCCCAGTCCCAGATATTCCACCTGTATTGGGCCTGGTCAGATTTACTCTGCCCCTTTACCTGTCCCATCCCCATTTAAACCTGTCCACAGTCTCCACCTCTACCAACTCCCCTGCACAGTGCATTCCTTGGCTCCACCACCCTTTCAGTGAAATAACATCTCCTCCTCTCACCTCTGAGCCTGCCTCCTTCCAGCTTACACCCATGACCTCTTGTTGCCCCAATCTTCTTCCTTTGGAGCACCCTGACTGGGCCTCCTTTATTGATCCCTTTCATGTACTTAAAGACCTCTATCATGTCCCCCCTTTCCCTCCTCTCCTCCAGGGTGTACATGTCGAGTTCCCTGAGCCTCTCCTCATAGGTCCTCTCCCCCAGGCCCCAGATCATTTTGGTTGCCCTCTTTTGAACCCTCTCTAGGAGTGTAATGTCCCTTTTTAAATGTGGTCTCCAAAACTGCACACAATACTCGAGGTGTGGCCTAACCAAGCAGTTGTACAATGGAAGGCTCACTTCCACCTTTCTGGAGGTAATCCCCCTGGCGATGCATCCCAGCATCCTATTTGCCCTTGCTGCTGCCCTCCTACAGGTCTCTGAGTTGTTCATTTTGACATCTACCACTACTTCCAGGTCCTTCTCATCCTCCATGACTTGAATCATGCCTCCTCCCAGGGTATACCCCTGGCCTGGATTTCTGACTCCCAGGTGCAGAACCTTGCACTTACCCACATTGAATTTTAGTTTCCATTTTCCCGGCCACCTTTCTAGAGTGTCTAGGTCCTCCTGCAAGGCCACCCTGCCCTCCTCCTCATCCACCACTGCACCCAGCTTTGAGTTATCTGCAAAGAGACTCATCTCACTCCTGATCCCCCTCCTGATGTCTGAGACATAAGCATTGAACAGGAGTGGCCCCAGCACTGACCCCTGGGGAACCCCACTAGTAACCCACCTTAGGGATGAGGCTAACCCTCCAACCACCACCTTCTGAGTATGCTCAGAGAGCCAATTTCCTATCCATCTTAACAACTGTCTCCCTACCCCCATTCCCTTCAGCTTAGCCAGCGGGCCACTGTGGGGTACTGAATCAAATGCCTTGCTAAAGTCCAGAAAGAGGATATCCACTGGCCTACCCTGGTCCAGGGCCCTCATCACCCAGTCATAGAACTCAACAAGGTTTGTCTGGCAGGATCTTCCTGTGACAAATCCGTGCTGCCTATCGTCCAAGTACCCAGTTTGCTCCAGTAACCCCCCTAGCCTTTCCTTGACAATACCCTCCATCACCTTGCTGACCACCAATGTCAGGCTAACGGGCCTGTAATTTCCTACCTCCTCTCTTTTTTTTTTAGTTGGAGAAGAAGGAAAGGGGAGGAAGGGTGCTTTTGTTTGTTGGTGGCACCCCGGAGCAGCCACAGTCTTGCAGACACATATAAAACTTTCATCAGGAGGGGCAAATTGTTCAGAAGGCTCAGCTACAAATGAGAAAGCCTTGTAGGGCAGAAATGTTATTTGTTTATTGTTTTGCTTACCAGAATGAGAAGGCCATGCAGAACACTCGGCTGAAAACCGCAGATGTTGTCACCAATCAGCACACGCACACTGGGAAATCCTGTATGAGAAGAGAGAAAAGAAGGAAGAGGAGAAAGGAGAAGAGGTGTAAGAAGTGAAAATCAGAATCCTGTATCTCCCATTTTTTCCTTTTTCTTTTGAAAAACTGGAAACGTCTGAAAAAAGTAAAAAGATAAAGTGATGATGCACTGAACTGTTTATGTACAGTATGTAATGAGCATTATAGCCTCTGTGCTCCATTTATAAGCTGTGGATAGAAGCAAAATACTGCCCCGTAACAGGGAAAGTTACAGAAATCACAGTTCTGTAAGTTGGCATTTGAAAAACATGAAAGCCATGTGAGCAAGTGATAGTTTTGTCTGAAGTAAAGCAGGGATGACCTGCTTTGAAATTTGAACAGATCTGGAGTGCTATGTATGGAAGAACACTTCAAAAAATATTAAAACAAAGAAACAAAGTATTCCATATATAGAGTTACAAAAGTCTGGCTAATTGACACAGCTCTGTAAGTTGGAAGGACTCAAAAAGGTAACTGCGTGAGCAAGTGTTAGTAAATCAAGCAGCACAAGCAATAAGCAACCACAATATATTAAAGGGACAGATCAATTATATGGTGTAAGTGAGAAGTGTATGTATTATTTCTGCTTTACCCAATGTGCAAAGAGAGGAAATGATTGAAAGACTAAAGGAATACTAATTGGGGAAGAGGAGGGGAAGAAGAAGCAAACAGCTAGAAAGTAAATAAAAGAAGAGAAGAGCATAAAAGAGCAGTTAAGATAAGGAAAAGGAGTGAGGAGAAGGGAAAGCAAGGTTCCAGGAGCTGGAAGTATTTGTATTAAATAGTACTCTTACAAAGGGTCTTCCCCCAGAATTGGGTAAAGGGGTGGGGAAGAATGAGTAAAAGAGAAACTAAATAATTAAAGCACTTTTGTAAAAGGGTTCCAGAAAAAAACAAAAACAAAACAGATGTTTGCTCAGAAGCTGCTAAAATTAAAGCGAAAAAAAGTGTGACCAGGAAATCTCAAGCTTATGAGGACAAGCTAGCAGTAAACTGGGCAAAAAAAAAGAAACTTGAATGAGGAAGAAGAACTAGAAGAAGAAGCTGAAAATCAGGCTGACCTTAAAATAGAAGCATTACAAAAAATCAGAAAGAGACAGAAATGAGTGAAACAAATATTAACATGGCTGACAAATGGAGGAAAAGTAGGTAAACATGCAAAAACATTTGTACAGCAAGTTCCCAGGAAAAACAACTATATTAAAAATTCCTGAAGGTTTTGCATTTACATACGTCCATAATACTGCACTTGAAGCAATTCCTAAAGATAAAAATAAAATGAAACAACGGGTAACAGAAGCTAAAATGGAATCTGTACAGCCTATTGTTAAGGAAAATATAGACCAGCAAGTTTCAACAGTTGCTGAAAGAACATAAAGATGGATTTGCAGGGATTCACTTAAAAATAGATAAAATAATTG
Organism: Neoceratodus forsteri; assembly: GCA_016271365.2. Taxonomy (NCBI): domain Eukaryota; kingdom Metazoa; phylum Chordata; order Ceratodontiformes; family Ceratodontidae; genus Neoceratodus; species Neoceratodus forsteri. The sequence continues at coordinate 535,613,238 of CM028138.1, forward strand.
ATGAAATAGGTGATGGTAAGGAAGAAATTAAGGATTTAAATAGTAAAATATCAGAATTGGAAAATAGAATATCGGATGTGGAAGATATAATACCTCAGATAGAACCAAAAATGTAAGTACATACGAAGGATTTACAAGAAATGAAGCAAAAAGTGGATGATTTGGAATGGTGGCCCAGGCAAAATAATTAGGCATTTCTAAATGTACCTGAAGGGATTGAATGTCAAAACATACACACAATTTTTGAAGACTGTCTCAATGAAAGTCTGAAACAGGAATTGTACGAATATCAAATAGAGCTTGATAGAGTGCACTGTTTACCTGGGCATATGTCCAATACACCACAGAGATTCCCAAGAGTTGTATTTGCAAGATTCCTGAGATTCCAAGACAGAGAAAAAGTTATGATATTTGCACGAAAAACAGGACTGGTTATGAAAGAGACAAAAATATTAACATTTCTGATATTAGGTCCAAATCTGCATTTAAAGAAGAAAAATGTTTAACCCACTGAAGACAGAGTTATGGGAAAGTCATATCAAATTTCAGCACACTTACTCTAACACTCTAAGGATTTACTTTCAAGGCAAACATATTTCTTTCGATACACCTGAGGCAGCTGAAGAGTTCTCAAAAGAAACACTAGGTATCACTATAAAATGAATTCCCAAGAATATGGTTATAGAAAATTTCCAGAAGAAAAACAATGGAACTAGAAGACATTTTAATGAAGATCAGAATAAAAGTAATAACCATGCCAAAGAAGAATCCACAAAGAAAGGGACCATATAACTCTAAACCCACAGCAAGAATGGAAAGAACCAAATCTATAAGAAAAGCAACAAGAAGAATCTCAAAATGAAGATACAAATACTGAAATGAAGGAAAAGGACTTAGATCACTGTCTCATAAGTTAATAATGCTGTAACAGTTGTAATCTCAAAGGCATTCTCCTTTACTCATTGTTTGTCTTCTTCTTTTATTCTCCTTCTATCCCTACTATCTATTCTTTCTGCATGCTTAGAGACAAATAAGATAATTAATGGGAAATAGTTAAATATGTAGCAAAGTACTGTTTAAAAATTAAGGGGAGGAGGTTCCTCACTCTGGGGACTGTGTCTATTTTATATTAAATTTAGAGGAGTGTTGGTGAGCAGTGTATCTAACCCAATATCATGGCTAATCAATGGGCCATTCAGAAATGAATGAGGGGGATATGGGATTGTTTAATACCCATAAAAACGAAATGCAAAGAGGGATATAACAGTTAGGGATAAAGGGAGGTGAGGGCACTGTTTTTGCAGTGTGGAAAACAAAAAAAATGTTTGGCACAAGCATACTGTATTTCAGATAGTAATATAAGGAAAAGAGTAAACCCAATTCAACTAGATTCATTTATGAGACACAAGGGTAATGGGTAAAGAAATAAAAATGATGACCTGGAATATCAACTGTTTTAGTAACCCCACTAAAAGGGAAAAAAATTGAATTATATAAAAAAGGGTTGAAAAGAGATCATGTGCCTACAAGAGACACATCTGATAGACAGGGAAGTGGGGAAAATTGATGTGATGTGGGGAGGTCAGACATTACATTCATTATTTACATCTAAATCTTGAGGAATATCCATCCTGTTTAAAAGGTGCTAAAAATAAATATCAAAAACAAAATTATAGATTCAGAAGGAACATTTGTAATTGCTAAGCTAGATATTTAAAGAACTAAGATCACTATAGCAGCATTGTATTTACCAAACAAAAAATTAAAAATACTTTAGAAGAATTTTTCATGAAACTCACTGAATTTCCACAACCATATTTATTAGCAGGAGACTATAATATGATTCTTAATGAACAATTAGACACTACTGCAAAAGGGAATATAATAATTGAGACATAGCCTATTTAAAAAAAACAGGATGGAGGACCTCAAATTAATTGTTCTGTGGAGGATTACATATCCTACTAGTAGGGATTTTCATATTTCTCTATTAGATACAGAACATATTCAAGAATTGATATGATACTTGCCTCTAGACAGTTGTTTAAATATATAAATGGTGTTGTATATAAACCTATTCGTTTATCAGATCATTCACCTGTGCAGCTGGCTTTTGCATCCAGGGAAACCACCAGCCAGCGAATTTGGAGACTAGACCATTATTATTAAAGGATGATAACTTTATCAAAAAAAATAAGCGAAGAAACTGAGATATACTGTATTATGCCAATAATAGATCAAGAGATACATCTATCAGTGTTGTGTGGGATGCATGCAAGGCTTTTGTAAGGGGAGTATGCATATCTTTTGCAGCAAAAAGGAGGAAAATACAGAGAGACAGATGAGCAGTTAGAAAGGAAAATATTAGAAGTACAAAACTGCATTCGAAATGGTTAAATATTTAAAAAGATTAGAAAATGCAAGTACGACTATAATCAAATATAAAAGAGAAACAGAAAGGAATATTACAGAAATAAAAGTGAAAGATCAAATTAAAAATTCAGAAAAAGATATTAATCAAGAATTTGTCATATATTATCAAGACCTTTATAAATCACAAGGGAAAACTGGAGACATAACCAAATTTCTTAATATTCCAAAAATAAAGGAAAATCAACAAAAAATATTAAATGAAAAAAATCACTATTGAAGAAGTCAAAATGGCAATACAAGCATTAAAACCAGGAAAATCACCTGAGCAAGATGGGATAAGGATCGATTTCTATAACACCTTTAAAAAATTATTAAGCCCTAATCTGGCTATTGTGTTTAATTCCTCACAGGGATCTCTCCCCTCTTCCTTTGATGATGCTCTAATTTTGGCCATCCTTAAGAAGGGTAAAGATAGAAAATGTTCTCCTCATATCATCCAATTTCATTACTCAACACAGATTATAAGATATTTAAGAAAATTCTAGCTTCAAGATTGGAAAGGTTCTACCAAATCTTATTGGGGATGACCAGACGGCTTCATCAAGGAAGAAGGGTCACAATAATATTAGACGTGCTTTAAACATTTTATATAATGTAAAAGATCCTAATGCTACGGTGGTGTCCCTGGGTGCTGAAAAAGCATTTGATAAAGTAGAGTGGCATTATCTCTTTGAAGTCCTGAAAGCTGTTACTATAGGAACTACATTTTTAAATTGGTTACAGGCTATATATTCTACTCCCACAGCAAAAGTAATCACGAATGATACAATATCCTTCACATTTCCCCTATTTCGTGGAACACGACAAGGGTGCTCCCTGTCACCACTGTTATTTAACATGATCATCGAACCTTTAGCTAATCCTATTAGAAATAATAATGAAATCCCAGGGTTTCAATATGCACAGAGGAAACCCTTAAGATTTCCTTGTTTGCAGATGACATTCTGTTATTTATTAAAAATCCAGAGGAAGAACTTAAAATTGTGATGCAAATAATAAAAATTTGGAGATAGTTCAGGTATATGGTCAATTTGAAAAATCTGAAGCATTATTTATACAGCCCGACAAAAGTAAAGTAAATATTGAAAAATTTCCTACAACTATAAAAAAGGCAGTAAGATATATCTAGGCGTTAACCTTACAAATAAAAGGCACACATTATTGGATGCTAATTTTAAACCATTAATAGGGAAATGGAGAATGATTTAAAAAATGGAAGGATCTTCCAATTTCTTTATTAGGATGTACCCAATTAATTAAAATGAATAGACTTCCACAGTTACTATACATTTTCAGGCTATTCCTCTGTTAATACCTTTGGATACATTTAAGAAAATTGAGCGGATCATCTCTAGAAGACCCAGACTCAAAAACAAAACTAACAACACAATATATACAGTTGGATCTCAAACCACCAAATCTCTAGTACTATCACTGGATCTCAATTGTAAACATAGAAACATAGAATTTGACGCAGATAAGGACTGCTTGGCCTCCCAGTCTGCCCATTTCCTACCTACTGGATAAGCTGCAGATCCTAGTTAACCAGCAGCCTACTTCTTCCTACCTCCACCCCCTAGAATGGCCTTATGACTGTCCCATGCATGCTTGAATTCCACCACTGTTTTTGACTCCACAACCTCATCCGGAAGGCCGTTCCATGCATCCACAACCCTCTCTGTGAAAAAATACTTCCTTAAATTACCTCTGAGCTGCCCCCATCTTCAAATTGTGCCCCCTTGTTCTTGCACACCTCTTTTTTTGAAAGATGCTACCCTCTTGGACTTTGTTGATTCCCTTGAGGTACTTGAAAGTTTCTGTCATGTTCCCCTCTCCCTCCTTTCCTCGAGGCTATACATATTAAGCTCCTTTAGTCTCTCTTCATATGTCTTTTGGTGCAGACCCGCACCATTTAGTTGCCCTCCTCTGGACAGCTTCCATCCTGTCTATGTCTTTGTGGAATTGGGTATCCAGAACTCGCGCAGTACTCAGATGGGGTCTGACCAGCTGTCTGTACAGAGGGATAATAACTTCCTGTTTTCTACTGGATGATGCCTCTACCTATGCATCCCAGTATCCCCCCAGCCCTCCTTGCTGCCCTCTCACATTGCTTGCCCATAGGGTTGCCACCTTTGGATGAGGCAAAAACCGGATCCTAAGCTCCGCCTCTAGTCCCACCCCTTTTCATGACTCATCATGCACTGTTCCTCCAATAAAAGGCAACACTTAAAGCAGCAGTGAAGTAAAAATGTTGAGATACTGTACTGTGCCTGTTAGTCACTTTCCGAGGTTCTTCCTAATTATTTATTTATTTATTTATTGGCATTGGTTAACCAGATAAACATACAGAGATAAAAGAAATCACATTTACAGATATGATCTGGGAGGAGTAAGGGAAATAGTGTAAATAGCATACAACAGTATACATACTTTATATCTTTTTCTGCCTCCATTTCCTGTTCTTGTCCACAGTACTGTTTCAAAGCCAAAGAAGTGATCATACTTTTTTCTTGTGGGAAAAAATAATGTAAAACATTTAAAAAATGCCTAAATTCTGTTAGAGATGAAAATGTTTACCAGCAAATGAAAGTGGAGAACAACTGGCTCTGTTACTGTTACAAAATGTGGGGCAGCTTTGCTTCATGACACTTTGAGATGCAGTGGAAAGATTAGCTTAAGTAAGTGCTAATGGTGTTAATGGCCTAACTTTACACCTCCCAGGCGGCTGCATTCACAAACAAAAGGCTACACTGACAACAGAACTTGTTTGTAACCTGGACATGTAACTGAAACAATGAGTTATATGACAAAATTTGTTTCAAAAGTATGTGAGCTCTCAAAATGACTCAAAAACCTGACCAGCACAGAGCAAAACCAGATTACCTGATAGGGACCCTGAAAACCTGATCACCAGGTAAAAAACCTGACAGGTGGCAACCTACTTGCTCACCTTTAGGTCATCTGATATGACTACCCCAGGTCCCTTTCCATTTCACGTTCATGCTTGCGCAAGGAATGTTTTGGGAGAGTAAGCGCACTTTGGAGGTGTGTCTCTCCCTTTCAATCAGTGCTCTGTTGAGCAGGCGTGGCAGTCCTGCACCAATGGGTGCAGGAGCTCTGTATGACAGCGGTGTTCCTCTGTTTCAAAGTAAGTACCACTGCCATACTGGTGCAGCCCATCACATCATCCTTCTCGCCGTCACGCTCCCCAGCGCTGCATCACGCCGCCCCCAAAGCTTTGGTGCCACGCTGGAGCCCACCCAGCGTGGCAAATGTTGTTTGCCAACAGGGGTGCCCAATCCCCGTGGGCTCCACGGCCCCCCAAACCATCCTGCTGCCATGCTGGAGCCCACCCAGCGTGGCAAAGCGTTCACTTTGCTGACAGGGGTGCCCAATCCCTGTCGGCTCCTCGGCCCCCAGCCATCTTCTGCCATGCTGGGAGCCCACCTCAGTGTGGCAAACGTCCCACGTCATCCTTTTTTAAACCTGTAAAATAAAACGGTCCCACGGCGCTCTTCCAGCCCCCTCCCCACAACCCGCACCCACCCTGCGCCCCAGCCTCCCCACATCCCCCTCACCCCATACTTACCTCCATACTCCAGCACGACATGATCTTCAGTGGACGGGAACACGCCTGCACTCTTCAAAGGCGACCGCTAACTGAGGAAATGCCGTAAGCTGTATAATGGCTGATAGGGGGTTTCAACTTTATTGCATATCTCAGGCATTTTTGGGATTTTGCACCAAATTTTTCAACATGGGGTTTTGGGACCCCTTCTCATGAAGTTATGTCACTGTCATTTGCCTTATTCAGGCCCAAGGGTGATTTACGCAGTCACTGCGTGGAAATCACCCGCCAGTTCCGCGTGACAGTGATCATCGTACAGGAAGGGAGTCCTAAAACTGTGGTGATGCAAATAAAATGACTGTTCTAGCGTGTGTTGCGCAGGTTCTATACTGCGGCTAAATGAGTTTGCGAATTTTCAGTATTTCTGCTCCAGATTTTCAACATTTGACGTTTTTATCACTACTTCTTGTGAGTAGTACAGCTGTCATTTTCACATCTCACCCAAAACGTGTTTCTGCCCATGTAGCACTCAATGGCACAGTCGGTGTGCAAAATCAAGGTATGGGACACATTAAGAAAATCACAGTGACACTGTTCATGAGCAGAAGTCTTAAAATGGCTATGTTGAAAATTTGATGAAAAAATTCCTAAAAATGACTCTTTTATTAGTGTGCGTTGTGCAGTTCCTACGCACGCTTGTACATTTGCGAATTTTCAATATTTGCAGTCCAGATTTTCAACACTGCCATTTAACCACACCTCCTCATGAGCAGTACAGCTGTCATTTTTCACATCCTGCCCAAAATGTGTTTCTGTCCATGTAGCGCACAATGGCGCAGTCGGTGCTTGAATCCAATGTATGACACATTAAGAAAATCACAATGACACTGATCATGAGCAGAGGTCTTAAAATGGCTGTGCTGAACATTTGGTGAAAAATTCTAAAATGACTGCTTTACAAGTCTGCATTATGCAGTTCCTATGCACGCTCAGAAGTTTGTGATTTTCAATATTTTCACTCCAGATTTTCAACATTGCCATTTTACCACACCTCCTTGATGAGCAGTGTAGCTGTCATTTTCACATCTTGCCCAAAGTGTTTCTGCCCAGCTTAGCGCACAATGGCACAGGCGATGTCTTGAACTCAGTGTATGGGACACATTAAGAAAAATCACAGTGTCACTGTTCATGAGCAGAGATCTTAAAATGGCTATGTTGAAAATTTGGTGAAAAAATTCCTAAAAATAACTGTTTCACGAGCATGCGTTAAGCAGTTCCTACGCACGCTCATAAGTTTGCGAATTTCCAATATTTTCACTCCAGATTTTCAACATTGCCATTTTACCACACCTCCTTATGAGCAGTACAGCTGTCATTTTTCACATCCTGCCCAAAACATGTTTCCGCCCATGTAGTGCACAATGGCGCAGTCAGTGTGTGAAATCAATGTATGGGACACAGTAAGAAAATCACAGTGACACTGTTGATTAGCAGAGGTTTTAAAATGGCAATGTTGAAAATTTGGTGAAAAAATTCCTAAAAATGACTGTTTTACGAGTGTGCGTTGCACAGTTCCCCGCCACGCCACGTAGGTTTCGAATTTCAATATTTCCACTCCAGATTTTCAACATTGGCATTTTACCACACCTCCTCATGAGCAGTACAGCTGTCATTTTCATCCTGCCCAAAACGTGTTTCCGCCCTATGTAGCGCACAATGGCGCAGATCCGTGTGCAAACTCAATGTATGGGACACATTAAGAAAATCACAGTGGCACTGTTCATGAGCAGAAGTTTTAAAATGGCTGTGTTGAAAATTTGGTGACAAAATTCCTAGAAATGACTGTTTTACGAGTGTTCGTTCGCAGTTCCTATGCTCGCTTGTAAGTTTGCGAATTTTCAATATTTTCATCCACATTTTCAACATTGCCATTTTACCACACCTCCTTGAAGCACTGCAGCTGTCCTTTTCACATCTTGCTCAAAGCGTGTTTCCGCCCATGTAGCGCTCAATGGCACAGTCGCTGTATGAACTCAGTGTATGGGACACATTAAGAAAATCACAGTGCCACTGTTCATGAGCAGAGATCTTAAAATGGCTATATTGAAAATCTGGTGAATTCTCGAAAATAACTGGCTACTGGCGTGCATTGCTTGGTTCTCCCTTCCATAAGTTTGCCAAATTTTCAATATTTTCACTCCAGATTTTCAACATTGCCATTTTACCACACCTTCTTGTGAGCAGTACAGCTGTCATTTTCATATCCTGCCCAAAGTGTTTCTGCCCATATGATGCACAATGGTGCAGTCGGTGTGCAAAATCAATGTATGGCACACAGTAAGACAATCACAGTGACACTGTTCATTAGCAGAGGTTTTAAAATGCCAATGTTGACAATTTGGTGAAAAAATTCCTAACAATGACTGTTTTACGAGCGTGCATTGCACAGTTCCCAGGCACGCTCCTAGCTTTGCGAATTTTCAATATTTCCACTCCAGATTTTCAACATTGCCATTTTACCACACTTCCTTATGAGCAGTACAGCTGTCATTTTTCACATCCTGCCCAAAACGTGTTTCTGCCTATGTAGCACACAATGGGGGTAACAAAAAGGTCATGCTGACAATTTATTGTGCAAATACCAGCAATCGCACAGGGCATTAGGGTAAAGCACCATACATGCCAAACAACACTGCAAATACCTGCAGTTAAGCGCTCGCATTGACAAATGCTTTTTGTTGTGGCATCTCACCCACCATTGTGTACTCTTCCCTGGGTTTTGTTTCCCAGGTGCATTACCTTGCACTTCTTAGCATTGAATCTAAGCTGCCATACATTTGACCATTCCTCTAACCTTGCCAAGTCCCTTCTCATCCTTTCCACCCCACCTTGTGCATCAACTCTGTTGCAGATCTTTGTGTCATCTGCAAAGAGACATACTTTCCTTCCAGTCCCTCTGTAATGTCACTTATAAAGACATTGAAGAGGACTGGTCCTAATACTGAACCTCACGGTACCCATAGTAACCCCCTTTCTTCAGAGTGGACTCCATTTACTATTACTCTCTGTGTTCTATTCTCCAGCCAATTCTTTACCCAGGCTGTCATCTTGGGACCCACTCCCAGGCTGGCTAACTTCTATATTAATCTTTTGTGTGGGACTGTGTCAAATGCCTTGCTAAAGTCTAGGTAGGCCATGTCCACAGCCCCTCCTGATCTACTACTTTGGTCACCCAGTCAAAGAAATCTATCAGATTCGTCTGGCATGACCTTCCGCTGTGAATCCATGCTGCCTTGGGTCCTGTGCCCCTCTGGCCTCTAGTTACTCGACAATTCTTTCCTTCAGAAGTGATTCCATCATTTTCCCTATCACTGAGGTTAAACTAACAGGTCTGTAGTTTCCTGCTTCTGCCTTGCTCCCACTTTTGTGAAGGAATCACATCTTCCTCCTCCAGTCCTCGGTACCACCCCATCCTCCCATGATTTGTTAAAGAGGGTAGTCAGTGGTGTCACTAGTTCTACCCTTAGTTCTTTTAGAATTCTGGGATGAATCCCATCAGGCCCCATTGCTTTGTCCAATTTCAGTTTTAAGTTCTTTCAGAACGCTTTCTTCTGTAAATGGGCTGGTATCAACTTCTGTATCCAGAGTGTTTCTACTGTTTGTTTTAGGTACCTCCCCTCTTCATTTGTAAATACTGAGCAAAATATTTGTTTAGTATCTCTGCCTTTCCATAGTCTCCTCTGCCTCCCTCCCTCCCCTTTATTAAGCCTCACTATCCCTCCTTGGTCTTCCTTCCCTCCCTGATGTACCTATAAAGGTTTTATCCCCTTCTTAACTGAGTTGGCTCTCTTTTCCTCGGTTTGGGCCTTTGCTGTTCTGACTGCCTTCCCAGCTTCCTTTTGCTTTAATTGATACAGTTCTCTGTCCTGCTCCTTCTGTGATTCCTTGTACTTCCTGAATGCTTTCTTTTTCTCTTGAACCTTCACAGCCACTTCCTTTGAGAACCATAGTGGCATTGTAGAGCCATTAAAAGAAATATGGTCCCAGTCAATTCCACCATGGGCGTATATTGAGTATAGAAACCCTTCCCCAAAAATGCTTATACATATACTATCTAAAAGGCATGAAGAAAATTATCTCAGTAAGTTTGACAACAAATTTTTTAGGCATACTATTAAGGCATGGAATAATATTATGAACATAATGGGAAGTAAAGATAAAGGGCTGGATTCACAAAGGGAGCCCAGATTTCCATAGCTGCGGAAAGAATGGCTTGTAGCACTGTGGAAATCTAGTTGCACCATATTCAGAAAGAAAATTTCTGCAGTTGTGGAAATCTGTAAAACAGACAAGTTACGGAAGTACACAAGTGCTGAAATCTTCTTAACATTCTTTCCTTAGCTGAGGAAAAAGCTCAGCAGGCACAACAGGTGATCCATATTAACTGGAGCAGCAGACTTTGACAGTCTTGCCATAGATGCAGCAGTAGGTATCACAGAGAGACCAGCAGCCAGTCCCTCAACTGAGACCACTCCAGCACCACTGGTACCAGCAGGGCCATGCATCACAGTGGCTGTCTGTAACTGTTGGTGGAACTGATGGTTGTGTCTCTCCCTGGAGTGTTTATGTTGTCTGCTTCAGTAGCATTCACTGCAGGCTGTTACCGGCTCTGCCTCTGCTGCATGTGGGGCTCCTTTATGGGCTGCACTGGGTCTAGTGGTTGTAGTTTGTTGTATTCAATGAAAATGTGTGCTATTTTTGTTGTAACAACTAATACTATTACAGATTTGCTATTACTTGTGCCTGCACCTCCACTATAATGTTGGTACACTGCACTTTGCTCAGGGAGAGTTACGCCTCACTCTTTGTGGTTCATCATGTGTGCAACATTTTTTTTCAGCAAATGTGGAAAAACACTGGCTGTGAATAGCTTCTAAGGTGATATGCCATACTCTTCAATGGCTTTTTTTCCTCAGAAACTTCAGTAGCTGCACTTTTTTCCACAGTCCTCAGTGGCAGCTTTCTCAGAAGCAGGCTGTGGAGGCATGGCACTGTTGTAGCCAATGCCCCCACAGCCTGCAAAACATCCCGTATCCCCAATGCCATTGCAGGCTGCTGGTGACACAAGTTTGGAACGTTTGCACCAGCTTGTGACAAATCAGCCGCTGCAATCAGGGGCCGCCTCGTCATTGTAGCGTCAGCCATCCGCTGCAATGAAGGAGTGACCCGTCATTGCAAGGGGGGATCTAGCAACCATGATATTGTTTGTGAACATGGCAATGAGTTGCTGCCATGTTCACAAACAATATAACCCCCTCACCATGTTTAGTTGCCAATGGGGGCCCCAATCCCCATCGGCCTCGGTGCCCGTGTTTCTGTTGCCGACGGGGGAGCCCACTCCCCATCAGCATTCTGTAACACCACCCTCCACTTTTATTCCTGCTGACGGGGGTGCCCAATCCCTGTCGGCATAATGATTATCCCCTCCCCCTCTTTGTGTGCCGACAGGGGTGCCCAATCTCCTGTCGGCTACTGCTGCCCCCCAAAATAAAGCCTCTGGTGGCACGCTGGGAGCCCACCCCAGCGTGCCACATGCCCCTGTAGAAGGAAAACGTTCAGAACCTTTTTTCCTGCAAAAAGGAAACAGTCCCTCGAGTCTTCCTGGCCCCCACCTGCAACCCGCACCCCATCCCTGCGTGCACTGCCTCCCCACACCCACCCCATACTTACCTCGGAGCTCGGTCGGTGATCTTCGAGGGACCAGGAACACATCTGCACTCTTCAAAGCCGACCACGAACTGAGGAAATGCCGGAAAGCTGTATAATGTAATAAATAGGGTGTTTTCAACTTTAGTGCATAACTCGGGCATTTTTGGGAATTTTTTTACCAAATTTTCAACATGGGGTTTTTGGGACCCCTCCTCATGAATGCTTGAACTGCCATGGCATTAATCGGCCCCGAAAGGTGATTTTGTGGTCACTGCGCGGAATCACCTTTGGGGGCTGATTAACGAAACGACAGTGCCAGTGTTCATGAGGTGGGCTCTCAAAAAGCCTATGTTGCAAATTTGGTGGAAAAAATCCAAAAAATGACTGTTTTACGAGTGTAGCGCATGAAGTTACACATGCTTGTAACTTTGTGAATCTGCAATATTTTCATGCCGGATTTTCAACATTGGCATTTTTCACACCTCCTTTTGAACAGTACAACTGTCATTATTCACATTGTGGAGGAAATGTGTTTTTGCACTTGCGGCGCAGAATAGCGCCGTCGCTGTGGGAAATCAGTGTTCGGGGCAGATTAAGAAAATGACAGTGGCACTGTTCCTGAGTAGAGGTCCTGAAATGGCTATGTTGAAAATTTGGTAATGATACTCCATAAAATGACTGTCATACGAGCGTGTGTTGCGCAGCTTGCACGCAGGCTCGTACCTTTGTGAATTTATAATATTTTCACTCCAGACTTTAAAAATTGCCATTTTCCCACATCTACTTATGAACAGTGCAGCTGCCATTTTTCCCATCCTGGCCAAAATGTGGTTTCGCACTTCCAGCGCGGAATAGAGCGGTTGCTGTTGGAAATCACTGTCTGGAACAGATTAAGAAAATGACAGTGATAACGGTTCATAAGCAGAGGTCCTAAAATGCCTATGTTGAAAATTTGGTGATGAAAGCCCATCAAATGACTGTGTTACAAGTGTACATTGCACACTTTCCACACACCCTTGTAACTTCGCAGATCTGTAATATTGTCATGCCAGATTTTCAACAGTGGCATTTTCTCACACCTCCTTATGAGCAGTACAGCTGTCATTTTCCACATCCTGACTGAAATGTGGTTTCACAGTTACGGCACAGAATAACGGTTGCTGTGGGAAATCAATGTTCGGACAGACTAAGAAAATGACAGTGGCACTGTTAGTGACAGAGATCCTAAAAGCCCTATGTTGAAAATTTGGTGGCGAAACTCCATAACACGACTATGTTACAAGCGTGCATTGAACTGTTTCCACGCACCCTTGTAACCCATGGATATAATATTTTCACACCACATTTTCAACAGTGGCAGTTTTCACCTCCTTATGAACAGTACAGCTGTCATTTTTCACATCCTGGCTAAAATATGTTTTTGCACTCCTGCGAGGAATAGCATCGTCGCTGTGGGAAATCAGTGTTTGGGACAGATTAAGATCGAACAAGTGAGAGGGGGGAGTGACCGAGCTCAACTGAGCTCTGTTGGGACTGCTGTGGATTTGTTTGTGGGCAGAAAAAGGCCCCAATGCAAGAGCCCAGTACAAAAGGGCAGCCTGCAGCACTGGGAGAAACAGAACGAGAGGGCGAGTGAGGGAGGGAAGTGAGCGAACTCACCAGAGCGCCATGAGGACTGCTGTGGATTTCTTTGTGGGCAGAAAAAGACATCAAAGCAGGCAGGGGCCCAGTAGAAAGGCCAGCCTGCAGCAGTGGGAGAAACAGTATGAGTGAGTGAGACAGGGGGACTGGGTGAGCTCAACGGAGCTCTATCAGGACTGCTGCGGATTTCTTTGTGGGCAGAAAAAGGTGCCAATGCAGGCAGGAGCCTTGTACAAAAGGGTCGCTTGCAGCGCCAGGACAAACAGAATGTGCAATTGACAGAGGGATACTGAGCTACCTCAACGGAGCTCTGTCGGGACAGCTGCAGATTTCTTTGTGGACAGACAAAAGTGCCAATGCAGCCAGGAGCACTGTACAAAGCGCAGCCTGCAGTGCCAAGAGACACAGAATGAGTGAGTGACAGTGCAGTAGTGAGCAAGCTCAATGGAGCTGTACTGTGACTGCTGTGGTTTCTTTGTGGGCAGAAAATGTGGCAGCAGGCAGGAGCCCAGTACAAAAGGCCAGCTTGCAGCGCAGGCAGAAACGGAATGAGTGAGTGAGAGAGGGGGAGTGAGCGAGCTCAATGGAGCTGTGTCAGGACTGCTTCAGATTTCTTTCTGGCCAGAACAAGCCACCAATGCAGGCAGGAGCCCAGTACAAAAGGGCAGCCTGCAGCGGCAGGAGACACAGAACGAGTGAGTGAGGGAGGGGGAGTGAGCCACCTCAGCGGAGCTCTGTCGGTACAGCTGCAGATTTCTTACTGGGCAGAACAAGGTGGCAACGCAGGCAGGAGCCCAGTACAAAAGAGCAGCCTGCAGCAGAGGGAGACACAGACTGAATGAGTGACAGAGGGACAGAGAGCGAGATCAACACACCAACGCAATCAACATTCGGCATTGACAAATGCTTGTTTAGTTACCACAGATTAGACTGACACTAGGAGAACTGCAGAGTAAAGGTAAATTGGAATTGGATAATGACATTTTGGAGCTTTTGGATACAGTACCAAATAGAAAAAAAATAATCTCAAAGTTATATTCTATTATTAGTAATAAACCAAAACAAAATGGGAGAAGATCTGAATATTAACATCTCAACCCAAAAATGGGAGGAAATTTGTAATAATTGGAATAGGTGTCTGAGCGACAGAATGAATCAGATACAGTTTATACAATCCAGTAGAATTTATTATTCCCATATTTATTAATTATATGCAATATAACACATGTACTTGTTTTGTACACTTATAATAAAACCTTCTGGGCTCAAATTATTAAAATAATAAACTGCGCTATAGGTACATCAATAGTGTTTGAACCAAATTATGTCTACTACACTTCATCCTCACAATTTATTCCAAATAATGTAAGAATATATGATTGGTAGAAGATGTATTACACGTATGCAGAAGAACCCAGAGATACCAACTATACAGTTGTGGAGGAACTTATTTCTGGAAACTATGACATTAGAAAAGGGTCATTACTAAACAATGAAAACCAAGTTCAAAAACATAAAAAAATGGAACTTAATTCTAAAAGCAATTGATGAAGAGAAGTGTATTTAATATAGGGAGGTTTGATAGAACAGAGAAACATAGGAAATGTTTTTTCCATAGAAGACTGGAGATGTAATTGGAATTGGAGCTAACCATTTTATTTTAATCTTTGGTAACTGTGTAAGGCCCACTAGGCACAAGTGCCTGTTTTCAGGGGTGACCTGGGAGCACTGGAGAAGCTAAATGACTTGCTCAGGGTCACGCAGTATGCAAGTGGAGGTTGTAGGAATCAAACCCAGCTCTACTGGTTGTACCAAGCTCATTACTCTAACCTCTAGGCTATACAGCCAGCCTAACCAGAAGAAAGGTTCCAGGTAATAAGACAAAGAGACAGTAAAAAGTCCTCAGGGTTACATTAAGTTGAGATGGGTTAATATAAAGATATCTATAAATTATTAAATGCTGAACAATGTTTTCTACACAATATCAATGTTTGTGCAAGCTGGATAAGATGTGTATTCTATCACACGCTGTGTGTTAATTGTCTGTTTCATTGTATTCATGTAGTGTATGATGTTTCTTTTAATTGCAAAATAATAAAACAATTATTAAAAAAAGGTAGCAAAAGTATCTGGGCTCTGTATTGTCCAGTAATTTTACTGGAGAATTAATAGAGGACATTTTATCAAGGACAGAAGTACCAAAAGCAGTTTAAATGGGTGATTTACAAACAGAAAAGCAGCTACTGTAAAACTGGTCAAGATGGCCACCACAAATACTGCTCTCTGATTGGATGAGCCAGGTCACCTACCTTGCCAATATGTACTCACAAACACACAATGTTACATTTGCTAGGCTACAGCTTTTGATATTGGTCCTTTTTAAAAGTTCTATAACACACTCCAGGGTGTACGTTCATTGGGAGATACAGGCACTCCTCTAGGTGTGTGCTGAGGAGCACTCGTCCTGCGGTCTCATGCCTCATAGCACACACACCAGAGGAGCACCTATATATCCCAATGAATGCACACCCTGTCACATGTTATTAGTTACTTCTACTTATTAACTACATATATGTAATTAATAGTATAGTGCCCAGTGTGTTCTGTGATACAGACTTTGAAATGGCATCACATTTAAACTTGGAAGTTTGCATACCAACTGCAGTAAGGGTCTAAAGAAGACAATGAGTAAGTTAATTCTAAAATTTTGTTGTGTTTTAATGTCAAAAGATGTGAAAGAAAATGTTACATAACCAAGAATGTGTTTTGTTAGTATATTACTTCTGTAATTGTGAAAAGTATTGTCAGCTTTCCTATAGCATGGCCCAATTCATTTAGTACCTGTATGGCCTGTTTTCATATAGCTTGACAACCAGTGTCAGTTTTCATTTATTACATGGCATTAAAACAGAGCACAAATAAAGTACAGGGGCAAATGTCCAGTTATTGAGTAGGCAAAAAGCACCTCAGATCATGTTGGGGGGGAACTGGATTGACATGCACCGCAGAGGTCCTTTATGTGTTTGTACGTGATAGTGAGCTCCACATGCAGCAGTCCTCTACAGAGGGCAATACCCCCATGTAAGATCCAACTTACAATACGCTTTTCATTGGACTACCTATTGTAGTGCAGTTCTCGTTCAGACCATTTACTGCTAAGTGTTTTTTCTTTTCTGTATGGTTTTGGTTGTTTACAGGGTGCAGAGCAGGAAAGGTGAGACAGTATGCAGGTGGGCAGCAACTGGACAGGGGTCAAAGTTCCAGAGTATGCACATTTTTAATAAGTCATGATGGGGCCCCTAAATCAAATTAAATCAGTTTTATTTATAAAAAGCACAATTCCAATTTGTCCAAAGTGACTGTACAAAATTCCTAAAACATATATCACAATTAAAAACAATCTATTTAAAACCAATCACCATAATATCTAAGGATTTCAAACATTGATTAAGAATTTTTCATCGGTTCATGGCTAATACAATATTAAATAACCATACAAGATTCAGAAGCAATCAGGAAAAGCCAGGCTAAACTGATGTGTTTTGAAAGCGATCTTAAAACTCTGGATGGTCAGGCACCCCCTAATCTGATGAGGTAGAGAGTTACACAGAGTAGGGGCCACAAAAGCAAAAGAGTGGCCACCTGAGGTCTTAAGACGAACCCTGGGAACCTCTAGAAATCCCTCATCGATTGTAGCGGACAGTTGCTCATTGAATAAAAGGGCATTAATAATGCGGTGAAACATGCTAAGATCCTCCAAGAGCTACGGAGGAAGGACTGCGATAGAAACACAGAAACATAGAACACAGAAGTTGAAGGCAGATAAGGACCGTCTGGCCTACCTAGTCTACTCATTTTGTCTGTCTGCTGCAAAAACACAGACCCTACTTGATCTCTGGCTTTGATCTCTATCCTGAGCCTATCCCATGCATTTTGAATTCCCTACAAAATGTAACCCCACCACCTCCTCCACTGGGAGGCTATTGCATGCATCCACCACCCTTTCTTGGAAGAAATACTTCCTCATGTTGCCCCTTAGCTACTCCCCCTCCAGCCTCATGTCATGACCCCTTGTTCTTGAATATCTCCTTTTCTGAAAGATGCTACCCTCCTGTACCTTATTTATGCCCTTGAGATAGTTGAAGGTCTCTATCACATCACCCCTCTCTTCCCCCTCCGGGGTATACAAATTGAGGTCCTCCAATCTCTCCTCATATGACTTATAGTACAGGCTGTGCACCATTTTTGTTGCCCTTCTCTGAACTGCCTCTACTCTGTCTATGTTTTTTATGGAGACACAACCTCCAGAACTGGACACAGTACTCCAGAATCTAGATGTGGTCTCACTAATGACTTGTACAGAAGCATCACCACCTCTTTCCTTCTGCTGGTGATACCTCTCCCTAAGCACCCCAGTACCACACTGACTCACGACAGCCTTGGCACATTGCTTGGACATCTTTAGGTCATCTGATAGGGTAACCCCCAGATCCCTTTCCTGTTTGGTTGACGTCAATATCTCTCCCCCCATCATGTAAGTTTCCTCTGGCTTCCTGTGCCTGAAATGCATTATTTTGCACTTTTTTTGCACTGAATCTTAGTTGCCACACTCTTGACCATTCCTCTAGTTTTCCTAGGTCCCTCCTTATTTTTTCTACCCCTCCCAGAGTGTCTACCATATTGCAGATCTTAGTGTCATCTGGAAAGAGACATACCTTTCCTTCCATTACCTCTGCAATGTCACTTATGATGACATTGAATAGGACTGGCCCCAGAACTGATCCCTGTGGCACCCCACTGGTCACCCTCCTTTCATCAGAATGAGCTCCTCTGTGTTCTGTCCCTCAACCAGTTCCTAACCCAGCTTACCACATTGGGACCGATTCCCAGGCTGCCTATCTCATTTACAAGCCTCTTATGTGGAATGGTGCCAAGGCCTTGCTGAAATCCAGGTAGGCCACATCCACCTGATCAACTTCCCTGGTCACCCAGTCAAAGAAAGCTATTAAGATTTGTTTGACATGACCTTCCAACTATGAATCAATGCTGCCTCGGATCTTGTGCACTGCTGGATTTAAAATATTCCACAATCCTTTCTTTTAGCAGTGTTTCCATTTTTTTTCCACACCACTGAGGTCAGGCTGACTGCTCTATAGTTTCCAGCATCCTCCCTGCTCCCACCTTTGTGTAGAGGGACTACAGCTGCTCTTCTCCAGTCCTCTGGAACCATTCCCATTCCCAGTAATTCACTGAACAGGGCTGCCAGTGGTTCTGCTAGCACCTCCCTAAGTTTCTTTAATATTCTAGGATGAATCCCCGTCTGGTCCCATTGCCTTGTCCACTTTCAGCTTTGTGAGTTCCTTTAGAACTTTTTCCCCTGTAAGTGAACTGGTGTCAACCTCCCTCCCCTTGTTGCTCCTGCCACTTAATTGCGGTCCCTCACCTTCTCCCTCTTCCGTGAATACGGAACAAACATTTTTGTTCAGGATTGTTGCTTTTTGCAAGTCCCCCTCCACATACTCCCCTTAAGCCTTACAATCCCACTCCTTGTCTTTCTCCTTTCACTAATATACCTATAAGACCTCTTGTCCCCCTTTCTTTACTGCATTGGCTATTTTTTTCCTCTGTTTGCGTCTTTGCAATCCTTACTGCTTCACCTGCCTCCCTCTGCTTATCCAGATACATTACCCTGTCCTCCTCGTTCTGTGTTTCCTTGCACTTCCTAAAAGCCAGCTTTTTCTATTTTAAATTTGTTTATTTGCTTAACTCAAAGGTTTGTTGCCTCCACTATGGCACCTTTTAGATGGTCCCAATGTTCCTCAACTCCCCCGGCCCTCCTTCCCTGCTAGGACTTTCCTGAGTCATACCCCCATCTTTGCAAAGTCTGCCCTCCTGAAGTCCAGGACCCTCACTTTCATTAGCTTGACTTTGCCATTGTACTCATATTGAAGCACACCGTGCGATGATCACTGGACCCCAGGTGTCCACCCACCATGACATCTGCAATTCTGACCCCATTGGTGAGTACTAGTTCCAAATCACACCCTCATGGATGGGCTCTAGTACTAGCTGTCTGAGGTATGCCCTTGCAGGAGTCCAGTGTGCCTCTGCTCCTGGCTGAGGCAGCTGCTGGATGCTCCAGTTAATATCTGGCAGATTGAAGTCATTTATCAGCAGCACTTCCCTTTAGTCACCATCTTATGGATGGCTTTCACAACAACCATGTCCAACTCTTCCCTTGTGCTGGAGGTCTGTAGATCACACCCATGCAAATAGTGGTGCCATTGCTCGACTCTAGGGAGACCCACAGGGCCTCTACCTCCTCCTGTAGCATCTCCCTCGGCAGTCCCTGTACCTCAGTTGCTTTCATGCCATCCCTGATGTAGAGAGCTCCTCCTCCTCCTCCCTTTTTACCCTTCCTGTCTTTCCTGAATAGAGTATAAGCTGGTGTAGCTACATCCCAGTCATGGTTCCCATTGCACCATGTCTCAGTAATGGCGACAATGTCCAGGTCAGCCTCTGCCATCAAGGCCACCAGATCTAGGATTTCATTTCCCAGGCTCACGAACATTCGCACACATGGCTTTCCATATTTCATTACTTCCACTCCCTATCATTCCCGTTTATCCTCATGCCTTCCCTCATTACCCCTCAAGCCTTTAATCCTCTTTCTCCATTTCTCCACCAATTTACCTTTTCCCAGTTTAGTTACCATTAGTGATTTCCAACCTTGGGGTCCTCCTGCTGACTACATCAACCTGTGGGGGTGGACAATCATGTGGGATTTCTCCAGAGAACTTGCCTATCTATGGTAGAACACTTGAAACTGAGGAGAAACTGTGTGGGTTCTGTCTATGCGGATGCCAACCCCAGGGAAAAGAAGGCAGGGGTGGCCATTTTAATAAGCAAAGGGCTTCCCCTTCAAGTTACCCCCACTTAAATGAAGAGAAACCCTGTGAGCTGGTGATAGTATCTGGCATTTTGGGAGAAAAACTTCCACTTTATAGCCATGTTCGCCCGTACCCTAGCCTCTCCAGCCTATTTTCAGAGTGTCTTTGGTAAAGTACCACAGTTGCCAACAAAGCAAGTAGTTTGGATCCATGACACTTGTTTGCCAATTTTGTTGTCGAATGACATTACAGCGATGACTTTATGTCAACCACAATTGCAATCGGCATAAAGCCATTCCATGTAGACTCTTTTTCTTTGGGGGCTTTGCCCAAACCCCAGCTGGGGTCTCAGCCCCCTGCACCCCCTGTAACTTAAATAATCAACTCTGAGTCAGAGTTGATTAGGAGGGTGCAAGACCCCCAAAGCAGTGCGGGTCCCGCGTAACATTACAGCAACCTGGCACTGTTGTCACTGTAATGTCCGTAACAGTGACATTGTCAAACAGGCATCGGCATACATGTAGTTTGGGGAGGAAACTGGAGATTTGGGACTAACACACAACTGGATAAGTCGCAGGGAACTGGGGGCATACATGGGGCCTGCTCCAAGTTATTGAAAGCTCTGCTGGAAGAGGGCAGATGGGTTGATGTCTAGTGGTTACAACATCCAAATACAAGGGATTACACATTTTACTCTGCTCCCAGTTCCTCTTATTCTCATTTAGCTAGGTTTTAAATGCAAAAGCAGTGAGCATATTCAGTGATTGAGATGAACATTAATGTTATAAGCATGTCAGATCATGCTGTTGTTTCCATTAAGGTAGATCTAGGGCCCGCAGATCACTGGACTCCATGGAGGTTGAATGTGGGCTTACTAGAGGATGAAATTTTCAGGAGTAACACAAAAGTAATTAGTAACTGTCTTAGAAAGAATAGAGAGGGAGATATTAAACTTAAATATGTTTGGGATGGCCTACAAGCAGTCCTTCCGGGTGACTTAATTTCCTATGCTGCCCATAAACACAAGCAATACTGGGAGTCAGTTGGAACAGCTGAGGAAGAACTAACAAAGCTGGAGAAGTAACATAAAACAACCCCTCCTCCCTGCTTTTACAGGAGATGTAGCTAGGAGGAGGACCTAAAAGTTGCTACTCTGAAAGGTGGAAAACATTCTGAGATTCTGGAACCCAACATACTATGAATCAGGGAATAGAACAAGTCAGCTATTTGGTGTATATAGGTTAAAATAACACAAGACATGAGTAGATGGATATCAAAAATTAGCAAGAGAAGATCCACATAAACAAGTAGCCTACCCAAATTAATTGCTGCAGAATTTCAGCACCATTATACTAGATTATATGAGATTGAGCCAGGCATAGGTTTACAAGATGCTATTAGGACATTCTTCATAGAGTGAACCTGCCACGGCTCACCCAAGATCAAATTAGCAAATTAGAAACCCCTTTACAGCAGAGGAGATAGAAAGGGTAATCCTGACCCTCAACACTGCAAAAGCCCCCGGACCAGACAACTTTATAGACAAATGTTATAAGGCCTTCAAAGAAGACCTTATCCCAACCCTGACCAAGGTCTACAATATCACCCATGAACTTTATGAAATCCAGGATACTTGGAAGAAAGTGATAATTACAGTTCTCCTAAGCTGGAAATATATAACTAAGTGTGGAGATTACAGACCGATTTTGCTCCTTAACCAAGACACAAAAATGTTTGCCAAAGCCATTACCAACCGCATTCAATGGGTGGTTGGCAATTTGATACAACCTGATCAAACGGGCTCTATACCAGGCTGACATCTGCAAGACAATGTCTGACAAATTTTATATGTTGTCATGGCATGTACCCATTTCTTGCAGAGGAAGCACAGAGTAGTAATAAGTTAACAGCTGGTGTTGGGAAAGGATTTGACTGCTTGAACTGGTGGTTTTTAGATGCTACTCTAAAGAAATTTGCATTTGGTAGTAAGTTCAAGGCGTGGATCTAAGGGCACTATACCGATCCAGGGGCACGCATGAGGTCAGTGGCACCTTATCAGACAGAGTAGCAACCCAGAGGGACCTGACAGAGTGTCTGCTCTCCCACTTTTATTGCACTGATCTTGTAATCGTTAGCAGACTATATCAGAACCACAAGGGATATTTATGAGATTAGGGTGGGGGTGCGGATATCCTTCTACACCAATGATACACTACTTTATGTGAAAGAACCACAGAAAAGCATACCAAAAATGCTGGATATTTTTAAGAGATTTGGCTTAGCTTCAGGCTTTAAAATAAATGAAGTGAAATCAGAAGCTATGCTATTAGGAGCTCCACTAACACTACAGATAAAAGCATATTACCACCTTCAATGGACAAAAGTTTTTGATAATTAGGGGTTTGGGTTACCGTGGATACTTCCAAATTATTCCAATGTAATCACCTTAAGTTAAGAAGGTAATTACAGCACAATTGTCAGAGATGGAAAGAGCTTCCTTTGACAGTGGGAAGCCGCATAGAGACGGTAAGAATGAATATTCTTCCTCGCTTAAATTTTCTATTTTGAACACTTCCAGCTCCAGTCCCCTTCTTAACATGGAAACACCTGCAAAAACTGTTGTCCACATTTGTACTGGAGGGTGGGAGGCAGAGCAAAAAATGGCAACTGTTGATGGTTCCAAAAGCAAAGGAGGGGACTGGATCTCCCAGATCTGAAACTATAGAACTGTGCAGCTCAACTTCAACATTTTGTGAAAGCAGGGGGCACTGAAGACACTCCTAACTGGGTACATATGGAACAAGAGGGTCTGCCCCAGATAAGGCTTGCAGATTTGTGAAATGGGACCCCCTGTGACATCCCAAATCTCCAACCTATGAGCAACATTTATGACTCGGGTATGAGGGCAGATATGTAAACAATGGAATTTGCACATGGGTTTTAGTAAACTTACACCCTTGAGGCTGCTAGACTTTATCCCATGTCCATTAATTCAGGCTTTGGTAGGTAAAGGGGAAGGGCCTGATGAAGGTGGGTCAGATGATGGACAATTTAGGGATTAAGCCCTTTCAGCAGGCTTGCAAGGAGATTGGTTTGAGCAGACCGGACCTATTCAGGTACTTCCAAGTGAGATAGTATTTAATGTCTGAACCAAGACATACTGTACTGACCAGGGGAAGTAGGCAATTCTGGTGGGGTGGGGGGAGGAGGAAGTAGGCTGCTGGTTAACTGGGATCTGCAGCTTATGCTTATCCAATAGGTAGGGAAATGGGCAGACTCGGTGGGCCAAGCGGTCCTTATCTGCCATCAAAGTCTATGTTTCTATGTAAGTACCAATGTTTGTCGACAGCAAATCTGCCGACATCCTGTTCAACGATGGCACAATGCTGATGTGCGGTATTGTGCCATCAAGAAGCAAATCTACCCCCCGCACCCACCGCATTTATATATTATCAGCTCCAGGTCGGAGTTGTTTTGGGGAAGGGGTACAACACAGGGAGAAGCTGCATCTGTGAACTGCAGACCATTACAGCAACTTTCGCTGTCATAGTCTTTTTTTGGCTTTCACAGTTGTGGTGTCACTGTACAGGGGGCCACCCTTGACCAGGAAGGAGAACCCACTAAGATAGACCTTGAAGGATTTGATGGTTCAGGAACAACCTAGAAAGTTGATTTCTATACTGTACTCAGTATTACAGAGGTTTGAATGTGACCATATAGTATGTGCCATGTAGCAGTGGAACGAGGAAGGGAGAGCAATAAGTGAGAAGGTATGGGATAACATATAGGCAGTGGCCCTCAAAGCTACAGCGTCACCTAACTGGCATGAGTTCTGTTGGCAGGTAATTGTGAGATACTTTAGAACTCCAGTGATATCAAAGCACTATGGGGCCCACTGGTTGGATAGATGCTGGAGAGGTTGCAGGGGCCTGGGCCACCATACTTACATTTTCTGTACCTGCCCAGAGATTACAAAATACTGGAAGAATGTAAGCAACATCATAGGGCAGATGTGTGAAATTACTTCACCACATTCCCTCAAGCATTTGGTCCTTGGTCTTCCACCTTCAGATCTCAAGGGGAAAAAACAAGAAGTAGTTGTATAATGTTCTAATTTCAGCAGCCCTTACAGTAATAACTCAAAGGGCCCATCCAGACTAGAGGACTTACAATGGTACAAGTCTCTTAAACCCTTTTATGTCCACCTAACGCGAATTGTGTCCTCACTACAAGCGGGTTTGAACATGGACTCAAAATCTATGTTTAAGCCTTGATAGGACTTTAACTTTAACACGGTTTTTGAAATGGATCACAATATAGAACCCTGTTACCTGCAAGACTGGACAGGCAGGCGCGGTTCCATCTCTGCTTTGTCCCCCAGAAAGCATGTTTGGCAATCCCCATTGAGCATGATCAGAGCAGCAAGTATGGACACTGCAGTGAGGATGTTTTATCGATGTCCAAACATGGCTGAACTTAATCGGGATGCGGCAACACAGTAAGTGCTAAAACATTTTTTAAAATGTTGCAACTTACTATGTTGCAGTCTGGACAGGGCTAAAGATGGCTGACTTCTGTATCGCTAGAGACAGCAAGTTGGCTACAAAACTGTAAATCCATTCAAGAAATGGAATGGGTCATCACATGGCTGCACCACAAGGAAGCGCCAGTGGTACCCTTTCATCAGTTACATGGCTAGTAAGGATGGGACTGACATTTTAGAGGCCCTAGCAAAACTCTATTTAAATACCAGATGATGAGGGCTGGGGTCTAGGGTGGGTACAGTTACACTGGTGAAACTCACACATATTGTTAAAGTGGCTGTGAGAGGCCTCTTGGAGGTGAGAGAAACATTTTAGTGTTGCACCTTTGGGATACTTGAACCCTTAAATACTTGTTAGCAAATGGAGATACCTTGCTCCCTTCCAAACATGTATTGTAAGAAAGCATTATATGAATTTCACTGACCTGTAGACTTGTACTCCAGTGTTATAGCGCTAAAGGTTGCTAGTAATTAATAAAGTCCTGGGTTGCAACCGATCTGTATGTCCCATGTGTCCATTATGACTATAATACTTCCATATGTTTTATTTGTTCACTGTCAAGGAGCTTCTTTTAAATCTTTACAGCACTTTAGTACTGGTGAGATTGTAAACACCTGACACCTCACTGTCACTTTGACACAAAACTGTATAAAATAATGTGCAATGCCTAGTACCACTACAGCCTTGAGAAAGCATGGGTGTCACGTGGAAACATTTGGCTTTTGTGGGGAGGGACACTCAGAGATGTCTGTCGGTGCCTGGAAATAAAAGTTTTTCCTTGTTTATCCTGCTGCATCTGCCTTCTCTATCCATGTTGGGATTGTGACAGTGTAGCTGACAAGACCATCTGCTTTGTGAGTACCTAATGTGTTTTGGCTCCGTCTTTTGCTTTTTGGAGCTGCTTTACTGTTGGAATTGGTTTACTGATTAGTGGGCTCAGCAAACGGTCCCAGGCCATGATTTAGACATAAGAGTTTAAAATGTCTAACACCAATAATGTGGGTGCCGGCAGTGATTTCCCTCCCCTGCAGGTTTCTACTTTATCTTTTGTGGACTCATTATTTCATAAGGAAGGCACTGCTAATCCCTTACTAAATGGAAACATACAAAATGTTGCTGCTCAGGCCCTTGTGGAAGCTGGTATGGAATGCTCAGAACCACTGGACATCAAAAGAGCATTAATTCTTTTAGAACACTCAGCCCTTAAAGCAAGGAGACTCTATTGGCAATGGGTTTCCCTTACCACCTACCTAGCAGTGAACCGCGCACCCCACAGTCTCAGGTGGACAATCACACTGGCATTTGGGAACAATCAAGATAATTTTTGGCCAACTGGCAAGCACACCTATTGAAGTCAACAGCAGGCTTAATAGAGTACATACTAACAAATGGGCAAAGAAGTTGAACAAGAAGTGAAGGTGGATTTACAGAGAGAGAGCACTGCACTTACCTTTGTGATCATGTGGAATACCAGGATTATCGCAGGAGACTGGATGAAGCAATTAGGAGACAAGACGCACACACTGAGTGAGTGAAAAGGAGTAAGTTCGAAAGAGACTGAAAAGATTACAAGCAGGGGAGAATCTTTAATTGGAAACACCAAAAAACTGCCACAAAGTCTATTCTGAAAAAAAACCTAGACGAGAAATGGAAAATTGGGAACCACATCATTATGACGTATTGACGAGTGGCTCCGGCTCTGATTTGGATAATGGATCCAATGTTTTTTTAGACAGGAGCCAAGGGGATATACCCCCAAATCAGGAAGTGTACAGGGAGCAAATAAGGAGAATGGGGTGTCAATCTGTACAAACCCAAGGGCATGTCTTTTATTACCCCACTTAAATGGCAGCAACACTACCGATATCCCAATTCCACCCACACCCCCAGCACCCATTACAACTGAATCAGCCATGACAGATGAATCCAGAATATATTTTGAGCACACCAGTCTCGGGACTGGTAATACCTTACTCAGGCGCCTGCCCGATGCAGTCCACGTATCACACGGTTCAAGGAAGACATGTACGATGTGGAATGAGAGAAAGGAGAAATATGCAAGAGGGGAGGAGTGGGATACAGACAGAAAGGAACACATACAGCAGACCATAGAGGAGAAACAACAGGTGAGAGGCAGGGGACAAGGACAGAGGTACTGTCTGATATTAACAACTTAGTCATAAACATTTCAGACTATACACTGACTGAAAAATTGAAGTCCTGCAATATAGTGCAGTGGTTTAAGGCTCTGAGCTGCAAACCTGAAGACCTGGGTTTGAATCCTGTGGCTCCACTTGCATACTGTGTGACCCTGAGCAAGTCACTTAAGGGCATTTGAGCCACAATAATCCCCATGGGATGTACAGTTTGAGAAGATCACAGTTAAGGTTGCCTCCACAATTATTGTATGCTGTAGTGTAAAGGAAGGGTTGTAGTTGAGTTAGCAGAGACACTCTGTCTGCCTTGGACTGAGGTCCACAGGTATTAATGAACCTATATGCTGCCTGGTTCCATTTACATAGAAACATAGAAGTTGATGGCAGATAAGGACCGCAAGGCCTATCCAGTCTGCGATTTCCGCCTAAGATCAATAGACGCCTGGGGTAATATCTACCAATTTAGTTAAGGAGAAAGTATAAGAATTAAAGACTACCCCAGACCATCTGCATTGTCCAGTCAAAGGACCAGAAAGAAGGTCCCCAAATCCAGTCTGCTTAGAAGGCTCTTAACTGTTCTGTAGAGAACATCCAGGTTTCCTGCAAGAAACAGATGTCAAACTTGTTCTCATGGAGATATTGAAAAATACCTGTCTTTTATAGGATTGATCATGCTACAGCTATTTACTGAACCAAGTCATAGTTTAGCCATGTGTTAGCTGTTCAAAACATTTTCTTTCTTTTTTTCATTTTTCCTTTGTAACTCAAATATTCTACATTCTGTACTGTGTTCTGGGAAGGGTTATCTGGGTCCCCTACCTCTCCCTCAGATTCTCCCTAAGAGGTGGATAGGGCAGAAAAGGGAATATATGTTTCTAATTCTGGTGGCTCCAGAGGGGATGGGGGGCTGCCCCTTATCTCCCCTTCTTTTCAACATATATCTGGAGCCTCTTCTCTGCAGGATCAAGCTCGATTCTAGGATACAGGGGGTGAAGATTAGCACCCAGGAATTTAAGGTGTCTGCATATGCAAATGATATTCTTTTGCATCTCTGACACCCAGGAGACTTTCGGTGGTCTTGGAGATCATAGAGGAATACAGCAAAGTATCCAACTATAGAATAAACATAGGAAATCATAGTCTTTCCACTGAATGGGAAATTACAGAAAGCCGATATCTCTGAAATGGGTCTTCAGTGAAGTCAACACTCACTAAAATATCTTGGTATCATCCTAGCGAGGAGAGTCCAAGATGATTCAACTTAATTTGGACTCAGTCATACATGATATAAGACAGGCGCTGGACAGATGGCAGAAACTCCCTCTGTCACTCAGGGACACATAAATCTAATTAAAATGAATGTCCTCCCAGGGTGTTCTATCCACTAACATGCTTAATGTCTGGCTACCATTAAGGTGGTTTTCTAAGACCCACTCAATAATTTCTGATTTCATCTGGCAGGGAAAGCACTCTGCAGAGCTTATTATAAATTGGCTGCTCCCAAAGCCAAGGGTGGTTTACGCCTACCCCATTTTGGAATATATTATTGGGCTAGCGGTGCTAGCAAATATTTAAAATGGCTGCTAACACCAGAGGAAGAAACCTCTTTACCCTATGTTCCCTCATGGGCAAAACTGGAAATTGGGATGATTAGAGGGGTAGGCCTTGACCCAACTGCTGTTTTATACTGTAATCAAAAATGCCTTCCCAAGGAATTGACAGTTACTCCAATAGCCACCTCACTGAAAATTCATGCTCAATTATGTTCCTTTATCAAATACACTCCCTGCAAAGATCAAAATCAGCCTCTTTGTAGAAATCTGAATTTGAAGATGGGGGCAAAGTGAACCCTGATACGTGGGTTCCCTCACTGTGTGGGGTGAGAGTCAAGGATTTGCTGCAGGAGGAAGTGTGTGGCTCGGTACAGTCAATACTTGCATGACATAGGGTGGGTCCTAACCAAATATTTAAGGTGTTTCAAATAAGACACCTGTTGGCCCAAGTACAAGGAGGGTTTAAAACAGAAGGGATCCCAGGGGGACATTTTGAGTCCTTGTCCAGGGTAGTATGGGAACCACATTCAGTGTCTAGACCGTATTCATCACTATTTGACCAAGCATATGTGGATCCTATGGGAACTCCTAAATACTGGGAAGAACAATTCCCAGAGCGAGCATCTGAGTGGTCCACTATCTGGCGAAATACTTATAGATACATTACCCAGGATAGGCTCCGGGTGATGCAATTTCAACTATTGAATAACATGTTCTGGACACCTGTCAAGCTTCATAAAATAGGCCGGATTCCCAGCCCTACCTGTAACAGATGCCATCAGGAGAAGGGTGCCCTTCGTCATATATTTTAGAATGCCCACCAGTGAAGGCCCTCTGGGACATAATTAAATCCAAAGTGGACCCACTGCTTGGCATTGAGGAATACTTCTTACTGGAAATGTGCTTAATTGGGGATTATAACAGAATAGATGTGAAGTCAAGAAGGTACTATATGGCCCATATCCTTCTCACTTAAAAAAGTGGTATTAAGACATTGGCTTGATGACCTCCTGTTAAGTTACTCAGAGTGGCTTCGGAGCTTCTATTCAACTTGAGCGTGGAGAAAATGGGAGCCAGTGAGAGAACTGCCCCCAAAATATTACAGAACTTTGAGACCTTGCACACTCTGTTCCTCTTGCAAACAAGTGACTCTTCTTCCTGATGACTTCTAGATAGTTATTCGACACTGGGGTGTCCCTAGTATAGTGCCTCTATAATGATTTGCACTGATGACTATATGCAACGGCAGGGGGTATGGAAGGGGCTGGGGGTTGGGATGGGAGGAAGTAAGTTGGTTACACTTGTTTTCACTATTTGTATCCTGTTGTCACTGTATTATATGCAACTTGCTTTGTAATCATGAAATAATAAACTTGAATTTAAAAAAAAAAGACATGTCCTGTTTCCTCACACAAATCACATTTAGTGTGGTTGGCACACTGAAGACTGATGTGACCCACTTCTCCACATTTATCGCATCTAGGGTTGTCACATATGCTGGAAAGGTGTATTCTGGATCCACACTTATAATATGCTCTAGGTTGCCCAGCATAAAAACAAACCCCTCTGCCCCTGCCTAATAAGAAAGAATTAGGGATGTGTTCATTCTTACCTTCATTTTATCTAAGCTTTATCTTATACTTCCATCCCCCTGTCCAGAATAACTCTGAGTCTAGGATGGCCTCTGGTGAGTTCAGTATTTCACATTTCTGTGACAGCCAACATGTGATATCATCTACGTGTACCCCATCATTCCTGAACATAATGGTTACATACTTAATTAAGGGTTTAGTCAAAGGAATAACAAGGAAGGGGGTCCACAAGGGAGAAACTTTCACCTTGATATAACGCTACCAAAACATCTCTAATGCATATGAGGACCTAAAACTTATATTGAAGTTATCCTCCCCAGAACTGTGAATAAATCAGAAGACTTCTTTTGGGGAGAAGTGAAGGGAATCCTTTGGCAATACCTTCCCTACATATTGCTTGTCAGGGCTAGTATCTAGCCCTCCCTTGTATCTTATTTTGACCACATTTCTACAGGGAGCAGCTTCCTCCTTGGTTTTAGAAAACAATTCAGATAGAAGTGGTCTCTGGGGGCCAGGTTCTCTGCCTCCCAGGATCATTACCCTCAATTTGTTCACTTGCTTGGGGAACTGAATTAGTCTTACCTCAGTGTGTGTGTGTGGGGGGACTAGATCTGGTTCTGGGGTTCCTGTGGGAAAAAATATTTTTTCATATTCAGTCATTGTAACCACCCTAAGTCCTTGTACATTAAACAATGTTTGTAAAGCAGGGCCCTGCATTTGACCTGGTGAGCGCCATTCTGGTGCATTTTGAGAATTCAAATCTGTTGTTGTCCTGTCAGGGTTAGGAGCCAGTTCCTTTCCGGGATTTTCTTCCACCCTGCTTCCAAAAGTGCTTTTTCAGAGGACCATTGAGCAACGGGATCAGCGCTTTGTGGTTGCAAAGAAAAAGCTGCCTGGATAGCAGATGATGTGGTTTGGGCCCAAGGGTGATCCCTCTGATGCATTAAAGTAATGTTAGTGGAAGTCTTATTTGCAGTCACAGGGATAGATGAAATGTTCCTCTTGGCCTGCGTGATAGCAGCCCTTTATTTTTGGTATCCTCTTTGAAGGAGGTTTTAGTCTGTTGTGCCTTGCAGAGAAAGAAAAGTTTGCGGCACTTGCTTGATCCTAAGAATTTGTTTGATACACTATCCCTTGTTGATTTAGTATGGGATGTTTTACTGTGTTCCCAATATTTAAATTCTCCTGCAATAATTTTGGGGACATTTCTACAGAGGGAGCAGTGCTTATAATCATACCAGAGTTTGGGGAAAGAGGAGATATAGTCACAGAATCAAGTTCTTCACTTCGTGCCTTTCTTGTTACAGAGGCAGGGGTAGCATTCAACACAGTGTTTACATTTTCTTCACCTTCTATTTTGGGGGACGGTAACAACACCTCTCGTCCCCCCTGTGGCTCTTGGCACACATTATTGCAAGTGCTTTCACTGCCAGCCATAGAATTAGATAACAGTTTGTCCTGAGAGTCAAAAAAGTTTACCCTAGATGCGGTTGGAGTTCCATCAGTTGGGGAGTCCCTTCTCTTTGACACTTGTGCATCAGAAGTTTGTTTGTCAGCTGGGCCACGCCCGATGTCAGTCTCGGCACTCAGTTTTGTGATTTCAGTCTTCAACCATGCTGTGTACTGTGCATGTCTGAGTTCCTCTTCAGCCAGTTTTTTCATCATTACCTCTTGCAGATTTACCTCCAGCTGGGAAATGTTTACCAAAGCTGACTGATCCATCATTTTAGCTTTCTCAGAATTTTCCATAGGTAGGTTTAAGACTTCAGGTTGAGCTGCCTTCTCTAAACATCTGTCAGATCTTACCCCTTCTGAACAATCCGTCGCAGTTTCTTCAGCCTCTTATAGTAAGAAGTCAGAGGAGGAGGCCTGCTCCTCTGCCTCTAGCACTTCCATCCTCTCCACCACACCACTCTGAGTGGCCATCTTGGAAGACTTGCTCACAGGAAGCAAGGCCCCTTGAAGGCAGAGTAGGGAAATTTCCTCAGTGTCCTGGCCAAATTTCCCCCATTCACTAAAATAATACCACCAACAGCTTAAAATCTGGTTCAATTTCAGTTGGCATCCATCTGTATCCCTCCCCCCCCGAGACAAGGCTAAAAATAGGCAACAAATTGTCTAATCCTTCTTCCCGGCCAATAAAAACTAAATAAATAAAAATAATCATTCTGTTTTCATCCTACTTTAGTGAGCTGTCCAGCCACATTTAATTTCAACAATAATAAGTTTTAGAATAAAAAAGGTTTAGTTTGATTTAAAAATAGTCTTGGTCTATGAATAAATACTATCAAATAAACAAAGCTGACACTGTTGCAAGAATCCCAGCTGATGGTAAGTTCTCACAGGTGTGTAAAACAAATTGCCAAGGCAGAGTTATAGCGATTGTTGCAACAGTCCTAGAGCTGGCAATTAAACACTCACAAGTGTGTAAATTTAATTTGCCAGGCAAAAAATATTGTGCTGTTGCAACAGTCCTCAGTATATAAAACACTCAAAGTATATTAGCCAATTTCACCTAGGTCAAAATGTGTACAAATAACCAATTTTTGTTGGTAAAATTTCCACCCACTAAAATACATCTGTGTAGCTCAGAATAAATCACTCAGCAACTCAGAATAGCTTAATTAAAATTAATTAGAGCTCTTTGCTTACTGTCTGAAGGATCACTGCTACCTGACAGCTTACAAAACAAGCATTAATCTATACAATCCCCCCCCCCCCAAAACAAAAATATGTACCTATTAAAACTATTCTTGCAACCTTTAAAATCTAAATTTTGGGACAGAGTGGCACTCCTGTTCACGCTGTGAGAAGGCACAAGAATTTATAATACCAAACCCTGCCCCCTGTTGCTGATTCGCTCCATTTGGCTCACGAGTCCCCACAACAGCGGTCAGATCAAAACCCCATCAATTTCTACAGTCACTGCACTTTAAAGCTGTGTACCACTCAGTCTTTAGATGTGATGCTGGTTCTCTTCGGGACCCACAGCAGGCTGACAGGCAGTAGAGTTCTCTCATTCGTGAACAAGCTGGAACACATGGGCAGACTGTCTTATGGTTAATGGGGCAGCATGAGAATTTATAATGCCAAACCCACCCCTGTTGCTGACTCACTCTGTTTGCCTCGACACTGAGCCCCACAACAGCGGTCAGATCAAAGCCCAGTCAGTTTCACAGTCACTGCACTTTACTGCTGGTGGTAGCAGGGCCCCCCCCCCAGCTGGGATAAGCTGAAACACAAGGGGTGTCAGAGGATCTCGGGGAGCCTGGAGGTAGGTGACATAACTGTAAAAAGTCAGAGGTTACTTGAGTACAAATTGTAACTACAAATAAATAGAGAAAACCCAGGAGCAGTTGCAAAATTCCACAATACTGTTTATCTGTAGTTACAATAACATAAAATAAAATAAACCTGTTCAGAATAACTATATATAGAAGCAAAATAAAATCTCTTGTAAAAAATCTACCTTGCAGCTCTGCTTAGCTGTTTTTATCAGTCTTTTCCAACCCCCATCTTTTTCAAAAATTCTGCTTTGTTTTTTTGTCAATTTCAGGAGCTGCTTAGAACATTGATAACTTCCTGAGGTGTCCACAGCAGCTGCAAAAGGCTGAGACATTTGTACTCAAGTAACCTCTGGCTTTTACAGTTATCTCAAATGATAAATATATACATTTCAACAGCAACACTAAACATTTTCTAAACAAAAGTGATTCCAATATCAGCTTCATTTCTATACATTGATTTGCATATATTTCATATTGAGATATAGATATACAAGGGAGAAAAACAGACAGCAAGAGAAAACAGAGAGACAGAGAGAGGCAAAGGATTGCGAGATTGTGCGGGTTGATAAAGTCCGAAGTCTCACAGGAAGATTTGGTTGCGCAACCAGACAGAAGAGACAGAAAGGAAAAGAATACAGATCCTTGCATTTGCACACTTTCTCCCTAACAAATGGGACAGGGTCCTATTCTACCCTGTCACAGTGGGCAGAAGGAATGAACATGTACAGCCAGAAGAAGTGGGGCTTCAGGGGGCCTGGGAGGAGCTGAAAACTAAAAAATTAAAATAAAAAAAATACAATTTCTGTTACATTCTGTTCTAACTGGGGGACATGAGTTGATGAATCTCATTTTTTTTTTCACTGAGCTCCCTTCCCTCAGGCATCCATCTGCTTGCCGCCCCCATGCCCAGGCTTACCCCCTGGGTGGGGCCACCGAGGGGGCTTCTCACTCCCTTAGAACATCATGGGCAAGCTCCAGGTTACCCCCTGGGTTGGGGCCATGAGAGCAGACCCCCCTGGTGGGCTTCAGGGGCAGTGGATGACAGAGCAGAGGGGTTGGGGATGTACAATGCCATCCAGCATCTGCCCCGCCCCTGATGTATCAGCGCCAGTCATTGCAGTACATAGATACATAGACAGTGTCGGCAGATAAGGGCCTATGGCCCACCCAGTCTGCCCATTTGAGCTTGTAAGTTCAGTTTATGTTTTCCTAGAAGTCTGTTGCCCTTACCCTCAACCTCCAGAATTCCTTTATGTCTATCCCATGCATTCTTAAATCCGTGATTGTTTCAGCCCCACCACTTCCTCTGTGGGGGTGTTCCACTTGTCCACCACCCGTTCTGTGAAGAAATTCTTCCTCATGTTTCCTTTGAATCGTCCTCCCTCCAACTTCATCCCATGCAGTACCTCCAACCTCCATGAGGATCCATCAAACATCAGATGCTCTTACCCTCCTTCCCCTGGAGGCAGTCCCCAGGATGCGTAATCCTTCTCCTCTGGTCAGCCCTCCGACTCCCCAGGTCCATTCCTGGACCTGGGTCCGTGCGTTCAAGTGGAAATCTAACCACTGCACTGGCAGGCTGGTGATGAATCTCATTTTAGACTGTTAGCCCACCTCTCCCAGTGGGGTAAAATGTGAGGATATGGAGGATGTTCCACCTGATGTGAGACAGTTAGAGGTTGTGTACTCCAAGGAGTACTCCACTAAAAGCAAATCAAACAATGCATGTTCTCTCTTTTGCCACATAAAGACATTATTATGCATCATGAATGACAACATTTGCAGTATATAGTACAATACATAAAGAAAAATGCCTGTGCAGGCTTGTGTTATGAGGATTTTTCACACACCTGAGGTTTGTGATAATCCATAAATCCCGAGGCATTATTTTTGATAATAACCGGTGCAGGGCTTTGATAGAGACAAAAACGGTAAGCTGTATTTCTGTGAGCGAGTGTGTCCCTGAGCAGCTGCCGTAGTGATCAGCCTTTCTTTCTCTTTTTTCTTTTTAACCAATGTGATTTAGGTAGCTGCTGCTCTGAGTGATGGGGACTGTCTCATAGGAAGGCAGAAATGCTAGTGTGGTAGTAGGACTTTGTTGTGGGGACAGAGTGAAAAAACGGTCTCAAGCCACTGTGGTTTCATTCACGCTTCAGGGAAGTAAGAACAGAGGAGAAAACATCATAATAACCTGCTATCGAGTTATTATGGATTCAGCAGGTTATTATGGCATTTTATCAGAGTGCATATCTAGTCATTATAGGCGTCACCAGGTATTACATATATTCATGTGTTTATAAGCATGCTCACATTTAAAAGCACTTTCATGGACCCACTGAATTCAGTGT
This sequence comes from Neoceratodus forsteri, assembly GCA_016271365.2. Taxonomy (NCBI): domain Eukaryota; kingdom Metazoa; phylum Chordata; order Ceratodontiformes; family Ceratodontidae; genus Neoceratodus; species Neoceratodus forsteri. The sequence continues at coordinate 535,648,959 of CM028138.1, forward strand.
CTGAAATGATAAATTTATTGTTATTGAGGCAGCAACTCAGAACCACTTTGTCTTCATGGGAACCACAAAAATACCCTGTTATGCTCTGTAAACACAAGCACGAGAGTGATGTTAGCAGGGATTCTGCACAGTCTACTGGTGTGTGTGTGTGTGTGTGTGTGTGTGTGTGTGGGGAGTACACAACTGTTGAGGAAAAATAAATTTGACCAAAGCAAGGTCCAGCATGCCTCTCAACCCTAAAAGTAGGGAGAAGGTTTGTGTAATGGTCAGCATGCAGGCTTGGGCATAAAGAGACCCAGGTTCCAAACCCACACACAGCCACATACTTAGTGTGCGACTCTGAGCAAGTATCTTGACCTCTTTTGTACGCCTGTGCACCGAGCTGAAAAGTGAGCAGGCACAGGATCCCTCAGAAAATGAGATCTTGTATCCCAGGTGGGCTATCCTGGGACAAAAAATGACAATATAGAAAAGTTCACAAAGTCCACAGGAGGAGTCCCAACACACAGTTAAATAACACAGACAATACAGAGGCAGATCACTATAACCGATTTTTTGTTTAACAGAATAACATTCTTTTATTTTAGTATCCGACAGACGCTTCATTGCATAACAGTTCATTTTATTGGGGTAGATGGGGAAATCTGCTATGAAGACAGAGTCCGAAGGGGCTGGCACTATAGTCTAGAGGTTAGAGTAACAACTTGTGAATGAAACTGGTTCCTGCAACATACCAGGGCTTGATTCCCACAACATCCATTTGCATTCCGTGTGATCCTTAGCAAGTCATTTAACCTTCACAGTGCTCCTGGGTTGCCCCTGAAAACAGGACATGTCCTAGTGGACCATAGCCAGTTACCAAAAGAATGAAAATAAAAAATATATAAACAAAATCAATCTTAGCCATACTGATATGGATAGTTCATGAAGGCTCAGATATTGGTTTAGTAACGTGAATTTGCCCGTTTTCAGGCACGACCTGAGCCGTAATGTAAGGCACTGTTACAGCCAAAGTACAGACATTTTAATGAGCTTATGCAGCTTGGTGTGGTGTTGTGCTTATTCAACTTGCTAAATAAACTTTGTTGTATCTGTTGAATGAACTTTGTTGTGGTCGTTCACCTCTCTGTGCCTCAGGAATACTACCCTGCAGGGATGTCGAAGGCAGGAACCCAGAAGAAGGTTTCACCCCTAGAAGTGCCACATGATGGATTCCCTTAGGCTAAAGGTAGCTTAGGAAATGCCCCTGAGGAGAGAGGCTAGCCGCTGGAGGAGGAGGGGAGGATGGTGGAGCAAATAGAAAAGCTTCTGAATTAAGCAGGAAGGGAGAGTTTAAATAGATCAGGCAGGGAGTGTGGCTGTTGCTCCAGCCCCTTGAACTGCAGGCATCAGCCTTTCAATTCAATGTGCTTACACAACTGAGTGTGGTGCTGTGCTTATGCAACTTGCTGAATAAACTTTGTTGTAGCTGTTCACCTCTTTGTGCCTTGGTAATACCACCCTGTAGGGATGCCGAAGACAGGAACCCGGAGGAGGGTTCTACCCCTAGAGGTGCCACAGGTAGGATTCCCTTAGGCTAAAGGTAGCTTAGGAAATGCCCAAAAAGAAGTAGATTGGAAAGCATTGCAGAGTTAACGAGTTGGCATTGAGATTGGAATATACACATGGTCATCAGAGATGAGGGTAGTGATCAGAGATAACTGAAATGAGTAACAGTTTGAATATAGGTGACATGAATTATGATGAGGGGAAATAATTTCCCAAGGAGAGAGGGAACAGCAAAGGAGGGCCACCATCCATCTCCATCCAACAGTGTAACCTACCTTAATTTAGGGGGTAACTAATACTATGACTTTTGGCACTGAGAGAAACATCCCCTTTGAGGGGAAACCTCTGGGGACTGAGGCCTAGGTCACCTTTATCCAGGCTAGGGTGTTTATTTAATGACAGCTCTGCTGCTGCAATTTAGAAACCCAATCCAAGGGAGGAAAATGTTTCAATTTGGTGGAAATCTTTTTCGATCCCTCTAACAGGAATGCCGTGAAGGGTTGTGAGAGGTCTCTGCAACAGCGGAATCTCTGAAGGTTGAACAGGACCCCCAAGGTGGGAGGAGGAGAGCAATGACTGCTGAGGTACTCAGCCAGCCTACCGACTAAAACAGACTGGGTGAACCAGAGGCAGTCATGGGGAGAATGGCATAGAGGGCACCATCGGACCCGATTCGGCCAGCTAAAGGAGAGCTCTTGGGTGTGAGTACCCCATCTCTTGTAGCTGAAGTCTTAAATTCTACATTGAGAGGTGCCATTGATCATAGAAGTGGCCAAAGCTTCACCTGGAGCAAGGACATTCCCATTATGGAACAGATGAGAAGGACCCTGCCCTGAGTTTCACATGCTCAAGATGTGGACTTTGGTGCAGAGCTAGACCATCGGCTGCAGGGGGCACTGAGCCATAGAAAGTAATGGTCATGGTTGGCAAGCTTCCAATTTATAAAGGAGAGTATGCAAAAACTATAAAGCACTATATATGAGGTGGCGGGGCGTAGCTAGTGGCCGTCGGTTAGATATTGGTATATGGTATGATTGTCCGAGATGACTGACTGATACAATGGACTGATATGATTGATTGATGAGACTGATGGAAGGAATGCTTAATATGATTACATGATATGAGCAAAGCCAGCCAGTTCACTATGAAAGCCAAATTAATGATGTCATGGAAGGCAGGTGATCGAGTAGTGAGAGGCTATGAAGCCATTAAGCAGTGAGAAGCTGTAATGCCAGACATTGATTCAGTGAGGTTTGGTAAATTAAATCAATGAGGTTTAACAGTGGTTGCTATGGTTGCATACGAATAGAGAATTGAAATTGATGATTAAATAGGAATTAATATGGATGGGCTATGGATTCAGCATGAATAGTGAATATGATTGTTATGAATACCTCATATGCCATTAAGGCAGGGTTAGGTTTTTATTTTATTTCATTTTTATTTTATTAAACTCTAGGATTACAAATACCTTTGAGCAGGAACTGCTCATTTACAAAGGTTCCACGTCAAAGGATGTAGGGTAACATACATACAAAGATCAACAATGGTTACAGTCTTAAAAACACAAGATGTCTAAGCATTTATTATACAGCCAAAATGGAGAGACAACATAAGCCAGCTTCAGCCAAGTTTCAGGGTGAACAGTATATAGTTATTATAGGGTAGGAGGAGTCAGGAAGAAGTAGGAAGGCTAAAGGGCCATTGTCGGCGGGAGGGGGTGGCAAAAGTGTGAGGTGGATGGACTGGAAGGCCCCATATCTGAAAGTGCCATTAGAGAGGAGGGTGGATGAGGTAGTGTGGTTAAGGGAGGGTTAAGGGTGAGAGTGGGAAACTGGTGCCAAAAGTGGAGCTCTAAGGTTATTGGAGGCAGGAGTATTTGGAATGTAGTAATAAAATGCATGAATTTTTGAAAACCATATAGGCTCTGAGGTAAACATATTTTGTCATGGATAGGTTAAAGCCATATAGCTGGAAGGAGCAGGGCAAATAATATAGCTTACATAAAACATGCTCCTACTACTTGGAGCAGCAGTGCCCACTGTGACTTTACATTCCGTGCTGTGGGAATAACAGGGAGGTCACAAGCTTTGCACCAGGAAACCAAATAGCAACTGTAATGTTGATAGGGTACAACCCCAACCCCTCCCCTTAATTGAGCAAATTAAATGGTTACATTTTCAGTAAAGCATAAGGCAGAAATGGACTGATAAAGTTTTGGTAAAAGTATGGTTTGGTAAAATTCCGAGGCAGTAGATTAGGTAGCAGGTTAGCAAGGAACAACACGGGAGCTGTGAGCTAGCATTGAGTGAGTGAAAGCAGAGCTGTAGAACCAACACAATATAACATGGAGTGGCAGCTGCTGAGCTGTATGAGTGAGGACCAGGTGCAAACAATTAATGTAGAAACACAGGAGACAGCTGGAATACAGCCGTGGGAGCTGCAGCATACAATGAAAAGTGGAGGAAAACTGAGGATTAGAAGCTGGAACTGAAGCAGAGATACAACATTGCAGCGAACTGATGGTTTGCAACATCTGATAAGTAAAAGGGGGCCTGAGAACACAGGCACAGGATTAGTACAATACAATCAAGGAGCAACAGGATGCTAGGAAGCTAGAAAGCCCCAAAAGAAAACATAAAATGACAATACAAACAGAAAAAACAAGCAATACAAGGAAGCAAAGTGCAGCCGTAGACAGGAAATACTAACCAAAGCGGAAGTAAAATTAATAGAGTCCAACAGAAACCAGCAGAACCCAAAGCATGAGCGGGGGGGGGACAGGTCCCAGAGGAGAGGACAGACTGACAGAGCCTCCGGCTGGCAAAAAAAAAAAAAAAAAAAAAAAGAGGTCCTGAATGAAGCAGGAAGAAAGAGTTTAAATAGGTCAGTGGGAGGTGGGGAGCGTGTGGTTGTTGCTCCCATAGAGTTCAGTATACACAGAGCGGCTACAGTGTGGACTCCAATGGCTCAGGTGAAGCCGCGCGTCCACCATATTAGAGGAGGATTGAGCTGCCGGCAGATAACAGGAATCCTTCTTGAAACTTAGATAGTGGCACCAGTACACTGTTCTGACAGCAATCGAGTTAACCCACTGCTCATACAAGCAAAGGACAAATGGGCATACTTTGTTTTTGTCACCACAATGTGCGTCTGCTTCATCATTTCCTCTCTTCACTGCCTTGACCATGTCCTGTCTCCCTGACTCCATTCCCCTCCTTTTCCCACCTTATATACCTGGTCTGCCACCTTCATCTCCCTCAAACTCTTCATTATTTTGCTCTGACCCTCCTTACTGGCCTGATTTTACACACCGACGCTGCTCTCTCTGCTCTTTGTATGTATTAAATTCTCTAGAAACATAGAAACATAGACTTTGACGGCAGATAAGGACCACTTGGCCCACTCAGTCTGCCCATTTCCCTACTTACTGGATAAGCTGCAGATTCTAGTTAACCACTAGCCTATTTCCACAACCCCCACTATAATTGCCTTATGTCTGTCCTATGCATGTTTGAATTCCTCCACTGTTTTAGACCCCACAACCTCTCCAGGAAAGGCGGTTCCATCGTCCACCACTCTCTCCGTGAAAAGAATTTCCTCCACATTACCCCTGAGCTGTCCCCTCTAACTTTAAATTGTGCCTTGTTCTTACACATCTCTTTTTCTGAAAGATGCTACCCTCCTGGACTTTGTTGATTCCCTTGAGGTACTTAAAAGTTTCTATCATGTCCCCTGTCCCTCCTTTCATCAAGGGTATACATATTAAGCTCTCTCAGTCTCTCTTCATATGGTTTCTGATGTAGACCCTGCACCATTTTAGCTGCCCTCCTCTGGACTGCTTCCATCCTGTCTATGTCATTGCGTAGATGAGGTCTCCAAAACTGCACACAGTACTCCAGATGGGGTCTCATCAACTGTCTGTATAGAGGGGATAACCACTTCCCTTTTTCTACTTGTGATGCCCCTCCCTATGCATTCCAGTATCCCCCTGGCTTTCCCCTACTGACTTCTCACATTGCATACCCACCTTTAGGTCATCTGATATGACTACACCCAGATCCCTTTCCATTATTGTTGTTGTTAGTACCTCCCCTGCTATTGTGTACTCTTCTCCTGGATTTTTATTTCCCAGGTGCATTACTTTGCACTTCTTTGCATTGAATCTAAGTTGCCATATGTCTGACCATTCCTCCAACCTTGCCAAGTCCCTTCTTATCTATTCCACCCACCCTTGTGTATCAACTCTGTTACAGATCTTTGTGTCATCCGCAAAGAGGCATACCTTTCCTTCCAGACAGGGCCGGTTTTAGGACTTTGGGGGCCTCCAGCGAACTATGACTGGGGGCCCACAGACAGGGCTGGGGCCCCCCTCCCCAGTAATCTTTCTACATAGTATTTTTAATTTCATACAATGTGCCAATGCATACTTACATGCTATCACATTTGGAAGACTAGAAACAAGCCCACCATATTTCTAAAACTGACAAATTGTTCTCAAACTTGAAACAAAATGAACTTAATATGCTTACTTGTTGTAAGTTGTTGGGGTTCTTAGTCTCATCATCCAGCTGAATTATGATTAAGCCCAACCACTACGGCAAAGTGACCACCTCCATCGGTCAGGAAAAACTATTCTGGTTAAAAATTGGAGAGGTTCTTAGTCTCATAATTCAGCTGAATTATGATTAAGCCCTGACCACTACGAAAGTGACCACCTCCATCGGTCAGGAAAAACTTTTTTTGTTTATATCTTGCCCTTCAGAGGTGATGTTCTCCTGCTTTTAGTATTCTGGGTAAACCACTCAGACTTTACTATATAGATAGTGTGCTCCAGCCAAAAGAGGCTCACAGGGTTTTAGTTGGGAGCTCACCAATTTGAAGAAGGCTACAATTCTCCTGCATTCCAAACTGTACAAGGGATTTGACAAGCTCAACCCTTATATTTGTAATGAAATTGTGCATACGACTTTTAAAGCTTCAGAGGACTTTCCGGACTTTTTGTTGGCGAATTCATCGATAAGGTGACTATAAGGAGACTTTTGCCAACTTCATGCTCAATAGACAGCACTGCTAGCCAGACAGTCTTTCTTGGCTCATTGATGACCTCAGATAGGTTTTATCAACTTAAGTTTTGAAAAACTGCGTTCTGCTGTTGCGATAGTTACAGGTACTGTCAAAAAATGCGCAACACTGCAAAGACATTCACATACATGTCATGTAGCGGTTTTGAAGGAGAAAATTTAATACCTGTATTGGTGCCGTATCAGTCTTAAGCATTCCTGCCAGGTTCCTGAGTTCATGTGCAAGTTCATGAGCATCAAAGTCAGAGTGATTAGTGGTTCTGTCTGTTAATTTTTCTTTGAGGACCTCACATTGCTGCATCAGGTCTTCTATGGAAACACCATTTAGCGCTTTTATGTTACACAGAAATCCAAATGTTTTAGCAAACTCGGACATTTGCTGAAAGCGCTCGCTAAAGGACATGAGTGTGGTGTCCAGCAATGTGTTGAAAAACTCAACTTGAATACTGTGTTCTGGGTCCTGCACTGTCTCATCCTGTCCTTCGTAATCAAATAGTCGCTTGACCTTTCTGTGCCTTGCCTGACGGAATCCAGCTGGGGCATCCAGTTCTGCAGCAATCTTAGAGCCCTGTACCAATGCCTGTTCAAACCCACTCTCTCTGTACTTTTTAAGTATGTCAGTGGTTGAAGCAAGCACCTTCACACAGGTCGATATGTCAACGATGCACTCTGTAATATCTTGCTTGCACGGTTGACTTCAAGCAGGACATCATACCAGATGACAAGACATACAATGAATTTGTATGACAGGAGTTCGGCACAAAGTGATGTTGCCTCTGCATATGCTGCAGCATCCTTGGTCCTTACAGACTCTGCAATCTCCTGCAAAGCACTCCTAATTTCCTTGAGCTGATAGCGTAGTGCTTTTACAGACTCTATTCGACACTCCCACCGAGTCTCAGAAAGTGGCTTTGGAGTGATGTGAACATGTTTTTTCAGTATTTGCCAGCGGCCTGTTGATGCTGAGCAAAGATTGTAGACCTTCTGCAGGCAGCCAAAGAAAGAGACAGCATGCCTTGATGAATGGGCTCCATCGCTGATGATGAGATTCAGGCAGTGGCAGGCACATGGCACATAAACGCCTGCGGTTTAATTCTTTATGCGAGCCTGCACACCAGCTGCGTTCCCTTTCATGTTGCTCCCATTATCATATCCTTGCCCCGACAGTTGCTGATGTCCAGATTATGTTGCTGTAAAGTCTGAAGAAAGGAGTCAGTTAGTCCTTCTCCAGTTGTGTCATTTACAGGTATGAACCCCAAAAATGTTCCTCGATGGTGGCGACATTCTTGAAACATCCACATGTCAACAACAAGTGTCATCTGCTCTTGGTGGCTAATGTCAGGAGTACAGTCCAGGATAACTGCAAAATATCTTGATTGTTGTATCTTTGATACAATGACCCTTACAATTGCACCTGAAATTAGTTTAATTATTTCATTTTGAATGTCCTTGCCCAAATAGTGGTCCATTATTTCTTTATTCTGAATCCAGCGTATATGTTCAGCCATGAGTGGGTCAAACTTTGACAGAAATTCAACCTGACCCAAGAAATTTCCATTGCCTTGGGTATGAAGCACATCACTTGTGCCACGGAAAGCCATGTTCCTCTCAGCCAAGAACTGAATAGTTGCTATGATCCGTTCCAAGACTCCACGCCAGTGTTTTATCTCTTTCTCTATCAGCAGCTGTCTCTTTTCATCCAGTGTCTGGCCACTCTTCAACCTGGTGTCCAGTTCCTTCCACTGTAACATGCTTGCTACATGTTCTGGTGCGCGGTCATGGGCACTCAAAGCCTTGGACATTTCTCGCCATGCTCGATAACCTCCAGTCCGAAGAAGATTGTTTGAGTGTCCAAATAATCTGCAGGCAAAGCAGAACAGTGCATCCTTAGACACAGAGTATGTCAACCAAGTAAGCTGACTCTCTCACCATGGGGCAGAGTGTGAAAATAATTTTCTGCAGTAAATCTTCTCTTCTTCTCATTTACTGGGAATTGTGGCAGTATGACTTGCACAGGTCCATGTTTCACAGATGACACTCTTACTTCATCCCTTAGTGTGTGTGGCCAGGTTCCAAGATCCTCAAATGAAATTTCAGAAGATCCCGCTAAATCACAAGTGAGGTCGTCTATGCAGGTGGGCACAGTGTGGACAGTGGCAGGTGTGTTACTGGTCTCCTCTGAAGGCAGTACTCCTGGGACTCTATTTTCGCAGGTGGTGGGTACTGTATAGACAGTGGCCAGTGCATTCCTGGTCTCCTCTAATGTTAGAACTCCGGGGGTGATAGTTTCACAGGTGGACACCATGTCTTCCATTACAGCAGTTGCAGGAATATGTGCTCCAGGTTCAGTTGGTCTTTCAAGATCAGCTCCACTTCCTAGGCTTTGACTTGAGTGTGATGGGGTAGTAACAAAAAATTTCTCAATAGCACCTCTTTGCCGCTTTGTGTCATCATTTCTCTGCTGCTGTAACTTTCTCTTTGCAGCTCCGACAAATATATGCGATTCATTTCTTAAAACTGAATGAGGAAAAAAAAATGAAATTTCTGTGGCAGAATTTGCAGATTTGCTCAAGAGCATTTTTCCCCTTTTCCCTTCCATTTCAGTGAAAGGTGACTACATCGGGCATTTTAATATTTCGGCTTTGTGGATTCAGTAACACTTGCATGGACCTGCTCTGTGTAAAGGTTGCCATATATAGATACTCAGGCCTATGCCATACACGAGATGGCGGCAGACACAAAACAACTCACTGTGATAGAACCCCCACACACACACACACACTATAAGGATCATGACACAAAACACAGCACGTGGGTCACAGACCAGACCGCCAGACAGAGACAGGCAGGACAGACCAGACCAACCGACCGACCAGACCAACTGACCGACCAGACCAACACTGGAGTCCCTGGCCCACACTGGGATGGCCTATGAACCCTTACTGGTATACTACACTGAGAGAGTACGGGTTCCTCGCACCCCAGGCTAGGATAATCAGCCTCCCATCTCCCCCCAAAGGAGCCATGAGGCTTTGCTGGATATTTTAATTTTGGTGGAAATGTGTTGATTGTGCTGGATACTACAGGTAATAGGAAGGCATGTATACCAGTGTGAGTGCAGGGGTCTGTGTGCATGTCTGTGTGAGAGACATCAATCAAAGCTTTATTTTTAAAGAGCATCTTTCCAAAACCAAAGCGCTTTTACAATAAATATATACAGTAAAATTAAAACATCCTAAAATCATGATATGTACTGTGTATTCATGTAAATAAAAACAATTCTGAAAACCAATATGTGTGGCTGTTCTTTCACCAACTACGCACCACAACTCAAAATAACCACAGAACACATCAGTAATCTTTGAAGGAAGCAGCAAGTCAGGCCTTAGAATGCATGCAGTCCTTAGATTATGCTTAAACACTCAGGAAAGTGAATGCGCTCAGGTTTGGTGGTGCCATCTCAATGCTGCCAGCCCAGCTGCAAAAAGACAGCACTCACTGTGGATTTTTTCAAGATGCTCAGTGCATGTTTTAATCAGAACAGGTCCCTCACAAAATCAGCCGTGTTGCTTCAACCTTTCAGCGGACTAGAGGGCGGAGATGATGTCTCTGGAAGGCCGCTGAAAGGTTGAGGCACTGAGGCTGATTTTGTGAGGCACCTGCTCTGATTAAAACATGCACTGAGCAGCTAAAAAAAAAATAAAAAAAAAACGTGAAAATATATTGAAAACAGCTTCTAACATAGTAAAAGCCAGCACATTACAACTGCATGCAATACTCAAGGTGGTAAACTGAGAAACATTACTTTAGATTCAGTGCAGTTCTCCTTTAACCCATTTAATGTTCACCTGGTGTGTGTGATGTCTGTACCTAGTGTATACCCAAGCAGCTGCAAATGAGTTCTAATAGAGCCTTAAACTATCTGCATCTTGTCCATTGTCCTACAGATTATACCAGGTGCACATAGTAAAGAGCTGCAAATGAGCCCACAGCCACATGCAGTATTTTCACATTGTCCTAGTAAGGCCATCAGGATCACATAAAGAGCTGCTAACGAGTGATTAGTTGGCTGCTCTCACATTTCATTGTAAAAGTACACTAGGTCTGAAAACTCTAGAAACAAAGTAGCCCCGGACCATGCAACAATACATTTTCAGCTTGGATTGGCATTGCAATTTACTAATTTGTTTTTAGAAGGAGTAAGTGTTAGGGCTCTGCTGTGATGTCCCATCAGCTTGGTCCCCATGGCAAACTATATCTGCCTCAAATGCCTTACCTTCATATAGGCAACAGCAGTCCAAAATAGACCCAAGGTGGCAAGGTGTAGTCAACCACCAGTGTGTAGGTAATGGAAAACCATACATCTCGCTTACAGACCTCATCCAATGTTAACTGCTCTGAGTCATACTTGCTCAGTCACAAAACCATAAACTGTGTGCACCCCAAAGAGTGGTAAGCCTTTAGCCCTAGTCATTGAAACACAGCATGAGATAGCCAGACAAATAAAACCCTCATGCATATATTTGTAAAAACAGTGCCCACAGGGGAGGGCTTTGACGTAGCGGCACTGCTTTTCACCAACGCTCCCCTACCCATCTGCAGGACCTGACCGAGGAGTTACCTCTCATCGCCATGACACTTACATGCAACATACCCTCTTTTTAGATATAATATGGTGCAGTATTTAACATGAATACACACACACACACACACACACACACACACCCACCCACAAGCACAGACCATACTAAACAATCATATACTGCCTCTGCTTCAATGTAGGACCATTGATGGTGTAGTGGGCACTTGATATACTCAAGCAACGATCAAATACAGTATATATCAGAATAAAAATCACTTCCTTAACTGCTGGGAGTGCCAACAAGTTGTTACACAATCTGTCATTTTCCCCAGACTGAGTCAAAATTACTGGAAGAGCAAGAAACAAACTACTCATTCATTATTGATAATGTATTACAACAAAAATGCTCCTACTGATCCATTATTGTTCTATCTCTGCTGCTCTATTATGCTGTTGTCTCCTTTCTATGTGTGCCTATATATTGTGTCAAGCAGAGCCTAAATTAATTCACCTGAATTAATTTAGCCTCTGTGATAAGCAGATAAGATCGCGCAGAGAGGAGACAGCAGCATAATAAAGCAGAAGAGACAGAACAATAATGGATCAGATCAGTACGAACTTTCTTTGTAATTCCAGATAGACAGACTACAAGACAGTAGGATAGACACCACCTTATCTGGCTAGCACAGTGACCCTCACTATAACGAACGCGTTATAATGAACAACTGATTATTCCGAAGGATGTTTTATTTGCCAGGCTACAGTGAGCCACGAAATACAATAAAACTAAAAAGTTAATTACACATATTCCTTTGCTTTCCCAACAAGGCTCACACTTGACTGTCAATAAAACAAAGTAAACTTCCTTTACTTTCCCAACCATGCACCTGCACCTTTGATTCGCAATAAAAGAAAAAAGTGAACTTAGTAAGTTGCTTTAGTGACACCACTTACCTTGCCTAGCATGCCGTTGACCAGTCTATCCAAAATGAAGCTTTCTTCCAGCACCTAGGCAAGGCAAGGTAAGCGGTGGCACTAATGGCAGCCTGTCACTATAATAACCCACCTCTGAAGTCTGTCCCAGTCAATGCAGGATACCCAATGTATGTCTCCAGCAAGGCTGCATTGCTCTGGCAACCCACCCAGTCTGTTCAATTCACACTTGTATTTCTTCAGCACCTACATGTTTCCAGGAGACCTAATGCCTTCGGCTGCTAGTACTAGATGTTAACAATAAACATGCAAAGCAGATACTGTCAGAAGCACTGAAAACTAAGATCAACAACCAGAAAATATTTAAGTTCAATACAAAGTAGTAAGTGGACTTTACAACAGAAAATCAAATGGAGTCTGCTTCAATTATTGGATTAATCTTTATTGCCTCCAACACCCCTACGTTTCGCTGTCTCCAGCTTGTTCACGGGGGCCTCTTAATATCTAAACAAATATAAATATAACATTATAAATTACAATTTTCCCAAGAACAGTTTGTAAAAATGTTATTTTTATATTTGTTTAGATGGCAATAAAGATTAATCCAATAATTGGCAGACCTTTTGGTTTTCTGTTGTAAAGTTCATAAGGCACCTGCGAGAGTTTGAGAAACAGTATATGTATTGTTCATTTGATATACAGCCTCCCATGCAGAGCTTCACCACACAAATTCACTGACTATTACCTACGGAAAAGGAAGAGAAGGCACTAGGCAAGGCAAGGTACTGCTGGTCTCCTGGAATTCTTGCTGTTCTCACTGGCGTCACGTCACCACTGTCAGCAGGCAGGGGTCACCTAGTCGGCAGGCACGATGGTTGTGTAGCAGTCCAGTCTCTCAGGCTAAACTACTGTCTGCGCTGCTGTTTTTTTTTCTTAAAAAAGAAAAAAAGTGAATTTAATTTACAGCTCAAGTTAACAGCACTGGCAGAAGTACAGAGGGGACCCTGTATCAGTGGTGGTGGGTGGGTGCTGGCTGGGTGGGCCTGGATGAACTGCTGTCCTGTCCTGTCCTCTCCTCCTCTCTGCTCCTCAGAATAGTGACTGGCTGCAGCAACAATACGCTCTTCCACAGGTCTGAGGTCTCCTCGATGTTCTGGAACCGGTCCTGACTCCTCCTGATCCTTGACTCAGTTGCAGCGAGTGATAGTGCACACTGTGATTTAATCCATTTTATGCTGCAGCTACGGACCTGAGTGGGAACCAAAATGTTCAGGTCCCAGTGGGCGGAGAGTGTGATTTCAGGAGGCGGACAGAGTCGACCCGCGATTGGTTCACCACACCATGTCCGTCCCACGTCATGTGCAGCTCAATAAGGGATGTAGGCAAACAAGGCAGGCAGGGAACAGTCCATGGATGTCTTGGTGGGTGAATGAGATCGCTGGTCACAGATCGGAATGGTCGGACGCACGGAAGACGAGTCGACAGGAGGCAGGAACACAGCACAGGACAAACAGCCGCCGCCCGCCACCGGGATTCGGGATCGGGAATCCAGTCTGCCAGCCAGGTGGGAAATTGGGTTCGGGCCATCGGGTACCTACTCTGCGTCTCGTCTGCCTGTGATAAGTTGCTGTAGGCTATAGCCTGTCTCTGCACTGTCTGCAGCGTTGCTCGCTTCTTTCCGGTTCCGGGGCTTCAGTGGTGACTGCACTGCAGACAGTGCTTCTTCTTGACTCTCTGGCTGCTCGTGAATCCTCCTTGCTGACTGACTGACACAGGGGCCCACAGTGAAGTGACAGTGTGACACACTGATTTAATTAAATAATTGTTGCCTTTAAGTTTTGTATTGTACGGTAGTACCGTCTTGGTTGTTTTAACTTTTTTGAGCACTGTCCCGACTCCCAAGGGGCCCGCTGCTGGCCCCGCACTCGGCGCTCATTTTTGGGGGCCTCCCGCGGCCGCGGGGTTCGCGGGTGCTTAACGCCGGCCCTGCTTCCAGACCCTCTGCAATGTCACCTATAAAGACGTTAAAGAGGACTGGACCCAGTACTGAGCCCTGAGGTACTCCACTAGTAACCCCCCTTTCTTCAGAATGTGTTCCATTCACTATTATCTTCTGTGTCCTGTTGTGCAGCCAGTTTTCTACCCAGGCTACCACCCTGGGACCCACTCCCAGGCTGGCTAACTTGATTATTAATCTTTTGTGCGAGACTGTGTCAAATGCCTTGCTAAAGTCTAGGTAGGCCATATCCACAGCCCCTCCCTGGTCTATTACTTTGGTCACCCAGTCAAAGAAATCGATTAGATTTGTCTGACATGACCTTCCTGCTATGAATCCATGCTGCTTTGGGTCCAGTGCCCTGCTGGCCTCTAGGTACTCAACAGTTCTTTCTTTCAGAAGTGATTCCATCATTTTCCCCACCACTGAGGTCAAACTAACAGGTCTGTAGTTTCCTGCTTCTGCCTTGCTCCCACTTTTGTGAAGGGGAATCACATCTGCCCTCCTCCAGTCCTCAGGTACCACCCCATCTTCCCATGATTTGTTAAAAAGTGTGGTTAGTGGTGTCACTAGGTCCTCCCTTAGCTCTTTTAGGATTCTAGGGTGAATCCCGTCAGGCCCCATTGCTTTGTCCACCTTGAGTTTTTAGAAGTTCTTTCAGTACTCTTTCTTCTTTAAATGGACTGGTATCAACCCCACTATCCAGAGTGCTTCTACTGTTTGGTTTAGGTAACTCCTCCTCTTCTTTTGTGAATACTGAGCAAAAGTATTCATTCATTATCTCTGCCTTTTCACTGTCTCCCTCTGCCCACCTCCCTCTCCTTTATTAATCTTCCCTATCCCTCCTTAACCTTTCTATGTTCCCTAATGTACCTATAAAAGGTTTTATCCCCCTTCTTAACTGAGTTGGCTATCCTTTCCTCGGTTTGGGCCTTTGCTTTTCTGACTGCCTTTCCCACGTCTTTCTGCTTTAATTGATACAGTTCCCTGTCGTGCTCCGTCTGTGATTCCTTATACTTTTTGAATGCAGGCTTTTTCTCCTTAACCTTCCCTGACACTTCTTTTGAGAGCCATAGTGGTTTTTTATTCTGCTTTGTTTTCTTTATTTGTTTCACACAAAAGCTTGTTGCCTCCATGATGGCAGTTTTGATTTTTCTCCATTGTTCTTCCACCCCTCCTTTCTGGCCATTTGCTAATGCATTCCTCAGGTATTCACCTATTATGCCAAAGTCAGCCCTTCTAAAGTCCAGTATCCTGGTATTTGTATGGCTTGTCTCCATGGTTGTGTTTATTGTGAAGCACACTGTGCAGTGGTCGCTTGTTCCCAGGTGCCTACTGACTTCTAAGTTTGTGATCCTCTCTCCATTTGAGAGTACCAGGTCTAATATTGCTCCATCCCGAGTGGGTTCCACCACTAGCTGTCTAAGGCATGCTCCCTGTAGGGCATCGAGAATGACCCTGCTCTTGGATGTGGCTGCAGTCCATGTTGCCCAGTTAACATCTGGCATATTCAGGTCCCCCACCAACAGTATCTCCCCTTTTTCAGCCATTTTGAGAATGCCCTCTATCATTTTCTTGTCCATTTCCTCCCCTTGAGACGGGGGTCTGTATACAACCCCTGTGCGGATTGTGATGCCATTCCCTGTCTCCAATGTGACCCAGAGTTCCTCTTGTCCTCCCCCTTTACTTTTTAGTTCTGTTACTTTGATCCCTTCCCTTATGTAGAGAGCTACTCCACCTCCTCTTTTACCCTCCCTGTCCCTTCTGTAGATTGTGTACCCTGGTATGTTGACATCCCAGTCATGGTTCTCCGTGTACCATGTTTCTGTGACTGCCACAATATCCAAGTGTTCCACTTCCATCAGGGCTACTACCTCTGGAAGCTTGTTTCCCAGACTACGGGCATTGGTACTCATTGCCCTCCATTTAATGTTGGCTTTATCCTTTTTTACCCCATCCCTGCTCTTATTGCCCTTGTCCATTTTTCCATTTACCCCTGTCCTGCCCTCTGTCAAGCTCTGTACCTCAGTGTTTACCCTATTACCTGTCATGCTTTGTGGGGGGAGGCTTGAACTTTCCTATTTCCTATCAGCACCTCCCTTGGCTAGTTTAAAAGCTTGCCAAGGAAGCTCTAAACCTGTCACCTAGGAGGCGTGTTTCCTTCCTGGACAGATGCAGACCATCATGCCAGTATAGACTTTCATCTCTCCAGGTGGACCCCAGTCCCCAATGAAGCCAAAGCCTGTGCTCTGCACCAGTTTTGCAACCATTCATTAAACCCATGGTGTGCAGTACCCTAGCCTCACCCTGCCATAGACTGGCAGCACCTCTGAAAGGTTACGTTCTTGCTACTTGTCTGAGGCCCTCCCCAACTCCACAAATTCATCCTGCACTGCACTGATCTCATGCCTAGCTAGGTCATTTGTCCGGGTGGACAATGATATCTAGTTCCTCTTCTGTGATGCTGCTTCTGCAATCCTGAGGATTCGCTTCCTGTCCCTCTACCCCCTTTCCCTTGACTTTGATTGGCCCCCAACCTACCACGTCCTGCCCAAACCCTTTGATGCACTTTGACAATAGAAATGTTCTTCTGACATGTTCTGGCAATTGAACATTTTGTACTAAGTTTTGTACAAGCATGTTTGACAGTCGCATCACTGTTTTGATGATTCCTACTCACATGTTTTAATCTGTTTGTACTTTGTTCTTACATTTTTTTTTTGACATGAGGTGGAACCTCTGCAAATGAGTCTCTGGTTCAAAGGTATATTCCTAGATTCAAATAAATAAAAACATTTCCCTGCTGTCAATGGTGCTTCTTACCCAACCGGATCCGCAGATAGCTGTCAGAACAGTGTGCTAGTGCTGCTAAGTTTCAAGAAGGGTTCCTGCTATCCGCCGGCACCTTAATCCTCCCCTAATATGGTGGACGCGCGGCTTCACCTGAGCCATTGGAGTCCCCATTCTAGCCTCTCTCTATATATATTGAACACTATGGTTGCTCAAGCCCCTTGAACTGCAGGCTACAGCCTTTCAAGAATGCAACATCACAGTGCTGAATATGGGCCAGGACCCATGTAAGCAACAGTTACCTACATAAAAGGCATTCACCACAGATTCTATACAGGAATCCAAGAATAAATAAAGCAGTTACGTATTATTGGATGAAATACATTTGGGAGTTGAAGGAAGGACTCCTTATTATCTGAACTAATTTCATGTCTCCCAAACAGTCTGGGTAATCAAGATTGTACTGTATTCAGTCAAATTAGCCAGTTCAGTGGTCCCAAACTCTGCACGTTGTTCTCTTAGGAGATCAAATTGTTTGAAATCTAGACAAGTGAACCATTTGAGAGGCACCTCTGGGAAATTTTAAATCTCTCATCTTAACTCATCTGTGTAGGTTATTGCTGCATCTACTAAACTCTGCAGTTTGGCATCTGATCCAAAACTGACTTCTGAGCAATTGCTTCTGAATTGAAATGAACAGTCTTGTCCTCACTTCCCTCTTTGAACTGTGAAGTCCGTTACATTTGTGCTGAGGTTTGTAATGGTTTAAGGAAGCTGTCATGTATTTCTCCTAGCTTTGATATGAGTTCCATCAACTGGAGCAGGCAAATCTCAACAAGTTGTGGAAACCTCCAGAATTAATAAGTCATGTTTTTGAAACTGAAGTGAGAGATTCTTCAGTGCGGGTAAGAAATCATGCAGAATGAAAATAGATTTTTATAGACTGCATGCTCTGACTATCTCTTAAGAGTACCTTTGATTCTGAACAATCATCACCACATGCACTAGATGTTCCAGGTGCTGGGCTGGGCTGGGCTACTGTAGGTAGGTTCACCTGAACTGTATGGACTGAACATGCTGTACTGTCAAGCCATGTCACCTGCTTAATTGCACTAAAGTGAGCCAGATCAGTACCTATGACATTTGCAATTTCTTGAAGTTATCTCATTTTTTTGGATTCTACTGATAGAATTTAAATATTCCCTTAAACAGTGAGACAGGGTCCTATTCCACCCTCTCACATACCTTTCTGAAAATTCTGCCTCCCCAAACATATAATGCAGCTTACCTGGCCTGAAGTGTAATTCAGTGTAAATTTAAATTTTCTGGTGCCGGTATTTAGAGAGGAAGGAACTGTATTTTTGACTACATGGGGCTGAGAGCCAGATCCCTCACTTGCCTATTCAGAGCGGCCCCTCCTCCCGCATTAGCACATTTTGTGATGTCAGTTCAGGGAGCGTGTGGGAGTGCACGCCATAGAGTTCAATAAGGACATTTTTAACTGCTTTTTAGTTTAATTTAGAGCATGTTAACATGCTAAAGAAGATGGTAAAACAAGGCTCACTGCATCTCACCAACAAAATCAGAAACAATCATAATAAATGTATTCAGATTTGGAGAGGTAGCTTGCAGGGTAATCACCACCACCAAAAACAAACACTTAGAAAGCACTCAGGATGCAACTGAAAACAAATCTTTCATCTAGCCCCCTTTAATTTAAACCAAATGAACAGATGACTGCAACATAGCATAAGCTGAGTGAACACTGCAGTTTACCACAGCAGAAGACTACCTGAAAAAGTGTTCTAGCACTAAAATGGGTTCTATAAACAAAGCATCAGGACAAGCAAGCTTTTCGTACCTATCTATGTTATACATCGCATGAGCAAGCTCCAGCACCACTCGGCTGACAGTACAGAAAGCTTTATTCAGAAAAGTAAAAACATAACCGTCCATCAGACACGGAAAAACACACTGAGGCCCGACTGGTTTTGCAGGTTACTGTGTCATCAGAGGGATGGTCTGAACAGGTGATAGGTAACGTTCATAAAGCACCTGTTTAAAGTGACAGTAAACAGTTTCCAAATAGCACATTCAAAAGCAGACGAATACAATGATAAAAACTGAACTACACCATCACACCATAAAGTGCATAACAAGTAAATCACCCTAAAGACATAGCTTCAATGTTTGGGTGAATAGAGAGTGGGGTTAGTAGTGCTCTTGTAACTGTTGTTTACTTTTGGCTTTTCTCTATTCCCACCCTTGGTAGGTAAGCTGGGTAGTGAGTAGAGAATAAGCCAACACCAAGGGTGAGTACAGTGCTGGAGAAGGAGAAGGCAGGGGTGGATGATGGGTGTGTCTGGCAGCTAAGCAGAGAATTGCCATGGGAGGCTGGCCTTTGTAGGAGATGTGGGAGGAGCTATTCCCACTGAACCTTGGGCTATAGCCCTCCATTCGATGTTTGGGTGAATAGAGTATGGGATTAGCAGTGCTTATGTAACAGTTTTTACTTTTGGCTTTCTATTCCGCCCTTGGTAGGTAAGCTCAGGTGAGTAGGAATAGAAAGCCCAAAAGAATTACCAATGAATGTTCAAAAGAGTATGATTACCTCCTTCAACTCAAGGAGAGTAAGACCAGTAGCACGCAGGAGAGGAAACCCCCCAGGTGGAGGAAACCTCTGAGGACCCATGGCTATTGACCCGCCCATCCTCCGGGCAAACTAAGAGGAGATGAACCTAGGTTCTAGCAACCATAAGCTAATTTTGGGAGAAAGGTGAACTGCTTGGAGAGATGATAGTCCATCTTCAAATCCATGGATGATGCATACTGGAAGGATGATTCTGAGGTTGAAGAGATAGTTCTAGTCTGAAGGAGCATCCAAATCCTGAGAGTGGAGTAGTTCCAATCGAAAAAGGGTGAATGTAGTCCAGGTTTCCAAGGTGATGATGGATGATGCTCAAAGCATTATAGAGAATAATGAGCTGGAAAAGCAGAATGTGATAAATATGCTACCAGACTTTGAATGGTAGAAATATGATGGGTTATGAAGTCATAAAGTAAACAATCTAACTATTTAGAAAGTTTGATGTTCAAGTTAGAGTCTGGAGGTGAGGAGTTAAGCGGTGAGTGATAAGTTGCAATGTAAGCATCCATGAAGCAGATGAAGAAGTTGGACAGAGTCTATATGTGCCTGGTAGGAGTAGTGACGTGAATGATTTTATGCCAATGAAGGAAGATTGGTATATGCAGTACAGATGGTAACTGAATGTATATGAAATAAGTGGAAGTTCAGTATGAGGAATTCGGAGCTGATTTGAGTATTGATGTCATAATGATACTTATAGGCTCTTGATGGTCCATAGATATGGGTATTTATGTGGCGTAATTGCCGTGACATGCGCTGAGGTGGCCCTGGCTGTTTTGCCTTATGGGTAATCCAATGTCTAAATATTGTGGGAAGCCCGGAAAATGGGTATATGAAAGAGTCTATAGATTGATGTGGCAATGGGGAGTCAGGAGCAGTGTAGAATGCCAGGGGTGCCTAGCACTGTAGTCAAATACAGAGCTGTTGAGAGGCAAGACTGGGATAGCGAGACAGCCAGATTGGTTGTGGACATTCAGACTGAGAATCAGTGGAAGCCTGCTCTCCGTGAAAGTCTGCACTGGAGGGAGTATGGTAGGTGAATCATGAGGGATGAGCTAGAAGGACCGCTGGATGGGCAGCTGACCTGATGGTAATATGATGAAGGAATGTAGATGATTGTATGAAGTATAGTAACATCCAGGGGCTGGACAATGGTGGTTTGGATAAAATGCCTTTAGTAAGGCAGCTAGGCACCTGAGATCCAATGATGGGAGTTCTGGGAAAGTATCTGTGAAGGTCTTAGTACATCCAATGACTACTGAGGAAGTAGGAGTCGAGCAACGTGATCAACAGAGTCAGTGCTCACAGGAGAAGCTACGGAAAGGTAAAACAGATGATGTCAGTACTACTATGAGGTATCTTGTGTTCCGTTATCCATAAAAGAGATGATGATTACAAAGTCGTTGCATGATGGAAGGAATGAGGTCACTTTTCCATGTGGAAAGATATCCTATGAGACATGGTAGATAAGAAACCATAGTGTTTGAACTGCCAGGATGCATAGGGAGTATCCACTAGAGTTGGATGAGGGATGAGATCTTTCTGTAGTCCAGTCAAATGGGTTTCCGAAACTGATCGTGTGAAGATGATTGAGAAGTATAGATAACTCTATGGTGATGTAAGAGTCTATGAGGCATATTGTCCAAGGGATGTTTGCTAGGAGTAGTTTTCCCCAGGTGAAATGAACAACTGCTCTGTCGAGTAGTGGATGGGAACTGTTAGAATAACCAGGGTAGGAGTATGAGATAGATAAATGGGAGGAGTAGTTGACTGGGTAGAAATACTGGCCGGAGATAGGGTAAAATGCCCAAAAGAGCCACAGCAAATGGGAAGGAGCCCCGAACCACCAGGGCGGCAAGAAGAAGGCAGCTGTCCAAAGATAGAGGGAAAGTCTGGAGTGGATGTCTGCGGACTACAGGAAGGAGTCCTAGGAGAAGACGGCACAGGCCCAGCCATACTGACATCGCAGGTGCAGGCAGGAACAGGACTGGGTCAGCACCACAGTAAACTGAAGCAGAATGCGGGAAAGACGCTGCAGGCTATGAGAGATGGATCAATGGGAGACCAAGAAGTGAAGCCAATTGTTTAACCAGGAGAGAGACACTAAGCTGAAAGCTTGTTTACAGGTGCGACCTGGGAGCACAAGGAAGTTAAGTGATTTGCTCAGGGTCACACAGTATGCAAGTGAAGGCTGTGGGATTCAAACCCAAGTCTCCAGATTTGCAGCTCAGAGCCTTAAACCACTGTGCTACTGCCTCCCCAGGTACCAAGTGTCATGAAGTTGAGGTACGAGAGTCCCATGTCTGAAGATGATGGCGAACAACAGTGCACAGACCAGAAGGCACTGCAGTGAAGAAGCACAAGGTTTCCATTTGAAAGGAGATGATGAACTCACATAGGTGTTGGAGGGGCAACCATCAGCAAGAAAGTCTGGGAGGCAGTCGAGCTGGATGGAGATGAGACTGAACAAGCTGGTGGAGTCCAAATCCAGAGTGTGAGGAGGCCAAGGCGGGGATGAGTATGAGGAGTCCACGGAAGTGCAGGATGGAGACTGGTGAGGAAAGATGCGGGAGGAAAATGGAGTACAGAGGTCCCATTCTTGAAGGAAAGTGGCAACTGTATATCAGGCAGGGAATGCATAAGGATGAATCAGTTGTTTGCAGACACAGGCTCCCATCCCAGATATTTGAGGCGAGATGACCAGTACTTGATGCCTACATTTCCACCTGGTGTCTCCCAGGGTTCCTTTTTGATTTTTAGGGACAATATATTCTAGTGAAGGGGAAGAACATACAGAGATCCAAAATCCAAAGTCATTTCAAACTTTCTCACTCAACCCATAAATAAATTATTCAGTGTAATACTTTAAATCTTCAGAATTTATTGATCTTTTTCATATGCTCTTTTTTCTTAAATAGTAACGTTTCAGAACTCGAGTTTCTTTCATCAGACCTGGAGCTTTACAAAAGTTTTTTCTTCTAATGAATATTCTGAAAAAATCAAATGAAAAAATGTTATTTCAGTATTTTGAGCTAATTCTCACATATTTCATATTTCTTATATTGGCTTTATGATTAAGTAGGAGGAACAAACCTGCTAGTTCAATGCTTGCTTTTCCTGTAATATTCTCTTTGGTAAATGGGGGGGGGGGATCTTGAAAAATCTGCAAAATATACAAACAACATTTTTTTTATTTAGTTTTGATGTTTATCCTTTCTACTTTGTTGACTAGTATTGTTGTTTATTTTAATTTAATTTAGGAAATTTTACCTTAAGCGTTTTGCTTTGTAGAGCAATTCAGGCAATTCATTGATGGCTGGGGTTCCAACTTCCAAAAAAATCCTTTGTTTATCTGAAGGTAGTAAGAATAGGGCTTCTTAGTATTTAATTATCCTACTCACTTATAATTTTCATAGGTTTCATAGGTTGATACAGAGCATTCGAAAACCGAGGTCCATTTTACTCACCACAATTTATTTTAGGAATACCTAAGAATTTTTTTACCAGTCAGGTAATTGTCTAGTTTTACCTTAAATTCATCCATGATTTTACTAGCACCACCTCAATTGGGAGCTCATTCCAGATCTTAGTTACCCTAACAGTAAACCGTTGCTTTCTCTTATATGTGTTAAATCTCTCCCCACTTATCTGTAATGGATGGGCTCTGGTACTATGTATCTGTTTCCTCAGTGCCAGGTTCAACTGTTCCCACAATTTTGTAAACCTTGTCCTTTTTAAAGGCAGAATTTCTTGCTCACCTGCTTTTTGGCAGTTCAAAGGAGCCAAATCTTGATCAGTCAACCCGGTCTCTCTCTGAGACTGCCGCCATTACCACTGTTCTGTAAGGCTTCTATCACTAACTTCTGTCACTATTTTAGTTATTGTTTGTTTTAGAGATTGAAATGGAATTTTCATTACTTTTTCATAGGTCACTGTTTCACTTAACTGCCTTAAGCATTCTTACCTGTAGTCATTGTAGTCCAAGATCACTATCCCTCCACCTTTACCTGCTGGTTTAACTCTGATACTGCTGTCCTTACTTAAACTATCCAAGGCATCCCTTTCATCCTTAGTTGAAATTTGGACATTTTTGTTCACTTTCTACCAGTAAATGTTCAATTTCTTTATTTGTTTTCTCTATATAATTGGTAATGTTGGCTGAGGTAAAACCAAGTCGATCAAAGTGAGACTTAGTCCCTAGAGCCTGTTTTAATAAGTATCTTTCTTTCCGTGTTTCAGGATCTTTTGTGAAGGGTTCTCTCATACCAAAAAAATGTTTGTCTAATTTTTCTATAAAATGTTTCCAAGTCTAATTTTAGTTCAAAAGAATTCAGCTTTTCTGTTAGGCTGAACGACAAACCTTTATTCAAAAACTTTTATTTTTATAGGTGTCAATTCTCTCTGAGATAGCTTAAAAAACATCCATTCTGCTGGTTCCTGGATCTCAACTCATGTTCTTTGTCTCTGTCACTGTCTTTTTCTCCTCCCCTTGAATCTTTTTTCTTTTCGCCTCACCTCTGACCACCCAGCTTCTTGTGGTGCTTTGTGAAAATCCCTTTCAGGCTGCCTGTTTTAGGGTTGCCAGTCCTGTCTATAAGGTTCAAAATATTATCTGTCATAGTAATCCCATCTCTTTCTATATGGGGTATATGTTTTTCTGTATGATCTGTTATAATATGGTTGTCCATTTCGTCTATAGTAAGGTCTCCTGGTGCTGTTCCCTCTAATTATTCTATATTCATTGCTTTCTGAATCTGATATCCCTGTTGATGTTGATGTATCTTCTAAATAGATACATAGATACATAGACACTGTCGGCAGATAAGGGTCTATGGCCCACCCAGTCTGCCCATATGAGCTTGTAAGTTCACTTTATGTTTTCCTAGAAGTCTGTTGCCACTTACCCTGACCTCCAGAATTCCTGTATGTCTGTCTCATGCATTCTTAAATTCTGTGATTGTTTCAGCCCCACCACTTCCTCTGGCAGGGTGTTCCCTTGTCCACCACCTGTTCTGTAAGAAATTCTTCCTCACGTTCCTCTGAATCGCCCTCCTCCAACTTCATCCCATGCCCTCTAGTCCTGGAACATATTTTCACTGGAAAATAATGTATTCCTGCACCATGTTCCTCTCTGTAAGGTACTTGTATGTCTCTATCATATCCCTCTATCCCTCCTCTCCTCCAGGGAGTACATATTCAAGTCCTTCAACCTGTCCTCATAGGACTTGTGACGCAATCCCTGTACCATCTTTGTTGCCCTCCTCTGAACCTTCTCTATCCTGTCTATGTCCTTACGTAGGTAATGTCTCCAGAATTGTACACTGTACTCCAGATGGGGCCTCACTAGTGTATAGTGGAATTATGACCTCCCTTTACCTGCTGGTGATGCCCCTTCCTATGCATCCCAGTATCCTATTTGCTTTACCTGCTGCCTTATCGCACTGTTTCCCTACCTTGAGGTCATCAGAGATGATAACCCCAAGGTCCCTTTCCTGCTTGGTGCATGCTATATCCTCACCCCCAACTGATATGTTGTTCCAAGGTTTTTGTGCCCCATATGCATTATCTTGCACTTCTTTGCATTGAATTTCAACTGCCAAACCCTTGACCATTCTTCAAGCTTCTGCAGGTCCCTCCTCATTCTGTCTACACCCTCTGACATGTCCACTCTGTTACAGAGCTTTGTGTCATCAGCGAACAGGGAAATTCTGCCTTCTAGGTCCTGTGCAATGTCACTGATGAAGACAATGAATAGGACTGGTCCCAGCACTGATCCCTGTGGTACCCCACCAGTCACTCTTCCCTCTGTAGAGTGACAGCCATTTACCACCACCCTCTGTGTCCTGTTGCCCAGCCAATTACCTACCCACCACACTACTGTCCTGCCCACTCTCATATTCCCCAGATGGTTTAATAGCCTTCTATGTGGCATAGTGTCAAAGGCCTTGCTGAAGTCCAGATAGGCCACATCCACTGCCCTCCCCTGATCCACCTCACTTGTCACCCAGTTGAAAAATTCAATGACCTCCCCCAGTAAAACCATGCTGCCTTGGGTCCTGTAGTCGTTGGCAACCAGATGTTCCACCAATCTCTCTTTCAGTAGTGCTTCCATGATCTTTCCCATTACCGAGGTCAGGCTGACTGGTCTGTAGCTGTTATTCCACGCTTCCTCTTTGTTCCGGCTTTTGTATAAGGGGACTACATCTGCTGTCCTTCAGTCTTTGGGTACCTCCCCTGTTTCCAGTGGTCAGCTAAACACGATTGCCAGAGGTTCAGCGCCACCTCTCTTAGCTCCTTTAGGACCCTGAGTGCACCCCATCTGGCCCCATTGCTTCATCAACTCTTATTTCTTCCAGTACCTTCAGGACCCTTTCTTGTGTAAAGGGACTTGTGTCCATTCTGCACCATTCCCACCTTGTACCCTTCAGGCCCATTACCTTCTCTTCCTCAGTAAAGACTGAGCAGAAATACCTGTTCAATATGTCAGCTTTACTATTGTCATCTCCATGCGCCCCATCCTCCCCTTCAGTTTCACTATCCATCCCTTTGCCTTTCTTTTTTCAGTTATGTACTTGTAAATGTTTTGTCCCTCTACCCACTGATTTTGCAATGAGCTGTTCTGTCTGAGCTTTTGGCTTCCTTGCTGACCTCCTGCCTCCTTTGCTTCTCCTGGTACTTCTTCCTATCCACTTCTGCCTGTGTCTTTTTGTATTGTCTGAATGCAATCTTTTGACTTTCACTTCTCTGCTACCTCCTTGAAAACCATAATGGCTTCCTCTTCCTTTTCCCTTGCTAACCTAATTAATGTATAATTATGTTGCTCTTGTAATCCCCATTTTAAATATTGCCCACTGTTCCTCAACCCCTGATTCCCACCCCATTCACATTAATGCCTCTTTCAAGCATCTCCCCATTTTCCCAAAGTCTGCCCCCCTAAAGTCCAGGATATGTGTTTTTGTGCTGTTTGGTTCTGCTCCTTCTGTGATTTCAAACCACAGTGACCAGTGGTCACTGAAGATCACCCCTGTGCAAATGGCTGATCCCTTTTTCCTTTCCAGCTTAACCCACAGTATCTCTCCCCCATTTTATTCCTCCTGGACCTCTGTGGTCTTTATGCCATCTTTCACATAAAGTGCCACTCCTCCTCCCTTCCTGCCTGCCCTGTTTTTTCTGAATATGTTGTAGCTGGGTATGGCCATCTCCCAGTCGTGGTTATCATTACACCAGGTCTCTGTGATGAGGACAATGTCCAGGTCTCACTGCACCATGTCAGCCTCCAGATCCTCCATCTTGTTGCTAAGGCTCCTGGCATTGGCACACATGGCTTTCCATGATTTGAACTCCCTGGACTGTTTAGCTGTTGTACTCCAGCCCCCTCCCTGGTTGTCCTTTATCCCCGGTTCTCCCTGCTGTCTGCTTTTCTGCTGAATTTTGCCCCCTTTCTGCCTATCCACCTCTTGGGTGCTTATCTCCTTCTTTTGCACACTGCTTTGTAGAGATAGCCACTCCTCCTGTTCACTGATTTCACTGCTATCTGTTGGGGGCAATTAGGTACTCTCTGTGCTGGCCTGCCACCCCCCCTTGGCTAATTTAAATCTCTCTTAAATTTGCTAAGTTTTATGCACCTGATGTGGTTGTCACATTCTATCAAATACTTTTTTCTAACAAATGTTTTACCTGTGTGGTCTCTACTGTCTGTTTTATCTTGGTCTCAGTGTTGCTAATCTCTTCTAGTACTTTACCTTGTTCAATAGTTAATGTTTCAATTAGAAGCAACATAAAGTCAAAAGAACATTTTGTTCTAATCCCGTCCCATTTGGCTTGAAAATCCTCAGGTATAAAACCCAAATGTGATTCCACCAGAACCTGAGTCCCCTAGGGATTCTCTTTTGTTTCATATATTCAAGAAGGGTCACAGCATGTCAGTCTAACCTTACTTCATGTTCTTTAGTGTCTCTAATTTGTTAATTGAAGTCCTTGGTAATTCAGAAGTTTCAGCACTATCAATGTGTCCTTTACTTTTTACCAGTCCCATTGTCCTGTTTGCTTCATCCCGATTTATGCTTAAGGCAGTGGATCTGTTGTCAGTCAGTTTCCCCAATTCAAAGAAGGTGGCCATGTTAAATCATCCTTGGTCCTGTGGATTCAAATATCCATAGATCTGTGTTGTGTTTAAACAACAAATTTTGGGTGACACTAAAAATTCCACTTCGTATAGGAAAATTCAACTACATTTTCACCTGGTGTCGCCCAGGGTGACATCATTCATGATGTAGTCATGCCACAGGTGAGCGCACCTGAGCAGCCTGGCCCCTTCTTCTTAGCCTGAGTTAGAAGGCATAGGTTGGTGAAGGCCAACTCTGAGAAGGTATATGTTGTTAAAGACCAACTCTGGTGTGGTTGTTATTATTTCAATAAAAGAGTGATAACAGTAAAGTTTAGGCCTCAGAAGAATGGGGGACCTCTGATTTGACATTATTGTCATGTGAGGTTTTAATTGACAGGGCTGCCAAGGGTGATGTCACTTGTGACATAGTCATGCCTGTGGGTATGCACACCTGAGCTGCCTGTACCCTTCTTCTTAGCCTCAGGTAGAAGGCAGCGTGGTGAAGACCAGCATTTGTTTAGGCAATGGCGGTGGTCTCAGGAGAGAGAGCGGGTTGACTGATAAAGATTTGGCTTCTTTTGAACTGCCAAAAAGCAGGTGAGCAAGAAATTCTGCCTTTATAAAGGACAAGGTTTACAAAATTATAAGTGAGTGGGATAATTAAATACTAAGAAGCCCTATTCTGACTACCTTCAGATAAACGAAGGAATTTTTTGGAAGTTGGAACCCCAGCCATCAATGAGTTGCCTGAATTGCTCTTCAAAGCAAAGCGCTTAAGGTAAAATTTCCTAAATGAAATTAAAATAAACAACAATACTAGTCAATAAAGTAGAAAGGATAAACATCAAAACTAAATAAAATACATTTTGTTTGGATATTTTGCAGATTTTCAAGACTCCCCACCCCCATTTACCCCATTAACCCAAGAGAATATTACAGGAAAAGCAAGCATTGAACTAGCAGGTTAATTCCTCCTGCTTAATCATAATGCCGATATAAGAAACATGAAATATGTGAGGATTAGCTGAAAATACTAAAATAACATTCTTTTCATTTGATTTTTTCAGAATATTCATTAGAAGAAAAAAAACTTTTGTAAAGCTCCAGGTCTGATGAGGGAACCTCGAGTTCTGAAATGTCACTATTTAAGAAAAATAAAGCATAAGAGAAAAAGAAGATAAATAAATTCTGAAGACGTAAAGTATTACACTGAATAATTTATTTATGGGTTGAGTGAGAAAGTTTGGATTGACTTCAGTACTTGATGCCGCCAGGCAACGTAGCATGGTGAAGGCAAATGGAGTAAAGTGGTCCCGTTCCTGAAGGGAAGCGGCAACCAGATAGACTGGTAGAGAATGCAGAAGGTTGAAACAGTGGAATGCAGATACAGGCTTCCATCCCTGGTAGTTAGTGTGAGGCGACCTTTAGTTGATGCCACCAGGCAGAGGTAGGATGTTGAATGCTAATGAAGTACAGTGGTCCCATTCCCGAAGGGAAGTGGTAACCAGGCATCAGGTAGAAAATGCATGAGGGTGAAACAGTAGAATGTAGTCTCAGGCTGTCATCCCTGGTAGCTGAGGTGAGACAACCTTGATTCAAGGCAGCTAGGCATAGGTAGGATGTTGAAGGCACATGGGGTAAGGGGTCCGTTCCCAAAGGCAGCCCAGCTGGTAACAGGTAGAGAATGCGTAAGTATGACATGGTAGATTGCAGACATGGTTCCCATCCCTGGTAGTCGGGGAGAGCTAACCTTCACTTGATGCCACCAGGCAGAGTTAGGGATGGAGGATATCAGGTTGGCAAGTAGTAAGTAGGAGTGAGTGTAACAGAATCCCATCCCCAGTAGAGAGGGCAAGCCTACCTTTGCTCAGTACCTCAGAAGGTACGAGTTAGGGATGGAGTCCAGAAAAACTGCTGGTATGGGCTGAGCAAGGAAAAGGCAGCTGGTTGTGTAGTCTTAGGTAGGTAAGTTGTGAGGCAGTAGAAATAGAAAGGAAGCAAGTCAGAGTAAGAGAACGTGAGGAGGAGTCATCAGGAATGCCAGTGAAGGGGAGTTTAGAATAATCCAGGAAGGAGCATGCTGGTAGCGATGGAATGCAATGAATGACTGAGGCAGAGTAGGCAAGAAGGGTAAGGAGCCATGCAAGATTAGCAGTGGCCAGGTAGGAGGAAGGAAGGGCAGATCGATGGCTGGCACAAAGCAGGTTCTTTAGAGACCAAACAGGGTGTAGCAGGGTAGAGGTGCCAGGGGCAAAATGGCAGGGGTGCAGGCTCCAGACTAGGGTATAGGTAGCATGAGGGAGGATGGGAGAGGGCATAAATGGGGATGGAATGCTGGTATTAGGGCGAAAGGCCCAAAGGAAAACCAGGAATAGGATAAGGGTAGGAATGGAGGCAGGCAGCAGGGAATAGAGATGTCGCCAGCAGGAATCATGGACAGTGGGTGAACTGCCAGGAAGGGCCAGACATACGCCTGCCCCAGGACAGGGAACAGAGAGAGCAGCAGCGGAACTGAGAGAGACGGCTGCCAAATTAACACACACACACACACACACAAGTGTGTGTGGGGGGAAGGTCACTGGAGCAGGGAACTGGGCATGGAATGGGAGTGAGGAAGCAGCAGAGTGGAATACAACAGAAGAACTGCCAACATGCAGATAGGAGTAAGGCAAGCAAGGTTAGGAGCAGGACAATGCTGACACAAAGCCAACGGCACCGGAGTCAGAACAAACACAAAGCAAAGAGAGGGGCACAAGAACAAGCTCAATGAAGTTGCAGGCAGGCAGGCTAGGTAGATATGGAGCCAGCAAGGGGAATAGCAGATGGATGTAGGAATGAAAGGGCCACATGTGTGGAATTGCCATGTATTCATCCGAGGGAAAAAACACAATAACAAAGAGGGAGGGGAGCATGTTATAGCATCAAGGTCCAAACATGATGAAGTTGGAACTGCATGGCAATGCAAGGGCAGTGAGTGCCAGCCATGTGAAAGTTATGTTAGCCAGATCAAGTGCAGCAGTGTCCAAATGAAGCAAGCTAGATTGGCATGGCAGACTAAGCAGCTTTGTCCCATGTCGGTACAGCTCAAGGAACACCTGAGTAGACGAGCATGGGACACCACCGAATGAGCAGGAGAGGCAGTATTCCCAGAAGCAGGCAACATACAGAAATCGATTGGGGAGAAGTAGGGATCCAGACTGCTAGCAGGCCAACAACGAGAACAACTTACCAACTGTCTGGCAGAAAAGTACAATGGAGTGAGTCAGGTGGAAGTACAGCTGGGGGCTGTACATCAGAGGCTGGAAGATGTGCCACATATGGCATGGCAGCTGGAGCAATGAGGGGGCGAAAATAGCAAAAGATGCCAGGAGCCACGGAGTGAGGTCATTTCTGCCCAGCTGGAGAGGCGCAGCATACTTGCAATATCAGGAAAGGAACTGAACCCAAGGCAGCAAAGCACATACTGAGAAGTCTAAGTGAGGCAGAAACAGAGACAGAGATACATCCCTTGCAGCAGTGAGGCAGAAAGTCATGCATAGCAGGGCAATAGTAGGCGCCAGGAGGGATGATGACACATTCCAGAAGAGGAGGTAAGGAAGAAGTGGCAGCTCAGAGAGTGACAAGCCCAGAACAGAGGGACAGCCCAAGGGGCCGGCAAAGTGGGAGAGGAGCACAGACAAGGTATGGGGAAGGGAAGGCAAGCAGGAGCAAAAACTGACAACATACGTGAGGGGAGGAGGGAACAAATGCCGTTCACAACATACAGGGAGCAGCACAAGCAAAAGACTGCAGAAGTCCAGGTGCGACCTCGGAGGTCTTGGGGAAGGAAAGAAAGGAGCAAAGAGCAGTGAGGGTAGGAGGCTCAGCCCATGAGCCACACAGGAGTCCAGGGGCCAATGTGTCACAACCCGCTAAGTGGAGAATTGCCATGGGAGGATGGCCTTTTTAGAAGACGTGGGAGGAGCTATTCCCCCCCACATTGAACCTCGGGCTATAGCCATCCCAATAAATACAAGCTGCATAATTCACAACACACTAATGTGGACCAATAAACTTGTAAGGAGCCACTTACTTCTATAAAATTTCTAAGTATATACACTCTAGTGTCTTTTCACCTTAAAAGTTATTATTGATTATTGTCACAGAAAGAGCACCCATAAGGGGATTGAAAAATTACAATAACATTCTCAATACAGCAGTGAAAAAAAAGGGGAGACTCTTTTTATTCCATTGGAACTTATCAGTTAGGTTGCTCCTCTCCACTATAAACTGTAAAATCTGTAAAGAAACCAGATTACCTGAAAAAAAGTGTTCTGGCACTAAAATGGGTTTTATAAGTGAAGCATCAGGACATGCAAGCTTTCACACTCTACATAATGCAGAATGAGGGCAGTGCAATATGCACAACTTTGAAGATCCACAAATTATACTTTAAATATATTATTTAATTAAATTAAAACTTGTTTTTCTTTAAGACTTTTAAAAGTGAACATTCCAGTGGTGTTGAAGGTTAAGGTGCTGGTACACACCTACCACCATACCAACAACTGTGGTTTGACAGTGGACTCAGGTTGCTGGGGATTGCCCAGTGGGGCAAGTTGATCGAGTATCTGGAGGACTGCTCTCCCCTTTTGGGGAGGGCAGGTTCACCATGTCATCGAGGCACAGGTCAGGAAGCATATGAAAAACCAGGAGCAGTTATAGAATTCACAAAAATAATCTTTTTTTGTACTAGCAGTAACTAGGGTTGCCACCTTTGGATGAGATGAAAACCAAATACTAAACCACACCCCCAAACTCCTCCCCTAACCCCGCCCCTTTTATGACTAATGAGGACATCGCTTGGACTCTGATTCACTTGATTTATTCAGAATTGCTGCTGATATAAGGTGTACAACTTCTTTAAATTACATCATGATTATTATTTTTGGTTTATTCGATTTAGATTTAAATATTTTAAATTTCAGTGTGTGTGTTAACATTTGGTGGGGTTGGGGGGGCGGTTCAAGGGACTTTCCATCCTGTGTACACAGCATGGCTGACAAATCGAGTGACTACTAGGACACCTCTGACAACTGGCTAGTTTGGGTCAGGTGGCCTTTTCTGGTAAAACTCTTTCAATAAATAAACTACACCAGTAGTGGTGGACAAGCTGTAATTACAAATATCATCTGCCATTTTAAGATGTGCTACTGTCCCTCCCATTGGTCCTACTCTAAAGTTATTTGTAATGTCACAGAAGTTTTTAAAAGTGGTAGGAACTATTCTATGCTGTTAAATACCCTATTTTGTTTTCCATGTCAGTCATACTTAGCAGATAGCATGATATGTGTTATGCAGCATGGAGGCAGTATAGCGCAGCGGTTTAAAGCTCTGGGGTGCAATTCTGGAGACCAGGGTTTGAATCCTACAGCCCAAACTTGCATACTTTGTGACCATACACAAATCATTTAATTCTCTTGTGCTCTCAGGTTGCACCTATAAACAAGCTTTAGCTTAATGTGTCTCTTCTGGTAAAAAAAAATAATAATGTTTGATAAATTGCCTAAATTTGCAGTGCCATCAAATCTAGATTGTGTTCCTGTCATCTCATCAGCTATTGCTCTCTCTCTCTCTCTTCCTTTTCTCATTTCTGTAGCTTAACATGACATTAGCCACATTATTCTGTGCTGTTCTTCTGAAAGGCCTGGATTGGTCTTTCTGAAATATCCAAGTAGTATGAAAATTGACAACAATAACTACTGAGGAGAAAGCATAGTATTGCTAGAAATGAAGTAAAATATTAGATTATTAATTTAACAACAAAGGGTAACAACTATTAAAATATTGGACAGACCCTAAAAGAAATATGGTGAACATTTAAAGGTATAAAAGTATTCCTTATCACAGCAGTCAAAGACCATACTCACAATGCAGCCTGGAAAGGATTAGTTTGATTTGCTGCTAATGGTCTTAATAGCCCTACTTTACACTTCTCAGACTGACTGGTATACAAACAAAGGTCTGCATGGCATCAGAATTTGTTTGTAATCTGAACATGCAAGTAAAATGGTGAAGGATTTAACAGAATCTGTTTTACAAGCATGTGAGCATTCAAAATGAATGAAAAAGTGCTACCTCTGAATAAAACTGGATTAGCAGGTAAAGTTTCTGAAACCACATTGTACAGTCCATACTGGGACAGGAAGCTACCCTAATGTGGTGCCTGCCTGGTTTCGGAAAAATGAAGGTGTTAATTAAGGTGGTATTGTTTACCCTTCCTGAGAATAATCTTCCAATTTGCTGGTGTGAAGTTAGAGGTTGCAACTGAGAAGCCAGGGACACATTTGGCTCTTTAAGTGCCCTGCTCTTGAAGACACTTCCTGATTAGCATGCACTGCAAGCACGCAATCACACTAAAATGTCAGACACTTGCTTACAGTCAGATGAGAAGAAAATGAAACAGTTAGTGGGGAATCTAACAGGTGCTGCTTGACCTACCATAAAAACCGAATTTGCAATGGTGAAAACAGGAGGACCGAATCTGACCTAGAAAACCTAATCATTCGGTCAAAAACCGAGTAGGTGGTAACCTTAGCAGTAACAAAAAAAAAATTGTTCTGTACAACTATTTGCAAAGGCAGAATAAAACAGTGAAGACCCATCAGAGTTTTCCTTCAATCTCTGTGTGTCCATCTTGCAAGCAATTGCAGCCCTGTCTTATAAGTCCTTTCAATCCCCCATTCTTAACAAGCATCTTCCAAAGTGTTCCTGTATGTTTCAGGTAGGTGCTGGCAAGAACACAGTGTGCCTGAGCTGAGGCCCCTTTTACACAGCTCTTCTGCAAAAGGCTTAACAATTGCACTAAGGTAACCTCTTGAGTTTCAAATAGCATTTTGCAATAATCTCAAACCACAATTATATACATTTCGTAAATTAACATTATATAATTTCTAAACAAAAGGATCCCAATATCACTTACATGTCCACATAATGATTTGCATATATTTTTATATCTGCAAATATGCAAGGGAGGAAAAGAAAAACAAGCAAGGGAAGACTGAGAGATAGCTAGAGGCAAATACTTGCGAGACTGTTAGGTGATCAAATCATGGTCTCACAAGAAAATTTGGTTGCACAACCAGACAGACAAATAGAAACATAGAAACATAGAGTTGATGGCAGATAAGGACCACAAGGCCCATCCAGTCAGCCCATTTTTTCTACCTTATGAATGCCATTGGCCTTTGCTCTGTCAATGGCCTATCTATTCATACTCATCTGTATTGCTCCCTTATGCCTATCCCATGCCTGTTTGAAGCCCTGCACTGTATTCATATCCACTACTTCCTGAGGTAGGCCATTCCATGCATCCACCACCCTTTCTGTGAAAAAGAACTTCCTCACATTACCCCTTAATCAGCCTCCCTCTAATCTCATGCTGTGTCCTTTTGTCCTGCTATTTTTCTTATATTGAAACATGTTAGACTCTCTTCATGTTAATGCCCTTAAGGTGTTTGAATGTTTTGATTATATCACCTCTCTCCCACCGTTGCTCTAGAGTATACATATTGAGCTCACTTAATCTGTCCTCATATGTTTTCTGATGCAGTCCCTGTACCATTTTGGTTGCCCTTCTCTGGACTGCCACAATTTGGTTAATGTCCTTGTGAAGGTGTGGTCTCCTGTACTATACACAGTACTCCAGATGGGGCCTAACCAGTGTCTTGTAAAGAGGGATTATTACCTCCCTCTTCCGACTTGTGATACCCCCACTAATGCACCCCAACATCCCTCTAGCCTTACCTACTGCTTTAGTGGTCTGCTTGGATGATTTCAAGTCATCAGTGATGATGACGCCCAAGTCTCTTTCTTCCCTTGTGACAGCCAGCAACTCCCCTCCCAGCCTATAGGTGACTTCAGGGTTTCTTTTCCCTATGTGCATGATCTTGCACTTCTTTGCATTAAACCCCAGTTCGATGTGCTTATGCAACTGAATGAGATGAGATGAGATGATGCTTGTGTAACTTGATTTGCTTTGTGGCTTTCCGCCTCTCTATACATAGGATATACCACCCTGTAGGGTTATGACACAAGGAATTCTAGAGGAGGACCCCCCCCCACAGGTGCCAGGACTGAATGAGTCAGCTAAAGTTAGGTTAGGAAGAAGCCCACGGGGAAGAGAGACAAGCCGCTGGAGGAGGAGGGGTGGATGGTGGACAACGAAAAAGAATCCTGGTAAGCCCAGGATGTTTGTGACACTTTTAAGCTCGATGGGGAAGTGATGTTTGTTGCTCCGCCCATCGAACCACAGGCTTAAAGCCCTCCCATTCGATGTGCTTATGCAACTGAATGAGATAATATGAGATGATGCTTGTGTAACTTGATTTGCTTTGTGGCTTTCCGCCTCATCCATGGGATATACCACCTGATATTGGCGTAAGGAACCCTAGAGGAGGGTTCCCCTACAGGTGCCGGGAATGAATGAGTCAGCCAAAGGTAGGTTAGGAAGAAGCCCAAAAGAATACTCAAAATGTCAAGTGTTTGAAGAGGCAGGGATGATGAATGAATTCTGTGAAAAGAAAGGCTAACTACCTGAGGAGACAGGAAAGCTGGGTCACCATCCACCTCCATCCAACAGTGGAACCTAACTAACTAACTAACTAATAAGAAGAAAGCACTAACTAACTAAAATTATGACCATTGGCATGGAGGAGAAAAATCCCTTTGAGGAGGAAACCTCTGGGATTCAAGGCCTAGGTTGCCTTCCTCCAGGCTGACGACATTTGATTTGAGGATGTATATCTTTAAAGAAAGGGTTCAGTAACTAGAGGAATATGAGTAGGGAGGATGATGATGGAATAGGGAATATCCCTAAAAGAAAGCACAGACCAAAGATGGAACATGAGGATGTACGCAGATTGAATACGAACATGAGACAACAATAAAATGATGTTGACCACCACAGGAGGTTGGCAGATCGATGAGGTAGCATAAGATCCAATAATAGGTATGATCAATTGAGTGAGGCGAGGAAGCAGACATTGAGGTCGATAAAGCATGATTATGCAATGTGAACAATTAGATCCTGTTGTTGTGGTCAATGATGGGATGGTCAAGGGAACGATGAAACTAGATAAGCCTTGCTGGACCTGAGGAGGGTATGCTTAAGTAGTCGATGAGAGATAGTAGATCGGGGAGCAAGGATGGGAGAGTAAATCCATGTATGAATCAAGCCAGCAAGGGTATCAAGATGTGCTCATGAGGATGTTACAGATGTGCCAATGAGTAGACGAATAATACTGAAGACTGGCTTGATGGAGCGGTTCGCTTGATTGAGCGATGGAAGTGAGCTGACACTGGGGTTGAAGAGGCATGCTTGATTATACGATGTACACAATTAGACCATGAACAATTAGACCCTGATGTTGAAGTCGATGAGGTAGTACGGAATTGAATGATAGGAATGTTATAGTAAGCGATGTAAATAGATAAGCTTTGAGGTAATGCTGAGTGAATTATGACTGAATTTATGAACTCGATATGATTGGAGTTATGAATTCTACGTATATGGCAGGATGGCCGTGGTTGATAGGCATTATAGGAGTTTTGATAGGTATGCCCAAAAGAAATATCCATAGTAAGCCATGAAGGGATTGAATCTTGAAGAGCTGGCGTGGAAGTGATAAAAGCGGAAATGGGAAGGAACAGAAAAACAACCCGAACGAAGGTATGCCATAAAGCGACTTCAAACCATTCTGCCCCTAAAAGGAGGCAAGCTTTGAGGCCAATAAGGTGGGACATGAACTAAAGGGTATGAAATCAGAAGGTAAGCACAGGATGGCGATCACAGGAGACAAATCATGTGATAAATGAGGAGGAGGAAGCCATGAGTGGAAAGAATCAACAAAGATCAGAACTAGAATACATGATTGGCTGAGGAAGGTAACAGGAACGGATGAGGAACTCTAATCGATTGTTGCCAGGAACACAGGTATGGGAAGCAAGGTGTGAAAGGATGAATGATGATAGAGAGGTCAATAGGGTAGCAGAGGATCCAGCTGGTATGGGATGAGAATTGCAGGGGCGATTTTGGATTAGGCAGTATAAGATCCAAGATAGAGATGGCCAGACGAAAGGCGAAGAGTGCAGATGTTGCAGCGAACCATGCCGAGGCATACTGAGAGAGGATTGAGATAGATGAGCAGGTTGAGGTTAGGCATCACAGAGCTGAGAGGGCCAAGAAGGCAAAGGATCTCAGATGAAGGGATCAATGATGGATGACTACGAGCACGAGACCTGTGAAAGAGGAAGGCTCTGCAAGGGGTAGGAGGGTGAGCTGGACAGGTGGCACTGAGGCTTGGGTCGATGGAAGGTCAGAAGGAGTCAGCTATGGACGGCCCATGGATATGAAGGCAGAGCAAACAAATAGAGAAATTGTGGCATGAGGAGATAGAAGCCACGATTGGAATGAATCCCGGATGGCTGAGATTGTCGAGAGTGCCGAGGAGAGGGAGCAACATGAGGGCACACTGAAGCAGAGGTGGTCAATGGGGAAATTGAGGTACGAATGAACAAAGCTCATAGACAATAGAAGGAGATGAGCATGGGATGACCAAGCTGAATGGTTACTGAGTGAATGAGAACCATACAAAATACTGGCTAGATACAAATTAGTAAGCCTAGTAAAGAGAAGGGTAAGGATAAACCTGATCAAAAAGGACTGAAAACTACAAGGAATAGACAGAGCGAAGCAGATGTACCTGGTGAAACTGGTGAATGCAAGCAGAACTACAGGGCAGATCCTCAAAGTGGGGCGGGGAATAAGGCTAAACATCATAAGCACTAGATACGCAGAGGGCAGCGATCAGCATGAGGAGCAGTCTACTAGGTGAGAGACTGGAAACTAATAAGGGTTAGCGGTCATTATGGAAATGGACAGATTCCCAAGGGAGACTAGCACTGAGGATAACACAGAAGGATGCAGCTGGTAGCATGAAATAGATAAACCTTGAGGTAAGAATGGCAAACTATTGGAGTTAGACAGGAATGATGCAATGATGGTGAATGCCACAGGAGTGCAGTGGTTCAAGTGAACCGATCAGAAAGGAGACTGAAATGAACATGAACGATGGTGGAGAATAGCCAGCTGGCCCAGAGCAAAGGCTACGGACAAGAAGGCAAGATCCAGAGTGGAGATAGAGCCAAGTGAGGTGACTGAGGAAGAGGAATATGGATGATGATGAGCACTGCAGGAACACAGCAGGTAGAGTAGGGAGCATGGGACCTAATGGAAGGTGGCCCAAGGAAATATCGATTGCAGGCCAGAGTGAGACAGCAGAGGCATACTGATTTGAGCAGTTGAAATAGACGAGCAGATCAATTTATTTATTTATTTATTTTCAGATAATGTACCAGCACATCCTTGACTGGATATCAAAGCGATCTGAGGTAGCACAGAGATGAGGCGGCATAGGAGCCATGATAGACGTACTGAAAAAGAAATATAGAATGTAGGCCACTATGGGAATTAGACCCTGATGGTGAGGTTGATGAAATAGAACAGGAAGCTGAAGTGAGGCAAGAATAGAGGCTTCTCGAAATGATGCATGCTCAAGCCAAGAAGGCAATTCCAGAACCAGAGGGTATTCGAATAAGAGGGGAAGGGCGATGGGTAGCATAGGACCCAAGGAGAGCAAGACCAGCCGAAGTAGCATGGATGGGTGGCAGATCGTTCAGTATAGGTAGGCCAAAAAGAAACGCCTAGTGCAGGCCAGATGAAATCAGCTAGGGCAGTACGGCTGGATTACATAACGGGAAGAGGAGGAAGACGCATTGACACCATGGAGGCAGGTACTGTAAAACAAGGTATGAAAGGACGAAGGACAGTAGGGAGACGAAAAAGGAGTAGCATAGGACCCAGCTGGTATGGGATGAGAACTGCACTAGGGCGAGTCGGATTAGGTGGAAAAACATCGATGATAGGTATTATCGACAGCAGGCCTGACAGAGCAAGTGAATAGTGCAGACTTGGCAGCGAACCACGCCAAGGCATACCGATAGAGGGATCAAAGTAGATTAGCAGGTCAAGGCTAGGGATCATGGATGAGGTGAGGTATAGCTGGTACAGGATTCAAGCTAGGAATGTCCAAAATAAAGAACGAGTGCAAGCTGGAAGAGGAGTGAAGCCATGAAGGCCTGTATGGATAAAAGGATGAAGGACACATATGGAGGGAAATCCAGGAGCAGAGGACTCGATGAAATGTGTCCAGATAGAGCGAAGGAAGAGATGAGCAGGTCGAGATGAGGTATCGTGGACCAGCGAGGGGCAAGATAATACAGACCAGAGTAGGGGGGAGGAGGTTCGAGAAGGAATAGAGGTTGGATGGAGAAGGAAACCAAGAATAATGGGAAGCAGGAATCAAGCAAGTGATGGCATGGCAGAATTCTCCCAAAAGGAAGTTTTTTCTTTTGTTTTTTTTTTGTTTTATGACAGGAATGCTAAACTAATGAAAATGGACTAAAGTCTCATGTTCTTGATGCATTAAAGAGCCTGTGATTGAAGTTGTTTACAGACTGCAACTCATGGTCCGATTTAATAGTTTGAAGGTTTCTGAAACCTCTTGCAAGTTCATGCAGTGGTCAGAATAATGTAATTTTTAAAAATTTGTACACAGTATAAGAGTAAGAGACTGAACTCATAGCTCGAATGGTTCATGTAACCAACCGCCTAGTCGGTTAAAATTCTATATACACCTCTAGGAATGTATCGGAAACAGCTTGCAGAACAGATACCGGCTAAAAATTACATCAAGCAGAATGGGCCGTATATCCAAACAAAGCCACAGAGGTCTCAACGAGTCCATCCATCTCAAAAACTGGGAGGTCAATCTGGTATCCCAGCTCAGGACAAGGGCAATGGCTTCAAATGGAATGGGACAGGCCTCCGGATGGGCAGCAAAGTAGAGTTCCTGTACAGCCGAACACAGGAATTCAAGCAGAGAAGCAAAGCCTAGACAGAAACCCAAGTAAAGACACCTTCCCTAAGCCAGGTACAGTAGAGGGCTTCAGATATGCACAAAAACAGAACAAGGTAGACTGAGACAAATCATTGAGCGAGGTGATTGATTGAATGACCGATTCGATATCCGGTCAGCAGACGGAGCCAAAGGCCTAATAGCAGGTGCAGCCCCTGGCTGCAAGCGATACGACTGAAAATGACAATGCAGCAAAAGAGATACCACTTGTAATGACTAAAAGTAATTAAAACAGTACAATATCATGGGAAGGAAAACACATGGCACAGCATGAGATAGGCAGTAGTAAGTACAGACATACCTAGCAAAGAAATACAGCTTCGGCCAAAAAGCGGGACAAGCACAGGAGCACTGGTATGAATGGGTAGAGCAGTCGACCATCTGGAAGCAAAAACGAGAATGCACACTGATCTGGAAAGTAGTCATCGTATGGGCGCACTATGTCCTGGGAGGCAAAGTGGAATGGACCCGGAGCCAAGAGGTGATGAGAGAGAGCAAAGGAGGCATAGGAAATAGAGCCACAAGAAGCGGCAGCATCGGAAAGTGCAGGAGACACACCAAAGCGCTGCAGAGCCCGCAGGACGAGGAACAAAAGG
Organism: Neoceratodus forsteri; assembly: GCA_016271365.2. Taxonomy (NCBI): domain Eukaryota; kingdom Metazoa; phylum Chordata; order Ceratodontiformes; family Ceratodontidae; genus Neoceratodus; species Neoceratodus forsteri. The sequence continues at coordinate 535,690,258 of CM028138.1, forward strand.
GGCAGCCTAGAAGAGAGGAGGAAGCAGGTGCTGGCAACAATGCAGCAGCGGCTGGCAGGAACTAGGAGAAGCCAAACATAAAGGGAGACAGCCTGCACAAAATGCCAGCGAGGCAGCGGGGAGGCAGGCACAGCAAGAGGCGGAGGTGCAGGTAGAACAGAAAAGAAAAATGGAAGGGAAATGAGAAGGAGCGACAGAGAGACAGGGAGACAAATAGCCATGAGCAGCAGCAAGGAGAGGACAAGAATTGAGGAACAGAACCTAGAAGGGAGAATTTCACTGTTCGCTGATGACACAAAGCTCTGTAACAGAGTGGACACACCAGCGGTGTAGACAGAATGAGAAGGGACTTGCAGAAACTTGAAGAATGGTCAGGGTTTGGCAGTTGAAATTAAATGCAAAGAAGTGCAAGATAATGCATATAGAGCACAAAAACCTGGCGCAATATATCAGTTGGGGATGAGGATATAGCATGCACCAAGCAGGAAAGGGATCTTGGGTTATCATCTCTGATGACCTCAAGGCAGGAAACAGTGTGACAAGGCAGCAGGAAAAGCAAATAGGATGCTGGGTGCATAGGCAGGGGCATCACCAGCAGGAAAAGGGATGTCATAATTCCACTATACAAGACAGTAGTGAGGCCCCACCTGGAGTACAGTGTACAGTTCTGGAGACCTTACCTACGTAAGGACATAGACAGGGTAGAGAAGGTTCAGAGGAGGGCAACAAAGATGGTACATGGATTGCATCACAAGTCCTATGAGGACAGGTTGAAGGAACTGAATATGTACTCCCCGGAGAAGAGGAGGGAGAGAGGGGACATGATAGAGACATACAAGTATCTTACAGGGAGGAACAGGGTGCAGGAATACACTATTTTTAAGAGAAAAAGATGTTCCAGGACTAGAAGGCATGGGATGAAGTTGGAGGGAGGACGATTCAGAGGAAACGTGAGGAAGAATTTCTTCACAGAATGGGTGGTGGACAAGTGGAACACCCTGCCGGAGGAAGTGGTGGGGGATGAAACAATCATGGATTTAAGAATGCATGGGATAGACATAAATCAATTCTGGAGGTCAGGGGTAAGGGCAATAGACTTCTAGGAAAACATAAAACTGAACTTACAAGCTCAAATGGGCAGACTGGGTGGGCCATAGGCCCTTATCTGCCGACACTGTCTATGTATCTATGCATGGCATGCAACACAGCATCCGAGGCAGTAAACAGGATAAGCAAAGGCAGAGGAGGAACAGCCAATGGTACCTCCGGCTGCAAACGAAAAGAATCCTGGAAAGCCCAGGATGTTTGTGACGCTTTTAAGCTCGATGGGGAAGTGACGTTCGTTGCTCCGGCCATTGAACCATGGGCTTAAAGCCCTCCCATTGCCACTCTTCCGACCATTTTGCTAGTTTATCCAGATCTCTTCACATTTTTGCCCACCCCATCTGGATCATCTACTCTGTTGCAGATCTTGGTGTCATCTGCAAACAGACAAACCTTACCCTCCAGTCCATCTGCAATGTCACTGATGAAGATACTGAAGAGGACTGGACCCAGGACTGATCCCTGAGGTACCCCACTTGTGATGCATCTCTTCTGACTGTATACCATTTACCACCACTCTGTTTTCTGCCCGTCAACAAGTTTGCCACCCAGCTGACCAAAGTCTGACACACCCTGAGCCTACCCAGCTTATTAATCAATCTTCTTTGTGGAACAGTATTGAAAGCTTTGCTGAAGTCAAGGTAGGTGACATCAACTGCTCCCCCTTGGTCCACCACTCTGGTTACCCAGTCAAAGAAATCTATGAGATTAGTTTGACAGGACCTTCCTTTTGTAAACCCATGCTGTCTTGGATCCCGTGCGCCTAGTGATTCTAGGTGTTGCACTATCCGTTCCTTAAGGAGTGTCTCCATAATTTTGCCCACTACTGAGGTAAGACTGACTGGTCTGTAGTTCCCTGCCTCCTCCCTGCTACCACTCTTGTGGACCGGGATCACATGAGCCCTTCTCCAGTCTTCTGGGACCTCTCCTGTGCTCAGAGACCCACTAAACAGTTCTGATAATGGCTCTGCTAGTTCCACCCTTAGCTCCTTTAGTACCCTGGGATGTATGCCATCAGGTCCCATTGCCTTGTCCACCCTGAGCTTATCGAGCTCTTGTAGGACCCTTTCTTTTGTGAAGGGACTAGTGCACACCTCCCTATCCCCTGTGTCCATGGTGCTGAGCTATGGGCTCTGTCCTACCTTCTCTTCAGTAAATATTGAGAAGTATCTATTTAGGATATATGCTTTTACATGGTCCTCCACCTCACGCGCCCCCTTATCCCCTTTGATCTTAGCAATACCCCCTCTGGACTTTCTCCTTTCACTAATAGACAGGAAAGGAGGGAACAGAACAGATCACTGCATTCAAACTCTCCATGACAACTGGGACAGGGTCCAATTCAACCCTATCACATATACCCTCCTCCTTAAGAGGGAACCTGTTTTATTAAACAGGTTTCCAAAACTTTCTATTAATTCTCTACTAATATTAGCTTCTAACTTCAGAAATTAAGCACATGTGTAGTATCCTTTTCTATAACAGTAGAGCAAACAGTAACGTTTAAACGCATACATTTGTTTTCAACCTTCAGAATCCTCAATTCCTGATCCATATCTTGACAGAAAATCAGCATTGCTATTCTATTTACCAGATTTGTGTATCACATTGAATTTAAATGGCTGTAGTGGCAGGTACCACCTTGTGATTTTGGAATTTTTATCTTTCATTTGGTTACGCCAACAGAGAGGATTGTGATCTGTTGTAAGTACAAAGTCAGTTCCTAGCAAATAAAACTTAAGGGACTTCATGGCCCACAATGCTGCTAAACACTCCTTTTCAATGGTGGAGTACCTTTTCGCTCTGTCATGCAACTTCCTACTTATGCATAGAATAGGATGTTCCGTCCCATCTATATTTTGACTCAGTACTGCACCTAGGCCTACCTCTGATGCATCTGTTTGTAACAAAAATGGTTTCTTGAAATGTGGGCTTCTTACAATAGGGGCTGAACATAATGCAGCCTTAATGGTTTGAAAAGCTTTATCACACTCTGGGGACCATTTCACATTATTTGGGTACCGTTTTTTTGCGAGTTCCGTGAGGGGAGTAGCTAACTCAGGAAAGTTGGGAACAAATCTCCAGTAATAACCAGCCAACCCCAAAAATCACCTGACATGTTTCTTTGTTTTAGGTACAGGGCTGTTTGCTACAACTTCTGTTTTAGAAATTTCTGACTTAACTTCTCTATTTCCCAACACATAGCCCAAATACCTGGTTTCCTGCATGCCCAGTTCACATTTGGTAGGATTAATAGTCAAACCTGCATTTTTGATAGTTTGGATAACTGCTCGTAGGTGTTCCAGGTGGCTTTTCCAGTCTGGACTGTACACCATGACATCATCCAGGTATGCAGCACAATAACCAGTGTGAGGGGATAAAATTACATCCATGTACATGTAGCTGACGTACCATGTAAAACAAATGGCATGGTGGTGAACTGATAGAATCCAACAGGAATGGCAAATGCGGTTTGTCTCTGGATTCTTTAGCTCAAGGTATTTGCCAGTAACCCTTGGTGAGATTGAGGGTACTGACATACTTTGCACTTCCCAGTCTGTCCACAAGTTATCTATTCTGACATAGGATAACTGTCAAATTCTGACACTTGATTAAGTTTCCTAAAATCAAGGCAGATTCTAACACCCCCTTCTTTTTTGTTTACAATTACCGTTGGAGATGACCAAGCACTCTTTGACTCCTCTATGATACCCAATTCTTTCATTTTTTGTATTTCCTTAACTACGTCAGCTCTTAACCGCTCTGGTAACCTGTATGTCTTCTGCCTAATAGGACAAGCATTCCTTGGCACTATAACATGCTCAGCCCATTTTGCTTGGCCTGGTACTGTAGTAAAAGTACTGTTAAATGTCTTTAGCACATTACGGATGTCTGCAGTTTGTTCGGAGGTTAAGGAAACATTCACCTTTATAGCATCAGCATTTACAGTTTGTTCCAGTATATCATAAGCTACATCAATATCTTCGTTATCAGTTTCTAGTAAAACCAGCAAAGTAGCTTTTGGCATTTTTCAACCCATTTCAAGAGGAGGTTAGCATGGTGTATTTTAGTAGGATTTTTCCTGTTAGAAGTCGTAATCTCATAGTTAATAGTGCCAGTACATCTAAAAACCTTATAAGGCCCTTGCCACTTAACAGTTGATTTTCTGTTGTGGGTAACAGTAGCAAAACTTTTTCACCTAGCTCAAAACCTTTTTCTTTAACCCCATGGTCATAATATACCTTCTGCTGGTTTTGGGCCTCTTCCTGATTACTATGGCTAATTTCAACATATTTTGCCAGCTTCCTTCTTAGGGCACACATATAAGAAGTTATAGATTGTTTCTGAGTGGGGTTATCTTCCCACGTTTCTTTTATCACATTCAGTGACCCTTTTGGCTGCCTACCATGAGCATTTCAAATGGTGAAACCCTGTTGATGCCTGCGGCACTTCTCTGTAAGCAAAAAGTAGGTAAGGCAAGTATTGGTCCCAATATTTCCCTTCCCCTTTTACAAACCATTTTCACACGCGTTTTAGGGTTTGGTTAAAATGCTCAAGAAGACCGTCTGTCTGAGGGTGATGGGGAGGGTCTTATGGCAGTGATACCTAGTAGTCTGTACAGCTCCTTAAGTAATGCAGCACCAAAATTACTACCTTGATCAGTAATAATTTCTTTAGGTATGCCCACTCTACTGAAAATTTTTGCAAGCTCTGCTGCCACTTTTGAAGCTGTGACAGTACACATTGGAACTGTTTCTGGGTATCGAGTAGTATAATTGCATACTACCAGGATAAATCTATTACCCTTTTTACTTTTGTCTAAAGGACCAACCACATCCATTGCAATTCTCTCAAAAGGCACATCTATCAAGGGTAGGGGCACCTTGTCTTTTCTAGTGACTGGGGCTTTCTGACACTCAGCACAGGAATTACAATAGGTAGCAACATCTTCATGAATTCCAGGCCAGTAAAATCTATACAGCAATCTGGCAAGGGTGCAATCCCTCCCTGACTGACCAGCCATAGGACTATAGTGCTATCTTTAACAACTCTATTCTATACTTCTATGGTATAACCAATTGTTCTGTCTGTTCCTGTGTCTGAGGTTTAACCCAAACTCTGTACAGTAACCCATTACATTTCTTAAACATTGGTCCACCCTGCTTTGGTTTCACTCCCAGCTGCTTAAAATAACCCCGGAGAGAAACATCATTAGCTTTGTATCAGGGATAAACAATGGAATGTTCCTTTTTTCCCTTAAAGCTTTTTCTTTCAAGCAAGGCTGCAGGTGGGCTGTCAGTTATTAGTTTAGTTTCAGCATTTTCATATGTTAACCCATTATATCCATCAGTCATTTGTTGCCACAGTTTCTTCAGGCATTGTCTTCCTTTCCTGGATTTCTGGGTCTTGGAGCTGTGCTCAAACAAGTCCGAATCAAAATCACTGACAGGAAAAGTATCTCCACCATCTGAAATTTTCTTTGCCTGAGTTCTTGTAACCACAGCTGCTGAAACATCAGGATTTACTACTTCTTTGATTAACTCAGAAAATCCTGGAAAGTCATTTCCAATAATCACAGGTATAGGTAACTTAGGTACTACCCCCACTTTCATTTGTTGCGACACACCCTTAATGGTCAGAGTCACTTGGGTGGTGGGATAGTGTCAAGTATCTCCGTGGATTCAGTTGACACCAGTACCTGGTCCTTTGCACAGTGTTTTCCCAGCACTTCAGCATGCACTTGGGTCTGTCTGTTTCCTGAATCAATGAGTCCCTTTACAGTCTTATCCCCAACCTTCACATCTGTTAAGTACTTGCCCCAATTTGCTAAGGACAAATCTGCTCCAGTGCCACTCTCCTTACTATGGCAGTTTCTTGCAATATGGCCTGGCTTATTACCGTTATAGCAAATAACATTTTTGGGCACAGATTTCTTACCCCCACCAGAGTTCTTATCAGACTTGGAGTTTAAATAGGAAAAAGAGTGTCTTACCAGTGCTTGGCTTTTACCATGCTGCTGTGGCATCTGTCTGACCATTTGGTAGTCTTTGGCCAAAGAAACAGCCTTTTCCCACTTTCTGGCCAGTGTTCCTTTATCCAGACCTGCACATCTGTAGGCAAGATGTCGATGAATTGCTCCACTGCAAATGTGTCGATGATCTGTGGGACTGTTTTGCCCTCTGGTTGGAGCCATTTTATCAGGAGTTCTCTGAGTTAGGTGAAGGCTTCTCAAGGATTGTCGACTGAGTTGTACTTCAGAGATCAAAATCTCTGCCTGTAGGTCTCTCCTGAGATATCATACCTTTTCAGGATTTCACTTTTCACCAGGTCATAGTTCTCTGTGTGATGTCCATATTGTTGTAGGCAAGTTGGGCTTTCCCTGTCAGGTAGGGTACCAGTCTGAATATCCATTGCTGCTTTGGCCATTGGCAGGCTGTGGCAACTCTTTCAAAAGTTGTCAGGTATGCTTCAATATCATCGGAGGGACACCACTTTGTAAGTTTAATGGCTTTTAAGTTGCTTGTGTTTTGTTGCTCCCTGGATGTGTGCTAGATCCTCTGCCTTTGATAGCTTGCAAGACATCCAGCTATCGCTGATCCTGTCGCTGCATCTCTTCTTTTCTCTGTGCTTCTAAACATTGAGCTCTTTTCTCTGCTTCTCCATCTCTTTTTGTTGTATAGCCCACCATTTGAAAAAGTCCATCAGGCTTTCAGGTTCTGTTACTGCCTGTTCTGTTTCCATAAATTGTGCTGACTGTACAATCTCAGCTTGGACTTCTGTCTCTGCTAGTTTGGCTGCCATTCTCCTGGTAACCACTCCTGGACTTGCTGCTGCAGAATCCATACCTTTCTCTATGCTTCCCTGGTACTAGGTCCAGTACCCATGCACAAAACTCCTGACTTAGAGTATGCACAATGTAAATCCCACTTCTCACAACCATCCGTCATTGAGGCACAGATCAGGAAGCATATGAAAAACCAGGAGCAGTTGTAGAATTCACATGAAGTATTTTATTTGTACTAGCAGCAAAAAAAAAATAAAATAAACTTGTTCTGTACAACTATTTACAAAGGCAGAATAAAATAATGAAGATCCATCAAAGTTTTCCTTCAATCTCTGTGTGTCCATCTTGCAAGCAATTGCAGCTCTGTCTTATAAGTCATTCCAATCCCCCATTCTTAACAAGCATCTTTCAAAGTGTTCTTGTATGTTTCAGGTAGGTGCTGGCAGGAACACAGTGTGCCTGAGCTGAGGCCCCTTTTCCATAACTCTTCTGCAAAAGGCTTAAAAATTGCACTAAGGTAACCTCTTGAGTTTCAAATAGCTTTTTTCAATCATCTCAAACAACAATTATATACATTTCAAAAATTAACACTACATAATTTCTAAACAAAAGGATCCCAATATCAGTTACATTTCCACATAATGGTTTGCATACATTTTTATACAGTATCAGCAAATATGCAAGGGAGGAAAAGACAAACAGCAAGGGAAGACTGAGAGATAGCAAGAGGCAAATAATTGTGAGACTGTTAGGGTGATCAAATCCTGGGTCTCACAAGAAAATTTGGTTGTGCAACCAGACAGACAAATAGACAGGAAAGGAGAGAATAGAACAAATCCCTGCATTCAAACTCTCCATAACAACTGGGACAGGGTCCTATTCAACCCTATGACACACCACCCCACTGTTGACTGTCACAAGGGGAAGGCTTAGTGGCAATGCAAGTGTGGCTGATATTAAAGGGAGGGAGCCGCTGGTTTGATGCAGGGTGTGCCTGCATCCACATAGCATGTTCTGTCATCCATGCCATGGAAGGGATAAACTGGGAGAAAAAGGAAACAAGGGGTACAGGTTTCATGAAGCCCTGCCTGCCTGCCCCCAGTCTGCACCACCACTGGGAACATCAACTGCTCACTTCTAGATGTGGCCTCTGAGGGGTGGGGGCTGGGTCCCCCTCCCTGAAGCCCTGCCCCAAGGGGAGTCTGTGGGGGCACCCTGGGGGGAGGTAATTCCTGTGGAGGTGGTTGCTAGTTGGGTAAGCAGGGACAGGGCTGATAGCCCATCTGCAGCCTTGTCTGAAAGAAAAAGCTTTAAGGGAAAAAAGAACATTCCATTGTTTAACCCTGATACAAAATGCCCATCTCAGTGAAACTGAGTTCTTTCAATGTTTTCCAATAAGACATGTCACACTGGTATGCAGTCCAGCTACAGTATATAAACATATTTATTTATTTGTAATTGTTCACCAAGAAAGGCACGCTGAACTGTGACAACTCACTTCCATGTGCATCCTGGGTGATGGGTTACATGGAGATACTTTATTGACAAGGGGCATGTTGGCAAGGACACTGGGAAAAATTCCCCTACACTTATGATAAGCGCCATGGGGTCTTTAACGTCTACCTGGAGAGTAACCAGAGACGGGCAGAAGGGGACCTCAGTAGCTAACCCTCTCTTTCCTAGTGCTAGAGTCCCTTTATGTCTGTCCCATGCATTTTTGAATTCACCTACGATTTTTGCCCCCATGATCCACCACCCTTTCTATGAAAAAATACTTTCTCACATTACCCCTGAGTGTGCCCCCCCCTCTATTCTCACATCATGGCCCCTTATTCTTGAACATCTTCTTTTATGAAAGATGCTACATTCTTGCACCTTATTTATACCCTTGAGGTATTTGAAGGTCTCTGTCATACCCCCCATTTCTTTCCTCTCTTTCAGGGAATACACAATGAGATCCTCTAGTCTCCCCTCATATGACTTCTGGTGCAGCCCCTACACCATTTTTGTCACCAGTCTCTGAACCACTTCTACTCTGTCTATGTCCTTCCAGGCATGTGACCTCCAGAACCAGACACAGTATTTTAGATGAGGTCTCACCAATGTTCTGTAAAGTGGCATCACCACCTCCTTCCTTGTGCTTGAGATACCTCTCTATGCATCCTAGCATTCCACAGGCTCTTCTCACAGCCTTCTCAAATTGTTTGGTAACCTTTAGGTCATCGGATATGATTACTCCCAGGTCCCTTTCCTGTTTGGTGGTCAAGTACCTTCCCCCATCATGTACTCCTCCTTGCATTTCCATGTCCCATATACATGAACTTGCACTTCTTTGCATTTAATCTTAGCTGCCACACCCTTGACCACTCCTCAAGCTTGCTTAGGTCCCTTCCCATTTTCTCTACCGCTTCTATAGTGTCAGCCCTGTTGCAGATCTTCGTGTCATCTGCAAAGAGACATACCTTCCCTTCCAGCCCTTCTGCAATGTCACTTATGAAGACATTAAAGAGGACTGGTCCAGGCACTGATCCCTTTAGGACCCCGCTGGTCACCCCCCTTGGATTAAACTCCATTCACCACCACCCTCTGTGTCCTATCGCTCAGTCAATTTCTGACCCAGTTTACCACCCTGGGACCCACTCCCAGACTGCCCAGCTTGTTTACAAGTCCAGTGGTGCTGTCTGCACCTCCCTGGGTTCACTTAATACTCTGGGATGTATCCCATCTGGCCCAATTGCCTTGTCCACTTTCAGATTAGTGAGTTCCTTTAGGACTCTTTCCTCTGTAAATGGACTGGTGTCCACCTCCCTCCCAGTGGTGCTTCTGTTGCCTAACTATGGTCCCTCCCCTTCCCCTTCTTCTGTGAATACTGAACAAAAATATTTGTTCAGGATTTCTGCTTTTTCTTGGTCCCCATCTGCACACTTCCCTTCTTCACTTTTTAGTCTCACAATCCCACCCCTGGTCCTTTTTCTTTCACTAATGTACCTGAAAAAGTTCTTGTCCCTTTTGTTATTGCCTGGGTAATTATTTTTTTCAGGGGGACCCTACCATAACTGTGGTATATGTCCCTGAGACATTAGTGGTATGCATGATTTGTAAAGTTGTGGTGTGCAATGTGTAATATGTATGCATCCCCAAAAGCACCATTGTCTGCTGGCCCACTGACACTCCAGACCAATGCCACTGTGCTCCCAGAGGCATCCCCACTACCACATCCTGCAGTACCATGTAACCAGCCTGTCTCTGCACATACCAGGGTGGGGGTCTGCAATGTTTAAAGCACATGATACAGTACACATGGGCCTACATTATCAAGCCCTACCTAGCGAGCCCCTCTGTAAATGGAGATGTTAACAGGGACATGCCAGATGTTCCAGGATCTAAGCCAGCATGGATCACCCACATACGAGGCATGCAAGGCAAGGCAAATTTTATTTTTCTGGCAGCCAATCCCAGTGGCTCTGGGTGCAGAACAAACAAATACAATAATTTAAAAGCATCAACAAACAATATAATAAATAATTACACATCCATGTGGCCAATATTCAGCAAATACATAATAACCCTATTTGCTTAAAAAAGGGCTGGCAATCTGAGTTCTCAACCAGTATTAGAGAATGCCTGGCTAAACAGATGGTATTTTAGGCAGGTCTTGAATGCCTCCACAGAAGGGGCCTCCCTTACCAATAATGGAAATGAATTCCACAGGATGCGGCCAGTGACACTAAAAGCTCTGTCACCAGCAGTTTCCAACCTCATCCTGGGAATTGCTAGGAGGCCCCTCGTGGAGGAATGAAGGGAGCTGACCAGGGCCACCGGTGTAAGAAGGTCCACCAGGTAACAAGGGCCCAGTCCATGTAGGGCCTTAAAAGTGAGCAAGTCCACCTTGAAGAGCACCCTCCATCTAACGGCAGCCAGTGCAGTTCATGCAGCAGTGACATGACAGTATTTCGACTGTCCAGTCAACAGCCTGGCAGCTGCATTCTGCACCAGCTGCAGTCAATGGAGGGTGCCTCTAGAGACCCCGAGGTAGAGTGCATTACAGTAGTCAAGCCTAGATGTTACAAAAGCATGCACCAAGGTGGGGAGGTCCAGGGGAGGAACCAGGTGTTTGATCCTGGCAATGTTTCTTAGATGGAAAAAACTAATCCTGACAATGGACGATACTTGATGTTACATTGTCAGACTGCTGTCCAGAACCACGCCAAGATCACACACCCTAGAGGAGACCATCAATGGGACAGAGCCTAGAACTAGTTCAGTATCTGCCTCGGAGGCCATCCTATCACACCTCCTTTTTGACTCCACCACCAGTACCTCCATCTTATCGGGGTTCAGTCACAACCAGCTAGAGGCCATCCAGTCATTGATCTCGGCGAGACAGTTGTTTAATGCTTCCACCACATTTGATGTCCCAGTGGCAAGAACAAGTACAGCTGAGTATCATCAGCATAACAATGAAACCCAAGCTGTACTTCCTAATGATCTCACCCAGGGTAGCATATACATGGCAAACAACATTGGTGGCGAGACCGAACCCTGGGGACTCCACAAGACAGAAGGCTAGGGGAGGAGGAGAATTTCCCCATCACCACCCTTTGCCTTCTGTTTGTCAAAAAGGACTCAAACCAGCTGATGACAGTGCCAGTGAGTCCACAAAATTCCCTCAGGTGGTCAAGTAACACATGATGGTCCACTGTGTCAAAAGCTGAGGAGAGATCGAGGAGAATGAGAATTGTCCTCTCTCCTTGATCCATCGCCCTGAGGAGATCATTCTGCAACCGAATTAATGTGGTTTCTGTAGAATGTTCTGCACAAAAACCTGACTGGAGTGGCTCATAGATCTCAAATGCCACAAGCTGTTCTCCCAACTGTTGTGCCACAATTTTCTCCACAACCTTTCCCAAAAATGGTAGGTTGGAGACCGGTCGATAATTAGCCTTGATGTCAGGGTCCAATGATGGCTTCTTCAGAGGATCTCACCAGCGCCTCCTTCAAGGCATCTGGGAAGACCCCCTTCGATAAGGAACACCAGACATTCAAAGGCGAACACTGGACCAACAGTGTCGACATCCCATTAAGAAATGAGTCGGCACTGGTTTCAGCTCACAATATGTGTGCTTCAGCTTCAAGGCCACCTCAATGACTTAGGACATCTCCACTGGTTTAACTCCCCCAACCAGGCGGATTGCCTCGTTGACAACCCAGGTGACCACTGTCAGCCATAACACGACTCACTGGTGGAATTCCCTGCCTGATGGTGGACACCCTGTCTGAGAAGAACCAAGCAAACTAATTACACAAAGTCTCAGAAACTGCTTTTTGGCTGTAGACAGGCCGGATGTAAAAGCCTGTCCACCATCTGAAAAGCATAGCTGGTTAGCTCTTCCAGCAATCTCCTGGACAGGAATGCTGCCTTTTATGGTTGATTGCCCCTGGCACACACTATAGTGTGTATGTAGGGCCAGTTTGTCTGCCTCCAGCATGGTCCTCCAGCAGTGCTCCAGCCTCTGACCCTTGATCTTCAGCGCCTTGAGCTCCCCATCAAACCAGGGGACCTCAAGTGAGATGATCTGGGTTGTACGGACCAGTGCAAGGGAGTCGAGTGCCTCAGTCATTGACCCATTATAGGTAGCAACTGCTTCACCACACCTCCCCTGCATGCACTGTCCACACACATAGATCTACTACCGCCAGAAACCCTTCAGGATAAAACCCCTTAAAGGGCAGTAGCTTATCATCTCTGTGGGGACGGAACTCGGGGGCCTGAGCGAGAACTCCCGTGCAATGATCAGACCAAATGATCCAATCAGGCCTGGAGATTTTCAACCTCAAGCCCCAGTGAGAAGACCAGGTCCAGCATGTGGCCACTCTGATGGGTCACGGTAGTAACTACTTGTGACAGGCCCAGAGATGTCATCATCTGGAGGAAGTGATAACTCAACCTAGATACTCGTCGTCAGCCCAAACATTGAAGTCCCCCAGGACCAAACACCTGGAAGACTCCAATGTTTCACCAGCAACGAAGTCACCTACTTCCTGCAGGAACTCTCCTGCCATCCCCGGTGGACAGTAAATTAGGAGAATCCTGCAACCTGCACCCAGACCCCATGGATGGCCACACATTCAAAAGAACCTGGTGTTCTCACTGGGTGCACGGTGAAGCCTAGCTCAGCTCTAAAACAGATAGCCACTCCCCCGCCCCTGCATTCCACTCTGGGGCAGTGCACAGCGGAGTACCTGGGGGGGGACAGCGGCCTCTAACACTGGGCAAGCATCATCCCCCAACCAGGTCTCCTTAATGCAAGCCGGATTGACCAAGGAAATCAGATATGCAATAATTGCGGTCTTATTCCTGATTGACCTGGCATTGCACAACACCACCCTCAGGGGATTGGTGGACAGTGCAGCCCTTTTAGCTGTCTGCCCACTTGATCTCATGGGAGCCCTGGGGATGGGAACTAAACATGTCTGGCATCTCTCCAAGCCCTGTCGAATCCCGTGTTGTCTTCTGCACCTGACCACCTCTATCCTGCTCCCCTCGGCCGTGCACGGGGTGCCCCACCAGCTCCTGCCTCAACGTCCTCCTCAATCCTGACCTTCTGCAATGACGAGCTGTAGTATCAGATACCAGAAGGGTGGTGAAGGGCCATCGTCATAGAGCCGGGCGCCTGATACAAATCCTGGCCCTCCCCACATCACCAGACACCCCAACACATATTTATCAGTCCTAAAACCAAAAAAATATATCCCACCACACTCACTCACACACTAAACAAGTCTTCCTTAACCATGCACCCCACACACTACCAACCAACCCCTCCCTTCAATAAAATTTAACACTAACAGGGAGAATATACCCAGAGAGTGTGAGCTATAACACTATCACAGACACAGCACCATACAATTATTAATCCACTAGACCACTAGTGGACCAGCAGTTCAACACAGTTCTCAGTTCAATAATCACAGTCCAAAATCAAGATCTTCTAGAAATCCTTTACCAATGGCTCCTCTCTCACCAGAGCCACTAGTTCATACTGAGCCAGTTTGACACACCAGCATATGCCAGCACTCACACCTTGATACTTGGACCAGGAAAACAGTCAAAACCTCAAACCTCTCCAAGGTGTTCACACCATTTCAGTGGGCAGTGGAGCTGCACAAACAATCTTCAGCCCTACCGGCTAGTCAAAATTTCTCCAAAGCTCTTTTAACTGGGAGTTCTCACCTTTGCCTCTGTCGGCTCACCACTGCAGCCTCGGACTATTCCTTCAGGCTGCAGGCACCGACACTGAGCTCCCATTTGCAGGAGTCAGATGGGGCACTCCGGGGGGCAATGGAGCTCCCACCTCCTGCTGCCCGGTCACCTCTGCTGCTCAACTGCCACTTTGGAAACCCAGGACAGCAATTCATCTGCCACCTCTCCACTTCCAAGGGCTGCAGTGAGAGTCAGCAGTGGTCTGGACTTCCCCCAGGACTTTCAAATTGCAGCATGACTCAATCCTCTGTGCCGCAGCAGCAAAGCATCCACTATCTACTTGTGGTGGCACAGTCTGTCTCAGAACCACTCCTCCTCACACTCCAGTCTGCCAGAACAACCTTCTCTAGCCGAAGTCTATCCTCTGATTGAGGTGAGTGCCAGCACATCCAACCAGTGATTAATAGTGTTCCAGTGTCTGTATCTATCACTCGGTATGGTTACCAGTACCTTGTCACACACTCTTTCCTCACTAAAAAAAAGAAAGACTAAGCTCCTAACCTAAATCATTTGAAGCCCTGCCTAACAGTAAAAAGCCACTACTACTAAAAACTGACTAATCTTTCCAAATGAGGCTTCACTCGTTCACACTTTCAATAAAACTTTTCATAACTCTCCCGAAAACTCCCCTCTCCTCTCTTCAGTTACTGCCGACCCAGATGGCAGACCAGCGTGGCCACCATCTTTGGGGTGGAGTGCAGTGCAATACCCCCAATTCTACACATTCCTCCATCTGCACATGATCCTTCAATCCTGCCCACAACAGATACCCCAGCCCAGGACTCAGCAAGCAGTGCAACCTCTGTAGATGCTGGGTTCGATACAGCATCAGCAGCACACCCATCTGTTGGTGTTAGCTGGCACCCATCCCTCTCCCCCCCCGTTCTCACCCCTGACTGTAACCTTCCCCCCATCCGATTACCTCTGGCCTGTCTGTGGTCAAGCAGCATCATTAGACCCTCCCCCAACAACTGCTATAATTAGCTGGCAGATGCCTGTGTCATCATTCCCCCAGCCCTCTCCAGAACTGCAGTCAGGGCCAGGGTGCACAGGAATTGCCTCAGTGCTTCACAGCATCCAGTGTCCCTAGCAAGCCATACATGAGGTCCATTGTCCCAGTCCCCAGAACATCTACAAAGTGGAACAATATCGGCATGCCGTCACTGCTTGGTGGACAGGAATGCTACCTGTGTCCTCGCTTCCTTGACCCCCGAAACATGCCATGTCTCTGTTGCCCCACCCCATCAACTGCACAGTGGGGAAGGGAGTGCAACATGTAACATTGTCCTGGTGCTGCTGTGCACCTGCAGTGCAGAGGTAACATCGAGCCACTGGAGGTACTGGTGGCGTATGCTCCCTGTCCTGCTGCTGGAATGTGTGTGGGGACGGGGAAGCACTAGTGAGAGTCCATGTGGTTGTTTCAGGAGCCTGGGGAGGTGGCATGCTGCTGTTGTCCCATGATGCAATGTACTCATATCACGGGGATCGGGTGAACGAACTCCATGCGCGGCTTGCTAGATGCTAGGGGGTTGCCCCTGAAAAAGGGACCTTCGGGGCCCAGTGGGCCTACCCGGTCATCAAAATTCAATAAATAAATAAAAAGTAATGGGGACTCTGAGGTACTGGGGCATTTTCAGTAATCCCTGGCCCTGACTGCTGTTCTGGTGAGGGCTTGGGAGGAAAGACACAGGCGGCTGCCAACCACATAAGAACAGTGTTCAGGGGGAAAGTGTCTACTGGTGCTGCCAGACCGATGACAGGGACCAGAGGTAAGCACACAAGGGAGGGGATACCGCTATAGTCAGGGGGGGAATGATGAGGGGGAGGGTTGAATGACAGCTACAGCCAACATGGTGGGGTAACGCTACAGCAGGGGTAGTGTCGGTCATGCATAGGGATAGTTAAGACCTGTCTGTGATGTGCTGGGCGACTGGACAAGGAGACAGGACGGGGCTGGGCCAGTCATCAATGACTGCTGTGCTGTTTGTTTTCTGTCAGTCATTTATGGAGCTGTAGTGTGGCACTGGCATTTTCCTAGAACCACTGACTCCAGGGCACAGGCGACAGCTGGCTGCCTGCCCACATAAGGGATCCACTCTGGGACTCAGGGCAGGCATCCAATTGGATGTCTACCTGGGTCCCGCACTCTGCCCAAACACAGCACCGATCCAGCAATGTGTGGTTGCGCGCCGAGGGGCAGGGGCAGGGCCATGGACAGGCGGCCAGCGATAGAAAATACTGGCCGTGTGCACCTGTCTGTGGGTGTGGAGCTGCACCAGTGGGGTACACGCCTTTGGCATGTACGTTATGCCCTTTCATGCATAGGGCCCAATAGGAACTGGAAAGTGTAAATGCAACAAAATACAGTGGACTGCCAACACTACAGAGGTAGTATACACCAAGCAGTGAAGCAAAAATTCAGATTATTGCAGACTAAAAAAATTTAAATTTGAGTGAAGTTACTGTAATTAATATGAGGAAATGTCTATGAAATTGCTTAAAAATGCAGTATGAAGCCATAAGAAAAGAAAAGAATGCAAGACAACAAGGAACTGAACTGATAAAGCCAGCAAATATATGCGGTACACAGGAATGTATCTCAGCAAGATCTTAGCAGATCCTTGTTAAAACTGTATTGGGGAAAAATGGAGAGTCTGCAAAAGGCAGCTACTTATAGATATGCACGGCTGCAATCAGGTAAAATGTAATATCGACTGATAGGGCAGCTTGTGCCTCCAGACTCAGGCATTCAATATTTTAAAACAGTACTAATACACAAAGCTTCTTCCAATCCCAAGCAGAAAATTCAGTGTTTTAACAAAGCCAATTCTGAAAAGAATGAATCTGTACAAACTCTGAAGCCCATCACACCTGCTAAATGGGTGGTTAAAATGGAAAATCTCCTTGGGGGAGCCTACACACTTTGATGTGAAATAGAACATTGCAGATAGGGGGTCTCTGTGCATGTTTCATCAAAAAATGAAGCAGTAAGTGGGCAGACTTGAGAGACCTAGGGTGCCTTCTGACAATAAGCTACTACGTTACTGGATACAGGCTGCATTTTACACTTCACATGGTGCAGTTTTATGCTGATTAGGCTCATTTTGCACAACGGCAGTCCCATTTGCTGCTGGAACAGAGTAGCTGCACACACACACACACACACACACACACACACACACACACACACACACACACATTTCCACCACTGGAAATGGCTGCAGCTCTGCGTCAGAAACAGGAGTTCCCACACTGATCTGAAATGGGGATCACACCCTTGTAACTTGGAAGCCAAACATGTGATTGTGCAGTCTAGTTACTTGTTGGGAGGGGGCAGAAAACATCTGTCTCAGAATTTCTAGGGGATTTGTGGTGATCACTCTAGAAATTCTGCCTACTCCCCACTCCTACCCACTGGGCCTAAAACCGAGTTGCAAGGGACAGTCAATAAGCTGTTGTGAAATGATTTATCCACTGTTTCTTGCTTTTGCTTTGGACTGATCAGATTCTTTAAAATCCATCAGGTTACTGGAAATTCCCGTTCTGATTGTGTTCTGATGCTGGTTAAAGTATCGAAGTTGGAGCTGAAATCTCCAATTCCACATCCGACTACATCTTAAACCTCCCCCATCTGGTAATAAAGACAAATGAGCCCCCTCACAGAAAACAAAGCCCTCCCCCTTCCTCATTGTTGTTGCTCCCACGCTTCCTTACATTATCACATCTGTTGCTGCTGGGGGGTTGCCTGCTGCTGCTGCGGGGTTGTCTGCTGCTACTGGGATTTTGCCCTCTGATGCTGGGCTATTGTCTGCTGCTGCTGGTGGGTCAACCCTTCATTCAGCTGCATGTGTTCATTGTCCCCCGCCTGCCCACTGGACCCAGTCCCTACTCTGACCCCTGCCCAAGACTGATTGGTAGGTGTGTGTAAAAACAAGATTATCATCCCTTTCCCCCTCCAAAAAGCCACTGAGTTTAGCAGCCACTGTCCTCATTGCTGTCCTCATTGTTGTACTCATTGCTGTCCTCATTGTTGTCCTCATTGCTGTCCTCATTGTTGCCCTCATTGTTGTCCTCATCGCTGTCCTCATTGTTGCCCTCATCACTGTCCTCATTTTTGTCCTCATTGCTGTCCTCATTGTTGTCCTCATTGCTATCCTCATTACTGTCCTCATTGTTGTCCTCATCGCTGTCCTCATTGTTGTCTTCATTGCTGTCCTCATTGTTGTCCTCATTGCTGTCCTCATCACTGTCCTCATTGACGTCCTCATTGTTGGGTGACCATGGTATATAACACAGGCGGTCACCAACCTGGACAACACTCTGGGTTACCCACCAGACACCGAAGTTCAGCATCTGGAATACTGGCTAAAACCCAGGGTGTTGTGCAGGGCAACCAACTCCTGTGTTATTTATCCAGATCACCAACAATGAGGACTGAATGAGGACAGCGATGGCTGCTACACTCAGTGGCTATTTGGAAGGAAAGGGACAATAATCTTGTTTTCTACAGAAATCTATATGTCTGGATTGGTCTGGGACTGGGTTGAGGGTCTAAGTTAGGCCGGGTCTGGTGGTGGGTTGGCTGATGGGCTGGCTGGGGGGGGGGGGTGACTTGGTGGCAAGCTGTGGCCTGTGGGCTGTGCTTGGTGAGGGAGTCTTGTGAAATTACTGCATACATAGCATCAGGAACAATGAACACACACAGGTAAATGAAGAAAAGGGTACCCCCCCAGCAGCTACAGATGATGGCACCACAGCAGCAGTAAATGACCCCCCAGAATCTGCAGATGTGTGGTAAGGTAAGGGGGATCCTGGGAGAAACAAGGGTGGGGGAAGGGGAAAGGTCTAGATGTTTCTTATGCAACCAGACATTTATTTTCAGAATTAGGATTTTGACCAGAATTCAATCAGATCTGATTCTGAGAGATTGGACTCCAAGGAACCCCATTTGTGAACCCCTCTTATGCTACAGTATGCACAGAGGGGTCAGGGATGCTTCTGTGCAGCACACAACAGAGTGCACTAGCATGGGTAAGTGGATGGAATTGGCATGTTATTGGCAAGCAGTGGTATTTACATTGAAAACTGCCACCAGCACACCAGTCAAAGCTCTGTTGCAGTGGTCCCCAAATAATGCCAGAAACAACTGGTGATAGCAAGTCATCAGAGAGGTGTGCCAGGTGACCACTCACAACAGGGGACCAAGATCCGTATAGGATTAGATTTTTGAGGGCATGCTTGGATGATCAGGTGATGGGATGATGGGCCACTAGAGTAGCGAGGGCTAACGCTGAAGCCAAATTGGGATGAAGGCCCACTGGAGTACGAGGGAAACCTGTGAGGGACAATCAAAGAATAGTCTTCAAAGAGACAAAAGCAGTCCACAGGTACAAGTAGGGGAGACATTTCTGTAAATCTCTATCTATAAAATCTCTAACATGCATTGCAGGCTCTTGAATATCCCACTGCTGCAGCCCAGCTCTGATATCAGCTGCAGGGAATTCTGTGATTTCAGGTTACAGCACATGTCTGCTTTGAAGTCAAAAGAATCAAGCACACGTTTGTGCCATGTGCATACTTGTGTGTAGCAGTAATCAGGACTGTTACTAGGCATGAACCATACTCACACGGAACATCTGGAACTTTAATTTAAATATTAGGATCTGCAATGGAGTCTCCACTCTCCCCCAAATCCCTTGTTCTTAGTATAGCAATTTTTTGAATAATCTCAACAGGGAGTGCATTCTGCTCCATTTTTCGGTCACAAAATTGACAGAAAATGAGTTTTCTGCCATAAAATGTTATGTAAATTAGGCCTCATATTTTTTCATTCTTACCTCTGAATTAAGCAATAAAACAAGACACAGTGGGTGGTGTTGGGCAATATCCATATGTCCAGGGGCGTAGTGAAGCCCGTCGATGCAGGTGGAGGGTCTTATAGCCTCTGGAAGTGCAGGTATAGCCCAACATGGGATTTTATGCTTTTAGCTGTTGCATCTATCCAGTTTGCAAAGACAGTTGGTAGTGCAGGATGTTTTATTTTTAGCTATAGCCCCACAATGTCCACCCTTGAGTGTCTTATTGTGCTTAGAAAATGGGGCAAGAAACAGACTCATTATTTTTAATATTAAAAAAACTTTTACTGGTTGGGTTACTAAAAATAGTTCTTTCAATGTTGCTGGGGAGGCAAGTGTGAGGCTGACTTGACAGCTGTGAGCGTGAGCACAGTTACACAAGCTAGCAAGCACTGCTGAGTCTCATCAATTTTTCAGTGTCTCACTCTTGTTTGCTGTCTCGCTCTGTTTCTCTACGCATTCTATGCAGTGCTTTAATTGGCTTGCATTGTTTTCTCCCCTGTCACTTAGCGTTTTACAATCTCTAGCTCTCTCTTTCTCTTTCACTCCTTCAGCTGTCTTACAATAAATACAGGAAAGTCATCAGAAGTGACAAACTCAGTTTAAATGAAGTGTAATCCCACCACAAAAACAAATAGTTTAATAAATCTAGATTTGCAGGGGTTCTTTCTTTTGTGAAGTTCAGTTTGCAGAGCAAGTACAGTACAGTGTACTACAATCCATAACTTTCAAATGGTTAAAGTCATAACCATTTTTGGAGCTAATAAATGCTTATTGTTCAGAATAACTGGAAATGAACAGATGTCTGTCTGGCACTGAGTTAGCAGAGATGTACAGAGATTCAATAACAGACTATTACCAGTGTTAGGTGACCTGGGAAGCCCATATATGGCTTAAAGGAGCGGTCAGCACAAAGCCCACACCCAAATGTGGGAGTGGTCTCAATTGCATTTTTTGCAAAACCATTTTACGTTAAGCTTCGCATGCATGCGCAGGAGGCGTTTTAAGGAAGAAGTAGCACACTTAGGGTGTGCCTCTCCCACCAATGCACTGCTCAGCTGAGCAGGCATGGTGGTCTGCACCAATGGGTGCAGCAGCTCAGTATGACAGCGATGGTCTTTGCTTCAAAGAAAACCACGCTGCCATATCAGCGCCGCCCCCCCTCGCGATCATTTCACCTCCCCAGCACTTCCATCACACACTTCCCAAAAGCTTTTAGGTACCAGCTGAGGCCACCCAGCGTGGCACATTGTTGCCGACGGGGTGCCCAATCCCCGCCGGCTCCATGGCCCCCCAAAGCCATCCTGCTGCCATGCTGGGAGCCCACCCCAGCGTGGCAAACTTTAGCTTATTTTGCCCGACGGGGTGCCCAATCCCCGTCATCTCCTCGGCGCCCCCAGCTTAGTTTGCCGGACAGGTGCCCAACCCCCGCGGCTCCTTGGCCCCCCAGCTATCTTGTGCCACGCTGAGGCCCACCCCAGCATGGCAAACATCCCACGACATCTTTTTTTTACAACCTGAAAACAAAAACTGTCCTGCGGCGTGTCTCCCAACCCCCACAACCCGCACCCACCCACTGCGCATCCAGCCTCCCCACACCCCTCACCCCATACTTACCTCCGGACTCCGGCGCGACCATCTTCGGTGGACCGGGAACACGTCTGCACTCTTCAAAGGCGACCGCGAACTGAGGAAATGCCGGTAAGCTGTATAATGGGCTAGATGGGGGTTTCAACTTTATTGCATATCTCAGTCATTTTCTGGAATTTTTGCACCAAATTTTCAACATGGGGTTTTTGGGACCCCTTCTCATGAATGATGTCACTGTCATGGTGTTATTCGGGCCCGAAGGGTGATTTCGCAGGCACTGTGCAGTCACTGTGTGAAATCACCCTTGGCCTTGACTAATGCCATGACAGTGACATCATCTCATGAGAAGGGGTCCCAAAACCCCATGTTGAAAATTTGCTGTAAAAATTCCAAAAAAATGACTGTTTTACGAGCATGCGTTACACAGTTCCTACGCAGGCTCGTAAGTTCGCGAATTTTCAATATTTTCATTCCAGATTTTCAACATTGCCATTTTATCACACCTTCTTATGAGTTGTACAGCTGTCATTTTTCACATCTCACCCAAAATGTGTTTCCGCCCATTTAGTGCACAATGGTGCAGTTGGTGTGTGAAATCAATGTATGGAACACATTAAGAAAATCACAGTGACACTGTTCATGAGCAGAGGTCTTAAAATGGCTATGTTGAAAATTTGGTGAAAAAATTCCTAAAAATGACTGTTTTACGAGCGTGCATTGCGCAGTAGTTCCCACCAAAAGACGCTCGTATGTTTGCGAATTTTCAATATTTGCACTCCAGATTTTCAACATTGCCATTTTACCACACCTCCTCATGAGCAGTACAGCTGTCATTTGTCACATCCTGCCCAAAATGTGTTTCTGCCCATGTAGCGCACAATGGCGCAGTCGGTGTGCGAACTCAATGTATGGGACACATTAAGAAAATCACAGTGACACTGATCATGAGCAGAGGTCTTAAAATGGCTGTGCTGAAATTTGGTGAAAAAGAATTCCAAAATATGACTGTTTTATGAGTCCTGCGTTGTGGTTCCTCATACTTTCGTGAAGTTGCGAATTTTCAATATTTTCACTCCAGATTTTCAACATTGCCATTTTACCACACCTCCTTATGAGCACTGCAGCTGTCATTTTTCACATCTTGCCCAAAACGTGTTTCCGCCCATGTAGCGCACAATGGCACAGTCAGTGTGCGAACTCAGTGTATGTATGGGGCACACTAAGAAAATCACAGTGTCACTGTTCATTAGCAGAGGTTTTAAACTGCCAATGTTGACAATTTGGTGAAAAAATTCCTAACAATCACTGTTTTACCAGCGTGCATTGCACAGTTCCCACACACGCTCCTAGGTTTGTGATTTTTCAATATTTCCACTCCAGATTGTCATCATTGCCATTTTACCACACTACCTTATGAGCAGTACAGCTGTCATTTTTCACATCCTGCCCACAACGTGTTTCCGCCTATGTAGCGCACAATGGGGGTAACAAAAAGGTCATGCTGACAATTTATTGTGCAAATACCAGCAATCGCACAGGGCATTAGGGTAAAGCACCATACATGCCAAACACCACTGCAAACACCTGCAAGCGAAAGTTCGGCATTGACAAATGCTTGTTTTACTTACTGTTAACTGCAGTATACAGTAGTACATTGTATCAAACTCATTCTTTTGACTTCAAAGCAGACATGTGCTGTAACCTGAAATCACAGAATCCCCTGCAGCTGATATCAGAGCTGGGCTGCAGCAGAGGGATATTCAAGAGCCTGCAATGCATGTTAGAGATTTTATAAGTCCAGATTAGATGTTTGCCAGTCCTGCTGTTCTCCCATGGATAAGTACAAGCCTCTGTGACTGTATTTAGCCCCTGGAGGACAGCAGGACCAACAAACGGAAGATTAGAAACAGAGCTTATAGAAACTCTAACATGTAGGTAGAAACAAAATAACAGTGTAAATACAGTGCAAATAAATACAAGTTAGTGCATGTGGAATTGTACAATAGAATCAATATAACCTCAGGTGACAGGTGGTGCGACAAGGCAGTAGGTGGGGCCAGTGGGATGCTGCTGTTTATGAAGGGGTATCACTAGCAGAAGGAGAGAAGTGGTGTTACCACTGTATAGAGTACTATTAAGACCTCACCTCAGTACTGTGTCCAGTTCTGGAGACCGCGCATCTCAGGAAGGACACAAGCAAAGTACAGGCTGTCAGAGGAGGGCAACTAAAATGGCACAAGGGTTGCAGCAAAAGCCCTATAATGACAGACTGAGGGATCTTGAAATGTACACCCTGGAAAGAGGAAGGGAGAAGGGACATGTTTGAGACTTATAAATAACTCACGAGGCGAATAAGGTACAGGAGGAAGTATTTTCAGAAGAGAAGATGCACGAGAACAAGGGGCATGCAGTGAAGTTGGAGGGTGAATTCTCCACTGAAGAGTGGTGGATGCCTGAAACAGTCTTCCAGTGGAGGTGATAGGGGAAAATAGTGCTGGGCTTCAAGCATGCATGGGATAGGCACAAAGGAATCTTGATAGGAAGGGGAAGTAGCTGGAAATCAGGTAGTGTCTATGGTGACAGTATAGGTAGGGAAAAATGGGTAGACTGGGAGGGCGAAGCAGTCCTTATCTGTCAACAAATTCTATGTTTCTGTGTTTCTTTCTTTTTTTTAAATACAATAAACTTTATTTTTTTCTTCCTATTATTATAATAAAACCATTGACAAAGATGTGGATAGCAGTTGGACATACAATAGGAGTACCCCCAATACAGTGCACAGGCAGGAAGGGAGGAGGAGTGGCACTGTATGTGAAAAATGACATAAGGGCCACAGAGATCCAGGAGGAACAAAATAGGGGAGAGATACTGTGGGTTAAGCTGGAAAGGAAAATGGGGCCAGCCATCCGCACAGGTGTGGTCTATAGACCACCAGCCCAGGAGGAAGAAACAGATAGGGAGCTGATGCTAGCCATCCAGAGGATGGCAGACAAGGGTGAGGTAGTACTGGTTGGAGACTTCAGTATTCCAGACGTGGACTGGAGCATCCCAGCAGCAGCATCAACTAGGAGCAGATTTATCCTGGACTCCTTCAAGGTGCCTTCCTCAAGCAACTGGTCATGGAACCAACTCGGCAGAAGGCAATACTGGACCTTGTGCTCACAAACAGGGACAGTGTGATGGGGGTAAGAGTGGGGAGCACCTGGGGAACAGTGACCACCAGTCACTGTGGTTTGAAATCACAGAAGAGCAGAACCAAACCACACAAAACACGTATCCTGGATTTTAGGGGGCAAACTTTGAGAAAATGGGGAGATACTTGAAAGAGGCATTAAGGAATGGGGCAGGAATCAGGGTTGAGGAACAGTGGGAAGTATTTAAAATGGAGATTACAAGAGCAACAGAATTATGTATTAAGCAGGTTAGCAAGAGGAAAAGGAAGAGGAGACCATTATGGTTTTCCAAAGGTAGCAAAGAAAGTGAAAGCCAAAAGATTGCATTCTTGCAATACAAAAGACACAGGCAGAGGGGATAGGGAGAAGTACCAGGAGAAGCAAAGGGAGGTAGGGAGGTCAGTAAGGAAGCCAAAGCTCAGACAAGAAGAACACATTGCAAAATCAGTGGGTAGAGGACAAAACCTTTTACAGGTACATAAGTGAAAAAGAAAGGCAAAGGGAGGGATAGTGAGACTGAAGGGGAGGATGGGGCTGTGTGGAGGATGACAACAGTAAAGCTGACATATTGAACAGGTATTTCTGCTCAGTCTTTACTGAGGAAGAGGAGGGTAATGGGTCTGAATGGAGTACAAGGGTGAGAATGGTGCAGAAATGGACACAAGTCCCTTTACACGAAAAGGGTCCTGAAGGAACTGGAAGTAATAAGAGTTGATAAAGCAATGGGGCCAGATGGGGTGCACCCCAGGGTCCTTAAAGAACTAAGAGAGGTGGTGGCTGAACCTCTTGCTATCCTGTTTAGCCGATCACTAGAAACAGGGGAGGTACCCAAAGACTGGAGGATAGCAGATATAGTCCCCTTATACAAAAGTGGGAACAAAGAGGAAGCGGGGAACTACAGACCAGTCAGCCTCACCTCGGTAGTGGGGAAGATCATGGAAGCACTACTGAAGGAGAGATTGGTGGAACATCTGGTTGTCAATGGACTACAGGACCCAAGGTAGCATGGTTTCACCAGGGAAGGTCATGTCAGACCAACCTCATTGAATTTTTTGACTGGGTGACTAGGGAGGTGGATCAGGGGAGGGCAGTGGACATGGCCTATCTGGACTTCAGCAAGGCCTTTGACACTGTGCCACATAGAAGACTATTGCACAAACTGGGGAATATGGGTGTGGGTAGGACAGTAGTGCGGTGGGTAGGTAACTGGCTGGGCAGCAGGACACAGAGGGTGGTGGTAAATGGCTGTCACTCCACAGAGGGACGAGTGACCAGTGGAGTACCACAGGGATCAGTGCTGGGACGGTGCTATTCAATATCTTCATCAGTGACATTCGCGGGACCTAGAAGGCAGAAATTTCACTGTTACTGATGACACAAAGCTCTGTAACAGAGTAGACACACCAGAGGGTGTAACAGAATGAGAAGGGACCTGCAGAAACCTGAAGAATGGTCAGGGTTTGGCAGTTGAAATTCAATGCAAGGAAGTGCAAGATAATGCATATGGGGCACAAAAACCCTGGCACAATATATCAGTTGGGGTGAGGATATAGCACACCAAGCTGGAAAGGGATCTTGGAGTTATCATCTCTGATGACCTCAAGGCAGGGAAACAGTGTGACAAGGCAGCAGGTAAAGCAAATAGGATGCTGGGATGCATAGGCAGGGGCATCACCAGCAGGAAAAGGGAGGTCATAATTCCACTATACAAGACACTAGTGAGGCCGCACCTGGAGTACACTGTGCAGTTCTGGAGACCTTACCTACGTAAGGACATAGACAGGGTAGAGAAAGGTTCAGAGGAGGGCAACAAAGATGGTGCATGGATTGCATCACAAGTCCTATGAGGACAGGTTGAAGGCACTGAACATGTACTCCCTGGAGGAGAGGAGGGAGAGGGATATGATAGAGACATACAAGTATCTTACAGGGAGGAACAGGGTGCAGGAATACACTATTTTTAAGCGAAAAAGATGTTCCAGGACTAGAGGGCATGGGATGAAGTTGGAGGGAGGACGATTCAGAGAAACCGTGAGGAAGAATTTCTTCACAGAACGGGTGGTGGACAAGTGGAACACCCTGCCAGAGGAAGTGGTGGGGCTGAAACAATCATGGGATTTAAGAATGGATGGGATAGACATAAAGGAATTCTGGAGGTCAGGGTAAGGGCAACAGACTTCCTGGAAAACATAAAGTGAACTTACAAACTTAAATGGGCAGACTGGGTGGGCCATAGGCCTTATCTGCCGACACTGTCTATGTATCTGTATATCAATCCAGAGTTTCAATAATGAAATAAAGTACAGGTCAAGTAAACCCCTCCCTCCTCCTCCCTCCCTCCTCCCACTTTAACCCTCTAAAGTCTCCCTAACCCACCCCTTATCAAGCGTGGTTGTACTCAGTCAGCTAAGTATACTTATGTAGAACTTAGTATAAACTGATTTATTATGGTTTCCATACAGTAAGTGGGGCATCTAGGGAACCCCATCTAAGCTGATAAATATGTGATAGGTTGTTCATAGTTAGAATATGATTCTCTAACTGGAGGGCAAATAACAATTCCATATGCCATTCCAAAACTGACAAAACTGCGTTATCTGTCCAGTGCCTCATGATAATTAACTTGGCTATTGCCAAAATCAATGCCAAGTGTGCCTTTCTAAGGCTGGGAGTACCCTTTGGAAAAAAGATATAATAAACAAGCCTCTGGAGTAAACAAGCATTTGTCAATGCCAAATGTTGATTGCGTTGGTGTGTTGAGCTCGCTCACTGCCCCTCAGTCACTCGCTCAGTCTGTGTCTCCCTGTGCTGCAGGCTGCTGTTTTTACTGGACTCCTGCCTGTGTTGGCACCTTGTTCTGCCCACTAAGAAATCCACAGCTGTCCCGACAGGCGCCATTAAGGTGGCTCACTCCCCTCGCTCACTCACTCATTCTGGTTCTCCTGGCACTGCAGGCTGCCCTTTTGTACAGATCTCCTGCTTCTGTTGGTGGCTTTTTCTGCCCACAAAGAAATCTGTAGCAGTCCTGACACAGGTCTGTTGACCCTGCTGACTCCTCCTCTCTCACTCGCTCATTCCGTTTCTACCGGCGCGGTAGGCTGCCCTTTTCTATTGGGATCCTGCCTGCGTTGCCGCCTTCGTCTGCCCACAAAGAAATTTGCATCAGTTACAACAGAGCTCTGTTGAGCTCGCTCACTCCCCCTCTCTCACTCGCTCATTCTGGTTTTCCTGCCACTGCAGGCTGCTCTTTTGTACTGGGCCCCTGCGTGCATTGCTGCCTTTTCTGCCCACAAACAAATCTGCAGCAGTCCCAACAGAGCTCTGTTGAGTCCTTACTCCCCCTCACTCACTCGTTCCGTGTCTCCTGCTGCTGCAGGCTGCCCTTTGTACTGTGCTCCTGCCTGCTTTGGCAGCTTGTTCTGGCCAGAAAGAAATCTGAAGCAAACCTGGCCGCAGCTCCATTGAGCTCGCTCACTCCCCTCTCTCACCTCACTTATTCCGTTTCTGCGGTGTTGCAAGCTGGCCTTTATGCTGGGCTCCTGCCTGCATTAGCCGCATTTTCTGCCCACAAAGAAATCGCAGCAGGCACAATACACCTCCGTTGAGCTACGCTCACTACCACGCTGTCACTCCTCATTCTGTTTCTCTTGGTGCTGCACGCGGCTTGTCTCTGGGGCTCCTGGCTGCATTGACACCTTTGTCTGTCCACAAAGAAATCTGCAGCTGTCCCGACAGAGCTCCATTGAGGTCCCTCTGTCTCCCTCTGTCACGTGCTCATTCTGTTTGTCCTGGCGCTGCAAGCAGCCCTTTGTACGGGCTCCTGCCTACATTGGCACCTTTTTGCCCACAAAGAAATCTGCAGCAGTCCTGATAGAGCTCCGTTGAGCTCACTCAGTCCCTGTCTCAGTCACTCGTACTGTTTCTCCCACTGCTACAGGATGGCCTTTTCTACTGGGCCCCTACTGCTTTGCGCCTTTTTCTGCCCCAAAGAAATCTGCAGCAGTCCTGACAGCGCTCCGTTGAATTAGCTCCTCCCCTCCCTCACTCGCTCTCTCATTCTGTTTCTCCCAGTGCTGCAGGCTGCCCTTTTGTACTGGGCTCTTGCGTTAGGGCCTTTTTGCCCACAAACAAATCCACAGCAGTCCCAATGAGAGCTCAGTTGAGCCGGTCACTCCCCTCACTCGTTGATCTTAATCTGTCCCAAGCGCTGATTTCCCACAGTGACCATGCTATTCTCCAGCAGGAGTGCAAAACATATTTTAGCCAGGATGTGAAAAATGACAGCTGTACTGTTCATATGGAGGTGTGAAAAGTGCCAGTGTTGAAAATGTGTTGTGAAAATATTACAAATTTGCAAAGTTACAAGGGTGCGTGGAAACAGTTCAACATGCTTGTAACACAATCATGTTATGAGTTTCATCACCAAATTTTCAACATAGGGCTTTTAGGACCTCTGCTCATGAACAGTGCCACTGTCATTTTCTTAATCTGTCCCGAACACTGATTTCCCACAGCGACCGTGTTATTCTGTGCCGCAACTGTGAAACCACATTTCAGTCAGGATGTGAAAAATTACAGCTGTACTGCTCACAAGTAGGTGTGAAAAAATGCCACTGTTGAAAATCTGGCTTGACAATATTACAAATCTGCGAAGTTACAAGTGTGTGGAAAGTGTGCAACGCACACTTGTAACACAGTTATTTGATGGGCTATCATCACCAAATTTTCAACAAAGGCATTTTAGGACCTCTGCTCATGAACAGTATCACTGTCATTTTCTTAATCTGTCCCGGACAGTGATTTCCCACAGCAACCGCTCTATTCTGTGCCGGAAGTGCGAAAACACATTTTGGCCAGGATGGAAAAAATGACAGCTGCACTGTTCATAAGAAGGTGTGGGAAAATGACAATGTTGAAAATCTGGAGTGAAAATATTATAAATTTGTGAAGTTACGAGCATGCACGCAAACTGCGCAATGCACGCTCGTAACACAGTCATTTTATGGAGTATCATTACCAAACTTTCAACACAACCATTTCAGGACCTCTACTCATGAACAGTGTCACTGTCATTTTCTTAATCTGTCCTGAACACTGATTTCCCACAGCGACCGCGCTATTCTGCACCGGAAGTGTGAAAATACATTTCTGCCAGGATGTGAACAATGACAGTTGTACTGTTCACAAGGAGGTGTGAAAAAATTCCAATGTTGAAAATATGGCTTGAAAATATTGCAAATTCACGAAGTTATGAGAGTGAGTAGCAACTGCGCAGCACATGCTCGTAAAACAGTCATTTTTTTGATTTTTTCCACCAAATTTGCAACATAGGCTTTTTGAGAGCCTGCTTCATGAACACTGGCACTGACGTTTTGTTAATCAGCCCCAAAAGGTGATTCCGTGCAGTGACAGCGAAATCACCCTTCGGGATCGATTAATGCCATGACAGTTCAAGAATTCATGAGGAGAGGTCCCAAAAACCTCATGTTGAAAATTTGGTGAAAAAAGTCCCAAAAATGCCCGAGATATGCACTAAAGTTGAAAAAAAACCTATTTATTATGTTATACAGCTTACCGGCATTTCCTAAGTTCGCGGTCGGCTTTGAAGAGTGCAGACATGTTCCTGGTCCACCGAAGATCGTCACGCCGAGCTCTGGAGGTAAGTATGGGGTGAGGGAGGTGTGGGGAGGCAGGGTGCGCAGTGGGTGGGTGCGGGTTGCGGGTGGAGGCCAGGGACACTACAAGGGACCATTTCCTTTTTTGCAGGTAAAAAATAAAAAAAACGAAAGATTTCGTGGGACCGTTTTTCCCTTTACAGGGCATGTGTACGGGGGTGGGCCCCCAGTGTGACCTGCGACTTTCTTTTGGAGGGGCAGCAGTAGCTGACAGGGGATTGGGCACTCCTGTCGGCACACAAAGGGGGGGATTCATTATGATGATGGGGATTGGGCACCCCGTCGGCAGGAATAAAAGTGGGGGGGGCAGGGTGTTATAGAATGCCGATGGGGAGTGGGCTCCCCCGTCAGCACCCGAAACACGGGGGCACGAAGGCCGATGGGTATTGGTGCCTCCGTTGGCAAATAAACATGGTGGGGAGGTTATATTGTTTGTGAACACGGCGGCAATATCAGTGTTTTTACATCCCGCCCTGGAATGACGGGTCACTCTCTCATTGCAGCAGATGGCTGACGCTGCAATGACGAGGCGGCCCCTGATTGCAGTGGCTGATTTATCTGAAGTTGGTGCAAACATTCCAAACTACTGTCACCAGCAGCCTGCAATGGCACTGGAGGAAGCTGGACAAGCCTTTGCAGGTTGTGGGGGCATTGGCCACAACAGTGCTCTGCCTTCACAGCCTGCTACTAAGAAAGCTGCCACAATATGTTTCTTGTGCTGCGCACAATCAACATAAAAAAAGAATCAAGACCCGAAAAGGGTCAAGTATTTGTCTAATGGATTGCCAAAATGTCTGGACCACTGTACAGGCCCATAACATATGGTATGATGTTCCAGTGGAATTGACACATTGAGAACAATTGGGGGAAGACAGATGACCCAGTCTGAAAAGTTTAAGTGGTGTAAAATACAAGTTGTGCATAATATTAAAATGTATCAAACATAATCTTTCTCATTTAACAAATTTATATAGAAGCCATATAAATTACTCCAGAGGTCAGGTTCAGTATTAAGAGAGCACTTGAGACCAGTAGTAACAAACCCCTTGAGGTAAACCAGGGTGACCTAATTGAATTTCTTTATAAATTGCAGACACTGCACGGGGCTCCTTAGCCAGCTGCAAGAGTCTGTTAAAGATATCAGTGGACTCTAAGTGTATCTCTCCACAACCCAAGTGGGCTACAATAGTGTCCCTGAACTGTTTATATTTGAAAAAAGCTGCTACAGGCACTTTGAATTGATGCCTAAAGAGGGAAAAGGGAATTATTTTACCTTCAGCATATACGTCAGAGACCCTCATATTCATCAAAGGAGGCCAAAGGCCAAAGGATGGGTTTATGTCCGATTTTAAAATGGGATTACCTATAACAGGTTACTCCAGCGAAAAGTGGCAGTTATGCGAGAGATGTTGCAGTTGGTGTAAAGCCCTAATTGACCAGCCTAATGGAGTATTCCGAAGAGGTTTAGGAATCACTTTAGGCATAAGCGTATAAGAGGGCAGGAGGGTACAAATGATACTGAGCAGCTAGGAATTTTCAGTATCTAGCCAGAGGGGAGTATGCCTGAGATTCATTACCTGATGTCTCCTTTGACCAATATGACAATCTACTGAGATAGTGGGCACAGTAATAAGAAAAAAAGAGGGTGCAGATAAGCTCCCTGCCACTTTGGTGCAGAGAGTTTCAATGAGGCGTCTAACACTCTTACCCTTCAGAAGAGGCAGTTAGCATTGTTTGCAGATTAGAGAACCATTTTTGGGAGAAAAAACAACATCCCAAGAAGGTACAATACATGGGGCAAGACATTCATCTTGACAGTATTTATTCTTCCCCATAATGAGAGGAAGGCCTCCACATCTGTCTATGCCAGCTTTAATTGTATTCAATAAATCTGTAAGACTCAATTTAAGCATGGTAGGAATCTTTCTGGTAACTTGAGTTCCAAGATAGGCAAGGGATTTGGGTTCCCACAAAAAGTTGGTATTGTTAAGGATTAACCGGGAGGTTTTATTATTCAGGGGAAAAACTTTTGATTTAGACACATTAAGCTTATAGTGGGAAACTGCAGAAAAATAATCAATCTCAGCAATGAGAGCAGAAATACCAGTTAAGGGATGTTGAAGATGTAAAAGAAGGTCATCTGCATATGCAGATAGGGTGTAATGTTGGGCCCCTAGTTTAATTCCCTGGAGTTTTGGGGAGGTTGTCAATCTTCAGATCAGGGGTTCTAGATAAAGGTTAAACAATAGTGGGGAGAGAGGGCAACCTTGTCTGGTCCATCTCCAGAGCGGTAGGAGATCAGACAATATGCCGTTGCACCAAAGCTGGGCTGATGGGGAGGAGTATAGGAATCTAACCCATCTGAGGAAACTCAAGGGAGGCCTACATGGGCCAGAGTTGCAAAAAATCCCAAGAAACCCTTTGAAGCTTTCTCAGCATCCAGGGATACCAGTACAGCGGGAGATCTGAATCCTGGATGCTGAGAGAATCGTCATTAATTTCGCATATGATCCACTGATGACCTACCTGTCATGAAACCAATTTGCTCCTACCTATAAGATTGGGAAACAGGGGGCCCAACCTAGTGGCAAGGATCTTAGCTACAATTTTAACATCAGTATTAATCAATGAGATGGGTCTGCAACTTCCTGGATATGTAGGATTCTTGTGAGGTTTTGGAATAAGAGTAATTAAAGCATTAAGAAAATTTGGTTCCGACATACCCTCAGAAAACCAATAGTTATATACCTCCGCTAGAAGAGGAGCAGGCTCTTGTAGACAGCTCTTATATAGGTTATTAGAGAGGCCATCTGGTCTGGGGGATTTATCTAGTGAAAGCTGGTCAACTGCTGCAGTGACTTCCTGTGTGCTGATCAAGTTCTCAAGTGAAGCAACTTGCTAAGTTGCTAATTTAGGGAGATCAATCGAATTAAGATAACTGGAAATATCTGCAGCTGCAGGTCTATCCGTTTGGGCTTTGGAATAGAGCTTTTGGTAGTAGGACCTTAAAACCTCAACAATGTCTCTATGAGGGTGACAGGGGTCATCTGTGTACCAGATTTAATACATGGGATAACTTGAGAAGCCATAGCGTGCCAGAGCGAATTGCTAATAGTTTGCCTGCATTCTCCCCTGTATCAAGGTATTTCATTTGATACGTTTCAATGAGAGCTCTGCTTTTGGTACATGAGGGCGAATATTGGGCTTGCAAGTTGTGCAAGTCTGTCCAATTGGCATCTGGTGATTGCCGGTTAAGAGTATGTTCCAGCCGGTGTATAGCTTGAAGCAATGTTCCCTGCTGAGAATGGAAATGTCAGAATTTTGTGATAGACAACCTGAGACACTCCCCTCTAAGGGAGCATTTTAGGGCTGCCCAAATCATGTCTATTCTAGTGACTGAGTCTCTGTTGATAATTAGAAAATTAGAGAGGAAATTTGTAATATGCTGGAGAGAGTCAGATTTTTGGAGCAGCTGGTTATTCAACCTCCAAAGAGCATCCCTTCTAATGCCTGGCCCAAGGAGATATGTAAAATTGGTGAGTGCTCTGATATGACCCTCGTATGTATATCTGCATTGATTACACCCGGCAATGACAAGGAGCTCAGAAGGAGGAACTCAATATGGGAAAAGAACTTATGTGGGGGTGAAAAAAAGGTATATTGGCGTTCTCCAGGGTTTAGTACTCTCCACACATCCAAGAGATCAGCTCCTGTCAGGAGGTTGTGTAAATCCCTTTGTGAAGGGAATAGACCTTGTTTTCAGGAGTCAGATCTGTCTATATGTGAATAAGGAACAATGTTCCAATCACCCCCCCCAGTATGGTCAGAACAGGCAGGTTAGCAGCCACTAAACCCAGTAGATGAGTAAAAATGAGGGACTACAATTTGGACCATATACAGCCCTAAAATGAACTGTTGCATTTCCAAAGTTCCATGTAGAATAGTGTACCTACCATTAGGGTCCAGATTTCTCTATCTACTTTAAAAGGAATTTTTTATCTATGAGTATTGCAACTCCCCACTAGATGTGGACTTCCCTGCTCCATATGCTTGTCCACCCAGGTTTTAGAGTAAATTGATGTCTTCTCGCTGAAGATGTGTCTCTTGGAGACATGCAATCCCAGTTTGTAACTAATGAAGATGTCGGGGAATGACTTGCCTCTTGCATCTATCCTGTGCACCTTTAACATTCCAACTCACCAGCTTATAGAGGACACTCATTATACTGTTTTATGGAGGAAACAATGGGTAAGCCTGAAATACACAAATTGAAATAATCTGAGGTTTATCAAACTGAGCACCAAGAAAAAGTCTACATAAGAAAATTGAATTAACACACTTGATTTGTTACCCCCAATACCCTTAAAGGAAGTAAAAGAAAATTTATTTTCCATTATATCCTATAACCTACCTTATATGAATCAAATCAAAACCTTTGTTGTACACAAAATTCCCCACCCCAGCTCGACTCAACTGCACCACTATGTAAACCCTGGCGGTGATGGTCTTTGCATGAGTAATGAGTTGCACCAGAATCCACCCCGCTCCCACCCTTCCCTGCTACTTTGTTAGTGATTAGGATATTAGATATATCTAATAGTATGCAGGTGCCACAGTAAGGCTGGAGAGCTCTACACTTAGGCACTAGCTAATGAAACTGATATGCAACAGTAAACCTTTTCTTTCAAGACATTAGCAAATTCTAAACTGTATATACAATTCCATAACAAACATGTGGCCCCTGCCTACCCCTGAAGGAGCTTGAGGCCAGAGCACAAAGAAATGTTCCATAGATGTTTTAAAGCTCTATCAATTATGGAAAGTACACAGGACCATGAAAAATGTCCAATAACAATCCATCCGAATGAGAGACAAGGGATCATGCAGCTGTTATCCCTGACCCCGGAATTTTGGCAAACAACAATCTTGAATCAGTCAGAGGTAAACATCAAGTCATAGCCAGCATCTAGCCATCACATTTGTTGAGAATCAGCAATCTGCTAAAACAACACCAGAGTAGTCCCGCTCACTCGGAGAACATTGCTCCAGTCTCTACACTCATGCATAAAGAAAGTAAACAAGCTTATCTGAGGGTGTGTTCCAATATAAAGTCAAAACTGTTTTAGCAGGATTCTTTTCTGTTTATATCAGGCTAGATTTCCAAAAACTGCCAGCTGAGTAAACTATCCAACATTAGAAAATAGCCGCCTCCTTATAACTCAGGTCAGGCCCACCAAATTAACCAACAGACATATTTTGCAAACAACAGGAGCATTTCCACATACCCTCAGTAGTCCCTTCATTTAAAGAGATCAGGAAAGAGACCTTTAAGCTCTTGGATTGCTTGATCATGAGATTCAAAAAGACCCAGTGATCACCAGACTTCACCTGAAGCACCGCTGGATATTTCATTGAAATGGGGTTCCGTGGCAATAAGCTTCGATACAATCAGATGCATTTCTTGTTGTTTCACTTGTACTGACTGTGGGAGATCCTGGTGATCCTGATTCTATACCCTTCCCATAAGACGTCTTGTAAGTCACACACCTTTGCCAGTATATGTTATTTATCCAGGAGGTTTAGCAATTTAAAAATAAGAGGTCTGGGTGGAGAATCAAGTGGTGGAGAAGGGCAGAGGGCACGATGGGCCCTTTCAATTATATATGAAGCTCCATTTGAGGAGGGACCTGCAATCTTTTCGCACAACTTCTGAAGGAAAAGAATAGGTGCTGCTCCCTCTTCCTTTTCAGGTATCCCAATAACGAGGAGATTATTTCTATGACTTCCCCCCTCCAAGTCCTCAATTTTCTCTTGGAGTTTTTTAAGTCTCCGACCAAACTGTCTCGCAGTCAACTCATTTTTATCTTGTTTATGTCCAAAGATACCAATTTGGCTTCTGAGTCTCCTGCATGGATGGTTAGGGAGTGAACTGAGGATTTAATTTGCTGCAAGTCATCAGAGATTTCAGTTATTTTATCTTGTAGAGGTTGCCTTATCTCCAGAAACCTCTCCTCCGAGAGGGCACCCGTTGTGGTAGTGGATTTGCTCAAGCCCGCAGGCTGGTGCTTGGTGTGTTGTGCGGCCTTGTCCTTCTCCGGGGTTGGTGGTGGTGAATGTCTTGGTGGCCCTTTTTTCATCTAGACCTCCATGGCTAAACAATCTCGCTGAAGTCTCAGGTTATCAACAGATAAAGTAGTGTAGTTTGTGGCTCACTAACAGGAACAAATACTGAACGGAAAGGCTGAAATAAGTAGCAGAGGCACGGAACAATGGAGTGCTGCTGCTTTCTCAAGATGCCATCACATCTGTGTTTCTTTCTAATGTGATTGTGAATGCCCTACTGTAACTCTGGCCTGTTCTGAGCTTCTCTTGCCATGGTTTGGTGAAGTGTTCCACATGCTGCCTGTTTTCCACACATTGTACTGTGTTTCTCCTGTTGGGATAAAGGCAAGGTAAGGTTAGACCAGATATACTGCTAAACCTTTTGTCACTGAATGTGGGACACTGTGACAGTCAAAATGTCAGACTGTATGTGGCTTTCAAAATGTGGAAGAGTGACCCTCAAAATATGAGAAACTCGCCATCTAGTCCAGTGGCCCTCATTTGGAACACATCATCATCAGACAAGATACAACCTCAGAACTCAATGGGAACAAGTGCCTTTACTTGCAAGTTTAATTTTGGTTTAACATCAGAGAGGAATAAGAATTTCTGATTTTAGAGTCTTAGTTCACAACACATCTGAGTAGACAAAACTTTTCCATTTGGGCTGGAGCAGTTCTGAGGCGTAAAATGAAGGCTGTCCCTCACAGTGTGGGACAGTTGAAAGATATGAGTCAAGGAGTTGGCAGAAGATGGCACTGTGGCAAGTGAGGTTTCAGTCCAGGATTGGAATCTGACTCACGGTCAGGTACTGGATTAATAAATGGGAAGGATAGATTAGTGAGGCCAAGGTAAGGAGGATCAGGACATACCTCTCTCAGTCTCTTGTCACTGAAATGTCCACATTGACAGCCAAAATGTGGAGGAAGGTATGAAATCATGGAGTTATGAGCTCAGAACACTGTGGATATCAATGCTTTTATTTGCATTTAATGTTTGATTTACTACAATAAAGTATTTTGAATTTCTGATTTAATCCTGTGTTAATGTGAGGCATCACACTTTCTAAGTGGGGCCATACCTTTTCCATATGGGGCAGAGTGAATCTGAAGGGTATACTAAAGCTTGTCTCTCCTAATGTGGGTCACTCGAGGGGTATATATTAGGACAGGAATAGGATATGTCAGCAAGTGGATAAAGGCAGGTGTGTCCAGATTCAGTAGACTGTGGTGTGGTGCTAACCATGCTGGTTTGTGGACCTTGCTGAAAGGACATTTAATTTGGATAATATGGAAATAGTTTGTCAGATTTCTTTCTGACCCACAACAGGATGTTCGGACCCTGGCTGTACCCTAGTGAGTTCACATTCCTGGATCTGTCACTGGTTTGCATGGCCTATATCCACAGTAAGCAGCACATCTGATCAGCGTCTAATTACACCTACTCATTTGTAAAATAAAGCCTGGTAACCTTTAACCAGAACTGAGACCTGATTTCCTCCTTCTCACTCACAGCAGTACAGTTTCCATTGCGACAACAACAAAACATAAACAATGCGTTAGTGAGACACACAGATAACACTGTCATGCAAGTGCAAGGTTTTCATGCTGCTCTGCCTGAAATAATTAACCTGTCATGGATTTCTTTACATTCTGGATATTGACATTTGTGTTCCAGTGTAAGTAACTTTGACATTTTTATAATTATGCATTTCATAATACTTTTTATGAAAATTTGTTTTTTACTTTTGGGGATTTCATTTGTCTGTCTTTTCCTGCACTTTGCTGAATTCAAAATATAGTTTCAGTATAAAATATAAAATACTAAAACTTTAACTGTGTGGCATTCTGCTAGTACTGCAAACTGATTCTTGCACTTCATAAAACTTTTAGATACCATTTAATATTTTAAGTGCCTTTTTCTCCTTGAGTGATGATGGTGCCTGCATTTTTCCTGCCTGACCGTAACTTTGATCAAAGTTTTTCATAATGTGAACAAAAATTATGAGAATCATTTTTTTTTAAGTTTGATAGTATCACGTTTTAGGTGATTGGAGCTGTGGTGTCAGTTAAGGGTAGCCAGGGGTTGCAGTTGAGACTACTAAGATTTCTTTTCAACCACTTTGATTTTGTTGCAGCCCCTATAATGTCCAATGCAACCCCTGGGAACCCCTAAAACAAGGTTTCCTTAACATTTGTTTTTATAAAATATGGTTTGGGGAGTTTGCCACCCTATGACTCTGCTGAAATAGAACTTTGTAACCCCTATGATTCTGCTGAAATGATGCTACTGGATCGGAGACAAGTAATTATTCAGAAGATCTCAGGTAATCATATAAAACTGAAGCACAACAAATCCTCACATGTTGGCATGAATATGGTTAGTCTGCACATATGGTCAGCTACCTGATCATCATCGAAACACCAAATCACACAGAAGATCACGATTTGAATGATTCTGTACCCTAAATCTTTGTTTTGTCTAATTGTCTGCCATAAATAATGAGCCCATCAATCAACACATTTCTGTGGACTGTGAATACCTTTGGTGCTGTATGTACATGGTCATACAGGCTTTTTTGTAGAGTTGGCAGTTGTTACCCTATGTTTGTTGTTGTTTGCAATTTTCCAAGGAGTGATTTAAAATATCTGGGGCCAGATATTCAGAACCTTTCCATTCACAATTTTGGTTTCTCCTGCAAATTTGCAACACATTTTTTAGATCAAAATGCCCAGCCAAGCATTTTCAGGTGGTTGCCGTTTGAGATATTTGGTGAATCACTGAGTTACCCAAAGGGATCACAGCAGATAATCTAAAGATTACGGCATCTCAAGCGCATGTTACAGGATTCATAGTGACAGCCCTTCTCATATCCATGAGTTGTCTATAGACACATGGATTCATGCAGATTGTGATATACCTTTTATTGGACCAACAAAGACACTGACTGTAGATGTTGCAGTGCACAAACTTTCAGTGGCATGCGGTCCCTTCATCAGGTGCTTTAGCCATCCGAGCACAGGAAGCAGGTTTTAAACCTAAGGTTACATAGTTATTACACATTCTAGATGCATTCATTTAGGAATATAATATTAAAGAAGCATATAATATTAAATTACTGCCTGGGAGACAGCAAAACCCTACGAGACAGATCCCAAGATTTCCAACTGATTAATTCTCAGTGGGATAGTGGTATAACAATGTTTATTAGTTTGCCTCCCATCTACACCCCATACTGTTACTAAATGGTATCTCTTTGTAATGGAATTGTTTGTTTAAAATGTCCAATTATTCACTTAAAGAGTTTTCTAGCATGTTCTGCATTTGTGAGCAGGTGTCTAATAATGTGTGACAAACTAAAAGCGGACAGACAAGTTTGTTTCAGCTGTATCTTTTGGCAAACAAATGAAGCTAAAATTAAACAAATACCTAGCCTTAATTTTCAGGGACATCACTTGAAGTTATTGTAACTATTAATGCTGGTGATGTCACCAGAGACTCTGAGAGTGGCTCTGTCCCAGCGGATGGAGTTATTGTTTCAACAGATCAAAGAGCGGTTGCCATGCCTCCTCCTAATCCTTTCTCCATTAAGAAGACCTTCAGGTCAAATAATCAATCATTGCTCTCTAAACCCATGCACAGTACCATTTATTATTTTTGTTTCCTACTCTGACCTTTCAGATAAGTTAAACCGAGGTCCTGCCTTCATATTCTGGCAGTTGTTTAGGAGGATGGTAAAGGTCCCATGGCACTTCTTAAAAAGTGTAGACAGTTTATCCAGTGCCCTTTCCAAATTTCTCCCATTTATTAGCCCACCAACAGATTACCCTGGTTCAGTATCTTCATCTCAAGACAAGGTTAACAATAGCAAAATATTTCTGATCCCGCCCTTCCTGGTCAACAAAAATAAATAAATACATAATTAAATAAATAAATTATTAAACTCTTTCTTACAGATCTATATATTTTTTATAATATGGTGATCTTATTGTACACTATACTCTATAACCAAGAATCAATACAAATGCATGATTGTAGTAATCTACCTGCAATATTTCTCTGAATACAGACAAGATTTTATTTGTGTTATTGTACAGCTCTGCATTGTGGCTCTTGTTTTAGTTTGGTATTTATAGAGTGTCTCATGTTTGACTTATGAAATATACATCCATGAATTATTAGGATACAGTTTTTAAACAGTTATGCAGAAAGGTTTTTTGTTTGTTTAAAACCTCAGGAACTCAATTAATCAAATTAAACTGACATGACAGATGTTTTGGATCATGATTCAGTGACAGATATTTATCTGATTTCATACAGTGACAGAATCAACCACAGTTGTGATACAGAGCCCACCTGAACAAGTCCGCATAGCAGGGGGCACAGTGCAGCTGAACTGCAGCACTGAAGCAGAGCCCTGGGAAAGCAAAACGGCTCAATGGTACAAACAGCAGCAGGATGGTAGCTGGGACTTTCTGTATGAAGTCTACAAGAATGTCTCCTCTACAGGAAGGTATTCTGGAAAAAGAGCAGCCAAGGAAACTCCTTTACCCTGCAGATTGAACATGTCCAAAGGAATGATTCTGGTGTTTACTACTGTGCAATTAAAGTCAGCAGTAACTTTATTTTCAGTAATGGTTCTAAACTGATCATCACAGGTATGCAGACTTGTGCAAAAGGAAAGCAAGACAATATGCAGTGCTGACTGCAGAGGGGGATGTTATGAGCCTAGAGAACAGGCTGGACTCTGTACATTACATGGGGTGAAAAAACAATATTTATATACATATTATTTCATTTGAGTAGGTTTAATGCAAAATTTTAATCTGGCCACTAAACTCCATCACTGGTTATTTACTATGCCAGCAGGTTAAACATAAAGTTGTATTAATTTATTTATTTCAAAATGTTTCACCTGGTAAGCCATACAGGAACAGTAGTCTCCTTTACAGATGTGACCTGGATTTCTGGACAGTTGGATATGACATATTATGTGTGCACAGAGAATTGTTTAAATGACAAAGTACAACTCCTTCCTGGATGTAAAGTATGAATGTGGTAATGTGATAATTAAGTTATTGAACACTGAACATAAGGGGAAAAATGAGTACTCTGGGTTATGCCTGATATGTTAAATGTTTCAGAAATGTTGGGCTGACACTTTAGAGACTGACAAGCTAACATTCTTGTTTGTGTCAATGGTTCTGTTAGTAGTACTCTGTTCTCCGGGCCAGAAAAATCAGATAGTTGTAGGTTCAAGTCCCAGGTCCCGTGCTTAGGTTAATACCCGACACTGACACTTCAGTGCTGCACCGGTGTGCTGTCCTTCGGTATTAGACCAAGGTACCTTCAGCCCATCTCTGGTGGCTGCCCAAGTAGACGTTATTAATCCTATGACACTGTTCAAAAGAGTGCAGGAGTTATCCCCAGTGTCTGTCCACATTCCCTCTCTCAATAGCACAGGCTCTATGTAGTACAGCTCCGTGTGGGGTATTAGCGCACCTAATGGCTGATGCAGATTTACTGCATACAGTCCCTGCGATGCTGGCATCTAACACATTGCTTTGTAAAGTGCTTTGGGATTCAGTGTGTATGAAAGTGCTATATAAAACCAAATATTTATTCTATAGTTTCTACATTACCAGTATCTAATGCATTGCATTGTAAAGTGCTTTTTAATACAGTATGAGTTAAAAGCACTATATAAAGCCAAATTCTATTCTATTATATTCTATTCTACTCTATTCTATTCTACAGTTCCTGCACTACCAGTGTCTAACTCATTGCTTTGTAAAGTGCTTTGAAATACAATGTGTATAGTTTTTATCAATACAATTTTATTAAATTTAATTATAAATTTAAAACATGCAGCCATTGTACACAAGAGAACATGCAACACAGAAATAACAAGATCATATAGTAAGCTAAACTAAAGAAAAATACATCCTTTCATTATCAACTCATACTGCACCTTAGAGAATTCAAATAATGTTTATACCCTAAACAAAATAATTACATCAGTGATTTAACTAAATGTTCCATGAACAAAATGATCTTTTAACTTAAAAAGCAGGAGAGAGAGAAAGGTGAAAGCGGTAATTCTATCAGAAAACTATCATATGTCCCCTT
This sequence comes from Neoceratodus forsteri, assembly GCA_016271365.2. Classification (NCBI taxonomy): domain Eukaryota; kingdom Metazoa; phylum Chordata; order Ceratodontiformes; family Ceratodontidae; genus Neoceratodus; species Neoceratodus forsteri. The sequence continues at coordinate 535,732,935 of CM028138.1, forward strand.
TATTTGCTATTTAGTGAAAAGATATGAGAGAGAGAGAAAGAAAAAGAAATAAAAAGTGTCAGCGGCTAGTGTCAGTGGCTCAGTAGGTAGCACACTCGCCTCTGAGACTGAGAGATCAGAGGGCTGTGGGTTCAGTTCCCACATCTGGCACTTGGGTTAATATCCCAGTACTGACACTGTAATGCAGCATGAGAGGGGTGCTGCATTTCTGAGGTGCCGTCTTTCGGATGAGACGTTAAACCAAGGTCCCATCTGCCTAGATTGGTGGTAGTTCAGGTGGATGTTAAAGATCCCATGGCACTTATCGAAAAGAGTAGGGGAATTTCCCCGGTGTCCTGGCCAAATTTCCCTCATTTCACTAAAAATACCACCAACAGCTTAATCTGGTTCAAGGTCAGTTGGCATTCATCTGTATCCCCTTCCCCCGGGTCGTGCCTGAAAATAGGCAGGATTTGTCTAGTGCACTTACCCGGTCAACAAAAGATAAATAAATAAAAGAAAGCTGTTGGGTTGGACAATTAATTTATCATGATAAATATCTTATATATTATTCTTATTTGGAGTAGAGTCCTATAAGATAAGGTAATATAGTTTCATATCTCCTTGCAAAATTCAAAATAACTGTGTACCACAGGGCAAGAAAAATACAGTGCATGTATGAAAAGCGCTACATAAAACAAAAACTATTCTATTCTACCATCCCTGCACTACCAGTATCTAACTCAAAGCTTTGTAAAGTGTTTTGGTATTTAGTCTGTATGAAACACTCACACATAAAACCAAATTATATTCTACAGTCCTGCACTGCCAGCCTCTAACACATTCTATTCTACAGTTGCTGCACTGCCAACATAGGACACATTGCTTTTTAAAGTGCTTTGGGATTCAGTGTTTATGAAAAGTGTTATATAAAATCAAATACTATTCTACAGTCTCTGCACTTCCAGTAACTAAATCATTGCTTTGTGAAGTGCTTTGGAATACAGTGTGTGTGAAAAGCATTACATGAAACAAAAACTATTCTTTTATATAATCCATTCACTCCCAGTATCTAACTCCAAGCTTTGTAAAGTGCTTTGGGATTTAGTGTGTGTGAAACACACACACAGACACACATAAAACCAAATTCTATTCTACAGTCCCTGCACTGCCAGCATCTAGCACATTACTTTGTAAAGTGCTTTGAGAGTCAGTGTATATGAAAGCTCCACATAAAACCAAATTCATTTTGCAATCCCATTACTACCAGTATTTATTTCAATTCTTTGTAAAAGTACTTTGGAATACAATGTGTATGAGATACACTACATGAGAGCCAAATCCTATTTTATTCTATAGTCCCTGCACTACCAGTGAATAACTCTTGTAAAGTGTTTTTGGGATACAGTGCGTATCATAAGCACTACATAAAACCACATTCTATTATACGGTCTCTGCACCACCAGTATTTAATTCAATTTTTTGTAAAATGCTTTGGGATACAGTGTGTATATGAAATGTACTATATCAAATCAAATGCTAGTCTATGAAACTGTTTTTTGGTAATCTGCAGTAATTCTCATGTCTAGATAACACTTTAAGATCTCCTAGTCTGTTTATCCTAAGGTGCTGGATAAAATCAAATTCTATTCTATTAAATTACTACAGATAATCTGTAATAATTCTCATCTTTATATAAAACTTTAGGATCCCCCAGTCTGTTTATCCTGGGACCCTCGCTGAACAAGACAAGCCCCATGGAGCTGGTTACTTTAGTCTGTCTGGCAAGTGATGTTTCCCCTCACTGGAGTCCTATTCAGTGGAGGATTTTGGGAGAAACTGATGAAGCACTGGAAGATGGTGGTGTGATAGATAAAGATGGGACCTTCAGTATCAGAAGCCAAATTTCCATTCCAATACAAGTATGGAATGCTGGTGCTGTCTGTATTTGTCAAGCAAAATCCAGCTTTACTGGGGGAATTAATGGAGGACAGAATATCGACGGACAGAGGTACTAAAAGTAGTTTGAATGGGTGACTTACCAATAAAAACTTCTAGTATAAAATAGATCAAGAAGGCTACTGCAAATACTGCTCTCTGATTGGATGAGTCAGGTTATCTGCCATACCTATACATATGAACACATAGACACAGTGCTATACTTGCTAAGCTGAAACCTTTAAGTGCCATATCACTCCAGAGCATGGTTTATTTTGTTTATTGGGATATATACAGTAGGTATGATAGTGTGTATCAAGGGCACTGGCCTGCAGTCTCATGCCTCAGCACATGTGTTGGAGGCTCCCCACCATTCTCTATTATTTATGTTTTCTCCTTATTAGAGTATCTAGCCTTCTGCACTCTTTCTATTCTCTACCTCCCTCTTCTCTACCTTCCTTTTTATGGTTCCTTGCGTGTGTGCAAGAAACATGTTGCTTTGCTTCAGAGAACATCATTTTAGAGGTGTGTCATGGACTAGCCCAATGCAGAGCAATCTACATTGGTCTTGTCCCTGACAGACCAAGGACCCATAAGCAGAGTATGACAGTGGTCATAGTTTCATGGGCATAAACTTTGTGTGCTTGAAGGACTGAAGCACTCTAATGAAAGAGTGCTTCAGTACTTTCATTGTATAAAGCCATCTGGCAAGCAGCCGAGTGGCTTTATGTACATCACTGCACGAGGGCTGAAGCCCGAGGTTCAATGCTCCCTCTTTCCATTCCACTCCTGCCTTTTGTGTCCCCTTTTTCCCCATGTCTCTGCTTCATTCCTTTTTTTTGTTGTCTGTCCCATCTTTCTTCCTGCAAAGTGTCAGTCCAGAAAGCAAAATGCCAAGAGCCCCATCCTACTCCCTTCCTCAGATCTGGCAGTTACATAGAAGCTCCCCCCCCACAGTGAGTTAGCACAAACCCCCACACCATATTTTGACATGCCATAATTTGTTAAAAAAAACAACACTACAACGATGGGCGACCAGCACAACCCCTCACCTCCATGGCCTGCCACCAAGTTTCAGGCTGTCATTCCTCCCCTCCCTGGTAGGCAGCAGCGCACTTCTCCCCCCACAGCCCCACCGACTGTAAATTAAGAAGGCAACCATTTTGTTAACCTTCTCCACAGCCCGGCTACCTTCTTCGGAATGAAGCCACTTGCAGGCACTTGCTTGCATAGTAAAACCAGCTGATCATGTGATTGGCTGTTTTCCATGCAAATAAGCGTGCGCATGAGGTGCCTTCATTCAGAGGAAGGCAGCCAGCCATGGAGGAGGGTGGGCTGTGCCGGTTGCCTTCTCTTTAATTTACAGTCAGGTTTGAGGTGGGGGAGGTTGCTGCTACTTACCAGGGGAGGAGGAGAGACAACTCTCAACTTAACAAATAATGATTTAAGACCCACAGTTTTGTCTGTTGTAATGGCATACTCATGGCTTTTGTGTTGTAGTAGCTTTCTTCTAGCAGCCACTAAAGCCAGGCTTTCTAGAGCAGGAAGTTCTTAACACCTCAGCCATCGTATTCACAGTATATAACTCTCCATTCTCAGTATTCATGTCAATGGCTTTTACACAAAGCTCTGAATCAAATTATATTGGATTCTAGGATGGTCTGAGTTATACTACCAGGTGTGAAAGGGACGACTAGAAGAAATGCACAGAATGTTAGACAATTCCCGGCCGCTTGGCAGAGATGCATTAATTATCATGGAACAACCATGCCAATCATACAGAGGGAAACAAATAATGTGCTCAATGCATGCAGTATGCAGCAGTGCCAACGTTACCAGCAAACTCATAGAACAAAGGAACACGGTGCAAAAACTTAAAGCTTGTGCCAGTGCACATATATTTATTTAAGACTTTCAGTGCAAGGCTCCAGCACTTTGGGGTACACTACCCCTTCATCAGAGAGCTCAGTGCATAATCAATGTGTATACTTAAATGCATTTAGTGATCACATGATAGCACAGGTGTAGATCATTCTTAATGCATTTTAAGACAGCACATGTGTACATATTTCTAAAACAGTATCTTCAAAGTACAACCAAATCAAAGGCTGAAGTCCAACAAGGCCATGTCTATGATCCTGCCCCTGTCAACTTCCTTAGGTACCCTTTCAAAGAAGGTAATCTGTGGGTTTGGCATGATTTGCCTCTTATCTAGCCATGTGGCGGGGGGGGGGGTAGCAACTTGGCCTCCATCAAGTGATTAGCTATCTTGTCTTTGATAATAGATTTCAGGACCTTGTTCAGCAGTGAAGTCAGGCTGACCAGTCCATAGTTTTCTGGTCAGATCTTGGCGGCTCCTTAAAAATAGGGACCACACTGACCACATGCCAGTCCTCTGGCACAACACCAACACATGTGAAAACAAAAAAGAACCAATCCAGTGTAACGTATTCAGCCCAAATTTCTATTTCACCAATATAAGATAAAGTGACATTGTATAGCAACTTGTGCCACTTTATCAGAACTGAATAGTGGTCCTTTGTTAACATTTTCTGTTTTCTTTTACAGGATATACATTGTACAAACACACGTTTTGGTTTGTTGAGTTTGCTTGACCCACTCTTCTTACTAATATAAATTGTATCTTGCTTTTTGTCATCGAGGTACAGGTCAGGAAGCATAGGAAAAGCAGGAGCAGTTTCAAAATTCATAAATAGTGTTTTATTAATAACAGCAAAATAAAAAATAACAATTGTTCAGTATAACTATTTACAGAGGCAGTACAAACATAAAAAGCAGAGTCCTTCTTCTGAGTTTTTCTTTTCAATTTCCAGTCTCAGTCTCAGACTCTGTCTCTCCCTCTTCCAAAACATTGCAGCTCTTTTTATAACAAGTCTTTGCAGGGAGCTCATTAAGGGAACATTCTGCTTCTCACACGGTGTTCTTGTCAGTTTCAGCAGGTGCAGCAAAAAGAACATTGTGACCCAGAACTGACCTCTTGTTGACAGCTCTGGAAATAGTCTTCAAACCAGCATCTCAGGTTAACCCCTTGAGTTCCAAATAGCTTTTTGCTATCATTTCAACAGTGTAACTATATACAGGTTTAAACAAAGGGATCCCAATATCAGTTACATTTCCTCATAAAGAGTCACATATATTTTTATACCAGCAGCTATGCAAGGGGAAAGAAAGGACAGAAACAGCAAGTGAAGGCAGAGAGTTAGCGAGAGGTGGAGAATTGCGAAGACGTTGGAGTGATCAGTTCCTAGGTCTCACAAGAAAATTTGGTTGCACAACCAGACAGAGAAGAGACCAAAAAGGAGAGGATAGAACAGACCCTTGCGTTTAAACTCTTTCTGCATATCAAATGCAGCAGGGCCTTATTCAACCCTGTCACACTTTCTGGTAAGTTTATTTGTGCGTTTGAGCTGGGAGGGCTGTCCTCCTCACCGTCAGAGATATGGTGGGAATGAATGAGTAGTGATGTCTGTTACTAGGAGCTAAGACGTCACTACCCATTCATTCCCACCATTACAATATGAACACTAAACAGATCAGATGCTCTACACTGGGGGACCTTTTCTTTATTCCAGTTTGATCTTGTGTTTGCTGGTTGGGGGAGGAGGAGGGTGGTGGGGACCAGATGGGGGTTTGTTGGGGGGTCATGGGGCCTTGGTCTGTGCTGATAATTAATAAAGACAGTGGAACTTGGGTGAGGAGGCAAGTGGAGTTTGTTTGGTGGGCAGGTGGGAGAAGGTTTCTTTTCCAAGCATGGTCACTCACAGTTATGAGCAGCATTTCACAAGAGGGCAGGGAGGATGGTACCAGCTGGGGGCAGGAGGGGATATTAGGGTTTAATAATTTTTCGTAAGAGGGTAAGGTTTGTTAACATTTAAAAAACAAAAATCAGATCTGCAAGTAAAGTTGATATATCTGCCATGGAAGGTGCAAATTTCCAGATTAGCACATTTCTACAGATTCGAATCAACTTCACCGGTGGATTAAAAAATTACTAGGAAAGCTTTTATAAAAAGCAACTAAAGCAGATGGCCTTGAATAGAGCCTTGGGTCATACCCAGTTAAAGAGGAAGTGTGATCTTCTGGTTAGAGCACCAGCTTGGGAACACGAAGATTGCAGATTCAAATCTGGCTCGAGCCAAAATACTCACCATGTCACCTTGAGCAAGTCACTTAACCTCTCAGTGCTTCTATCCACCCAGCTGCAGTAATTTATAGAAGCAGGATCTTAGTGGAAATGTGATGTTACATCTGGGTAAATCAATTTTAAAAAGAACTTCCCATAAATCAAAATAACATTTGTTTACATTTATGTTGTATGAGTAGAGGCTGGCTGCAGATTCAGACTAGTATGTAATTCAATAGACAGCCTAATAATCGGGGGGGGGGGGTAGAATTACTTGCCCTTATCTGAAAACAAAGTCAGTACTTATCTTGTAAGGGCAGTGGCATTCACATCATATTGCACTCCCGACACTAAGGATGAGCCAATGCTGGATCTACATTCAATGAATGTGCTAAAATTTGGCACTTTTACCTTTTATTTGACCAAATCAAATATTTTGCACATTTCAGATCATTTCTGTCTTCAGTGATGCTATTTAAATTTGGAATTCACTGAGCAGAATTTAAGTGAAATGGCAATTCCACTTCCACATTTTTTTACATTTTCTATCAGTTTCACAGAATCCTCAAACACTTTTAAATTAAACTGTGGATTACGTTTCTACAGGTTACACAAACTGTGATTTACTATTCTACAGTTAAACTTCACTTTCAAATTTCAGAATTCAGCTTACAATTGAATTTTGTGAAATGTGACAGAGGTTTGCAAAATTCTGTGGCATTCCATTGCATCAGAATTTGAACATTTTGCACCACTAACCTTTGGTCAAATAATTAAGAAAATAACTGTCTAGCTTTTTCAAGCAGCCAGGGCTAGTCCTATGGCCACCCATGTCCCCACCTCAGACCCTTTCACCATCCTCTCACTTCCCAGACATGTTTTTTTTTGTAATACAGTTCTGACTGCTGCCAGGTCCTTACTAAATTTTTAAAACATAGTTCTGAGTGCTGCTACTCTGCCATGTCCTGACTGAGATTTTTTAAAATGACTGAAAGAGAAGGGAAGAGTGGAAGAGGTTAGGATTGACTGGAGTGGGTGAGGTGTGTAAAATATTGCTCTTGCCCCATTTTAGCCTGCTAGACCCCCACCACTGATCTGAAGTGTCTTTGGACAAACTGACGATGCATTATGGAAGACAGGGTCCAAAGCAAGGTTGACCTGAACTTGCCTATATTTTTTATTAAGCTAGCCATAAGCAACACACCCACGGAGTCAAAGAGCTCATTGTATTTATAGGAACATGAACACCTGGGTCCCCTTTGAGGCTGATTTTTCAAAGGGTCCCCCAACTGTCATAAGCTGCTAAAGAATTGTGGCATTTGTACCACTGCAGATTTCCTAATGCATGCAGCCTGTTTTGATAAAACCACAATTAATTTGGGTTACACTATGGGCATTTGTTATGCAAATGGCTACACGTGGATCTTAATCAGAAATGTTAGACACACAATTTGCCAAATCAAAGTACTGCTTACATATCCCTTGATAATCTTAGTCAGTTTTGGTCCCAACAAAGGAAACGCCATTCAAACTAAACCAGGTTGACAGAGCCCTATCTTAGGACTCTGTCTCCTTTTTTTGGGGGAGGACATGCATACTGCAGCAGATGCAAGTAGAAAGAACAAATCAGACTGCTCAATCTCTGATTAAAAATTATATTTAATTATTTTCTTCTTATAGTCACCTCCTTCAGTGTCCACATCTGCATTTCACCGAAAACACTTCACTTATTCATGGACCCTGGCCCTGTATTTAAAACAAATTACTACTTATTTCATCTCAAATATTTCTCAACAGTTCACAAACTGTAACTCCCCATTTGACACTTCATTCTTTACAGGTCACGATATATTATGTTACCTTCTATTTCTCTGTTCTACTGGGCTTAACACTCCTCATTATGTGCTGTCCTAGTAAAAGAAATGTAAACATCCCTACTCTACCTATAATATAATCATCCACTTTCAGTGCAGCCATCGACTAAATCAAAAGCAACGTATCCAAGCCATTTGTCACCTCAAAAGTGTTACATATATTCAAAATGTCCCTCAGTTTTTATGTCTCAAATCAAACTACACCAACACGACTCAAGTGACACAGTATCATCTATAGGGAAACCCTATTTTAAAATGGCTTGCAGTAACAGTGCCTTTGAATGAACAAATTTTATTTTGTATTAGGAGTAGACAGTTAGGTCAGGTCAGTTTATAATGATGTCCTTTGATTGTACCGTGTATGTATTTCTACGCATCTGCATGGGGTCTTTAATATCCCAGTACATTGAAATGTTCTTGTTTTTAAATGGCAGTGCTTTTTTTTGTAAACTTATTTTACTGAAAGTAGCTTCACACTCACAAAACATGAACAATGAAATAAAACAGTTACAGTACTTAATAGATAAGTTTACAGTACATGCCAGTAAGTATTTAGATGCAAAAAAAAATACAGGATTACATCATTAGTTCATTTTGAAGAAACAGATACTGGCAGTAAGCTGTCCTTACCAACATGCTAGACGATGCTAGTTTCTTGATTTATGGATACTTTAAAGAAACTGCCTTACCCAGTTAACCACCTTATACATTTATGATGCCTTTTCCTATTGCCTGAAGAAAGCTGCCAGGTTTATGAAACAGACTTTCTTTGCCATTTGCTATCAATTGGCATCTTTCTAATTCATGCACATCATCAAACTATTTAGTCAGTGTGTTACACTAGGCGGTGTCTTATTGACCCAGTGTCGGGTAATTGTTTGTCTGGCATTAATTAGAGCTAACTCCCAGAGTCTGTGTACAGTTGTTGGCCAAACTCTCTGGGTTCGATGCCTAACAGAAATTTAAGTGACACGTTGGGCAGAGCAACCTTCAGGATTTTTTGCACTGTATCATGCATATGTATCCAGAATGTGGATACCTTGGGACACACCAGAGCCATGTGTAGGAAGTCACCCTTTTCTATATGGCACTCGGCACACAACTCATCTCTGGCTGGTTTGAATTTATGGAGCTTTAATCATGTTAAGTACATTCTGTATACATAATTAAATTGTATTCTGCGTAGTTTGTTAGACCTAGAGCAGTTATGGACGTGTCTAATGGCTGCCAACCATGATACAATATCAATTTCATGTCTAAGACTCATTCCCAATCCGCTCTGGCCTTAATTTTAGGCTTAGCAGGTGTAACGCCAAGAAATATTTTATATAGTGCCGTTAGAGTTGACGTCCCTGGTTATAGTCTATATAATGGATTGGGGATAGTTCCTTGCTTCAGTTTGTAGGCAGTATCTAATTCTCAAATAGGCAAAAGAATCTTCAGCTAGTATGCCACATTGTTGTCTCATATGACTGAAGAATTTAAGTACCCTCCTTAATAGAAGTCTCGTATATGTCTGACCCCAGATTTTTCCCATTTCATCAGTACTTGGTGAAGAAACACATTATATCCTTTATGGTTTACACAACTTGCATGGGATGGAGCATTAGGGAGATAGTTTTGTGGTGGTTTATACATTGGTAGGCCTTTCAGATTCTTAGTAGTTGGTGGGTGAAGGATTCAAAATTTTTGGGCTTATGGATTTATGCAAGCTGGGTGTTAAGAGGCCCCACAGTAGGCCACAAGGGATGAGTTCCTCTTCCATGTGCCACCATGAGGGAGTTTTTCCTAGGTTAGGGTTATATAGATATGCTAGTTGTGCAGCCCAGTAATAATATTTAAAGTCTGGCAATGCCATACCTACTTTCTCTTAAGGGCATTTGTAGAATACTTTGCTTTATCCTTACAGCTCCCCCCCCCCACAGAAAGCTTTGTAGGATGCTGTTGAGCTGCTTGAAAAATGCTCAGGTACCCAAATGGGTGGGTTCTGAAATAGATATAAACTTTCGGAGAGGCTGTTCATCTTTATTGTGCTGACTGTACCTGTAAGGATAATCGGAAGTCCCTCTCATCTCTCACAATCCTTTTTGACAATATCTAAGACAGCAATATAATTTTGTTTATATAATTTGGCAGTCTTGCTAGGTATGTTACTATCTAAGTATTTTGGGAGTTTATAGCTTTCCAGTTGGAGAGGTAAATTAGTTAGGTGTTTTAGAGTATTGTCACCCAAGATAGAGCAGTTCACTTTTAGTCTAGTTTATTTTATGACTGGAAATGTTCCCATATTCTAACTAGATTCAAAAATGTTGTAAGTGCCACTTACTGGGACCTCAGTTTACTTTTCAAAATAAATTCAAACCCATTCGGAGTCACCGAGATGCAGGCCATGGGAAATGTAACTATGGGGGTTGTGTGTAGCGCGGGGTTATAATGTTGCAAGACATTATGCCACATGCAAAAGTGCACTGTCTATATAGTGCAATTTCTTACATCTTGATATAAGTTCTTTTTGCATTGGACTCTGCCCTAGACCCCCCAATAATGATTCTCAGCTCTGGGGGTAACATTGAATATAGAAACATAGAAACATAGACTTTGGACGGCAGATAAGGACCGCTAGGCCCATCTAGTCTGCCCATTTCCTACCTACAGGATAGGCTCGCAGATCCTAGTTAACCAACAGCTTATTTCTTCCTACCTCTACAAAAGTGCCTTATGTTTTGTCCCATGCATTCTTGAAATCTCCCACAGTTTTAGACCTCTACAACCTCCTCAGGAAGGCCTCTCTTCTAGTGTGTACATGCTGAGATCCTCTGTCTCTCCTGTTAGGATTTCTCATGTAAACCCTGCACCATTTTGTTGCCTTCCTGTGGACTTCCTCCACCCTGTCTTTGTTCTTTCTGATGTTTGTTCCTCCAAAATTACATCGCACTCCAGGTGGGGTTCATAACACCACCTCCATCCTCCTGATGGAGATACCCTCCCAACACCAGCATCCCATTAGCCCTACTCACTGCTTTGCAACAGTGCCACCTTGAGGTCCTCAGACATAAAACCCCCAGGATCCCTTTCCTGTTTATTGACTGTCAATAAGCCCCCCCATCCTATACTCAGCTCTTGGGTTCCTATGCCCAAGGTGCATGCTTTTGCACTTTTTGGCATTGAATCCAACTGCCATACTTTTTACCACACCTCAAAATTCACAAGATCCCTGATCATTCTCTTCACCATTCCTAGGTGTCCACCCCATTGCAAATGTTGATATCATCTGCAAAAAGGCATACCTTCCCTTCAGTTCTTCTGCAGTGTCCCCTACATTCAAATGGATTGGTCCCAGTACTGAGCCCTGTGGTACCCCACTAGTCACTCTCCCATCATTAGAGTGAGTGTCGTTAACCACCACCCTCTGTTTCTTATCCATTAACTAGCCACTGTACTAATTGGAAGGCTGCAGTCTGTAGTTCAAAGGAGCAGTGCAACAGGACACATTCCCATGCCCTTGCAAGGGCTGCTCTCCACACACACAGTATTTTCCTTGCCCTCCATCCACCCCTCCTCCTCCAGCGGCCTCTCTCTTTCCCATGGGTTTCTTCCTAAGTACCATTAGCCAAGGAATCACTCTGTGGCACCTCAAGGGTGAAACCCTCATCTAGAGTTCCTTCTCTTCATACCCATACAAGGTGGTTATATCCATGGATGAGAGGCAAACAACAAGGATTATCTATATTACACAAGCACAAAACCAGTTGCACGGCGCACTAGAACCCACTAACCATTTTGGATCCCACCCTAGGCCATTCAGTTTCTTTTATCAGCCTCCTGTGTGGCACAGTGTTGAAGGCCCAGCTAATCTCGGATCAATTATGTCCACTGTTCTCCCCTTATCTATTTCCCTGGTCATCAGTTAAATAAATCTACCAGATTCATTTGGCATGACCTTTCCCTGTGAATCTGTGCTGCCTGTGGTCTTGCAGCCCACTGGATTCAAGATGCTCTAACAGTCTCTCTTTAGTATAGATTCCATTAATTTCCCCATGACTCAAGTAAGACAGATCGGGCTATATTTGCTACCCTGCTCCTGCTGATGCTCTTACAAAAAGCGATGATAGTACAGCAATCACCTCCCTGCCTAATTCCCTTAATACTTATCCATCCGGTCCTATGGCCTTGTCCACCCTAAAATTTGAAGTCCCTTCAATAATACTCTTTCCTTTGAAAATGGACTTGTGTCCACTTCCCCCTACAGTGTTCGTGCTGCTGCTTGGTGAACTGTCCCAGTTTCTCTCCACTGTGAAAACAGTAGAAGTACCTGTTCAGGATGTTTACTTTTTCTAATCCCCTCTGTGCAGTCTCCCTTTGTCATCCTCCTTATCCTCAGAATCCCTCCCCTTGCCGCCTTCTCCTTGCTTATGTACCTGAAGAAAGTCTGGTCTTCTTTTGATACCCTTTGGCTATGCTTTCTTCTGTCTGAGCCATTGATTCCTTCATTACATTACCTGCTTCCTCTGTTTTACCTGATACACTCTCTATCCTCATTCTTCTCTGTTCTTTTATACCTCCTGAATGCCACCCTTTTATAAGCTTCTAAAGAAGGCTATTCAGATATATCTCCCCATGTCAGTGAAGTCTGCCTTCTTGAAATCCAAAATGTTTGCCCTCGTGTGACTGGACTGGGTCCTGGGTTCCATGCTAAACTACACTATGTGGTGGTTGCCAGATCCCAGTTGCCCCTCCACACAGATATCTGTGTTTTGTTCCCATTTGTCAGTATCAGGTCAAGAATGGCCTTTTACCTTGATCAAGCACAAACTGCCTTAGACCTGCCCCCTGTAGGGAATCCAGGATGCTTCTGCTTCTGGCTGAAGCAGCTGCCTGGGTAGACCAATCCACGTCTGGCATACTGAAATCCCCCAGCAGTAGGACTTCACCTTTTGTTGCCATACTGTGTATTCCATCCACAAGCTCCCTGTTCACTTCTTCCCCCGTGCCGAAGGCCTGAAGATCACCCCTGTTCATACTGCTGAGCCTTTGCCAGGTCCAAGGAAGACCCACAGTGCCTCAGCCTCCCCCTGTCTACCCTGCACCTCTGTCACCTTTATAGCTTCTCTGACGTACAGGGCCAAGCTCCCTCCATTTTTACCCTCCTGAACAGAGCATAACTTGGTACATCAATGTCCCATGATTAACAGTGTACCATGTCTCAGTTATTGCCTGTATGTCCCAGGTCTGCCTCTACTATCAATGCCTCCAGGTCTGGGATTTTATTTCCCAGGCTACAGGCATTTGTTACCATGCCTTCCATGTTTTGTATCCTATCCCCCTTATGCAGCTGCTGTCCTGCTTCCTTCCCCCTCCCCATCTCTGCTTCATCCCCCCTCCCCAGTTGTCTTTCTTGTGTGGCCTATAATTCACTGTTTCCCACTCTCCTTCTGCTCTCAGTGTCCCAGACTTCAACTAATTTTCCTGTATGTGCCCGGGGGGGTGATACTAAGTTGCCTGACTTTCCTGACTCCCCCCCTCACCTAGCCATTTTAAATGCTTGTCACAGAAGCATTCACACTTCTTACTCAGGTCACCTTCCCTGAAAGATGCAGGCCATTATCTTTATACAGGCTTACATTTGTCTAGGTGGGGCCCCAGTCCCCCATGAAGCCATAACCCTCCCTCCCCTTCCATGCCTTCCATGCCACTCCTTCAACCAGGAGTTGCATTACTAGATGTGGAGTGCCCTAGTCTTTCCCCTGCCATGGACAGGTGGCACCTCCGAGAAGGAGACGGAGTGTTTTTTTGTTTTTTTTTGCCAGGAGAGAGACACTAAGCTGAATCTTGTTTACAGGTGTGACCTGGGAGCACAAGGAAGTTAAGTGACTTGCTCAGGGTCACACAGTATGCAAGTGGGGTCTGCGGGATTCAAACCCAGGTCTCCAGGATTGCAGCTCAGAGCCTAAGCCACTGCACTATGCTGCCTCCTTGAAGTGTTCTACTTGCTTCATACTCCCCCTAACTTCCTGAAATCCTTTTGGAGTCTAGCTACTTCCACTTTGTCCCCTGCCAAGTCATTCATCCCCAGGTGGATGATAACATCCAGTTCCTCTATCCTTGCCATTACCCTTGTGATCCTATTGATCCACTTTTCATCCCACCATACAGTACCTTCTGAAATGTACTTTACCTCCTGTCTTCCTGCTGGGTTCCCTTAACTTCACTGCTTGGGCAACTGGAGCTCCCCACCAAGAGAAGCTTCCTCCTCCTCTGGGGTTTCTTTCCTCCCTTCCTGATGCTGCATCCCTGAGGATCTGCCCATCCACCTTGGTCTCAGCTGTGGGTGCCATTGTGGGGCTATCCCACCTCTAAAACAGTATAGAATTGCTTAACCAGACACCTTTATGGCAACTTCTCTACAGTACCATAATAGTCCTTTTTATGTTGTCTTGTGCACTCAGCGCAGACAACATATAGTAGTTGAATTTTGGAGGTGCGGTTGTGTTGTGGCCAATGGCGCCACTGCTTTTTAGGCTGGGCTCTGTGGCACAAATTAAACAGCATGCTGTCTATGACAGCACTGCAAAAGTGTGCCACCAACTTGAAACAATTTCGCCGCTGCAATGAGGGTGCTCCCCGTCATTGCAGGGCATGCCTTGCCTGGTGTAATATTTCAATGAACATGGTTGCGGCTGTTGCCATCCGCTTCTCATAATCCCCAGCAAGCTGAGTTCGGGGGTGCCCAATACTCCTGTTGGCATAGTTAACCCCCCAAGATTGTGTGGCACACTGGGAGCCCACCCCAGTGTACCTACGTGGTCAAAAGCTGATTGCGTCAGCATTTTCCTGCTCCTGCCTACTGCAGTAGGGTTACCAGCTGTCCTGATTTTTGCAGGACAGTCCTGATTTGGAGAGCTGTGTCCAAAAAACATAAAAAATACTACATGTCCTGACTTTATAGTAGAAAAATATTTTCTAACTTTCCACTAAATGTTGCAGAAAACTATAATACCCTAACTAAATACATTAAAATGATAAGAAACAATAAAGCAACTAAGAACTACAATATTTAGCCTTAATTCTGGTTATATAGAGAAAACAAGTCTGTTGCATTGATCGAGGTTACGTACTGTCCTGCAAAAATCATGCTTCAGTAAGAAATGTCCCACTTTGGACTTCTTAAAGGTGGAAACCTGCACCAGTGTAGCTAACATCACACCACACACTCATGGGACACACTGGGAACCCACCCCAGTTGCCCAACATTTTCCTTACACCTGTAAAAAAAAGAAAAGAAAATGGTCCTCGGTGTTCTTGCTTTTATTTTTATTATAACCTGAAACAAATAAAACAGTCCTTTGCCTTCGGGTTCTCTCCCCTAACCTGCACCTACCTTCTGCACACCCCATACTTACCTCCAGAGTTCAGCGCTGTGATCTTTGGTGGAGCGGGAACATGTCTGCACTCTTCAAAGCCGACCACAAACCGAAGAAATGTTGGTAAGCTGTATAATGGCATCAATGGCGGGGGTCAACTTAGATGGATATCTCACCCATTCTTGTGACTTTTGGCTCCAAATTTTCAACATGGGGTTCTTGGGACCCCACCTCATGAACTCAGTCACTGTCATTTCATTATTCGATCCCGAAAGATGATTTCATGGTCACTGCGCAGAATCACCTTTTGGGACTGGTTAATGAAATGACAGTATCACTGTTCATAAGATGGGTTCCCAAAATGCCTATGTTGAAAATTTGGAGAACGAATTCCACAAAATGACTGTGTTACAAGTGTACATTGTGCAGTTTCCATGCACACTCATAACTTTGAGAACTTTTAATATTTTCTCTCCAGATTTTTCCAGTATTGCCATTTCTTCACACATCCTTATGAACAGTAGAGCTGTCATTTTTCACATCCTACCCAAAATGTGTTTCCGCACATCTGGTGCAGAATGCCACAGTTGCTATGGGAAATCAACGTTCAGGACATATTAACAAAATTCCAGTGCAACTGTTCATGAGCAGAGGTCCCAAATGCCTTTATGAGGTGGAGTCACAAAAAGCCCATGTTGAAAATTTGGAGTGCAAATACCAACAAATGCCTGGGGCATTATGGTTTCTAACCATAATATCTCACCCTGTACAGACTGACTGGTATCAAGGGGGTGACTTTGGATTGTCGGCTGTAGTGGTCACACCATTCCACCCCACCCCCACCCTGCAGCCAGTGACAGGCATCAAGGTGTGCCTTGGACTTTTTGGCCCCAAAGTTCACCCCATTCTCCTATACTGCACCCATCTCAATTTATTTCCTTATGAAATGGGGTGAGCATAAGGCCCGATGGCCCCAAGGCACAATGTGACACTTGGAGTCTGCAGGGTAGGATGAGGTAAAATGGCATGAGCGTAATTGTCGACAATCCAAAGGCACACTTCAATGCCTGTCAGTCTCTTCAGGGTGGTCTGGGGTTGGCGTCACTTCCATACCTCACTGCCATTCCTATTGTGCATCTCTCTAACTCCTGCACAACAAATGCCAATGCCAGCAGTACAACATTCAGCATTGACAAATGCTTGTTTCCCCCTGCTTTTGCTCACTTCCTTCATACAGATACTGGTTGCCTTCTCTATGCCTTTACTTAATTTTCTACACTGTTCCTCTACTCCTCTCTGACAATCCTCCCCTGCTAGGCTGTTTCTGAAGAAGTCTCCGATTTCTTTAAAATCCAACCTACTAAAGTCCTGGACCATCATCTTTTTGTGGCTTGCCTCTGCACTCATCATACTATTGAACCACACTGTACAGTCATCACTGGTTCTCACTGGATAGTCCACTATGGCATGACTAGGCAGTATCATAGCCTCCAGTAGGACAGGGATTCAGAGGAACAAAGGGAGAAAGCATGTCCCAAATAGAATAGCACCTTTACCCCATGAGTCATTTTCAACTCTCAGCATGCTAAGTCCATAGGGCAGGAAAGGTGCTAGTGAGACATTTGCAGGCCCATATGGGCTAAGTAACATTTCTGCATAATGCCTCTGTGCATGACTGCTTGGAGGAATTATACAGAGCAGTGCCAGCCCCCACCTACTCATCGCCATTAAGATGCCCCTGATATTATAATAAAATGATCCCTGGCATCTAGAATATCCCCCACTCCCAATCACCATTCAGATGCACCTGATTAGTATATTAAGAGGATTCCTGGCATCTAGATCATCCTGATTGCAAGTGTGAACCCTCCCAATTCCACCCATTAAGGTCCTTCCACCCCTCTCCCCATGGTGGCTCATAAATTACCCCAACTGCCAGTCCCTCCCACTGCGACAGTGACAGGTCCAGCCCCTCTGCTCACCACCTCGGCTGACCACTTTCTGAGTGTCACGAAGTGAGCAAACACCTACTATAGAAACAGATGTTCTACAGTAGGTGCGCACTCACTCCCTTTCACTCAGGCAGTGATCAGCCAAGGTAATGAGCTAAGATGCTGTACTGATCACAGTCACAGGGAAGTGGCTGCAATCTTGAATAAATGAGGGGCCAATGGGGAAGGGATGGAGGACCTGGCTGGAATGACTTTAGGAGGGGGCTCAGATTTGTAACTGGCAGGTGGGGCTACTAGATGTCAGGGATCATGGAAAAAAGAAACACAGAAACATAGATGATTACAGAAAAAAAATGGTACATCCTGTCTGCCCCTATTTCCCATATTAAACCTCAGAACCTACTGTCCATACAGGGTACTAGCCTTCACTATCCAGTATCCACTCCCATGTTCCCTTCCCTACTACCAACAGCCTAAGTAACCATTATACCCTTCACTTTGTCACAGCCATGCTTGAACCCATTTATGGTTTTGGTACCTGCCATCTCAGTTGGCAGACTATTCCACATTTCCACCATTTCTGGAAAATAAAACTTTCCAATATCCCTCTAGAACCTCTCTCCCATCAGTTTCTACTTGTGCCTCCATACCCTTGAACTGTTACTCACGCTAAGTAGTTCTCCATTTACCTTGTTTATTTCTTACAGGAACTTGAAGGTCTCTATCATATCATTCCTTTCTTGTCTGGTCTCCAGTGAAGACATGTTCAGTGCCTTGAGCAGATCCTCATCACATCTGTCCTGTCAGCTCTGAATCATCCTGATCACCATTTGTCTTTATCTTTCCTGAGGTGAGGTCTTCAGAGTTCAGAACTCTGAACAGTATACCAAATACAGCATCACCAATGATCAATAAAGGCAGTAAACCTCTTTTCTTCAACTATCAGAACCCCTTCTGGCACATCCTAGTATCCTATTTGTCTTACTAGATGCCTCACTGTACTAGCTTGATTGTTTAAGGGAGTCACTAATGATAAATATTAGGTCCCTTTCCTCAGCTGTAGTGCTCAGCTGTACCCCTCCTATCCAGTACTCTGTCCTGGGGATCTTGTCCCCTAAGTGAATCACCTTGCACATTTTGGCATTTAATTTCAACTGCCAAACCTTAGGCCACCTCTCTAATCTTTACAGGTCAGTCTGCAGTTTCCTACTTCCCCCATCACTGTCTACCCTCCCATGAGTTTGGTGTCTTCTTTAAAGAAAACAAACCAGATTAATTCTCAAACATTGTTAATGAGCATATTGAGAGAGCAAGTGTCAGGATGGATCCTGTAGCATTCCACTCATGATCTCCCTCTCTTCTGATTTGACACCATAATCATGAGCCTCTGCTGCTCCATTCAACTAAAGCCCCTCACCCCCACCAAAACACTGCTTATATTTTCCTTCAAATCCCTGGACTTCACCCCCTTGCGCTGTGACCTAAGCCGCTTTGATTGGTCCCCTATCTCATTGGCCTGCTTCACTGACTCCATGCTAACATATTTTAAAGCAAAATTCCTTGACATATGGAACTGCCATGCCCCCCCAGAGCAGGACATGAGAAAAGGTACCCCACCGTCCCTAGATCATGGCTGAGCTCATAGCTTACTTGCAAGTGCATGATTTGGCCTTGTCAGAAAATAAACGTAACCTGTACCCCATGGCTTCCAGAGATATCATCACCTCCACAGCACCTGTACCATGGCAATAAGCCTGCCAAAGGTGAGTATTTTACATCTAACTTCAGTACCAACATTGGTTACCTGTCTAAATTTTGGAAGGCTGTCACAATCTCTTTTCCCCTCCCACTCCTTTGCCTGACATCAGAGTCAATGACATCCCTATCTCTAGCCTCTCCTTCATCACCATAGAGATGTAATTCCTTTTCATCACCTGCATCTCCTCTCCCCTTCCTCACCTCCCTCTCACCCCAGCCAGCCTGCATGATTGTCATCTCCTTCCTTCCCCTATTGTTTTTTCTCTCCAGTAACTCCATCCTTTATCATCAGCCACACTTTCCGTCCTTAATCCTGCCAAGGGCAGGAGCCCAGATAGCCTGGATAGCAAGCTCCTCTATCTGACTGCTTCTGCAATCTCCTCCCATTGGATGACCTCCCTAACCTCTCTTTCTGGTGTTCCTCCATCCCTGCTGACTGGAAGACTGCCACTGTTACTCCTCCTCCAAAGGTGGTGACCCATCAGGTATGAACAGCTACCAACTCATTTTCTCCTCTCCAAAATACAGGAACAAATTATCTTGTCACAACTCTCTTCCTTTCTGGACTCCTCTTCCTTCTTCACCCAATACAAGTCTGGCTTTCACAAAATCTCTCCACCGCCATCTCCCTGCTCAGGCTCACAAATCCATCCATAATGGTATGGATCATAGCCTATTGACCTCTGCTATCTTCTTGATCTAGCAAAGCATTCAACCCTGTCTACCACCCCAATTAGTAGCCAAACTCCAGGCTGCAGGCCTCTCTGACTTAGCCATCAGCTGTTCCACCCTACTGCAGGGGTAGGTCCCAAGCAGTCAAAATAGTGACCCCCTTCTCCTCCCTGGCTGTATCCACTTCAGTCCCACAAGGATCTGTGTTAGGCCCACTGCTGTTCTCCATCTTCCTTAATGACCTCCCCTCCATATGCTTGTCTGCATCCATTCACATGTACTAACATACTATTTGCCAGCAGATTAGGCCTTATGGTCTATCAAGTCTGCTCAAACCTCAGATCCCTAGTTGGGTGCCGAGGCCCTCCCCTCCCTTGTGTTCCAGAAACCCCTATCATCCATCCCCCAACCCCCTGGGACAGTCCATCATCTGATACATCCACTTTCTGTGTCTGTTCCACCCTCTCTTGAAGCTCTCCACTGTGGATCTCTGAACCAGCTCGCCAGGCAGTGCATTCCAAGGATCCACCACCCTCTCAGTGAAAAACCTCCTCCTCTTTTTCCCCCTCACCCTTCCAACTTCAAACCATGCCCTCTGGTGACACCTCCCTGCTTTAGTCTAAAGATCCCCTCCATGTTTACCCTATTTATTCCCTTGAGGTACTTGAAGACCTTAATCATGTCCCCCTGTCTCTCCTCTCCTCCAATGAAAACAGGCAGAGCTCCTCAAGTCTGTCCTCATCGTCAAATCCCTAGCCCTCGTATCATCTTAGCTGCCCTCCTCTGTACCCTCTCCAGGAGCTGTGTCCCTCTTCAAGTGTGGTCTCCCTTACGATGCATCCCAACATCCTGTTTGCCTTGCTAGCCGATGTACACAGATGACAAAGTCCTCTTCACAGCAGGACCACAGACTCCAGCTGGACTCCAGCTGGACTTTGATCAAGTTCAGCCCTGACCACACACAAATCAGCTTTTCCTCAATGCCAAGAAGGCTGTCTCCATATCCTTTGGCACAAGACACAGACTCTCTAGGCTCCCTCCCCTTCCAACTTTCCATACCCTGGATGGCTCTCCTGTGGAGGATGTTACCACCTTTAGTTATCTTGGTATCTGGTTCAACCAGCACCTAAACATTTCTGAACAAGTGGATGCTATAGTCAAAAAGCTGCACCCCAATTTGGTGCACTTTACAGGAACTGTGACTGTATCAGTATAGCGCAGTGGTCTAAGGCTC
This sequence comes from Neoceratodus forsteri, assembly GCA_016271365.2. NCBI lineage: Eukaryota > Metazoa > Chordata > Ceratodontiformes > Ceratodontidae > Neoceratodus > Neoceratodus forsteri. The sequence goes on from CM028138.1 coordinate 535,753,847, forward strand.
TGAGCTGCAAATTTGGTGACATCCAGCAGACCAGACCTGGGTTTGAATCCCACAGCTTCCACTTGCACACTGTGTGACCCTGAGCAAGTCACTTAACCTCCTTGTGCTCCCAGGTCGCTCCTGTAAAAAAGCTTTCAGCTTAGTGTGCTATACCTGGTTAAACAACTAAATAAAAAAAAAAATCACACCTCCAGCATACTGTAATATTATCCAGAGAATGATTCTCCAAATCTCTGACTACAGTGATGAGGTCTACAGCGTAACCCCAGTCACTACCCTTGCCAGACTGGGCACACTCTTCAACTATTTCTGCAATTACACTCTCGACTATCTTTCTTGGACTCATCACTGTTCTATATATAAATCTCTCCTTTTCTTTTCTTGTGGACAGACACCATGCCCACTGTGTCAGCTTTGTAGGCAAATCTGGTTTGTTTCCTACCCTCCTATCTCTTCTATGTCCCCACAGCCATGCCATCAGAAGCTGAAATATTTGAACCCTAGCAGTCCCTTCAGTTTCCACAACCATCGGCAAAGCAATGTTCAGCCACCGCTTCCTAAAATCTGGAACTCCCTTGCCCCAGCCATTCACTAATCTCTCTCCCATGGATTCTTTCAAACTACTTCAGAGGTCTCACCTCTCCCTCCTGCACTTGTTCTAGTTTTCCCTCTTGCTCTCCTTTGACTTGTTTCCAGTTTAGGTACAGCTATAATTTGGCACTTATGCTTCCACTCTAGGCATTATACACAAATGTTTATAGCTAGCGTTAACTTAAACTGCTCTGTATTTGATCACCAGCATATGTTTGTGACTCCTGACTGCGCTGTATATGCATTGTCGATTGTTTGCTTGTCACTAAAGTTCTCATGTCTTGCATGTATTATTCCCAATGTAATTTGTGGTTTTGTACCACTCTGCTCCGTGTATGTTATGTATTTTGAACTTTTGTGTTACCTAAGCCCCACTTGTACAAGTTCCCCTTCCCCAGGATGCATCTAGAAATGAGCTCCCAGCTTAGTAGGGCTGGGTGGGGGGCACTAGACACCAAGGATCATTTTACTATAACTGGAGCCATTTAAACTGCAATCAGGGGTGTAGAACCTTTACATGCCAAGGATCATTTTGGTATACTACTTGGGAGCATCATAATGGTGACCAGAGGTAGGGTGACAATATGCACCACTGTGTGCTCAAATAAGGGCAGGATTTTTGGAAGCAGTAAACAGTATTGAAATTTCAGTTGTTAAGCACTTTCAAAACCTTTTATACAGCACTGTGCTCTGTGTGCAGGAGGGGATCCCTCATTTTCAAGGCTTTAGCAGTACATATGCACATGCACATGATCAGGTTAGCATCAAATATATGGTACCTGTTCAACCATGCTGTTCTCCCACATGGCACAGTGATTAGATGTTTAGCATTCCGCTAACCTTATTAATAAAATTGCTGGAGGAGATCAACTTAAATCCAAACAATTGTAACTGGATAACAGAATGGTTGCAAGATAGACAACAAAGGGTCTCCATTCTGGGAACACTGTCTAAATGGTCATCAATCACTAGTGGTGTGCCCCAGGGTTCCGTTTTAGGACCCGGTTTATTTAATATTTATGTAGCCTCCCTACAAGTTAACAATCCTAGTATTTGGTTGTATAAGTTTGCTGATGACTGCAGAGTGGGGGCAGTGGTTGACACTCAGGCAGAAATAAACAAATTACAAAATGTAATTAATGATATTTCCGATTGGACTACTAGTAATACACTGATACTTAACATGAATAAATGCAAAGTAATGCACATGAGAAGAATTAATATACACAGCAACTACACTCTTGCTAACTCACAATTAATTGTTACCAATGAAGAAAGGGACCTGGGTATCATAATCATCTCTGATTTCAAATTCAGTTCCCATTGTAAGCAATAAATAAAAAGGCAAACCAAAATTTGAATTGCATATTAAGATATATATAGTAGAGATGCAAAGGTATTAATTTGCTTTACATTGCACTAGTGAGACCACATTTGGAATATACGGTCAGGTTTGGGCACCTCAAAACAGAGAGTACATAAATAGGTTGGAGTCTGTTCAAAGGAGATTCACTAAATCAATAGCTGGATTACAAACAAAACATATCAAGACAGATTGGCTGCCGAAATGTATACTGCTGGGATACAGGAGATTTAGGGGAGACATGTGTCTACTATTCAGAAACGAGAGATGTAAAACAGATTCACTGACTTGGGAATTACCCTAAGAACAGACGAATATGGGAGCAGAAGACATAATAAACAGATAATTCTATCTAGATGGAAACATAATTTGAGCGGCAACTGGTTTAGCCAAAGAGTGGTTACACCATGGAATGCTTTACCGGCAACTGTGGTAAATAGTGTGACTATGAAACAGTTTAAGGATAATCTGGATTTACATACTGGTGATACAGTATACAAGTTCCTGAAGTAATATATAAATAACAATAAAGGGCAAGCATTATGGGCGTAAGTCTCATTGCTTGAACAAATCTATGAAATCTACTGTACATGTAGAACCTTCTGAAAATGGGAACCTAATTGACTGAAAATCCTCTGCCGATGCCTCTTAAGATACAGAAAGTAAACAAAAATGGATTATCTTATTCTACATCTTTATGTATTATTTTACGTTATTTTCCTTGGAAAACCTTTATTTAATTTCAAAACATTGTGATGTGTCTTAAATATTTATAACAACTGTAGCTAAAATGCAATTTCTTCTTTCATCCGAGTGCTGTTTTTATTTACTTATAAAAATACAGTCTGGTTTAGGGGTTTAGTTTAGGCTTAGTGGCTTGGTGGTAACTGTACTGAATCCCATGCTAGTGGCCCAGTTTTGGGGGAGGACCTGGGTCAAACAGGGGTTAGCTGAAAGAAGAGATGACTGAACATCTCTGGGACTGTTCTCCTCTCAGGGAGAGGGAGTCTGACCACTCCGCTCTTTAACAGCCACCTAGGTGAGGTACGCTGGCAGGGCTCAGGCAGGCACAAAGCAGTACTTGCCTTTAATTAGATTGGCATCATTGCATGCTTGATAGCCCAGGGGATAAGCCAAAGGTAGAAAACCTCCAATGGCAACATATTGTACAGTATTCCCCTGGGGCAGCAGATGACACCGGCTATGAAACAAACATCCATGAATCAAGACAATATATGGCCAAAGAAGTCCCAGCAAACCCCCGCTGGGTCATCCAGCTTTCCTGACAATGCTGCTGCACATGGACCCATACCGCTAGGCCATAGCTGTCTGTTGTGCCCTCACCGGACGTCAACAGCCCGACCATCACTCTCCGCGATAGTAGGCTCCGCCCAGTGTTGTGCAATGTCTCTTCTGGAATGTGCCTCACCAGTCCACCCCAATCCATCTTTTCTCAAATCCAGTATCATTTTAGCCTATAAATCACTAGTTATCTGCCGCAGTGGCCTGAACTACCTAGGTATCCACATCCATCCACAACCCGCATGCTCTGGGGAGGGAGGGTGGGTCTTCCATGTCCTTTCCTTCCATCTGGACAGAAAAAGGAAGACCCTCTGCTGTCCAGACTCTATAATCCTGACCTCAGCCTCTCCCAGCTCCAGGCTACTCCTAGGCCTTCATCCTCACGGCAGAGGCCATTGTCACCTCCTTCCTGCCTTGGACCTAGGAAGGTGGTGACCAGGATTGGCTCATGGCTACCAGGCAATTACCCTCCCAGAAATTGCAGGAGGGACCCTGTGCAGATAAACTCATAACCCAAATCCCTGAAGAAAACACATGACCACTCACATAGGTTTTGGCAGAAAGGCTGAAAATTCATTTTGACATGATTGTCAGCGCTAACACATTCACATGCTTAAATCAAAATTGGTTACAGCATACAGACTAAGAATGTCATAAGAAGATACATAACAAAACATTCATTATGCAAAATGTTGTACAGTATTCCCCAGGGGCAGCAGATGACATTGGCTATGAAACAAACATCCATGAATCAAGCCAACCCATGGCCAAAGAAGGCCCGGCAAACCCCTGCTGGGTCAGCCAGCTTTCCTGAAAATGCTGCTCCAAATGGACCCATACAAATAGGCCACAGCCATGCAATTGTGCCCTCACCGGTGTCAACAGCCCTACCATCACCCCCTGATGGCAGGCTCAGCCAATGCTGTACAATGTTTCTTCCGGAATGTGCCCTCACTGCGCCACCCCCAATCACATCTTTTTCTCAAATCCAGTATAATTTTAGCCTATAAAGCACTAGTTATTTGCCACAAGATCCGTAAATTCATTTACGAATCTCCCATCAATGCCCCAGGATACTATACCCAAGATTTCAAAACCGCTTGAATACCCAGCATGAAAATTGCCTGCCCAGTGTCTGACAAGTGCACCCCATCTGACTCAAAATAACTCCCTTCCCCCGGAGCTATGTCCCAATGATATACGACCTGTATATCCCTTGGAAGGCAAAAACGTGACACCACCCTATTTATCTCCCTATGCACTTTCCATAGTGGCCTGGCCACCTGACCTTCTTCCATTTTGCTGAGGCACTATCCTAGACCATGTTAATCGAGTGTCCAGCATCCGCCTCCTTATCCACCCCAGCTCCACAATTATCCCTCTCATCACATCTATCGATGACAGGCTCCCAGGTCATCTCCTCTAAATGTATTACCAAACCCTGTGGCGGATTCCTAATTAACCCCAGCTTTTTAATGCCGGTATCGGTTACCCCACCTCATGCCGGTGACTCCACATGAGTGCACGCTCTCTCCTCCAGGATGCCCAGTTAATCTCCTTGGCCCTGCTGGGATGCCCATGACAGTGCTCTTCTAATAAAACAGTGGCCAACCACATAAAATATTTTGATCTCAGTAGGTGCACCTGTAAGACAAATCAAGCAGATATTGTAATTATTTTACCATGACGTGCCCCCCCTTTAAATCCCCTGTTCTGGTCCTGATGTAAATGTTATAGGCCTTTGACTGCCAGCAACCAGCCTTCTTTATTTCAGCTTCTTGGCAACCAAGCCTTGCTGCCTCAGTGGCAGCCCCAATCCTGAACAAGTGCGTGCTAAAATACCTGGGGTCCCGCCCTGCTGCCTTCACCCCTTTCCTAAAGACCGCCCCAAATTGGTACCTGGTTACTGGTCTTCCATCTGCATGGGTGAACAGGGTGCCCTGACTGACCCTCTGTGTGCCATGTACTCTTTGCTGAGGGCCCACGGGCAGAGGATGCTCCCTTGAGCCCGATGGAAGGTGACTATCTTCTTGGGACTGACCTGTACTGTCTTGGAGTGGTGCAGTAATAGCTGCAGTGTCTCCCCTGAGAAACTGACATCCTGCCACTGTAGGCTGTGTCCCACCTGCAAGGTAGGATCCTCCACCAATTCAGATACCCTGAACGCACCAAAAAAGGCGCAGGCGAATAGCCCTTAGAAAAGCCTCGCTTCGTCTGCAGACGAGCATATTCCCCCCAATTTGTCCAGTATATCCTTTAAGAACTGGCTTTCCACTGGACATCTCCCATCCTTCTTGGTTCCCTTGATTCTATGCCACCCTTCTATCATTTTCCGGATGGTGAAGGATCCTGTCATTTCCTGGAACCCGTGCATTTTGCCATGAAGGCAATGCCTGCTAAATAACTGTGGATGTAAACTGGGGCCCTGTCCTCGTCGATCAAATGGAGAACAAATTGTTGCAACAGTCGAGTCTGCTGCAACAGCTGGTAGTTTTGGTGCCTGTCCCCACAGAAATCCCAGAAAGACTTTAAGTGTGCCCTATACTTACGCCATGTCCCAGGGGCCAGAGCATGTCATAACAGGTTGGCCGTTCTTGGATCGCTGCTTGCCACAGGAAAGCCAGCACTATGACGGGGTGTTTCTCTGCTGCCAGAGCCATCTGCCAGAAGCACTCAAACTGCAATCGAGACAGTGCATCCGTGATTACATTTACAACCCCTGGCACGTGACTTGCCCTGAAGGATACGTTGAGTTGCAGGCACCGAAGGACAAAAACCCTCAGCAGCCGCATAGCTTCCTTTGAGTTGGATGTTTGTGTGGTTAAGATAGACACTACTACCATATTATCTGATTGAAAGCACATTTTTTTGTGTCTGAGCCTGTCCCCCCAAACGAAAACCACCTCCAGAATAGGGAAAACCTCCAACAGGGTCACATTCTTTGTGAGACCTACCTCTACCCAACTGCTGTCCCATGGGCTCACAAACAAGGAACCCTGAAAGTATGCCCTGTAACCAATGCCCCCAGCTGCATCTGTAACCATTTGGCAATCTGGGCTGAATTCTAAGCCAGCCTGCCACACTGATACCCCATTAAACTGCCTTGAAAAGGCATCCCAAACTCCAAATCTGCCCTCATTTCGGATGACACCCTGACACGATAGTGCAGTTGTGAAAGGTCCTTTGTGGCCCAGGACAAATGCCACATAAAAGGTCTACCAGGCAACACAGCTTTGCATGCAAAGTTCAGATGTCCAATCAGTGACTGTAACTTCCTAAGGGTCACCTTGTTGTTGGACTGAACATCTGCTACCAGCTTCCCCAGAAGAGCTACTTTTCTTGTGGCAGTCGGGACACCATGTGGACTGTGTCCAGCTCTATGCCTAGGTACGTGAGCTGGGTTACTGGTCCTTCATTTTTTTCATGTGCCAGAGGCACCCCAAACCAGTCCATGAGCTGTGCAAATGAAGCCAGTGTGGCTCCGCACTCTGCTGTGCCTGGTGCCCCTATGAACAAAAAATCATCTAAGTAGTGTGTGATTAACGGGTTGCCACCTTGTTCCCGAGTACCCCATTCTAGGAAGTGGCTGAATGTCTCAAAAGCCGCACATGAGACAGAGCAACCTATTGGCATCACCATGTCATTGTAAAATTCCCCTTCGAATGAAAAACCTAATAGGTTGAAATCCCCCGGACTGACCGGTAACAGCCAAAAAAGCTGACTTAATATCACTGTTAGCCAATTGTGCACCCTTGCCTACCTTCTGGATGAGCTTGACCGCTGTATAGAAGGACATGTAGCACACTGCACTGTCCTCTGTGCTAATAAAATTGCTCACTGAGGACCCTTTCAGATACAATAGGTGGCGTATTAACCTGAATTCCCCCGAGGTCTTCTTAGGAACTACTCCTAATGGAGAGATCCTCAAGGGGCTCAGTGGAGAAATCTTGAATGGTTCCGCCACTCTACCAGTGGTCACCTCCCTGTGGACCTTCTCAGTCACCACTTGCTTCAATGTCCTAGTTGACTTGAGATTGTTTGCCATGGTAGGGAATGCGGAAACCGAAAGTTGTCATCTAACAGGTACTGGACGTCTTTCCTGCAAGGTTAGCAGTCAAGCCATGCTGACAATTTTTATTGGGGATCTCACAAGGCTGCTTTGTGTACCTGTCCCCCTGCTTGTTGTCAGCCAGTTGGCCCTCAGCCTTTTTATAGCTTCCTCCCCCTTGGCAGGTGCTAGCTTTGTGCTTACCTCCACAGCTGCTGCACGCATGCCAGAATTTGCAAAAATCCCGAAAACATTTCTCCGTATTGTACTGCCTGCAGGTGCCCACCCCTTTTTGCCCTGCCCAAGCTACCTTGTTGACCATGTGCCCACTGGCCATGTAGGTCATGTTAGCGGGCTTGGCCCATGTCGTATGTCTACACCACAGGTCATGATCAATCTTGTCCCAGCGCATCTCAGGTGATCTAGGTACTCTCTTGTGGAACAGCTCATTGTACCTCAGCCATGCATTCCCTTCGAAGGCCAGGTAGGCTGTTTTAATGTTATCCCTGTATTTGAGCAGCTGCCCTATCTTCTGTGGCAACTTGGCGCAGTACATGGAGGCAAAGATATCAAAAGCAGCCACCCAGTTCTCGAATGTGAGTGGCACCTATGGCCGATGCAACCTTTCTGCTTGAGTCTGTCTTTGTCTCTCATGTCTGGCAATTCTCTGTGCAATAAGTCAAAGATCTCTATGTACTCCCCCTTCCATATCTTGTCCCTCATGGTAGGGATCAGGTAGGTGTTCATTGGGTCATCCACCCTAGGTAGGCCCAATGATCCAGCCCCACCACAGTGGTGCAGCCGCATTGTGCTCCTGTTGAAGCGTGGGTGCGGGGGGTGCCATGGCTGCTCCCACTTGCAGGGGTTCCGTGCCCCCCACCATTGGTCCTGCTATGGCCATCCCAGGACCCCAGACTTGCCTGATGGTGTTGTCCACTGTGATGTGGCCATGCCAGCCCGTAGTGGCTCACTACCCATTGCCAGGAGTTTGCCCCCTTCTACCCCCTGTCCCAGTGTGCGGACAGCCCCCGATGTGGGCACTGGGGATATAGTGACCTGGTTGCCCACATTACACTCACCAGAGAATTGCTGGGCCCCCAAAGGGGCCCATGGCCACCACTGAAATGCTATTGTGGAGGCTGGGGCTACTCCTACAATCCTGCTGGTTGGCACAGCCTGCCCCATCCCTTGTGGAAATGTATTTAAGAGATAAGGGGGGAAAAATGGCAGTGGCCAGGGCCACCAACCCTGCAGCCCAGAGGCTGCAGGTCCCAAGGCTGCTGCCAAGGCATCCTTTGTTAGGTGAGCCCCGCTTGGCTTGTCTCCCCTGGTGCCACCCCCAGGGTGACTTACCCTTGCCTGTGTTGAGCACTCTATCTAATGCTTCTCCCAGCAGACATTTTCCGACAATAGCAGTCACTTCCCCTTTTTGCCTGTCTCTGGCCTGGGTGAAAGGTGCCTTCCTGGGTCTGACCAGCCCCGAGTCTCGACTGTTCCCACTGTCATTGGCTGTCACCAGCCCTTCACTTAACTCACTATTCGGCAGTACCGGCAGGGGCACTCTGCTGGTTCCCTCACCTGCCTCGTCATCATTCTCCCTGCCTTCAACCACCATCTTGACTATCGTGATGTCCTGGTCATCAGCACTCGCTTGTGTTGTCACCTCCTGCTGCTTTTCCACCGGTGCGGTCTTCCTGGTGCTTCTCGTTGCCAGGGTCTCCTGCATCTTCCTAGAGGGTTTTCTGGTACGCTTGGGCACTCGTGTGGAATTGGGAACCCCATGTTGTTGTGTTGGCATGCTTAGCATGGCTATCTGAAGCCAAATGAGGATGCCCAATGACATCAGCTGCTGCTGGGTGTCCGTGAACTCCTGAGTGGGTGTGCCCAGCAAGCCTGACAACGTAGAGACCTGGGCCTCCCTGTCCTCCTGCCTTGCTGCTTCTCCCACAGTACTCATGTTTACTAGCTGCTGCTACCTGTACAAAGCCTGTGAAGGAAAAACAACACTGACCCATTAGTAGGGACACTGGTTTACTGGGATTGATAAAGGACACATTCTGTTTTGCACATTGTAAAAGACGGTATTGTCACCGGTGTCTGCTAAGTCAAAATCCGGTTTTACCGGTGTTTGGTTTTGTGTACTTTATTTAACAATCTGTAACTCTGCTAACATGCATTTTAGCAATTTTGACCTCCACTATTGCACATCCTTCATTCTTGTACCAATTTAAAGTTATTTTAGGTACAAGATCTGATAGCAGCAGCAGCAGCAGCACCATAGCCCCCATCCCTAAGGTCAAGCACTGTGGGTCAACTTGCAGACAGGCAATGGCACCACAATCCGCACAGGGGTTGTATACAGACCCCCCTCTCAGGGGGAGGAAATGGACAAGGAAATGATAGAAAGTTTACTTAGAATGGCAGAAAAAGGGGAGATATTGCTGATGGGTGATCTGAATATGCCAGATGTTAACTGGAGTGCAGTTGCAGCAGCCACTTCTAAGAGTGGGGTTATTCTAGATGCCCTACAGGGGGCATGCCTTAGACAACTAGTATTGGAGCCCACTTGAGAGGGAGCAATCTTAGACCTGGTTCTCTCAAATGGAGATGGAGAGAGGATCACAGATGTAGAAGTGGGTAGCCATCTGGGAACTAGTGATTCACAATAAACACAGCAATAGAGTCAAGCCATACAAAGGCAAAAGTATTGGACTTCAGGAGGGCTGACTTTGCCAAACTGGGTGAGTGCCTAAGGAATGCACTAGCAAATGGGCAGGAAGGAGGGGTGGAAGAACAATGGAGAATAATAAAAACTGCCATCACAGAGGTAACAAGCCTTTGTGTGAAGCAAATAAACAAAACAAAATTATGTAAGAAACCACTATGGTTCTCAAAGGAGGTGGCAGTGAAGGTTCAAGAGAAAAAGAAAGCATTCAGGAAGTACAAGGAACCACAGAAGAAGCAGGACAGATAATTTTATCAGTTAAAGCAAAAGGAAGCTGGGAAGGCAGTCAGAACAGCAAAGGCCCAAACCGAGGAAAAGACATCCGACTCAGTTAAGAAGGGGGATAAAACCTTTTATAGGTACATCAGGGAGCATAAGAAGACCAAGGAAGGGATAGTGAGGCTTAATAAAGGGGGTGGGGGTGAGCAGAGGATGATGGTGAAAAGGCAGAGATACTAAACAAATATTTTTGCTCAGTATTTACAAATGAAGAGGGGGAGGTACCTAAACCAAACAACAGAAACACTCTGGATACAGAAGTTGATACCAGCCCATTTACAGAAGAAAAGGTTCTGAAAGAACTCTTAAAATTGAAGGTGGACAAAGCAATGGGGCCTGATGGGATTCATCCCAGAATTCTAAAAGAACTAAGGGCAGAACTAGTGACACCAATGACCACCCTCTTTAACAAATCATGGGAGGATGGGGTGGTACCTGAGGACTGGAGCAGGGCAGATGTGATTCCACTTCACAAAAGTGGGAGCAGGGCAGAAGTGGGAAACTACAGACCTGTTAGTTTAACCTCAGCGATAGGGAAAATGATGGAATCACTTCTGAAGGAAAGAATTGTCGAGTACCTAGAGGCCAGAGGGACACGGACCCAAGACAGCATGGATTCACAACAGGAAGGTCATGCCAGATGAATCTAATAGATTTCTTTGACTGGGTGACCAAAGTAGTAGATCAGGGAGGGGCTGTGGACGTGGTCTACCTAGACTTTAGCAAGGCATTTGACACAGTCCCACACAAAAGATTAATATACAAGTTAGCCAGCCTGGGAGTGGGTCCCAAGATGATAGCCTGGGTAAAGAATTGGCTGGAGAATAGGACACAGAGAGTAATAGTAAATGGAGTCACTCTGAAGAAAGGGGGTTACTAGTGGGGTACTGCAGGTTCAGTATAGGACTGTCCTCTTCAATGTCTTTATAAGCGACATTGCAGAGGGACTGAAGAAAAGTATGTCTCTTTGCAGATGACACAAAGATCTGCAACAGAGTTGATGACAAGTTGGGGTGGAAAAGATGAGAAGGACTTGTCAAGGTTAGAGGAATGGTCAAATGTATGGCAGCTTAGATTCAATGCTAAGAAGTGCAAGGTAATGCACCTGGGAAACAAAACCCAGGGAAGAGTACACAATGGGGGTGAGATACTAACAACAACAAAATGGAAAGGGACCCGGGGGTAGTCATATCAGATGACCTAAAGGTGGGCAAGCAATGTGAGAGGGCAGTAAGGAGGGTTGAGGGGATACTGGGATGCATAGGGAGAGGCATCACCAGTAGAAAACAGGAAGTTGTTATCCCTCTGTACTGACAGCTGGTGAGACCCCATCTGGAGTACTGTGTGCGGTTTTGAGACCCAATCTCTGCAAAGACATAGACAGGATGGAAGCTGTCCAGAGGAGGGCAACTAAAATGGTGCAGAGTCTGCACCAGAAGACATATGAAGAGATACTTAAGGAGCTTAATATGTATAGCCTCGAGGAAAGGAGGGAGAGAGGGGACATGACAGAAACTTTCAAGTAACTCAAGGGAATCAACAAAGTCCAAGAGGGTAGCATCTTTCAAAAAAAGAGGTGTGCAAGAACAAGGGGGCACAATTTGAAGATAGAGGGGCAGCTCAGAGGTAATGTAAGGAAGTATTTTTCACAGAGAGGGTTGTGGATGCATGGAACAGCCTTCAAGGGGAGGTTGTGGAGTCAAAAACAGTGAGGGAATTCAAGCATGCATGGGACAGTCATAAGGCAATTCTAGGGGGTGGGAGTAGGAAAAGGTAGGCTGCTGGTTAACTAGGATCTGCAGCTTATCCATTAGGTAGGGAAATGGGCAGACTGGGCGGGCCAAGTGGCCCTTATCTGCCGTCAAATTCTATGTTTCTATGTTTGTGATGGAAGCAGCACTTCGGCCCCCATCCCTCAGGTGCGATGACTGCACCAACAGCACTACGGTCCCCATCCCTCTGGTGTAATGGCAGCAACAACAGCACTATGGCCCCCCTCCCTCAGGTGTGATGGAAGCAGCAGCACTGCGACACCCATCCCTTAGGTGTGATGGCAGCAGTACTAAGTTCCCCATTCCTCAGGTGTGATGGCACTATCAGCACTATGGGCCCCATCCCTCAGTTGGGACAGCAGCAGTACTACATTCCCCATCCACCACTGGTGATAGCAGAAGCACTATGGCCCCCACCCCTCAGATGTGATGGCAGTAGCAACAGTGCAGTCCACATCCCTCAGGGGTGATGGCAGTAATGACAGTACTATGATCCCCTTTCTTTAACACCCATACCCCACATGCACAAGTTACAAATTAATTGGTCTCTGTGCTTGTTAGAACTCAGATGTGAATTCATCTGAACCACCACCACTAAGGTGGACCGCCTTTATTATTTCATATCTACCATTTAACTGCCTGAATTGGATTTCTGCCTGTGACACCACTGACCAGGGTTTGGGAACAGACTTGGGTGTTGGAGGGTCAGCCTGGGTGGGGGGGTGAATGCTTGAGTGTCCAACGACCACTCCCCTTCTCCTGGGAGGGAGGGTGGGTTCACGTCTCAGCATTTGCTGGTCCCTGGTGGAGGCCAGAGGCATGGCAACATGTCGGTCCTCACTGCGGAAGGGAGTGTGATGAACATTGGCTTGTGCCTTGACATCACGTCATGCTCCCAAGAAAATGGGAAAACACCCACTGGCCAACCAGAGGACAGCTGCTGGTCCCTCCATAAGCCTGAAGCCCCAGACACAGGTATCTGTTCTGACCTCTGCCATGCCTGGGATACAAAGGAAGCTTTTTGGGGTGATTCTCCTCCCTGGTAGCCTTCCACAGGGGTAGGGGCCCACTCGATGAAGGGTTACTTCGGCTTACCTGGTAGCACGGCAATAAGAGGCAGTGAATGGTGGTCAGAACTCAGCAGCGGTGGTAGGGGGCCTTGGCAGGCCTGGATGGCCGGGGGTAGGAGGAGCAAAATAAAACTGCCTGAATTTGCTTCTTTGAAATAAAGTGTCTTCACCTAAAAATCCACAAGTGATTAGTGGAGGACCTTCAAATGGAAAATAATGCATCTCTCAAACATGTGGATGCCTTTTTTTACTTGGTCTCCATGGAAAGGGTGTCTCTCAGTTTTCATGTCTGAGCTCAGATGTGAATTGAGCACCACTCTGCCCACCAGCATCATACAGCCCCTGGGGTCTTACCTTCTGTGTGTCATTGAATGTGCTTTCAGAATCCACTGGCCAAGCATAAGCCAGCAATAAGGCATGATGAGGTGTGGGTTATGGCCTGATAAGAGCATGCCCCAGGTGCATATGAGGTACGAGGCATTTGTACCGAGTACCTTTTGCACCTGGGGCATGCTTTTATCAGGCTATAACCCACACCTCAGAGTGTCTTATTGCGCTTATAAAATGGGACCCCTATAAAAACCTTACCCTAGAAATTAAGTTAATGATTTTAAAAAGTCTCATTAGTATAAGTGTTAAAATCAGGTTCATTAAAGTAGAAAAATGGAATAAAATATTCCCTGCATCTGTAATGCAGAACATATGTAAATTACCCCATAGACATTCTGTTTCTTACCCCCACACTGGTAATTCTTTTGTACATTTTGTTCACACCATTCTTTGATTTTTTTCCTTCACAACATCTCATTTGTATCGCAACCACCTGTAGCCAGGGAGTGAAGTATGACTGGTAGTAAGGGCCAGGATGTCTGCTAATGATTCTGCACTACCCTCCCCCCTCAACACACACACACACACACAAAAAAAACATAATTTTTTTCCTGCAGAGAGCATTTCTCTTCTTTTGTCAGGCAGCGAGCTTTTATCTTCTTTTGTCAGGCAGTGAAATCGCAGCCAAATTATTCTTCTGTGTTTGAGAATTGGCAGAGTGGCTAACGTTTTGGTTACAGTAGGCCGGCGAGGCTAAGATAAGACACAGGGTGTGAACAGTGAGGAGCTGCAAGGAGGGGGAGCAAAGAAACACTGCTCAGAGTGGAGCTAGAGTGAATGGGAGAGACGTGGACTGAGAGTCTTGTTTCGAGTTCTGTGCTCGTGGGATCAGCATCCCGAAACGGATGCCTTGACAGACAATTGAAGTCGCGACTTCTGGTGTCATGACTGCTACGGAGATTGCGGTCAACTTGGCTTCAGTTATGGTCGGCAAGCCTCGTCTGCTGTGCATTTCAGCATAATGGGGTAACTGATACGGGAATATGTAGGGGGGCAGAGTTATGGCTGTTTGGGCCCCCACGAGAACTGTAGTGTTAGTTGTGGGTGGGCACGGGAGAGACAAGTGGCATGAGAGGTGGCAGCCGAGCTCCAGCAGAGGATTAGATTGTACTTAAAAACTTTCGGGCAGGCAATTGGGCATGAATCTCTCATTGCACTGCGTCCAGGTTGGCATAACAAGTACCAGTTGCCATGTATATGTGCTGATAAGGACACTGCTACTGGTACCTGTTAGCCAATCAGGATGCAGACTGTCTTTGACCCATTTTATAAGTACACTTAAACACTTAACATTTGCTTTTTGTTGAAGCAGTCTATCAGAAAACTTTGTTGTCACAGAGACTGAAACAGCAGGTCGGAGAAAAGGTGCAAATGATCCCATTCACCTAAATGGGGTGCTAACTGTGAAGTCTTTTTGTAAGCAGTAAGGCAGATTTTCCTTGTGAACATACTTTCATTCAGACTAGTTTTCATTCAAACAACTGAGGATTTTGGATGGCCCTGCTGATTATAAACTTGAATAAGCTAGTTGGTAACAGTGATCCTGTGCTTAGCAATCTACAACTTCGATGCTCACATGCATAGAATACAATAAAAACCTAACTAAAGTCTAAAAACAAGCTTATAAAACACATAAAATGTATCTGAACATTTATCTTCACCTATACAAAATCATTGCAGCCCGAGTAAAACTCAGGTAAATTACATAGTACCCTGACTACTGTATGAGGTAGTGAACCTATATTGACATTTGTTTTATATATTCTTTGTAAACCAGGTAAGGCCCACTAGGCAGAAGTGCCTGTTTTTCAGGAGTGATCCAGGAGCACTGGAGAGGTTAAGTGACTTGCTTGGAGTCACACAGTATGCAAGTGGAGGTTGTGGGAATCAAACCCAAGTCTGCTGGATGTAATCAGTTCAATTACTGTTTGTTTCTCTAACCACTAGGCTATACTGCCAGCCATAATAACACCCATATATAATGTTTTAATATACGATTTCAATAATAGTGCACAGTACCTACAGTGCAAATGATGAACATTAAACACTTTACAGCATTTTACTAAAACTGAACTATTTGCAACTCCATCTGCTTATTTTTTCTTACACCAAAGTGGGTGAATAGTTGACAGAGCACTGTAAATAACTTTTGATCAGGCTTCATTATTCTACATCCAGAAACATATAACATTTGTTTATTCTGGATTTATTTAATATTAATTTTCTGTGTCTCACTAAATAGAATCTATTTAGCACTGTATGAGGCAGATGTTTTTATGTTTTGGAAGAGAGGCAACGCATCTTATCGGTTTAGGATTCATGTTAGGAATATAAGTTTTTCTTCATATTTAAAACATATTTAAGTGTCAGTGTGTATTCATTTAGTAGTTTATGCTGACTAATGTATGCTGCAGAAAACAGTAAAGGATTTATTGTGAAGCACTCAGGATCTATAGTACAACTACCGCAATTTCTCAGCAAGTTTTGCAAAAAATCTTTGCAGTTTCAGGTTACTTTTCCCGCAATTTTCCAATGACCCTGCTCATGTGTACTGATACTTGTATTTTTTTTTGTATCATCCAGTGTAATATGAATAGTAAAGGATGCTTACTGTAAGTACATACTAAATGAAAACTGTTTCAGGAAGGAAAACAGTCTTCAGCTGATAGAGAGATTGGTGGGAAGCATAGTTGGTTAAACTGAATGGCTGGTTACAACAAAGCAGTGCGGGTAGTTTCCTTACTGAATCCATTCGCAGCAAAGCAGAATGAATGCAAAGCACAGCAGCATTCATTTTAAGATGCTGAAATCTGGGCCAGTCTGCCGGTGCTGCGGTAGCGCTACTGCTTGCAATGCCAGTGACCCAGGCTCGGAAGCGAACTCGGGTTGCTGGAGGTCTGGCCAGGGGAATAGGATCGAGCACCTGGGGGGCTGCTATCCTCCTCTGTGGAGGGTAGGCTGCAGGTTCCACTGCTTTACCATCACCTGTGTGACCATGGGTGGTGGTGCAATGGGGCTGCAGAGTGATCAGAAGGGGAGGACACTAGAAAGACTCTGTATCAGTGGCATGTCTCTACGTGACCTACCTCCTTGGATCCCCTCGAGTGCTGGTGCCCTCAGGGACAGAGACCAGAAAACCAGTAACAATCACCCACATCGGCCACCAGTTGAAGGGACCCAGCTGCCCCACACTTCACAACCAGGCTCTATGAGGGACCCACTGGGCTGCATGACACACACTAAGGGACTATGGAGGGGTGACCTGGGGTCCCCTCCCTTCCCACCTAAGGGGCACAACCCAGGCAGGATAGGGCAGGCCCACAGGAGCTCCCGAGCATTACCTGGGGTGAAGCTAGGGGATACCCAGCCTAAGGAGAAGGGGGCATAGAAAGAAAAAATAAAGTTTAAAAAGATGCTGAAATCTTAGGGAATCTGTGCAGTGAAATGCAATTTCCATGAGGCACTGGTACAAGAATTCAAAATCCAGAAACCAAGCAGGATTCCATGATTTTTACCGGTGTTAACCAGTAAAAATGGAAAACCAGTGTCCTTGGCAATGAAAATTGTTAGTGCAATTGGCAAAGTCTAAAAATCAAGCTTATCACTCTAATATCAATAAATGCTTATCACACTAATATTAACAACAAGTGCTTATCACTCTAATATTAACAAGTGCTTATCACTCTAATATTAATGAGAAGTGCTTATCACTCTAAACAGTAACGAGAAATGATTATTACACTAAACATCGACAATTAGGGCCACCCCCCCAAGCTCACAGGAAGGAAGAAAACAATAGGTCTAGGTTTTACCTCTACTGGCCCAGAAAACTGAAAGCCACCTCTAGTGGCAAAGGGCAATCAACAGTCTTAAAAAGAGCTTTTGTGAGGGATCTAGCCCCAATACCCAATTGGCTAGGAATGGGGTAAATTGCTAGCCTCCCCAGCACTAGGATAAGGGCACCTTAAGTACTGGTACCCACTACACAACACCACCTCCACAGGACTCCTTCTCCAGGTGCCATGCCTCCCCCAGTAGGGGCAGTGGCTAGTTTTGTAAAAGGATACAAGCATTTGTAGATGTGGTACACTGGTAGCTGACCTGATAGTTGAGTGTCCCTGGCTCTTCGCCGTTAGCTGACCTGCTAGCTGATTGTCCCTGGCTCTTCATCGCTAGCCAACCTGCTAGCCGAGTATCCCTGGCTCTTTGCTGCTAGCTAACCTGCTAGCCAAGTGTCCCAAGAGTGCCTGGAGGCAGGTCACCCTTTTTCTGCCGGTCAGTCCACCAGGAAATCTGCCTGGGGCCCACCTCTGCTAGGCTAGTGCCTCATGCCTGTGACCAACCTGTGAGCCACGTCTGCTGGACTACAGATTTAGAAGGGGGGTGCCTGTGGCAGGCCACTCCCCCTATCGCCACTAGCCGACCTTCTAGCCGAGTTTACTTGAGGACCCCTTGTGACTGACTGCAGCTCTTCTGCCACTAGCTGACTTGCTACTCAGTCACAGGGACACCTGTGAGGCTTTTGGGAAGGCTGCCTGGCATCACCAGCCCCTCTCTGCTGGATGCCTAAGTCAACTGCCTTGCCTGGCTATACAGCTCTCAAGCCCCTAAAAGGGATACCAGACTGGTAGGTCTCTGCCAGCTGCCCTTGCAGGTCCCCTGAGGCTTCTCTTTAGGTATTCTCTTCAGGGTTGCTCCAGACTGGAGCTCTTCTGACCTTCCTAAGAACTCCTTGAACTCTCCTTAAATTCTCCTGGCAGCCTTCTTTTATGCTGCTGGGAGGGGGTGTGGCTATCCTGCGGGGCTCCCTGACTAGCTGGGAAAGGTGGAGATTCTGATTGGTTATGCAAATAAAGAACATAACTGCACAACCAATCGACTTCGAGAGCTGTTAATCAGTCCTTGAACTCCCTCCCCAGCATGTGTGAATCCAATGGCTTTAACTACCAAAGTATTTTCAAAGAGGCAGAACACGCCTTTGATATGCTGTTGCAGGAACCACAAAGTCAGGTTTCCCATGACCAGCACTTTCTCTCAAGAAGGGAGAAACTCTCCCTCAAATTGTGGGGGTCAGGAAAAGGCAGAACAGACTTCCCCAACTTCTAACCCCTCCCATCTCTTTATTAAAAAAAAAAAAAACAACACAATTGGTGGCCAGCGTCAAAGCCACAAGTAGGACGCTCACCCAAACTTCTGGTGGAGTGCCCAATGTGTCTGTGATGCCAGCCACTACAATACTACACTTTATAACTTGTTATTTTGAAATCAGTTTGCTGAGGCTTGTTTTTAAATGAATTGTACAAATTTTATTATACTGCTGTAACCCCCCTGCAAATGGGGGTTCCCAAAAGACTTCCAGGAGCTTGCTTGAATGCTCCAAGCCTGAATGGTGTTTGGCATTTAAGCCATTTATCAGTGAGTGTTTTTAGAGCCTCTGGTACTGTCTCTTTAAGAGCTGTCTGCTTGCAGACATAATTAGTTTGTATGGGGGGACTGTGTGCTTCTCTGAGTACCACTCGAGCTGCTGCCAATTCACTTAATTTTTGCAGTCACTAGGAGTGCAAAGGGAACCTATCTGAAAGATGTAACTGTTTACCAGAAATTATTTAGAGTAATAATGAAATTACAGTTTGTCTAACCTGCTTTCTTTGCAGTCAGAACTGTGTCTGCTAGTTCCCCATTCTAGTTTTGAACTGCTGAACTGGACCAATCAGTGTGGGGTAAGCTAGCTCTAAAATGGTGCCTTGGACGAATCAGAACTTGGACTCATAATCTGAGCCAGCCACAAGAGGATTGTATGGGCAGTGACTCTGGGAGATGTAGTTTAGACTTCAGTGCCTTTTTGGACCAACAGCAGCAGTCTATTGTGAGTGACAGCCAATCCAGTCAAGAACTGGGAGGAACTCAAAGGAAGTGCCCGGTTTTTGTCGGTTGGAGTTCAGTTGAGCTTTGGCAGTGAAGAAGGAAGGAGCCCTGTACTTTTTCAGTGTGCAGTTTTAGTCAAAAAACGTGTGTAAGGCCCAGAGTTCCGGTCTGCAGCTTGTTAGGACTGAACTGGCCCTGTGAAAAGAATCAAAGGATCTCTGAAGAGTAGAAACCAGGCTCACCCTGTAGAAGACTGGAGGAATTGCTGAAAATTACACTCGGTCTGTCAGGAACTGAATCTGCTGTGTGTTCTCCTGGGTATTGTGCAGTAATTGCGATCGGATACAGATGCAGCCTGCCTGGTATAGTGCTTTCTTTTATATGGATGTGTGAAGAGGTTTGTGTACCTCAAGTGAGCCCTGCTGACATTGAAGGACCCTATCTTATTTGGAGGTCGTGAGTACTAATTCAGGGTCGCTCCTGTTGAATTGCCACATTAAATCCAAATGGAATTACTGTACTGCTGACTGTTTAATTCTCCTTTTC
This sequence comes from Neoceratodus forsteri, assembly GCA_016271365.2. Lineage (NCBI taxonomy): Eukaryota > Metazoa > Chordata > Ceratodontiformes > Ceratodontidae > Neoceratodus > Neoceratodus forsteri. The sequence goes on from CM028138.1 coordinate 535,773,798, forward strand.
TCTGTGTGAAAGGGCCCCTACCAGCTGCCACGGTTTGGACTAGCCACTAGGGCTTGGGTGACCCAGGGACAGTAACTGATAGGGATAGGCCTGTGCACAGAGCCATAGGTAGATTATTAGAGTGATAAGCTAATTAACCTGATTTCCCTGTCCTTGTTATATCCCAAATAAATCAGAGCTGCTTGTTTCAGCAAAGTTATACTGCCTGAGGTATTTGTCTATGTTAAAGTACTGTACTGTGATTGTTGCACTGTATCTCATTTCACAGGAGGTCCCAGTGCCGGAACCAGACCTGGGGGTAAGTGTATACTGTGAAGGTAATTCTGATATATTGTGGGGCCACTAGTGGGAAGAAAGGGGTTGCAGTGTCCCAGAGGGCTGTGACAAGTTAGTTTAACTATTGCAACCCTGACCTCTGGGTGGAGGCACCCGCCATTGGATCCAGGCCCTCAACCTGTTAGTGGCAATCAGGCAGGGTAGTAGCCCTGGGATAGCGCCATCTAGGGGTTACATCTTGGAGGCACCGCTGGGATTGTGTGTCCTCTAGTGGCCAATTACGAACCACTGTTAAGAAAAATGGTACCCGACAGAAGTGGCTGTGCACCGGCTGGTGGAGTGGTGTACTGGGGAGGAGATCGACCCCCAAAATGCTATGCTTATCCTGGACATCCCCCTGGGTATCAATACGGACACTGTGCAGGGAGTACTTTCCAAGGTGGAAGGTTTACAAAACCCTGTGGTGGTGGGTCGGCATGCTAATCTGCTCACCCACACTTTCCTGGCCCTAGTAGAGCTTAGGATCCCATAGATAGCTCCAAAGTGCCACAGACCATTACCTCCAGAGGGAGCCCTCACTGCTTGAGAGTGATAACTAAGGACAGTAAAGACCGGGGGAATCAGCCCCACCACTATCTAAAACTTTTGAGGAGAAATTTGCTGAATGGTTGCTGGGAGAGGGAAAACTGTGGAGGACTTGAAGAAACTATTCTTGACCTGGGGTGTTCCTCCCCCAACACCCTCTCCTGCTCCAGTGCCCGTAATGGTGGCTGAACCAATGCAGACTCCTATTTCTGCACCTGCCATTAGTCACGACTCTTACCGAAGGTTGAGGATCTTCTCTGGCACCCTCCCACCCCCAAGGGAGGATGACTGGGAGACCTGGATAGACTATGTTGCCCCAAGTGCTAGAATGGCAATGCTCGGAAGGCTAGAAAGCCAAAGAGGGTTAGTGAGAGCCTGAGGTCCTGCCCTGGCTACCATCCGTGCTAAACGGGCCAGTAACCCTGAAGCGACTGCACAGGCCTATCTTGAGGCCTTGGAGAATGTGTGGGAGCCCAGATTCTGATGAGGACCTATGGTGGAGAGTAAGAAATGCACAACAGTACCAAGGGAGTTGTTGTCTGTGTATGTCTCGGCTGGAAAAATTGTTGCAAGAATGCCTCAGAAAGGGTAGTTTGCCAGCGATTGAACTAGACCGAACCAGACTGGACAGAATCCTTAAGTCTGCCCCTTCTCAGAACTGCTGTTGCTTCAGTTACGCCTGGCAAATCGACTGGAATCCCACCTCCTATGATGAGTTAATGAGAGAAATTGAGGAGTTGAGAAAAGGCGACTGGAGGTACCTGCACCAACAGCTGTGGCTCGAATTCGAGTGACTGAGGGTGACCCATCAAGTGAAGTTCAGGGCAGAGGTTGACAGTCAATGAGTGCTCTGACAAGGAAAAGATATGCCACAATGGGCAAACTGTTGAGAGAGATCCGAGATTCAAAACAGTCCCTTTATGAAGGCCACGCCTGCAAGTCACGGGCCCTGACCTATATCCGACTGCATCTGCTATGGGGGTGGGGGTACCCACCCATGTATCTCCTGCTGATAACAGCTCCAAACTCAATTCCTTGACCATGGAAGTGCAGAAACTGACGAGATGTCTCCAAATGCTTATCACGCCCGCAGACAGAGATGGCACCCAGGTTTCCAGTTAGTAATACCCGCCTGGCTCCCAGTGTGCGCCCGCCAGCTCAAACTCCAGAAAGTATGTTTTGCTATAATTGTGGGAAAGATGGGCACATGAAAGGGAATGCCAGTCCTCAAAAGACACTGACAAAGTTGCATATAGGCTACAAGGAGAGCTTCGAGAAGAAATCAGTGGTTAAGAGGCACGACATGATCCCAGTGAGGGCACCAAAATGCTAATTCACGCCCTTTTGTGGCAAGGTCAGTTGCCCAGGCCCCACTACCGCCTCTCCAGACTGGTCCAGAATAGTGGGTCCCTCCATGGAGACCACTGTAAAGGTGAATGGAGTGTCTACAAGAGCTGTATTAGACAGTGGCTCCCAAGTGACAATTATGTTCCAGGATTGGTATCAGAAGCATTTGTCAGAAGTACCCTTACAACCATTAGAAGGACTGCATGTATGGGGGTTAGTGAGAAGGCTACCCTATTCCGGTATATCCGAATTTGGCTGTCTTTCCCCACCTCCGTGGCTGGAGTGGCTCAACAAGTAGAGACCCTAGCCTTAGTGTGTCCCCCACTGGACTGTATGATGGCGCCTTTGTTGATTGGAACAAATGCTCATATGTTCGAAGGCTGGCACAGTTGTGTTATGAAAACAGGGTCAAAGACTAGTAGAGCTTTAAGAGTTCGGCTTTAATTAAGAAGGCCTATGAGGCACAGAGAGATGCTGAAAAACAGAACCAGAGGAACCGGTCGGAATTGTATGGAAGAAGGATCCTGAGTCTCTGATCCTGGCGCCAAATGCCCAGTGTACCTTACAGGAGAGGTCCGTATGAAAGGATGTTAAGAATAAAATATTAATGTTGGATGCACCAGGCGATGGAAAATTGCCAGAGGGACTGCTGGTCAAGCCTAGTATTTTGCCCGCTAGAGCCCATGCTTATGCCAGAAGGGTAATGGTCCAAGTTCATAATGTGTCTGAAAGAGACATTCGAGTAAACAGAGGTTGCATCCTGGCTAATGTGCATTGTGCAGACACTGCAGTGCTACCCAGCAGCAAGAGTTCAAGGAAGAATGACAGAGTAACGCCTGACTTGTTTGATTTGCGACTCCCGCTGCCAGCTGAATGGAAAGTGAGGATCAGTGAGAAGCTTGCCCAGAGAGACCAGGTGTTTTCTTTAAAGGAATGGGATGTAGGATGCATGCAAGGAGCTGAGCACAATATCCGGCTGCATGACGAAAGACCATTTCGTGAGAGGTCTCACGCCTGGCACCTGCTGACATAGATGATGTGAGACGGCATCTGCAAGAGATGTTAGCTGCTGGTGTAATACAAGAATCCAGAAGCCCTTATGCTTCCCCATTGTGGTAGTGAGGAAAAGAATGGAACAGTAAGGATGTGTGGATTATCGCACCTTAAACCGCGGACTATCCCTGATCAGTACACAATGCCCCGTGATTCAGGATGCTTTGGACTGCCTAAACGGGAGCAAGTGGTTCTCTGTGCTGGATCTCCGCAGTGGGTACTACCAGATCCCGATGGCCCCAGAGGACCGTGAGAAGACGGCCTTTATCTGTCCGCTTTTCTATGAATTCATGAGGATGCCTCAAGGATTTCAGGTGCCCCAGCCACTTTTCAACGATTGATGGAGGCGGCAGTGGGGACATGAACTTACTAGAGTGCCTGGTATACCTAGATGATGTTATTGTGTTTGGCAGCTCACTGGAGGAACATGAGAGCAGATTATTTAAGTATTGGACCGACTGGAGGACTTTGGCCTTAAACTGTCCATTGATAAGTGTCAATTCTTTCAAACATCAGTAAAGTATGTGGGACACATAGTATCCACCGAGGAATAGAGACCGACCCAAGTAAAGTTGAGGCCTTGACCACCCGGCTAGCCCAAAATCTAAAAGAACTGCAAAGATTCCTGGATTCTGTGGTTATTATCGGGCGCTTCATCAAGGACTATTCAAGAGTGATCCGCCTTTACTTAACCTTACTCAAGGGTATCCCCAACCCACAAAAATACCAAAAGTCAGTCCCTCAAGACTGAAAGAGTGTATTTTCATCTGAGTGAAGTATTTGCAGCCCGCTGGACCCTGATTGTGAGACTGCTTTTCATGAGATCATATATCAACTCACCATGCTCCAGTGCTGGCCTATGCCGATCCAAGAAAACCTTACGTCCTGCACACTGATGCTAGCTTGCAAGGGTTGGGGCTGTGTTGTACCAAGAGCACGAGAATGGCCTGAGACCAGTGGCCTTTGCCAGTAGAAGCCTGACCCCATCCGAAAAGAACTATCCTGTACATAAGTTAGAGTTCCTAGCTTTGAAGTGGGCTATTGTTGACCAATTCACAGAGTAATTTGTATGGGGCTAAAATACTAGTAAAACTGACAATAATCCTTTGACCTATGTGCAGACCTCAGCTAAGTTGGATGCCACTGGCCATAGGTGGCTTTCTGCATTATCTACATATGACTATGCTCTCGAATACCGAGCAGGTCTGAACCACATAGATGCTGATGCTCTCTCCCGGAGGCCTGTTCCCCAGAATGATTGGGTCCGATTGGCAGAACCTGACATTCGGGCACTCTGCCGGAAGTTTGACAGGGAGGAACAAATGTCCACGGACGCAGTGGACTGCATGGTGGATTGCTTGGGACCCTCTGAGAATTTCATACCTGCTGCTTATTGCCACTTTTCTGCAATAGACATTGGTGCACTGCCTCAGCTGGACAATGACAGTATTCGGGGGCTCAATCCCGCGATCCCATGATCAAAGCAGCTTTAGAAGCCCTCTATGCAGGAAAAGATGTGTCCAAATTACGCTCCACTGATTTGAGAACTGCACTGTTATACAAAGAAGGTCCTAAGTTGAAACTGATCAATAAACTGTTATACAGAGAAACAGTAGACAGGGGGACAAGTAGACAAACAACAACTAGTGCTGCCCACTGCCTTCGAGACTCAGTACTGAGGTCCTTGCACAACCACAGGGGCACCTTGGTATAGACAGAACACTTGACTTGGTGAGATCCAGATTCTATTGGCCTAAGATGGGGCTGATGTGGAGCAACACATTCGAACTTGTAGTCGCTGCTTACAGAGGAAAGCTTTCTCAGAGGGCTGCCCCTTGTTAACATCACCACCAGTGCACCCATGGAGCTGGTCTGTATTGATTTTCTGAGTTTGGAGTCAGATCAAAGAAATATCAGTAATGTGCTGGTGGTCACTGACCATTTCACGAGATATGCCCAAGCTTTCCCCACGAAAGACCAGAAAGCATCCACTGTGGCCAAAGTACTTGTAGAAAACTTTTTTGTTCACTATGGGGCTCCACAAAGAATCCATTCTGATCAAGGGAGAGACTTTGAGAGTCGCCTGATCAAAGAGATGCTTGCTCTGTGGGAGTGCAAGTCCAGAACCACTCCTTACCACCCCAGGGGACCCACAGCCTGAACGTTTCAACGCACTTTGCTAGATATGCTAGGCACCCTGCACCCAAAGGACAAGCCTAGATGGAGCCAACAAATTAGCACCCTGGTACATGCTTATAACTGCACAAAAGTGATGCCACTGGATTCTCCCCTACCGCCTGATGTTTGGAAGAGAAGCTCGACTACCAGTAGATGTGTGTTTTGGGGTCTCTCCTGATGGGGTTCAAGCTGACAACTATTTACAGTATGTACAAAAGTTAAAGCCCAGCTAACTCATGCGTACCAACTGGCTCAAACCATTGCCTGCCAAAAGAAATCTGGCCAACAAAGAAAGGCATGATAAAAGGTGAAAGACAGGAACTCCAGGAGGGAGATCGGTATTGCTAAGAAATCTGGGACTGCATGGCAAGCACAAGATTGCTGACCGATGGCACCATCTCCTCACATTGTAGTGGGCAACTAGATGATCTGCCAGTGTACAAAGTAAGGCCTGAGAATAATTCAAAAGATGTAAAAACAATACATAGAGATCATTTACTGCCCATTGGACAAATCTTAATTGAGTCTGAGCCCCTAGAAGATGCCCCTCTGGACCAGTGGTAGAGCTGCTGCTAAGAAAGATCAAGAAAGTCTGCACCTACAGAAGCAAAGTTAAAGTGTTCCCTCCACAAGTCCCAGTTGAGCATGACTGTCAGTCCATATCGGAAGAAAGTGAGAGTGACTTTGAATACTATCCTTCTTACTGAACTGAGTCAATTGTTTCGGGCAATCCCTAGTCAATACTGGAGACAAAGCTGGGCCTTCTGGACTGTCTAAGCCCCAGCTTCATCCCTGGAGCCAATGCTCCCAGAAAGTGAAGTGCAAAGCATCAGATCAGATGAAATGGAATCATTGTGCATGGTTGAACTGTTTGAGCTTTCAGGGGAGGAAAATGATAGATTGGGGCAGACTGGTGATACACCGAACAAGAAGAGTATTTTGAGTGCCCTGACAGTCCACTGCCAGTGTCCGAAAGCTCTCCATGCGAGCCAAATGTTGTGGACTCAGAAACTGTAACTCCTGGAGCTGAAAGTGCCCCAAGTTCTAGCCTCTCTACCCCCATGGAGACTCCCCTGACAAGTGAGGACAATGCTGAAAATGAGGCTCAGAGTGCAGAGACTATAACAGTTCCCCTAGAAAGACTGGTCGAGCTGTAAAGCCTGTGGTGCACCTCAGTTATGATTCACTTGGGGGCCTGTGGACTTGCCTCTCAATGTTGTCCATAAAGGAGTGTATGTGTCCCAGCTCACTGCCCAAACTGAGCATCAGTGCTAACTCCAAGTTACTTGTGTTGCCCTCTAAGTATGGTGCCCTTGCCCCATCCAGCCCCAAGGTAACTGATAGGGAAGGGCCCCTCTCTTCAGGTTTCATGTACAAGAGTAATAACTTGAGTTATGGTACAATGTGTATGTAATACTGTGTAAAGTAGACGTACTGCAATGTTTCAGAAATGTGTTCTTGGTAAAATGATATATTGACTGATGATTACATATGCGAGCCTAATGCAAATGTATATAGTTACTGGTTAAACTTATGGGGTACTTACTTGTGTGAATGGACGTCAAGCTTTCCCAACCAGGAAGGGTGTAACCCCCTGCAAATGGGGGTTCCCAAAAGACTTCAGGAGCTTGCTTGAATGCTCCAAGCCTGAATGGTGTTTGGCATTTAAGCCATTTATCAGTGAGTGTTTTAGAGCCTCTGGTACTGTCTCTTTAAGAGCTGTCTGCTTGCAGACATAATTAGTTTGTATGGGGGACTGTGTGCTTCTCTGAGTACCACTAGAGCTGCTGCCAATTCACTTAATTTTGCAGTCACTAGGAGTGCAAAGGGAACCTATCTGAAAGATGTAACTGTTTACCAGAAATTATTTAGAGTAATAATGAAATTACAGTTTGTCTAACCTGCTTTCTTTGCAGTCAGAACTGTGTCTGCTAGTTCCCCATTCTAGTTTTGAACTGCTGAACTGGACCAATCAGTGTGGGGTAAGCTAGCTCTAAAATGGTGCCTTGGACGAATCAGAACTTGGACTCATAATCTGAGCCAGCCACAAGAGGATTGTATGGGCAGTGACTCTGGGAGATGTAGTTTAGACTTCAGTGCCTTTTGGACCAACAGCAGCAGTCTATTGTGAGTGACAGCCAATCCAGTCAAGAACTGGGAGGAACTCAAAGGAAGTGCCAGTTTTGTCGGTTGGAGTTCAGTTGAGCTTTGGCAGTGAAGAAGGAAGGAGCCCTGTACTTTTCAGTGTGCAGTTTTAGTCAAAAACGTGTAAGGCCCAGAGTTCCGGTCTGCAGCTTGTTAGGACTGAATCCGTCCTGTGAAAAGAATCAAAGGATCTCTGAAGAGTAGAAACCAGGCTCACCCTGTAGAAGACTGGAGGAATTGCTGAAAATTACACTCGGTCTGTCAGGAACTGAATCTGCTGTGTGTTCTCCTGGGTATTGTGCAGTAATTGCGATCGGGATACAGATGCAGCCTGCCTGGTATAGTGCTTTCTTTTATATGGATGTGTGAGAGGTTTGTGTACCTCAAGTGAGCCCTGCTGACATTGAAGGACCCTATCTTATTTGGAGGTCGTGAGTACTAATTCAGGGTCGCTCCCTGTTGAATTGCCACATTAAATCCAAATGGAATTACTGTACTGCTGACTGTTTAATTCTCCTTTTCTCTGTGTGAAAGGGCCCCTACCAGCTGCCACGGTTTGGACTAGCCACTAGGGCTTGGGTACCCAGGGACAGTAACTGATAGGGATAGGCCTGTCACAGAGCCATAAGTAGATTATTAGAGTGATAAGCTAATTAACCTGATTTCCCTGTCCTTGTTATATCCCCCTAAATAAATCAGAGCTGCTTGTTTCAGCAAAGTTATACTGCCTGAGGTATTTGTCTATGTTAAAGTACTGTACTGTGATTGTTGCACTGTATCTCATTTCACAGGAGGTCCCAGTGCGGAACCAGACCTGGGGTAAGTGTATACTGTGAAGGTAATTCTGATATATTGTGTGGGCCACTAGTGGGAAGAAAGGGGGTTGCAGTGTCCCAGAGGGCTGTGACCAAGTTAGTTTAACTATTGCAAACCCTGACCTCTGGGTGGAGGCACCCGCCATTGGATCCAGGCCCCTCAACCTGTTAGTGGCAAATCAGGCAGGGGTAGTAGCCCCTGGGATAGCGCCATCTAGGGGTTACACTGCTGAGCAGCTCAATCCCTGCTTTCCTGTCACTGTAAACCCAGGCTGCAGGATCATTGCACCAAAACAGAACATAGTTTCAGCAAACAAGTGTGGCTTTATATTTTCTTTTCTGATGCCAGACTTCTTCTATGCCAGTGTTCCAGAACTTCCAGCGCAAACACTTTCAGTGCACCGTGTTTGTGCACTCCAGAAGTACCATCCCTAGGAAACCCCATAGTAACCCAGGCAGACAACTGACAGGAAGCAGATGTCTACTACTTCCTCATTCCTTGGTGCCGCAGAACTTGAGTTCTACATCTGCTGCTTTTCAGCAAGTAAGCATAGCTTGACCTCTAGTGGAAACTGTTTGAAATGTGCCTATTAGAATCATTTTTTTTTAATTCCTCTTTTTCTACCAAGACCTTTTTTCCCCTGGGCACCTCAAGAAGGGGTTTTCTTCAAAGTCATGTGGCTCTGAATCTTGGATTGACTGGAACTCCAGCAAGTTTCCACAAGCTGGGGTTAGTCCATGAGAATCACAGGGCTCCCTTTCTCTAAACACAACAGCAGCAGCATACTAGAAACTTGTGATCTTTCTAGGTAGCCCCCTGGGGAAATTTTAAAGTGAATTACTTCTCTTTTTATTGTGTGGTGGATTTTTGTTCTCATTGAAATAAGTGGCTAAGCTTTTTAGTTTTAAAGTGACTATGTTACAGTCAGCTTTGAGATTGCAGAAAGGTACTTAGAGCTCAGTTACAGGGTCAGTAATGCTGATCACGGATGGTAGGAGGCAAACAAAAGTGCCAATTCTTTTACCTGTTTTGTCAGGTCTTATGTTTTCAGAGTGAAACTCACTCTTTAAGAACTAAGTCTTGCTCTTAACTCATTGAGAACTAAGTCTCTCTCTTAAAATTAAAAAGTTAACTACATAATTTGCTGGAGTAACACTTTTTCTCTCATTCTTTCCTGTTAATTTATGTCACTCATTTTTCAGACTTTGGCGCTGTTTTACATGGCGGGACTGACTGCATTGCGCTTGTAATACATGCATGCATCTCTATAGCTATCACTAGCCACAGCTTGCCTTAGCCTGTAGCAAGGCATCTACTGGCCAGCTGGCATTCTCCAAAAATATCTGTGTCAAGTTTTAATTTTGGATGCAGAACCAAAAATAGCAGATGGGAAAGTTTTAAAGATTTTAGGAAGTAGTGAGCTGTATTTTTTTTTTATTTTTGAAGTATTTTTCTTTTGCTCATTAAAAAGTTTTTAAGTGATAGCATTATGCTGCATGTGTGCAATAGCACTCTACCTGGCAGCTGGCATATCTACTTCTGTTCCTCCCTCTACATCATAAACCTACGATCTCACTGACAGTGACATCATAGGTGACTGATCTGGCAGCTACTGAGTGGCTCTTGCTGAGTAGCTATGGTGTCACTGTCACTGAGGTCACAATGCTGATGATGTAATGGGAGGAACAGAGTCAGACATGTAAGGGTCAGAGAGAACTGCTACACATTTCACATCTACTAACATATGGTAAAAAAATCATCTAATTAACCAAAAGGAAAAGACAAGCATTTGTCAATGTTGAATGTTCGCTTACAGGTATTTGCAGTGGTGTTTGGCACTTGGACATGACTTGAAAAAATCAGTGACAAAGAAGTAACATGAGGGACACAGTTTAACAATTGGTTCTGTCCCCTGAAGCAGGCAGCATAAGAGTATTGGTGCAAAATACTTTGTCTAGGGGGAATGTGAGGAAGTTCTTTTTCACAGAAAGGGTGGTGTATGCATGGAACGGCCTACCTCAGGAAGTGGTGGATATGAATACAGTGCAGGACTTCAAACAGGCATGGGACAGGCATAAGGGAGCAATAAAGATGAGTATGAATAGATAGGACATTGACAGAGTACAGGCCTATGGCATATTCAAAAGGTGGAAAAAATGGACAGACTGGATGGGCCTTGTGGTCCTTATCTGCCGTCAACTTCTATGTTTCTATGTCTGCAGAAGAGCAAGTCTGTAACTCTGTTTGACAGTATTGTGAGCATACAGTATACCCACTGTTCAGTCACAGAAACACAAATTGTAGGAAGGACCGGAACATTTTGAAGCAAAATTAGGGACATCCCTGAAAATCAGTGGAAACTGAGAGGTATGGTCCCTCTTCCCACCCTTCCCCCTACTATCTCTCTTTCCCTCTCTCCCCTCTCTATTCTCTCTCTCTTTCTCTCCATCTGCCTCTCTCTCTCTCTCTCTGTCTTTCTCCCCCTCTGTCTCTCTCTCTCTCTCTCTAAACCCCCTCTGTCTCTCTCTCTCTCTCTCTTCTCCCCCTCTGTCTCTCTCAGCAAACAAGCATTTGTCAATGCTGAATGTTGGCTTGCTGGTATTGGCATTAGTAGTGCAGGAGTTAGAGAGATGCATAATAGGATTGGCAGTGAAGTACTGAACTGATGCTGACCCCGGCCCCACCCTGCAGAGAGTGACAGGTATTGGGGTGTGCCTTTAGGTCATTGACCATAATTCTCATGCCATTTCACCACACCCTACCTCACAGTCACCGAGAAGTGTTGCAGTGTGCCTCAGGATCTTCGGGCCTTATGCTCACCCCATTCCATAAGGAAATACGTTGAGATGGGTGCAGTATAGGAGAATGGGGTGAACTTTGGGGCCGAAGAATCCAAGGCACACCTCAATGCCTGTCACTGGCTGCAGGGTGGGGGTGGAATGGTGTGAGCATTACAGCCGACAATGCCAAGTCACACCCCTGACACCTGTCAGTCTCCACACAGCGGGGTGTTACAGTTGGAAACTGTAATGCCCTGGGCGTGTGTTGGTATTTTCATTCCAAATTTTCAACATGGGTTTTTGTGATTCCCCACCTCATGACCAGTGTCACAATGAGTTTGTTAGCCAAAAGCTGATTTTGCACAGTGACTGTGCCATTTGGCGCCACAGGTGCGAAAACACATTTCAGACAGGATGTGAAAAATGACAGCAGTTCTGTTGATGAGGAGATGTAAAAAAATGGCAATGGTGAAAATCTGGAGTGAAAATATGAAAAAATTGGTGAAGTCACAGTGTGTGCAGAAACTCGCAGCAGCACCAATGAAACAATTATTTGGGGGATTTTTTTAACAACATTTTTAACATAGGCATTTTGGGACCTCTGCTCATGAACAGTGTCACTGTGATTTTGACGATGTGTCCTGAATATTGATTTCGCACAGCGACCACACCATTGTGTGCCACATATGCGAAAACACATTTCGGGCAGGATATGAAAAATGGCAGCTGTACTGTTCATAAAGAGGTGTGAAAAAAATGGCAATGTTGAAAATCTGGAGTGAAAATATTACAAAGTGTTGAAGTTATGAGTGTGCATGGAAACTGCGCAATGCACGCTCATAACACAGTCATTTTTTAGAATTTTTCCACCAAATTTGCAATATAGGCTTTTTGGGATGCCACCTCATGAACTGTGGCACTGTCGTTTTGCTAATCAGTTCCAAAAGGTGATTCCACGCAATGACCGTGAAACAACCTTTCAGGACCAAATAGCGAGATGACAGTGCATTTGTTCATGAGGTAGGGTCCCAAGAATCCCATGTTGAAAATTTGGAGGCAAAACTCAAAACAATGGCTGAGATATCCACCTAAGTTGAAACCCCCATTTATGCCATTATACATTTCTTCAGTTTGCGGTCAGCTTTGAAGAGTGCAGACGTGTTCCTGCTCCACCAAAGATCACAGTGCTGACCTTCAGATGCAAGTATGGGGTGGGGGGTTGTGGGGTGTGCAGAGGGTGGGTGCGGGTTGGGGGCGCCAATGACAGTGAAGGACCGTTTTCTTTGTTTCAGATACAGTAAAAAAAAAAATGAACACCGTGGATGGTTTTCTTTCTTTACAGGTATAAGAAAAGAAGTGTTGGGCACACTGGGGTGGGCTCCCAGTGTGTCCCATGACTTGGGCGGGTGATGTTGGCCACACTGGGGGCTCCCAGTGTGCCACCCAATGGGGGTAGGGTGGGGACAGGAACATGCTGATGAGGTCGGCTTTTGATCACACGGAGGCACACGGGGATGGGCTCCCAGTGTGCCACACAAGCTTGGGGAGGTATTAAACATGCCAACAGGGGACTGGGCACCCTTGAAGTTGGATTTCTGGGGATTGTGTGGCAGATGGCAACATAGCCATGTTTATTAATCTTCACTAGGAAAGGCATGTTGGGAGGTGTCGCCAGTGCCGTTGCATGGTGAGCTTGTCTCTGATTGCAGCGGCACTTTCCTTGCAAGTGGTGTCAGCACTAACATGCTGGCTTATTGGGGAATGAGGACACTACTAAAGGTGCCCCAGCATTTACCAACACAGACACACCTCTGAAATGTGCTACTAGCACAAGACATTCCTTATGCAAGCGCGCAAGCCAACGCAAAAAATACTACCAATATAAAAGGTAATAACTGACTACTTTAAAAAATGCCTTTAGTTGTAGGCAGTACACCGGCCTTTTAAAGATTTTTAGTGGAAGAGCATACACAGCTACAAGCTGCTTATTTCCAGATGTGTCCTGGGGGGAAGGGCACATAGAAGTAATAGAAATAAACAGGATACAAAACTAAAGTGCAAAAATTAAACAGTCAATGAAGGAAAAATACAAAGCTATATATAAAGTGAAAATGTGAAACACAGGACTACATGAACAAATGCATACAAACAGTAGCTGTTGCAAATTTATACCCTAGGCAAGTAGGGCTAGTGGTAATAGGAATATTTTCACAATAAAATTGAAATACGTGCCAGCTGTTGCAAAAAAAAAAGGTGCAAAAATCAGTCATTATAAAATAGGCATACAAAAACCAAGCCCTTCCCCCCATCCTTACCTGCCTTACTGGGAAATTTTTTCTAGTTGCCCTGCCACAGATACAATTAAATCCTTGGCTTTACTGATGCCTTCTGTTGTGTTTGTTCATGTGGGGAGAGGTGAACATTCAGCCTTCAAAATTCTGCAGTGCTTAGTATTCCTGCATTCCATGATATTATAAAATGGGTAGAAAATGTCCAGGGTTATGATTGGATAAGGGGAACAGTTACCTGTGCTGTTATCCAGCCATAATCTGCCAACCGGTCCTAGTTAAGTGGAGAAAAGTGGTGCAGAGGCAGAAATCCATACCTCCCATAGCATGCTGTTTCCCTTAAACCCAGGTCTCATCTGCCTGTTCTAGTGGTAGTTCAGGTGGATGTTAAAGATCCCATGGCACTTCTCGAAAAAAGCAGGGGAATTTCCCCAGTGCAATGGCAAAATGTCCTCCATTCACGAAAAAAATACCACCAACAGCTTCATCTGGTTCAAGGTCAGCTGGCATTCATCTGTATCCTCCCTCCCCCGGGTCGTGCCTGAAAATAGGCAGGATTTGTCTAGTGCACTTACCCGGTCAACAAAAACGAAATAAGTAAAAAACCAGTGGAAAACTCTGGTGCTGCAAGCCTTGGTGCTGGAAAGGCTAACATATACCTCAAGAGATAGGGAGGAGTTGTTTCTAAGAAGCTGCGGTAGGAACGTAGACTCTCTCCCAAGAGAGGAAACAGCTATTGTTCAAAGTTGCCTGCTATAGGTACAAGGGGAAGGGGGGCTATGGCTGCGACTCTGTGGACCTGAATGTTCCACTTATGTCAGTACAACCTCAGTACATGTGTTTGGATAAACTTGTAGACTATGTACCTGTCAAATGTCTATGATTTACTCAACTGCAGAATTAGTTTTCTGTTCCATTGTCTGTTACCTAAGTTTGTATACCTTATATATTGTAATGTATGTAAGTTTTTTAAAATTGAAAATTCAATAAAAATGATTATACAAAAAAAGTGTTTTGCTAGGAACAACCTAATGAGAGCAACTCTCATTTCCCAAAATTGTAGAAGGTGTTTCTGTTATGTGGGGAGGTAGGGTGTTGGGCAGACTAGATGGACCGAGGGGCCTTTCTCTGCCATCACATTTCTCTGTATCTGTGTGTATCTACCCAGGACAGCTCAACTGTGAAGAGTGAAATTACTCTGCCCCCCCCCCCCCACTAACTTTCTAGGAATTCTGGAATTCACCAGTGAAAGTCTGTTTATTTATTTATAATTTGTTTAGATTTTGCTTGCCGGGTAAGTGTGGTATACAGAGCAATAAGTGATTACAAAGAGTCTAAGGTGGTAGACACAGGATACAATAAATAATTACAGTCACTGATTACATGGAGACTCTGGTATGCAGAGCAATCAATGTTTACAGAGACTCATAGTGAGAACAGGTACAGGATACAATATGACAGGCAGTGATTACATAGTACAGCACAACAGCAGGGTAGTTCAAGATGAAGTGCACAGGCAAAGTCTAAGGTGGGTACAAAACAGATAGCCACAGTGTGGGTCAAAACAAAGTGCTCAGTCTTCAGCTTGAGGTGGGTATATACAATTGTCAGTGGGTAAGGAGAAACAACTGCATATTGGTGATAGGAGGATAGGAGTAAAGGAACCAATGAAAAAAGAAGGAGAAAAAGTACAGGTGGTGAGTTAGAACTTAATGAGAAATTAGAAACATGAGCAAGTATCCAATGTACTTAGATAGTGGAATAATTCTTTTTTGAAGGAGACATGAGATTTGGTGATACGGAGGTGATAGGGTAAGGAGTTCCAATAATTAGGAGCGGAGTGGGCAAATACCTGGGCGCCCATCTTTGTGGAGCATTTTGGCACTGCCAAGAGGGCCTCAGTGGTAGACCATAGCGAATAGACATGGTCAACAAGGGAAAACATTAAGGCCAACGAGACAGGTTGGGAACGTCTGACGATGTTATCCACAAAACATCCAAAGATATAAAATCTCCTTGAAGGTTGGTACTGGGCCACTCAGAGAAAAAAATAGTCAACAGAACCCACTGAACATTTAACAAAGAGAAGATGTGTATGTTAATACTGCTGCTGAGACTACTCTTACAGTTGTAAGAGTTCTTAGAGTATAAGAACTGCAAACTGAAGGTGAGCTTTTCTGATATCGTATGTGACACCACTCTTATGACTGTAAGAGTGGTCTCAGAGGTGGTATTAATATGTTATTCATTGCAATCAATCAATAATGTATTGCAATTAAAAAAAAAATGCCCCAAATGTGCCCCTTTGCAGGGAAGTTCTGAAAGAGACACTCTTTACAGAATAAGAGTATCTCACAGGCAAATGAATGGAGTGCTTCGATTGGTCAGGAAGCACTCCCTCAATTTATAATGTTCTCGTCAGAATCTACTCAATAATGATACAGAACCTAATATAGATGTGCATACATGGTCACTGAAAAATGTGAATTGTAAAATGACCTCTCCATGGATATTATAGTCAAAAGCTATATTATGAGTAGGGGAATGTATTCTTTGTGGAAGCATGTGATCTTCATTATCAGTGATTATCTATATGCCCACAGAGTCAGGTGCCCAAAGGAGAGGAACATGAAACTGTTTGATGTTAAATGACAACATTCTATTTAAAAGAGGAACAAAGTAGGAGGTACTTAGCTCATTTAAAAGAAAAGTTTCATACTGCAGTGCTACACCGATATATTGGAACAGAACACACAATTCAGATGAAGCAACTAAATAAGAAAGATGTAAGGCTTTCAGCATGTGATCCCCTAGTTGTCTTGTCTGGGTTGTCACCCCTGCTAGGTGACTGTACAGGGCCCACCAGGCTGAGGGTGTTGGGTTTTTTCTTTTTACTGCGGTACGCGGGTTCATACCAAAACAAATAAATAGTGCCATGCCTCCACCAGCGAGAATAACTGCGTCAGATGTTGTGTGCAGTACTGCCCCCTAGGATGCAGTACCTACCCACCTCCCTACGCTGGACTGGACCACCCCCTGGGGACCAATAGGACAGTTGTTACCTTCACTAATGAGCACCTCAGTCAGATTACACAGTGGGCACACACACACACACACAGAGCAGTGAAATTCAGCAGATTAACAGTACTTTTATTAAAGAACTCAGGCCTGGATGCTGGAGGAAATGAGGGGGTTAGACAGCTGCAAGTCACCTCAAGCACTTCCACCTTCTAACAATGGCCCCCTAAGAGCTACTGTACTGTAGGTCACTAGCAAGATTCTCAAGACAGGCCACGAACACTGTAAAGCAGTGGGGGAAAGTAAAAGGGCAGCCATCCCAACAACGTAACAGAGTTCCAAGACCACTTGCCTTCCAGGAGAAAATGAAGTCCACACTCACCAACAGAGTAAGTTAATATGCAGCTTTATTGCTGAATTGTTGAAAAGAGGACAGTGTAGCTGAAACACACTACATGCCACCTTGCACGCAGTGTATTTCAAATACATTCTCCTCTTTCCAACAATTCCTGTGTACTGTATATTCTACTCTGTTGATAACAATGAACTTTTCCTGAAGTGCAAGAAGTCTTGGAACTCTGTACGTCACTACCACCCTGTCAGATCCTGCACAGATTATGATGCACCCACCTAATCAAGGGGCACAAAAGGATGAATTATACTACACAGGATGCAGTAATTTCTTCCACCAGTACCAGTACTAAACTATGATTTCAAGGATAACACAAAAAGCAGTGACTCTGGGTACCCAGAAATTACAGTAGAGTCCCAATGCAGGCCTGGTAAGTACATTGCCTGGATTCTTTCATGGAGCACTTGATGAAAAACAGCAAGCTTATAATTAACCGGCCCCCCCCCCAAACAGGCCATATTGTGCTAATACAATTTAAATAATTTTAAATCCAAAAGGAAAATAATGAAAAACAACTTGTAATCCAAATGAAGTGTAATGCTCCCCCCCCGCCCCCTGTCTAGGGGCACCTGATGGGAAAAATTGGGGGAAGGGGGCCACAGACCTCAAGTGCCAACCTGAGAATCTCACAATGGAAGATATGCAGACATCCTTGATAGAACACAGTCACACCAAGATGCCCTACCTTTCAAAGTCTTCAAGACTGCAGAGTGCCTCTGAAGCCCCCTGATGCCAATCTTTTAAGCAAACAGCAGGGAAACTGGAACTGGAGCTTCCGATCCCAACTTCTCACCACTCCAGGATCCAGGACCGGGATGGAATTAGGCTAGAGACCTTTCAAATGGCTATGAGAAAATTGATTAGTCTTGAAATAAATAGAGTAAAAACAATTAATTCATTTGAAGCACTTCTTCACAAATCACCAAACGGATACCAGAGTTACACAAACAAGGAAATTTATTTCCTGGGGCACCACAATGATTACGAGCCCAAGAGCTAAACTTCTCAAACTCTCGAAACAGCTCCATGGGCTAACAAACTCATTAACAGAGAGAGGACCTTGGCAGCCCTTAGGCACCAGAGTATTTTCACAATCAGCGAACAGAAGATTTCAAAGCAGTCAACGATCTAGCTGATAGAACCTGCACATTATGTGAGTACACAGCTTCTTGCACAGAAACCCTTTGTATATTTTCATGCTCATTTCCCAAATTTCTTTCCATTCCTTATTTCCTCTGCAGGGGAGTGATTTACTTCTTTAATGCCACCAGAGGCAATAAGTGGCCTAACTTCCGTGGCTGCTCCCAAAATGTTAGAGCTCTACCTACTTCCCTTCTGTACTGTCATAGGTGCCAAGATTTATCCAATAATCCCACCTAGGAATGGACTCCCACCAAAGCCAAGGGGCTCAAAACCAGCAGTGCAGCGGCTCCCCTTTCTTTCATTCGACTTTCCACAGAACATGGCCCTTAATGGCCTAAAGATCCACCCAAGACATGGGGAATAGTGGATCCTGGGGACTGCCTCAGACATGGGCGCGGCAGGCCCCATTGAATCCCAGGCCATGTTCCTTCCTTTCAACCTTACACTCAGACCAGCGTGCCACATGGGTAAGAGCTCCCAGCTGCTTCAACCAACTGATGGCCCCTGTTGTAGCCCTGCCACCACTGCAACAGCCCCACTGGCCTGGAGCTCCATACTTTAAAAGTTAGATTTCAGGGTCCTCAAGACTCCTACCGTCTGATGTTCCGGTGTTTCCAAAACAGGTCTCCAACCTCTTCAGCCTCCTACCTGAGGGTGAACGACCTCCGAAACCCCAAACAACTGCTACTGCCTGACTCACTCCATCTCGCAGAGCCCAACCTGTGGACTGTCGCACCGCCACTATAGGCCGATCTGCCTAAGACTTGGGAGGAGACCCATTCCAGACACTGCCCTGCTTAACTGCTGAGATGCCTCTCCCCCTTTCACCTGACTACTTCACTTTTTATACTCCAAGCTGGTGCTGCCTCCTATAGGCAAACTCCTAAAAAAATCCCAAGGTGCCACAACCAGCTCCCTACCACTGCTGGGGGTCCCAGGAGGGCAAGCAAGACCCCCCATGAGGGGGGCTTGCAGAAGTAATTGTAATCCAAACTGGAAAAGACCCCAGCCACCAACACCACCACTCACATGATCCATGGATGCAGCACCTCATTCGAAGTGGGGAACAGCACACAGCAGCAGGTTGGGCATCACTCCGGAATAAGCTGTAGTAGCCTAAAAATGAAGCACTGCTGACTCTCTCAGACAGTTTGCAGCAGCACAGTCTCTCTGGCTCAGACCTTTCAGGACACAGCCCTTCTGGATCAGCTCTATGCCACTGGAACACTATGCAGTGTCTTCCTGGTTTCTAGGTCCCAGACCACAGCAGTGACCCCCCCCCCCCATGGTCCAGCTCCCTTCCGGATCAAGACAACTCACCTTCTTGGGGCATGTACCCAGTGATTCCCTGTTCCCCAAACCACTAGATAAGGGATAGAAAGCCCCTTACCTGGCTCCGAAGCAACCCGGGCAGGATGCAGATATTTGTCTCCACTTTGTACAACTCAGCAGCTCCAGTCTGCAGCAATGCCTCACAGGCAGAGACTCTCAGTGGTCTCCTTAAACAGGTGCCCATTTGGCATAGTTTCGCAGCTTTCTCTAAATGAGTGCCTTTCCCTGGTGAGTCTTCAAACAATATAAGCCAGGATAAGGCTCACAGAGATTTTGCAGTAGGAATCCTGGTGAGGGCTCTCAGATTTGTGGCCTGGCTAGGTCTTTCACTTGGTCTCACCAGCAGCAGGTCTGAACACATCAGTGCCTCTCTTAGACTGCCACATGCTCCTTGAGAGCTGAGAAACTTCTTTCCCCAGTTCAGTGTCCCATTGGACAGGCAGGCAGGGCTGTCCATCAGTCCTTCTGCCATGTCCTGCCCTCTGATTGGCCCTTGTAGCTCACTAGTCCATTTGGGAGGGGCCCCTGATTGCATCATCCTCCCACAATTCTCCTGACTGCTTGTAGGGTGTCCCACCCCTGTGATTGGCTGACTGGCAGGGTTGGAGGTCAGAAAAATGGCTGCCTCCATGTCCTGGATGGAGCTTTGTGTCCTGAGTCTACAGTGTTGTTCATTTAGTTGCTCTTCCCAACAGTGTGCTGGACCCTAGATGTGGTAGCAGCCCTCCTGGGCTACTATCTTGTCAGGTTGCCTTGGTGGTGGGGTAGTGGGTCTGCAAGTCATAATGTGCTGGGTTAGGAGAACAGAAGCACTGTGGAGGAGCCCCTGGCACATGCACCCCCCACTCAAGATATAGACAAAGTGTTAGAGACGTAGAATTTGATAGCAGATAAGGACCACTTGGCCCATCCAGTCTGCCCATTTCTCCCTACCTACACTATTACCGAAGACCATTCACAGTCTACAGCTTTCTCCATTCCCCTTCCTTTCCACTCTGATTCCCTTATGCTTATCCCATGTATTCTTGAACCCCACCACTGTTTTTGCCCCCACCACCTCCACTGGAAGGCTGTTCCAGGAATCCACTACTCTTTTTGTGAAGAAGTACTTCCTCACAACTCTCCTGAATCTGACCCCTCCAGCTTCATAGCATGTCCCCTTATTCTTGAACACTTTTTCATCTGAAAAATACTTCCCTCTGGTACCTTCTTTACCCTTATGAGATATTTAAAGGTCTCTATCATATCCCCCGTCTCCCTTCTTTGTTCCAGGGTGTACATATTGAGGTCCTTTAGTCTTCTCATAAGGCATTTGATGCAGATCCTGCACCATTTTTGTTGCCCTCTTCTGGACTGCCTCCAGTCTATATGTCCTTCCATAAGATGTGGTTTTCAGAACTGAACACAGTGCTCTAGGTGGGGCTTTACCAGCGATCTATATAGAGGCAACACCATCTCCCTCTTTCTGTTGGTACCCCTCACTATGCAAACCAGCATCCTACTAGCCCTCCCTACTGCCTTGTTGCACTGCCTGTCCACCTTTAGGTCATCTGATATGATTACCCCCAGGTCTCTTTACTGCTTGGTGGTCGTCAGTACCACTCCACCCATTTTGTACTCTGCCCCTGGATTTCTGTGCCTAAGTGTATTAATTTGCACTCTTTTTGCATTGAAACCCAGCTGCCATACTCTTGACCACTCCTCTAGTTTTCTCAGATCTCTGATCATCCATTACACCCTTCCACCCCCACGGAGTGTCCACTCCCATTGCAGATTGTGGTGTCATCCACAAAGATGTGGACCTTCCCTTCCAGCTCCTCTGCAATGTCACTTATAAAGACATTAAAGACTACCAGTCCCAACACTGATCCCTGAGGCACCCTACTGGTCACTGGTGTACCATCAGGACAGCAACAACATTATGGTGAAATATCACCACAGTGACAGATCTTGCTAGGTTGAGATCTTTCACTGTGGTGGTCCACTGTCAGCCGATGGAGCGATTCCCGTAGTTGCGCCCCCACCCTGAACCGAATCCGACCACGGGGGGGGCGAGGAGGGCAGAGCCCCTCGCAGAAAAACACCTCGATCTGTAGGAAACAATGCTGACTGTCGGCATTGTTCCCATCGATGTGCAGGATGTCGACAACATTGTTGTCGACGTCCTGTGGTGGAACCCTGGTCACCCTCCCTTCCTTAGAATGAACTCCATATACTACCACCGTCTGTCTCCTATCTCCTAACCAATTTCTTATCCAATTTCCCACCTTTGGACCCACTCCTAAGTCACCCAGCTTGCTTGCTAGTCTCTGATGTGGAATGGTGTAGAAAGGGTTACTGAAATCTAAGTAGGCCACATCCACCACTCCACCCAGATCTAGTTATGTGGTCCCCCACTCAAAGAAATCTATTAGATTCATTTGACATGACTTCTTACCTGTGAAGCCATGCTGCCTCAGGTTTTGTAATCCACTAGATTCAAGATATTCCACAATACTTTCCTTCAGCAGTGATTCCATTAACTTTCCTACCACCAATGTCAGGTTGACTGGCCTATAATTGCCAGCCTCCTCCATCCTGCCAATTGTGTGCAGGGGACTACATCCATCCTCCTCCAGTCTTCCAAAACCACTCCTGTTTCCAGTGAGCTGTTAAACAGAATTGTCAGAGGTGCAGCCCGTATTTCCCTGAGCTCCTTCAATACCCTTGGTTGCACCCCATGTTGCCCATTGCTTTGTCCACTTTCAGATTAGCGAGTCCCTTCAGGACTTTCAGCTCAAAAAGAAGACTAGTGTCCACCCCCTCAAAGCTTCTGTTATTTTTTTTGTGGCCACTCTTCTTCTCCTTCCTCTGTGAACACTGTTGTTCAGGATGTCTACCTTTTCCTGGTCCCTCTCTGCACTGTCCCCACCCCCTTCCCTTTTTAGCCTTTCAATCCCATGCCTGGTCTTTCTCTTTTCACCTACATACCTAAAACATGTCTTGTACCCTTTCATTACCTCCTGGGCTATTGTCTCTTAATTTTTCATCTTTGTACTCCTTACTACTTTCCCTGCTTCACTCTGTTTCTCCTGATGCACCTCCCTATCATACTGTGTCTCCTTATACCTTCTGAATACTAACCTTTTAGCCTTTATCTTTTCAGATACCTTTTTTGAGAACGATAGCAGTCTGTTCTTCCTCTTCCTTTTGCAAGTGAAAGTGGGTCCAATGGCAGTAAACTGGTTAAGAAATTGGTTAGGGTATAGGCGACAAGGAGTGGTGGTAAAAGGAGTTCATTCCAAGGAAATGAGGGTGACCAGTGGGGTGCCTCAGGGATCAGTGCTTGGACCTGTCCTCTTTAATGTCTTTATATGTGACATTGCAGAGGAGCTAGAAGGGAACATCTGCCTCTTTGCAGACACCAAAATGTCCAATAGGGTGGACATTCGAGGGGGGGTGGAAAGGATGAGCAAAGACCTGAGAAAACTAGAGGAATGGTCAAGGGTATGGCAGCTGGGTTTCAATGCAAAAAAGTTCTGAATAATGCATTTAGGGCACAGAAACCCAGGGGCGGAATACAAAATGGGTGGAGTGGTATTGACCACCACCAAGCAGGAAAGAGACCTGGGGGTAATTATGCTGGGTGACCTAAAGGTGGACAGACAGTGCAACAAGGCAGTAGGGAGGGCAAGTTGGATGCTGGAGTGCAAAGAGAGGAGTATCACCAGCAGAAGGAGAGAGGTGGTGTTGCCTCCGTAGAGATCGCTGGCAAGACTCCACCAAGATTATTGTGTCCAGTTCTGGACAACACATCTCTAGAAGTACATAGACAAATTGGAGGTGGTCCAGAGAAGGGCAACTAAAATGGTGCAGGGTCTGCCTCAAATGCCCTATGAGGAGAGACTAAAGGACCTCAATATGTACATCCTGGAACAGAGGAGGGAGAGGGGAGATACAATAGAGACATTTAAATACCTTATGGGGGAAATAAGGTACAGGAGGGGAGTGTTTTTTATCAGAAAAGGTGCTCAAGAACAAGGAGGCATTATAAAGCTGGAGGGGGTAGATTCAGGAGAGATGTGAGGAAGCACTTCTTCACAGAAAGAGTGGTGGATTTCTGGAACAGTCATCCAGTGGAAGTGGAGAGGCAAAAACAGTGGTGGGGTTCAGGAATGCATGAGAAAAGTGCAAAAGAAGTGGAAAGGAAGGGGAAGGGAGAAGGAGTTATAGATCGTGCATGGTCTGATGTAATAGTGTAGGTTGGGAGAAATGGGCAGACTGGATGGGTCAAGTGGTCCTTATCCACTGTCAGATTCTATGTTTCTGTTTCTATACTCACTTGCTTGATGCAGTGGTTTCTTGCCTTTGCTAGTCTCCCATTTTATCTTTGACCGCAATTCCTCCACCCCATCAAGGTCACACCCCCCCCCCGGCAGGTCATCCCTGAGGCATTCACCCAACTTCATAAAATCTGCTGTCCTGAAGTCCAGGACCCTCACCCTTGTGTGGTTTGATTCTGTAGCCATCCTTATATTGAACCACACGTATGGTGAACACTGGTCCCCAAGTGGCCTCCCACCTTGTCATCTGCAACACTGTCTCTGTTAGTGAGTACCATGTCCAGTATTGCCTCAGCATGAGTAGGCTCACTAACTAGTTGCCTGAGGAATGTTCCCTGCAGAGAGTCCAGGATGTCCCTGTTTCTAGCTGAAGCCACTGCTGTAAGGCTCCAATCCACATCTGGCAGGTTGAAGTCCTCCACCAGCAGCACCTCCCCCTTTTCTGCCATTGTGCCAATGGCTTCCACCAGTGCCTTATCTAATTCTTCCCTCTGTGCTGGAGGTCTGTAGATCACTCCAGTGTGAATACTGACTCCATTCTCCATCTCCAGGGCGACCCACAGTACCTCTGCCTCCTCCTGTATTCCCTGTATTTCCATCGGTTAAAATGCCTTCTCTTACATAAAGCATCACAGCCCCTCCTTTCCTTCCCACCTGGTACTTCCTGAACAGAGTATAGCCTGATATGGCCATGTCCCAGTCATGTTTTTCAGTGCACCATGACTCGGTAATGGCCACAATGTACAGGTTGGCAACTGCAATAATATCCTCTAGGTCAGGAATTTTATTTCCTAGACTTCTAACATTCACACACATGGCTTTCCAGATTGTGTTTTTACTTTGCTTGTAGCCCCCCTTTTTTTTCTTTTTGCCCTCCGTCCTTCCCATTCTATTTTTAATGCTCCTTTTCCTTTCCCCCTTTATCTCTACCACCCTCTTTCCTTTATTAATTCACCCGATGGGCGATTTGTTTCTTCTTGTGATCTTACTCTCTACTTCAGTGTGTGGGGTGGTAGTTTGTGACTCTCGATTCCTTTTGCCACCCTCCTTGGCTAGTTTAAATTTTCATCAAAGTAACATTTAAACCATCCATGGAGGACTGCAGTTCCCCTCCCAGATGGATGCAGGCTTTTCATTTCATTTAATTTTTTTATACTTGTAGGCACAATGAGCATGTCTGCCCATTTTCATGTGCGACAGGTATACGAACACAAGAGATAATACAATAAATATACAATCAATACAAAACAGTGTAATGTATAAAATCTACAAACATCACACTCAAGGTCCAAATAGTGGAATCCAAACCTAAAAACAGGTGCATTTATCAGTATCCTGAAATCATTGTCATAATTTCTTTTTAAACAAAGGAACGGTAGCGCTATTGACTATGTTTAGTGGAAGAATGTTAAACAACTGAATCAATCAATCAATCAAATCTTTATTTATCCAGGCGGACACCGTTGAGCAAGCTCATTTACAAGGTGGACCTGCATCACATAAGGTCAGAAACAGTACACATAACCACACATAAATACAGGCATTATGGTAGTACATAGGAGTAAAAAATAAAACAAACTAAGTAACAGAGAGACCAGAAGTCCATTTAGGCACACATTGTAATGTATCTAACTATGTACATGACATGGTTAGGGAAAGGGTGTGAAAAAGGAGATTAAAGTGGAACCTCGATTAGGTATAGGTTGCAGTGGTGGGGGGGGGCAAGGACAATGTCCTACTCATGGTACTGTACTGAATAGCCATTTATGGATTAGGGCTAAAAGTTATAAGGGTTGACGGCTTTAGGGTCACCGTCTGCCCGTAAACCTTAGTTTCCTGCGGTGACTGAGCTGGATTCACAGCTTTCAGGGAACGGAGTATGGTCAAGGGATATGGACGTCGGCTTCAGTAGCGCCGGTCACCCGGAGATTGCGGGTGCATGCAGCATCTAAGCTGGGACATTGGAGAGTTCTCAGTACTAGAGAAGCGTAATCCGATCGAGGGTTTCTTAGGTGACAGCTTTGGGGTCGCCGACCGCCAGTGGCCATGGTTCCTGTGGCGACTACACTGGGAGCTCTGTGGGGTCATTGGCACTTGGGGATCAGTACTAGAGGAGCGTAATCTGATCAAGAGTTCTCAGAGGAAGCCGACTACTGGTGGCCATGGTTCCTGTGGTGACTATGCTGGGAGCTCTGTGGGGTCGTTGGCACTTGGGGATCAGAGTAGGAGTAAGGGGTGGAGTGAAGGAAGGAATGACGAGGCAAGGGTGAGATGGGTATGAGGCTTCTACAGGGTAAGGTTTTTAATGTGTGTGAGGTAGTAGAAGATATTATGCAGAGAGGCAGTAGTTCATAGGCGGTGGAAGCAGTGACATACTTCTGTAATTGCTTTTGCGTATAAAGTCTTGAACACTGCGATGCTTACTGGGGATCTTAATTTCAAAAATTTCTGTATCTCGTTCCAGAGGGTAGGCAGTGAGTAGCCTATGGCCACTCTCCCAAGGTGTATGCGGACCCTGGGGATCCTCAGGGAAATTAGGGAGCAGCTCCTTAGGGCATAATTTCAGAGCTCGCTTAGAGGCAGTAGGTTAGAGATATAATGTGGTAATTTGCCAGTAATCGCTTTTAATGTCCATACGGTGACGTTTCTATTGCGTCTGTATAGTAGGGAGGTCCATCTCATGGCAGCGTATAAGGAGCAGTGATGGGTAGAGGAGGGGAGGCAGGTGATGAAGCACAGTGCTCTGTGGTATAAGACGTCCAGCTTACCTAGGTATAAGGCACTGCAATGACTATAGATAAAATCAGCGTACTCTAATAAGGAGATGAAGGTGGACTGTACAAGCTGTCTTTTTGCCTCTGTAGTCAGAAGGTGGTTTATCCAGTAGAAGATCCCCAGCCTCTACCTCAGTTTTTTCACCATATGCACCAAATGTTCCCCAAAGGACAGTTTGTGGTCTAGCCAGACCCCCAGGTATTTAAACTTGGGGACAAACTCTAAGTTTTCCCCCAGTAAGGTGGTGATGGGGGGGTAGAATGCCAATAGAAGGGTAAGACAGATAGTTGCCATGTGAAAGAATCATTGCCTTAGTTTTTTTGGCATTGAGGAGCAGCTTTTTGCTAAGAAGCTGGTATTGGAGGGTATCGAAGTCGAGTTGCAGATCTTTACAGGCAGCTTCAGGTGTTGACCGGCTTAGGTATAGTACTGTGTCATCCGCAAACAGGTGAATATTGGCTTTCTTAATGCCGAGGTCGATGCTGTTAATATATATGTTGAAGAGTATTGGTCCCAGGATGGAGCCTTGAGGGACACCTCTTAATAACGGTTTAGGAGAGGAGAGGTCCCCTTCTGCCTTGACCTGATGATGCCTGTTCGTTAAGTAGTCCTGGAACCAGCCCAAGGAGGTGGCGTCTAGACCTAAGGCTTTTAGTGAGGAAAGAAGTAGGGAATGATCGACAGTGTCGAATGCCTTGCTGAGGTCCAGAAAGACAGCGCAGATTAACCTTTTGTTTTCAAGGTCACATTGCCAATCGTTTGTTACCTTGGCCAACACCATAACCGTACTGTGGTTCATTCGGAAACCTGACTGTGTAGGATTTAGAAAGTCTGTATTTTCCAGGAAGGCTCGTAACTGGGCATTCATTACTTATTTCTAGACTGAGGGGCTTTATAGAGTATTGACCTTTATCCGGAGGTTTCCGGAAAAAGGAATGGAGAAAGTTAACCTGCTTTGTGATCTAGTTCCATTCCTGTTGAGTGCCCTTGAGAATAATGAATATATGGAAGCAGGCAACAGATCCTGAGTACCTTTATAAAGAAATAACCCAACCTTGTAAAGTATTCTATTTTGTAGTGAAAAGGCAGCCAGATAACTTAATAAGTTCGCAATGATGAATACAAAAGGCTGAACCTGTCATAAATCTAAGAAAAGTATTGCATGTAACCCTCAATTTGTCAAGAATTTTTTTTTACTAAGTTGTGTAAATAATTAAGCCATAATCAAGTAAACTAAACAAAAAACTATGGGTTAATAGTATGCGTGATTCCTTAGTTAGAAATGGTCTGACCCTGTACAATAGCCTAATCTTTGGTTCAATTTTCTTCGCAAGGAGGAAATATGGGGATCCAAAAGGCAAGTGAGAATCTAACAGGATTCCCAAATATTAAAAAGTGTCGACCCTTTCAATAACTTGACCTCTAAGATCTATTATTGGATTGATATGAGAAGGGAGTTTCATCCTGGGTCCCATGAACAACATAAATTTGGTCTTTGATGTGTTCAAGACCATACAGTAAGAAGTAAGTCAATTTTGGAGATGAAAAAGTCATCTTGAACAACCTTAGATGCAGAGATGGTGTCATCAGAGATCCCATAAAGTACTGCATCATCAGCATAAAGTGTCATAGATGTTTGTGTGCATATGTGAGGGGCCAAATTCATATAAAGTGAAACTATCAGAGGATCCAGGTTGGAGCCCTGTGGAACTCCACAACTAATAGGCCTAAAGGAGGATGGAATCCCATCTATCTTAGTACAATGATGTCTGCTGATAAGGTAATTAGTAAACCAAGTTTTAACCTTGTTGGAGAAATGAAATTCAGACAAAACTAAAGACAATAAAGAATGTTCTATAAGGTCAAAGGCCCTGGTGAGGTCCACAACTATAGCTGCAACAGAGTGCCCTTTATCAAGGTCATCCTGTATGCAGATTGTGAACCCCACCAAGGCCGTCTCAGTGTTGTGTTTTTGTTTGAATCCATGCTGGGGCTCTGATACTAAATTGTTGCTATTTAGGAATTCTGTAGTTTGATCCAATATTATCTTTTCCAAAACTTTGGAGAGTGGAGATACTAGCGAAATTGGGCGATAGTAATTTGAGATGATTTACTATTTTTTAGTTAAGCAATAATGCATGAGAGGGTGTGGGTTGTGCTGGGATAACCTCATGCCTGGGTGGTTGGGCACGAGTTCGCGAGGCTGGCGTCCAATGTCCCAGAAGTGAGGTTATGCCAGCACAACCCACACCCTGGAGTGCATTATTGCTATTATACAATGGCTCGTTGTTATACAAAATAAGAAAATGTTAGTAAGGAATCCAAATGGTCATGCTGGTCATCCATCACATCAAAAGCAATACAGTGAGGTTGTGCTGGGATAACCTCACTGTGCCAGGGACACACTGACCAATCAGAGTCCTGGAAATTTTCTTGCCATTGTATAATATAGGTTTAATGGTGGCCATTTTCCAGATGGAGGGGAAAGTACAAGACTGTAATGAGAAATTAAAAATGAATGATACAGTAGTGGATGAAAAAAGAATCAATCCCTAGTTTGGCCTACCGAAAAGTAATGTCATCATGAGCCATAACAGGCCTGGGGTCCATTTTTAATATGTATTCCTTGATCTGCTCCTTCGTAACATTCTTAAAGTAGAATTCAGGACATAATGAAGGAGTACTAACCATTAAGTTGGGTGTTAAAGCTGAAGCAAGGGGTATCCTATAGCTCTCTAAATTTCTGGAAAATTCATTAAAAGAGCTGGAAATAGTGTCAGGATCACTGGTAACTAAATCACCAATTTCTAGGGTTATGGGTGAATCCTTTTGCTCCTGGTCCAGCAGATTATTTAGAATTTGCCACATTTTGCGGGGGTTGTAAGAGGCTTTTCTTTGTTGCGTTATGAAAAACTGTTTCTTCTTTTGTAATTTTTGTTTTGCACATGCTCCTCAACATCTTATAATTTTGTAGAGAGCAGACATCCTTACTAATCTTATATTTTCTCTAGGCTTTAGCCCTACATCTCATATGTTTCAGACGCTCATCACTGATCCATTTATTTGTGTGGGTTCTAACTCAAATCATTTTTTTTTAGGGCAACCCTATCAATTATTGAAGAATAAAGATTAAGACATTTCTGCATAAGAGAATTAATATTCTTAATAGGCTCTAGTTGTGACCAATCAATCTTTTTACAAGCCTTGTTAACAATATTTGAGTTCAGACGTTTAACATTTCTGGACTCGATTACCCAAGGGGGGGCCTCCCCAAGTTTTTGCTGACCATTCACAGTATATGGGACAATGGTCACTAAAAGCATCTGACAAAATCTTAGTAACTGAGATCTTGTTTATAAGGGGGACTACTATCCAATCCAGAATTCTACCCTTTCCTGTTTTTATAATTAGGTCTGGTGGTGGCAGTAATTAACTGTGCGAGGCCCTGATCAAGCAGAAGATCTTGAAGTTCTTTATTTAAATTTGAGCCCCAATCATTATTGAAATCACCCATTAAGATCCATTCTCTATTAGGGAGAAAGCACCCCTGAGTAGGCCCTGATCCTCCCATGTGGGTCCCCAATCCTCAGTGTAGCTGAACCCTTCATCTCTGCACCATTTCTTCAGCCAGAGTTGAAACTCCTGGTGTAGAGATCCCTCTCCTGTCCCCTGTTGTAGACAGGCAACACCTCAGTAAAAACCACTATACAAGCTACTTGTCTAAGACGCCTCCCCAGCTCCCTAAACTCCCCCTGCATTACCCCAGCCCCATCCCTTGCCAGCCAGGTAATTGGACCCCAGGTGGACAGTGACATCCATCTCTCTCACTCATCCTGCTCTGCTAGCCATCCTCAGGATTCCCGTTCCATCCCTTGGGGCTGTGGTGCCAGGTAAGCACCTAATCTGCCTCTCCACTCCCTTTTCCTATTCTGCAGTCCATCCCCCTCACATTAGAGTCCCCCACCAGAAGTTGCTTACTGTTCTCCTCAAGTCCTCTACTACACTCTCTGTGGGGTGTCCACTATGGAGGGCCCCAACATCCTCCCTGGTCACTACCATGGGTGCTTCCTCCCAGCAGTCTCACCCCACCAGAGTGGTGTAGAAATTACATAGTGGTACAGGTTGAGGAATGTAGCTCTGTCTCACCATCCCCACCCTTCCAGAGCCCACCATACACCAGTCGCTCCTCCTCCTGGGCATCCTGTGAAGTAACAGTGTCAGACTTTGTGGCCCCTGTGTGAGGGAAGAGGTCCTCTGAATTCTAGCCAGCTCAGCCTGGAGTCTAGTGACCCCCCCAACCCACAGAGGTGCGTGCCTATGAGGCAGCATCACAGTCTCCAGAAGGTCTCTGAAAACTGTTGCCCCACAATCACTGCACTGCACCACTTCTGGCATTCCCAACTTCTATTCTCCCTGTGTTACCTGGAAATACTTTTATCCCCTTACCCCTGATAGGGTGTTTCTAGTTTTCCCCTTTTTGTTTGTTTCTATTTGTGTTCCCCCTTGTCTTGTTTAAATCTTCTTATACTCCTACCCTAGACAGGGCATTGCTCCTATTCACAGCTTCCTATATGGCAGCAGTCTCGTGGCACATTGTAGCACTGAAGGAAAGGGTAGTGTATTGGATTGGTTTCCAGTCCCCTCTGGCAGGTTTGGGAGACTGGGACAGAAGAGCAAGACCTTAGCCACTGAAGCAGTTGATGCAGGAGGCTCTCTGTCCATGCCACACGTGCTGTCGATCAAGAGAGCCATGCAGCAGGAGGGAAGGAGGTGGCTGGCAGTCCAGGTAAACAACCCTACCACAGAGGGTGTTATAATGCATGAATGAATATTTGCAAAGCACAGCTGAAAGAATTAAATGTGCTTGAAAAAGAGGGCTGTTATTCCCTTCATTGACATATACCTTTTATAAGTTATCCAAAGGCTTGAATAGGTAGATCAAACACACAGAAACACAGAAGTTGAAGGTAGAAAAAGGCTTTTTGGCTCATCCAGTCTGCTCTGCTCAGCCCTGCCTATGGTTGGATGTGGGGGCCCTTGTGACCATTCACTCCTAATTTCCCCTTAACCTTCTCCTGTTGTCCTTTACAATCCCATGTGTCTGTCCCACCAATGTTTGAATCCCGCCACTGATTTTGCAAAGTCAAGCATCCCAACTGTAATATACAGTACAGTACTGCAAACCACATACCTCTCACCTCCACTGTCTCACAATATGCTGGATGTCAGTCATTTTACCCCCTCAGATTTGCTCTGTCCCACATAGAAAAGATCAGCCTTGTGTTGTACACTTGAGAAATTATCTGATCACCAGTGGTGCCATAGGACAATGTGGAATGCCAAGCTCTAGGAAACCCAGATGCCCTTTCAGCTACAATGTAT
Source organism: Neoceratodus forsteri (assembly GCA_016271365.2). NCBI lineage: Eukaryota > Metazoa > Chordata > Ceratodontiformes > Ceratodontidae > Neoceratodus > Neoceratodus forsteri. The sequence goes on from CM028138.1 coordinate 535,805,650, forward strand.
TTATTTATTTCAAGGTTTTCACCAGGAAAGACATACTGAGCTGCTAACAGCTTGTTTCCAGATGCATCCGGGTGTGAGGGGTAAGGAAACCAGTTGAAGAAAAATTAATTGTATTAACAGCATTACAAAAACAAAGTCATATGCCCTATCCCTACTCCTGTCCCCCAGGACGCATCTGAAATCAAGCAGTAGTCTGCTCAATATGCCTTCCTGGTAAAACTTTTAAATAAATAAATACGCAGCAACACACTATATCAAAGAAGCCTAATCATAAACACTGTAAGGCAAATCAGTACAACAGGTACTTATAGGAGATACAAAATGAGTTATGATAGGCTAGGGTAATTACTCATACAGGTTTGGGGGGAGCAAAATGGTCAGAACAATATGAGTGGGAAGGAAGGAAGTCAAGAGGTAGAGGGTCATGTACAGTTATTACAGTTGCAGGTGAAAGGAGAAAAGTCACAAAGTAGAAACTTAAGGGGGAAAGCAGAAGAAGCAAAGCAGATTGACATGAGAAGGGTGAACGAACATTTAGGAAAGAGATATGAGAAGGCAGATTTACTAACAGTAGATTTCCCAGAAGGAATAGACAGGGATCAGGAAACATTACTATGGAGAAGGTAAGACAAAAGTGGGGGAGAGAATAGTAGGGAAGTAAAGTAGGAGTGAAGGGAACCAAACCAGAATTTAAATATTAAGGAGGCACAATGGGAAAGGTACCTGGCATCAAGGCAGGGGAGTGAAAGGCAGAGTAGAGTAAGCAGTGGTAGATACGAGGGGGGACATTTTAAGGCACAATGACAGAAAGTGTGAAAGAGGGGGTCCAAGTCTGGGAAGGGAGAATTTGGGAGCTCCACTGTAGACTATGTTGCCATAGTCAAACATAGGGAGGATCAGAGAATCAGCTTTAAAACAATCCGTCGGCGGGCAGGAAGCAGGATACTCGCTTCATTCCTGTATGGTGCACCAAGGTGCGGGTGGAGCTTCTGGTGTATGGCATCAATTCAGCATGCACTAAGAAATTAAGATGCCAGCCAGACCCTGAGGTACTTAAAGGAGGATACATCCTCAACTGTAGCACCACCAAAGGTGTGGACTAAAGGGGGGAAGGTGATTCTTGTAAGTGTCTGTTGGGTGTCAAAGGTCATGAAAACTGTTTTTTGGCATGAAGGGGACAGTTTCTTAGACTGCAACCAGTGCTGAATATTGTCAAAATCCAGCTGTAGCTGGAAGGTAAGGTTATGGGAAGAGAAGAAAGGTGCAAAAAGTACTGTATCATCAGCGTACATATGAAAATAGAGGAACAGACAGAGGGGAGCTCGTTCAAGAATATGGAAAAAAGAATAGGGCCCTGGGCAGACCCTTGAGGGACACCTGAGCAGATGGGGAGTGGTGAGGAAATGGAGCTCCCGATCCAGATGGCTTGAGACCTGGGGAGATTAACTAGTCTGCAATGCATGTTGGAGATTTTATAAGCCCAGATCAGATGTTCACCAGTTCTGTTGTTCTCCAAGGGCTAAGAACAATCATCTGTGACTGTAGGTAGACCCTAGAGAAGGGCAGTGCAGCATGATGAGACATTTAAATATAAATAATAACTTTTCACTCTATCCTATCTTCTTTTTCTCTTCTTTCTATTCTAATTTCTTGTCAGGGTGGCCAACCTGACAATTCTACCCTCTTTATATATTATCCCTTTAAATTGCTGTATGCCAGTTAATAAAACAAAATGCCATATAAAGTTAAAAGCAGATTCCCCACATTATAAGAGCCTTCTGATATGGCAAACCTTTTGTTTTACATGAGGAATCCTGAAAACCAGAGTGTTGCCAAACCCCAGCGTGAATTGCCAGTGATTCCCGTTTTGTAAACAAGCTGTCGTGCGCACGATTGCACTCCTGCACGAGTGCACTATTGAGCAGAAATGTGCACATGATCGTACTGGCAGGATGTGCACCTTCACGCAGCTTATATTTGTAAATGAGTCACAGAGCTTGTAAAAAGCAGGACTGCTTGCTAGACATAGATTTTGTAATGCAAGTGAGTCACTGAAAACTGCAAGCGCAAGCTGGCTGAGCTATTTAGAAGCAGGTAACGCTTCCCAGCCACACTTCTGGTGAAAATACTGTACCCACTCCCTGTAAAGCATAGAAAAAGAAATTAAGGCTACAGACGAGAGTGCAGGCAGTACAAGTGCCCTGTAGCAAAAATTAAAGAGTATTGCTACTTCATGTGTTAGCACAAGTAAAAGAAGTTTATATACAGTGTGGGAAGTGCACAACTGAAACGTTTTGCTGACGGCTGAAATGGCAAGCCATTAGAGAGTATACTTCAGACAAATATGAATGAAAATACAGTCCTAGCCAGTTAAATAAACATGTGTAGGATACTAGGCTGTTTCTGGAATATTTTGCAGATGCTGAAAATGTGTCAAAATGAATTAAAGGTATAAATGGAAGAACTAAGCCTAGAATAAAAACTCAAGGGATAAATAAATAAATAAATAAGGCTAAGTAGTGATAGAGCCACTCTGGCTTCACAGAATAAATAGAGGGGGAACGTGCCCCTACTCTGTTTTTATCTGGGAAGGTTAGAGTCCTCTATATAAGTAAAATATTATGATTTTCTTTGTTTCTTTACCTGAAATGTGGTGCAGGTAGCAAGAGATGACTACTATAGGGCTGGCACCCCAGAAAATGACTGCTTATATAGAGGGATCTCTGGTGAGGTCACAGAAGGGGAAAGGAGCTAAAAGCCCTGATGATGTTGAACTTAGTCATTAAAGTTTTTTTATGCATAAGAAGACCTTTCTATATGTAGAGGTTTCCCCAAAATTGAAAGGATCTTATTGTTATAAGAGTGTCTTTTGTTTATATGAACTTCACTAGTATGAATAACAAAGGTTTTGTAATTAATTGACAGGATCACATGATCACGAAGTCATAATGCTGTAGTATAAAACCTGCCTACTAAGGGACCATTAGAGAGAGGTTGGTCAATACCTTCTGGCCAAGTGAAGGGAGAAGAGGTGTGAGTGCTTGCACACAGGATTGTGAAAATATTGGATATCCAGAGAAGAGCAGGGAGTCTGAAGAAAGGCTTGCCTGAGTTTTGTTTTGCTTTTATTTTGGTGTGAAAGTTTGAACACCCATTTATTTCTTTTCTGTAAATATTTTGAACAGTTATTTTTCTTTATCATTTTGGAAATAAAATGATAAACGCAACACCAGCATTTTTTATGCACTTTTTTTGATGACTGGAGTCTGTTATTGAACCCACATGCTTACAATGGTGTTAGCAGTGGGATTTCAACCTGGTGCGTCGAGGCTGCCTGGGAGGCATACCAGGGGGTGTTGCAGCATAAACCACTGCATTTAATTAGGAAGCCTTTCAAACATACTAGTCGTCAGTATTTCTTTACACTTAGAACTGTGGGTCCATGGAATAAACTCCCTGTTGATGTGGTTATTAGTAAAACCAAGGACATATTTAAATACAAATTAGACAGATTAATAGATTCAGGATTTGATCTTTCATATTATTATTTGGTTTAGTATAAGAGCGTCATGGGCTTTGCCTTCTTGCTCTTTCTACAACTTTAGTATGAACCCTAGCAGATGCAAGAGCGTGAACAGTCAGATCAAAGTGCATTGCATCTCACGAGGTCAGTGAGATAGAAGACTGGAGAGCCCTTGTTGCCAGGATTGAACCCTGTGACGAGACCAAAAATGAAGAAGATGGAGGACGAAGAAGAAGAGGTACTGGCTGCAGCACCAAAACCACAATTAAGACAGGTACCTCCAGCACCTGATGACCCTAATGAACTATTAAAGTGGCTAAGTATGCGCCAGATTGATATGGAGAATCAAAGGGAGGAAGACCGAAGACAGAGGGACGAGGACTGAAGACTCCAGGTGGAGGAGAGGAGAAGACAGGACCAGAAATGGAATGACACCTTGAAGGCCATCCAAGAGATGTCACAAGGACAGGCAGAACGATCCATGCCTAGAGACATTAAGCTAACCAAACTAACAGAAAGTGATGACATCAAAGCGTATCTCACTACCTTCAAGAGTGTGGCTCATACTTGCAACTGGCCCCAGGACCAGTGGGTAATAAGACTGGTACCCTACTTGTCTGGGAGGCACAGCTGGTAAACAGCCAATTAAGTGTAATGGATGCTGCCACCTATGCCATAGTTAAAGAAGAGATATTGCAGAGATATAACATCAGCACGGAAACCTATCATCAGCGGTTCGTTCACAGAAGATGTTCAATTACGACACTCGCAGGGAAACCTATGCAAGATTAAAGGATTATTGTGCTAAATAGCTGCAACCAACAACCAAAACTGTTGACCAGATCGTGGAACTCATCACCATCGAAGAGTTTATCCAGGTTTTGGCTTTTGATGTTCTGAAAGAGCACAAGCCCGAAACAACGGAGGAGGCCATAAAACTGGCTGAGGATTATCTAGCAGCCAGGACTTCCCGATCCAGAGGACAGCCAAGTAACCAAGTAACCTCTGCAACTCCGGTAAGACCTTTTTATTCTCAAAATACACAGTGCCAGAATCAGAGACAATTACAATATGCAAGAAGGGATAGAGGGGGTAGAATCCTGTACTCAGAACTGATTTGCCATGGCTGCCTTGGAAAAGATCATATTGTGGGAAACTGCCCCAATAAGAGACAGGAGCCAACACATCTGGCTATAGCAAATATTGGCTATGTGGGGACAGTGGGTATAGGTGATCAACAGACCTTGGGCTTACTAGACTCTGGGAGCAGACAGACTCTGGTAAGAGCTGACTTAGCCCCTGATTGTGCAGTAACCCAGCAGGACACCACTGTTCGATGTGTCCATGGTGATATCCACCATTATCACACTGCCCATATTGACTTGAAAGTGAATGATGCTTGTTGTAAAGTGCTAGTCAGTCTGGTACCTAGATTACCGGTCCCTGTCATCATTGGACAAGATTTTCCCACCTTTGCTACCTTGATGAGTAACCATTAGACATTTGTAGAGCCAGTCAATGTGGTTACAAGAGCGCAAGCAAAAGCCCAACTAGACTCTGTGTTTCCTTTTGAAGATGACTATTTCGAGACTGTGGGCAAAGGGAAAAAGTCTCAAAAGGAAAGAAGAAGGGAGAAAAAGGTGTGGAAAGAACAGCATGCTGATGGGATATTAAACAGGATACCAGGACTGTCTAGTAAAAGCTTTTATGATGAGCAAATAGCAGATGAGTCATTGCAACCTTTATTTTTAGAGGTGTCTACAGAAAAACAACCAGGACAGTCATATTTTATGCAGAAAAATAAAATGTTCTATAGAATTGCTGTAGATGTACAAAATGGTTCTGAGACTGAATAATGGATGGTGCCCCAAAAGTACAGAGAGCAGGTGATGTTCTTAGCTCATGACATTCCTATGGCTGGTCATGAAGGAAGGGATAAGACTGATAAAAGAATCTTGTCCAGGTTTTGTTGGCCAGGTATCCACCAAGACGTAGCTGCTTACTGTAGAACTTGTGCAAAATGTCAGCTGGTAGCACAAGGGGGGATGAAAGACCTGGTACCCTTGCAGCCCATTCCATACGTTACGACACCTTTCGATCGAGTAGCAATGGATGTGGTAGGGCCTTTGCTTAAAAGTTCAAAGGGCAATCAGTACATCCTGGTTATCTGTGATTATGCTACCCGGTACCCTGAGGCTATCCCTATGAGGACAGTAACAGCTCCTCGAGTGGCCAAAGAACTGGCCAAGGTATTTAGCAGGATGAGGATTCCCAGGGAGATATTGACAGATCATGGCAGTAATTTTATCTCAGTCCTGTTAACAGAACTGTACAGATTGTTGGGGGTGACAGCACTCAGAACCTCACCATACCATCCACAAACAGATGGATTAGTGGAGCAATTTAACAAGACTCTGAAGAAAATGCTCCAGAAGTATGTACATGAGGAGGGTATAGACTGGGACAAATTCCTCCACTACCTTTTGTTTGCTTATAGGGAGGTGCTCCAAGCCGCCACAGGATTTTCACCATTCTCCTTGTTATATGGGCGCAATCCAAGAGGACCATTAGATGTGGTCAGAGACCACTTGGAGGTTGGGAAAATTGTTGGGTATATCAATGTTAATGATTACATGTTGTCACTCAGAAAAAGGTTGGTAAAATATGTAACTATGGCCGACGAGAATGTGGACCAGAAGCAGCAGACCCAAAAAGTCAGGTATGATGTGGGGGCTCAAAAATAAGCAGTTTGTACCTGGGGAAAAAGGACTGTTGTTGTTGTCCACCACCGAGAATAAGTTATTGATGTGGTGGCACAGACCCTATGTCATTGTCCGACAAATGGGCGTGGTAAATTATGAGATCCAATGCCAAGGCATAGACCTCTAAAATGCATTTATCATGCAAATTCAACAGAAAATCAGAGCAGAGCTTATAGAAACTCTAATAGGTAGACACAAAATAATAGTAATAATACAGTGCAAACAACTACAAGTTAGTGCATGTGGAACTGTGCAATGGAATCAATATAACCTCAAGGTGATGGGATAGTGTGACAAAGCAGTGGGTAGGGCCAGCGGGATGCTGGGGTTCATGGGGGTATCACTAGCAGAAGGAGAGAGGTGGTGTTACCACCGTATAGATCATTGTTGAGACCCCATCTGGAGTACTGTGTCCAGTTATTCTCATGTCACTTCTTTCTCTATTCTACCTCCCTAGTGCCTGTTACCCCCCCAACCAAGTTACCAATTTGACTTTGTCCACTACCACACATGCACTCTACACACTAAACCACCCTCCTCCCCTTCACCCACTACGAACTATGATTGGCAGAGCCCAGGTGCCCTTGACCGAGGGCCTTGGGCACTCTCATCTCTTCTCCCACTATTGGTACATATGACATCACTATGGGACCAGCAACGTCAGCTCTCTCTACTCATCCGTACAAAGCAATCCCATAAACTCTCCATCAGGACCTACGGTTGTGTACCTTGAAGCTGCTGCTCCTCCTGCTGCTCCTATCTAGAAACATTCACCCAAACCCTGGCCCATTAACTCATGGGTGGAACAACCAACTTAAATGATCTGTATCACTCACATTAGCTTCCTTCAACATCTGCAGCCTTCTACCTAAGCTTGATGCCCTGCAAATCCTCGCTAGCCAGTACAAACCCGACATCATTGCAGTAGTCGAAACCTGGCTAACACCTAAAGTCCCTGACCTGGCAATCACCCTGCCTGGCTATAATGTTTTTAGGCTGGATCTGAAGACTAAAAGAGGAGGGGGTTGTGCTATCTACCTCAGAGAGTCCCTCGTGGGCCACCCCTAAACACTCCTCTCACCTACTCATCTGCTCAGATCTTTCTAGTACGCATCATCCTTGGGGCACACGGCAAAGCCCTTACAGTTGCTGCAGTGTACATCCCCCAAAAGAGCAAGTTAAAGGCCTCAGTGCTGTCCTGGACTTCACCCAATCACAACCTCCTGGTTTCGAGTTAATCGTGCTTGGCGACTTTATCATCGGCTGGCTTGCCCTTGATACTGGGGGCCTCAAGGATGCTATCATCACTGTAAACCTCACACAGCTGGTCACCTCCCCAACCCAACCCAACTACAAAACAGGTACTAGCTCCCTTCTGGACTGAGTGCTACCAACTACCCCACCCGTATCTCCAACATCTCCATCCTCCCGGATGCACTCAGAGATCATTCCCTTGTCACCTGTGAATGATATAATACATTCTGCAAATCCCCACCATCAGTCATAACCAGCAGAATCCTTCCTTGGGGGAAGCGCTCAAATCCCACCTCAGGCAGCAGGACTGGTCCCTATCTACAATGCAATGGGTGTTAACTCAGCCCTGGATTTCTTTGTCACCACCTTCAGTGCAGCCTGTGACTCATGTCTCCTATGCCCCCTTCAAAAAGCGTGAAATCAAAGCCCTCTGCAATCCTTGGCTCACCGCCGATCTAATTGCGCAGCTAAAATCAAGGAACCACCTCTGGCTCCTGGCTAGGGTTTCTGGCAAGCAAACCAACATTCAGAACTACAAACGTGCCCGTAATGCCTGTACAAAATCAATCCGACAGCACAAAAGCGCCTACTACAAGGAAGCTCTCACCAACTCATGGGGGAATGGAAGAGCTTTCTCGAACAATATTCAAGAAGCAACCGGAAAACAACAAAAACCTCACCAACTATGCTAGTCATGGATGGGACTGCCACCCTCAACGCCACAACTATTGCCAGTACCTTCAACATTGCATTCACGGACCTCAGTAATGTCCTCCCCACTGACTTCGATGAATCACACACCCCAGTCTAACCTACCAACACCCCACCTTCCCCCACTCATCCTCCTTTCCACTTCAAAGCAATCAAGAAGCACTAAGCTCGCAAATACATTGCAAAAGCAATTACCAAAACAGGAAATAGTGGGGACTCACTTGACCTAAAACTGCTGTCCCTCACCCTTGACAAGGTGATTAGTCCACTAACTAAGATTTTCAATCTCTCCCTCAGCCTCAGCCAGTTCCCAGACAGATGGAAATCCGCTACCATTACCCCAGTCCATAAAAATGGAGATAGGACCAACCACAGTAACTACTGACCAATCTCTATTCTGCCTCCCCTATCCGAGGCCACCAAACACCTAGTTGCTGTCCAGCTCACTGATTACCTGGACAAACACAATATCCTATGTACGCAACAACATGGTTTCAGAAAAGGACACAGCACAATGTCAGCCCTCCTGGAATTCACCGGAGCCATCCACAGTTCTCTTGATAATGGTCACCTAGACGGGTCAGTCTTTATAGACCTACCTAAGACTTTCAATACCGTTCACCATCGTCTGCTTCTAGATCAGCTCTTCAATACTGTGCTCTCCCCAAACTCGAAAGCCTGGTTTAAAAGCTACCTGGAAAACAGATCGCGAAGAGTAAAAATTGCAGGTGTCCTCTCTGATGCATGACCAGTCTGCTCTGGAGTACCTCAGGGCTCCATACTGGATCCTCTCCTAGTCAGTCTCTTTCTGAATAGCCTCCCCCAGTTGTACCCCGAACAAATCATACTCTACACTGATGATGCCGTAATTCACACTGTGCATAAAGATCCACAATCCCTGCAGAACAATCTCCAGTTTTGATTCTCCTCAGTCGAGAACTGGTTCAGCAAACACAGACTCATCCTTAACTATAAAAAAATGAAATCTATGCTTTTCAGTAACTCCCACAACAAAAACCGGCAGCACCCACTTACCATCACAAACTGCCTAGTAGTGGACCTTAAACAGGTGCAGTCCTTTAAATATCTTGGGAATCTCTCTTGGCAGTAACCTGTCCTATGGTGCCCACATTGACAGTGTTGCCAAGGCTGCTAACACGTGTCTCAGTCTCCTCTACAGGCACAGGGCACATCTTACCTCTGAAGCCCTAAGGGTCACTGTCCAAAGCTCTGTTGTCTCCATTATCGACTACGGCCTCATCATATATGGCTCTGCCACTACAACAGACCTCAGATGCATTTCCACCTCCCTCGACAAAGCCTGCCATCTTATAAATGGATCCCATTGCCTCACCCACACCTGTGATCTGTACGCTCAGACTGGCTGGCTTCAACTCTCAAACCGCCTAAAATACCAAACCTGCATTATGGCAAAGAAAATAACCTTGGGGTTTGCTCCCCCTGGAGTTCAAGCCCTCCTCTGCCCAAGAAGTCATTCCTGCCTTACTAGAGGATCTGATTCTCAACTCCTGCAGGTCCCCTGCTGTAGAACATCAATGGGACAACGTTCATTTGCCTACGGGGCCCATAGCTGGTTGAACAGTCTCAACAGCAAGATCTCCTCCATCCCCAATCTTGGCCCCTTCAAATTAAGGCTCCACCTCTCCCTCTTTGCCTCCAGCACCTGTGACTGCCTCGTCTAGACAGCCCACAAGACTATCCTACAGCCCTTGCCTCAGCTCATCCACCTAGCACTTCCTTCTTTCCTTCCTTCTCCCTTGTCTCTCCTGTTTCCCCCTCCCCTCCTCCCCCTCTCCACCTAGCCCTGCTACCTGCACTTCTCTATGTGATGTGACAATGCTTCTGGCAGCTCTTCCCTCCCTGTTTCCAACCCATGTATTGTAACACTATTGTAAATACTCAATTGCCTTTCCACTGTCTCCCCAAAATGTATTCTTTTATTATGTGGAACTTATTGTAAACATGCATATCCTGCCTGTAATCCATTGTCGTGTTGTACTCCCTGTATTGTTGTATTTTGTTGTACTGTTCCTGAACTGACGTGGAACCTTTGTGAAAGAGCCATGGCTCAAAGGTACTTGTAATCCTGGACTCAAATAAATAAAAACAAGTTCTGGAGACCACATCTTAGGAAGGACACTGACAGGGTAGAGGCTATCCAGAGGAGGGCAACCCCCACTCCCCACCCTCTCTATCCTTCCTGCTCCAACTGAGCACTCTCACCTCACAAGAGAGCATATGCCTTTTTTCCTCTGCTCACAACGTCTGTGCTGATAGTGGTTTTCTCTATGTAACAATGCATTGTCCTAACCTGTGAGATTACTCTTACCGATAATGTTTACCCTCTACTTGATCCATCCTATGCATCACTGGTTTACCTGTATCCCAACGTGCCAGGTCCTCTGCTACTTCTGAAGATAGCATCTGCCCAAGTTTCCTCATGGGTCCTACCACCTACCCAGGTTTCAACAATAACCCACCGCTATTATGTTGCATAATATGTTGTTGACATGCATATGTTATGTAAGATTTTCTTATCTGCTTGTAACCACCCACTGCTATATTGCTTATCTGGATAGGGTGGTCGATACCAGTCCATTCACAGAAGAAAGGGTTCTGAAAGAACTAGTAAAACTGAAGATGGACAAAATAATGGGGCCTGATGGGATTCACCCAAGAATTCTGAAAGAACTAAGGGTAGAACTAGTGACACCACTGACTACCCTCTTTAACAAATCATGGGAGGATGGGGCGGTACCTGTGAACTGGAGGACAGTGGATGTGATTCCTCTTCACAAAAGTGGGAGCAAGGGGAAGACAGGAAACTACAGACCTGTCAGTTTCACCTCAGTGGTAGGGAAAATGATAGAATCACTTCTGAAGGAAAGAATTGTTGAGAACCTAGAGGCCAGTGGGGCAGAGGACCCAAGGCAGCATGGATTCACAGCGGGAAGGTCATGTCAGACAAATCTAATAGATTTCTTTGACTGGGTGACCAAAGCAGTAGAGCAGGGAGGGACTGTGGACATGGCCTGCCTAGATTTTAGCAAGGCATTTGATACAGTCCCACACAAAAGATTAACATACAAGTAAGCCAGCCTTGGAGCGGGTCCCAAGGTGGTAGCCTGGATAAAAATCTGGTTGGACAACAGGACGCAAAGGGTAATAGTAAACGGAGACCACAGTGAAGAAAGGAGGGTTACTAGTGGGGTACTGCAGGGTTCAGTACTGGGACCGGTCCTTTTTAATGTCCTTATAAGTGACGTTGCAGAGGAACTGGAAGGAAAAGTATGTCTCTTTGCAGATGACATAAAGATCTGCAACAGGGTTGATACACAAGATGGAGTGGAAAGGATGAAAAGGACTTAGCAAGGTTGGAGGAATGGTCAAATGTATGGCAGCTTAGAGTCACATAAAGAAGTGCAAGGTAATGCACCTGGGAAACAAAAACCCAGGGGAGGAGTACACAATGGGGGGTGAGATACTGACAATGACAAAAATGGAAAGGGACCTGGGGGTAATTATATCAGATGACCTAAAGGTGGGCAAGCAATGTAAGAAGGCAGTAAGGAGGGCTGGGGGATACTGGGATGCATAGGGAGAGGCACCAACAGTAGAGAACAGGAAGTTGTCATCCCTCTGACCAGACAGTTGGTGAGACCCCATCTGGAGTACTGTGTGCAGTTCTGGAGACCCCATCTCCGCAAAGACATGGACAGAGTGGAGGCTGTCCAGAGGAGGGCAACTAAAATGGTGCAGGGTCTGCACCAGAAGACATACGAAGAGAGACTAAAGGAGCTTAATATGTATACCCTCGAGGAAAGAAGGGAGAGGGGGGACATGATAGAAACTTTCAAAGTACCTCAAGGGAATTAACAAAGTCCAAGAGGGTAGTATCTTTCAGAAAAAGAGATGTGCAAGAACAAGGGGGCGCAATTTGAAGATAGAGGGGGATGGCTCAGAGGTAATGTGAGGAAGTATTTTTTCATGTAGAGGGTTGTGGGTGCATGGAACAGCCTTCCTGAGGAGGTAGTAGAGTCAAGAACAGTGGGGGAATTCAAGAATGCATGGGACATACATAAGGCAGTTCTAGTGGGGGGTAGGAGGAAGTAGGCTGTTGATTAACTAGGATCCGCAGCTTATCCATCAGGTAGGAAAATGGGTGGACTAGGTGGGCCAAGCGGTCCTTATCTGCTGTCAAATTCTATTTTTCTGTGTATCCCAACGTGCCAGGTCCTCTGCTACTTCTGAAGATAGCATCTGCCCAAGTTTCCTCATGGATCCTACCACCTACCCAGGTTTCAACAATAACCCACCGCTATTATGTTGCATAATATGTCGTTGACATGCATATGTTATGTAAAATTGTCTTATCTGCTGGTAAGCACCCACTGCTATATTGCTTATGTGTTGTTGTTATACACATCATGTACAATTTTAGACCCACCTGTATAACCTGTTACCTGCTTGTCTTTTTGCACTTATGAATTTGTAATTCTGTATTATTGCTCTGTACTTGTCCCTCTCTTCCCCCTCCCCCGAGTTGCACCTGGAAATGAGCCTCGGCTCAGTGTTCCTCTCCCAGTTACCAATCTTTTAAATAAATAAATACAAATAAAAACTTGTTCTTTGGTTGCCCTAGGTTACATGTAATACTGTATTATTCTTGTTACGTTGCTTGTTGCCTTGTCAATTTGTCCAAAATGTTGTACTGTACTCTCCAAATTTGTCCAAAATGGTGTACTGTACTCTCCAAATTTGTCATACATGTACTGTATTCTCCAAATTTGTCCAAAATGTTGTACTGTACTCTCCCGAGTCGTTCCTGAAAATAGGCATGTGTATGCCTAGTGTACCATACCCTGTCAGCAAAAGCTAAATTATAATAATAATAATAACTAAAATGGTGCTGGGGCTGCATCAAAACATACTGACATACTAAAAAGCCAGCAGAATAGGCCAACTGGTCTGTCTTGTCTGCTGGAAAGCCAGCAACCTAATGGCTGCCCGCCTCACCACCCCCCAGCCCCTAAGAGTGCCTTCTCTAGATTCAGGTTCCCCTTGAACCTATCCCACCCTTTCTTGAAGCCCTCCACTGTGCCCTCCTCCACCAGCCTCCCAGGAAGTGCATTCCATGGCTCCACCACCTTCTCAGTGAAAAAATGCCTCCTATGATCCCCCCCCTGTAATTTCCCCCCTCCAACTTCCACCCATGGCCCCTGGTCACTCCCCCCTTCTTCAGCCTAAACAACTCCCTGGTTCCACTTCTAATTATTCCCTTTACATACTTGAAAACCTCGATCATGTCTCCCCATCCCTCCTCTCCTCCAGTGAGTAAAGCCCAAGCTCTTCCAGTCTCTCATCATAAGGCCTCCCCTCCATGCCACGAATCATCCTGGTCGCTCTCCTCTGGACCCTCTCTAGCAGTGCTATGTCCTTCTTCAGATGAGATCTCCAAAACTGTACACAATACTCAAGCTGCAGCCTGACCAAGGCATTATATAGAGGGCAGGATCACTTCCCTGCTTCTGGATGTAATTCCCCTGTCTATGCAACCCAATATCCTGTTTGCCTTGGCTGCAATTTTTCTACAATTTTTAGAATTATTCATTTTAACATCAATCACTACCCCTAAATCCCTTTCTCCCAATGTTGCTTGCAGTGTGACCCCCCCGCCCGGGTGAGGACAGACAGAGGGATCTTGATATGTACACCCTGGAAGAGAGGACGGAAGGGGCATGATTTAGACCTAAAAATGCCTCATGGGGGGCGAATAAGATACAGTAGTGAAGTATTTTTCAGAAGAGAAGATGCACGAGAACAAGGAAGCATGTAATAAGCTGAAGGGGTGAATTCTTCACTAAAAGAGTAGTAGATGCCTGGAACAGCCTTCCAGCAGAGGTGGTGGGGGCGAAAACAGTGGTGGTCTTCAAGCATGCATGGGATAGGCACAATGGAATCATGGAAAGGAGGGGGTTGAGCTAGTTGAAGATCAGATGGAGTCTGTGGCGACTGTATTAGTTGGGAAAAATGGGCAGTTTGGGTGGGCCAAGTGGTCCTTATCTGTCAACAAAGTCTGTGTTTCTGTGGTTCTACTGTGACTGTGAATGCACTACTGTAATTGCTGCAGTGTTCTGAGCTTCTCTCGCTATGGTTTGGTGACATGTTCCACATGTTGCCTGTTTTCTGCACACTGTAACAAGTCATCCTACATTTGGATGATGGATATTGGAGAGGTTCCCATCTGAAGGGTGGGTGGCACCTCTAATAGCCAACAGAGGAGCAGCTCACTCCCACATGTGCAGTAGTGCAGTATCAGTGCTACGTAAGAATCCAAAAGTCCATTTTATTTATTTATTGAAACATATTTTGCCAGGTAAGCAATGAGAGTCCAGAAGGGCCCATTTCTTATTGTGACCTGGGAGGAAGGGGACAGCAGGGGTCATAAACTGTATATTTATATTCACAAGTAAATTAAGGCATGTCAAGACCTAAATCCTTGGCATTCTGACCATGGTGGGATGGGAGGGGGCAGACACTGAGTCACACTACCCCAACACCACCATTTGACCTTAGAATTTGCATCAGTGGTGGTGCCAGGCTGGGGTCATACTGGAAACATGCCCCAGTAACATTGTACTGTGCCTCTCCTGCTGGGATAAAGACAAGGTAAGGTTAGGCCTGGTATACCGCTAAACCTTTTGTCACTGAATGTGGGACACAGTGACAGTCAAAATGTGGGACTGTATGTGGCTTTCAAAATGTGGGACAGTTGCCCTCAAAATATGAGAAACTGGCTATGTAGCCCAGTAGCCTTCATTGGGAACACATCATCAAACACCAAGATACAAGCTCAGAACACAGAGGTAACGTGATTTTACTTGCGAGTTTAATTTTGTTTTAGCATCGCAGGGTAATAAGAATTTCTGCTTTTAATGTCTTAGTTTACAACAGCTTCTCTGAGCGGGCAAAACTTTTCGACATAGGCCAGAGCAATTCTGAGGTGTCAAATGAAGGATGTCCCTCACAGTGTGAGACAGTTGAGAGACATGAGTTAGGGAGTAGGCAGCAGGTAGCATTGTGGCAAGTGAGGTTTCAGGTTGGGATTGGAATCAAACTCACAGTCAGGTATTGGATTAATAAATGGGAAGGGATAGATTAGTGAGGTCAAGGCAAGGAGGATTAAGGCATACCTCTCAATCTCTTGTCACTGAAATGTGGACACTGACAGCCAAAATATAGAAGAAGTTATGAAGTCGTGGAGCTACGAGCTCAGAATGCTGTGGATATCAGTGCTTTTGTTTGTGTAACATTTAATGTTTGATTTAGCACAATAAAGTGTTTGAATTTCTGACTTGATCCTGTGTTAATGTGAGGCATTACGCTTTCTAAGTGGGACTGCACCTTTTCCATATGGGGCAGAGTGAATCTGAGGGGTAAACTGAAAGCTGTCTCTCCTAATGTGGAACACTCTAAGGATGTAGATTAGAATGGGACAGGATGTGTGAGCAAGTGGGTAAAGGCAGGTGTGCACTGAATCAGGAGACTGCGGTGTGGCGTTGACCGTAATGGTTTGTGAACACTTAACTAGTGTAACATGAAATGGTTTCTTTTCTTTCTGACCCACAACAGGATGTTCGGACCCTGGCTGTACCCTAGTGAGTTCACATTCCTGGGTCTGTCACTGGTTTGCATGACCCATATCCACAGTAAGCAGCACATCTGATCAGCGCTCTAATTACACCTACTGATTTGTAAAATAAAGCCCGGTAGCCTTTAACCAGAACTCAGACCTGATTTCCTCCCTCTCACTCACAGCAGTACAGTTTCCATTGCAACAACAACAAAACACAGACAACGTGTTAAGTGAGACATACCAGACAACACTGTCACACAAATGTGAGGTTTTCATGCTGCGCTACCTGAAATAATCAATCTGTCATGGCTTTCTTTACATTCTGGATATTGACATTTATGTTACAGTGTAAGTAGTTTTTGACATATTTTATAATTATTGGATTTCATAATACTTTTTTTTCTGAAGAAAAACATTTTTTGCTGTGTTTGAAGGTATTGCATTCATCTATCTTTTCCTGCACTTTGTTGACTTTCAAAATTTTGTTTCAATACAAAATATAAAAATGCTTAAAACCTTAACTGTGAGGGGTACTGCAAGTACCCCAAATCAGTTCTTGCATTTTATAAAACTTTTTTAGATAACATTTACTATTTTAATAGGTGCCTTTTTTCTGCTTGAGTGATGACAGTGCCTGTATTTTTCCTGCCTGACCACAACTTTAAAAGATGTTTTTTATAGTCCATAATTGGAACAAAAATGTGAGAACCATTTAAAAAAAAAGGTTCTGTAGTACTAGAGTTTTAGGTGACTGGAGCAGGGATGTCATTTAGGAGCAGCCATGGGGTACCAGTTGAGACCTCTACGATTACTTTTCAACTCCTATAATGTCCATAGGCACTCCTAAAACAAGGTTTCCTTAGCATTTGGTTTCATAAAATATGGGTGGGGGAGTTTTGCAGCCCCTAGGACTCTGCTGAAATAGGACTTTGTAACCCCTATGATTCTGGTGAAGTGATGCTACTGGACTAGAGACAAGTAATTATTCAAATGCTCCCAAGGAATCCTATAAAAGTGAAGCACTAGAAACCCTCACATGATGGCGTATATATGGTCAGTCTACATACAGATTTGGCTATCTGCTCATCAGCAAAATGTCAAATCACACAGAAGAACATTATTTGAATGATTCTGTGCCCTAAACCTGTGTTTTGTCCAGTTGTCTGCCATAAGTAATTAAAGGCCATCTATCAACAAGTTCTAGAGGACTGTGGATACATTTTATACAAGTATGTAGATCAGTGATACAGGCTTTTGTTCAGTTTGGCAGTTATTATCCCTGTGTGTTTTATTACTTTTCAGTTTTTCCAAGGAGTGGTTTAAAATATTTGGAGCCAGATATTCAGAACTATTCCATTTGCAGTTTGGTTTCTCCTGCACATTTCTAATACAGTGTTTTTTATTATATTAAAATGCCCAGCCAGATATCGTCAGGTGGTTGCCATTTGAGATATTTGATGAATCCCTGGGTCACTGAGCACCCAAAGGGATCGCAGCAGAGAATCTAAAGATAACACAACATCTCAAGTGCATGTCACAGGATTAACATTGACAGCCCCTTCCTATATCCAGGAGTCATCTATAGACACATGGATTCATGGCAGATTATGATATACCTTTTATTGTACCAACAAAGAAGCGATCTGTAGATGTTGCAGTGCACAAACTTTCAGGGGCACGCAGGGCTCTTCATCAAGTGTTTTAGCCATTCGAGCAAAGGAAGCAGGTTTTAATCCTAAAGTTACATAGTTATTACATGTTATGCTAAGTTTATTAAGGAATATAATATTAAAGAAGCATATAATATTACATTACTGCCTGGGAGACAGTAAAAACCCTACAGGACAGATCCAAGGATTTCCAGCTTGATTTATTCTAGGTGGGATAACGGTATACAAATATTTATTGGTTTTGCCTTCCCATCTACTCCCAACATGCTGTTACTAACCAGAACCTCTTTGTAATGGAATTATTTGTTTTAAAATGTCCACAGTATTAATTTAAAAGTGTTTTCTAGTATATTCTGTATTTGTGAGCTGGTGTCCAATGATGTGTGACGTAAACTATTGGCAGATGAACACCAGTTTGTCTCAGTTCTATTCTGTGGCAATTAAATCAAGCTATAATTTAAACAAATGCCTGGCCAGAATTTTCAGGGACATCACTTGAATTTATTATAATTAAAAATGCTGCTGATGTCACCAGAGACAACTGGAGAGTTGTTCTGTCCTACTGGATGTAATTATTCTTTCAACAATTTGAAGACCGTTGTCATACATCCACCTAATCTTTTCTCCATTTAGAAGAACATCAGGTCAGACAGTCTATCTTTATTCTTTAAACTCTCCATACAGTACCATCTATAATTTTTGTTTCTCTACTCTGAACTATCGGATAAGTTAAACTAAGGTCACGTCTCCATGCACTGGTGGCTGTTTTGGAGAATAGTAAAGGTCCTATGGCACTTCTTAAAAAGAGTAGGAGAGCTTATCCAGTGTCCTAGCCAAATTTTCCCCATTTACTAGCTGGCCAACAGATTAACCTGGTTCTGTATCCCCATCTCCGGATGAGGCCAACAAAAGGACAATATTTCTGAGCCCTCCTTTCCATGCAAACAAAAATAAATGAATAAACTCTTTGTAACATATCTATATATGTTTATTGTATGGTTACCATTACTGTACACTATACTCCATGACCAAGGATCAACACAAATGCACAATTGATCTACTTGTAATATTTCTCTGAATACAGACAAGGATTTTATTTGTATTATTTCCACAGCTCTGTATTGTGGCTCTTGTTTTAGTTTGATATTTATAGTGTGACTCCTGTTTGACTTAGTAATATATACATCTATAGTTTATTAGGATATAATTTGTTAAACAGTTATGCAGAAAGTTTTTATTTTTGTTTAAAAGAATGCAATTAAAAAATTAAACTGCCATGACAGGTGTTTTGGATTGTGATACAGTGACAGATATTTATTTGATTTCATACAGTGACAGAATCAACCACAGTTGTGATCCAGAGCCCAGCTGAACAAGTCCTCATAGCGGGGGGCACAGTGTGGCTGAACTGCAGTGTAGAAGCAGAGTATGTGGCAAGAAAAGTGGCAGATTGGTATAAACAGCAACAGGATGGCAGCTGGGACTTTCTGTACCAAGTCCACAGATATAACTCCTCAAAAGGAAGGTATTCTGGGGAAGTGAACAGTCAAGGAAACTCCTTTTCCCTGCAGATTGAACGTGTGCAGAGGATTGATTCCGGTGTTTACTATTGTGCTATTGAAGTTAACAGTCGCTTTGTTTTCGGTAATGGTTCTAAACTGATCATCACAGGTATGTAGACTTGGCAAAAAAGAAAACAAGGCAATATGTGATGCCGACTGCAGAGGGGGAAGATAGGAACCTAGAGAACAAGGCTGGACTCTGTACATTACATGGTGTGCAAAAACAATACTTATATACATAATATTTCAGTTGTGTAGTTTTAGTGCATACTTTTAATCTGGCCACTGAACTCCATCATTGGTTATTTACTATGCCAGAAGGTTAAACATAAAGTTGTATTAAAGTAATAATTTGTAAAGTTGTATTAAAGTAATAATTTACTTAATTGAAAATGTTTCATCAGGTAAGCTATACAGAGAACAATAGTTTCCCTTATAGGTGCTACCTGGATTTATGGATAGTTAGATAGGATGCACCATGTGTACACAGAGAAGTGTTTAAATTACAGAGTACAACTCTTTCCTGGATGTAAAGTATGACTGTGGTAATGTGATGATTTAGTTATAAAAGCACTGAACGTAAGATGAAAAATGTGTGCACTGGCTTATGCCTGATATGTTAAATGTTTCAGAAATGGTGGGCTGACACTTCAGAGACTCACAAGCTAACATCCTTGTTTGGATCTGTGCCTCAGTTAGTAGTCGTATTCTTTATTGTTCAATCATTCCTGAAAGATCACTGCAGCCAAGGGACACAAAACATAGAAACATAGAATTTGACGGCAGATAAGGACCGCTTGGCCCACCCAGTCTGCCCATTTCCCTACCTACTGGATAAGCTGCAGATCCTAGTTAACCAGCAGCCTACTTCTTCCTACCCCCACCCCCCAGAACTGCCTTATGACTATCCCATGCATGCTTGAATTCCACCACTGATTTTGACTCCACAACCTCCTCCGGAAGGCCGTTCCATGCATCCACAACCCTCTCTGTGAAAAAATACTTCCTTAAATTACCTCTGAGCCGCCCCCCCCTCTATCTTCAAATTGTGCCCTCTTGTTCTTGCACACCTCTTTTTTTGAAAGATGCTACCCTCTTGGACTTTGTTGATTCCCTTGAACACAATACAATGGTTAGAATACATGGCTCAGTTAGTAGTAGTAGTATTCTTTATTGTTTGATCATTTCTGAAAGATCATTACAGACAAAGGACACACTACGCAGGTTAAAATACATGGTTCGGTTAGTAGTACACTGTTCTCTGGGCCAGAAGGATCACATACGTGTAGGTTCAAGTTCCAGGTCCTGTGCTTTGGCTAATACTGGACACTGACACTGCAGTGCTGCACCGGGGGGAGGGGGAGGAGTTGCTGTCCTTCAGTGTTAAACCAAGGTCCTTTCTGCCCATCTCTGGTGGCTGCCCGAGTAGACATTATAAATCCTATGACACTGATCAAAAGAGTGCAGGATTTATCCCCAGTGTCTGTCCACATTCCCTCTCTCAGTAACACAGGCTTTGTGGAGTACAGATCTGTGTGGGGTATTAGCGCACCTAATAGCCGATGCATGTTTACTGCATACAGTCCTGTGCTGCCAGCATCTAACTCATTGCTTTGTAAAGTGCTTTGGGATTCAGTATGTATGAAAAGTACTATATAAAACCAAATATCTGTTTCACAGTTCCTACATTAGCAGTATCTAACACATTGCTTCATAAAGTGCTTTGGAATACAGTATGTGTTAAAAGTACTACATGAAACCAAATTCTGTTCTATTCTACAGTCCCTGCACTACCCGTGTCTAACTCACTGCATTGTAAATTGCTTTAAAATAAAGTGAGTCAATGAAAAGCTTCTTTTCTACTATTCCTGCACAACCAGTATTGAACTCAATGCTTTGTAAACTGCTTTGGGATTTAGTGTGTATGAAACACACACACATACGACCAAATTTTATTCTACAGTCCCTGCACTGCTGGCATCCAACACATTACTTTGTAAAGTGCTATGGAATTTGGCATATATATGAAAAGCACTATATAAAACCCAGTCCTATTCTACAGTCCCTGCACTACCAGTAACTAACACATTGCTTTGTGATGTGCTTTGGAATACAATGTGTGTGAAAAGCACCACACATAAAACAACTGTTCTTTTATATACAGTAATCCCTTCACTGCTGGTATCTACTTCAAAGCTTTGTAAAGTGCTTTGAGAGTCAGTGTGTATTTGAAAATCACCACATAAAAACAAATTCTATTTTACAGTCCCTGTACTACCAGTATTTATTTCAATTCTTTGTAAGGTACTTTGGAATACATTGTGTATGAAATGCGCTATGTAGAACCAGATTCTATTTCATTCTACAGTCCATGCACTACCAGAATATAACTCTTGTAAAGTGCTTTGGGATACACTGTGTCTTAAAAGCATTAAATACAACCAAATTCTATTATACAGGCCCTGCACTACCAGTATCTAATTCAATTCTTTGTAAAACACTTTGGAATACAGTGTGTATATAAAAGGCACTATATAAAATAAAATGAAATGCTAGTCTATTAAATTGCTACAGGTACTCTGCAGTAATTCTCATTTTTGTGTAACACTTTAGGATCTCCCAGTTTATCTTAAGGTGCTAGATAAAAACAAATTCTGTTTTATTAAATTAATACAGATAATTTGTAATAATTCTCATTTCTAGATAACACAGTAGGATCCCCCAGTCTGCTTATCCTGCCACCCGCACTGGATGATGCAAGCCCCATGGAAACGGTTATTTTAGTTTGTTTGGCCAGTGATGTTTCCCCTCACTGGAGTCCTATTCTGTGGAGGATTTCGGGAGAAGCTGATGAAGCACTGGAAGATGCTGGTGTGATAGACAAAGACGGGACCTTCAGTATCAAAAGACAAATTTCCATCCCAATGCAAACATGGAATGCTGGTGCTGTCTGCATTTGTCAAGCTAAATCCAACTCTACTGGGAAATTAATAGAGGACAGAATATCGACGGACAGAGGTACCAAACGTAGTTTGAATGGGTGACTTATCAATAAAAACTGCTTGTATAAAATGGGTCAAGAAAGCCATCGCAAATACTGCTCTCTGATTGGATGAGCTAGGTCATCTGCCGTGCCTGTACATATGAACACACAGTGCTATATTTGTTAAGCTGAAACCTTTAAGTGTCATATCACTCCAGAGCCTAGTCTGCTTTACTGGGATACATAGATATGATGGTGTGTACCAAGGGGCACTTGTCCTGCAGTATCATGCCTCAGCACACATGCCGGAGGCACCGCACTGTTTTCTATTATTTTCTTTTTCTCCTTATTAGGGTACCTAGCCTTCTGCACTCTATATCTTCTCTATCTCCCTTTCTCTCGTTGTCAGGGTTCACTAAGTTTGCTATGTTGTATAGGAGCAAAAAAGGCCAAGCCCATAAAACTGCTCCTTTAGGATAGGGTGTAGTAATTGAGAATTCCACCATTGTTGATAAATTTGTCCAAATTAATTTTAAATTGGTCCTTGCTAGACTAGATATTATGTTCAATGGTAATGTATTCCACAACGTTGCTACTAATAGAGTATAAAAATATTTACACTTATTTGTGCAGAATCTTTCTAATTTAATCTGCAGTGAATGTCCCCTTGTTGCATGTTTGTCATTTTTGTATTCTATGTTCAATTCTGTCAATGAGTAATTTGGATGTGAGGGTATTTGGATGCAAGAAGCCTTGGCTAATCCCCCATGGATTTGTGTGGATATTTCTATGAAATGTTGTGGTATTTGTAGTCCCTTTCTAGGTAATCCGGCCACCTGGATCTATCTGTTTGGGTGCCTTCATCCGTGGAGCTCCAGGAAGTACACATGTCAATTGTACGATACAAATGCATTGTCTGCTATGGTTTCTCCTTGTTGAGCCCTGCCTGCAACTTGCACTTATAATCTTTGCTGTAATGCATTGTCTGTGTATGACTTTATCTTTAGCAGCTTTTTGTTGTGATTGTTTTTGTAGTTTTTTCTTTTTTAGAATATTTATCCTCCTTGGGCCACCTCTCTGCCCCCATTAGACCTCGCATCCTGTTGTCGGGGATCTGGTTGCCGTCCATCTCAATTGGGACTGCCATCACCCTGAAACCCCTGCGGCTTACCCCCCACAGTGGGGTGGCAAGGAGCCCCCTAACTGCCCACCTTCATGGATCCAGTTCAGGTGCTGGTCTCCCAAGGAACACTCATGGATGGCCATCAAGCTGTGCGAGAGGTGCCACATTTTCTATTATTTTGCTCCGTTCCCCCCCCCCTTACTGGAGCTGTGGGTGTGCAATGATGCCGGCGGAGGCAGAGGTGCATGTGTCCACATGTCTCTCCCACAGGCATCTGCCTAGAATCCACCCACTGCTGCCACCCCATGCCCTGACCCCCAGCCTCTACCAGGGGGCAATCGGGCATCAGGAAGTGAACCCCCCCCAGAAAAGGAGAGCAGTCCTGCAGATGCTCTATCCTTCTCCTCCCCACCAACCCCCAGTGACCCATGCTCGTTCCTGAACACAGGTCACTGGTGCAGTGCGAGGTAAGGTGTCCAGTGCTTCAGCCTTCAGCGCCACTGGGCCAGCCTTATTTTTGTACTTTTGATGTTTTATATAATAGCATAAAATGTGCTTTTGTATTATCACACTGCTTCACCTGAGGTTTTATAACCCCTGCATTCCAACTACCCACTGTAGCTGTGAATGATCCTATCCAATGATTGGCTCATGAGGTCACTGGGGGAGTTCATAAAGAACATGGCTAGAATAGGAGCTGACCCCCTGACAATGATCCACTTGATCAAAGTGCCAGGGAACCTGTTTGTGGTTCCTGTGACTGCATTTGTTCACCCACTGCTGGGCACCCATTATGGTGCATCACTGCTCTTTGCAATAAAAAAATTTCAGCATTGTTGACTGGATTAGACTTGCAATTTGTGCTGTGTTTGGGTGAGTTCCTGTTGTGAGTGCACAGTCTTCTTGTGTGCCGCATTGGAGGAGTGCCTCTATATCCCAGTGAACGCATACCCTTCCATGAGTAATTGCTTACCTTTACTTGTTTACTACATAGCTGTTATCTATCGTACAGTGCCAGTGTGTTCTATGATACAGGCATTTACAGTGGCATCACATTTAAACCTGGAAGTCTGCATATCAACAGCAGCAGATTTATTTAAAGTGGTTTACCAGGAAAGGCATACTGAGCAAAAGCTCATTTCTAGATGCGTCCTGGGGGAGGGGGAAGGAATACAAACAGATATAAACATCATATGCAGTATAAACTTACACATGTAGTTATTAAAATTTTACAGAGGGTATAGAGTTTGATATACAGTGTACATCAGAAGACAAGGAGATACTGAGTGCGCTACAGGCAAAGTTATAAACAGTGCAAAACTTAGAGAACACAGCAACAAAACAAACATAATCACTCTGACAGATTACAAGGGACAGAGTGATTTAATTTTTAACATTTATAAGTGCTAATAGTTTATGTGCAACCCAGGGGCCAAAAAAAAGGTGAGGGAGTATTTATTTAGTATGTTTAGATTAGGCACAAGTACAGACGGGGGTTCCTTAAGAGGGAGGAGAGGATTTTAGGTGAGGCAGATTCTGAAGAAGAACCTACAGTGAGTTACATTCTAACGGTTTCTTGTTTGTGTTTTAATATCAAAAGATAAGAAGGAAAAGGTAGTATAATTAGGAAAGGTGTAGGGACCAACCAGTGGCTCGACAGTAGTACTACCTCCCTCCATGCCAGCAACCTGGGTTCAGGAGCAGACTCGTGTTTTGCCAAGGGTCGGTGGTGGGGGAGGGTAGGATCCAGCATCTACTGCACTGCTCTCCTCTTGCAGGAGAAGGCTTGTCAGCCCTGCCATCAACTGGCAGCAGGTAGAGGCCTGTTGTTCAAGTTCAAGTTCAAGTTCAAGTTTATTGCAGGAAAGACTCCGTTGAGCAAGCTCATTCACAAGGAGGTCCTGGGGTGGCACAAAATGGTGGGGCTGCCAGTTTGGCGTAGTGCATGTGTGCCTCCCATGGCATGAACAGCTGCCTATCTATGGTGGGGATGGGCAGGACCAGAAAAAGGAAAAGGCCATTGCGCCTATGTGCTCCTCCCCAACCTGTGCCAGTGCCATCACCATGGAGGCCGCCAACCACCAAACTGGATTATGTACTGGGGGGAGGATGACTCTCTGTCTCTCTCTCTCTCTCTCTATCTCTGAGCCCTGCCATGAGCAGGGGGGAGTTAAGCAAATTGGGGACCTGTGGTCAGGTGAGTTCCTGGGGGAGGTGGCAGACAGTCGGGGAGAGTAAGGGTGGGGCGGATAAGCCTGCTTGCATGCTGCAAGGCAAAATCTATATGGAAAACAATAAGGAAAGGGGTTTCTTTTAATAACTTACTTCTCTAAATGTGAAAAGTATCGTCAGCTTTCTTATAACGTGGCCCAATTCATATGAATACCTATATGCAGATATGGATTTAAAAAAGTGCAAAATGAGTATCAGTCACTTTTCTGTTTACTGCATAGCAAAAAAAACAAGCATTTGTCAATGCCGAACGTTCGCTTGCAGATATTTGCAGTGGTGTTTGGCACGTGTGGTGCTTTACCCTAATGCCCTGTGCGATTGCTGGTATTTGCACAATAAATTTTCAGCATGACCTTTTTGTTACCCCCATTGTGTGCTACATAGGCGGAAACACGTTTTGGGCAGGATGTGAAAAATGACAGCTGTACTGCTCATAAGGAAGTGTGGTAAAATGGCAATGTTGAAAATCTGGAGTGGAAATATTGAAAATTCGCAAACCTACAAGCGTGCGTGGGAACTGTGCAGCACACGCTCGTAAAACAGTCATTGTTAGGAAATTTTTCACCAAATTTTCAACATTGGCATTTTAAAACCTCGGCTAATGAACAGTGACACTGTGATTGTCTTACTGTGTCCCATACATTGATTTTGCACACCGATTGCGCCATTGTACACTACATGGGCGGAAACACATTTTGGGCAGGATGTGAAAAATGGCAGCTGTACTTCTCATAAGGAGGTGTGGTAAAATGGCAATGTCGAAAATCTGGAGTGAAAATATTGAAAATTCACAAACTTACGAACGTGCGTAAGAACTGCACAATGCACGGTCATAAAACAGTTATTTTTAGGAATTTGTTCATCAAATTTTCAACATAGCCATTTTAAGATCTCTGCTCATGAACAGTGACACTGTGATTTTCTTAATGTGTCCCATACACTAAGTTCGCACAGTGACTGTGCCATTGTGCGCTACATGGGAGGAAACACGTTTTGGGCAGGATGTAAAAAATGACAGCTGTACTGCTCATGAGGAGGTGTGGTAAAATGCCAATGTTGAAAATCTGGAGTGGAAATATTGAAAATTCGCAAACCTACGAGCGTGCGTGGGAACTGTGCAATACTGCGCTCGTAAAACAGTTATTGTAATTTTGTTAGATTTTCAACATATTGTTAAATCTCTACTCAAGAACAGTGACACTGTGATTTTCTTAATGTGTCCCATACACTGAGTTCACACACCGACTGTGCCATTATAAGCTACATGTGGAAACACGTTTTGGGCAAGATGTGAAAAATGACAGCTACACTGCTCATAAGGAGGTGTGGTAAAATGGCAATGTTGAAAATGTGGAGTGAAAATATTGAAAATTCGCAAACTTGCGAGCGTGCATAGGAGCTGCGCAATGAACACTCGTAAAACAGTCATTTTAGGAATTTTCCTCAAATTCAACACAGCCATTTTAAGACCTCTGCTCATGAACAGCATGACTGTGATTTTCTTAATGTGTCCCATACATTGATTTTGCATCACGACCGCGCCACTGTAGCTACATGGGAGGAAACACATTTTGGGCAAGATGTGAAAATGACAGCTGTACTACTCATAAGAAGGTGTGGTAAAATGGCAATGTTGAAAATCTGGAGTGAAAATATTGAAAATTCGCGAACTTACGAGCCTGCGTAGGAACTGCGCAATGCATGCTCGTAAAACAGTCATTGTTAGGAATTTCTGCACTAAATTTTCAACATGGGGTTTTTGGGACCCCTTCTCATGAATGATGTCACTGTCATGGCGTTATTCGGGCCAGAATGGTGATTTCACGCAGTGACTGCGAAATCACTTTTCGGGCCCGAATAATGCCATGACAGTGACATCATTCATGAGAAGGGGTCCTAAAAACCCCATGTTGAAAATTTGGTGCAAAAATTCCAAAAAATGCCTGAGATATGCACTAAAGTTGAAAACCCCCTATCTAGCCCATTATACAGCTTACCGGCATTTCCTCAGTTCGCGGTCGGCTTTGAAGAGTGCAGATGTGTCCCGGTCCACGAAGATCATCGCGAGCTCCGGAGGTAAGTGTGGGGTGAGGGGTGTGTGGGGAGGCTGGGTGCGCAGTGGGTGGGTGTGGGTTTTGGGAGGGGACTGGGAGAGCGCCGTGGGACTGTTTTGATTTACAGGTTTAAAAAAAGACTAGTGGGACATTTGCCACGCTGGGGTGGACTCCCAGCATGGCAGAAGGATGGCTGGGGCCGAGAAGCCGGCGGGGATTGGGCACCCGTCACGGCTCACTAGAGGATGTTTGCCACCTGGGGTGGGCTCCCAGCGTGGCACCAAAGCTTTGGGGAGCCAGTGTGACGACGGGGTGGGGCGGACGCTGGGGCGGTGATTGCTGGTAGCTGTATGACAGCGGTGGTTTTGGGCGAAGACCATCACAAACACATAGCTCCCGCACCCATTGGTGCAGGATCACGCCTGCTCAACAGAGCAGTGGATTGCAAGGAGAGGCACACCTCCAAAGTGTGCTACTCTCCCAAAACGTTCCTTGCGCATGCGCGCAAGCGGACGTAAAAATAGGACACACACACAGTGCAGAAGTAAATGTCTGCTTATTTAGCAGGTAAAAAAACTCAGACCATAGCTGTTGGTCAGAAATTAAAGCTCCCCCAGTGCTTTGCTAAACTTAGCAGCTTTGTCAGGTTTCAAATATAATATTAAAACATGAGTTGGAGAAAGTCAGTTTCCTATCAGCACCCAGGATAAATAGTCCTTGTACCTGCCTGCTTTTTTATCAAATCAATCAGTGAACTTAAATCAAATGTTCACATTTGGAAAATGGGCACTCATTTTTTTTTGTCTGTCTTAGCAAGTGAGCAAGAGAGCCCCCCAACTCATCACACTTTGTTTGCTAAGCAGGTCAGATTGGCTGCTCTAAAATAGCAATTTAAAAAAATTGTAAAAGTGAACATAAGGGCGATTATGAAGTATTCTGGACAGGGTGTGCTTTAATTTATGCGCTAGCATACTTACTGTACAACACTAATGTGCTCCGACGTCCATCATGGAAAATGGGCTGCCCATTGTCAGAATGTGCTGTAAATTCAGATGTAAAAGAATTGGCAGGCCCTTGGTTTCAGTTGGGGGCTCCACTCCCTCCACCCCATTACAAAAGTAAATAAAAAATAGCAGAGTACAGCTAGGTATGAACCAGTACCTGCCATGCTTTCAATGGGGGTATTCTGCCCCCCCAAACTCCCCCAGGGAAAAAAAATAAATTAAATGGAATACAGCAACATTAGGAAGTCTTAAGCTGCACCTAGCTAAACTCTGAGCACCGGGGACACCCCACTGAAAGCATAGTATATACCACTCCAACTGAAAGCACACAGGACCGCATTTCTCTACTGATAAATACAGTTCATTTTCAGAGTCTTAGGCTCAGACTACACAAGCAACAACCTTTCAAAGCTGCTATCATAACTTTAAAAAGCCTTCTCTTCCAATTTCTGAGAAAAAGTAACCTTCTACAGTATTGCCAGCTCCCTGCTGACACACCAAATAAATTAGTTTTTTCCCCAGGGGTGTGAACTGAAAACATGAAAGCACTGAAAGTGCACAGGACCACAGTTGTTGATGTTGATGTCAACTTACCATAAGTATGCTAGCCTAAAAATAGACACGAGACCTGTCCAGAGTGCTTCACAATCACCAGCAGAATCACCATTGAGGTTTTACTGTCTCACATTATCTGCTCAGCCATCACATACAAATGCACGGTAACACCCAGTCTCATGCAGCTACACTCGTTCCTGATTTTGAGTCAGCAGCACTGAAAACCACATTCTTGTAATTCAAATTGTGAATACCGTCTTTCTCTACTCCTGACTGGTGATTTTCGGTAATCGGTGGCTGGTTGGGTGGGGTGGGGAGTGGGTGAAGACGCTGCGGGGTTTGGGGTGAAGACACTATAAAACGAAAGTCTCAGTATTTTTTTTTAAATCTCTCAAACACAGCAGTTCCCCTTACTTGTTTTCCATTGATTTTTACTAATTTTTAAGTTTTCTTTTTATATTTTATCAAAATTTTCACCAATAACTTAATTTCTAGGTGCAGTAATACCCTCTAGGATGGGCGTTACAGGCTATACCCACGCACCCCATTGGGCATTATTGCTTACTTATTATCCCCCTTGTTTTTCTTCCTCGCAGTTGCCCTCCATGGTTCCCCTCTGTGGCTACACCATTCCTCTGACTGGGAGGGCAAGTTAGGGGCTGCCTTGACCGGTGGGAAGTGTATGAATTCCAGGTGGCCCACATCTTTCCTCCCCAAGAGCCAAGAACCTCAGCCCCTATGACAAGCCTGGCTCCCAACCATCTTCTGGGTCAGTCGTTGGTCAATTTCCTTGATATATATTGCAATGCCAAGACTGCCCTTTATACTCAGAATGGAAGAAAAATGAGGCACTGCAGTACTCTGTGGGCTGCAAAGAGAATAACATGGATTATCTTCAGTGCATGCCGTAAATAGAAAATAAAGTAAACATCAATATTTCAACCATACAGTCTCCTTTCTCAGGAGTGCTATTTATAGAATTATAAATCGCTTATGTGATTTCAGCCAATCAGTATGCAGAGACACTGTGCTTCTTATCCTGCACACAGTGGACTCTCATGCAGAAACATTAGGAGTGTGGTGTTCCATTTCACAGCCAGGGGAGCACAGCTTCATTTAACTTTTAATGTAAAAAAACAAACTTATTTTAAATCCCTCTGGTTAACTCAAGTGACTTATGATGTTATAATGGTCTCTGCAGGGTGCCTCTTATGTATAAGAGATGCCCCTTGTGAGGGTTAGGAAGCCAGCACCATTTCACTTCTTGGTTCTGTCAATGAAACCTATCCCTCTGAGTCCTTTCTACCCTATGAGGCACACCACGGAGGTACTAAAAACTTATAAAAGAAGGTATCATTGGTGTCGACTGACTGTACCTACTTTTTTAAATTATTTTTTTCTCTTGAGTTTGTCACCATTTTCTTCCCCCAGTCTCCCAACCCATTGATTGGGGTTGCTGCACCCACACCCTTCCAGGGGCTAGGAAGCTAGCTGTGAATGGCTGCCTTCACAGCTGATGCCCAAACTGCTCTGTGATCTACCAGTGGTGGTGGTAGGGAGCTACAAATGCCGAGTAGCCCACAGGAAGCAGCATAATGCAGTGGCAGCATGTTACTAAGCAAGCCTGATTGTGGTTAGTTTTTAACTATAGTTAGAGGTAAGAAAGAAATAAGTGATGAAGCTGGGGTTTGAACCCTGGTTTGTTTGGAATACTAATTCACTTCTCTAACCAGTTGAGCTACTAGGACAACTGGAAACCTGGTACTCCCACAGACACTTGTCTTTCTCAATGCATAACTTAAAGATACAGAAATTGGAATTACATCCTATTTTGAAGGGTGCAGTATACATATATAAGAAATACAGTTTAGAAGTGAGAATTAAATAAGTGCCCTGACTGGTGTTTGAACACAGGCCTGCTTATAATACCATTCACTGGGTCTAACCAGTTGAGATACTAGGAGTATTAATTTGAGCTCAATGTTCTATTTAAGTTTGCATTTAAAATAATAATTTTGCTCTTTCTTTATTCTTACCCTATTCTCTTTTGTTATTTTTTAGGGAGAGACTGTATCACTATCCTGTACTATGGTTTACCCTCTGTTATTGTTCTATCGTTGATCATATTTCAGCTCCTATATTGCCGAAGGCGTTGGAAAGAAGGTATGGCTTCCATACAGTTAAAGTGAAAAGCCAAATACAGCAACTATTTCAGTTGGAAAAACTACAAGTTTATTAGCGCTCATGCCACATGACTGTTACATGGTACGCTAACATTGTAACATGATCTGTATTGTATGGCATCCATGCAGTGCCTTTGAAGACCACTTTGAATTGCCCTAATACACTTTCCCAAAAATCTTTAGAGTGTTTTTTTTTCTGTTACTGCTGGAGTATGCGGCTCATTCCCAGCTGCAGCGTTCCTGCTACAGTCATCTGTGGAGCCACCACTATTGCAGCCCTGTGTTATGAATGATTCAAACAGTGGGCACCATGTCATAGGTTCCCCTCCCCGGGGGGGGATGAAGTGCAGCAGCTGGGAACAGGCTGCGTACACCAACAGTACACCGAAAGAAAAACTGTTTGCCACATATATAATAAGCAGCCAGAACTTTTTGCAGCCATTATGCAATTAAAAATTTGTAAACATAAAAAATGAGACAGAAGTCTTGTTGTCCTTTGGTACCCATGTGTCACCCTACACACACACACACACACACACACACATACACCCACCTCTTTCAGTGTTAATACCGTGGTACATTTGCATTCTATAAATATTATTTATTTGTTTGTTTGTTTGTTTTTGGTAACTGGGTAAGTGCACTAGACATTAAATGTGCCTATTTTCAGGCACGACCCGTGAGAGTGCAAAGCGATCAATAAACAATAAGATACAAAGAGGCAGAGTAAAAACTCAGCAGTGCAAATGGCTATAGGTACATGGATGGACTGAGTAACGTGCAAACATGCTGTGAATTAACAGCAACATTGAGCAATGGCTGGGAAAGTATAACAAATGCACGGTACAAGATGCAGAGTGATAAGTAAACATAATAACAGCACCGAATAACCAGACTGTGACACGTACAATAAATGCAAGGCAATAAAGCAAAATAATGCCTGGAGAAAATAGCTTAGCACAGGGCATGATTCCGAACAGTGTATGTGTATAAAAAGGTAGTAAAGGAAAGTAAGTGAGCAGTAGAGAGGTAGGTACAGCACTAGCTGGGTAAAACACAGAGATATGAGCAGTGGGATATAGAGTAGCAAAGCAGAGAGGCAGGGACAGAGGCGAGGATCAACAGGCATAAGTGCTTCAAGTTCTGCAGTAAGGATCAGCCTGTCAGGAAGTAAAACAGGAGCCTCACATGGAATGAGAGCAGGTGCATGGATGAGAGATAGATAGGTAGCAGTGCAGTTCACTTTTGAAGCAATAATGGGAAGGGGCAAGAATGATATCCTCTTTTAAACAGTTTCAAAATTTTAGAGCTGAGTGGGAAAAGGCCTGGGAGCCCATGGTAGTAAGGCATCTGGGTACAAGTAGAAGGGACTTTTCACCAGAGTGGAAGAGGTATATCTAGCCCTTTCTTGAAAGGCTGTAGCCTGCAGTTCAAGGGGTTGAAGTAACAGTCACACCCCCTGCCTGACCTATTTAAACTCTTCCTTCATGCTTCACTAAGAAGGTTTTTTCCTTTGCTGGCCAGAGGCTCTGTTGGACTGTCTTCTCCCCCGGGGCCTGCCCCTTCCCCTCTGCCCTGTTCATGCTTTGGGCTCTGATGGTTTGTGCTGGACTATATTTGTTGTGCTTCACCTGCTTTGGTTAGTATTTCCTGGCTCTGGCTACTCCTTGCTTCCTTGTATTGCTTGTTTTTTCCATTTGTATTTTCATCTTGTGTTTTCTTTTGGGGCGTTCTAATTTCCTTGCATCCTGTTCCTTTTTGATTGTATTATGCTAATCCTGTGCCTGTGTTCTCAGGCCCCTTTTTACTTACCAGATGTTGCAAACTGATGCATCAGTTAGCTGCAATGTTATATCTGCTTCAGTTTTAGCTTCTAAGCCTCAGTTTTCTTCCCCTTTTCATTGTATGCTACAGCTCCTGCTTATTTCCACGGTCTCCTGTGCTTCTGCTTTAATTGTTTGCACCTGGTTCACACTCGTACAGCTCAGCAGCTGCCACTCCATGTTTTACTGTGTTTGTTCTTCAGCTCTGGTTTCACTCACTCAGTGCTAGCTCCCTGCTCCCTTGCTTCCTTGCTAACCTGTTCCCTAATCTACTCCCTTGGAATTTTACCAAACCATACTTGTACCAAAACCTCAGCAGTCCATTTCTGCTTTCTGCTTTACTGAAAATGTAACCATTTAATCTGCTCTATTTGGGGGGAGGAGTTGTACCCTACTAACATTACAGGGCGATTGTGGAGAATACTGGACCATGCTGGGACTACTCTGTTAGCAAAGAGTTCAAGTTACACTACGTTTTATTTTATTTTATTTTTTTAGTCTTTGGTAACTGGGGAAGGCCCACTAGGCACAAGTGCCTGTTTTCAGGGGCTACCTGGGAGCACTGGGCGGTCAAGTTACACTACTTACTCAGTTCGGCTATTTTTGTATTAGTTTTTTGAGTTGGGGAAAAGCCCCCGCACCCCTCTTTAAAAAAAAAAGAAAAAAGGGGTTGAAGCCCCCCAACTCAAATAAAGTAATACAAAAATTAACACGCACAAGCCCATGCTGTATTCACAAACGCTTTACACTACGCAAGTAGCGGTGGTCTGGTTTTCTCCACTATCGCCCATTACAGTTGCTATTTGGACTCCTGGTGCTCAGCTTGTGACCTCACTGTTATTCCCATGGTGGGGGACTGTGATGTCGTAGTGGGGCATCAAGGCTCCAAGTAGTAGGAGCATGAGTTTATATAAACTATATGATTTTTGCCCTGCTCCTTCCAGCTACATGGGTTTCACCTATCCATGACAAAATATGTTTACCTCGCAGCCTATATGGCTTTCAGAAATTCATGTATTTTATTACTATGTTCCAAATACTCCCTGCCTTCCAATAACCTAACCTAACTCTGCCCTCATGGCATATGAGGTACTCCTGCCAATTATATCGTTCACTATTCATGCTGAATCCATAGCCCATCCATATCAATTCAATTTAACCATCCATTTCAAATTCTTTATTCATGCTGCAACCATGGCAATCACTTCTAAACCTCATTGATTTAATTTACCAAACCTCACTGAATCAGTTTCTGGCATCACAGCTTAATGGCTTCAAAGCCTCTTACTACTCGATCACCTGCCTTCCATGACATCATTCATTTGGCTTCTGTAGTGGAATTGGTTGACTTGCTTTCACTGGCTTTGCTCATATTATTCAATCATATTAAGCATTCCATCCATCTCATCAATCAATTGTATCCATCCATCGTATCAGTCAGTCATCTCAGACAATCGTACCGTATACCAATATCTAACCGATGGCTGCTGGCTACGCCCGGCCACCTCATATATAGCACTTTATAGTAATTTGTATGCTCTCCTTTATGAATTGGAGGCTTGCCAACCATAACCATTACTTTCTATGGCTCAGAGACCCCTGCAACCGATGGTCTTGCTCTGCACCAAAGTCTGCATCTTGAGCATGTGAAACGTGGGATGGGGTCCTTCTCATCAGGCACATAGTGGGAACATCTTCACTCCTGTGGAGCTTTAGCTACTTCCATGATTGATGACACCTCTTGATGCAAAATTTAAGACTTCAGCTATCAGGGACAGAGCCCTCATGCCCAAGAGCACTCCTTTAGCTGGTCAAATTGGGTTTGGCAGCACCCTCTCCGTTAATCTCCATGACCACCTCTAGTGCACCTGGTCTATTTTAGTCAGTAGGCCAGCTGAGTGCCTCAGCAGTCATTGCTCTCCTCCTCCCACCGTGGAGGTCCTGCTCAACCTTCAGAGCTTCCGTTGTTGCAGAGGACTCTCACAGTCCTTTGTGGCATTCCCATTAGAGGGATCATGAGAGCTTTCCACCAAATTGAAACATGTTCTTCCCCTGAATTTGGTTTCTAAACTGCAGCAGCAGAAATAAAACACCCCTAGCTTGGAGGGAAGGTAATCTAGGCCTCAGATCCCCAGATGTTCCTCCTCAAAGGGTTTTTTTCTGCTCCTCAGTGCCTAAGGTCATAATCTTAATTACTCCCTAAATTACTTAGGTAGTTTCTGCACTTATTTTGGTAGGTTTCCACTGTTGGATGGAGATGGATGGTGGTCCTCCTTTGCCATTTCCACTCTCCAAGGGAAATCATGCCCTCTCATCATAATTTTTGCAACCATGTTCAAACCATTATTCATTTCCGTTATCTCCGACCACTGCCCTCGTCTCCGATGACCATGTGCACAGTATATTCCATTCTCAATACCAACTTGGTACCTCTACAGTGCTTTCCAGTTTACTTCTTTTTGGGCATTTCTTAAGCTACCTTTAGCCTGAGGGAATCCTTCCCATGGTACCTCCAGGAGTGGAACCCTCCTACGGATTTCTGCCTTCGGCATCCCTACAGGGTGGTATTCCCAAGGCACAGAGAGGTGCACGGCCACAACAAAGTTCATTCAGCAGCTACAACAAAGTTTATTCAGCAAGTTGCATAAGCACAACACCATACTAAGTTGCATAAGCACATTGAATTGAAAGACTATAGCCTGAAGTGCAAGGGGCTGAAGCAACAGCCACACACCCCTGCCTGACCTATTTAAACTCTTCATTCCTGCTTCATTCAGAAGCTTTTTCCTTTGTTCCACCATCCTTCCCTCCTCCTCCAGTGGCTATCCTCTCTACTCATTTCAGTTATCTCTGACCACTACCCTCATCTCCGCTGACCATGTACACAGTATATTCCATTCTGAATACCAACTTGGTACCCCTGCAGTGCTTTCCAGTTTACTTCTTTTTGGGTGTTTCCTAAGCTACCTTTAGCCTAAGGGAATTCTTCCCATGGCATCTCAATGGGTGGAACCCTCCTCCGGGTTCCTGCCTTAGGCATCCCTACAGGGTGGTATTCCAGAGGTATAGAGAGGTGAACGATCACAACAAAGTTCATTCAGTAGCTACAACAAAGTTTATTTAGCAAGTTACGTAAGCACAACACCTCACTTAGTTGTACAAGCACATTGAATTAAATGCTTCTGTTCTTTTTGAGTGTAGCCCTTTCTTAAATGTTTCTATTCTTTCTGAATTTACCGCAGCACATTACTTGAATGGGAGTACAAATTCCCACCACTCTCTGTGAAATATGATACCTCCACCTATCTCCCCTGAATATTTCTCCCTATAGCTGTTTGTTACACACCTGTTATAGTTTTGTTTAGTTGCTGATATAGTCCCAAATTAACTAAAACAACATTTCCAATTTTGCTTGACCACAATCTGCACTTTTGTTTGGTTTAAAATTGTTTTCAAAAGAAATTGTCTTTTTTAAAACAAATAACATACAATTGTTTATTTGCCATTATTGGATTTCAGTGTGTCCACCAGAAAGGAGGCTTTTTTCTTCAAGTAATCCTTTAAAAATAATCTTTTTAGAGTAGTAACCCCCTAAATAATATTCAAAGCTTTGTTTTCCAGTGAGTGTTGCCCAAGGCACATAATCAGGGCATACACTTTTGCAAATAGGGACTTCTGTGTTTAGCTGGACTTGAAATTCCTGTTTTGGTTAAAAATATATTTTTTAGGATTAGACTCATTGTCACAGAGAGGGTTGTATTTACTGGAGAAAAGTCTTCAAACAGGTGAAAAGGATAACTCCATCTGATCAGCTAATGCTGCTAACAGTAGGGTTGCTTAGATTGGATATCTATTGTTTTAAATCTTTTGGATTTTAAGATAGCCTAACCTGAATCTGACAATATCCAATGTTAGAATCGGATACAGATTTGTATCTGGATAACCCTAATATCTGAATATCTGAGGCTGGATTGGATTTTGAGATATTTGAGCTTCTCTAACTAAAATGTCTTGTGACCCTGAGCAAATCACTTAACCTCCCTGTGCTTCTGGGATGCACTTGCAAATCAGCTGCAATCCTGTGTGCCTCTCACTCCCAAAATTCTACAATTAAACAATGAGCTATGTTCAGCCTTTGCAGATTGCTTTTCAGGGCTTTTGGCACCATACAATTCTACTTAAAGCTGAGTGAACCTAAAATCCTTCAAGGTGATTTGCATATAATACAAATGATACTTTGCATTTGAGTTTTGTATTTTTATAATCATAGTGGGCTCTTTGCACAAATGGGTGGGTTATATGCACCGGAGGTACATAACCCACCTGCATAGCTCTGCACCTGTAAACAGGTGCACACCAGCCAGAATTCACTACCAGTCACAACCTGTCCGTAGCCCTGCCCCCTGGTGCACAGGTCCACTCAGGGCAGCCAGGGGAGGTGATGCAGAGACAGCCAGGCATCCAATCGGATGCCTGCCCTTGGTCCATGGTGGATCATTTGCGCAGCTCAGTGTGGGTCTGGGTTCGTGAATTGTGCCCACAGACACCTGGAACCTCGTGGCACTGCCCCATCAAGCTCTGTGCCATTTTCAACATCCCTGGTGCACAGGGGCCATCCAAGCAACATTCCCCAGCCCAGGTCACCCTGCCCTATGGAGCAAGGTGTCCCCCCAATGCACACACCTCACATTGGTGCACCTGCTGCCCCACACAGGTGACCCCCGAACCCTGTACCCAGGACCCAACACATGTGTCATGGTGGCCCCCACAATACCCGACCCATACCTGCATTTGGGGTACCGGGTGCCCAACAGCCAGCAGCACAGTCCTCCACATGCCTCCAGAGCTGATGGCCATCTGACCTCCATGGGCACACATCGGCTGCATGCCCCTGCATAGATCAGATGGCAGGTGGCACTGGGGGTGTGCAGAGGGCTGTGCCACTGGCCGTCTGACACCTGGTACCCCTGCAGGTATGGGTATGGTGATGTTGGTGTCAGTGGGGGTGTGTGGCCTGGCCCCGCTGTTGGCTTTGCTGGCACCACCAGGTACTGGGCTGCATGGGCATGGGAGTGAAGCCCTGGGGGGGGCAGCAGCAGGGATCACCACATAGAGTCTGGGAGTGTCTGCCAGGGGGTTCGAGGTCAGGCCAGCCATAGCTGTGTGGGGATGGAACGTCTATCTTGCTTATGGATCCCTTCTCCAGTCCAGTGTGTATGGTGGCTGGGCGCATAGGGGCACTTACGGCAGGGCTGTCCATGGTGTACCTGCCTGCCCCCTATGTGTCCCATGCACAGTCCTACTCACCATGATGCATGGTGCATACAGCTGGCACACACTCTTGCCTATCCCCAGTGCATTGCTGTTCGCGCACCCGGGGGATCGGGCACATGCCAGCTGCGCATGCCTGTCATGAATGCTGTGTGACCACTGCTCTGCAGCATTCTGACTTGGCTATGTCAACACGCCCGGTTTACATGGTGTGTTGGCATAGTGCATAAGGCCCAGTGTGTTTCAATTGCTAGGCAGTGGTTAATACTGCAGCAATATCTAAATATCATCTACAAAACACATCAAATGATTTCAGATCCATTAGAGGACTTACTTGGGTAATTAAGGAGGACAATTCAGAAACAGTATTTGGAACTGTTGTTGCAAAGACAGAGCGGCGAGGTTGTGGAACAGATTTGCATCTAAAGTAGTAATAATTGACATTTTGTATGCCTTTTTTCATGTACTGTATAGTTGTCTTCCCCTGGACTGCCACTTGCACCTTCCATCTGGCCTCGCAGCCCTATCTACCTCTCCCCCTACTGTTGGAGTCAGTGGAAATCTACACAGTGTGGGGCCCTGAGAGTACCAGCAGCTATCACACAGGTCATCAGGGAGACAAAGGGATTTTCTGATTTTTCTCCCTGGTTCCCCAAACCCTTCCACCTCCTCAATGCTGGTTGGTGCACCATCAGGCCTCGTATGCATGCAGGGACATCCCTGCAGAGGAGACAAACTCTCCAGCCTACCACAGGGGTCACTATGGTGGTGGTGGAATTACAGTACCATCCCTCCCTGACTAGGAACATTGCCACACAGTAGTGCCACCCCAGTCCCTTCAGCTGCCTGACTCGGCTCGAGTTCACTCCCAAACCCAGGTCACTGTCATGGAAGTGCAACTTGCCACCCAATGGACCATCAGGTGGCCCAAACTTTTATGTCTTAAAGGGAGAAATTTGTGTTCAGGGGCTGATATAGCTTGAAAGCCAATAAAAAGTTCTGTCCAGTGAGGTACTGGGCTCATCTGTGCATGGAAGTGATCCAGTTATATAGATGGCAAAGTCTGTTCAATATTAACACGAAATTGCAGCCATTTGCACAACATTATGATGTCACTGATGAACAAGTTGTGCTTGTATTAATGCAGTTAAGCACATCTTGTTGCTCAATGACATTATAATGTTACAGAAATGGCCTTAATATATAGAATAATATATGGGGGAGTGCATAACGAGAATTTAATGCACACACAAGGGTTGGGATGCTACATAAACCCTGAGGGCAAAGCCTGAGGAGTTTATTAAACCATCTCACCCCGAGGTTGTGGATTAAATTCAAGTTTTGCACTCCCCCCATATATTGTTTCATATAATTGCTGAGTAACATTTTCTCACCTTGGAAACACTACACAGCAATGATAGAAATCAGTAAGGGCCGTAGATGGTGCTGGTGTTCAAATCTTTTAAGCAGCATTGGTGGTGGTGGTGGTGGTGTTTAAAGCCCCTTACCCAAATGTAATTCACCAAAATTCAAATCAATAAATAATTCACTGCTCATTTAAGATCATTGCAGGTCCCTCTTTCTCACCTGTCTTGTTCCATTTGTCATAGTTGAAGCGTGGTTGCAGGGCAGGAAAGTGACAGTTTTTTTTTCTCTCAGAGCATCACAAGCGTGAAGTGCAAGAAGCTACATGGAGCTTCCGGGCTGTCACATTTTTAAATTAGAAAAAAAATCCTTAACAATGTAACAGAGCAGTCCTGATGTAAGTTCTGGTGGCAGTGTAGAGATTGGGGGAATGTGCACACGGTAAGAAGCAAGTGCCTGCCCAGAGCAAGAGTAACCTAGCACATGTTCACCATTATACCCCGCGGGTTATAATGGTGAATTACAACCCGGTTTCCCTATGGGAGAAAAATCGTCAGTTATTTTGTAGTATTAATGTTGAACAGACTCAGTTGTCTATGGACTGCTTCCAGCTACAGATGAGCCCAATGCCTCATATGAAAGAGCTCTTCGTGGCCTTTCAAACTGTGATGGCCACTGGGCATGACTGTGTCCCTTTAAATTTAAGAGGGGTAAGTACCTATAGGAGGAAGGAACACATGGTTATGCTTTCTTTATCATGTTTGTATGTACAGTATGTATGTATCTCCTTCATTCACTGCAGCTCTCCTATTCACAGTCGGGGTGGCAATGGCTGGCTTCTCCACAGGCCACAGATTTTACACCCAGCAAATATGTGCCATTCCCGCAAAATGTAAGCCAGGACAGCACTATACTAGTATCGGTCAATTTTTGTTACTATCCTATTACAGGAAGAACTGACCGAGAGAGACTTCCAAGGAGCAAAACGCAGATGAATGAGGTACCACTTAAACTTGCAGAAAAATACAAAAACTTATGAGACAGCTATTTGAACATGTCTTATACTTATGAAACATTTCTTCTTTTTTACAGACGGAGTATGCGTCACTGAGGCTGAATAAATAAAGCACAACAGAATACTGTTAACCAACGGTATTACTGTTCCTAAAACTTGGAGGGGAAGTGGCTGGATGTAACCATTCATAGCCCAAGCTTCATTCAGCAGTACTGTGTTTTATCACATTTATCATGTGCCTAAAGTAAGACCCATTCATTCTGAAATAAAACTACTATTTTTACTTTGTTAAGTGACTCACACAAGGATGTGAACTTCGCTCACATAAGACAGAAAAATTCCAAGTGGCCCATCTAGCCCTTCCCACTTGCCATCTTTGCAAATGTACCCACTGTGTGATGTGTTACTATAGCTGTAATGTGTGTGAGTACACAAGAATGTTTTATTTTCATAATGACCATGGCACTGAGGAGCATATTCAACAATCTAAGAAGCTTGCAGCCATCAGCAGTTTCAGGTGCAATGGGGAATTCAGGAATCTCCATAGAGCTGTTAGTGTAGCAGCCTTTGTAGGTAAATACATGCACACAGCAGATGGCAAGGAATATCTCTAATACTAACTTCATTGGTTTCATTTTCAGCAAACTGTTCAGGACCACTCAACATGGCTTTAATTATTCTCGAATTCAGAGTATGTTCTCTTCTTATGATAAACTTGCAGCCATCAGAAGAAATCACCTTTACATACCTAGCACCAGGGCCTTTACAACCTCCACAGAGCTTTTCCCCCATCCATCATTCCTTTAAAGTTCACAGAAACATAATAACATAGACAATGATGGCAGAAAAAGACCAGAGGTCCATCCAGTCTGCCCAAGTTCCCTATATTCCCTAGAACCTACTGTTCCTCCAGGGTACCAACCCTTCCCATCCTCTCTCTATTCTCTTCCTTGGTCCTGTCGCCCACAGTAACCACTATTCCCTTCATTATATCCCAACCGTGCTTCAATCCCCTGAATGTTTTCGAACCCACCACCTCAGCTGACAGACTGTTCCAAGGTTTTTTCTGCGACTGGTGTATGGTAGGGAATGTATCCAGGTGTTAAATCGTTGAAGTAAGTCTGTGATAATATTTGTATTTTTACACTTTGTATTGGCAGTGTTGCACTTTGTACTTTATGTCTCGAACACCTGGTGGATGTGAATACAGTATATCAAAATAAACAGCTTTTATAGTTCACTGAAATTTTTGTATTGGGTGTTTCTTAAGAGGGTCTAAGTGCCCGTTCCCAAAGTTGCTAACTTTCTCTATTGGGATCCAAGGTTCCACCACCCTTTCTTTTAAGTAGTACTTCCTCATATCTCTCCTAAACCTACCTTCTGTTAATTTCCATTTGTGTCCACGTGACAGCAAACTGGTATTCAGGCTGAATCTCCAGTGAAGTAAAGTTCCTTTTTCCTTTTTTAGAAAGGTTCACAAAATATGTGATTCATGGGATTCCTGGTGCCTCTGCCCACTACCTGGGTCCATATGTGGATTATAGGAACTAGCCTCTTAAGGAGCATGTGCTAATAAAGCATCATTTGAGCTGATTCCATTGGGAGGAGTAGTTACAGGCCAGCTTGGCATACTGGAGACCCAGGTTCATGACTGAAGGCTGGGATAACTGGAGCTGAGACCAACAGGGAGGGTAAAGGAACATCTTTGTGGATGCTGTGTCCTCCCTAGGGGATAGGTCTTTGTATACCATTCCTACAGCCACTTCTGACAAGGCAGTTTTATTTATAGGGCACCCAAGCTCAGGGGCTCAGGGTGCCTTATAATGAAAACACAAAACAGTTTAAAATACAGAAAGATATTACAATATCTAAAAGACAGCGCCAGCCCTCTACTTATTTAAAACAGATGAGTTTTCAAATGACTTTTTTTTTTAACATAATTTATTCTCCTGCTCTCGACTAGGTATGGACCTCCTTCCACCTTCTGCCATGCGCCCTGTACCTGTCCCACTTGAGATCCTGCCACCTGTCCATCTGGGACCGTCAGCCCACCTGCGACTCACCTCTGTGCTGCCTCCATGGTTTACCATTCAAGGCCGGGTACACCTTCAGGTCCTTCAGCATTTCTTCCCCATGGCCACCTGGTCACCCAAGACAGAGGCAAAGACTGGCAGTATTCCTGGAGGAAGGTAGCTCGGCTCCA
Organism: Neoceratodus forsteri; assembly: GCA_016271365.2. Taxonomy (NCBI): domain Eukaryota; kingdom Metazoa; phylum Chordata; order Ceratodontiformes; family Ceratodontidae; genus Neoceratodus; species Neoceratodus forsteri. The sequence goes on from CM028138.1 coordinate 535,848,600, forward strand.
GCAGTGGACATGGTGGGCAGGCAGAGGCTTCATCCTCCCAGTTCTGTACCTCCATTTCCGAATTTTCTGCCTCACCCACCCTCTAGGAGTGTGCAACGGGAATGACATCTGGTGATGCCCGATGCAGCCAATCTGTGGCTTGTTCCGAGGGTCCCTCCTTCGCAAGTCACAAAGTCCCTGCAAAACAATCTAGAGTCACCCAGGTGGCAGTAAAGCAGTGGGACGTGACACCCTCCCCCCACCCCTGGAGGAGGAAAGCATCCTGTGGAATGCTCAATCTTCCTCCTGCTGTTGGCCAACCCTCTGACGGCCCAGGCTCATTCCAAGACCTGGGCTGCCAGCGCTGCAAACGGTAGCGCTACCACTACACAGGTGAGCTGGCCCTTTTTCGAGTGACTTTTAAAAGTGTGAACTGAAGAAGCTCCTGTCATTTTCAGGGTGGGGAGAGCATTCCAAAGCAGGGGGGCAGCCACACCAAATGGCCGATACCCCAAAGACTTTAATCAAGCTGTTCTGGTGGTAGATTTGCAGAGGTGAAGTTGGTGCTGTGGGTGACAATATGCTAGTGTGTATCATCTCCCCACCCAGCCCTGGGATGTATGCAAGCACGTGTAACATTTTTTATCCTGTAAATAAAATTAACTGTGTCCCTCCACTGTTTAAACATAGGTACCTGCTTCTGCCACCACATCTTTGTAATATTAGTCTTAGCAGCCAACAATAAAATCATTAGTAAGTTACCCTATCTTGTAGGGCCCCATAGGGGATAGTGATAGTAACACCATAGAAACACAAATCTAATCCAGGTCCAGAAATTGGGAGTATCTGTCGGGCCTGAGGTCTAGGTGTCCCCCAACAACCTGTGACCCTCAGACAACTCCAAAATATGTGCGTATGGTCTGCCTTAGGTTTGCCATGAGTTCTCCAGCATTTGCCAATCTCCTGACCCCTAAAATTAGTCTGGCTCACTGGGATCCTGAAATATCTAGACCTGCACTTCCAGGCATATTCTCTCTACACATTTGAAGAGGTTACTTTAGGAGTAGGTGGGTATGTTTCCAGCATTGGTCCCTGGTAAAATTCACTTCTAGTTCTATGGGATCTCTGGTTCCTCTGCTCATTACCTGATAATAGAAACTAGCTTCCTTAGGAGCATGTACTAATATTTTTTTATTTTTTATTTATTGAAATGTTTCACCAGGAAAGCACACTGAACAACAAGTTGCTCTTCTCCCGATGTGACCTGGGGGGAGGGATACAATGGAGTAACAACAAAATACATTTAAGTCATCATTTACAAAAAGACACTTACACTGAACAAAACATTAGGCAGCAACACTTGAGAATAAGAAACAGGGATTTAGAACATGAGAGTATCATGCGGAGGGATGTAGTACAAAATAAAGGCCGGAAGGTGGGATAACTAGGGGAGAGAATTGGGAAAATACTGGATAGGGATACCAGGGAGTCAAGGAAGTATATCTGTAAGTGCATCAGTAGGGAGATTCACAAAGCAACAGAGGGTGAAGAGAGGGGTGTGGACTGGGGGCAGCCACTGGGACCTCAACAGGATGTTTGTGAACCATGCAAGTGGAGGAGGGAAGAAGAGGGGTTAGGAAAGGCTGCAAGGAGATGAATCGGGGGGAAGGGGGGGCAGAGCCCACAGGAACCCCCCTCAGGATGTAGATGAACCCTGCAGGGGGCCTAGGGGCAACTGCAAGAAGTGGGGTGGAGAAAAGTAGCTATAAGAGTGAGTTGGGTTGGTCAAAATAGGAAGGCAAGTACAGGCAAGGGGTGAGTGACAAGTGTGTAGGCGAGAGGCTAGAGGGTGGTTTTGAAGGGGGTTCAAAGGAGGGGATGGGGAAAACAGAGGCTGTAAGAGAGTGGAGGAGTGATTATAGGCAGGGGAAAGATTCAGTAAAGATAGATGGCTATGCATTTGGTGAGTGCACAGTTAGGGAGGGTCATGGCAGGGTCAGTTTGAAGGGAAATAATTGTGTAGGGCAGAGCATAGGGAGTGGGAAGAGGAGGAGTAGTGGTGGATTTGAGGGGGGAGGGAGTTCCAGATTTTGGGAAGGTGGTAAGAGAAATCAGATTGGCCAATTTGGGTGGAGTGTCTAGGGATTACCAAGGTGCGCGTGTCATTTGATCTAAGGGAGTGAGTGGGAGAGGGTGGTGTGATAAAAGATGGAGAGAGGCAGTTAGGGAGAGGCCCTAACCAATGTTTAGAAGTGAGCTTAGTGCAATGGGATAGGCGTCTGTTAGGGAGAGAGGGGAGGAAGAGTGCATGGTAGAGATCGCAGTGGTATGTGTGAGAGGTGGCATTAAGGGCAAGGCGACAGAAAGAGTGAAATAGTGTGTCCAGTCTGGCCAGGCATGTTTTGGGAGCAGCACCATAAACTACATCGCAGTAGTCAATAATGGGGAGAATCATCTTTTGGACAACTTCACACCTAGCTGTAAGAGGGATGCAGCTACGGTTCCTGAATAGGGTGCCAAGTTTGGGGCGCAGTTTTTTCAGGATGTCGTCAATATGCCCAGAGAAGTTAAGGTGCTGGTCTAGCCAGACCTCAAGGTATCTGAAGGAGGCTGTGTCCTCGAGAATTGTCCCATCCAGGGTGTGGAAGGAGGGAAGGTTGGGAAACCTAGAGAGTCTCTGCCTAGTGTCGAAGGTCATGGAGACAGTCTTCTTGGCGTTGAGGAAGAGGTGGTGGTTAACAAACCTGGAGCTGAACTTTGTTGAAATCATGCTGCAGTGTAGTTGTAACCTCAGCAGGACTTGAGCGAGATGCAAACAAAACAGCATCATCTGCATACATGTGAACTGAGGAGGAGGGGGAGCAGACAGAAGGCAGGTCATTTAGGAAGATTGAGTTAAGAGGGGGCCAAGCACAGAGCCCTGAGGGACATCTGTGCTGATTGGGAGGGGAGGGGAGATGATGCCCGAGATCCGAACTGATTGGGTCTACCAGTGACGTAGGCCCTGAACCAGCTTGTGGCAGATGGCGAGAGGCCTGATGTTGAGAGAGAGTCCAGAAGTAGGGAGTGGGAGACTGTGTCAAATGCTTTTGCAAGGTCGACAAAAATGGCTGAGGTGATAAGGCCATTGTCCATTCCAGTTAGGATGGAGTCAGTTAGCCGGAGCAGGGAGGTGGTGGTGGAGTGCTTCCTGAATCCAGATTGGAACAGGGTGAAAAAGGAAGAATCAGAGAGGTAGGAGGTACAGTAAGTTGGGAGAGTACCAGGTGTTCTTGAAGTTTAGCAAGAGTTGAGAGGAGGGAGATGGGGTGATAGTTGCTAGGGGAAACAGAGTCTCCACCTTTGGGTAAGGTGAGAACCACTGCATGTTTCCATGATGAAGAGACTGAACCAGTAGTGAAGGAGAGGTTTAGAATATGAGAGAGAGAGAGAGAGAGAGAGAGAGAGAGAGGATAAACAATGGCATGGGCTGAGAGTGACAGTAGTTTGGGGTCAATGTCATCAGGGGAGGAGCCCTTTGGAGGGTTGATAGTGAGGAGGGCTTTCAGAGTATCATCAGGGGAGATGGTTAAGAAGGAGAAGGTAGAGGAGGGGGATGAGGGGGGTGTAGAGGTGTAGGGGGTGGAGTGCGGGAGTAGGGGGATGGTAGAGCCTTTAGTAGTTCAGTAGCGCAAGTGGTGTAGTAGGAGTTGAATTCTGCTGCAATAATGATTGGGTCAGCCACCAGAGAGTTGTTTATTTTGAGGACCGGTGGTGGAGGGTGTGATTGTGGTGTGAAAAGGGCATGGACCACCTTCCAGAATTTGGATGGGGTATTTATATTTGTGAGGAAGGCAGATCTAAAGTATTCAGATTTGGCTAATCTCGTTGCCTTAGTGCAGGCATTCCAGAGCTTACGGTATGCGACAAAGTCCCTAGGGGACTGGGTAGATTTATGATGCTTCCATGCACAGTCTCTGGCTCTGTGGCAGGCCAGGAGTTAAGGGGTTATCCAGGGCAGGTGGTTTCCCCTGACTCTGGTTGTTTTTAGAGGGGCAAAAGTATCCCATGTGCTTAGGAATATGTCTTTGAAATAGAAGAGAGCCTTTTCTACCAAGGAGTAGCACGTTAGAGGAGACCAGTCAGTGATGGATAGGTGATGTAGTGGGGGTTCATGGTTCAGTGAGGTGAAGACACGTAGTGTCAAGGATTTAGGAGAGATTTTGGCCAATGAATTTTGCAGATTGGGAATATTGGACTGTGGTCACTTAGAGTATCAGGGAGGATGTAATTTTATTACTCTGTGTGGTGGGAGGTGAGCGCCCACTCAATCAAGGAATGGTTTAGTGGCTTGTGGTTTGGACAGGTGGGTTCAGTAATCAACTGGGTAAGATTTAAGGCTCTTATAGTATGTCATTTTTTGTTTTGTCCAATTTAGGTTGAGATCCCCTAGGATATATACATAGTTCACCTGGTTGAGAAAGGGCAGAAATAGAAGTCACTAGTTCAAGTGCGATAGCTGGCTGGATGTTTGAGTGGCAGTAGACTCCAGCTATAAAAATAGGAATAGAGCGGGGTAGGGTTACTTGAATGGCTAAGGTGTCATGGGTCACAGGGTTGGAGGTAGAGTATATTGCAGAATATTGGAGTGAGGAGTGTATGTACATAGCAACCCCACCACCCCTGCCTGTCCGGTCTTGCCTTAGGATAGAGTATCCCGGGATGGAGATTGGGTGGTCAGGGGTCGAGGCCTTTAGCCAGGTTTCTGTAATGATGAGTATATCAGGCTTTAAAGTGTACGCCGTGATTTGAAGGAAGGTAATTTTTAGTTGCAGCCTACAAATGTTTAAGTGTAGGATTTTAAGTCCCTTTGGGAGAGTACAGTGGGTATGGGTGGGTGTGGGGATTGTGGGTGGGGGAGCTGAAGAGAGAGAGGGTGTACATGTGCCTGGTTTGGGGTGGATATTTCCTGAGGAGAGCAGCAGGAGGAGGAGGAGGAGGAGGAGGAGGGCAATAATCGGGAAATTAATTTTATAGCACTTTTGGGAGGAGGAGGTCTTGGGCATGGAGGAGTAGGGGGAGGGGCGAGGGAGATAAAAAGGTGCAGCAATGCCAGATTAGTTAACATAGATGTCAGGGAGGTATGGGGATGGGTAGGAGAGTGAGACTTGTGTTCAGAGAAGGGTGAGGGAGGGACTGCGAGGATGAAATTTTGGGAGTAAAGGTGAAGGGGTATGGATTGGAGGTTTGCAGTCAGGTCCCGATGGGCGGTATATAAGTGGCAGCCGTAATGACAGGGTTAGGAGCAGTAGGATGGTGAAAGAGGAATGAGGACAGGGAGGCATTTTTCCTAGCAGAGGGTGTAACAACCTGTAGGAAATTAAGAGGAGTACTGATTATTAGAGAGATTTCAGTCTTACAGGGGAAGGAAGTGAGAGTGAGTATAGGCAGGGGGATTTGAGTCAGTCCACAAGGGAACTATAGATAGTCGACTGACTTTAGTATTTTGCACTTAGGTCGATGAAATAGCTAGCTGTCCCTCTAGAAGCCCTCTAGTGGCCAAGGACAATAACCTGCAAAGGGGAAAGTAGACACTGCATTTACAAGGAGGAGGGGCTCCTGAGAAAGGCTATAAATATAAAAGCTAAGATAGGGAGGAAGGGAGGGAGGAGGGTGGTGGGGAGCCAGTGCATAGCACTGGTGGGGAGCTATAAAATTGTGCAATCTGTGCAATAAATACAGTGTAAAGTAGCTTAAAATACATTTTTAAAACTAGCAGTTTCCAGAGTGGAAAATTCTAACATACGGCCAATCACTTGCGTGGCTCAGCCTAGGTAGTCAATCTAGCAAATGGCGCCAAGGATTCAAAGTCTCTTTGTTCCCTGGATTTGAATGTAGCCTCCGGCCAGTAAGTCCGTACCTGTTTCAGCTTCTTATAAGTTCAACCACGATGGTGGTTCAAATCAGTATTTTAAAATTCTGGCGCCAACACTGGGGTGAGAGCAGTTTGTGACGAACATAAACCGCAGCAGCTCACCTCTGGAAGATTCGACTTGTAGGGCTGGGCATGTGGGTGGCTACAGGAGTAAGACCAACTGGAGTGCAGTCTGGGGAGACCCTGCCCGAATGGGCTGAGTAGCCTGTTTCAGCTCTTTGCAAGTTCGAACCACGATGGTGGTTCAAATCATTTTTTTTTTAATTCAGTGTCAACACTCGGGGGTGAGAGCAGTCTGTAAGGAACACAAACTGCAGCAGCTCACCTCTGGAGGATTTGGCTTGTAGGGCTGGGCATGTGAGTGGCTACAGGATCGAGACCAACTGAAGCACAGTCTGGGGAGACCCCACCAGAATAGTCTGAGTAATAAAGCAACGTCTGAGCTGACTCCAATGGGAAGAGTACTTAGGGGCCAGCTTGGCAAACTGGGGACCCAGGTTCATGACCAAAGCCTGGGATAACTGGAGTGGAGACCAAAAGGGAGGGTAAACATCTGTGTGGATGCTCTCCTCCCTAGTGAATAGATCTTTGTGTACCATTCCCAGAGCTGCTTCTGGCAAGGCAAGGCAGTTTTATTTATAGGGCACCCAATCTCAGGGGCTCGGGGTGCCTTAAAATGAAAAAACGAAATAGTTTAAAATACAGAAAGATGTTAAAATATTTAAAAGACAGCACCAACCCTGTACTAATTTTAAATAGATGAGTTTTCAATTACTTTTTCTTAACATAGTTTATTCTCCTGCTCTGGGTCAGGTAGGGACCACCTTCCACCTTCTGCCATGCACCCTGTTCCTGTCCCACTTGAGAGCCTGCCACCTGTCCATCTGGGACCACCAGCCCACCTGCAACAAAATGCTGTGCTGCCCCCTGCCTTTCCACCCAGGGCTGGGTATACCTTCAGCTCCTTTGACATATATTCCCCTCGGATACCTGACCACCCACGGCGGAGGTGAAGACTGGCAGTATCCCTGGCGGAAGGTGGCTAGGCTCCAGTGGTAGACATGGTGGGCAGGCAGAGGCTTCATGCACCCAGTACTGTGTCTCTGTTTCCTGATTTTCTGTCTCACCCATCCTCTAGGAGCACGCAACAGGATTGGCAACCGACTATGCCCACCGCAGCCAATGTGTGGGCTTGTTCCAAGGGTCCTTCCCTCAAAAGTTGCAAAGTCCCTGCAAAACAACCTTTGGTCACCCAGGTGGTGACAAAGCAGTGGAATGTGATAACCTTCCCCCCTCCAGAGGAGGAGAGCGTGCTGTAGGATGATCATTCCTCCTCCTCCTCCTGCTGGCCAACCCTCCAATGGCCTCGGCTCATTCTTAAACCCAGGTCACTGGCACCGCAAGTGGTAGTACTATCACTGCACTGGTGGGCTGGCCCTTTTTCAAATGACTTTTAAAAGTGTGACCCATAGGAGCTCATGTTATTTCGGGGGTGGGGAGAGCATTCCAAATCATGAGGGCAGCCACACCGAATGCCCAGTACCCCAAAGACTTTAACCGAGCTGTTCTGGTGGTGCCTGTGCAGTGAGTTCTGGCAGTGGCCCTGTCAAGATGCACTTGGTGGTATGGGTGACCATGTGCTACTGTTCATCTCCCCACCCAGTCCTGGGATGTATGCAAGCATGTGTACCCTTTTTTATCCTGTAAATGGAATTAACTATCTCCCTCCACTGTTCCAACAAAGGTGCCTGCTTCCGCCACCACATCTTTGTGATGGTATTCTTAGCTGCCAACAATAAAATCACTAGTAACTTAGCCCTACCTTGCAGGTCCCTGTAGGGGATAGGGATAGTAACACCATAGAAGCAGAAATCTAATTAAGGTCCAAAAAATGGGAATATTTGTTGGAGCTGGGGTAGAAGTGCCCCCCAATAACCTGTGATCCTTGGACGACTCCAAAATATATGAGTATGGTCTGTGTTAGGATGGCCTCAAGTTCCCCAGCATTTGCCAGTCAACTGACCCATAAAACTGGTCTGGATCGCCGGAATCCTGAAATATCTAGACCTGCATTTCCAGACATATTCTCTCCATACATTCGAAGAGGTTACTGTAAGAGAAGGTAGTGTATATTTCCACCATTGGTCCCTGGTAAACTTTGTTCCTTTCACCCAGAATGTGCTCCATAGTCTCTGTCATCAGTTTCTGAAGCACTTTATATATGCTGCTTACTGAATGACCTCAGAGTGGTGGTTCTCAAGCACCAAATCAAATCCAGGTGGCCATAATGGGCCTCCCAGTGCAGCCATGAGAACTTACTGGTGGCCTCAACTCCTTACTTTTTCACTCCAAGCTCCCAATCATACCCTAAACCCCCTGATATAACACACCTCTTTTTACACAGGATGTATTTTCTCTTGAAATGTGTGCCCTATGTTTAAAAGTAAGAAATTGTCCATTCCATTATCTTAGCAATTGGGGTTCTAAAAAAGCTCTGTGGCTGCAAAAAAATTTTGCTGGTGCCCGAATGTTGCCATGGTGGCCTCATTCAAGAAACACTGCCCTAGAGTTCCCTTTTAATGCTCTTATCAGTATTTGCTGTATCAGTAATGGACACCTCTGGAAACTGGGGGTGCTCCCTCCTCTACTGCAATAGGTATCTCCACATCTGCAGAATTCATATTTTTGTTAATATAATTGTTAATTGTGGTGTGTGTGTGTGTGTGTGTGTGTGTGTGTGTGTGTGTGTCCCATTGACACCGTGGTAGTGCAAAACTTTCGATGCTTATGACTAAGGTTCAGTAGTGAGCTTCATTTGCTGGGGGGGGGGGAACACTAAGCTTCCCAGAGGATGCTGTCTTCCTCCAGGGATGCAGGGTCACTGCCTCCCCTACAACACTACCACTTGGGTGACCATGGGTTGCTGTGCAGCAGAGGTACAGAAATGGAGGGGAGTGATCCGCGGGCTTTGATGAAGCATGGGTGGGGTAGACAAGCATGGAGCCCCTAGTTCATTGATGTCCTGGGGTTGGGGAAACAGAACACAGAAAATGACCCTGATTGAACAGAACGATTTTAGGCATGCCTTTCCACTGTTTTCTCCTTCCAACCCCAGGGTACTCCTGCCTCCATACTCAGAAGGAGGTGGTAGTCTGGCTAGGCCTGGCACTTCCACAGCGGGCTACATCCCTGGGGTTGGAAGCAGAGGGTGCTAAACAGCAGGGATGTAGGGGATGGGGTTGGGCCTGACATGAAGGAGGGGGCCAATCAGAGCAGGGAGGTAAAATGTAAATAACTGAAAAAAACACACCATATATATACCCACATTCTATCGAGGGAGGCAGATGCACTGGGCCTGGTTTGACTTTTCATACTTTTCCAGGTAGCTCTGCTGTGTCCTTGGTTGTTATTTAGAGCAGCTTTTTTGACTAGAATTTATATAAGAAATGGATGTGTAAAGTCTGTTTAATAACCAGAGTATATTGTTTTGTATGTTTGTTTTGAAATAGTCCTTTTAGTCTTTATTTAGGTTCCCTTGTTAAGGCTGCCCTTTTTCCCATTCAGTATTTGGAACCCAGTGACATAAGTTGAGCCGAAGCCTAGAATAAAACTAGCCGTGCCGGGCTTCTGCTCAGCTGATGTCACTGCAGCTCCAGAATTGTGAAGTAATTAAAAAATATGAATCTTGGGTGGGGGAAAACGCAACATTTAAAAGGGACTCTAAATAAGGAAACAATATGGCTATTTAACAAAAAAACATACAAAACAATACACTGGCAATACTGAATAAATTTCACATATACCCAAATGTACAATTATATTTAAAAATGTTAACAAAATGGTTTATGTACCTCTTAAGAAATGTTTTTTTTCCTCAAACTTTAAAAAAATGATAGGAACCACCCAAATAGTGTTGAACTGTTTAGTGACAAACTATAAAATGCTGTAATAATCGCATGCTTTGTCTTTGCATTTAATGAAAATAAACAAATTAAAAAAAACTACACTGTGTGTAATCCTGTAGAAAATATGTTTTACTACTTTATTTATTCATTAAAAAGTGTTTTGTACACAGGGGAGGGTATGCACTGTATTACCATGCTACAGGAGAAGCTGAGCCTACCAGACTCCCAGTGCTATAGATATTTACAAATTATAAATTACGGTAGGAGATTGGAGAAGGACCCAGAGGAAGCTTCACCCTTGGTCCTGCTGGAACAAGCAGTGTACCTTTGTAGATGGGAGGCCAAAGGCTATGTAGAAAAACTAGCTAAACAGGATAGGTCCTGTTTACCGAACCTGATGGGTAAGGTCAAAACCCAGTGGGAAAGAGATCTGGGGCTAGACATTATAGAAGAGCAGTGGGGTACCATTCTGAAACTGCAGATGGGTCTGTAGCTATGCAACAAGTATAAAGGATCCCAGTATGTAAGCAATAAGACACGACAGGGTGTGCATGGAACAGATTTTACCGCATGACCAGCGGCATAATAAGGCACGAGGCCTTGGCCGAGTGCCTTTAGCCCCTGATGTGCGGTAAAATCTGTTCCATGCACACACCTGGAGTGTCTTATTGTGTTTATAAAATGGGATCCTACCTTCACTTAACTGTTTTCAGTTAGAGAAATAATGTTTGTATGCAAAAAAAAACATGTAATGCTGCTAATGTATGGTAAAATAGTCCTTCAGCGGACATGTTTTAATATTCATGAGGTTATTTGCATAATATTCATGAGGTCATTGTCTTTTCAAGCACTGACGTTTCCTGCCTCTCTCTCTGTACTGGCCGTGGTTTGCGTCTCTGACTCAGCCCCATGAATGTCTTTATTGTTGAGAGTCAGACGAGGAAGGAAGAAAATAACTTTCAAAAGTGGTCAGTAAGTGTAGATTTGCCACGGGCAGTGTCACGCTCTACTTGTGTCATTTTGAAACAGTGAGCAGTCTAAAGGGGAGTGAGCAAGCAGGTTCAGCTTTTAGCGAGGAAACAACAATGGTGGCATTTTTAAATGCCAACATTCTAAGGCTTAATGATTTCAGCCTTTTTACTGCCATCCTTTTTTCTAACCAAGCATGGAATATATTTCATGCATGGTGAGCTTAATCTCTGATTGGCTGATTTAGCCTACCCATTTTATAAAAGTTTTTACACCACTTGTACTATCTCCCCATAGTATAGTCCATAGATTTAATCCAATGTTCTCACCACAGTGCAGCTGGTGTCATCTGGCCCTTGGAACATATATGCCCTATTTCTGGGATTGTGGGGCACTAGAACCCTTTTGGGAGCGGGGTGGTACAGGAACTAACAAGAGCGTTGGGAAGAACAGTTCCATTTATGCCTTTATCCATGCTGTTGAGCATGGAAGACATATGCAATGAGGGGTGTGAGCTACATTCCAGACGGATGTGGGTGCTGCTAGCTATGGCCTATCAGTGCCTCCAAAATACATGGGTGTCCTGTGTGATGACACACTGAACCAGTAGAAAACCCTGGCACTGCAAGTCTTGGTGCTGGAAAGGCTAACATATACCATGAGAGATAGAGAGGAGTTGTTTCTAAGAAGCTGGGGTAGGTACATGGACTCTTTTCTGCCAGAAGAAAGTACAGTTATGTAAGAACTTACCGTAACAGTAGATCTTTGAGAGAGGCTCTTGCAGTAGGTAATTACATATAGGACTGACATCGGCAGGCGGCAGGACACCACGGAAAAATTTCTAGCTAGCAGTCTCTGGTGAGGGACCGCCCACACATCAGGTGACCGGCATCAGGAGATGTCGGTATAAAGGGGTGGTCCCTCATGCCTGCCTTCCAGTTCTTTCCTGCCACAGGCCAAAAGAGGCCGGACGAGAGAGAAGCGAATATTTCCCTCACTGGAAAAGGATCTGAAAAAGCTTAGGGGGATGGAGGGTGGGAAGGTATTACCTACTGCAAGAGCCTCTTTCGAAGATCTACTGTTACAGTAAGTTCTTATGTAACTGTACTATCTTACTTCAAGAGGGCTCTTGCAGTAGGTAATTACATATAGGACTGAGTCCCCAGCAGTCTGGAACAAGAAGAAGCACACAGGAGAAGGAAAGCTACTCAAAGCAGATCATCTAGCTGTGAAGGCCCTAAGAAAGGAGGCCTTGCAGAACAGCAAGCCTGAAGCCTGCTCTACGGTGAGAGGCAATATCCAAACTGTAGTGTTTTGTAAATGTGTGAACAGAAGTCCAAGTGGCGGCAGCACAGGTGTCTGCCACTGACACATTCTCGAAACATGCCACAGAGGCAGCGACTCCTCTGGTGGAGTGTCCTCTGATTTGACCCGGGAGAGTCTTGTTGTACTTGTCATACAGAAGGTGATGCAATGAGCCAACCATTTAGACAGGCATTTCTTAGAAACAGCATTGTCTTCTCTTTTGGGTGCAAAAGAGACAAACAGTTGATCAGTCTTTCTGAGATCCTTTGTTCTGTTACTGTAGTATCTCAGAACCCGGTGGACATCCATAGTGTGAAGTAGATACTCCCCTTGATTGGAGCACTGTGTAAAGAAAGCGGGTAACTCTATGGACTGGTTCAATGTAGATTCCGCTACCACCTTGGGAAGAAACTTAGGATTGGTGCACAGAGCCACACGTTCCTTGTGAAAAATCAAGTACGGAATTTTACACATCAGGGCCTGGAGCTCAGAAATCCTCCAAGCAGAGGTAATGGCCACTAGGAAGAGCGTCTTCCATAAAAAGAACTTCAAGTCTGCGGAAGCTGCCAGTTCAAAAGGAGGCAGAGTAAGTTTCTCTGGAACAAAGTTCAAATCCCAAGGAGGGCCGGGGACTCGGATAGGGGGTCTCAGGTGAAGAACCCCTCTGAGGAAAGTCTTAGAGACTTCCAGTTGAGCAATGCCCTGTCTGCAAAGGGAACATGATAGGCCGAAATGGCCGCCATGTGAACTTTCAGAGACGAGTGAGTAAGACCCAGGTCAAAGATATGGCGCAGGTACTCCAGCAGCTGCCCAACCGAGCAGCGGGCTTGATCTATGTCTGCAGGAGCCATGCATGTAGTTGAAGGGACTTGAGACCCGGATGGACCAGGGTCCCCTGATCCTGGGTAAGTAAAATTCGTGACAGAGGAAGAGGAAGAGGAGGTTCCTCTGAGTATTGTTGCGGAAGAGAGAACCAAACTTGCCTGGGCCAGAAAGGAGCGATCAGAATCATTTGTGCTCTTTCTGAACCGAGTTTCTGCAAGACTTGCGGGATCAGAGGAATTGGGGGAAGGCATAGACGAATCTGTCCTTCCAATCTAGAGACAGAGCGTCTCTCCAGAAAATGCCTCTCTCTTGAACGAGTGAGCAGAAATCAGGAAGCTTTGCATTTAGAGGGAAAGCAAACAGGTCGACCTGTGGTGTTCCCCAACGTAGGAAGATATCGTCTAGGACCCCATGATCCAGCTCCCACTCATGAGCTAGAGCAGACGAGTGACTTAGTTTGTCTGCTAAGGTGTTCTCAACCCCTGGAACATGAATTGCCGTAAGGTGAAGGTCGTGTTGTGCTGCCCAATCCCAAACTCTCATCACTTCCCAGCAAAGAGGGTAGGACTGAGTCCCTCCCTGTTTGTTGATGTACCATACCACACACATATTGTCCGTCTAGACGGCTAGGTGGCCAGGAAGAAGATACAGATGAAGAGCTTGGAGAGCATAAAGTACTGCTCGAAGCTCGAGCACATTGATGTGAAGTGTTTGTTCGAGCTTGGACCAAGAGCCCTGGGTCTGATGAGGACCAAGATGGGCTCCCCAGCCTTCACCCAAAGCGTCTGTGGTCAGAGTCTGGGAGGGGGAAGAAGGAAGAATGGAACTCCCTGAAGAAGGTTCTCTTGAACCATCCACCACTGCAAGTCTTGAACCATGGGAGAGGAGACTAGGACCAACTGGTCCAAGTCGTCCATCAACTGATCCCATTGGGAGTGAAGCATCCACTGAGAGACCCTCATGTGGAGCCGAGCGCGAGGGACTGTCGGGATAGCAGCTGCCATAAGCCCGAGGAGGTGAAGAACCGACCTTGCACTGACCCACCTGTGGCCAGACAACATGCTTACCTGAGTCTGGAAAGTGGCCACCCTGTCCGGTGGCAGGAAGGCCCTGCCCAGGGTCGTGTCCAGTATTGCCCCGATAAACTGGAGCCTCTGGGATGGGATCAAGTGAAACTTGGAATGGTTGATGGTAATACCCAAACAGGCAAAAACCTGCTGGATGAGGGAGAGGCAGTGCAGGATTTCTTCCTTGGACGCCGCCGCCAGGAGCCAATCATCCAGGTACGGGAAAACCTGTACCCCTCGGGCACGCAGATAGGCCGCCACCACCGCAAGGCATTTGGTAAATACTCGGGGAGCCAAGGACAGGCCAAATGGAAGTGCCTTGAACTGATAGTGGTCCCTCTGGAAAGCAAAATGGAGATATTTGCAGTGAGATGAGCGGATAGATATGTGCAGGTAAGCATCCTGCATATCCAGAGCGCACAACCACTGTCCTAAGCAGAGGAGGGCAGAAGGCTCTGCAGTGAGAGCATCCTGAACCTTTGTACTCCACAAATAAGTTCAGGGAACTGAGATCTAGAATAGGCCTTACATCTCCTGTCTTCTTCGGGACCAGGAAGAAGTGGTAATAGTAACCCATTCCCTGCATTGGAAGGGGGACAGGTTCTATTGCCTCTTTCAGCAGAAGTGCTGAAATCCCTTCCTGGACCAGAAGAAGATGTTCCCGAAAATACAACGACCTTGGGGGAGGGTGATGAGGTGGTTTCTGTAGAAACTCTATTGAGTGTCCTTCTGCGATTAGCTGGAGCACCCATGACTCTGATGTTATCCTCTCCCAGCCCGGAAGATGGAGGGAAAACCTCCCTCCTACCGGTTCCTCCGGGAAGCCCAGAGGCTGTGGGAGAGGGAAGGAGTCAGGTGGTGTGGGGCAGCACCGCAGCTGAAGCTCCCGCTCCTTTTTTGGGCGGGGCTGGCAGCTAAATTCAACGCTTAGTGGCCCGCTTCCTGTGGTTCACTTTGGGCAGATTCCGTCTGCGAAAGGAACAGCACTGCATTTGATGGGGATGATACACAGAGTCCACAGACTTTAGTGCTGTCCCCTTCTCCTGCAGGTCAGTAATGATGTCCTTGACATCACCTCCGAACAGCACAGAACCCTGGAAAGGCACTTCCTGGATGGCGGACTGCATTTCCGGGACCAACCCTGACACTCAGAACGAAGCATGACGCCCTAGGCCTATGGCGAAAGCTTAGCTCCTACCAGCAGTGTCCACTGCATCGCAGGTTGCATGAAGGATGTGTCGACTAGCCAAACTTGTAGAGTGGACAAGGTCAGCCGCTTCCTGCTTGACTTGAGAGTCCAGAAGGGAGTCCAATTTAGATTCCACCTCACTGAGAATCGCCTTCTGGTAATCCCCCCATGTGACTGACATAGTTCAGGGCTCTAATACCCAGAGTGGAAGAAGCGAAAATCTTCTTGCCATACTGGTCCAGAAGGTGGGATTCCTTGTCAGGTGGAGACGAGCTGAGGTGTTTGGGGTGAGCTGACCAGCCATGAGTGGCACTAATCACAACCGAGTCAGCTCGAGGATGGGAGTCTAAATAGTCAACACCCTCGGGAGCCTGGTATAGCCAGTTCAACTTCCTGGGAAGTGGGGTTAAGGCCGACGGCTGTTTCCATATAGTGGTGATAAGGTCAGCATGAGGCTCGATTCAGGATGGCACCAAAGTGGGAGCTGTCACGGGCAGATCTAGATGCTCAGCGAGTTTTTTACACTGGGGGTCTTGCTCCAAGGATTGCCACTTATGTACTTCCTGGATCTTGCGTAGCAACTCCGTGAAGGAAGGATCCTCTGGAGGAGACTTCGGAGGAGTCTTTGGCCTGGGCTTGGACAGAGAGCGACGCCGCTGCCTTGCTCAGAACAACCGCCGGAAGCATCCGGGTGTCCGAGGAAGAAGAAGATGAAGAAGAAGTAGACTCCCTCTCCCGGCGAGGGGGAGGAACGGACCCCTTGGGAAGCCCTCGGAGAAGCGTGTCCTGCCCCTCTCTGGACCCAGAGGGTTTAGCCCTGGTGTCTGGAGGTGGGGAGGAAGTTTGTCGTTGTGGATGTACGGGAACCGGAACCAGCACCATCATCAGAAGACGCCTCTACACCTCTCTGGTGAGCTGAGCCTTGGCCTCAGACCACCAGGGGGCCAGAGTCTCCTGCAGATCCACCGGTGGCTTGGGGGGTGCAGTGGAGGAGGAGGAGGAGGGGGATATGAGTATGGACAATACCCATAAGGCGCATATCCGTAACATGACAGCGGGAAGCCTGGCGTCGAGTATTGAGGCACCGGGTACTGCAGCGTCAGATAGGTCGGCGCTGAGTACTGAGGTGTCGGATACTGTGTTCCTGGGTATTATGGCGTCAGATACAACAGGATCGGGTACCCGGGAACTGGGGAGACTGCCGGAGCAGATGGCCCAGCCGGAAGCCCCATGGGCGGATCTGGAGCAGAAGGCCCAGAGGGACAGAGGGCCCAGCGTTGGGGCGGCATCCGGGATCGGGATGTCATCCGGAGTCGTCAATACTGGCGTTGGAGTCGGCGGCCGAGAAGCCAGCGTCAGAGCCGTCATCCGGGGAGCCGACATCAGATCTGTCGGACCAGCAGGTGGACGGTCTGACGGAGGTGGTACAGGAACCTCAGCGTCACCCTGGGATGGAGGAGAGAAATCCTTGAGGTCGGGCTGAGGAGACTCAGGGTCCCCAGAGGGCAGTGAAGGCTGTGGGGAGCCAGGAACGATGGACGTGGGAAGGTCTGGCATTGGCTCTTCTGCTGGGTTGGACATCAGGCGAACCGACATGCGGCTTAGCAGCGGGATCCAGGCGGGCGCCGGAGAGGCCGGCATCTGACTTAATGGACCCATTGCGGGAGGCAGACTGCAATGGAGGGGCGGCCTGGTCGGGCGGGATAGGGGCCGCACGCCACCGAAGGGTCGGGTGACTTACCGACCTTCTCCATGCGGTCATCGGAGGAGCCAACATCCGGCATATCAGAGCCGCTCACACCAGTAGGCCACGAAACCATGGCTTTACCGGGAGCAGAGGCCACCAAAGCCCGGAGGCGCCCGAAGGGCCTGAGCGTTAGCCAGACGGGCGGGCCACCGCCGCCTTAGAAGCCTCTAAGGCGGCTGTCACAGAGCGGTCTCCGGGGACATTACCTTTAGCACGGTGACTTCCTGAGGAAGTCGCGGTGGGTGAGGAGCCCTTGTCCCGGTGCTTTTCTTTATCTTTTTTCTTGCGATGGCCTTCAGGGGAAGTGGACGCCTGCCGAAGCTTTTTCAATTCTTTCTCCATGGAGCTCATTTTCTTTTTCAAAATATGGGCCTCCAGGGACTGCTGCCACCTTCTTCTGGTGGCCACGTTAAAACTGAGGCAGTGCTGGCACTTCTTTACCGGATGGTCGGGACCTAGGCAAAAAAGGCACAGGGAATGGCCATCCTTGTGTGGGAGTTGGGTGCCACACGAGTCGCACTTGTTTTTGTACTTGGAGGGTGTAGGGGACGTCATACACCGACGGATACCTGACGAATGATAGGAAAAAATAGAAAATACTCGGTGAAGATGCTGACGATAAAGCTGACGAGCAAGGAACTTTACCGCGAGGCACTGGCATGAGCTAACGGTGGGAAAGAACTGGAAGGCAGGCATGAGGGACCGCCCCTTTATATTGACATCTCCTGACGCCAGTCACCTGACGTGGGGGCGGTCCCTCACCAGAGACTGCTAGCTTGAAATTTTTCCGTGGGGTCCTGCCGCCTGCCAACGTTAGTCCTATTTGTAATTACCTACTGCAAGAGCCCTCTCGAAGTAAGATACAGCTATTATTCAGAGTGGCTTGCTTTAGGCACAGGTGGGGAGTATGGCTGTGACTGCATGGACCTGAATTCCCACTTGTGTTAGTACAACCTCAGTACATGTGTTTGGCTAAACTTGTAAACTATGTGCCTGTCAAATGTCTATAATTTACTCAACTGCAGAATTAATTTTCTTGTTCCATTGTCTGTTACCCAAGTTTTTATACCTTATATATTGTAATATGTGTAAGGTTTTTTTTTAATTAAAATTCAATAAAAATGATTATACAAAAAAAGTGTTTTTCCAGGAGCAGCCTTATAAGAGCATGTCTCATTTCCCCAAGTTACACAAGAAGATGTTTCTGTTTAAGATTGCTTAACTGTGAAGAGTGGAATTACTCCCTTCCCCTCCCTGCAATTAGCTTCCTAGGAATTCTAGTGTTCACCAGTAAAAGTTGGAGACTGGCACTGGGCCAGTCAGAGAAAAGAATAGTCAACATAACCCACTGAACATTTAACAAAACCAAAAAAACGAAAGAGGTGTACATTAAAACTACCACTGAGACCACTCTGTTTTTGTAAGAATGGTCTCAAGTGCATTATTGGGGTATGAAAATCACGAACCAAAGGTGAGCAGTTATGATACTCTAATAAGGTAAAACCACTCTTTCAACTGTAGGAGTTGTCTCGGTGTTGGTATTAACATATTTTTGATTAAGATCAATCAATAAATATGATAAAATTTTAAAACAACTGCCGTGAATGTGCCCACTTGCAGGACAGTTGCACGTGAGACACTCTTTACAGAATAAGAGTATCTCACGGGCAAAGGACTGGAGTGCTCCGATTGGTCCGAAGTGCTCCCCCAATTTATGATATTCTTCTCAGAATCTACTGAATGGTGATACATAACATAATGGAATTACTGTGATTGTCTGGAATTACTGTGTATGTTCCTAAAAGTGCCATGTATATGAAATAAAAGACAAGGAACCTCTGTGCACAAACACTGAGGCAATGGTTACCCCAAAGGGCATTTGGCTGGGAGGCCAAGTTTCAAGAAAATACAAAATCACTCATGCTCACACAATACAAAGCATCAAGGGCTGCATATGCAAATCACCACAATCACTGTGGTGATTTGCATATGCAGCCCATGATGCTTTGCATTGTGTGGGCATGTGTGATTATGTATATGAAATGTCCTGTATCCAACAAGTTTCTATGTAACTAATTCTGGGTCGCCCCTGAAAAGGGACCATTTGGGGCCCAGTGGGCCTACCCGGTGAGCAGAATGAAATAAAATAAATAAATATAGGTCTGCATATATGGTCACTGAAAAAGGTGTATTGTAAAATATAAAAGTATCTTCATGGGTATTATAGTCAAAAACTATACTTTCTGAGTAGGGGAATGTATTTTTTGTTGAAGTATGCGATCAGCATTATCAGTGGATATCTATGTGCCCACAGAGTCATGTGCACAAAGGAGAGGAACATGAAACTGCTTAATGTTAAATGACAACATTCTGTTTAAAAAAGAAACAAAGCAGGAGACACTTAGCTCATTTAAGAAGAAAGTTCCCATACTGCAGTGCTATACCAATTAATCAATCAGTTGCAAGTCACCTTGAGCACTTCCACCCCAACAATGCTCCCCCTAGGAGCCACTGTACTGTAGGTCACTACCACCCTCTCAGATCCCACGCAGATTATGAATCACACACCTAATCAAGGGGCACACAAGGATGAATTATACTGCACAGGGTTTATTCTTTTTTAACCAGGTAAGGCCCACTAGGCACAAGTGCCTGTTTTCAGGGGCAACCCAGGAGCTAAGGGCTGGTTAAGTGACTTGCTCAGAGTGACACGGTATGCAACTGGAGGTTGGGGGAATCAAACCCAGGTCTGCTGGATGTACCAAGCTCATTCTCAGCTTGTTACTCTAATCTCTAGGCTATACTGTCAGCCAGGGTGTGGTAATCTCTATAGCTAGTACCAGTACTAAATTATGATTTCAAGAATAATACAAAAAGCAGTGACTCTGGGTACCCAAGGATTACAGTACAATCTTGATGCAGGTCTGGTAGCCACATTGCCTGGATTCCTTTGGTGGTGCACTTGATGAACATTAGCAAGCTTGCAACCCCCCAACAGGCCATAGTGTGCTAGCATAGTTTAAGAAACTTCAAATCCAAAAGGAAAATGCTTGAAAAATAACTTTATAATCAAAATGCAGTAATTGTAATCCAAACTGGAAAAGTACAAAAGACCCCAGCCAGCAACGCCAGTACTCACATGACCCATGGATGCGGTAGCTCAGTCAAGATGGGAAACAGCACACAGCAGCAGGTTGTCCATTGTCAGGAAGAGGCCCCAGTGCCCTCGGAATGAAGCACTTCTGACTCTCAGATGTTTGCAGCAGCACAGACTTTCTGGCCCACACCTCTCAGGACACAGTCCTTCTGGCTCAACAGTCTCAGATCATAGCCTTTCTGGCTCAGCTCTACATTGCTGGAGCACTACACAGTGTCTTCCTGGTTCTCAAGGAGCCCAGACCCCAGGAGTGACCCCCATGGTCCAACTCCCCTCCTGATCAAGAATACCCATATACTCAGGGCACATGCCCTGTGGCTCCCTGTTCCCCAATCCACCCCACTAGATAAGGGCTAGCAGGCCCCTTACCTGGCTCCAAAGCAACCTGAGTGGGATACAGGTCTCCGTCTCCACTTTGTACAGCTCAGCAGATTCGATCTGCAGCAATGCCCCATAGACACAGACTCTCAGTGGTCTTCTTAAACAGGTGCCCCTTTGGTACAATTTCACAACTTTCTGTAAATGAGTGCCTTTCCCTGGTGAGTCTTTGAACAGTATAAGCCCAGGATAAGGCTCACAGAGATTTTCCAGAAGGAACCCTGGTGGGGGCTCACAGGATTGTTGGCCTGGCTAGTCCTTTCACTTGGTCTCACCAGCAGCTGGTCTAAACTCCTCAGTGTCTCTCTCAGACTTCCATGAGTTCCTCAACAGCCCAGAAACTTCTTTCCCCAATTCAGTGCCACATTGGCTGTCCATCAGTCCTTCTTCCTGTCCAGACCTCTGACTGGCCTTTGCAGCTCACCAGTCCATTTGAAAGGGTCCCTGAATGCATCATCCTCCTACAATTCTCTTGACTGCTTGCTGGGTATCCCAGCCCTCTGATTGGCTGGCTGGCAGGGTTTGAGATCATAGAAATGGCTGCCTCCATGTTCTGGATGAAGTCTTGTGCTCCAGAGTCTAGAGTTTTGTTCATTTAGTTCCCCCCCAACAGTGTGCTGGCCCCTTGAATTGATAGCAGCCCTCCTGGGCTATCTGGTCCAGCTGTCTCAATGGTGGGGTAGTGGGTCTGCAAGTCATTGTACAGTGGTTTAGGAGAGGGAGAGTACTGGGGAGGAGCCCCTTGCACATACACCCCTGCTTGAGATATGACATCAGTCTCATGGTGCATTGTAGTGCCAAAGGAAAGGTGGTTTTCTGCTTTGGTTTCCAGTCCCCTCTGGCAAAATCAGGGGACCAGGACAGAAGAACAAGGCCACAGCTGCTGAAGAAGCAGGTACAGGAGGCTCTCTCTGTGTGCCACACATGCTGTTGAGCAAGAGAGACACACAGCAAGAGGGAGACAGGTGGCTGACACTCCAGGTAAGCCCCCTCCCCGAGGAGGGAGTTACAAACACATAAACGAATACTTACAAAGCACAACTGAAAAGATTAATTGTGTATGAAAAAGAGAGCTGTTACACCCCTCATTGACACACACCTTTTTTTAAGTAACCCAAAAGCTTGAATAGGTAAATCAGACACACACATAAACACAGACGTTGAAGGCAGAAAAAGGCTTTTTAGCTCATCCAGTCTGCCCAGCCCTGCCTATGGTTGGATGTGAGGGCCCTTGTGGCCATTCACTCCTAATTTCCCCCCTACCCTTTTCCTGATGTCCTTACCAGTCCCATGTGTCTGTTCCACCCATGTCTGAATCCCTCCACTGATTTCACGCAGATGACCATCCCATCCCTAATATACTGTACAGTACTGCAAACCACACACATCTCAACTTAACTGTCTCACAATATGAGGGACATCCATCATTGTACCCCTCAGAATTGCTCTGTCCCACATAGAAAAGATTAGCCTTGCATTATACACTTGAGAAAAGATCTGATCACCAGTAGTGTCATAGAGTGATGTGGAATGCCAGGCTCTAGGAAACCCAGATGCCCTTTCTGCCACAATTTATGTATTTATTTCAAAAGTTTCACCAGGAAAGACAGAATGAGCTGCTAACAGCTCGTTTCCAGATGCACCCTGGGGTGAGGGGTAAGAGACTTAGTTCAATAGGAGAAAAAAATAATGGGCCCTATGCACCAATGGAGTGGAGCAGCTATGTGAGTGTATCTGTGGTGCATAGCCACTCTGCACCCATTGCGCTCCCCCACACACGGAATGCACAAAGGAGAGGCATGCAGACAGGATGCGCCTGATCCCTGAGGTCCACGATCTGCACCTTGTTGGGGGAAAGCCAGCACTATGCGCCATGCACAAAGGCTCATAGTGCTGGCTGCAGAGGTGTGTAGCGGGGGCACAGGGTATGCCAGGGAGAACCCTGCCATAAACCCCCTATGCGCCCCCCCCATGCACACCCTGAGACAAACTGCAGGATAGGGCAAACAGCCACCGACCCTCTGGGGCCACAGCAAATGATCGCCCAGTTCCACCCACCTGCCCCAGTACACAGCAGTGTGTGTGTGGCTGCCCCCCAACCCAAATCCCTCACAGGGGCACTGGCTCATAGATGCTGCCCCCTCCAATGGCACCGCATGTCCATCCCCCTGCTACCGGCGGTACTGTTCCTTCCCTGCCACCTGACATGCCCCCTGTCCCTCTGCACTGCTTTGGTGCCATCGGAGGGCCAGCAGCATTGCCCTCCTCCCTCTTGCCACAGCCACTGGCCCTCGGACATCCATGGGGCATGCTGCCAATGTATGTCCCGCCATGTAGGGGATCCACTGTTGGACCAATGCCAGGCATCTGAATGGATGCCTGGCTGGGTCTTCGACTCCGCCCGCACCCAGCCTGCAGAGACCTGTGTGCCGGGGGGGGGGGTGAAGCCATGGACAGGTGGCCGGCAGTTGTGAATGCCACCGGTGCACAGCTGCCCGTAGGTGCAGAGCGCCACAAGCAGGTAACGTGCCTCCGGCTTGTATCACCCGCCCATTGGTGCATAGGGGCCAATATTAACAGCATTACAAAAACAAAGTCATATACAACAATACAGTATATAAAAGTAGCATAATCATAAATACTCATAGGTAAATCAGTACAACAGGTACATGTAGTAGATAAAAACTCAACTTTGGCAGGTAGGGGAAAATGACTCATACAGGTACAGCAGGGGGAGGAGAGGAGCAATATGGGCAGGGTAATATGAGTGGGAGAGAAGGAAGTCAAGAGATAGAGGATAATGTACAGCTGCAGGTGAGAGTAGAAAAGTCATGAGGAAGAGACTTAAGGGGGAAACAGAAGAAGCAGAGTGGATTGACGGGAAGAGTGGACCAGAGTTAAGGAAAGCAATATGGGAACGCAGCTTGACCAACAGTAGATTTCCTAGAAAGAACAGAGAGGGAATGAGAAACATTACTACAGAGAGGGTAAAGGGAAGGAAGGGAGAGAACAGTAGGGAGGTAAAGTAGGAGAAAAGGGAGCCAAACTAGAATCTGGTGTAAAGGAGGCACAATGGGAAAGGCACCTAGCATCAAGAGAGGGGAGTGAAAGGGCAGAGTAGTGAGTGCAGTGGTGGATACGAGGGGGACAGTCTAAGGCAAAATGACAAAAAGAGTGAAAGAGGGGTCCAGTCTGAAAAAGGAGGATTTGGGAGCTCCACTGTAAACTATGTCACCTTAGTGGAAGACAGAGAAGTCATAGTAACTTAGAATTTGACAAGAACTGCTTGGCCCATATAGTCTGTCCATTTCTTCCAACCTATACTATTACCACAGACTGTGTCTAAACTACAGCTCTTTCTTCATTCCCCCTTCCTTTCCACTATGATTCCCTTATGCCTATCCCATGCATTATTAAACCCCACCAGTGTTTTCACCCCTACCACCTATGCTGGAAGGCTGTCATATTAAAACAATCACTTGGCAGGCAGGAAACAGCATACTCACTTTGTTCCTGTAGAGTGCATCAAGCTTGAGGTGGATCTTATATTCTATGGCATAAATATGCACTGAGAAATCAAGATTTCAGTCCAGCCAGACCCAAGGTACTTAAAGGAGGATACATCCTCAATTGTAGCACCATCAAAGGTGTGGAATAAAGGGAGAGGGGTGACTCTCATAGGCCTTTGTTGGGTGCAAAAAGTCAAGGAAACTTTTTTTGGCATTAGGAGACAGTTGGCTAGACTGGAACCAGTGCTGACTGTTGTCAAAATCCAGTTGTTACTGGGAGGTAAGGTAATAGGAAGAGGAACACGGTACAAAAGTACTGTATCATCAGCGTACATATGAATGGCAGTAAAG
This sequence comes from Neoceratodus forsteri, assembly GCA_016271365.2. Classification (NCBI taxonomy): domain Eukaryota; kingdom Metazoa; phylum Chordata; order Ceratodontiformes; family Ceratodontidae; genus Neoceratodus; species Neoceratodus forsteri. Next base: position 535,872,895 of record CM028138.1, read on the forward strand.
AAACAGGTGTGTGGTCATTCAAGAATATGAAAAAGAGAATAGAGCCCAGGCAGACCCTTGAGGGACACCTGAGCAGATAGGGAGTGGTGAGGAAATGGAGCTTCTGATCCACACAGCTTGAGACTTTCCCTTAAGTTAGGAGTGAAACCAAATGACTGAAGAGTCAGAGAGGCCCACTGCTTTAAGCTTGTTCAGAACAAGGGGTTGTGCCTCAGTGTCAAAAGCTTTAGCAAGCTCAACAAATATTACATAGGTGATCTGTCCCTGATCCATACCTGAGAAGATGGAGTCAGTGAGCTGGAGGAAGGAGGTGGAAGTGGAGTGGGATTTCCTAAAACCAGACTGGAAAAGGGTGAAGAAGGGGGAGGAGTCAAAAAAGGGGGGAGTCAAAAAAGAAAGAGCATTGAGAAAGAACAAGATATTCCTTTAACTTAGCCAGGGTGGGAAAGAGAGAGCTAGGATGGAAGTTACCAGGAGAAGAAGGTTCACCACCTATAGGGAGAGGGATGACAGTAGCTGGCTTCCAGGCTTCAGGGGCAGTGGCAGATGAAAAAGAGAGGTTCAGGAGTAGGGTAATAGGCGGAATGAAGACAGGAGCCAAGAGAAGCAGCAGCTTAGGATCAAGGCCATCAGGGCTGCCTCTCTTACGTGTATTAAGGATAAACAGGGCCTTAAAGAGCACCTTTAGTGTTCTGGTAGAAAATACCCCCTGAAGGCCATGAAGGACCCTTACTTGGCTCCGTGTTCGAGGGTGATAAAAAAATTGTTTTATATTGCCACATTTTCCAGAGGGAAGAGATCATATTTTGGCTCAGATGAGCTGATCCACTGATCCCTTCCACTTCCCGGATTGGAGACACGCCTCCACGCTGTTCCATGTTCTGACATCACAATGTGCTCACCCGGGGGTACACTCCATAGGCATGTTTAGAGCGTGTCCCTCACAGAAGCATATTGTGATGCCAGAATATGGAACAGTGTGGGGGCGTGTTTCTAAATTAGTAAGTGGATACGATCAGTGGCTCGGCTCTACCAAGCCAAAATACCTGTATGATCCTTTCCCTCCAGAAAAAGTGACAATATGAAAAGGTTTTTTTTTTTTTTTTTTCCATTATTTCTTTATCCCCCTACATGCTCTGGGACCCACCTCTCTCACAGGCCGCCATGGTCTCCAACAACCCCTACTATCCCTGTGAGCCTCCTTACCTCAAATTGCAGCCTTTCCCGAGGTAACCCTGTGTAACCCTTCACTGGGTGGGTCCCTCTCCTTCGAGGGGAAAGGAACCAGTGGGGGCATCCAGCACACTCTTTCTCTTGGCCCCAGGGTGCTGCTAAGGCAGACATGGCTCCATCAGGAGTTTTCAGAGGTATCAGAGGACCAGCAACCATCATCAGACCAATCACAGAGGGGTTTTCACTTTTCTGGTGCTTCTTCTATTGCAACCCTCATGACCTGCTGCCTGTCTCCACCGGGGGCCACTGCAGAGCGATGCAGCCCTGCTACCCACTCCAGGAGAGGAGAGCAGTCCTACGGACTCACAATCCTTTCCTCTGCTGCCGACCCCCAGCACCCCGAGTCCATTCCCGAACCTGGATTGCCAGCGTGGTGAAAGGTAAGGCGCCAGTGCCTCAGCTCTCTGTGCCACCAGGCCAGCTCAAAAATGTTTTTTTTTAGTATCCTTGAACTCGAAACCAGGTAAGGGTCCTTCCTGGATGGGAGCACTAATACCATGAAAGGTGCTCTTTAAAGTGATTTTTTGAGATTTTGATGATACCTTTTCACATAGTATGTCATGGCCACCCATGCTTCAGATGTTGACGCTGCAATTTGTTTTGTAAAAAGACCTGCTATAGTCATTTTTTTATGTTTTATCAGCTGTTTGTTTCTGCCCACCCTCCAATTTTTTTGTGTGTGGCCACACCCCCAGAATGATGTCATGCAAAGGATATTTTACATACAAGAAGGAATTCTGGGTAAATTGTAAAGTTGACTTAAATGTTCATTACTCAGAGGTGCGGTTCTTTATTTTGGTAGGGGTGACTGCAGTACAACACCTGAGACGTAGACTTATTTATTTATTATTGTAAAAGTTTCACCAGGAAAGACATACTGAGCAGACAACCTAGTTTCCAGATGCATCCTGGGTAGAGGGGAAAGGAGTACACAGTAGGTACGCCACCTGAGACACCTAGACCGGACTTCTTACTAGCGAGGTGTGGCATTGCCGATACCCAATTGGAACGCGAGCACTTTTCTGCTCTGGCGTCTGATTGGCTCCTGCAGTCTGCTCCTGTGTCTCCCTCAATACTAAACTAAAGTCTGATTTTCTGTCTAAAACTTGCACAAAAAAGAGCTGTACTTACTTATTGCCTAACAGTTACAACTTCTATTTTTTCCTTTTTAGAGTGTCAAGAGTTGGGACTCTGTTTGATTACACTCCTTTCTGAATTTCTGTGGTTGGGCCAGTCTTTAGACATCAAGTAATACCCAGTTCTGTTGTCCTGCTGTTTTGGTTCTCCTGCTGGTTCAGATGTTCCATTGTCCATTGCCTAGTACTTAGTACCAATCCCTTCCTCCATCCCCTGCCAAGGATATGCTCTCCACATGCTCCCTGCCCACAGGCATGGGAAACCCGGGCACCGGGCGGTCAGCACTGCCTCTACAGCCACCTGAGAACCTAAGCTCTGACTCTCCATTAGCAAAGGCTGGCATTAGCAGCCATCCAATTGGAACATGAGAGCTCCTCGGTGTTGGCTTCTGATTGGTTCCTGCAGTCTGCTTCTGTATCTGTTCTAAACCAAGCATAAGTCTGATTTCCATGCCGAAATTTGCCAAAAAAAGAACTGTAATTACTTTTCTTCTTGTCTGTTAAGACCCTTACCCTTCTGTTTAGAGTGTTACATTTAGGGATACTGTGTGATTACACTACTTTTGAAATTCTGTGCTTGCGTCAGCTCCCTACATGAGTGGCCGATCACTTCTCCCTACTGAAGTTCCTACTAAGCCTCATCTTATGTCCTTAAATATTACAGAAGCACTCTGAACTGATATGACTGATGTAACATTGAGTACTTACTTGCATTAATTACATTAATTGTTCTTTACCTGTGTTATTTGGTTCTATTGTAAATATCTCTGTATGGATTATACCATTTGACCCAGAGCTAACCAGGTCCATCTTGTAACTGAGCTTGCTCAACGATGTTCGCCTGGATAAATAAAGATTTTAATTGATTGATTGATATGTAGCAAGGCATTGTGGGTACAGTACATAGCTGATTTTTCTGTCTCCCTACTCCTGTTTTGCTAGTGTAGATGTCTGAAATACCAAGACTGACCAACAGAGGTCTCTTAGGTACCACCTTTTAAGAAGCCCAGAGTGGGACATTTCTTACTGAAATATGTTTTTTTACAGGACAATATGTAAACTGACAAATGCAACAGACCTGTTTTCTCTTTTCTTTTTTAAATTCAAGTTTTATTGAATATTTTCCATTACATACAAAACAATCACCTTGGCACATACAAGTAGGTAACTTTGGATAACATAAATTTTCTAACCCTAAAGCTCTCCTTCCCTCCTAAATCTCTATGTCCCCCCTCCTCTCCCCAAATTATCACCCCCCCCGAGTGTGCTAACCTTTATAAAATAATAGAGGAGAATATTTAGAACAGTCCAACTCTGGAGAGTCAATATCACTTCCCTGCTTAGAGTAAATACAAGGCATATAATTTCCCATATCTTTTTTCAAAGAGGGAAAGCTTATTACCCGAGCTTGCAATCAAACGTTCAATCCTAAGATAGACTGATGTCTCATTGAGCCATTCAGTATTTGAAATACACAACTGATCTAACCAGTGTTTGAGTACAAGTCTCTTAACCACCATGGAAATTAAAGCCATATTGAATCTGCGCTCTCTGACCTCTATCACCTGGAAATTCCCTAAAAGACAAATTTCAACTGTAAATAGATCCTCCAGGCCTAACATGGAGTCCAATTTGGACTGGAGGGCCTGCCATAGGGGGGCTACTTTCTCACAAGACCAAAATATGTGTACCAAATCACCCTCCATTTTTCCGCACCTAGAGCAAGTGGGACTGGGGAGATGTCCGATTCTAGCTAATTTGACTGGGTTATAATACATATAATTTTGTATATTGTGCTGGGTAAGTCTGAGTTTGTTTTGGGTGATATAGATGTGGAAATCTTCCCAGTGATGAGCCCAGTTGATATTTAAGTTTGGTAGCAGGGATGACCATGCCTTGACACCCATCACAGGATCTGGACATTTGTAATCAATGAGAGCCTTGTAAATCAGGGAGACATAGTGGGGCAGGGAAGAGAGGGCCCAAGCATTTGATATATTAAATGTCGCAGCTGGAAAATCTTGAAGACATGTACCCGGGGTATGTTATGTTTTATGAGAATATCAGTGGAAGAGAAGAGGGAATCCACTGATTAAAAGTCTATTACTCTGAGACCTTTTACCTGGGATAGCCAACCCGGAGTGAGGGTTGTGCCCTCAAGTTTAATATTGGGGTTAGATATGAGCAGTTGGGCCATATCCTGTGGTGGAGACAGGTTGAGAAATGAGCAGCATTGGGAGAAGATCTTTAAAGAAATGCCAATTACTGTGTTACTTAAGTCTGGTGGGAGGGCTTTCCCGGTGGAGAAGAAAATGGTAGGGATATCCAGGTGATGTAAGCGTAAAGTTTGGTTTCAATCTGAAGCCAACATGGGGTATAGTCCCCCTCTGTAGTGGATATCCATCTCCCTATCTTGGACATGTGGCTGGCCCAATAGTACATGAGGACATTGGGTAATCTCAGGCCTCCAAGTTCTTTCAGGAGGCACAGTTTATGGTAAGAGCATCTAGGGTGCTTCTTGAGCCAGATAAAGCTGGAGATTACTGAGTGTAACTTTGGGAAGAGAAAATCCTAGATCCACTCTATCGAATGTTTTTTCAGCATCTAGTGAAATTAGAACCACAGGAGAGTTAGAGCTTTGAGCAGCGTGGAAGATGTGACTCAGTTTCTGGGGGCCGGGGGGAGGGTCTGCTGAGCGTCCAGGGACAAAACCAACCTGTTCAGGACTTAGCAAATCAGTCCATACCATTTTAATATGCCAAGATAGAAACTTCATTAGTATCTTAATATCATAGTTCATAAGAGAGATCAGATGATAACTGGATGGTTGGGAGTGTGGCTTATCTGGTTTAAGGAGAAGAATAACTGTCGCTTCTAGCAGTGACGGATCAAGGGAGTTTGTCGACAGCATATATTTGTACAACCAAAGAAGAAGAGGAGCCAACTCAGTGGAAAAGATTTTGTAGAAGTCTGGGGAAAAGCAATCTGGGCCTGGGGCTTTGTTCGCTACTAGATCTTTGATAGCTGCTTCAACTTCTGATAATGTTAACGGGACGATATGGGCCTTTTAGACATCTGAGAGAGAGAGAGAGGGTAGTCCTATTGAGTCCAGATATGCCACCATATTCGTGATGCTCGGTGCATTGAGATGCCTACCATATAAAGATTTACATAAATTTTCAAAAACTTTCGATATCTTATGAGGATTAGCTTGGGTAGTACCATCTGGGGCCATAATGGAGGGAATGAGTCTGGAGGATTCTAGTTTACGCATGCTTAAGGCAAGGAGCCTGTCTGCTTTCTCTCCTTGGTCTGCATAATGGGCTTTGGTTTTTAATAGGGCAAATTCACCTTTTTCCTGCATCAAGTCTGCATATTTGTTTCTGAGTGAGATTAAGATTGTGAGAGAGTCTGGGGAGGAGGCTGAAGAAAGGGAAATTTCAGCAGCCCTAATTTGAGCCAAGAGAGAAGTGGCCTCTTTTTCTCTGCTGTTCTTCCGGTAGGAGGCTATCTTTATTAATTCTCCTCTGAGGGTGCATTTTAAAGCCCCCCAAACATATCTTCCCTTTGAATTGAGTCTTTATTTTCTTCTATGAAGGATCGGAAGAGGGAGTGGATTCTGGAGGTTATGGGTTTCTCCTTTAATAATTGGGTATTTAATTGCCATGTTGAGTCTCTCTGTAATAGCGGGTCTAAGGTTAGGAGCACCCGAGCTACTAAGTGGTCTGAGAGAACTATAGGTTCTAAACCTGCTTGGCCTAGACCCACGAGAAGAGGGAGGCTGATTAGGATATAATCCAATCTAGACCAGGTCTGGTGTACTGTTGATAGATATTAAAAAGAGCTTGCTGGAGGGGTTAAGGATGCGCCATGGATCGCAGATCCCCAGGAGATCCATGAAGTCCTCCAGTGCCCTTTGAAATGGAGATAGAGGTTTCAGAGTTGAGTGTGATTTATCTGAGTCTTGAGTTGGGGAGACATTCCAATCACCCCTAAAATCAGGGGAGCCAAAACATTGGAAGCTAATTTGTCGGCTAGTGCTATGAGGAAGGCAGGGTCTCCTCCTACAGGGCCATATATGGACCCTAGGGTGACCACCTTACCCATTAAGTTACCCCAAACCAGCATGTATCTACCATTTGGATCTGTAATGATAGAGTCTGCTTGGAAAGAAATATTATGTTTAATTAAAACAGCTACCCCCTCCCCCCCGCTGGCAGTGGAGTCTCCTGCTGTGAAGACTTGTGATACCCCTTGCCAGCGCAACCATTTGGCTTCACCTTCCATTAGATGCATTTCTTGTAATAAAATAATATTCGCATTTAATAAGGCACAGTGCTTTAAGATCTGGAGTCGTTTAACTGGATCTCTCACTCCCCTAGTGTTACACGTTGCAATTTTAATCATTGTATTTGACATTTGTGGTGTTGAATATATTTATAGCAACAACTGAACCTTTTAAACATAAGATACATACCTTGAAGCACACTCCATCCCACCTCCCTCCCAATATAGAACCCCAGATTACCCATGTATCTTGTAGAATGAACAAAACTATCCAGCTAGTAGAAAACCCAACATTCCCCAACATAATTGAAATCAATACCTCCTGCGTGTCTTCTGTGAGGTTTGTATCGGGATTTAGAAGGAAACTGAAATCTACCCTCCCCCCTTCCCCCAGCAACTATTTACAAGGGACCTTGCTCGAGGGTTGTGATCCCAGAAAAATGTATAGGTCCCGCTCCTATCAGCTCCTAAGTGATCCCAATAGTGACTCTTGTCCCTAACAAGGGAACCCACCTGTAGGTTCCTAGGGTTTAGTGCAAAGTTGTCTCCACAAATTGAACCCAGAATAATAGCCAGACCACCAAGGTCAGGAGACCTCTTGAGGAGCTGTACCCCCCCATTAACTGGAACGTCAAGCAGCGTCCCGGAGCTTGCATTGACCGGAGCCTCCTCCCCCTGCCATCTCTGATTAGTACAGGGAAGCTGGTCCAAGCTAAAAATGTCAGGTATAATCGAAGGCAAATGAGCCAGTCTTCCCCTCATAAACCTAAATATGTTTAAAGGCCATTTATGTTTTATTTTTTTAAGTCAGGAACATAGCTTCTCCCTTCTGTTCCCCCTCTACCTTTAGCTACCTTGTTACTATCGTATTTGAATTCGCAATTTCGATTCTAACAATCTTCCCAAATAGGGCCGCTATCCACGATCCTGGTACCCCTTAGTGAGACAGAAAGAGACAATAAAACTATTATTTACAGTTCTGGAGGTTCATAGTCCAAAGCGATCATCCTGTTGTACAGTAGACCGTGAGGACGTCTGGGGGACAGATGAAGTGTTGGACCGATGTCTGGTCCATCTGGATTGCATTTGCAGGGAACTGAAAACCTATTGAACATTCCTAACAAAAGGAGGCACTCTGAGGCTCCCACATACCCCTAGTGACTAACACCGTACATTACCAGGCAGGGAAAAACACGGCCTACCCAGAACTCTGCCCGAAAGTCCCCCCAGGCACTCCAGGTAACAATTATCCCCATACTTCCTGAAGTTTAATGCTTTGAGAAAACGTAACAAATGGGTGAGTAAGACTTTAAAGACAGGGAGGTATTCCTCCAGTATAAGCAAACGCTGGGTTAGCTTGTGTAAAGTTGCCCATTCTTGAACAGCTCCGGAAGTTTGGTCGAGAGTTCAGATGTTGCTTGAGTAGGTGAGTCGAAAGAGATCCAATTGCCCGATAAACAGATCTGTAGTTTTGCCGAGGAGATCATCTTGAAAGGAATACCAGCTGCAATAAGCTTGCTTACTGTAGGGTGAAAGAAGGTACGTTTTTGCCTAATTTCAAATGGTAGGTCTTGGGTTATCCTTAACTTGGATCCTTCCCAAGCAATCGATTGCAGTTCGCAAACTTTGGAAATAACATGTTGCTTCTCAAGATAGCTTAGGAACTTAAGGATGATGGGACAAGGGGGCGCCCCTTGTTGCTGCTTAGGCCTCAGAGACCTGTGTGCCCTTTTGATGTGATAGCTGACACTGAGCGGAGAAGGGCCCACCACTTTCAGGAGACGTTTTTGTATAAATACCACCATGTTAGAACCTTCTCCCGATTCCAGTATCCTCATAATTAAGATGTTCCTACGGCCTCTCCCTTCTAGGTCCTCTGTTTTTAATTGTAACTTGTGAAGTTGCTGTCTGAGAAGCACTACTTCAGGGTCCAGTCTCTCCTTCCATTTCTTCATGGAGGCCAGTCAGGCTTCAGCGTCCCTCATTCTTTTGGTGATGTCTGACATATCCGATCTTAAAGATTTAATTTCTGAGGAAATCTCTTGCAAGGTTTCCTTAAAAGGGAGTAGCTCTTGTAAAAAGTGATCCTCTGTAAGAGGGATGGATTGAGGATTTGCTGTGGTGCGCTTGCTCGTTTGCCCACTTTGGGACCTCGATTTTTTTTGGAGTTTTTCTGGTGAGGATGGCAGTGTGTGTTTCAGCAGGGCCTGCCGCATTTCAGCTTCTATCGCAGAGGTTAAAAGGCTCCAATAGGGATGCTAAGTGCTCAGAAAGTATATGCTGTCGGCAGGCTTCCTTTCTCTCAGGATTTCAGCTCAAGAAGAGAAGTTCTTTATTAAATAGCCGACAATGGCAGAAGTATAGCGGGAGTTCCAAGTTTCTGCTGCTACCCGGTCGCGTGCATCACGTGACCTCTGAGACCCGTTTTCTCAAAATAATCAGAATTAAGACTAAGTGTTGCAGATTTTTGGAAAGTTTCTATTTCTTATCATTTTATGGTATTTTAGTTAAGGTATTATAGTTTCTGCAATGTTTAGAAGAAAGATAGACAATATATTTATTTTCTACTATAAGGTCAGGACAGGCAATATTTTTCATATTTTTTTTTGTTTTTGTTTTTTGCAGGACACAGCTGCCCAAATCAGGACTGTTTTGCAAAAATCGGGGAGGTGGTGACCTTAAGGTTTCTGTTTCACAACAGTGCTTAGAAACTTTGTTTCCCTTGCATGTCACAGTTGGTGGTTGCAGCACTGAGAAAAAAGGGGCATGTTATGCAAATAAAGCAGAGCACAGAAATAAAACCATTTTTTCTCATAGAAAACAGCACTTTTTGGCAGTTTGACTGGTAGGAGATTGAATCACAACTCCTACAGGTTACTATTCCCATTTACTGTGGCAAAACTCAGAAAATCACTTTAAGGAAAGCAGAGGGAATGGTAGAAGAGAAGGAAACTAGCATTTGTCAATGCCGAATGTTTGCTTGCTGGCATTAGCAGTGGAAGTGCAGGAGTTATACAGATGCAGTATAGGAATGGCAGTGAAATATTGAACTGATGCCAGCTCCACCCCACCCTGCAGAGATGGACAGGCATTTATTGGGGTGTGCCTTTGGGTCATCGCCCATAACGGTCACGACATTTCACCTCACCCTGCCCTGCAGACAGACAAGTGTCAAGTTGTGCCTTCGGGTGTTCGGGCTTTACACTCACCTAATTCCATAAGGAAATACGCTGGAATGGGTGCAGTATAGGAGAATGGGGTGAACTCTGGGGCCAAAAGTCCAAGGCACACCTCGATATCTGTCACTGGCCGCAGGGTGGGGGTGGGGGTGGAATGGCATGAGCATTACTGTCGACAATCCCAAGTCACACCCCTGACGCCTGTCAGGCCCTACAGGGTAGGGCATTATGGTCGGAAACCCTAATGCCCTGGGCATTTCTTGGTATTTTTACTCGAAATTTTCAGCATGGGCTTTTTGTGACCCCACCACGTGAACAGTGACACTATCAGTTTGTTAGCCGAAAGGTGATTTTGCACAGCGACTGTGCCATCTGGCACCACGGTGCGAAAACACATTTTGAACAGGATGTGAAAAATGACAGCTGTACTGTTCATGAGGAGGTGTAAAAAATGGTAATATTGAAAATCTGGAATAAAAATATAAAAAAAATGGTGAAGTCACGAGCGTGCATAGAAACTCCGCAATGCATACCAGTAATGTAATTATTTTGGGGATTTTTTTACACCAGATTTTCAACATAGACATTTTGGGACCTCTGCTCATAACCAGTGTCACTATGATTTTCTTAATCTGTCTCAAACACTGATTTCCCACAGCGACCACGCTATTCTGTGCCGGAAGTGTGAAAACACATTTTGGCCAGGATGTAAAAAATGACAGCTGTGCAATTCATAAGGAGGTGTGTAAAAATGTCAGTGTTGAAAATCAGGAGTGAAAATATTACAAATTCGTAAAGTTATGAGGGTGCATGGAAACTGCGCAATGCATTCTCATAACAGTCATTTTATGGACTTTTGTCACCAAATTTTCAACAGAGGCATTTTAGGACCTCCGCTCATGAACAGTGTCATTATGATTTTCTTAATCTGTCCCGAACACTGATTTCCCACACCGACCATGCTATTCTGCACCGGAAGTGTGAAAATACATTTCGGACAGGATGTGAAAAATGACAGCTGTACTGTTCCTTAGGAGGTGTGAAAAAATGCCAATGTTGAAAATCTGGAGTAAAAATACTACAAATTCACAAACTTATGAGTGTGTGAAGAAACTGCACAACGTACATTCGTAACGGTCATTGTTTGGAATTTTTTCACCAAATTTGCAATATAGGCTTTTTGAGAACCCACCTCATAAACAGTGACATGGACATTTGGTTAATCAGTCCTGAAAGGTGATTCCACGCAGCGACCATGAAATCACCTTTAAGGACCAAATAATGCTATGACAATGACTGAATTTAAGAGGAGGGGTCCCAAAAACCCCATGTTGAAAATTCGGTGTCAAAAGTCGAAAAAATTGGCAAGATATCCACCTAAGTTGAAAAAAACCCTATTTATGCCATTATTCAGCTTACCTACATTTTTTTCATTTCACGGTCAGCTTTGAAGAGTGCAGATGTGTTCCTGGTCCACCGAAGATCATCGCACCAAGCTTCAGAGGTAAGTATGGGATGGGGGGGGAGGTGGGGTGCGCAGAAGGTTTCTGCGGGTTGGGGCAGGGGGCAAGAGACTCAAGAGGGATTGTTTTCTTTTCTTTTTCTTTTTTTTTTTACAGGAATTTAAAACAAAATACACAGCTGGACTTTTGATACAATGGGGTGGGCTCCCAGAGTGCCACCTGAATGTCTGGTGTGGAGGGGGTAGTGGAGCCGATGGGGATTGGGCACCCCCGTCGGCCATACAGTGTGCAGGGGGAGTGCATGAGCACATTGGGATGGGCTCCCAGCGTGCTACCTGGATGTTTGTGTTGGGGGGGGACTGGTGCCAATGGGGATTGGGCACCCTGTTAGCCATACAGTGTGTTGGGGGGTGAGTGTCACAGGAGAAAGGACCAAGTAATAGCAGAAGAAAAAAGGCATACTGGCAGTGCAATACCAAAGCTGCAAGATGTGTCAAGTCTCAAATTCTGTGTGGGGTTGCAAGAAACTCGATCTTCTGCCGGGAATAAATCCATCTCCATTTTGTTGCTCGCATTTGGAAACTTGCCTTCTCTCTGCACAAAAGACCAGACAGCTGATGCTCACTCTAATGTTAGCCGTGAATGAATTTTTTTTCAAACTTTATTTATGCCCTTTGTCTCCATCGAACTCTTTCCAGTGTCCTCACTAGACCTATGTCTCTACCTCCCGTCATGACCTGAACCATCTCCGCTCCTCCCCGCCCATACATCCCCTGGGTCTGATCCCTCCGAGGAAGGGCCACCTCACCCAGGGCTCTCTTTCTACAGTATTGAGCTCTGGGCGGGAGAGGGTGGGGCATAGGAGGATCAAGCTCGACTCTGGAAGTGTGGACAATGGGTGGGATGTGTCTTCACCTATTGGTGGGAGAAGGGGTTTTCCTTGAGTTCCTCCCCGGCACAGCATGCAATTGATGTCTGCATGGGTCTCACACCTGACAACCTGCTGTTGCCAGTCCCCATTATATGCCCCCAATACAGAGCGTGTCCCCAGCCTCCACTGGGCGACACTACCAAGCGGGTCCCCCTGGATCCCACCCCAGGAGAAGAGAGCAGTTCTCCAGATGCTCAATCTTCTCCTCCCCCCATTGATCCCTGGCGGCCCTGGCTCACTCCCTAACCCAGGTCACCGCATGGCACGAGGTGTGGCATCCAGTACCTCAACCCTCAGTGCCACTGGGCCAGTGCCATGAATGAATTTTTAATTTAGAATAGGACTGAAAGGGTTAACAGAGTATAATTTCAAGCTGCTTTATTTTGGGAGAGCGTTCATGCCCCTGTTCAACTGTCACCAAACTCATTTGGCTTGTCTCCCACTTGGGTTGCAAAGGTGCATGGTCCTGGACAGTGTTTTTTATGTTCACCTAATTATCTATGCTTGTTTTTGTTGCATATAATGTGCTAACTTGCTAGTCATCTTTAGAATATTCTTAGAAAGGGAGTCCCAAATTTCCAGTGCGGGCAGCTTCTGTTTTCTCTAAAGGCTGCTTAACGCACTTCGGTTCTTTTATCATAATAATTGCCATTTGTCTGCCTCAGGAGAGCTGCAGGATGATTCAGCACTGTGAGGAGAGGTAAACTGTAGTCTCTGAGTTGATTTGGGTCATCCTAGCCAGGAGAACCCCGATCGGGCTCGCCTGAGGGCTGAGGAGAGACTGGCAAAGTAACCGGCATTGATAGTTACCCTGCAGAGCAGCCAGGAGGCTGAGCATCTCCAGACTTTCAGTCTGCTCAGCTGTGCCCTTGATTGACACATAGCCCGATTCTAGATAGGGCTTCAAAGCTGTCAATATCCTTTGACTTCTGCCTTCCATGGAAGGCACCACGCAGTCGGTGTACTATGAAGGGATGGATCTGTTTCACCTTTGCGTTTTATGAACATGTTAAATCTGTAGTCATGCCTCCGAAAGTGTGTGTGGGGATGGGGAATAAAATCGGGGGCACAGCCTAAAACCAGAAAATGGAGCTGTAATTGGCTGCTGTAGTCAGGGACCACTCCTCAAACACAGCTGATTGTGTAGTGATGGGGCGCTCCTTGATTGCAGCGGTCAATTCATTTGAGCATAGTGGCACGCTCATTAACTGCTGTCATCGACAGCATGCTCCTCTATTCATCACGGTAGAGACCAGCCCCAGAACTGACTGCTGTCATTCGCCACAATGTCCTTTTTACTCCAACAACACTTGCGTACTACCTCGAGCCTGCTCCTGGTACACTCATGCACTATAAATGGTTTTATAGGTTTTGTGCGTTCATATGTTCTTTTGTATGATTTTGGACATGTATTGTAATTTACACAATGATCCTCTACTGTTTATTGTATAATACCTTGTGTTCCAACTGTTGCACCATCTTACATAGATACATACTTACATAGTCAATGTCAGCAGATAAGGGCCTATGGCCCACCCAGTCTGCCCATTTAAGTTTGTAAGTTCAGTTTATGTTTTCCAGGAAGTCTGTTGCCCCTTACCCCTGATCTCCAGAATTCCTTTATGTCTATCCCATGCATTCTTAAATCCCATGATTGTTTCAGCCCCCACCACTTCCTCTGGCAGGGTGTTCCACTTGTCCACCACCCATTCTGTGAAGAAATTCTTCCTCACGTTTCCTCTGAATCGTCCTCCCTCCAACTTCATCCCATGCCCTCTAGTCCTGGAACATCTTTTCGGTTAAAAATAGTGCATTCCTGCACCCTGTTCCTCCCTGTAAGATACTTGTATGTCTCTATCATATCCCCTCTCTCCCTCCTCTCCTCCAGGGAGTACATGTTCAGTGCCTTCAACCTGTCCTCATAGGACTTGTGATGCAATCCATGCACCATCTTTGTTGCCCTCCTCTGAACCTTCTCTACCCTGTCTATGTCCTTACGTAGGTAAGGTCTCCAGAACTGCACAGTGTACTCCAGGTGCGGCCTCACTAGTGTCTTGTATAGTGGAATTATGACCTCCCTTTTCCTGCTGGTGATGCCCCTGTCTATGCATCCCAGCATCCTATTTGCTTTACCTGCTGCCTTGTCACACTGTTTCCCTGCCTTGAGGTCATCAGAGATGATAACTCCAAGATCCCTTTCCTGCTTGGTGCATGCTATATCCTCACCCCAACTGATATATTGTGCCAGGGTTTTGTGCCCCATATGCATTATCTTGCACTTCCTTGCATTGAATTTCAACTGCCAAACCCTTGACCATTCTTCAAGTTTCTGCAGGTCCCTTCTCATTCTGTCTACACCTCTGGTGTGTCTACTCTGTTACAGAGCTTTGTGTCATCAGCTAACAGTGAAATTCTGCCTTCTAGGTCCTGTGCAATGTCACTGATGAAGATATTGAATAGTACCGGTCCCAGCACTGATCCCTGTGGTACCCCACTGGTCACTCTTCCCTCTGTGGAGTGACAGCCATTTACCACCACCCTCTGTGTCCTGCCACCCAGCCAGTTACCTACCCACTGCACTACTGTCCTGCCCACACCCATATTCCCCAGTGTGTGCAATAGTCTTCTATGTGGCACAGTGTCAAAGGCCTTGCTGAAGTCCAGATAGGCCATGTCCACTGCCCTCCCCTGATCCACCTCCCTAGTCACCCAGTCAAAAAATTCAATGAGGTTGGTCTGACATGACTTTCCCCTGGTGAAACCATGCTGCCTTGGGTCTTGTAGTCCATTGACAACCAGATGTTCCACCAATCTCTCCTTCTGTAGTGCTTCCATGATCTTCCCCACTACCGAGGTGAGGCTGACTGGTCTGTAGTTCCCTGCTTCCTCTTTGTTCCCACTTTTGTATAAGGGGACTACATCTGCTATCCTCCACTCTTTAGGTACCTCCCCTGTTTCTAGTGATCGGCTAAATAGGATAGCAAGAGGTTCAGCCACCACCTCTCTTAGTTCTTTAATGTTCTTACAATGTTGTATTGTCTATGTTTCTATGTTTGTACTACCCATATACTATTGTAACTGATCATCCTTCACAACCCTATGTAACCCCTTCCCCCCGGTCACACTGTGAGACGAGCAACTTGTTGTTCAGTGTGCCCTCCTGGTGAAACATTTCAATGAATAAATAAACAACACTGCTGCACCTCCACAACCCATTTGTGAAGGAAGCTGACTCAATGTGTTTCTTGCACATGGATGCAAGCAAACACAAAAAGGGGGGGACAGATGGGGAGGAAGAGAAGGAAGAGGGGGAGGAAGGAATGAGAGAGAGGGTGCACAGGTGGTGAAACAGGAGTTGAAGAGGCAGCAGCAGAAGGGTCAGAAATGAGGGAGTCACCAACCTTGAGAACATGGGAGGGAGACTGGGTCAGAGGGAAAAAAGGGGAATGGATAACCTTCCAAAACATGGAGGGGTGATTAATTTTGTTCTGGTGTGTGGATGCAAAATACTCTGCCTTTGTAAATCTGATGGCTTTGGTACAGGCATTGCAAAGGTGCTGATAATTAGTCAAAGCAGAGAATTCAGTGCACACCCTCCCCTCCTTGGCAAACCTTACAAATATATTTTTACTGTTGTATGTCATAAGCAGTAGCATCCCTAATGAAAAAGCCATTTAAAGTTTATAAATGAGCAAGGGTCATGCAGCTAAGTTTGTGTTTGTCTGATGCTTGGGAGATGTATGGCTCTCTCATTAGCTAGCTTCTCACTAGTTACCTAAGCACTGATTGGGGACTATGCCTTAATTAAAGGAAGCTAGTTCGGGCAGTGCACCATATATAAAGAAAGCCAATTCAGGCAGTTGCATTTTAGAACAGGGACCCAGCTGATGGGTGGTCTACCATGACATCTGGTAGCTGGGCAATTTCACAACAGGATCCTGGTGTGAATGCCAAAAGACCCCCACTTCTATTGGAGATAAAATACTGTAAGTAAGTGGATTTTTCTAATGTGCAAAGGAAAATGGGTACTTATAGACAGGTACACTCTCTTAACTTTATCACAGCACAGGAACATTCCCAGAGAGATGGCGATATACAACTCATGGTTGGGGTATTATAACATTTGAAAACTTGTTTTAAACAGAAAATCTGTCCAGCAGCCTTGGGTGCCTTACTCCTCAGCTATCTCCCCCAAGATGGCTTCAACATCACATGAGGCAGCCAGATTCCAGCTCAAGCCACATCTCCCTTTGGAGCTTTCAGCCAGTTATCTTTACAGAGAGGGGGTGGGCAGCGACTTTCCTTGCATAATCATCAGAGCAGTATATTTTCTGGCATAGGCAAGCTATGGTCTCTGCATATTCATCAGTCCAGTATGTTTCAGGGCATGGGCAATCTGGGGCAGCCAATCAGTAGCTTCAGCTCACCCCTCCCCCTCCATTTCAGGTACCCACACTGTCCATGTACGCACACAAGAACACTTCTGTTTTTTCAGACATAGTTCCATTCGGCCACCAGTGTTGATCTTTTATGCAGATTTGTACTTCAGTGCACTTATCCTCCTCCAGCTACTCTCAACAGCAAAAGGCGCAAATCCATATAGTCAGTAGGCACCAGCTTCAACAAACTGCAAATGCAGCTAAAACCATGGAGAATTATTTCAACACAAACCCTGATGGCTCTGGTCATGCTCCAGGGGCCGGATGAACCCCAAATCCCGGATGAGTCCCCATTTTGAAGCCCTCTCTCCTTGTCTAGAAGTATACTGATACAGCGATGAGTTGCCAAATACTTACTAACAGGCTCTCAGATGTTAACAACTGGATCCCTACTCTTCCTCTTCCTCTTCCATTCATTTTAATGGGAGACAAAATTTAGCAACTTCCTCTATCCAGCACATCACTGTAATGATGGAATAAAAAGGAAGGCGAGCGTACAGACACTAACTTGCACTCACTTTACCGTCTGGGATTGGGGTAACCTCCCAGTTGCTTGGATACTCTCAGGAGGTGCAGGGTTGCAAAACAAGGGATTAGGAACACAACAAACTCCAACAACAATAACTAAAGGTCTACGTGAACTGTAAAGTCTAACTTGGATCCATATATTGCCCCAGCTCATGTGCATATCAACCCAAAATAAGCATGCTTTCCCCATGTAGTGTACAGTTTTGCCCAGTCCTGGTCACTTTGTGAATTTGCAAGTCCCATTGGGGGGAGGTACACCTTAGGCCCACTGAACTCCAGTCCTCTTAATGTTTCCTATGCAGTACTACAAAAGTGATATAGGGGCTGTAGGCAACCCAGTGGGGTACTACTCTGAGATCTCTGAGAATAGCACAATGCAGCGATACATTTTTCTCTTCCCAAAACAGACCTCCCATGTTCTGCTGTGGTAAATCTGACTGATACATTACTCTGACCCTCATTACTCCTAGGGACATTCATCCTGTCCCACAGAGTTTCTTACTAAGGGCACCTTTACTTACATAGTTGTCTCAGTGACTTCCATGCTGTCAGACTTCAGGACACAGAAAGGGGCATATGGATCAATAGAGCTGCCTGGGGAGTTCCACCATCCATCCATCCTCTAGATCTGGTGCCAGTTGCTGACTGCCTGCCCCTTGAGTACTTATGACAACAAACTCCAGGCCCTCAGATCTACAAATACTCCACCAGTTGTACTGTATAGCCATGTAGGGCTGAAACTAGTGGGGGAGGCCCCACACTTTACAATGGCAAGGGAGGCAAGCACCCACTGGGGTCCAAGGTTGCCACAGGTGCTACCTAATACCCTCCCAAGTACTGACCCCATGGGGAGAAGGTCCAACCAAATGAATTGCATGTTCTGGCTATGTCCCTGCTTCTGGAATTGTGTGGATTTCACAGATTTAAAGGGCAAGGAGAGGCAGACACCCACTGGGAGTCTGAGGCTGCCACAGGTGCTGCCTCCACACTCTCTCAAGACTTGACCCAAGTGGGCAGACAGTCCCTGCCCAAATTTATGTCATAGGTCATTGTCTACCTCACCTGACCTGCCTATGTGTAGGGACGAAGTGTACTGCTGGGTACCTAACACAGTCACTTTATTAGAAGACATGCAGTTCATCTCTGAACTGATAGCTTGGTCTTCAACTCTCTCCTTCTCTTTTGAAACAGAGTTCCCTCTCAGCCTCACTCTTCTTGATTTTTTTTGGGGGGCGGGGCCCCCACAGGGCCTCTCTGGCATCAGCAGTCATCATGGTTCCCACGTGTCTATTGAGTTACACTCTCTGAGAAAGAAACTTGTAAGGGAGCACTGGTGCAAAAGGTCAGGCAATCAGCTTCCTCCACACTGAAAGCAACTGGCTGCTGCTCTCCAGCTACAGCCAGTTAACTCCTCCCCTTTAGAACTCTGAAGCAGACCAGCTGACCCAGCCTTCTAATGGACCAGTGGCTAACCATCTGAGGTGTCATAGAATCACATAAGGAGTCAGAGCTCCTAATGGGGCTACACACAACAGTTAGCTTATTTTTAATAAGCATGAAACAGGGCAGAACAACACACTAGAAGCACCAGCTGAGCCCAAATGTTGTGTAGATGCATTTCAGCTTCAAATGAGGCCAGCTGAAGCAGAAATGGAAGTGTGTCCATAAAACAGAACTTTCAGTGCTTCACTCTGGCCTGTTTCATGCTTATTTAAAATATACTAACTTTTGTTCATCCGTGAGTGTCGATTTTTTTTAATGAGCCTACCGCCTGCAGTGCAATACACATTACTATAATATTTACATTTTTAATTTTTTTTAATTGTGTCTGGGGATTTCTTATTGTTCACGGAATGTGCCAGACTTACTGTATGTTGACCTTGCTGTAGAGGGACCACCTCATAGGTGAGAGGGTAGTTTGACTCTGTGCATACTCACTCCATGGCCTCTCATGTGTAACCGTTAACAAGGGTGTTAATTAATATCAGCTGTGATTGTAATTTGGTGATATGAATACATGCCCTCTAGAGCAGGACTCAGACCCCCACAATTCTTTTAACTTAGGCCGCCAAACAGTCATCAGACAATATCTAATTTCAGTCACAACTGACCTAGGTTGGATTCAAACCAGTGACAAAGAAGATGAAAGGCTTTGCAACCCTTCACCAATACAATGAGCTGCCTTGTCCCCCACAACACTACAATATTAATTTTATCTGCTACTGTGAGTCAGTGGCAGTAAGTAGACTTGATTCATTTTTGCATGATGTGTGCCAACAACAGCACAATACAAATAAACATGCAAATGTAAAATATTCCTTAACACTACTGCATCTTCCCCTGTCTTAGCTAAAGACAAAAATCAAACTGGGGAAATAGTTATGCACATGAAGGAGTCAATTAGTGGTGAATGGCTGACAGATGGTGTACTAAGCCAAGTAACCATTCAGACATAAGTACAGCATACTAAATCCTTGAAGTGATGGGGGCGGATGGTGGTCTTTCACGACTGGTGTAATATATTCATATCTTTATCGCCATGCCTGGATTTGGAAAGTTGAGGCTTGAACACAGTGCAATGGAGTTTAGCAATATAGATTTTGGAAGGCCTACTAGACAAGAAGCCATGGAGACAAAAGAGTGCAACTAAGATCCAAGCCAAAGTAAAGTAGACAGTAGTATATGTGGGAGATAGAATAATTTTAGACACAGGGCTGCCAAAAGTGGTTTATGTTCTCTTCTTCACTGCAAGGAGACATTATGCAGTAGAATCTGTTTTGAAGGTAACACAAACAAACTTCCTCATTTTGGAGTCCCTCTGCCAACCACTAATTGTTAATGACTTGCACCTGCAAATGAGGTTACAGAATAAAGCAGGTATGGTAAGGTGTGTTCACCCCAATTTTATAATTAGGGGAGTATAATCTTCAGCTTGCTATACATTACTATCATTAAAAAGTGCTACAGCCACCAACAATAGTAATTATGTATTAAGGCACAAACAGGGTTTGAGATATTGTCTGTTACTCCAACCCAAGGTGGTTCATGAGATGCAAGGCTTATAGCTAAGTGTCTTAGGCCCCTAGGGTAAGATTAAAGGGGAACAGTCAGCACTAAGATCCCTACACCCAAATGTGGGTCTGGTTCCAGTTTGCAGCTTGGGTACATAATCAGTTTTTCGCTGTTTATTGCAGTATAGTAGATTGTATCAGGCTAATTCTGCTGACTTCCAAGCTGACATTTTCTGTAACCAGAAATCCCAGAATCCTCTGCAACTGACATCAGAGCAGGGATCTGCAGCAGGGGAGATTCAATAGCCTACAGTGCATGTAAGAGCTTTTAAAAGCTCATACCAGATGTTTTCCAGCCCTGCTGTTCACCCAGGGCTAAGTACAGTCCTATATGACTGTATTTAGCTCCAGAGGACAACAGGGCCAACAAACCTTTTTTTTCAGCATTTTGATGTCTAAAACTGTGTCTTATAAATGTAGACTGATAGATTATTATATTAAGTAAGAGAGATGCACAGACATAAGTATAAATGTACACCTCCTAACCGAACTGGGTATCTGTTCATGAACAATTAAGAAATGGTGAGTGGATTAAGTATGTTACATGTAGATGGCAATGATGCCATGGAAAGCTTACATTAGAAAGCTTATCAGCATTGAAATGTGTATGTCAACAGTCCACAGGTCCACACCTCTGAAAGCCTTTGTTCATAGAGCCTGGATGATATGGTGAACTGCTTGCGAGCAAAACCACATCGAACCCAAATGGTATACAAAACTGAAACCTGGCTGCCACGCGTTATTGACCTTTTCTCACAACCATGACTGACAAACATGCTTTCTGCACTATTTCCTTGAAGATGCTTTACACTGTTTTTGTCTTTCTGCTTTGAAGGTATTTTTCAAAATTATTTATCAAATACCATATTAACATAAAACAAAAGGTTCCAATCAAATGTACACTGACAGTGGAAAACAGAGTTATAACTGATATTTTCATGTAGGTCTTCTACAAAAAAAAAAATTAATTACAAGAAAAAAGCAGTTTGTCTTTCTTAACTTCATTTCTAACTACTCATTCAGATAAGACATTAAACTGAGGTCCCATCAACCTGTTCAGGCGGTCGTTCAGGTGGATGTTAAAGATCCCATTGCACTTCTCAAAAAGAAGAGAGGAATTTCCCTCATATCCTGGCCAAATTTTCCCCATTCACTAAAAAAACTCAATCTGCTTCAGTTTTATTTATTTATTAATTAGCTTTTGTTAACCAGGTAAGCACATTAGACAGCAAAGTGCCTATTTTCAGGAGCAACCCGGGAGAGTTACAAGGTATCCATAAAAAGACAATTACATACGGGAGCCACATGCTCCAACAGTTGGGTTACATACAGGAGCCACATGCTCCAACAGTTGGTAATACAGTAGAGGTTACATACAGGAGCAACATGCTCCAACAGTTGAGTTACATACAGGAGCCACATGCTCCAACAGTTGGTAATACAGTAGAGGTTACATACAGGAGCAACATGCTCCAACAGTTGGGTTACATACAGGAGCCACATGCTCCAACAGTTGGTAATACAGTAGAGGTCACGTACAGGAGCAACATGCTCCTCCATAGGGTGATACAGAGATAACAACAAATAACAGTTTGGAATTCACAGCAAGAACAACAGAAGCAGGAGCCAAACATCAAAGTGGTTTAGGGAACATGAGTGAAATAACATCAAATAGCAGTTGGGAGTATACAGCAAGAACAATATCAGCAGGAGAAAAACAACAAAATGGTTAGGAGTACATAGATGAGTTATAGCCTGGCCTAGATGCCTGTAAAGAGAGGGAGAGCTAGATAATGCCGCTCCACCCGGAGCAGTAAGTGCCTAAGGAGGGCAGTCAGCAGTGGAGATTGGGAGAGACTGCACACTGGGGGGGGGGGAGGCCAGGTGTGTGCTTAACACAGGCAGGTGGATGCAGTTTTTAGGAAGTTCCGTAAGGAGATTTGAAGCAAGGGTGGGAGGGGGAGGCATGAACGTGAGCTGAGAGGGAGTTCTTCAATTTAGGTGCATGGACGGTGAAAGCCCGATCCCCTGTGAGGGTACGGGTCTTGGGGGACCCGACGGGCTTTAGCTGCGCACGACCTAAGGTTGTAGACAGGGGAGGCATGTTTTAGCGGAAGGTGTTTTGTGTTTTACTTGATTCCATCTGTAAACCACCCCCTCCAGCACGGCTGAAAATAGACAGACTTCTTTTCCTGGTCAACAAAAACTAAATAAAATACATTTTTTTCTTAATAGATAATTCCAAAAGAAAGCATAGCATTGAAATTTAATTTCTAACTCTAGTTTCTACTTTCTGCATGATTTTAATATTATTTTTGTTTTATTTGTAGTCCAGATGCTAATGCAGCACACTGACCTTTTTATAAACTTGCATGAGTATAGCTCTTAGAAGCAGGTACTGTTATAATAAATTACAGTTGAAAATTTGTGCTCAGAACTTACAAGTTATGATTACACTTAAGTTAAAATTGAATTAAATTGAGTTTTTAGATGTTACAGAGTTTCTTTAACAAAAACAGCTAATGGTTTTGAAATGTGGTTTATTTATTTTATTAAAAAGGTACTTGTCACTGCAGTGTGCACTTTTACACAGTTCTGTTTGTGCATCCTGTTTTAACAACTGTATATTGTACTTTTACTCTCCATGCTTTTTGCTTTGTGCTTCTGAAGGACTTGGTTGGTCCGAAATCTTAGGCACTTTGTTCCTTTTGTAGCATCTAAATTGGTCCAATAAAAGGTATCAAACCATTTGCTTCTGGATCTGCTTTTTGCTTTGTATTTTTGCATAGTATCTTTTTGCACAGACCACACTAGACTTCACTGCAGACACAGTTTAATGTAGTTTGCACAGAATATAAAGACACTGTATTTTGTAATTGTGTTCATTTTTATTTGCTCCCTCTTTTGTACACCTCACCAGGGTCACACCCTGAAATGATCCTCATCTCAGTGTGCCTTTCCTCATTACCAATTTTAAATAAATAAAAAAAAAGAAATATTCTCACCAGTATAGTCATATTACATGTCATATCTCATTTTCATGATTATGAATTTTATAACTGCTTTAGTCTACATAACATGCACCATACTTTCTCTCTCTCTCTTGCTCACTCTCTCTCTCTCTCTCTCTCTCTCTCTCTCTCTATATATATATATATATGATATATATTGTATCTGTGTTGAAGTGTACTTCATAATAATTTATGTTATGCACGTGAACTCTGTACTCATGTAATTGTGTATCCAATTATGTATCTTGGTCACCTTTGCAAAAGAGACCTCCAACTCGGTGGGTCTCTACCAGGTCAAACAGAAGTTAAATAAATACAATATATGGGGAGGATGGATGCTAGGGCTGTCAGACATACGAGTAAAAAAAATACAAGTATACCACACCAGTGTTGAATAAACTGGGTAAATAAATCATGTTATTTTGAAATAAATATTTATTTTCACTTACAACACGTTATTTCACTTATAACATGTTATTTCCATTTAGAATCTGGAAATAGAATGCCGAGAACAATGGGTCAGATATAGAGTTTACAATGGGAAAAAGGCAGTTTTAAGCTACAATATAGTAAAACGCTAATAGATGCATTAGAAATAGTGAAATCAAACTAAATAGGTTGTAGTGGAATAATATATTTATCCCACACATAAGTGGAAAGACCTTCATAACTAACTTGTGGCTTTGCAACTCATGCGTTATGGGTCTTACCACTCACTAGTGGAGATAAACGTGTTTTTCCACTGCAACCCATTATGTGTTCTTATACATGTAATGGTGACAGATTTATTAGTTTACATACTTCAAAAGTATGCAGCAGAGGTTAGAAGTGGCAGGGAACATTCATGTAGGAAAAAAAGTTTTAAATTGTTCAGAAAGTTAATTCCAGGTAGCTTGCTATATGATTTTAATCCACAGCACTGGAGATTTCATAACAGCATCTTCTTCAGCCTCAACCTCCAAAATTTATTGTAGAAATAAAAGAATTCTGAGCAGAAAGTTTTAACTCATAAAAATGTAAAGCAAGAATACTGCAGAAGGCCTTCCTGGAGTCTTTTGTTCAAGGGGTTTGGAGTGAATCAAACGATTTAACTCAGTACCGCAGCACGGTAGCTCCAGCAGCTGACTCCTAACTGTTCGTGTTAGGTCTAAAAACGCCATCTTGTAGCTTTCAAAGCTTTATCAACAAATTCTGTAGGATGCATTCCGCATTGTATACCCTCAAGACTGTTTCTGGTATTTGTTATTGGTGTTTGTGTCAGGTCTAAAAACGCCATCCTGTAGCTTTCAAAGCTTTATCAACAAATTCTGTAGGATGCATTCCGCATTGTATACCCTCAAGACTGTTTCTGGTATTTGTTATTGGTGTTTGTGTCAGGTCTAAAAACGCCATCCTGTAGCTTTCAAAGCTTTATCAACAAATTCTGTAGGATGCATTCCGCATTGTATACCCTCAAGACTGTTTCTGGTATTTGTTATTGGTGTTTGTGTCAGGTCTAAAAACGCCATCTTGTAGCTTTCAAAGCTTTATCAACAAATTCTGTAGGATGCATTCCGCATTGTATACCCTCAAGACTGTTTCTGGTATTTGTTATTGGTGTTTGTGTCTAATAAAACTAACTGAAAAGATGATATCCTCTTTACTGGCATGGTTTCACTGTTTTTTTGTTTTTGTTTGTTTGTTTTTTAATTGAATGAATTTGTTTTCTTTTTACTTATTCTTTTTATAACTCAGTTTAAAAAAAAAAAGAAATCTGTTGCTGAGACAGACATTAAAAGTGGTACAGTAAAACCGCATCATAGAGAGCAAGTCAGGATTATCCCACCCTGTGAGCAGAAAGAACAGGACTGAGTATAAAAAGCTAACTGAACCCCATATCTGAGTTAATGGACTTTGTAACAAGTTCTCAAGTAACCAGTTCAAACCTATATATAAAAAAGAGAAGTATAAAATACATACAGTTTTCCAAGGAATCAATAACCATTTGGCAAACCAGGATATGCAACTAGCAATAAATGCTGTTTTTTTTTTTTTTAGTTTTTTCTTTACTTTATAATTTTTTATTGAAAATTTTCACAGGTACAGATATGAATACCAACTATTCTATAAAGTAACCTGGTACAACTTACAATTCAGACATGGCACTATCAACAATATATATTAATACAGAAATATAGGAACTTTTTGTCTCAGAACAGGAAGATCAGGAGCTAAAAGGGCACAGAGGCAGTAAGTAAGTAGGGAGAGAAAAAAAAAAGAAATAAACAAACAGAGGAAAGAGTAAGTATTCCAAACAACAGTTATGGGGCCAGAAAAAAGACATGATGGGAGTGGTGCAGTGCAGTGGCTGTGGAGCAGCAGTCTTCCGGGAGACGTTCTGGAGGATACAGTGTTATCCCATCTGCAGGCACCTGTCTGGGCTGAGGGAGGAGGTTGCTCATCTCCAGGCTAATTGGCCAGGATTTGTGGGACCTCCTCTCCCACCCACGGACTGCCAGGGTCACTGCCGTTGCCTCAGAGGTTGCCAAGAAAGAGGAGCGGTTGGACCACAGTGGGCTCAGGGAGGGTGAGGGTGGTGGAATAGAGGCACATCCCTCCAGTTGTACCTCTCCACAATTTCTATACCATTCTGGAAAAGTGTGGTTCCTCTATGGAGGCACCCACAGTGGAGACCAAGGAGGATGCTGGAACCTCCACAAAGGAGACCCCCAGGAGAGTGGCATGGGACCCCACAGGGGAAGGAAACAACTCCTGGTGGGGGACTCCATTGTTAGGAAGGTAGAACTGGGGGAGGAAGGGGAGAGGGAGGTAAGGTGCTTGCCTGGTGCCATGGCTTGGAGGTATAGAGAGCGAATCCTCAGGATCACAGGAGCAGCTGCACAGGGGAGGGAGCTGGATGTCATTGTCCACCTAGGGACAAATTACCTGGCTAAGAAAGGGATCAGAGCAGTGCAAGAAGCATTTGTGGAGATAGGGAGGAGCCTTAGACAAATAGCACACACGGTAACCTTCTCAGAGGTGCTGCCTGTCTATGGCACGGGTGAGGCTAGGGTGCTCCACACCATGGGATTCAATCAGTGGTTGAAAAACTGGTGCAGAGCTCAGGGATGTGGCTTCACTGGGGACTGGGGTCCACTTGGAGGGATGCAGGCCTATACTGGTGTGATGATCTGCATCTGTCCAGGAGGGGAACCAGGATCCTAGGTGATAGGTTTAAATACTTCATTGGCAAGAATTTAAACTAGCCAAGGGGGAGGCACTGGAAAAAAAAATCAGGGTACTAAGTGAGGTAAGCACCAACATAAAGATGTCGATAGGGAGAAGCGAAGGGGTAACTGGAGAAAGTGACAAACACAATAAGAACAGGGATGGGGCAAAAAGGGGTAAGGCCATCAAGAAATGGAGGGTAATGAGTACCAATGCCCATAGTCTGGCCAACAAGCTCCCTGAACTGGTGGCCTTGATGGAAGAGAGATGCCTGGATATCGTAGCAATCACAGAATCATGGTACACAGAGAACCATGACTGGGATGTTAACATACCAGGGTCCACAATCTACAGGAGAGACAGGGAGGGCAAAAGAGGGGGGAGTAGCTCTTTATGTAAGGGAAGGGATAAAAGCAACTGAACAAAAGAGTAAACAGGGAGGACAGGAGGCACTGTGGGTTACCTTAGAGACTGGAAATGGCACCACAGTCCATACAGGGATTGTATACAGACCCCCATGTCAGGGGGAGGGAATGGACAAGGATATGATAGAAGGCATACTTAGGATGGCAGAGAAAGGGGAGATACTGTTGATGGGGGACCTTAATATGCCAGATGTTAACTGGAGCACCTTTGCTGCAGCCACATCCAAAAGCAGGGCCATTCTTGATGCCCTTCAGGTGGTATGCCTCAGACAGCTAGTTTTGGAACCTACTCATGAGGGAGCAATCTTAGACCTCGTACTCTCAAATGGGGACAGTGAGAGGATCTTAGATCTAGAAGTGGTTAGCCATTTGGGAACAAGTGACCACCAATAGTGTGGTTCACGATAAACTCAGCTACAGAGTCAAGCCACACAAAAGTGAGGGTTCTGGACTTCAGGAGGGCTGACTTTGGCAAGATGGGAGAGTGCCTTAGAAAAGCACTAGCAAACAGGCTAGAAGGAGGGACAGAGCAGCAATGGGGAAATATCAAAACTGCCATCACAGAGGCAATAAGCCTTTGTGTGAAGCAAATAAACTAATCAAAATGAAAGACAAAGCCACTATGGTTCTCAAAAGAGGTGGTGGTGAAGGTTAGGGAGAAAAAGATAGCATTTAGGAAGTATAAGGAAACACAGAAGGAGCAGGACAGAGAACTGTACCAGTTAAGGCAGAAGGAAGCAGGGAGGGTAGTCAGAATAGCAAAGGTACAAATTGAGGAAAGGATAGCCAACTCAGTAAAGAAGGGGGATAAAACCTTTTATTGGTATATCAGGAAACATAGAAAGACAAAGGGAGGGATAGTGAGGCTGAATAGAATGGATGGTGGGTGGGCAGAGAGTGACAGTGAAAAAGCAGGGATACTGAATGAATACTTCTGTTCAGTATTCACAGAAGAAGAAGTGGAGGAGGTGCCTAATCCAATTAACAGAAGCACTCGGGGTGATCCCAGTCTTTTCACAGAAGAAAGGGTTCTGAAAGAACTCCTAAAACTGAAGGTGGACAAAGCAATGGGTCCAGATGGAATTCACCCCAGAATTCTAAAAGAATTAAGCAGAGAACTAGTGACACCACTGACTACCCTTTTTAACAAATCATGGGAGGTTGGTGTGGTACCTGAGGACTGGAAGAAGGCTGATGTAATTCCCCTTCACAAAAGTGGGACCAAGACAGAGGCAGGAAACTACAGACCTGTCAGTTTGACCTCTGTAGTAGGGAAAGTGATGGAATCACTTCTGAAGGAAAGAACTGTTGAATACCTAGAGGCCAGTGGGGCACAGGACCAAAGGCAGCATGGGTTCACAGTGGGAGATCATGTCAAATGAATCTAATTGATTTCTTTGACTGGGTGACTAAAGTAGTAGACCAGGAGGGGCTATGGATATGGCCTACCTAGACTTTAGCAAGGCATTTGACACAGTCCCACACAAAGATTAGTAGTCAAATTAACCAGCCTGGGAGTGGGTCCCAGGGTAGTAGCCTGGGTAAAACATTGGCTGAACAACAGGACACAGAAGGTAATTGTAAATGGAGTCCACTCAGAAGAAGAGGGTAACAAGTGGGTACCGCAGGGTTCAGTACTGGGTCCAGTCTTTTTTTATGTCTTTATAAGTGACATTGCAGAGGGACTGGAAGGAAAAGTATGCCTCTTTGCAGATGACACAAAGATCTGCAACAGGAACAGGGTTGATACACAAGGAGGCATGGAAAGGATGAGAAGGGACTTGGCAAGGTTGGAGGAATGGTCAGAAGTATGGCAGCTTGGATTCAATGCAAAGAAGTGCAAAGTAAGGCACCTGGGAAACAAAAACCCAGGGGAAGATTACACAATGGGGATGGAGGCAGTAGCAACAACAAAAATTGAAAGGGACCTGGGGGTAATCATATCAGATGACCTTAAGGTTGGCAAGCAATGTGAGAAGGCGGTAGGGAGGGCTGGGGGGATACTGGGATGTATAGGGAGAGGCATCACCAGCAGAAAACAGGAAGTTGTTATTCCCCTGTACAGACAGTTGGTGAGGCCCCATCTGGAGTACTGCATCCAGTTCTGGAAACCCATCTCCTCAAGGACATAGACAGGATGGATGCAGTTCAAAGGAAGGCAACTAAAATGGTGCAGGGTCTGCAAGAGAAGCCATACAAGAGAGAGACTAAAGGAGCTTAATATGTATACCCTTGTGGAAATGGTGGGGGGGGGGAGGACATGATAGAAACTTTTAAGTACCTCAGTAGAATCAACAAAGTCCAAGAGGGTAGCATCTTTCAGAAAAAGAGATGTGCAAGAACAAGGGGACACAGTTTGAAGATAGAGGGGAGGACGGCTCAGGGGCAATGTGAGGAAGTATTTTTTCACAGAGAGGGTGGTAGACACATGGAACAGCCTTCCTGAGGAGGTTGTGGGGCTCAAACTGTGGGAGAATTCAAGAATGCATGGGACAGACATAAGGCAATTTTTGTGGGGGGGGGTAGGAAGAAATAGGCTATTGGTTAGCTAGGATCTGCAGCTTATCCTCTAGGTAGGGAAATGGGCAGACTAGATGGGCCAAGTGGTCCTTATCTGCCATCAAAGTTGATGTTTCTATGTTTCTACATTGTAGACATGATAATACTATTTCAAAAGGAGTAGCTAAATTCTAGCAGTAGTTTTGAGCTGTAAAATGTACGCTCGGACTTAAATAATTTTTTTCACACTTAAAGCTGACACATAGTCTTCTTATTCATAAGTCACAATGCAGGAAGGAGTTCCAGGTTTGTCCAAAAAGATCAAGCTTCTCCTCAGCTAAATGCATTTTCTGCCAGTTTATTCATATATTACAACCATTCAATTGGAGAGGGCATGACTCTCTCCCTCCATTTAGACAAAATTAACCTTTTAAGGCCTAATAGTGCCACTAGAATCCAGTTTTGTTTGTGTTTTGGAGATGCATGGATACTTGTGCAGTCTCCCAGCAGTATTAGAGTCAAATGGTATATCACACAATGGCTTTACTTTGCAAAATAAATTAATTCTTCCCAAACCAGCCTGATGAGTGGACAGTGTCATAAACTATGCAATAAGTTTGCATTTTGTTTTTGTATCTCCAGCATTTGTTAACTTGGGTCTTACCTACTTTTGCCAATTTTGCTGGCATGTAATAAGTATTGTGTAATATATTAAACTGGATTAGGCATCATCTAATTTCTTTACAGGCATGACATGGTTTGATCCATAACTTGTCAATAAATGCTAGTACCACTCAGCTATTGTATTCTATGTGTTAATGAGAAATGTGTTTAGAAATTATTGTCCAAAGGTTTAAAATCCTAGGGGCAGCCCCCAGTGAATGTATGAGACCTTCTGAACCATGGGTTCATGTATTACTATCAAGAGTCCAGTTGATGTTGCCTCTCTAGTTAAGAGTCCCAGTGGCTCCAAAACTCAATAAAGTTTTCCTGTCTGAGCCAAATGTCATCTGTCAGCCTCTCTATATCCTGAATGTCCTTTACCTTCTGAATCCAAGTGCCTGAGGAAGGAGCAATGTCTGATAGCCAATGTAATGTTATACTGTTAGCTACTGACACAAGCAAGATATGACATAGGCCCCTTTCTTGCTTAGGTAGGACTTCTAGTACCCTAGTACCAGGGTATGGAAGGTCTTCAGAAGAGCCCCCCCCCCACAATAATTGTTTGGATGATCTCAGAGATGCTCTGAGAGGCAGTATAGTGCAGTGAGTTAAGTCTCTGAGTTGCAGATCTGGAGACCTGGTTTTGAATCCCACAGCCACCTAGGTGCATACTGTGTGATCCTGAGCAAGTCACTTAACTTTCTTGTGCTCCCAGATCGCATCTGGAAACAAGCTTCAGCTTAGTGTGCTACTCCTGGTTAAATAATGTTCCTTTCCCTTTCCTTTCATGTGTAGTGTCCCAGTAATAAGTGAGTTTGTGATAGTACCAGACTATGTGGAAGTAGGATCCCCCCCCCCCCCCCAACAGTGCCTCCAACAGCCTGCATCCCTAGTTGTACCAAAGTTCTGGGTAGTTGTTAGGGTACAAAAATATCATACCAGGATCTTCCAATGACACTCCCTACAGGAAGGAGAAGATATGATCATCCAGCCTGTTTGTAAGGATTTTTCCCAGAGCTGCTGTGGAAGTGATAAGCTGCTTTCTTGTTCCGACTTAAGTCTGATCTCCCCTAATGGTAACATATCAATACCCTGTAAGACTTTATATAGCTCTGACAGATACTGGGATTGGGTGGAGAGGGAGACTCCCCAGTAAAGGAAGTCCTTGAAGGGGTTGTTTGATCTAGTTGGTTGGGTCACATGAGCCTTGGTACAAATAAAGGGGTGTACTTGGGGGAACTGAAAAAGTTCATTTAGGCAGGGTGAATTGTTGGACTAGTTCTTGGAAGCCCTTAATCTGTAACTGGATACATTGTGAGAAATGGGTAATCCTTTTGCGTTCTCAAGCCCTATAACATATGCCTCTGGTGGAGGGGCAAAGGCATCAGTAGGGGGTACGAGGGACAGTGATTACCCCAGACCATTCAGTGCAGGGAACTGTTTCTGGATTTGAATCAGGGTGCTAACAGAATGTAACACCCAGAGATTTATAGTCCTAGTTCATAGGACGTGTAAATTTGCAGTCATGGAAACCACAAATAGTGGGATCCCCAACTCTTTGGAATTCTCCATCATATAGAATTGGCATATTTGCCCTGGTCATAATAGATGCAGCCTGGAAAGTAAGATAGTAGAGCTTCAAGTCTGCTATTGGCAGGCCCCCTCTCTCCTGTGGGCTGATAGTGCAGTCTTATTAATGCGAAGTCTGTGGCCTCCCCATGGAAGTTTGAAAATGTCCTGGAGGCTTTTTGTTAAGCAGGATTCTGGGATGTGCACTGGGAGGGTCTGAAACAAGAATAAGACCCTGGGCTTGTTTTCTTTTTTCAGTACCCTAGTCCATGCTGGTTGTAACTTTGTGTTCCCACTCTTTTCTGGACAGTCAATGATGCGAGTCCCACACTGATTAGTTAACATTGTAGTAGCGTAAACTGACGTCACAGAATGTCCACGGAATTTAGGAACAGATGGCATAAACTCTGAAGTGGCAAAATGCAAAACAATAAAAAAAGAAATTTTTTTTGCAAAGGAGAACTACTGGCTCACCAAAAGTAGCAACTGATGCATGGATTGAGGCTTTACTATACCCTGATCATCACTGCAGGATAAATTGTCTTGTATTAGTTTTTTTTTAATTCAACCCTCATAAAAGCTGCAGATCCACAAGTAGCAGGCAGGCTTTTTAATGTTATGCCAGAGCCCACCCTCCAAGACTGCACTGGATGAAAGTGCTAACACCGCAGGATGATGACATGTGACTGCCTCTTCTAAAAGAGTTCCCTCTGTATGGAGATTTAATATTTTCCATATCCCCTATGGCCTGTTGCATTTGTCAAGACAAAGCCTAAATTCCATGTTTATGCTCATAATTAATATGGGATTTAGGCTCAGTCTTTCAAATACAGCAAGGCATAGGAGCTACAGAATATTAAATCTCCATACCGGGAGGGGGCACTGTTTTAGTAGGGGCAGTCTTGCATCAACATTATGAGGTATCAGTGCTTTTGTGACACATTAACAAAATCAAAGCGTATCTCTAGCTCCACCACTGCCACTGCCAATGCCAGCGCGACAACATTCGGCATTGACAAATGCTTGTTTATTGCTGTTATAGACAGCTGCATTACTCATGTCACAGTGCTGTCTGCAGCGGCAGTTCTTCTGCTGGTGGTCTAGGTTTCCTGCTGTATTATGTACAGCTGTTGCTCCCTGAAAGGTATTGACAGTTACTTTGCTACTGCATTACGAATGCCTACATACTATAACACAATGCATTTCATGCATTGAAAGTCCAGTTTAGCACCAGAGATAACTCCAGGAAATGTATATGGGCTGGATAATGTCACCACAATTTCACCTATAATGTAGTCTCAAAGTACAGTAATTACTAAAGATTTTCTTTTACAATAAATCAGAATGGAAAACCACTCACCAGCTTGGTGGTGCTAAACTTAAAAAAAAAAAAAGTCCAATTGTACAAGCAAAAAGGAAAGCAGAACTATCATGTCCCCCTGAAAAAAAAAACACTTTCTCCCATTATTTGTAGTGCAAAGAGCAAACACAGCTATAAAAGCAAGCCTAAAGTGCAACACCATCTTAAAGGAGTAGTGTAGTCAATGTCTGTAAAAACATGTACGGAATATTTTGATTTGTGGGTGTAGTCTTGGTGTGTCCTTCCCTTTGTTTGCTTTTAAAAGTTTTTTCTAAATTAGACTGCTAGTTATATGGTATTTTTATGGCCCCTGGGGATCTCCATCTTATCAAAGTTTATTTATCTTCTTTTTCATACAATGCCTTCTGTCCCGAGACAGTGATGCATCCAGGATCGTTGATTCAGCAAGTACTAGAGAGAGGAGCCTGATGTTGCAACCTCCACTAAGTAGTTCTAATTCAGTTTGTTTTGTCTGTGTGTACGTGTGTCAAGTCTAGTCAGCAGGAGTAAACATCTTGCTTTTAAAACTTTTCATTTTGTCAAACTACACACAGCACTAAAAGCACACAGATCGCCCTAGATAATTAATGCTATAATTAATAAAGATTGTAGCTGTTTTCTTACAGAATAACCCACTCATTTAGCCCCCAAGTATTTACTAAACTGTAAATGTAGCCATTAGTGCTGACTGGATAATTAATGTTATTTAATATCAGAAGTCTACTGTTGCAAATTGACTCTAAACCAGTGCTTGCTGAATACGTGGTCCCCAGTACATAACTATCACATGGGACAGGAGGCATTATAGGAACAAGAACAGCAACAAATCATGTTATGATGGAGAGCCCCAGGGGCATAAAACTACAGCAAAACTAGCAGGTTAGTTTAGAAAAACTCCTAATAGCAGACAAAGGGAAGGGTACAGTAGAACTGCACACACAAATCAAAACACTGCACAGCATATGTTTTTACTCATTCTGACGGTACTACTCCTTTAAAGACTCAAAATGTACATAGTGTTTGAAAAAGACTAGTGTTTCATGCTAAGTGCTTCATCAGAGGTGAACCCAAAGGCAGTTAAAACAATTTTTTAAAAGACACCTTTGAACTACATTAAGTAGAATGTGTCATGTATAAGCATCAGTTCTGTTTCCTTAATTTATTGTCACAAGTGCTGCCCTCAGGTTTCTTTAGTTCCAACTCCTAATGAGGAATTGGAAAAATAGGAGCACTAAGGCATTGTTAGCTATTGCTATATGGGCTAAAGCACAACATGAGTAAATATATAGTAAGCTTTAAAGGCAAGGTCTTGGGGGAATCGTGTAGTGTAGAATGGGATGGGAGTCAGAAAAGATAAACATCTCCCTGTTTGTGTTGATTTTTTAACATATTCTGTTAGGCCCTTAAATTAAGCACGTTTGAAAATCTCTGATTTTAGGGGTCAACCAAAATTAGGAGAGCTCTCTCATTTGAGTGGCTTTGATGTGAAAACTCTTCCAAAATTATGTGTGTCCAAGAGACAAGGGTATAGAAGCCATGAAAACAAAGCACATGGACATGATTCTGCGATAATGCTGAGAAATATTAAAAACATTACTTATATGCTGAACCAGTGGCTTGGCAGCAGTGGGCTGTACCAGCATGCAGGAAACCCAGTTTCAGGAACAACTTCAGGTTCCTTGGCTTGCTGGGTCAACAGAAGGTTAGAGCATCATGGAGGTTTTGCGCGTGCTGTTTGGGAAGGGGAGGTTGCAGCACTTTGCCGCTGGTGAGGTGTCAGAGGAGGCGGCAGCCCACACCTCTCATGGTGCCATCATGTTCTGGATGGCAAAAGGAATGAAAGGGGGACAAAAGAGGTGCATTTCATCCCAGGAAAAAAAAATGATTGCTAATACAAAAATCAAGAGAAAAGATGGCAGGCTACCACTCACCAAATTTATATTCACTGAATTACTGGTTATACTGTAGTATAAATCATTGCTGGTCCACTAGTCCTAGCCCACCGATAGTTCATGATGACTATGCCACTTCCTCAGGGTAGTTAATGGTGGCCATATTTGGTCATAAACACAAAATGTCAATACTTGTCTATATTGGTTGTAAAACCTTAATATTCTTTAGGGCTGGGGCAAAGTCCCAAAGTCATCTTATTTTAAAAAAAGTAGAAGGCCATACCTATATCTAGATTTTATCATGTTTGTTATATATTTTCAAATATTTTTAGTTTGAGTACCTTGTCCTATTACAGACAGACACTTCCATTAATTTCATATTTATATAAATGTTTTAACCCTTTATTGATATTTCCAGAGAATATCCATTTTACTAGAAATATTTCAATCACTTATTCACTTTCTTGATGCTGTACTTGCTTTGCCCACATATTCGTTAGTCCCACTCTTTATTAATATATTCATGTTGGATGATAAAATGTAACTGTAACTACTATGACAACACTCCATGTTCTTTTTCTGATGATTACTATTATTACATACACACAAGTTTAGGAAATACATATAGAATAATGTATGGGCAACTGTGTGATAAGAGGTTTTTTTACACACTCAAGATGTGTTTTGCCACATAAACCACAAGAGCAAAGCTCAAGTGATTTATAAAGGCAAAACATACTGAGAGTATGTAAAAAAGAATGAGTAATCACACAGTCACAGATTTTTTTTAAATAATATCTGTTTGGGTCTGACTTTAAAGTACGAGTGAGCTGACAGGATGTTGTCACATCTGTTTTGAGTTACTGTGACAATGTAGCGGTTTCCTAGTGGGTGATTGATCAGCTGTGACTTTCTCCATAGCATCCTAGTGTGATGTCATAGAAACATAGACCATGATGGTAGAAAAAGACCGAAGGTCCCTCTAGTCTGCCCATGTTCCCTATAATTCCTCAAATGTTCCCTGGAACCTATTGTTCCTCCACAGTACTAACCCTCCCATTCTTATCCCCATTCTCCTCCCTCATCTTGTTGCCCCGGGTGACCGTTATTCACTTCATTCTATCCCATGCCCGCTTGAATCCCTTGTGTTTGCACCCTCCACCTTGGCCGACAGAGTGTACCAAGGTTTCACCAGCCTTTTGTTATAGAAGTACTTCCTCCTGTTAATTTCCACGTATGACCACATTGCCTTGAGTTGGTATTCAGGGTAAATAGTTCCCCACAGTTTACTTTATTAATTCCTTTAAAGATCAATGGCAACCACCATTTTACACATTGTTAAAAAAAAGCCTGAATTCAAGTCCGTGTGTCATGAGTAGCCTTTCCTGACAATCTCAAGCTATTTGGTTTTGTGGTTTACTTTAAATCAGCATCTGTTAACTTGTTCTGCACTAACTGGAAATAGTCAGGCCATTTCTGTCTGTCTGAATGAGCCTTGGAGAGTGATGACATCATATTGGACTAAGCTACTGCTGCAGCAGTGCAAGTCCTTGCTTGACTGAAGAGCTATAAACTTCCTAATTAGAGTAGTCTGTATAATTAATTGTTTGCTGTCCAGGATTTTTACTAACTTAGTTTCTGGTATGTGTTCAGATGAATTAGCTGAAAATCTACCATTCTGTTTTTCTAAAAAGCTGATCATTTGAGTTGCA
Source organism: Neoceratodus forsteri (assembly GCA_016271365.2). Taxonomy (NCBI): domain Eukaryota; kingdom Metazoa; phylum Chordata; order Ceratodontiformes; family Ceratodontidae; genus Neoceratodus; species Neoceratodus forsteri. The sequence continues at coordinate 535,909,500 of CM028138.1, forward strand.
GTGTTGAATTGAAGTGGTATGCATTTGAGAAATCAGCTTGTCTGTATCACTGCTGTGACTTCTGTCCCATCAAAACTTTGTGTTTTGTTTTCTAGCTTTATAACACTGCATTGTTTAGTTAGTGGATATAACATAAATCTAAAGTTTGTTAATTCATACAAGTAGTTTGTCTTTGATGTAGCCTCAATAAATAGGTCCATGTAAGAACAATTTGTTTCCTCTCAGATTGAAAAACAGATGTCTGCCACACTCTGCTATTTTAGGCACATGTACTATATGAACTCACAAATTTCAGTTCATTGATGGTTTCTGTGTGAAAATACATAATGTATAACTAGAAACAGTATAGATCATCCCGATGCCCACTGTCTCCTGCACCATAGTTGAGGCAGCTGCACTCTGCTGCCCCATCTACTTCCTCACAAGCCCCCTGTCTCTCGCCCCATTTGAGGCTATTGCACTAGGGTTGCCACCTATCCAGTTTTTGACCAGTTAATCCAGTTTTTAGGGTCCTTATCTGGTCATCTGGTTTTGATGAAATGCAGTCCAGTTTTTGGGCCATTTTAAGTGCTCATATACTCTTAAAACTGCTATATCAAATCAGTCACTGTTTTGGCTGCATTGCATGTCCAGGTTACAAAGAAGTACTGATGTCATTCAGACCTGCCTTTGTTTGGAAAACCAGTCTGTTTGGGAGGTGCAAAGTATGGCCTTTAAGATCATTAGCAGTAAATAAACCTAATCTTTTTCACTCTGAATTTTAAGTATGGTCTTTTACTGCTCTCATGTGTTTCTTTTTGTTTGTCCTATATTCTGGTATGTTTCAGACCCATTTTTGTTAAATTAATAATCTAACTTTTATTGCTTCATCTCTACATCTGCTCTCATTTTCTGTACTACCTGAACATTCCATGATATTAGCTACACTTTTACAGGTCATTCAGATAAACAGCATGGAACAGTGTGTCTGAAATTGTGGAATGTCTTGAAAGAAACAACAGTAGCTGCTGAAGTAAAGGGGAATACGTGCAGTATTAAAGCAGCAGTGCAAAGAAAAAAAGTGTTTTCAAAAAGCAAATTTTCTGCTATACTTACAAAAAAAAATGGCAGAACTGTTGATTTGGGTTTTCTGGATGATTCCTATGCTGTGTACTGTACATTTGCATTTTTGTCTGGACTCTTAACCTCCTTGGGTCTTCAGTATTATTTCTATGCAAAAATAAGGTGGCCATCTTTTTTTCTTGAGAAATAATTACTTTACAATGTTCATAAAATTCTTAAATGATAATGAAAACTGAAAATTTAATTTCCAAAATAAACTAGAAGACATCTGGCATCAATTAGGAAGAAAAAAGGTGGAGTTAAATTGTAACCCATTTTCATTGCACTGCTGCTTTAAGGGTACCACAAGCACCAATAATTAAGTTATCAAACATTGGTCAAAGCATATCAGAATACATGACTGACATGGAAAGGAAAATGGAAGTGTGTTTAACAGAGGGTTGAGCAATAAGCTGTGAATGAGCTTTGCACATCCAGCAGACCCGGGTTTGATTCCTACAGCCTCCACTTGCATACTGTGTGACCCTGAGCAAGTCACTTAACCTTCCTGTGATTTTGGGTCACTCCTGTAAAATGGGCTATGGAGCCTATGGGAGTTGACCTGGTTGTCAAAGAATAAAAATAAATAATTGAATAAATAAATAAAATAAATAACAGTATAAAAATGACTTCCTATCACTAGTAATTTCTATTCTGACATTTCAAGTGGCTTTGGATAAGCAGCAATATACTCACCAGTCATAAAAAGGGGGTGGAGCCAGAGGCGGAGTGTGGGGTGTGGTTTAGCATCCGGTTTTTACCTCATCCAAAGGTGGTGACCCTATGTTGCATCCTGCTGCCCACTGTCTTCTTGCACACAATTGAGGTTGGCACAGCCTGTTGCCCCCATCCCACTGTCAGGGATGTTGTACCCTGATGCCCCCCTGTGTCCTGCCCCACAGTCAAGGCTTCTGCACCATCCTGTCCACAGTTCCCTGCCATCACAGCCAGGGCTGCAGCACCCTGATCCTGCCTACTTTGGCAGGGCTACTGTGGCCTGCTGCGCCATGCAGCCTCTTGCCTCCACAGTTAGAGCTGCTGCACCATGCTGCCACTTCCCACAAGAGTTATGACATTTGCTGCACCCTGTTCTCTGCCCCCAAAGTTGTATCAGTTCCACTCAGGTGTGGCTGCCGCACCCTGTCCCACAGTTTGGGCTGCTGCACCCTAATGCCTCCCTTGTCTCCTGGCTGAACAGTGGTGACTTCTGCACCTTACTGCCTTCTGTTCTTCACCCCCATAACACCCGATGAAAATATTTTTCTGTTTTTTCTTTCGAGCAGTGCAGCATAAAATCTGACTTTGGCGGCAGCAGAATGGTGCAGCAATGCTAACTGTGGAGTCATGGGGCAGTGGAGGCATGGGGCTATAGGGTGCAGCAGGGTACAGCAGCCCTGACTTTTTAGACAGGAACAGGGTGCAGCAGCTCTGGCTACAATGGCAGGGGACAGATTACAGCATGGTGCAGAAGCCTTGATTGTGGGGCAGGACATGAGGGACATCAGGGCACAATAACATTGACTGTGGGATAGGATGCACATGGTGCAGCAGCCCTGCCCATTTGGGAAAATGGAAGTAGGTAGCAGGGTGCATTATAAGCCCCACCTCTGGTGGCATGGGCAGCATGGTGCAGCAACCCCTAATGAGGAGGAAGGGAACAGTGGACTCTAGGGCATAACAGAGCACAGCAGCCTGACTGTGGAGACAGAAACAGGGGCAACATGGTGCAGCAGCTCTGACTGAGGGGATAAAGTGCAGCAGGGTGCAGCAACCAAAACTGTTCAGGCAGGGGCAGCAGGGTGCAGTGGCCCTAATTGTTCAGGCAGGAGATGGGGCAACAGGGTGCAGCAGCCCCGACTCTATGGGAGAAGAAAGTGGGCAGCAGAGTGCAGCAGCCTTGAATTTGGGACAGAAGACAGGGTGCTTGTGGGGCAGGTGACAGGGGGCAGCAGAGTGCAGTTGCTTCAACTGAAGGCAGGAGATGGGGCATCAGGATGCCATATAGTGTTTCTAGTTATACATATACATAGTGCATTTTCACACAGAAATCATCAAAGAACTGAAATGTGTGAGTTCATATAGTACATGTGCCTGATATAGTAGAGTGTGGGAGGTACCTGTTTTTCAGCTAATTCATCTGCACACAGACCAGAGAGTGGGCTAGTAAAAACCCTGGAAAGCAAACAATTAACTCTGGAGACTGCTCTAATTAGGAGGTTAGCGACCCTTTAGCTCTTCAGTCAAGCAGGGACTTGCAGTGCTGCAGCAGTAACTTAGTCCAATGTGATGTCATCACTCTCCAAGGCTCAGTCAGAGGGACAGAAATAGCCTGACTGTTTCCAGTTAGTGCAGAACAAGTTAATAAATGCTGATTTAAAGAAAATCACAAAACCAAATAGCATGACATTTTCAGGAAACACTACTCATGACACACGGAATTGAATTCAGGCTTTTTTTTAACAATGTGTAAAATGGTTGCCATTGATCTTTAAGGAACTTGAAGGTCTCTATCATAGCACCCCTCTCCCTTCTGGTTTCCAGTGAGTACATTAGTGAATTGTGATGCTCCTCATAGAATCTACCCTGCCGGCCCTGAATCATTTTTGTTACTCTTCGCTGCACTGTTTCCAACATACCCCTGTCCATTCTGAGGTGAGGGCTCCAAAACTGGATGCAGTACTCCAGGTGAGTCCTCACCTGGGATCTGTGTATGTCATACCAGGTTGATACAGGTTGGGCTGGCAGTATAGCCTAGAGGTTAGAGGAACGAGGTGTGAACAAGCTTGATACATTCAGCACACCAGACCTGAGTTTGATTCTCACGGCCTCCACTTGCATACTGTGTGACTCTGAGCAAGTCACTTAACTGCCCAGTGCTCCCAGGTCGCCCCTGGAAACAGGCACTTGTGCCTAGTGGGCCTTACCCTGTTACCAAAGTCTAAATTAAATTAAAAAAAATACAGAGACTGTAGTGCCTATCTTCTGGTTGACATCAGACACTACCAGTTGTTATAATACAATACAAATTATTTTTATATACCGTCTTTAATACAGATTCCAACTCAAAATGATTTATGGTGAAAATAAAAAAAAAATCAGAACAAAGTTATACAAAACTATAACATTTGAACATTATATGATAGATGGACATTTTTGCAATATAGATATGATATAAGGGATTTGATAGCAATCAGGTAGTTAATTTATTAAATAAATATGAGAGAGCAAAGGAGAAGGAAAAACAGGTTAGTCAGTATTTATAATTAACACACTTCAACCCTAAACAGCCACTGAAGTGCAGCCATCTCTGGGGTGGAACAGTACCATTCTGCACCAGCATACTGCATGCGTAGAATAATGCATGGGCAACCATGCATAACAAGGCTGTTATTCTATCAAAGGTTCTGACTACATCATAGGGACCTCGAGAGTGAAGCCCATCAGACTCCCTTAATCGAAACACAAGCAAGCCGTGCATGGTTGCCCATGTATTATTTTCTGGAACTGACTCAGAACCAGAGAAAGCCACAAAAATTACAATAATTATAAAATGATACTCAATAACACAGAGTATTGAAAAACGAATGTAATCACTGAAAACTATAAACCATCAATAAATAAAAATGGTGTTGCTGACCAGAAGACTGGAGCTGACTTCAGGGTGACTGCTATCTTCAGCAGAGAAACAAATCTGATATAAAATTTTCATGGCAATCTGGGCATCCATATTGGAAAAATAGCACAGTCTCTGATCCATCCCAACCAGTCTGGCTTTATTAAACACCAGAATACCACGGACAATATTCAGCGGGCACTGCTATTGGCAGAATACTGTATGTTCAGACAAGAAAAATACTTGCTGTCTTCCTTAGTCTGAATGCTGAGAAGGCATTCAACAGGGTATCCTGGAAGTTTTTGCAGGACACCCTGTTGACCCTCCATTTTCTGGAAGCATTTATGAAATAGCTACAGAATATTTATTCTGAGCCTCGAGCTTACATCAGAGTTAATGGAGCTATAACACCGCCAATAGGTCTCCAGCAGGGACTAGGCAGGGCTGCCCACTTCCCCCCTTGCCATTTGCTCTTTATATTGAGCCTTTGGCGGCAGCAATCCGTAGGGAGCCGATGGTCGAGAGGATACCATTGGGACAAATAGAACATAAACCGAGGTTATTTGCGGACAATGTTCTCCTTACAGTAAGTTCCCCTGAGAAGTCTATACCAGCTGCTTGGTCCATTCTGGATCAATTTGAGAGAGTGGCAGGATTTAAACTAAACTGGATTAAAACAGAAATACTAACCTATAATTTCTCCCCATCGGACACGTTGAAGAGGGCTCTTCCACTGCAATGGCATAGGTTATCTATTAAATACCTGGGGATGCATATCCTCAAAGATTTAAACAACTTAGAATTATTCAATTATGAGCCTACCGCACAGGCAATACAATTAGATCTAAAGAAATGGGGTAACTTGCAGCTTACATTTTTCCAAAAAATAGAGACTATATGAATGAATATTCTCCCCCGCTTGCTATATTTGTATCAGACCATCTCATACTTTCTGGCACAATTCTATTTTAAATCATGGACTACAATGCTATCCAACTTTGTATGGGGGGGGGCAATAACTGAAAATTCGTATGTCTATTCTCCAGTTGTCCCTGGTGCAGGGTGGGACAAATCTACTGAACTTAGAATGGTACACTACAGCAGCCTTCTTAAGATAGCATTGCAGTGGTTATCGGAGCGTTACCAATCACCCTGTAAAAGTGTATTGAATTTGTGCTCAATGATTTATATGACACAGCTTAATATTGTTTTCTACAGAAGGGATCATTCCCCCTCTCAGGAATTTTACTGATAATACTTCTCAAATCTTAAAAGTGTGGATTAAATTTCGAAAACATCCTTAATTTGTAGATATTTATGCATCTATTGAGTGCCAATGAGAGTTTCTTGCCAAACCAATTAGATATTACCTCTAAACAATGGTGCCATATAGTTTTACATTTCATTTATCAGTTTATGAACAAGCAGGGAGTGATTCCTTTCTAAATACTACAACGGACTTATGGACTATCCTTAACAGATCATTACTGCTATTTACAAGTTAAAGGACATATTCAACAGCAACCAGAATGCAATACTAAGCTACCAACCTGAAACCCCCCCTTTCCTTGAACTAATAATTCAACATAGTGACGGGCACTTAGGAACTCATTTAATAGGACAGCTATACAAAATATTAAGGGACATGCTGGGAGACTCCGCATTCTCAATTCTTGACAACTTAAATGCTGACTTGTGTTCTCAGATCTCTTTAGGGGCATGGTCCAGATCGACGCTTTCAGCAATGAATATTAGAAACTTAGTCCCATGGAGTGAAATTGCTGGAAATACAGAAATAGATATTTCAGGGCCCCAGTGATACTAACCAAATATTTACCAGTCCAATATGGGCACTGCTGGAGAAGTTGTCATTGTAGGCTAGCTGATTTAGTACATTTTTTCTGGTCTTGCCCCCTCTTAACCCCATTTTGGTGCTCCCTTCAGAGTGAAGTGAGAGATTGCTTGGGAGACAATGATGAAATGGTTCTATTAATGATTATGCCCCTGCACTTTCCCCCATGGCATAAAACATTGTTACCGGCCTTTTTGTTGGCAGCAAAGAAGGCAGTGACAAAATGATGGATGAAGCCTGTGGTGCTTACTGTATCAGATTGGAGATCGATGGTACAATCCATTTGTCAATTAGAACAATTATCTGCAGGTTTGTCTGATAAAATACCAGCCTTTACCACTAGATGGCGGAGGTGGGTGTGGTATATGGCTCAAGTTGATAATATATATGTTCCATAGTAATATGGGGGAAGTTATGGGAAGGGGGACCGCTCCAGTCGGGGTTGTTAGAGAAAGAGAGGTAGTACTGTCAAAGTGGCTGAATTCATTTCTTCTTAATGAATATTGTGGAAATGTCTAATGTTTTTACTCAAGAAACTGAGAATGAGAATGTCTTTACTTAGATCAAATGTACTAGGCCATAACAGTACTAATTAACAATATTGTGTCTGTGACCCTTTTTACATTACTCAGATGTATTTGTATTGTCTCTTAATAAAAAGTGAAATGTTTAAAAAAAAAAGAAACAAATCTGACTTTAGAACAGCAGGGGGAACATGACCACAGTGCAGAGATTGAATGTGTACTCTAAATTCTAATAACTACTATGAAAGTTCAACTCGGGGCATCACACTCTGATAGGATGATGCATTTTTGTATAAAATATAAAATTAAAACATGCTGCTTTTTTTCTTTCCAAGACATCTTTGATTTATTTTTGGTTTTTACTATTAAAACAAACAAAAAAAAACCCAGCTGATGAAAACCCATCTGAATGAAGTGTGGGTTTCAGTTTCTAAAAATGACGAAACAATGGAAGATTTTGTGTTAAGAGAGGTCTGGATTCAGTGTGTGTGTGGGGAAAATGAATGTAAAATGGCAGGTGGCATGAGTTTCCTTTTTAATAAAAAAAGCTATTGTACTGCAGAAGGGTACAACAACATTCCATAACCTCTGAACTGTGGTACAACAGTAGTAGTAGTAATAGTCTTTATTTGTGGTGCCCTTCCCTGTGAGGCCCAGAGTGCCATTACAACATAACACAATTTATAAACCAAAGAACAATTAAACACATTAAAACTGCAAAAGTAAATAAATAATTATACAGAGTTTATACAACAAGATTAATAAAACAGGCTAATAATTTAGGATGTGCTAAGATAAGATGTTACTACTATTCCCCAAATGTTTGCTGGAACAGATGTGTTTTTAAGCCCCTCTTGAATGCCTCCACTGAGGGGGCCTCCCTAGATCCTCTGGGTGGAGAGTTCCAAAGGGTCGGGCCCGTTACCTCAAAGGCTCAGTCCCCAGAAGTCTTCATCCTAGCCCTAGAAACCACAAGGTGGCCCTCCCCAGTTGATCAGAGCAGGCAAACGGGGATGTGTGGATGCAGTAGCTCAGCCAGGTAGTCCAGGCCCAGCCTGTGTAGGGCTTTGTAGGTTAACAAACCCGCCTCAAATGAGATATGCCACTTCAGCAGCAACCAATGCATTTCTCACAGTCCCGGTGAAATATGGCATGGACTAGAGAGGCCCATAAGGACCCGGGCAGCTGTGTTCTGCAGCAGCTGCAGGTGTCGCAGTGTATCCCACCAACCCCAAGGTACAGAGTATTACAGTAGTCTTTTTACTTTTTAATTTTTTTTATTTAAATGTTAGATAAATTATGGGATAGATTCTACGAGATACAAGTCTCATTTACAGAATGTCCCAAGTCATCAACAAAGTGTGCACAAGTTGATATGAATAAACAATGATTGTGCAAATACCAAATGCAGATTTAAGACTCATTATAACCCACAGTTTAAAACACAAAAATGCAAATGCAATAGATAAGGACAGATAGAGATAGTTTTTTTTTTAGTTAGGATGGAAATATACGCACATCAAAGGATAACCATATACTATACTCATTTTTCAGTCTCTGTGACCAGATACGAACTGATGATGATGATGATGATGATGCACCAGGTTAATCAATTGTCTGGGTAGTAAACATGAACAATTTGGCCAGGACACTGGGGATCTTTCACTTGTACTCTTTCAACAAGTGGCAAGAGATCTTTCATTTTCACCTGAGCAGTCACCAAAATAGCCGAAGCGTAACGTCTCATCAGAAAGGCAGTTTGAAAGGATGTCAGGAAAATGCTGATAGAACTTTGATCTGTGGATGGAAAGTAGATTAAAGGATAATGCAAACACAATACAAACAAATAATATGATACCACATATAACAATACACATCACATCCAAATCCAAACATCCAAAAACATTCAAATCCAAACATTCAAAAAACATTTAAATGCATATGTTCAAAAAAATCCAAATGCAAACATCAACATCCAAATACAAACATTCAGAAACATTTAAATACAAACATCTAAACACACACACTCAAAAACATCCAGATGCAAACATCATAAACATCCAAATACAAACATTTAGAAACATTTAAATACAAACATCTAAACACACACATTCAAAAACATCCAGATACAAACATCATAAACATCCAAATACAAACATTCAGAAACATTTAAATACAAACATCTAAACACACACATTCAAAAACATCCAGATACAAACATCACAAACATCCAAATACAAACATTCAGAAACATTTAAATACAAACATCTAAACACACACATTCAAAAACATCCAGATACAAACATCATAAACATTCAAGTGTTATTTATTTATTTTATTTTATTTATTTATTCTAGGATCACAAGTACATTTGAGCCAAGGCTCTTTTACAAAGGTTCCACATCAGAAATAACAAACAACAAGGAAGCAACAGTGAAATAGCAGTAAACAATTCATGTACAACAGTGCTATTAAAAGGGGTCAATTATAGGAAGAGTAAGGTGTAGAGGAGGAGGAGAAGTGTAGGTAGTTAACAGAGGCAGCTATAGTACAGTGGTGAACACAGCTAGGATGCATATGCTCACAAGGAATGGGTAGGGTCAGGCGCCCGGGGGTGGCAAGGAAACAGGGATGAGAGGAGAGGGGGAGGATGAAGATGCAGCCGGAGGCATTTGTCGAAAAATAAATGGGAAGGAGTGATAGAAGAGAAAAAGGGGCAGGGTGGGGGATAAGTGCTATAATGGGGCAAGGAGAGACTAAAGAGGTGGTATGAAGACCTGAGATTTGAAGTGGCACCTCCAGAGCTGGGGGGGAGGAGGACTAAAGCTGTTAAAGTCATCATCTAGGACAGGCAGTCACAGGAGCTAGAGGCAATGAGATGGGCCCGGAGCCTGGTTTTGAACAGACCTAGTGTTGAGGCAGAGGAGATGGTATGGCTGAGACCATTCATCCATAGAGGAACCCTATAGGCAAAGGAACGTTGGCCCTGCGTAGTTCGACAGTGAGGAACTTGTAGAATCTGGGTTGTTGAGCTCCTGGTGTTCTGTCGATTGGTGTTTTGATGTAACAAGGCTGTAACACCTGGGGGGAGGGGTGAGGCCAAGGTTGATTTTTCCCGCCATAGCACATGTGAGATACTTTATGCGGTTGGAGAGTTGGAGCCATCCAGATTGTTCATAAAGGGCACAGGTGTTGGTGAGGTGGTGGGCACCAGTTGTGAGTTGGCATGCTTTGTTAAGTGCAGTTGTTATACGTCAGAGGGTGGACGTCGTGGCGGAGCCATAGATAATGAGGCCATAATCAATAATTGACACAACAGAGCTCTGGACTGCAATCTTCAGGGCCACTGGGGTGAGGTGCTGCTGTGCTTGTAGAGTAATCCAAGGAGTGTGCTGGCAGCTTTAGCCATGCTGTCAATGTGAGCCGTATAGGAGAGATTGGGGTCAAGCAGAATCCCTAGGTATCTGAAAGAGTAAACTTGTTCGAGAATAGTCCCCTGCTTGGTGGAGATGGCAAGGGGGTGTTGCTTGTAACAGTTATGTGAACTGCAGAATAGCAATGACATTTTTTATGATTGAGGACTAGTTTATGATTGGAGAACCATGTTTCAACGGCACTGAATTCGAGTTGGAGGCTGTGTTGTAGTGGTGAAAGGTCATTGTGCGTAGAAAAGACAACAGCGTCATCCACATACAGGATGATTTTTCTGAGCAGGATTGTGGTAGGGAGTTTAAAAAGAGGCTGAAAAGGAAAGGGCCCAGTACGGACCCCTGAGGTACTCCAGAGTGGACAGGCAAGGTGTCCGAGATAGCATTGGCAATTTTTACTCTTTGAGAGTGGTTGTCAAGGTAGCTTCTGAACCAGCGGGCTGAGTCCGGTGCAAGGCCAGCAAGGAGTTGTTGGTCATACAGCAGCCAATGATGGACCATGTCAAATGCCTTCAAGAGGTCAATGAAGACAGCCCCAGTAAGAAGTCCTTTATCAAGGGAACTATGCACTGCACCTGTAAATTCAAGCAGGGCAGTGGTGGTGCTATGCCCTTTTCTAAAACCGTGCTGTTGTGTTCACAGAATATTATATTTGTAAAAATAATCAGTGAGCTGGTCCACAACAATACGCTCTAGGGCCTTGGATAGTGGTGGCAATATGAAGATCAGGCGGTAGTTAGAGTGGCAGGTCTTATCCCCAGTTTTGTGGGCCAGGGTCACAGTGGCAGTGTTCCAAATTTCAGGGAATGTACTGGTGTGGAGAGAGAGACAGAGAGGTTAAGAATTTTAGTTAGGGGACTGAGGACCTCGTCAAGTGTAAGTGATAGCAGCTTAAGGTCCAGGGTATCACTGCTGATTCTGGAAGTGGAGATGGCTGAGGCGATGTGGCGGCGATCTTCATTCATCTTAATCTCCCTGAAGTAAAAATGAGGGTGGTTTGATAGAGTGCAGTGTGTGTTAGAGGGGGTGTGACTGACTGTAAAGAAATCAGGTGGTAGAACAGTACTGCGGTCAGTAAAAGCCGTGTTAAAGGTATTTGCAATGACCATGGGATCAAGGGTAGTGGACCCTTCAACAATTAACATGGTCGGAGGCTACTTTGATTGTTTCCCAATAATGTCCTTGATATTGTCCCAGAAAGCACAACCATTTCCCCATGTGTTGGTTAGGACGTCCTTATAATATGAGTTTTTCGTGAGACAAATGGATTTTGTGCAGGTATTACAGGCATGTTTGTATTTTGGATGTCAGATTGTTTGCCTGTGGCTTTAGCCACTGCCCACAGGTGGTCCCTAGATTTCAGCTGGGAAAGGAGCTCCGCAGTTATCCAAGGGTTACAGAAGGCTTTTGTTTTCCATTTTTTTAAAGGAGCGAAGAGGTCACAAGCCTTATTGAAGGTGGTGATGAAGTAGCCGAGGTCTAGGTTAACATCCATTGCCTTGTAGATGGGCAGCCAGTCTTGCAAGGATAGGTACTGTTTGAGATGGGTAAGTTGACCATGGGGGAGGACACTGCTGGTATTGATTATAGGGGGTGACTTTAGAAATTTATTAGACCAGTCACATATAACCGGGGAGTGGTCACTGAGAGAGTCTGGGAGAATGGAGGTTCGAGAGATCCTGGTAGGATGATTGGTGAGAACCCAGTCCAGCAAGGTACTGGTGCCAGTTTTGTAATTTATCCGAGTTGGTGTGGTGACCAATTGTGAGAGGCTGGCAGCTGCAAGGGCATCCTTATGAGTGTAGAAATCAGATGTGAACCAGTTTATATTGAAATCTCCAAGCAGAATGTGTTTAGAGCCAGGAGGTTGGGAGCTGACGAAGTTAAGAACTTCTTTGATGCCAAGATCTTGATCTCAAGGTGGAATATATACAGAGACAATGGTGAGGGCTTTTTGATTGGGACCTAGAAGAATTTTAATGGGTGGAATCTGGGCCGAGGAGGCAGGGACAGGGGTTGGAACAAGGTGCCCAAAGAGATTATCCTTAATGTAGATGGCACAGCCCCCTCCTCTTTTAGAGACATGGTCCAGTCTGAAAACATTGTAGCCCTGTAAGGTAACTGTCAGATCAGGTAATAGAATCATCAAAAACATCTAATCACAAACGTTCAAAAACATCCAAATACAGGGGCTGCCTGGTGGCCCTGTGGATAGTGCTACATGCTGCCATGCTGGTGACCCAGGTCCCAAAGCAGACTCATGAAGCTGACTGAGTGGCCAACAGAGCTGGGGAGGCACTGCCACACTGGGGAGATGGGCAGAGTCAAGGGAAAAGAAGGGCAGGTGGGCAGGGTCAAGGGAAAAAAAGAGAAGACACCCTTCCAGCAAGATGACACTCCAGCCTGCATAGGCCCCGCACCACCAACCTGACAAGGCTAAAAAAAATCTGGATATGGATACTGGGAAGGATGGCCTCCTCCTCCCTGCTCCCACCATGGGGGAGTGAGTCTGAAGGGAATTTTAGGAGACAGCATGTGCTAGGGATGGTGGGTGATGGGAGTGAATGGGCTGCTGTCTGAAGGTGGCTAGATGGCAAAAAAAAGGAAAAAATGTAGATAAAAGAAACTCTTAATACAAACACTGAAGGAGAACTGCACTGAATCTATACATCTTTTTTCCCAGTAGAAGCTGTTTTTTTTAAATACTAGTTCAAATTCTGTTATTGCTCTAGCTATACATATAGAGTAAAGGATGGGCAAGTGTGCAAAACACAAGCAATACGACACAATGAGGAGTGGGTTATGGCCTGATAAGAGCACACCCCAGGTGCGTTATGAGGCACGAGACACTCACGCCGAGTGCATTTAGCCCTTGGGAAGTGCCCTTAACAGGCCATAACCCACACCTTGGAGTGTCTTATCACACTAATAAAATGGGTTCCGCAAGTAAATATTAAAAAAAGAAAGAAAATGCCTTAACTTTTTAAGAAAGCAGTTTTTAACACTTGTAATAGGAAAAATAGTCCCCTATTACTGTATTGTTGTGTATTTGACATTGGCTGTTCTGCTAGTAGAGGAGTCCTACCCCCCCAACAAAAAAACACTCATAGTACTGAGGTTAGGTCCCTCCACACAGGGACACACTAATTTAGTGTTGCTGTTTTTTTTTCTGTGACTGAGAGGCTTTTATAGGGACCAGGTCTGTTTGCAAGTGTGTCCCTTCCCCCACAAAAAATATACATAGTGCTGAGATTAGATCCTTCCAGACAGGGATACACTAATTTAATGTTGCTGTTTTTTTTTGTTTTGTTTTATTATTTTCCTGTAGCTGTGAGGCTTTTACAGGGACCAAGTCTGTCTCACAATGTGTCCCTTACTAAATCCTGACTGAGGGAATTCCGACAAACAAAAACCCGACTGCAAAATTTGACCAGATTAAAATCCTGGCATTGAAAATCCCATCTGTAAAAATCCCATAATTTTAAAATCCTGTTAACAGTACTGTAAATGGTAAAACAACTCCACAAAACAAAGCTCCAAACATATTTGGTCCAACAACAACTCGCAACACACTATTCAAAGTGATTTGTCACTTTGCCACTGCTTCAGTCTGCAAAATAATTACATCTTAAATCCTGCTTCGGTCTGCAAAATAAAACAGTTTAAATCCTGCTTGGTTCTGGCAAAACCACTTCAACTGTGACCACATTTGGTTTGCAAATGAAAATCTAAAATCCTGCTTCGCTCTGTGAAAACACTTCGGACATACAACTCTGCTAAACACCCAGCTTTGGAGGGACATTTGGGGATATTTGGGGGAATGAAAAAGTTAGATTTGCAGGTCTGCAAATTAAAAGCGATATAAAATCCTGCTTAAGTCTGCAATTATTTACATTGAAAATAGCTTCTTACCTTAATTCTTTTGCTTGCCCTGCATAGTCCCGACAGTTCTTTTAAAAATTAATACTTTATTCAAATGAGTAATAAAAAAAGTTAAACATGTGGTGTTTAAGGGTGGTGTGGCTTCAGCCAACAGCATCAGATGCTATCCTGAGATCTCTTCTAACTTCGAGGATTATAAACAACTTTATTATGTTTGCTTGCGCACATGCGCAAGAAACATTACATGACAGCTTAGGAGAGAAGTGGGGTTTTGGAGGTGCGGCACTCTGGTGGCCAATGCCCCCAATGCATTCTGAGGCTTGGTCACCTTTCCCAAATGCAGTGGCATGCTGCTGCTGACACTAGTTCAGCAAGCATGCCACCAAGTTGAAACGAATTTGTCACTGCAATGAGGGAGTGACCTGTCATTGCAGGGCAGTGCCTTGTCTAGTGTAATATTTCAGAAAACATGGCAGAGCCATCCGCCTCAGAGTCCCCAAGAAAGCTGACTTGGGGGTGCCCAATCCCCCTATCGGCATGCCCCCCCTCACCAGTTCATTTCAGTTCCCAGAGGCAGACTACACCTGTGCAACCATAGGGACAGTAAAGTCAAGTAATGGCAAAGAATTAAAAGTCAAGGAAAACAGAGTAAAAATAAAGGGCAAAGAAAAGGTGGTGAGTTAAAAAAGTGAAGGACAATCCAAGTTTGGATTTGTGGGAGAGTGAGCCAGTTTGGGAGAAGGGATTAGGAGGATGCGGCTCACCCTACAATGCTCGCCGCCTGTGGCACTGCTGCTACTGCTTGGATGCAGGCTGCTTCCTCCCCAGCTGATACAACTGTTCCACGGCAAGTGGGGCATTTTGATCCCAGACTACGACTTCAACCACACCAATGACCCACCCACTGTCTACCCTGCAATGCCCAGTGGCCACAAATACATGTGGCACCCCAGGCCTGCCCCCCTCCTCCACATCGGAACACCCGTTCTTCTGTCAGTAGGTGCTGGACATGCCACCCTACCTCAACTACAAGTTCCTGGGTGAGAAGGACTGCGCTGCGCCCCGTGAGCCCTCCAAAGGGAGCAGGGGCTCCATGTTCTTCAGCGTGGAGGAGATCCACTTCACCCACCTCTGGATCCTGAAGTGGTCAACTAAGGGGGACTGCAGGTCCATGCCAGAAAGCATCATCAAAGCAGCTGCTAAGGTAGTCATGGAAATGAAGCCGCCAATACTTACCAGTGAGAGGATACTGAATGGGCTGGCAGGCCTTAAGATAGGTAAGGTTCCAGAACCAACTGGATTGCATCTGAGGATACCTAGGGAATTAGCAGTAGAACTGGCTGAACCACTGGCTGGGCTGTTCAATAGCTCACTTAGGTCCGGGGAAGTTCTAAGGGATTGGAGAAGGGCATATGTTGTATTGCTTCATAAGGGGGAATAGGGAGTAACCAGGGAACTACATGCCTGTCAGTCTGACTGCCATTGTGGGGAAGCTCATGGAATCACTAATCAAACAGGACTTTTCGGACTACCTAGAGAGCAATGGGCTCCAGGATAGTAAACAACACTGTTTCATGGTAGGAAGGGCTTGTCAGACTAACCTGATTTTTTTCTTTGACTGGGTGACCAAGGAAGTAGAGTAGACAAAGGCCACACTGTACTTTGACTTCAGCAAGGCTTTTGATTCAGTGCCACACAAAAGGTTGCTCAAAAAGATGGAAGACCTAGGTGTGGCCAAAACCATAGTGAACTGGGTGGAAAGCTGGCTAGAAGGGAGGCAGCAGAGGGTGATGGCCAATGGGGTTAAACCAGAGGAAAGGGGGGTTATGAGTGGGGTTCCACAGGGATCTGTCCTGGGTCCACTCCTCTTCGACATGATCATTAGTGGCATTGGTGAGGGAATCCAGGGCAGGCTGTGTCTCTTCGCAGATGACACAAAACTATGTGGGAGGGTGGATAGTGATGAGGGAATAAGGGATATATAGAGGGACCTACAAAAACTAGAGGGATGGTCAAAGGTCTGGTAGTTAAAATTCAATGCCAGAAAGTGCAAGGTAATGCACCTAGGGAAAAGGAACCCCAAGACGGAGTACTGGATAGGTGGGGTGAGACTTAGCACCACAGAAGAGGAACAGGATCTAGGAATTATCATCAGTAATTCCCTTAAGCAAACAAGTTAGTGCAACAAGGCTTATAGCAAAGCTAGCAAAATGTTGGGCTGTATCAGGAGGAGTACTGAGAGCAGACGACAAGAGCTAATACTTCCTCTATACAGATCCCTGGTGAGGCCTCACCTGGTGTACTGCTTCCAGTTCTTTAGCCCTCACCTCAAAAAAGACAGGGATAGGTTGAAAACAGTGCAGTGCAGAGTAACAACAAGCATTTATTAATACCAAATGTTTGCCATGATGTGTCTGTGTGCGCGCGCGTGCGTGCGTGTGTGTGTGTGTCTGTGTGTCTGTATGTCTATGTATGTATTGGGAGGGTTATCCTGGCTGTCCATTCCTGTACTGTCAACTGTGTGACCACATGTGGATGTTCATGGACAGGGTCAAAACTGGCACCGAGTGCACTAGGCATATGCTGTTACATTTTCTTTTGGGATAGTCAAAAATCGTTTTAAGTAGCTATGTGGGCTTGTAATGGGAAAGGTAATATTTAATAAGTAGATCAGCTGGGCCAGTAGAAAAGTCTGTGGGGCTAGTGGATTTTGCAAGTCACTACCGTACTAGCTAGTGGCTACAAAACCTAATTTGACCCCTGCATGGACCAGCCTGAGATGGGAGTTTTCTTTATTTTTATTCTATTTTTTTCTCCCCTAGCGGGCTGCTGGTAAGGACCAGCCTAATTGCCAGATTTAATATGGAGCCTGGTGGGTTTAGTTATTAATTGAGATAGGCAGTCTTCAGATACAGAGTTGTGTGTGATGGCAGCTCCTGATCCCAACTCTGAGGGGTGAGGCACTGGACGCCACACCTCACACCACGCCAGTGACCTGGGCTCGGGTTGCTCGGGGGCTGGCAGGGGTGAGGAAGGATCGAGTGTCAGTAGACAGCTCTCCTTCTTTGGGAAGGGGGGACAGTGTGATGTGCTGTTTGACTGACACCCAGCGGTGGCTAGGTGTCAGCTCTTGTGCACCACCAGAACGGGGAGGATCCCATGTCCAGGGCGCAAGGCTGCCTCCGTGGAGGTGGAGTCCAGCCACTCCGCCCATTGCACGTTCATGGAGCCTGGGCAGAAACTGCAGGAAAATGGGGCTTGCAGACTCCATGATGGCCCAGGTGGCCAGGACCAGAGAACAAGCTCTCACAGAAGGGCTGGAGCCCTGCCTGCCAGCTCAGGAAAAAAAAAATTAAAATTAAAAAAAAAATCTGAAAAGCAACCAGCCATCGCCTTTTATATTTGAGGTACTTTTTCTTTTCCCTTTGTTTAATTATAAGTTTGTTTACCTGATGTTAGTGGGTATGATGTGTGGAACAGCTCTTAGACTGGCAGCTGACATATGTGGCTCTACTCCCCCCCCCCCACTACATTATCAGCATTGTTGTTACCTCACTGACTGTGACATCACTGTTGCTTAGGAACAGCCATTCAGGGACTGCCAGGTCATTCACCTGTGATGTCACTTTCAGTGAGATCACCGTGCTGATGATGTAGTGGGGGGTGATACAGATAGATAGGTCAGCTGACAGGCTAAGAGCTGTTTCACATATCCAGCACAATATTATCACATAGAAGACTTTCTAATTAGCAAAAGAAAAAATAAATTATGAATCAGAAATAAAAACTTACAACTGATTACTTCTTAAAACTTGCATTATTTTCCTGTCTGTCTGATTTGGCTCTACTAGCTCTTTAAGTTTTGCAGCCACTAGCCAACAGGGCTGGTGACTTGAAAATCCACTAGCCCCACAGACATTTATGTTGGCCCAGCTGATGTACTTACTGAAATATTGCCATTTCTAGTACAAGCCCTCTTGGCTACTTAAAAAGATTGTTCACTATTCCAAAAGAAAATCTAACATCATGATATGTTTTAAGATGACATTCTGCTTACCTGTTGTGCTGGTGCATAAATGCTGTTACAAATATAGAAATATTGCACTGGTGTTACGGTGGCATGTAAAAAACAGAAAGGCTACAGGGATAATCACCTTTACCAGGTGAGGAAATACTATTTGCCAACAGTGAGACAGAAAGAAAGACAAACACACACACACACACACACACACATATTACTTTTAGCAGCTGGCGTCTGGAACAGCACAGGGCTCTGGATGCTTCGAATACCTAAGCCAGTCTGATAAGGAGAGGTCAGCATACTGGGCAGCTACAGTAAACCAAAGATTGGGTCGGCTTTTTTCTTTTGAAGTAGACACAGTTTCCACCCACCAAGCCAAATCTCTGTCATACTTAAGCTGGCTGATAATTAGTGTGGTATGGACTTGCCCCTTAAACACTGCTCTGCATTGGAGGGACAGTGTCATGCCCCTCAAAAGGCCCCATCATAGCAAGATATTTGCTTGCTGCATTCAAGCGCACATGGCAAACATAACAAGCATTTGTCAATGCCGAATGTTGTCTCACTGGTATTGGCATTGGTAGTGCAGGAGTTAGAGATGCATAATAGGAATGGCAGTGAAGTATTGAACTGTCGACTTCCGGTGACGTCATAGAACCAATGGCAGTATAATCGAGGGGGCTCCCCGATTGATCCTACAATAACCCTCCTAATACGCCTAATCCAGTGACATCCTGACATCAGACCAACAGGAGGGAATCCTAAAATGCCAAGAAAGAAGGGGGATAGCAAGTTTGCAGTTCTTGCACACCTAAATGAAGAAAAATCTCAGGATGAGGGCTCGGAGAGCGAGGACTCATGGGCCTCATCCTCATCGCATCGTGGCGGCACGACGACCGAGCAGGCTTCCCATGTAATACTCCAGAGGCAGATGATGCAAATGCTGGCAGAATTGTGAGATTTTCGCTGCGAGATGAAATCCACGGCAACGGCTCTCCGCACTGATATCAGGAAGCTGGAACAAAGGCAGGAGAGAAGCGAGACTCGCATTACGACGATGGAAGAAAAACTGGAGGAGACTGGCCACACAGTTGCCCAATTGCATGAAGAAATCAAGGCCTTAAGGGCTAGGCCCGAAGACGCAGAAAGCCGCAGTAGAAGAAGTAATATTCGGATATCGGGAATCCCCGAGGGCTCGGAGGGTCCTGATATGATTAACCACATCCAGAAACTCCTCAGGGAATTGCTAACTATACCGGGAGACGTCTCAATGGAAATAGAGTGGGCACATCGCACGTTGGGACCGAGGCCCCGTCAGGTCTCGCCCACCACTGTGCTGGTAAAATTCCTACCATTCCAGGATAAAGAAGCAGTGTTGAAAGCAGCCTGGAGGAAGAGAACTGTGCTTTAGGCTCACAGTGCCTATACTTTGATAATGACTATGCCTCTGAGATTATGGCGGCGGCGCCTACGCCTCGACCATGAGAGCCCTGAAGACAGCTGGAATCAAATTCCGAACCCTGTACCCGGCTAGGATGGTGATCCTGTTTCCTGAAGGTGCTAAAACAGTGGAGTCGGCGGAAGAGGCTATGGCTGAGCTGAGGAGGAGACAGATCAGTATTCCCCAAGCCAGACCACAGAAAGACCCCTCCGTGGCAACAAAACTTGCCCAAAAACTGTGGAGTGCAGAGCAGAGAGATGTGAGGTGTAGGCAAAGTGTGGAGGCCATAAGGAAGATAGTTGGGACCTTGCAGGCCGATCAGCCCGCTCCAGAAGACCGGCAGAAGACGGGAACTGATATGGACACATAAAGACGTAAAGTAGCTTTGTTAATTTTATGAGGGAATAGGTTGGGAGAGGCTAGGTAGGGAGATAGAAGCAGGCGCCCGCGGACAGACAGCCATCTTATGAAGGGGAGGGTCATTAAATAAGAGAGGAGGCACTAGGGGTGCTGAACCACAGGCCCAACAAGGCAGGAGTGGATCTGGGACAGAGAAGTTCATTCGTTAGATGGATTGGGGTGAGCGGGGTGGTAAGGGGCTATGAGAGTAGAATAGATTACTGCGAGGGGGTTTAAACGCGATTGGGAGACAATCACCACCTCGAGCTGGATCCGGGAACCTCCGGAGAGTAGCTCTGAGAAGAAGCAGCTGCGAGGGTGGTATAAGTAGGGGCCTCCCCTTGGGGTGTAAACCAGGTAATAGAGCGGGAATAACGGATTCATATAAGGTGCTTGGATTAGTAGCGGTTAGCGGGTGGTGAGATGGAAGGAAGATGAAACCGGGAATAAAGGCAGGGAGGCATAGAGGGGGTTCCGAGCACTTTTGTGATGGGATCAACCAGAGGATACCCCTAGTCATAGCTGTCGTAGTAGTAGAGGCCACCCCTGAAGGAATAGAACATGGGGATGAAGGATGAATAGATAGGGGAGTGGGAACTGGGGGGGAGGGGGAGGGAAAGATGACGCGGGACCGAAATTGGATCCGAGCTGGTTGTAGGCCAAATGACCCACATTCAGACCCCGTGAGGATGGCATGAACTGGAACTTTATCCACTGACTGTATGGGGGACAACCCGAACAACCTGATTAGACTTTGTGCGCTCCTCTCGGGAACAGTATCTGAGGGATACCACACAAATAGGGAATGGCCTGGATAACTGTAATGGGGGACTCGAGGGTGGATGTTGGTGGCGGCAGGGGGAGGGACCCACTAGAGGCGGATGTCATCGAGGTCCAACCCCTCTATTTCAGTTCCTCCCACTCCTGCGGAACCGTTGGCGGGGAATTGGGCTGCACCGATTGGAGGAGGGGGGTGATCTTCTCAAGATGCACCAGAGTGGGTTTCATCTTGCATCCCTGTCCTCAGTGCAGCGGGATGGGTGCTGACCTAATGCCCTGATGAGGCCTGAGAGAGTGGGTAGCGGGACTGGCCACACACTGGGGCGGGGGGTGGGCGGGGCAGGGAGCAGCCTGGCGGAGCTACCTTGTGCTGATGATTAACTTGGGGATGACCATGGGATTGGGGGTCGGGCCTTTCTGGCCCCGCCCCCTCGCCAGGATGATTGGACTATATACCCTAATCCAGGCAAAGGTCTACCACCGGGGCTGAGGCCGTGGGGGGTCGGGGGTCCCTGTCCCCCACCCATGGCTGCACTCGGCGACGTGGCCGTAATAAAGGATGAGCAAGTACCCAAGAGGGCAGAGATTTCTTCTGCTTAGTCTATCCCCCTATAAAACAATCCAGGGATCACAGGGGGACCATGGAAGCTGCACATACTTGTCACCTAACCCATACACCTATTCCCTAATAGCACGAAGTGCTACAGCCCAGTGACTTGGGTTCATGGCAAGATTTTCTTTGCCTCTAGGGTCAGGAGACCTGACTCTTGGAAGTACCAGTTATTAATGTTCAGTGTTAACATGTTTAAACGTTTAACTGTACTATATGTAGTGTATGTAGATGTTAAACTAGTTTGTTGTTGTACTGTTACCTGTATTGTATTAGTCGCCAACCACAGACAACCTATCTCAGTGGGGGTGCTCTCCGGGGGTGGTGGACCTAGTGGCCCGCTGGGGACTGGGAGAGGTAAATTTGGAAATAAATACTTAAAATAAATGGGTACAGCTAAAATAAAACTACTCTCCTTAAATATAAATTGCCTTGCATCTCTTATCAAGAGGTCGAAGGCCCTGACCTTTATCAGACGTTCAAAAGCAGACCTGACATTCCTACAGGAAACACATATGAATACTGTGGAGCACACAAAACTAGCCAAGCTTAGTAGAGGACAAATGTTCTATTCATCGGCCAGATCCGGTAGACGCAGAGGAGTAGCCATTATGATCTCCTCGGGAATTCCCTTTTCGGTAAACGACTCATGGGGTGACCCAGAGGGCCGCATGATCTTGGTACAGGGGGTCATGTACGATAAAC
Organism: Neoceratodus forsteri; assembly: GCA_016271365.2. NCBI lineage: Eukaryota > Metazoa > Chordata > Ceratodontiformes > Ceratodontidae > Neoceratodus > Neoceratodus forsteri. Next base: position 535,931,856 of record CM028138.1, read on the forward strand.
AAGTAACCTTGGTGAATCTATATTTTTCCACTGGAATGTTAGTGATGCAGCTCAGGCCTTTATTAGATAAAATCATACAAAAAACGAAGGGAGTGCTTATGATGGCAGGTGACCTTAATTTTGTCATGTACCCCAACATGGACTCCAGCAACGCTAAACCCCCTAGGCTGTCGGCTACCCAAAGATTTTTTTAAAGCTTCGCAAATGAGGCGGGATGGTGTGATGCATGAAGGAAAATCCACCCTCATTCGAGGAATTACACCTTTTATTCGGCGGTCCATCACACCTACACCCGCATTGATCAAGTATATACACAGGTTGAGAATCTCGGGATGTTGCATGATGTTCAAATCGGAGACATTGCTATTTCTGACCATGCCCCCCAGATGTCTATATGGGACTTCGACCTCCAACCAAAACGGACGGCGTGGAGGCTTAATCCCTACCACCTGCACTCCAAGAAGTTTTGTAACTTTCTCATAGAGAAGATTCAGGAGTTTAAAAAAGATAACCCAATCTCAGATTCCACTCCTACCATATACTGGGACACGATTAAGACAGTACTTAGAGGTCATTTAATAAAATTCACAGCAGAACAAGAGAAACAGCGCAGGGCACGGAGACGGGAGCTGGAAGACTCCCTACACTTCTTACAAATGGCACACAAACAAGGGGACACAACGGTGCTCCCTCAGCTGCAGCAAACTAAGTTCGAACTAGACCGGCTGTTGCAGCAGCAGACTGAGATGGCACTTACATTCTTATGTCAGAAATACTATGAGGTTGGGCCTAGGGCTACGCGGATGCTGGCGTATCAGGTCTGGAAGCAAAGGAAAATGGCTACGGTCACCTCAATAATCCATCCCACAGATAAATTACAACTCACCAAGGCCCAGGACATTGCAGAAGCTTTCACCGTATATTATCAGTCCCTGTATACCCCAGAGGAGCAGGTTCCCACACACTACGTGGGGAATTCTATGATCGGCCACTTTACTTTGTTGCGACTCACGGAAGCCCAAGGTGAGGCTCTGGCTCGATCTCGAAACCTAACTGACAACTGCCATAAAGAACACCAAATCTCAGAAATCCCCTGGCCCAGATGGATATGGTGCGGAATTCTACAAGGCATTTAGGGCTCAGGTTCTTCCTAACCTCTGTGCTGTCTTTAACGAGGTCCTGGAGGGGAGTCCCCCCTCCCCCGTCCTGGACCTATGCCACAGTGTCTGTTATCCCTAAGCAGGATAAGAACCCACAGTTATGCGCCTCTTATAGGCCCATATCTGTACTTAACCAATACTATAAACTTTTTATGTCAATTCTAACCCATAGGGTGGATCGGGTCCTTCCCTCACTGGTACATAAGGACCAGACCGGATTTGTTCGAGCCCGCACCACCAGAGACAATATAAGGCGAACCTTATATGTGGTGCATCAAATGCACTCGGAGGGGATCCCATCCTTATTGGTCAGCTTAGATGCCGAGAAGGCATTTGACAGAGTATCATTGCAGTTTCTATATGAAACACTACATAAATTTGGCTTCCCCTCTGCTTTAATAAATGTCTTAAAGAACATATACTCAGCCCCACGGGCCTGCGCCAAGGTGAACGGGCATCACTTGAGTTATTTCCCACTGTACAGGGGAACGAGGCAGGTTGCCCCTTTCCTCTTATGTTTGCAGCCTTTATAGAACCCTTGGCCCAGAAGATCAGGGAGGCGCAAAATATCACGGGTGGAATTGGGAGGAGTTGAGCACCCATAGTTCTTTACGCAGGACGACATACTGTTGCATCTACGTAACCCAGAGCAATCTCTCCCGGCAGTTAAGTCGATTTTTGAGGCTTCCGGCAAGGTATCAGGGTACAAATTAAACCTCAATAAAATTAAGATGCTCCCCTTTCACTACTCCCCCACACAGAGGGCTAAAGCTACGGTTCCAGGGAAGTGGGAATTGGGGAAATTAAAATACCTGGGGATACACGTACCCAAGTCCCCCCAGGAGTTTTACAGCTGCAATTACATGCCTCTTGTGACACAACTTAAGGTGGATTTAGCCATTTGGGTGACCCTCCCTCTGGGGTTGGCGCGCAGGATCGACCTGATTAAAATGATTACCCTACCCAGAGCACTGTATCTGTTTCAGAATATACCGCTCCAGATCCCATTACAAACATTTAAAGAAATAAACAGACACATTACCAAATTTATATGGTCCAACAAAAGGCCTCGGGTAAGATTCAAAACCCTGACCCTCCCCAGGGGTGAGGGGGGCATGGGCCTTCCAGACCTCAGATTGTATCAGCAGGCGGCGACTGTAGTGCATATAATGTCCAGACAAACCAGAACCGATAGCCCACATTGGCTGGATATAGAACGGACACTAATTGATGACATTATGTTTTATAGAATCCTGTATCAAACTAGGGAGGACAGGATAGTATTCCCGGGAAGAAACCCCTGGCTTGAAGCCTCGGTCAGAGGTTGGTGGACTATCCGGAGAGGCCACCATTTGACCACGTTTCTCCCACTCTTGTGCCCGATCCCCTGTCTGAATGATTTTCCCCCAAATGTCCTTGACGGCGGTTTCCGACAGTGGGAGAGGAGAGGACTGAGGTACCTAAGCCAGATAATGAGACAAGGCACAATGTGGGCCTTTACAGAAATCCAAAAGGAATTTAACATTCCGAGGGAAGACTTTTTCCACTACTTACAGCTCAGACACTACATGGAACACCTCACGGGGGGATCTGGGCCCAGGAGCAGCTTCCACCGCTAATACAAACCCTAACAATAATGATTAGGACCTCTAGACAAAGCCGCCTGATATCGGTGTGTTATGGCTCCTTGAGGGCCCAGAGCCTGACCTGTATAGACAGCATTTGGAACTGCTGAAGCCAGGAAACAGGTTACAGGGTAACCTCCGAGGACTGGCAACGGGCGTGGAGGTATTCAGCCAAGGTAACCAGCTCACATGTCTGGAGAGAATTCGCATGGAAATGCTTAATTCGCTATTTTAGAACTCCTGTAATTACAGCTCACTACAAGCCAGGACAGGGAACCGGATGCTGGCGCCTGTGTGGCAATGCAAGGGCTGATCACACCCATGTAATGTGGAGCTGTTCATCCTTGAAGCCTTTCTTGACCCCCGTGCAGCTACACCTTCGGGAGATATCTGATCCCCAGTTTCAGTTGACAATGGAGCTGGTCCTGTTCCTGGTCCTTCCCCGGGATATGCGCGGGCCCATAACTAGGCATCTCCTTCTTACACTTCTCACAGCAGCCAAAAAAGCCATTACGAGACATTGGTTGACACCTAAGGTACCCACCATACAAGAATGGTGGACTATTACTAAACAAATCTATGTCATGGAGAAAATAACACATAGCCTAAACAATCAGGAAGAGAAATTTAGTACTAGGTGGGCCCGATGGCAGATGTACTACATGCTAAAGGACCCAACTTTTGTTCTGTGAGGGGCGAGGGGTAGGGGGACGGCCTTTGTGTCCTCCCTCTCCTCTCTCTCCTTGCCGGTCTGGGGGAGGCCTGGTTACTGGACGTGGGGAAGGGGGTGTGGGCCCTATGATTGAGGGACCTTGGTCCACCGCCTGGGGGAGCACCCTCACCGAACACTAAGTTGCAACGACTAGATATGGAAGCTTTAGTTTTGCATACTCTATAATTGTGGCCAGGCCCTCTCATGTAGGAGAGGGCCGGGCATCCCCAGTGAAGGGAAAAACAGGTCGAACTGACATGCTGAAGGGCCTAAGAACTAATTAATTGAATGGAAGGCCAAGGAATCGAAGTAAGTACCACCCTAGCATGGACACTGCACCCACTCCTGGACTTTTCTTCCTTTAACTCGGTTTTAGAATGTCATGGAATGTTACACTCTCACTGAGGTTGATCTCTGACTTTATGTACCTTTAATTAATGTTGATGGTTTGGCTGGCTTGTATGTAAATAAGTTAAAACATCAATAAAAAAGATATTTACAAAAAAAAAAAAAAAAGTATTGAACTGACACCAACCCTACCCCACCCTGTAGAGACTGACAGGCATTGGGGTGTGTCTTTGGGTCGTCAGCTATAATGCTCATGCCATTTTACCTCACCCTACCCTGTAGACACTGACAAGTGTCGTGGTGTGCTTTGGGGTCTTTGGGCCTTATACTTACCCCATTCCATAAGGAAATACACTGAGACGGGTGCAGTATAGGAGAATGGGATGAATGAGGGTCGGTTTTCTTTTTTGCAGGTGTTTGTTTGGTACACTGGGGTGGGCTCCCAGTGTACCACCTGCATAATGGGAAGGGGACTGCAGCCGACGGGGATTGGGCCCCCCGTCAGTACAGAAATGGGTGGGGGGGTGTGCGCATGATGCCGAAGGAGATTAGTACCCTCGCACATGGCACACAGCACACTCGGGGCTGGGGACATTATGCCAACAGGGAGTGGACTACCCGTCTCCAAATTAAACTAGGCAGGGGGACTAAAGCCAGCGAGGTTGGGCCCACCGTCAGCAAGAAAAGATTGTTGAGGGGTGCATGATGCCGAGGGGATTGAGGCACCCCTCGGCACACACACACGCATAATGGGGAGTGGGGCATCATGCCGATGGGGAGTGGGCTCCCCATTGGCAAATAAAGTGGCAGTCAGTGCCACCATGTTTAGCTTAGGGAAAGCACGTCGGGAGGTCCGCTGCGTATGACAAGCTTTGCTCTCATTGCAGCGGACCTTTTCTTTGATGTGCTCGCCACGTTATATATTCCTGGTGTGGCGCCTACATGCTGGCTTATTGGGGAATGAGGGACGCACCCACTGATGCGTGCCCTGCATTCACCCAACAGTGACTGTACTTCAAATCTGCTACTACAGCAAGATGTTGGCTGGCGGCATGGCGAAACCAACATAAAAACTATTCAGGGCCAACAGGGCGAAGATACCATGAGTACACAGAGCCGGCCCGCTGGGCGCAGCGTGGGATTTCCGCATGACGCCGGGCGACCCGGTTCGGGAATGATCCGGTCGGAGGGCTGCCGGGGAGGTGGATTGTCCGGCGGGCAGCTCTCCTACTCCGGGAGGGTGGGCACTCGGTGCGATAGGGACCCCTGGTGGAGACTGGGGAGTTCCATGCAACCGACGCTCAACGTAGTGGGGGGAGGAGGCTGGGTGGACGCTGGCGTCATTGCACGTCCCCGCCTCCTTCCGGGGAGAAAATTAGGTGGAAAATGGAAGGCGGGCAGGACCACCGATATATGAAGCCTTCCCCGGAGAGCCTCCCATTGCCGCCGTCGCTGCGGGACCCCGACCAGTTACAGTTCCGGGGTCACAAAGGTGGCCCGCGGCCCCACCCTCCAGGGGGCAAGCCGGGGGTGACTGTGGGTCCCCAGCAGCAATTGACGGTGGTAGAGGTCTCCGGGGGCCGTGACCAGGGCGGATGGTCCCGGTGGTCCTGCCAGAAAAAGGGCAAAATAAAAAAAAATAAAAAAAATTAAAAAAAAATACTATGAGTAGCACCTTAAGGCATTAAATAGGTACTCACTGGAAAACAAAAAGGAGAGGGGAGTTTTGGCAGAGACCTTCAAGTTCCTCAAAGGAATTGACAAGGTAAACCGTGAGGAATTATTTACCTTGAATACCAATTAGAGGGCACGTGGTCACGAGTGGAAATTAACAGGAGGGACATGAGGAAGTATTTCTTTATGAAAAGGGTGGTGAAACCTTGGAATTGTCTGTTGACTGAGGCGGTGGGTGTAAACAAAGTCAGGGGATTCAAGCAAGCATGGGATAGAATGAAGGGGATAGTGGTCACCCGGGGTGAGAAGACCAGGGAGGAGAATGGGGATAGGATGGGGAGGGTTAGTACCCTGCAGGAACAGTAGGTTCCAGTGAAGGTTCCAGGAATTATAGGGGATGTGGGCAGACTTGGTGGACCTCTGGTCTTTTTCTGCCATCATGGTTTATGTTTCTATTATTTCTGTGCATGAGAGCTTGTCAGTGTCCTCCTTCCCTGTGTATCAGCTCCAACTGCGCTGCCACTGCTGGTCACCTAGATGACAGCAGTGCAGCTGAGACTGCAACTGCTCCCTCCCCGAGGAGGAGACTGTCCTATGGTACACTCAGTCTTCCTCCTCCAACTGGCCTCTCCAATGACTCAGGCTTGTTTCCAAACTCGGATCATCTACATCGCAAGTGGTAGTGCTACCACTGTGCAGAGAGGCCAGCCATGAGAGCTGTACGTCTAAGAACTGAATATTCAATCTACATGTGTAACCAGTTGTTCACCTCTTGTGCAAAAGCAAGGTGCACTGTAAATATTTTATACCTGACCAAAAGATCCTATTTTTGAAATGAAAAACTAGGCACAAATCTTTTTCTCCAAGAATGCAGTAGATATTTCTTGTGCCTTCAGGAAAATTATGCTGTCGCTACATGATCCAGCAATGGTGTTCACCTACCAGGTAATGTAAAAGGATGTGCCCAAGTGTAAGTTCTTAGCAGAAGTTACACAGAGAGGTATTAGTGGCAGCAACTACCCAAGGACTTACACACTCAGCACACTAATGAGTGAGCCATGTGAAGTCTGGTAACAGAGAAAACAAAGCACTCAGCTGAGACCTACTGACAAAAAGTTATACGTCATAACACAGTTTAAAGTGTGTGGTCTGCTTCTTCCATAACCCACCATATCACAACACTTCAGCAGGGAATACTCAAAATTGTGCTGAAGGGACATGGACATGTGGCTTCCTTATATATTTTGGGATTACCCAGTCATCCAGCCATTCTGGATGCAAATACATGGGATCCTACAGCAACTTTGGAACATCCCAATCTTTCAACTTCTCAAACTTGGTATTGGGAATCCCAGTGTCACAGGTGGGGAATCATGCTCAGCAGAGATTTTAAGAGTGCCGTGTACCATGGTCTTGAACAGGTTACATCATAGAAACATAGAAAAATAGAATTTGACAGCAGATAAGGACTGCTTGGCCCACCTAGTCTGCCCATTTCCCTACCTAACGGATAAGCTGCTGATCCTAGTTAACCAACAGCCTACTTTCTGCTACCCCCTGCTAGAATTTCCTTTTGTCTGTCCCATGCATTCTTAAATTCCCCTACTGTTTTTGACTCCAAGACCACCACAGAAAGACTGTTCCATGCATCTACAACCCTCTCTGCGAAGAAATACTTCATACATTACCTCTAGACCATCCCCCTCTATCTTCAAATTGTGCCCCTTGTTCTTGCATCTCTTTTCAGAAAGATGCTACCCTCTTGGTGGTGTGGATTCCCTTGAGGTGCCAAAGTTTCTATCATGTCCCCCTCTTTCCTAAGGCTATACATATTAAGCTCATTTAGTCTTTCTTCATATGTTTTCTGGTGCAGACCCTGTACGATTTTGGTTGCCTTCCTCTGGACAGCCTCAACCCTGTCTACTGGAGCGCTTGCGGCTTTTTTGTGGGCTGTCTGGTACAGTCCTCAAATGGTTCCACTTGTTCCTCACGGGCAGGTTTCAGAGAGTTGCCACTGGAATTTATTCCTCTGGTGCTCACTCCCTGCTCTGTGAGGTGCCGCAAGGCTCCATTCTGGCCCCCATGTTGTTTGCAGTGTATGTGCTGCCATTGGGAGATATCATCAGGCGATACAGTCTGAGTTTTCATTGCTATGCAGATGACACTCAGCTGTATATGTTCTTTCTGCCCGGACAGAATGATGCACTCTCCGTGCTAAATAATTGCCTTGCTGAGATCAGAATTTGGATGAGTTCTAGCTGGTTGCAACTGAATCCGGACAAGACTGAAGTGTTGGTAGTGGACCCAGGTCGTCCGGGGGCGAGTTTGGGGGCTGGACAACCATCAGGCTTGTTGCTTGGTGGTACACAGCTCACTACCTCAGACCAGGTGCGAAACCTGGGCATTATTTTTGATGATTTGACTCTAAGCCCTCAGGTTTTGGCTGTTGTTAAATCTTCTTTTTATCATCTCAGGAATATTGCCTGGGTGAAACACCTGATTCCCCCGGATGATCTTCCAACATTGGTCCATGCCTTTGTCACTACCCATCTTGATTACTGCAATTCCCTCTACCTAGGGCTACCAGGGGTTGATATCTGCCGCTTGCAGCTGGTGCAGAGCGCAGCTGCCAGGCTTTTGACTGGGACTTCTAGGACCAGTCATATTATGACTGTGCTCCACAAACTGCACTGGCTGCCTGTTCAGTGGTGGATCACCTTTAAAGTTGGCTTGCTAATCTTTAAAGCCCTACATGATCAGGGACCCGGCTACCTGCAAGATCTCCTGATACCCACTGCCCCCTCCGCCACCTCTGTTCCGCCGACAAGGGATTGCTAGAAATTCCCAGGGTTCGATTGAAGACATCTGCTTCTCAAGCTTTTTCTTTCTCTGCACTAACCTTGTGGAATTCTCTACCTTGTCGGTTGAGAGAATGCCTGGCCATTGATACGTTCAAAATTAAACTAAAAACTTATTATGTTTGCTTGCACGCATGTGCAAGAAACATAGTGCCATCATCCGAGTTTTCATAGGTGTGGCACCCTGTCTTCCAATGCAGTCAGTGTGTTTGCAGACGCAGCCACAGTTCGCCAATGAATGCTGTAGCTGTCTATGACAGCAGTTGAAAGTGCAGTGCCGTACAGTTGAAAGGGAGAGCTCTGCTTCAGTGAGCAGCAATAAGACGCGTGTTCATGTGCTCCACCCACACACACACACACACGCATTTTGCGTGCTCATGCGTCCCCCCCACGCACACACTGTATGGCCGACGGGGGTGCCGAATCACCTGTCAGCTCTGCTGCGCTCCCCCCCAACAGAGTTCCAGGTGCCACACTGGGAGCCCACCCCAGCATGGCAACAGTCCCTATATCTGACGGGGGTGCTCAATCCCCCATCGGCTCCACTGCCCCCCAAACAGCCTTACAGCTGCCACGCTGGGAGCCCACCCCAGCGTGGCACAAGTCCCACATCGTCAAAGGAAAAAAAAGAAACCTGCAAGAAAAAACCTTCCCTCGCAGACAGTCCTGAACCCCGTCCCCCACCCGCCCACCCTCTCGCACCCTGCCTCCCCACCCCCGTCATCCCATACTTACCTCCAGAGTCCAGCGTGATGATCTTCGGTGGACCGGGAACATGTCTGCACTCTTCAAAGCCGACCGCGAACTGAGGAAATGTCGGTAAGCTGTATAATGGAATAAACAGGGGTTTTTCAACTTTGCTGCATATCTCAGGCATTTTGGGGAATTTTTTCACCAAATTTTCAACATGGGGGTTTTGGGACCCCACCTCATGAATTCTGTCAATGTCATTTTGTTAATCGGCTCCGAAAGGTGATTTCGCAGTCACTGCGTGGAACCACCTTTCAGGACCAATTTACCAAATGACAGTGTCACAGTTCACGATGTAGGACCCCAAAATCCCTATGTTGAAAATTTAGTGAAAAAAATTCCCAAAAATGACTGTTTTACGAGCATGCGTTGCGCTGTTCCTATGCACGCTCATAACTTCGCGAATTTTCAATATTTTCACTCCAGATTTTCAACATTGCCATTTTACCACATCTCCTTATGAGCAGTACAGCTGTTATTTTCCACATCTCGCCCAAAATGTGTTTCCGTGCATGTAGCACACAATGGCGCAGTCGGTGTGTGAAATCAATGTTCAGGACAGATTAAGAAAATCACAGTGATACTGTTCATGAGCAGAGGTGTTAAAATGGCTATGTTAAAAATCTGGTGAAAAGATTCCCAAAAATGACTGTTTTACAAGCATGCATTGCGCTGCTCCTACGCAAGCTCGTAAGTTCGCGAATTTTCAATATTTTCACTCCAGATTTTCTCCCTGCAGCCAGTGAGAGGCATCAAAGTGTGCCTTGGTCTCTTTGGCCCCAAAGTTCACCCCATTCTCCTATACAGCACCCATCTCACCGTATTTCCTGATGGAATGGGGTGAGCATAAGGGCCAAAGACCCCAAGGCACACTGTGACACTTGTCAGTGTCTGCAGGGTAGGGTGTGGTGAAATGGCATGGCCGTTATGCCTGATGACCCAAAGGCACATCCCAATGCCAGTCAGTCTCTGCAGGGTTGTGGTGGGGTTGGCTTCAGTTCAATACATCACTGCCATTCCTATTACGCAGCTCTGTAACTTCTACACTACCACTGCCAATGCCAGCAAGCAAACATTCAGCATTGACAAATGCTTGTTTCTTTCATTTTGATTTGTTTATTTGCTTCACACAAAGGCTTGTTGCCTCTGTGATGGCAGTTTTGATGTTTCCCCATTGTTGTTCCACCCCTCCTCTTGCCTGTTTGCTAGTGCTTTTCTGAGGCACTCTCCCATTTTGACAAAATCAGCCCTCCTGAAGTCCAATACCTTCACTTTTGTATGGCTTGACTCTACAGCTAAGTTTATCGTGAACCACACTGTTTGGTGGTGACTGGTTCCCAGATGGCTACCCACTTCTAGATCTGAGATCCTCTCTCTGTCCCCATTTGAGAGTACCAGGTCTAAGATTGCTCCCTCCCAAGTGGGTTCCAAAACTAGCTATCTGAGGCATGCCCCCTGTAGGGCATCGAGAATGGCCCTGCTCTTGGATGTGGTTGCAGCAAAGGTGCTCCAGTTAACATCTGGCATATTCAGGTCCCCCATCAGCAATATCTCCCCTTTCTCTGCCATCCTAAGGATGCCTTCTATCATTTCCTTGTCCATTTCCTCCCCCCCTGAGATGGGGTCTGTATACAACCCCTGTGTGGATTGTGGAGCCATTTCCAGTCTCCAGGGTGACCCACAGTGCCTCCTCTCCTCCCTGTTTACCCTTTAGTTCATCGGTTGATCACTTCCCTTGAGAGCTACTCCTCCTCCTCCTCCTCTTCTACCCTCCCTGTCCCTCCTGTAGATTGTGTACCCTGGTATGTTGACATCCCAGTCATGGTTCTCTGTGTACCATGTTTCTGTGACTGCCACGATATCCAGGCATCCCTCTTCCATCAAGGCCACCAGTTCAGGGAGCTTGTTACCTAGACTACGGACATTGGTACTCATTACCTCAATTTTTTGATGGCCTTATTCCTTTTTGCCCCATCCCTGTCCTTACTGCCATCACTTGGGCTGCAGGCTACCCCACCCTCCACAGAATTCTGAAAAGGTAGGGTGGGGGAGCTGTGCAGAATGGAAAGAATCACGGATATGAAATCATGGCTATAGAAAAGTACATAGACATGGCAGAGGTGGGAACACAACCTCTCAAACAGTACTGAGTAGAAAGGGAAATAACCACTTCCTCCCAGACCCAAATGCTTTTTCCTGCTCCCATGACATCCTAGAAATAACTCAACACAGGAATGTATATTTAGGCAGGGTAATTCAGCCCGTAAATTTTAATTTAGTGGACTGTTTCAATCAAACTGTTTGTACATTAAGATACTACTACTTGGCTCTTTTTTTTTCCATATTCTGTTTTTTTTTGCCCACAGTTGGGCAGGTGGCTTCTTAGCCCTGTCCATGCCACCATCCTGCTGGCACCCATCTCCCAGAGCCTTACTTGCCAGGAACCCCCACAGCTTTGCCCCTGTGGTAGAGTCAGGAGAGGGAGGGCCTCCCCCCACCCCCAGAGAATAATCCAGTAGTTGCTGGTGGCTCAGTGATGGTGCTGGTGAGGGGATAAGCAGGCAGTGCTTCACAAAGCCTGCTCGACCTGTGTTTTCTCCCTCATTTTTGTTCTGTCCCCACCCACATCCCCTGAAATCAGGTGCAGTTGCTGCAAACCTCGTCACGCACTAACATCCTTGCAGAGGAAATTCCCTGACCCACCAGCAGGGGTTGCCAAGGTGGAGGACCCGAAGCTCTCCTTCCCTGGGCTAGGATCACTACCAAACATCAGCAGCTCCCCAGGCCTTGGGCTGCCCAGCCAGCTTCCTGAGCTCACTTCCAAACTCGGGTCACCAGCACGGAAGCACATAGTGTTACCCCCTGGGCCATCAGGTGACTCATACTGCTTGGTTCCTAATATACTGTATATAACATGATGGAAGGGAGTTTACTATGAAGAGTTATAATCTCATTCATAATGGTGAAAGGTGTACATCTCTGTATCTTAGCTGTACCAGTAATATAGTGCTGCTGTACAGTATATTCTCTGTCTTTCAGTAAAGTTGAGTTTAAAAAAAGATGCAGCAGTGTATGATTGCAGTGAAAACTGTGACCTAGACTTTTTATTCTATTTTAGATTGTTCCTTATCTCCTGACTTGTATGATACCCTTCTTTTCCCATACTGAGTCTGCTTTAGCACTTTCATTCACATTTGAAATAATAAAAGGAGTGCTCCTTTTAATTTGGCTCTGACCAGGTTTTCGTCAGTAGTCTCCATTGTTTCTGAACACCCATTGTTTAAGATCACTTTTCTTGTGACTAAAACAAACTAGCATGCAGCACACACTGCTCCCTGACTTTATGGGACAACAGATGTACAAAAACAGCTGAGAATACTGATGAAAACCTGGTCTGAACCATATCAGCATATGGGTTATGGACTGATTCTAACCCACAAACACGCATTTGTCAACGCCAAATGTTGTCTTGCTGGCCTAGGCATTGGTAGTGCAGGAGTAAGAGAGCTGCACAATAGGAATGGCAGTGAAGTATTGAACTGATGCCAACCCCACCCCCACCCTGCAGAGACTGACAGGCACTGGGGTGTGCCTTTGGCTCGTCAGCCATAACGTTCATTCCATTTTACCTCACCTTACCTTCCAGACACTGACAAGTTTCACGGTGTGCCTTGGGGTCTTCAGGCCTTAAATTCACCCCATTCCATAAGGAAATACAGTGAGATGGGTGCAGGATAGGAGAATGGGGTGAACTTTGGGGCTGAAGACTCCAAGGCACACCTCAATGCCTGTCACTGGCTGCAGGGCGGGGTGGGGGCGGAATGGCATGAGCATTACAGACAACAATCCCAGGTCACACCCCTGACTCCTGTCAGTCTGTACAGGGTAGGGCATTACAGTTGGAAACCCTAATGCCATGGGCATTTGTTGGTATTTTCACTCCAAATGTTCAACATGGGCTTTTTGTGACTCTACCTCAAGAAGAGTGGCACTATCAGTTAGTTAGCCAAAAGATGATTCTGCACAGTGACTGCTCCATTTGGGGCCACAGGTGCAAAAACACATTTCAGGCAGGATGAGAAAAATGACAACTGTACTGTTCATGACGATGTGTAAAAAAATGGCAATGTTGAAAATCGGGAGTGAGAATAAGAAAAATTGGTGAAGTCACGAGCATGCGTAGAAACTACACAACACATGTCCATAACCCAATTATTTTGTAGATTTTTTTAACCACATTTTCAACATAGGCATTTTGGGACCTCCCCTTATGATCAGTGGCACTGTGATTTTGTTAATCTATCCCAAAAGTTGATTTCCCACAGCGACCGTGCAATTGTGCACCACAGGTGCAAAAACACATTTGGGGCAGGATGTGAAAAATGACAGCTGTACTGTTCATAAGGAGGTGTGACAAAATGACAATGTTGAAAATCTGGAATGAAAATATAAAAAGTTGTTGAAGTTATGAGAGTGCATGGAAACTGTGCAATGCACGCTTGTAATGCAGTCATTTTTTAAGACTTTTTTCACCAAATTGCAACATGGGCTTTTTGGGACCCCACCTCATGAACAGTGGCACTGTTGTTTCATTAATCAGTCCCAATAGGTGATTCCATGCAGTGACCATGAAATCACCTTTCAGGACCGAGTAGCAATGTGCATGTGTTCATGAGGTGGAGTCCCAAGAACCCCATGATGAAATTCTAGTACCAAAATTCCCAGAAATGGCCGCGATATCCACCTAAGTTGAACACCCCCCCCCCCATCGCCTGCCATTATAAAGCTTACCACATTTTGTTCAGTTCCTGGTTGGCTTTTGAAAAGTGCAGATGTGTTCCCACTCCACAGAAGATTGCAGTGCCAGCCCTCTGGAGGTAAGTATAGGGTGATGGGGTGTGGAGGGAGATGGGGTGTGCAGAGGGTGGGTGAAGGTTGGGGGAGGGGGCACGGCAGGACGACGAGGGACTGGTTTTTTTTTTACAGGTAAAAAAAAAGAAACTGGACTTCAGGGGAATGTTTTCTTTTTTTTTTGAAATTGCAGTTTATTCACCCCCTCGTTCTGCCAGCCCCAACCCTTCAGGGCCACCAAGGAGTCATTCTCCTGCCTCCCGCTCTACCCACATCCCCCTCCATGTCCCCAATGGAGACTCAGATTACCCCCCAGGCGTGGACGGGGTGCGGACCCAACACCCCGAGCTACTCACTGTTTTGTCAGTCCGGAGGCAGCAGGGTTGAGCTGGGGCACATCGGAGGCATGCTCCGGATAGCCTGTCTTCCCAGTCCTGGCAGGCATTATCCTCAATTTTCTCCCCTACGCTGCGTAGACCATGAAGTCAAGGTGCATGCGCCGACGTCCACAGCATGATCTGGCCGCCCTTCCCCTACAGGGCTTGTATTACCACGAGCCTCCACTGGTCAGATGTTACGGGCATTGCCCCTTCTCCCCAAGAGGGCGAGCTGTTGTGGGACGCCTGCCACTCTCCTGGCTAGCCTCCAATGACCCGAGTCCACTTCAGAACCCGGGTCACTGGCGCATGCAGAAATCCAACCGCCATGCCGATGGAATGTTCTCTTATTTTACAGGTAAAAATTATTTGAGGCACACTAGGGTGGGCCCCAGGTGCCACGAGTTCGGGGGGGGGCATGATGCCGACAGGGACTGGGCCCCCCCAGTCGGCAAACAAACAGAACTGGGGGGACATGCCAACATGATTGGGCATCCCTGATGTCAGCTTTGTGGGGATTATGTAGCGGGCAGCAGGAGCCACCATATTTATTGGAATGTTTCACCAGGGAAGGCACGTAATGGAGCCTTGTCATCTCATGCTCCAGTGAGGAAACTGCACCTCACTGGAGCGGCAGATTTCTTTCAGCTCCATGGCTGTCTCTGAAACTGCTGTCATCGCCAGCATGCTCACTGATTGGTGGCTGAGGGACACACCCACTGAAGCATTCTCTGCATCAGCCACAGCACTGACACACCTCTGAATGTGCTACTAATGCAAGATGTTGCTTACGCATGCGTGCTAGACAACCTAAAAAGAGCTTCTTGTTCTAGTTTTCTCTTTCTCTCTCTCTCTCTCCCTCTCTCTGTCACATCGACTGCACCTTTTACGCTCATCTTATAACATTGCTAATGTCCCATTTTTCTGTACCATGACTGTTACATTTTTGTCTATACTCTTTGATACTGTGAATTTACTATTGTTTATAGTTCACTATTACTGTGCAATTATTATCGCAATCCACTTCTTATTTTGCCTGCAACTGAACCATCTTTGGTACTGTTAAGTGTAGGTTTTCCCTGTACCGCTGAGTAATGACTGTATTGACTTGTACTCTCTGGGTTGTGCCTGAAAATAGGCATTTTTAATATCAAGTGCATGTACCCAGTTATTAAAAACAAATAAATAAATAAAACATAAATATGTCACTGTTTGGAGCATTTATAATGGCATAATAGAGTGATAGAGTTGGCTTAAAGGCAAGGGAACAGAAAACAGAAAAATATAGTTACAGAAAAGAACAGGGAGGGGGTAAAGTAAATTTTAAAAAGACATATTGCAGTCTTTCTGTTCCACCTTCTGTTTTAAGAAGAATATTTGTGGTTTGCTGGAGTTGGATAACCTTTCCGTGTGATATAGTAATTGTGTGTGTACGTGTGTTGGTGGGGCCGGGGGTGCTTGATGTGTACCTGTGCATTGCACTCCACTATGCACACTGCACTCTTGAAGAAAGGAAACAGGGAATGATTAAATATGAACTGGGTATGTTGCAGGGTTTTTGTTCCCCTTTAAACCAGAGTTGTAACCAGGGGTGGATCTAGAAATTTTTCAAGGCAGTAGCACTTTTGTCGGGGGGAGGGGTAGTACTTTGCCTGAAAACTGTAAAATGTTCCCTTTTAAACTTCAGATTATGCTGAGAGCTACTGTTTGCTGGCCTAAGGGGGTAGCAGGTGTTATTTTGTTACATAGCTGGATCTGCTAATGGGTGCATGCAGCCATGTTGCAATGGCTGCAGGATCCAAAAGGTAGTTTTCCTAAAGCTACCAACTTTCTGAGGTCTAAAACTGGGATAGTTCATCCTGATCATGATCCCCTCCACCCCACCGTGTCACTCCCACAGACACCGCGCACAATTAGTTAAATTGTGCTGCTTGCCTGGCCACGCCACCCCTCAGTAACACCAGTAGCAAACATTCAGATCAAAACAATACATCATTCTGCTGCAGCAAGTTCCAAACCATGATGTACAGAAAGTTCATTAGAAGCAAACCTGCATTAAATTGTGATCAGACATTCGAGCTGCATGTACTGCTCCTCCTCCTGACAGTCCCATCCAACCCGCTTACACTCACCTCATTTGCTGAACAAACTTCACTTCAGTGACTCCCACCACCACGCCAGATTATTTTCACACACTTCCCTACAGCTGATCAGGTTCAGGTACCTTAGTTCCCTGCTGCCGGTCTCTTCTCTGTCTGGAGTCCCTCTAAGCTGCTGGCAGACAGACGTCCATATGTGTTTGTTTGCACTACTACCCAGTCTAATCTAACAGGAAGGACCATGCTTTACTGTGCTGCCACTGACATGCTTGCAGTGCAACACAGGCGCAGGGATTGAAGTTGCAAACTGCTGTCCAGCCCGAGCAGTGCCACAGTAGTGCTGAAATAACTGTCATTCATGGATTAGCAGTCAGCAAAAAAAAAAGGGGGACAAAATGGGATAAGTGAGCAAAAGCTGGGACAAAAATGACATTTTGCAAAACTTGTGGGGACTCTGGGACATGCTGCCCAAAATAGGGACTGTCCTGGGAAAATAGGGACAGTTGGTAGCTTTAAGTTTTCCAAAGGTCTTAAACTGAGCGCCCGATCCAGGAATGTCTATACCTGTGCACAGGGCCACCAAATGCTGCAAAGTAACCCCAACGCTGGTCTTATGTTTCTGGGGGCCCCCAGCAGTGCTAGTCATTGGGGGGCCCTTGAGTGTACCTTAACAAGTATTCTTTTGGCAGTATGCTGCATAGTTGGAAGGTTCTGCCTAACCCAGTGATGTCCATTGATCTTTTCACAGTACACCTAGGATGAAATGCATAAATTGAAACAAAGATGAACTCTGAAAGGCTGATGACCCACACAACCTGTTTGGGTGCCCCTAGGGGAAGAGGACTGCCAGCAGCAGCTGGGCCTGAGAGTAACTAGGGTAGTCTCTGTGCCCCCTCCATTATCCACAATCCCTACCCATCAAGGCCTTCCAACTTGATCCTGCTCTGCCAGCTGAGCATGTCAGCTATCAAATTGGGAACCATGGAGTGTGGGGCCAAGTGCAACTGACTTCAGGTAATGGGAGGATGTCGATGTTACATGGGTGTGGAAGAGACCCTGAAGTAACTCCTTCATGCCCCCTGCCCCAATTATCCCCCCAGTACACGCACATGAACAGTGGATTTCCTGACTGTGAAAGGGATACGGCAGTCCTGGGTGGAATTCCCTGCTCATGAGGAACAGGGGATTCACTTTCTGTCTGACCAGGGCTTTTGATAGGAAGCCCAGTGTCTGACTCAGCTCTGTCATGCAGGCGACCTCCGCACTCGTGGATAGAGGTAGGCAGTGCAAGTTCATACAGCCCCCAAAGACTATACTTTCAGGGAACATGTCTATGGTTGTAATACTGCCCCCCGGGATAGGCTTATGATGTGGATTGGGGCCTTATGGAGAAAGCTGGGGGGGATTATGTCTCCTTTATCCCCTCAGGGATGGTACATATTCCTCAAACAAAATGGCCTGAGGTGGGACAAAAGGGTGGCCAGGTGGTGAAATGTTGGGCCTAGGGACACAACTCCAGCGAAGTAAATCCACAAAAATGGCTTATTAAAATCAATGGCCCAGCTCAGGATACATACATAGATACATAGACAGTGTCGGCAGATAAGGGCCTATGGCCCACCCAGTCTGCCCATTTGAGCTTGTAAGTTCAGTTTGTTTTCCTAGAAGTCTGTTTCCCCTTACCCCTGACCTCTAGAATTCCTTTATGTCTATCCCACGCATTCTTAAATCCCATGATTGTTTCAGCCCCCACCACTTCCTCTGGCAGGGTGTTCCACTTGTCCACCACCCGCTCTGTGAAGAAATTCTTTCTCAAGTTTCCTCTGAATCGCCCTCCCTCCAACTTCATCCCATGCCCTCTAGTCCTGGAACATCTTTTCGCTTAAAAATAGTGTTTTCCTGCACTCTGTTTCTCCTGTAAGATACTTGTATGTCTCTATCATATCCCCTCTCTCCCTCCTCTCCTCCAGGGAGTACATGTTCAGTTCCTTCAACCTGTCTTCATAGGACTTGTGATGCAATCCATGCACCATCTTTGTTGCCCTCCTCTGAACCTTCTCTACCCTGTCTATGTCCTTACGTAGGTATGGTCTCCAGAACTGTACACTGTACTCCAGGTGGGGCCTCACTAGTGTCTTGTATAGTGGAATTATGACCTCCCTTTTCCTGCTGGTGATGCCCCTGCCTATACATCCCAGCATCCTATTTGCTTTACCTGATGCCTTGTCACACTGTTTCCTACCTTTGAGGTCATCAGAGATGACAACCCCAAGATCCCTTTTCTGCTTGGTGCATGCTATATCCTCACCCCCAACTGATATATTGTGCAGGGTTTTTGTGCCCCATATGCATTATCTTGCACTTCTGCATTGAATTTCAACTGCCAAACCCTTGACCATTCTTCAAGTTTCTGCAGGTCCTTCTCATTCTGTCTACACCCTCTGGTGTGTCTACTCTGTTACAGAGCTTTGTGTCATCAGCAACAGTGAAATTCTGCCTCTAGATCCTAAGCAATGTCACTGATGAAGATGTTGAATAGGACCGGTCCCAGCACTGATCCCTGTGGTACCCCACTGGTCACTCTTCCTCTGTGGAGTGACAGCCATTTACCACCACCTCTGTGTCCTGCCACCCAGCCAGTTACCTACCCACCACACTACTGTCCTGCCCACACCCATATTCCCCAGTTTGTGTAATAGTCTTCTATGTGGCACAGTGTCAAAGGCCTTGCTGAAGTCCAGATAGGCCATGTCCACTGCCCTCCCCTGATCCACCTCCCTAGTCACCCAGTCAAAAAATTCAATGAGATTGGTCTGACATGACCTCCCCCTGGTGAAACCATGCTGCCTTGGGTCCTGTAGTCCATTGACAACCAGATGTTCCACCAATCTCTCCTTCAGAAGTGCTTCCATGATCTTTCCCACTACCGAGGTGAGGCTGACTGGTCTGTAGTTCCCTGCTTCCTCTTTGTTCCCGCTTTTGTATAAGGGGACTACATCTGCTGTCATCCAGTCTTTGGGTACCTCCCCTGTTTCCAGTGATTGGCTAAACAGGATAGCCAGAGGTTCAGCCACCACCTCTCTTAGTTCTTTAAGGAGGATGATAAATTACACCCACTGCACTCCTGATGGTGGGTCTCATCTCCTGTTGCTCACATCTTAGTGGCCAACCATTGAATACAGGCTGAATGTCTTCATTTCTTGCTTTATACTTTATTATGTGTATGTAGTAATATTTTATTTCTATTTTCTATAGCTGTTTCTTTACCACCTACCATCCAGCCCACCCACAGGCCTATAGCTATGCTCTGCGGACACTCTTCCAGCCCCATCCTCTAGAAACCCTGCCGCTCATCTCTCTGGTGGGTCTACAGTGCAGGTCCTAGAGATGCCACCAGCCACCATCCCACTTGGGGGGTGGGTGTTTTACCATAGAGACTGTACAGATTAAAACCTAGAGGGGTCATCGCATGACAAAACTGACACTTACCTGCTACACATGCAAGTGGCCCATACGATCTCTATGGCGCTATTATGCAAATGATGGGGGGGTCATGTAATAACCCCTCTAGTTTTTAATATATATGATTTCTGTGGGTTTTTTCCTTCTTTTTTTTACTTCAATGCTCACCTTACCATAGTGCTTGGTAATGACCAGCTGTCGGCCTGGTGTGCAGACAGATGAAGTCCTTGGGGGAGCAAGCTCTCACCCTCCATAGAAGTCACTGTGCTACTGGAATCTGGTATTATCCTTCCCCAGTTGGAAGTGTTGCAGCATGCCAGCACCTCCCTAGCCTTCCCTGGGTTGCCCAGCTGAATTCTGAGTCCACTCCTGACCTTAGATCACCAGCACTGCAACCCAGTGCTTGGTTTCTGGGTCTCAGGTACCCGCAATATTCTTTTTTTTTTTACAATTCAGTTATTGTTGATCAAATGTTCGATATTGCTATGGCAATCTATAAAATGTCTTGGATCAAACAATTAATCTAATTGGTCAAAACTGGTCACATAACCATGCATTAGATTCACATTACCTTGTGGTTCAGATTTTACTTTGTTCTTGATTTTATACCTTTTAAAACTATTTTATTGGCACAATAACACACCCCAGGGTGTGTGGTGGTGCCTTAAATTGCCACACATCCCAGACAGTTGAAGGCACTCAACTGCATCTCATGCCTTTTAACCCACTGGGGGCATGTAGTAATTTAGCATTGCCACATACTCTGTCATGTGTTACTGCCTATATTACACACTAATCTTACCATTTTCATTCTATGTTCACTTAAAGAGCCGCTGACAGCATTAGTAAAACTTTGAAAAAAATAAGATTCATATTCAGCTCCATCCCACATTCTTTAGTACTTATATTTTCAACTAATTCCCTAGTTTCTTTATTACTGATGAACAGTTGCATGAAAACAAGATCCCTGTTCCTTAGACCCTATCTACTGTGGCTGCTTCTCTACACATGAAATCAGTATCTCCTGTTTATGACATCATAATTGTCTCCACAGCAACATATTTTGATGTCATAAACATAATTATGATGTCAGGTACAGGTAGGCAGCCAGAGCTCAAAGAGCAGATATACTGTATTGATGGAAATACCCCTAGAATAAGGAAATAAGGGTAAGAATTACAGAATAAAACACAAAATATAAGATACATTTATGTCTGAATATTACATTTTTTCAGAGTTGTTTCAACTGTGTCAGGAGCTCTTTAAATCCTTAGGGAAAGAAGCCAATCACTATAGTGAAAGGTAATTTACCCCTGCCCCCCATGACCCACATAGGTGGGCACTAGGAAATATTTGCACATGATCTTTGGGTGGAAGCATGATATATTGTTTAAAGTAAGTAAACAGCTGGCTATGTTATAAATTTCTTTTTAGCTAGTTGTTTACATAATATTAAATAAGTGTCAATTAAATTAGCTATATTTAAATATTTAAATTATGTACTAACTCCTTATGTGGGTATATCTAATTAATTGTAAAATTGATCGTTTCAATAACAATCTTGAAAAGAAAGATTTTTTACTGTTTTTTTTTTATTTGATGCAAGAAATGACACACTTTAGAAATGCCATTCTGATGCAAGCATAATCTTTTACAATGGTTTCTACATATAACACCAGCACCTTGCACACACTTAAGGTGAGAAGGGACAGAAGGGATATGATTGAAACATACAAATTCCTCCGCTGGGTAAATAAAATGAATAGCAGGGAATTGTTCTAATTCAGTGGGGACACCAACGCCGGGGCAAATCCACGAAGCTGGTGTGGGGGTGGGATAATTTAGGAGGAATGCTAGAAAGTACTTTTTCACGGTTAGGGTAGTGGAAGGGTGGAATACGCTGCTGAATGAGGTGGTCTGTCCAGGTGGTCTGTGTAATATCAGTGGGAGAAGTCAAACATGGGTGGCAGAGATTCTAGGGCTTGGTAAAAACCATATGAGAAAGGGAGCGAGTGAAAAGCCACCAGGGTTGCCATTCAACTTTTGATAGCTAGCAATGGGCAGACACACACGATGGGTCTAATCTGTTCCTAAATGTAACTTACAGTTTGTTTTTGAGGGAAGCTGATTGAGAGCAGATGTACAAAATTAAAGAGCCCTCAAGAGGCAAATGCTGGAATGCAGCCAAACCCACTGCTGAAGATGAGGGCGTAGGCAAGGTTTCTCAGATGATTTCCCAGCAAAAGGCTTTCGTGCTTGCTGCAACTTGTATCAGTAAGTATGAAAGAAATCAGATACAGTACGACGACGGATGAAAATGCTAAGCATCAAATATCAGCCCCCAGGGTCATGGACATTTGAGAAGTTTATCAATTGAAGGAAAGTTATTTTCCAATAAATGTTTTTATACCCGCATTCCTCCCCCATCAGACATACCTGTGCCCTCCCTGCCCATCACTGCAGAACAGATCTACTTGTGACATGTGGCCCGATAGTACTGGAGATCATCATTCTATCTTTGTGTTCCTTTCATATAGCTGTTAGCTCCTGAACCATCATCTGCACCCTTCACCTGGCCCTTATGCCGATAACCTCCTTGCCCCATCTGCTGCCACCCCTGTTGTCAAAGCCAGTAGGGATCCAAATGCTGTGGGGTCTGATAATACTAATAGCCATCATACAGGCAGCAGGAGGTGTAGGGATTTTCTGATGTTCTCCCTGCTTAAACTCTCCCACCTCCCCAATGCTGGGCAGTGCACCGTCAGGCCTAACACACACCCGACAGAGGAGGCAAACTCCTCAGCCCACCGCAAGGGTCCCAGTGACAGCTGAACCACAGCACCATCCCTCCCCAGCCGGGAGAACCATCACACGGCACTGCTACCCCAGCCCTGTTGCCCTCCTGACCCAGCTTCTGAGTTCGCTCTTGAACCCAGATCGCCAGCATGGGAGCATGACATGCTACCCACTAGGCCATCAGGTGGCCCCTGGAGACCATCATTCTGACAGTCATGGTTAGTTTTCTCCCTATTGGAGGCAATATAGCGTAGTGGTTTAGAGCACTGAGCTGCAAACCTGGAGACCTGGGTTTGAATCCCATCAGCCCCCACTTACATACTGTGTGACCCTCAGCAAAGCACTTAACTTTCTTGTGCTCCCAGGTCACACCTGGAAACAAGCTCTAGCTTAGTGTACCTTTCCTAGTTAAACAATTTCCCTTATTTTCTCCTGGCTCTCCAGTCTCTCACTTGGCTCCATGGATGGCTCAATATTTGGGGTGTCCCTGTGGATGAGGCTGAGCTCCTTGGCATACTACAGGCGTCACTGTGGTAGCAGAATGGAGTGCCCCCCCCCCAAAGCCCAGACCAGGAATTGCTACCACTAACAATATCCCTAATCATGACACCCAACTGTGGGGAACAAAGGCTAGCTCCCGAAGTTGTATAGGACGTATCTCTTAAGTAATCGGGGCATGGGAAGGGGGATTCAAGGGGAATGAGCCACTCTGAATCCATCTGTACCCTGGAGTTTTCTGGAGTCTCACCCTTCAGATACTTACCTACTAGCATCATTCTGGCATTACCTGCACTGCCTCCTGTTTGCCCTGCACCTCTCTCATAAATTCCACACCCCAGCTGACCATGCCCCTTGACTTTCTGGCTGAATAAACAGTCAGCACGATACAGGGTAACAATCTAAGCAGCCCCTGCCCCCCTCAGGTCATGGGGGGGGTAGCAGGACAAGACAGGGGCAAAAGGAACTAAAGTCTTTTATGTGCTTTCTTAAAGGCAGAACAGTCTCAAATACCACCGCCTTATGTCTACAAAGTATCATAAGGTCAGTGCTGTGCAGGGGATTAAGACAACAGATGGACGCAGAGACTGAGGAAAGACTTAGGGCTCACACTTAAGATGATAACATCTCTAGCTGACTGTCACCCCTAGCTGATGCCCCAAAATGAGACACGCTTATGCTCCTGCCTTTGTGCTCCGGCCCACTGTGTGGAGGACTGAATAATAAAGAAACCATCTAAAGAATCAGCCAACTCCAAAACGTCGGTTCAAAAAAATTATTTCCAATTTTATTGAAGTTTTTTCTTTAAGCTTTAGCCACGTCCTATGGCACCCTATGTTTCACCCTGTTTTAAGGGCTTCATCAGGATAAATGGCAGCCCACCTGTTGTATTTTTAAGTAAAATAAAAGTATCGAGTACATATTGTCTTATTTTAGCACTCTGCTCAGAGTCAAATGCATTTAAAATGTTATATTATTTTCTTTAATGATATTAAGCTATGGTGCTCTTGAAACATAAGTGTTCACATTTCAGACTTAAAAAAAGTTGCTTACTTTGTTTCCTATCTCTGAAGTGAAATCCCTTGACAGAGTCCGAGCTTGTCATTACTTATTTAGAAACCACATAGGTCACATCGTAACAATAAGTCCGATATTACAGGCAGTTACAATATTTATATCATCAAACACATGAACTTTAACTGGAAAACACTCTGGTTACAGCAGCTTTTACCTTCTATATCAATTATGTGCCACTCACATGCATATTCCATTTTGTGAGAAAAATTCCCCAAAACATCCAAAGTTTAACCCCTGTATGTTTTGTGTAGTGAAGTTCGCTCTTACTGGAATATGCATCTTGCAGTACATATGCTCCCTTTACAGGACAGGGACATGCACTCCCTGTCATCGCATGTGGCGGCCGGCCGAGGTGGTGAGAGGAAGGCTGTGCTGGTGGCCATATGAGACCCTGTGGAGCCAATGAAACCAATAAGGTGGGGGGGGCAGAGTGGGTTGGCTGGTTCCCCCCAATGTGGCAGGGGCTGCTAGATGCCAGGGAATATGTCATATGATACGGGACCGGCAACTAGAGGGTGGGGGGACCACTGGACACCAGGGAAAGTTCTAAAATTGTACAGACCACCAACTGTAGTGTGGGGGGGGCCACTGAACACCAGGGAAAGTTTTAAGATTATACGGGATGGGGATCAGGGGGAGTGCCACTAGCCACCAGGGAATGCTTGACTTGTACGGGACCAGGCAATCAAGGTGAGGGTGGTACCAGTCTCAGGGGCACAAACCTGCCACCACTTCCCATGCAAATGGCCCTTTAGCACCTTGCATGCCCAATGGGCTCATTTGCAGGTGCTGTCTGAATATCACGCGGGAGCTACCAGCACTATTTGGCCTAGGGGCACTGTTCCCTACACTGCCAGGATCCATGCTGGGGCAGTGCTACTCAGCTCAGTGCTGTGCCAACATGCCCCTGTATTCTTTTGGACTGTGCCAGTGCGCTGTCTGACTGAATATAGCATCCTCAGGGTCATGGGCAATGGGTAAGCGCACTGCAAACCTTTGGGATCAGCTTTGCCCATTTGTGAATCTCTGGCCCCAGGTTTCTAAAGACACTCAAGTCCAGTGTTTATAATATAGTCAGAGATCTTCCAGGGGGAAACAGTCAGCCCAAGTCCATTAAACAGTAGAATCCAACGTTTGTAGAGTTCAGAATGAATTGTTCCTAAAATACTTACATAAACGGTTCACATATATGGGGGCCATCATGCTTCCCATGGCTGTCCCTCTTGCCTGCTTGTAAAACTGATTTTCAAACGGAAAGTAGTTTCCACATAACACCGATCTGGCTAACTCAGTTAATAAATCTGGATCATTCTTGACCTCTCCACCAAGCCTGTCTAAGGCAGGTCTAAGTGTGTCCAGACCCTCCTCATGTGTACCAATCCCTAATATCCATTTTGACCAAAATGGCGTCCCTAATATTCCCTTTCTTGTTTTCCTGTTCTAAGATGTTACTCATATCTCTTGTGTCCTTCAACCAGCTTCTCATATTGTCCACTAGTAGTTGTGCAAAGTAATACACACAGGCCGAAACTGGTTCCAGGATAGAACTAAGGCCTGAAACAATCAGCCTCCCTGGGAAGTCTTAAATGGATTTGTGAGTTTCCAGGAGACAGTAAAATACTGGTATTTGTGGGAATTTGGTCAATAACTGTGCTTCCCAATCTCCAGTTTGTTTAAGGTCCTTTGCTTGTTCTATTACCTCCTTGATAGCAGTGTAGATCGTTGTTGTTGGATCAGCTGGTATGGGTGTAGAGTTATTTTTAACTGAGAGTAAATTCATGTACATTTCTTTGTATTTAGTCTCCTCCATAATAACTATGGCTGCTTCCTTATTAAATGTGTAACCCTCCCCTTGTCCTCAAATTTTGTCTAGGGGTACCGAGGTTATGAATGGGGGCACAGACCAGAAACACCCATGGACATCTGTCAAAACAAGATGAAAAATGAGGTGGCCTACCTGATACCATCTTCTATTTGTCTCGGGAGGCCTCCCTCTCCCAAACAACTCACATCTGGCACAGCTGGCATCAGGACTGGCAGCAGACCTCTTCCCTGCAGGTGACTCCCTTCTGCTGTTTTCACACTGGTGGGGGGGTCAAACTCTCAAATGGACACAAAGACTGTAATGATTAACTAGAATTCATTCTAACTTAATTAATTTGGCAAATGATCAGTCACCACAACCTTCTTTCTCAAAACACATAAAACTTTATTCTTAGACATAGAATCATTGTGTCCAAGGAAAGATGCATTTAGAAACTAGGAACAGCTCCATGGGGTTTAGAGATGAGCTCACAGATGAGCAGCAGCTTTCCAGGCACACTCACAGCACAGCAATGCAA
The DNA here is from genome assembly GCA_016271365.2 of Neoceratodus forsteri. Taxonomy (NCBI): domain Eukaryota; kingdom Metazoa; phylum Chordata; order Ceratodontiformes; family Ceratodontidae; genus Neoceratodus; species Neoceratodus forsteri. The sequence goes on from CM028138.1 coordinate 535,958,485, forward strand.
ATTTTCATTCCTAGGCCTAGCATTTAGACCAGTCTGGCTCCACACATAATTTGTTCTTTCCCTTGGGCAGAGATCTCGAAAAACTGGAATACAGCCTTGAACACACATAAACCTTCCCAGTTTTCTCATGCCCAGCTCCAGCAGCGGAGTACATTACTCCTCCCAGTGCCAGCCAAGCCAAAAACAGGCCTCGGGGCAATTTGCAGCCTACGCCTACCACGACTGCTTCCAATTAGCCACCCAATCAGCATACTGAACCATAACACGGTGCCCAATGATTCCTTTTGCTCTCTGATTCCTCACAGGCTACATAAAGCACAGTGGCAGCTCCCATCCTTACTAAAACCTGTTCCCTCAAGCAGAGCCACAGCCCTTAATGGGTTTAATGGACCTACCCCACACAGGGGCATGGTAGGTCCCAGGGTCTGCCCCAGACATGGGCATGGCAGGCCTTATAGTAAATCCCAGGCCACCCTCCCCTTGGCCTCCTGAACTTTGTCCCTGACAGTGTGCCACACAGGACTGGTACCCCAGAGCTGCCACCTCCAGACACCCTTCTGCAGCCCTGCCACTGTTACAGCAGCCCCACTGCCAGGCTACCCCTTACCTTAAACAGGGTACTGAGACCCCTGTGCCTCAGAGGGATTTCCGGCACCATTTGGTCCTTTTTCTTTCTTCAGTTGCCTCACTGTCCTTCTGTGGCAGATGATCAAACTCCTCCCAGACTGACACGGCTGCAAAAACTACTACAGCCCTGTCACGGAGACCAACCAACCCTGTGTCACACCAAAGCTGCCTTTGCCGACTCCTGGCCCTAGACACTGTGCTTACTACTGACACCGACTCCTCATCACCCTCCCGTTCCAGGGGCCCAGGGCTTAAATACTTGCCAGACACACTGCCCCCTGGTGGGAGGGTGATCAAAATGGTCTAGAAACCTTTCTTGACTAGGGGGCACCACAGGAAGGGGGGAGCTGCACCCAGAGGCTAGTAAACCCACCCGGGAGGGGGGCTTACAAATGTATTTGGCTCCAAGTAGAGTGCTAAAATATGACAATATGTACTCAGTTACTTCATTTATCTTAAAAATACAACAGGTGGATGCTGGCCCGGTGACGCTGAGGGCTGAGGCAATGGACGCCTTACCTCGTGGCATGCCGGCGACCCGGGTTTGGGAACGAGCTCGGGTCATCAGAGGTCGGCAGCAGGGGGATGGTGGAGCTGGATTGAGCTGCCGATAGGCAGGCTCTCCTCTCGAGGGAGGTGATGTGCTTCCTCGCCGATGGTGACCCCTAGTGGAGGTTAAGTGGCACGGCATAGAGAGCTGGGCGCAGGGCCATGGGGGTGGGGAAAGGGTCATAACTGGTTGTATGGGTGCATGCGTGCTCTCTCATCGCCAAGATGCAATCCTATTCCTGGGGCTCCTGGGCGAGGACCGAGGAAGAAAACGCCGGGCAGCTGCAGGATGATGACCGACTTCCACAGGCTCTTCTCCCAGACTGGGTACAAGGTAAGTGCCGGCTATTCCGGGTGACGGGGCTGGGGGGGTCAGTTGGATGGGGGCGGCTGACCGGAAGAGTATAAATAGGAGTAAAAAAAAAAAAATACAACAGGTGGGCCATGATTCTCCCTGATGAAGCCCTTAAAACAGGGTGAAACATTTGGGTGCCATAGGATGTTGCTAAACCTTGATAAAAAAATAACTTCAATAAAATTGGAAATAACTTTTTTGAACACAGATTTTGGAGTTGGCTGGTTCTTTAACTGTTTGATTGACCACTGAGGTGCCTACATCAACCCCCAAACTAACCTTGAAACACTTGACTTAACTTTATGAGGGTACCCAGGAAACTCTACAAACTTTGAATAATAAAGAATCCTAACAGAGGAATAGAAGAAGGAGCCTGTCTTTAGCTTGACTGGCTGAGCAGATCACGTGACCAGCTAGTCCCGAGTGCATGGAGAAAGCGGGCACAAAAATCAGTTTCCAGTAAAGGACTATGACTAGGTAGTTATTTGCAGCAGATCCCTCTGATAGCAGGGAAGTCTTTTCCAAGGACCTGGGTCTTAGTAAATTTCAGCCAGGCCGAGCATTTGCAGGGACCAGCCAAAGATGGACCTGAATTTGATTAAAAATCAAACAGGACAAACCTTTCATTATAGGCGTTGCTGACTGCAAGACACAAAGTAGCAATTTTAATTACCTACTAATCACAGCTAGCAACTTTATCATGTTTACTCATCTTTTCTGTTACATAAAGTAGTGGTTCGCCTTTTGAACTTTCGCACATTTCTATTTGTATCAGCTTGTGGCCGCACAACATGCTCAGCATATGTTTCTGTTCATGTCCGTGTGGCCGTCTATAAGATTAGCAGCTGCTAATCTTAGAGACGGCCGACACGGACATAGAGACATATGCCGAGCATTTTGTGCATGTAAAACTTGAGTTGGAGTTACTGAGGAAGCCCTGAATGAATATTAAAGCAACAGTACCAAAACCAAGGAAATCCGTTATAAAAGATTAGAAGCAGGTGGGAGAAAGATAACCACCAACCTAAAGAAGTGACGTAGCCACAAAATTATGTGCAATTATATGGCGGAAGACACAATACAACAAAAAAAAATCGACTGGAATTTTGATGTTGAACCTTCAGTATTATATTTATTGGCATTGGTTCTGCAGAAGAGTTCCTCCAATTGCACAAGGGAGCCTCATAAGCTAGGGATAATCTAGTTCTTATGGTATGTATTTCCTGTGCACTTCCCCATTCCACACACCCTCTACAGCCCCACGTATGCTTCCCCAGCCATGGTCCCTAGTAAAACGTCATATTCCCTCATCTCCCTTCGCAGTGGAATGAGGGCCCCTTGGGTATAGGTCAGCCCTGGAACCCAGAGACTGTAGACACCCTGGTGAGCAAGGTGGCATGCGATGGTGGACGGGGTGAGTTTGGTGGGCAGACGGAGCCACACATGGAAGGCCTGAAGGAAGAGTGTGCCTGGGGTGTGAATGGAGGATGGAGGTGGGTGAACAAATCACAGCGACACATGAACAAAATTGACTGGTCCTTTTCTTTTAAAAAATATTTACAAGTCCAATGAAAGGTATAACATCAGTTTTGTAGGTTTTGCTTTTACATCCGATAACTATTTAGACAGTTATTAAAAAAACAATAGGCAGGGCCAGGCCAGTGGTGTGGGGCAACACACTGCGCTGACACATGGATGACTGTTTTTTTTTCCAGTCCTCTGAACCCACACTGGAGCCTAATGTGGGATCAGACACATCACAGATGTGAGGGGTACTTGGCTCCAGTGGCAGGGGGGGGGAGGACTTTCTGGCATTCGAGCACCATATGTTACCTGACAAGGAGGGTCTTTATTGTCAGTTGTAAAGGCCACCACTCTCCTGTTCTCCTGTCTGCAGGAACAATGCAGCTGTGGCAACCCAGTAACACTGAGGTGGGAGACAGAGGGAACTAGGAGAGTTAAAAAAAGAAAGAAAAATCAGGGCAAAACAAAGAGGAAAACAGTAAGTTATGAACTTAAGCCCAGGCAGTTAAACTAGGTCACCTGTCTTCAAACTTTGTTAAAGAGCTTTTACTAAGCTCTTAAAAAAAATGTCCCCACAGCAAAAACAATTCTTTATTTCGCATAGCATGGAGGTTGTTTGTGGCACAAATGATGTCATCCCTGCTAACTGTGTTGCTGTACAGCTAGGGAAGCTGAAGGTGAATAAATCCCAAGGAATGGAGGGAATACATTTAGGGGTAGTCAAGGAGCTAATGCGATAGCAGGGTCACAGTCCACGAAGAAGTTAGGGCCCTGAAAGCCTGGTTTGTGAGAGCAATCCAACTATATGATATGTGTTGTCCAGGGTCCAGTGACATAACGGAATCGCTACAAGTGGATATGATATTGAAATATATACTTGTGTTTTAAAATCAATTCATGTATTGTATATGTAAATTTTGTATTTCATTCTAATTCTGTCTTTTCTTTATCTTGCTAACTGTATGTAATAAGTTTGCACATAGGGACACCAGTGTAAATGAGCTTGACTCAATGGTAACTATCCCTAACAGAACTGAAATTGATTCTCCAGAAATCATGGGAAACTGGCAAGGGCCCCAGGACTGGAAGTAGGTGAATGTGACTCCTCTGTCTTAAAAGGGAAGTAAATGTGACCCGGGTAACTATAGGTCAGTCATGTGCAAGAGGTGGGAAGAGGAAACAACTGTTGTTACATACTGGCGCCAATAACACAGAGGCAGACAAGAAGTCCTGCAGCACAGATACAGTGAACTACAGTAGGCAGGAGTTTCAAGACTCTTACAGTTCCCCACGACAACTTAGGACTGAGATCCCCAGGATATTCTCTTCTACTCTAGGAGCACAGATGTGCCACAGGAACAGGTCTGTTTGCCTTTGCCTGTTTCCAAATACTGGAATTCCCTAGCTGCCTTCTACTGCAAGGTGTGCTCCCAATTAGCTGCATCCTTATGGAATTCCTGCTTTTCTCTAGTACCTGCTCCTTTACTTAATTATGTTTTGCTATGGGCATGGCTACCATCTGTGGAGTGAAACTGTATTGCACCGAGCACTGTATGTACCACTGCTGTTCCTTACTTCTTGTGACTGAGGTTGCCACCACATTTGCTATCTATTGCATCTCGGGGAGTCTTGGTTATACTGTGGTTGCTGCTATGTTTATTGTGCTCTGCTTTTGTTGTAATTGTCATGTTTATCAACTGAGATCACATTACCCTGTCTTGTGTTTCCGTACTACCATTGTTTTGTATCATCATGTTGCCTCCATTATTATTCTATTGTACTCTTCCAGGTCACGCCTAGTGCACTTACCTGGTGAACAAGAACCAATACTAAGCAGCTGGGGTAACAGCCCACCAACCAAATGTATATGTAACAACCCCCTCCTGCCTCTAGAGGGTGTGGTGGGGTAGTGGGGGTTACTAGAATGCCAGGCCTAGAGCCTACTGATTTGTAGTGCTTCCAACTAGAGAGTTACATGGGCTGAGCTCAGACTGCAAGTGAAAAGGATGGGGGCGGTGACCACTAGTGCAGAAAGTGCTTCAGACAAAATCAGGGTGCATTCCAACGGAACCACAATGAACACAAGGAGGAGGAGGAGTACACCAGCAGAAGCTTGAACTGAAATGGTTTTATTTATAGTCTCAGGAACAAAATTTGCTTTGAAATAAAGCTAACCAGTCTGTACGAAACATAACTGGACCGCATTACTGAGCCTTTTTGTAAACGACCCACAAATCAAAACCTCATAAAAGACATTTGCAGAAACAGTGGCTCCTTCCATCTGTGAGCCATAAGGCGTCAGAGCTGTTTAATATGAGAACATTCAAAATACAAGTGCTTCATGGTTTCCAGTATCCAGATCAGAAAAGAATGTTCCACAGCTTGCGACAAAGGAATAATAATCTGACCATTGAACATCTGAGGACCAGTTCAGAGAAATATGAGTATCAGGCCATATAGGTGCAGCCGTTGAGCAATATTCTCCAGGAGAGTAATGAACAACTCTCGAGTGTGGCCCACTGACAACATTAGAGCTAATGGAAAAAGAAATGACAGTTAAGTCTGATAGAATTTCCTCTGTCTGTATTGTTTCACATAATCAATAAAATTGCTTACAACATGGGTAATAATAGCAGTACTCATGCAAAACCCAGCAGGGAGAATACTGATCCATCAATGTCCCCAGATGGGAAAAAACTGTTTAATTACTCAAGAAAAGCTGTCTGCAGGCCCTCAGGTATAATAGCGACACCTGACAACCTGTCTCGCCACTCTGTAAATGATTGAAAAAGGTAAAGGCATTTGATTATGGAATTGTTATGCACTGGAGTGAAATAGAAGCTTCCATTCCCTTGTGCCAAAATGCCCTATTCTAGTCACATGGACAAGTGCTCTTATTCATAAAAAAAAGTGTTAAGGTGCTTCAACAAAAGAATTAGCAATATAGGATATATAGAATAATGCTTGAGGAAGTGTGGTTAATGAGGATTTGATGTACAACCAAGGTGTGCGATGCCCTATAAACCCTGAGGGTGAAGCCGAGGGTTTATAAGGCAAACATCGCTGAGGATGCATAAAAATCTTTGTTTAAACACACTTCCCTATGTTGTATTTTTTATATTTACTGGTCCGTTCTCTCACCCCAGCCACATTCCTCTTGACTGTCTTGTTTATGCGGTGTAATGTTTGAGCCAGTCAGCAAGCTGACTCACAGCATTTATGTACCATTGCAGCACGTGGCCTTTTCAATAAAAAAAAAAAAAAAACACACAGAAAACCACAGTCATGGCAGCTGACTAACTGCCGACAAGCTCCAACCAGAAAACACATCCCTTGACCCTCCTCTCTGATCGGGACATGAACCAATGTAAAATTTACATACTGTAAATGTGAGTAAAATCAAGTGGTAAGCACAGTTCACAATAGGGTGGGGGAGATGTCTGTTGTTTGCACTACCTTTTTTTTGTGAGGGAGCATGAGTGAACAAGCATTGCCAGGAGAGAACGCAGCACAGGTGCATCGCTTGAGTGAGAGGCATTGTAAGATTTTTTTGAAAGGTGGTTTACAGAACTCTGTTATTCACATGTGTGAATAATAGTTTGTGAGGCTCTGCCTGTGAGTGTTTATGGACATTAACCAGTAAATACAACTGGTTACCACACAAGAGGCATGTTTACACTGCCACCTTTACAGCAAATCAACCCCTGCACGTGGGATGATGTGCTGCAAAGTCAACAGTGTGGGCACTTACCAGACCATCCTCAGGGGTGCTTCAGATCCTCTTTTTGGTCTGATGCAGGAGAGGGAATGTTTATTGGAGCGAGTGTATTAAGTGACAGTGTAAATCCACTGCGACATTCACTCCAATAAAAGCAGCTGCTCCCAGACTCCTCCCACTGCCCAGCCCTTCTCTGGCACAACCTGCATCAGTGCGAGGGAGGGCTGTGAGCAGTGAATTAACCCAGCAGATGAGTTTGCAGCAGGAGCTGAGCAGCGCAAATGTTGAAGCACTGCAGCCGTGTAAACGCAGCTAAGCAGGTGAGGAATTTCAGACCCTGTTCCATTGCCCACAAAGGTAGTAGAACTGTGTGACCAGTCTGAATTGCAGACTTCTTTAAATGGATTGTGACTGTGTTGCAGAGCACAAACTGGGGAGATACCTGATCTGGATTAAATAACTGAGGAAAAATAATCCTCTGCTTCCCTGAGAGAAGAAGAAGCAATCAAGCTCTGTAAGAAACACATTAAAAAAACACAATTATCTGAGATATTATCTTGTTACAAAAGCTTGCTTAAATGACTGATTTGTCCTTTTGCAAGAAAGAATAAAATGCCCTCAGTGACCTGAGGCAGTTCCCAGCATAAGGGGAGAATGGATCAAGAAGGGAAACTGTATGGGAAAAAAGCTTAAAAGAAGGCTGGTGGAAGTAGCCAAGTAGGCTTGTAGCCCCCCTCCCGGGGTATCTAGGTATCTAACTCCTGTAGATGCAGGAGGAGGGAAAACAGGGAAGGTTCTGAATGTTAGCCAGGAAGACTCCTTGCCTTAAAAACATCACCAGGTTCAAGCATGGAAGTCCGGGCACTTTGAAGGTATCCTGGGAAAATGTAGCATTGCTTTTGTAAGAATCTTGTCAAAAATGTCCATGATATTAGAGGAGCTGCAGAGGATAGAAGCAGACCTAGAATGCACTCAAGAATTTTAATCCTCAGTATCTGTGTTGGGAGGAATATAGAAACAACCAAAGGCAAGAGAAGCTGAGGAAATTCTCTGCAAGAGAAAAAAGGCCCCCTTGGAAATCTCTGAACTCTGCAGAGGTGACCCATACCCTGGGGAAATGATCTTGTGGACATAGCAGACCACAGCATGCTTATGCCACCTGTGGAGAAATGGAGGCAGAAACAGAATGCTGCAAAAATGGACCTCAAGGGACTGCTAAAAAATGTTCATCTATAAGCGTTACGTTCTGGGCCCCATGATACATTCAGAGTGCATGCATCACTGCAGAAAACAATAAGACTCTGACTGCCAGGAGACTGGGGGTGGACTTGAATACAGTTCTGTCTTCAAAGGACCCCATTACAGTTCTGTCTACAGTGGACACCATTACAGTCCAAAATTGCCATAATTCATTACCCCAGAACCCTGCATTGGCTCTGAACAGAACTGAGTTTGAAGCTAGGAGGCTGATCCTATCTGTGATACTTAGTACTGGAAAGGAAGTCTTAGCAGTTGCCCTTCATCCTCCTACGATGGATGGAGAAGGCATGAGAAATCTCTAAGGGGAAAAGAAACAGGAAACAAAATATGCTCAGGAGACACTAAATAGTTGACAGAACCATGAAATTGTGCCTAAGGCCTAGGTCTGGAATTCAGCCAGTGTCGAAACTTGATGAAGTTCTGAGAATATAACCATGCTTAAGCATACCTGTGTTTGGTTTCAATCTCCCCCCACCCCACCCCATACCTACCATATCTGAGACAGTATCCAGGAGAGCCAATCCTTAGGATAGAGAGGAAGGATTCAGCTCTAGAAAATATGCCAACAAGAAGTGCCAAGATCAATCAATGCATTTTATGTATTGAGCCTTGTATGCTCAGAAGGATTCTGATCTCAGGGCAGGATATTCAAACTGCACCGTGAAAGGGAGCAAGTGACTGTTCCGCGCAACTGAGATGCGTTGGAGCACAAACTTGGTATATTCAAACGAGGTGTGCTATGTTCATCTCATCTGACTATATCAAGTTATGTGTGCAGCACAAATGGGGGCCACTGTCAATGCACCAGCACATCCACCTGCCAGGTCTGAATATCTGGAATGGGAATGTGCAGCAGACCCTGCAGATGTGCTGAGCACGCATTCCAGATATTCAGATTGAAACATGCAAACTGGTCCATTAGCCATGCAAGGCACAAATGGGGCCATTTGCATGTCATTATGGCCCTATTTGCATGTCCTGTGCAGCAATGGTCTAGGCTAGATGTGCAGGGCACCCTGAATGAAGAAGTGTAGGGCTTAGTGTCTTTTAGACAAGTGGACCCCCCTGTTCCCATACTCCGATTACAAATGTAATTATTATAACCTGCCTATCCCTGGTGATTTAGTGGTACCCTCCTCCCTTCTCCGGTACCAAATTGGGCAGTATTAATACATTTCCCATCTCTGGTATTCTAGTGGTACCCCCCTCCCTCCCTGAACTCTGTCGGTATTGCACATATTGCCCCATTCATCCCTGGTAGTTTAGTGGTACGCTCTCTGTCTACCCGAACATGATCACAGTGTAATGGCAGACCCCCAGTAACCCTGGTGTCCAGTGGCCACCCACCCCCTCACCCACTGAGGAAACCACACCCCACCCCACTCCCCCAGTCCCAGCATGGGCATGGCAGCTGGTGGGTAGCAAAATCAACCCCCACACCTCCACAGCTACCCGCCAGCTGAGCTGTCACTGAATGACAGCTTACAGTAAGCTCTGCCAGTGGGCTTGCAGTGAGTACTGTAAGCATTCACTCACAACTTTGTGAATGGCACTAGGTTGTGAATGAATGCTTACAGCACTCACTGCAAGCCCATTGGTTGACAATGTCAACTAGTGGTATTGCAGAGCTTACTGTATGCTGTCAGTCAGTGACAGCGCAGTCAGTGGGCAGCTGTGGAGGTGTGTGGGTGGGTTTTGCTACCCACCAGCTGCCATGCCCATGATCGGATGGGGGGAGTGGGGTAGGATGTGGTTGCTGCAGTGGGTGGGGAGGTGGGGGTCCAGGGTTACTGCGGGTCTGCCATTACACCGTGATCATGTTCGGGTAGGAAGGGTGGATACCACTAGACTACCAGGGCTGAATGGGGGATACCTGCAATATACGGATGGGGTTCGGGACAGGAAGGGGGTACCGCTAGACTACCAGAGATATGAGGAGGGTTACCTTGTGTCTATTCACAGACAAGGATGGGGGGTAGCCACCCATGGGCTGGCAGCTGCTGTGTTGTGCTGTGCAGTACAGCAGCCTGCCTGTTGGTGGCTATGACTTTGGCATGGTATTTCCATGCCTAACTTTGCGCAGCACATCTCCAAGGTGTGCAGGCAGCTGCATGCACATCTTGGCTGAATAGGGAGGTGTGCTGCATATGCAGGGAAATGGCCCCTCTGGATGCACTGCATACCTTATCTTTGCACTGCGGCACATTCAGACTTGTGCAGTGCATCACCCCCTGTTGAATATAGCCCAGGGGCGCATTTTGGGGATGTGCCGGCACAACTCAGTTGTGCACAGCTCATTCCCTGTGACTATCCAGGCCTATATATTTTCATGCAGAGAGTTTTAAATATGTTCAAAAAAATTCTAATTCATATAATGTTCAGACAGGAGACCAAGTCCTGTAGTGGTCCTTATGTAATTCCTGTAGCACTGAAGGCAGGCTAAGGTGGGCCTGGAATAGGCAAGCTCGAAGAAGGAAATTGTAGAAAATTCTATAAACCAGAAGGTTCCCAAGTGGAGACAGGAGTCTGTTGGCCCAATGGCAGATAAATAATTTCTTCCCATGCCAGGTCTTTTTTTTTATTCTGTGTTTATACGCACCATGTTCTCCGCTGTCCAGACTCCCTCAGGAACTCCTAGGTACCTGGCTTAGCAGGACCCCATTCCCCTGTACCAGCTGCCTAGCTCCAAGCTGCCTCAGTTCTGCACTTCTGGGCAGGGTAGAGGGGAACTCCTGCTAGACTGCATAGTCTTCATCAGGTAGCCAGCCGCGTGGTCCAGGACCAGTCCTTCTTTGATCTGCCAGAGTCCCTCACCCTTTGGGCGGTGGGGCCATTTTCATTCATTTCCTCCCAACCCCTCTGATGCAGGTAATCTTGAAAGGTCCTAGGCACATGTGCACACTGACCGTGCTGCTGCACCAGCCCCTCAGCCTTACATCAGTCCTTCCCACAGCACTCTCTGCTGTACTGCCACCTGTAGTCACCCAAGTGGCAGTATAACATAGATACACAGACACTGTCAGTAGATAAGGGGCTATGGCCCACCCAGTCTGCCCATTTGAGCTTGTAAATTTACTTTATGTTTTTCTACCCCCTGACGAAGGCTAACACTGAAGCGCCGGGGTCTGGGTTTGAGAGCCCATGTCGAAATAAACTGCATTTTTGCTGAAACTGCTTTAGTAACTGCTTTCTGAGTCTTTGAGTGTTGTGTGTGTGGATTCTTATTTGGGATGTGGGCTTGCTACCCTTCATGCAGCACCAGTTTTCTCACTGGATTGGCAGCAGCTGCCTTGGAACTTTTTTTTTTTTTTTTTTTAGATTGAGTATACTTTATTTAGGTTTCAGAACACTTCCAACAAAGCAATACTAACAGAGAAATTGCCATCCTGTGCTGGACACATTTTATCATAACACATCATCCAGAATCATGAAATGAGATAGATTACATATCAACCTTAATGATTTTTTTTTATAAAATACAAACATCACCCAACCCCCTTCCTCCCTCCCTAACCCACCAACCCCCTCCCACCACCACCAGAGGAGAAAGACCAAGCAAAAGGAATGAGAGAAGGAAAGGTGTGCCGAAAGGAGATAATTATTTGGGTTGTCTAATGGTAAAGAGATAAAGTGCTGGTGTGAATAATTAGGAATTATAGTGTTAATTACAGGGGTTCCCAAATTTGTTGATATTTATGGTATTGATTGGAGACACTGGCTATGATCTTCTCTGCTAGTAAGGCAAAGAGAATCTCCTGAAGCCATTCAGTAACTGAGGGAATATACTGGTCCAGCCAGTGACGCATTATGACCTTCTTCGCACATAGTGATATCAAGGCCATGTGTCTTCGTTGATTACCTGCTAAGACATTCCTGTTTTCACCCAAAATACAAACTTCCAGGAGGAAGGCATCTGATAGGCCAAGTAGGGGATCCAGTCTGGACCGGATCGCTTCCCAGAAAGGGCTAACCTTATCACATTGCCAAAGAATATGATACAGAGTACCTGGAGACTTGTCACTTCTGGAGTAAATGTTTGAGGAGAATTTACCCATTTTGCATAATCTGTCAGGAGTATAATAGAGATTATCTAAAACTTGGAATTGAAGCACCTAGTAATGGGCCCACTTATTAAATTTATATAAATGTTTCCAAATCCGTGACCAGTTACAGGCTGGGGAGGTGGGAACCAAGACCTGGTCCCAAAAATAGTGTGGTTGGCTTTTTTTTTTTTTTTTTTTAGAAGCCTGTTTCCCCTTACCCCTGACCTCCAGAATTCCCTTATGTCTATCCCATGCATTCTTAGATCCTGTGATTGTTTCAGCCCCCACCACTTCCTCTGGCAGGGTGTTTCTACGTGTCCACCACCCTTTGTGTGAAGAAATTCTTCCACACAATTCCTCTGAATCACCCTCTCTCCAATGTCATTCCATGCCCTCTAGTCCTGGAACATCTTTTTTGGTGGAAAATAGTGTATTCATGTACCCTGTTCCTCCCTGTAAGGTACTTGTATGTCTCTATCATATCCCCCTCTCTCCCTCCTCTCCTCCAGGGAGTACATCAAGTCCTTCAGCCTGTCCTCATAGGACTTGTGATGCAATCCCTGTACCATCTTTGTTGCCATCCTCTGAAACTTCTTTACCCTGTCTATGTCCTTACGTAGGTAAGGTCTCCAGAACTGTACACTGTACTCCAGGTGGGGTCTCATTAGTGTCTCATATAGTGGCATTATGACCTCCCCATTTCCTGCTGGTGATGTCCCTGCCTATACATCCCAGCATCCTATTTGCTTTACCTGCTGCCTTGTCACACTATTTCCCTACCTTGAGGCCATCAGAGATGATAACTCCAAGGTCCCTTTTCTGCTTGGTGCATGCTATATCTTCACCCCCCCCCCCAAACTGATATGTTGTTCCAGGGTTTTTGTGTCCAATATGCATTATCTTGCACTTCTTTGCATTGAATTTCAACTGCCAAACCCTTGACCATTCTTCAAGCTTCTGCAGGTCCCTCCTCATTCTGTCTACACAGTCTGGCTTGTCCACTCTGTTACAGAGCTTTGCATCATCAGCGAACAGGGAAATTCTGCCTTCTAGATCCTGTGCAATGTCACTGATGAAGATGTTGAATAGGACCAGTCCCCAGCACTGATCCCTGTGGTACCCCACTAGTCACTCTTCCCTCTGTGGAGTGACAGCCATTTACCACTACCTTATGTGTCCTGCCGCCCAGCCAATTACCTACCCACCGCACTACTGTCCTACCCATTCCCATATTTCCCAGTTTGTTTAATAGCCTTCTGTGTGGCACAGTGCCAAAGACCTTGTCAAAGACCAGATAGGCCACATCCTCTGCCCTAACCCTGATCCACCTCTCTTGTCACCCAGTTGAAAAATTCAATAAGCTTGGTCTGGCATGACCTCCCCCGGTGAAACCATGCTGCCTTGGGTCCTGTAGTCCGTTGGCAACCAGATGTTCCATCAATCTCTCCTTCAGCAGTGCTTCCATGATCTTCCCCACTACTGAGGTCAGACTGACTGGTCTGTAGTTCCCCGCCTCCTCTTTGTTCTCACTTTTGTATAAGGGGTCTACATCTGCTGTGCTCCAGTCTTTGGGTACCTCCCCTGTTTCCTGTGATTGGCTAAACAGATTGCCAGAGGTTCAGCCACCACCTCTCTTAGTTCCTTTAGGACCCTGGGGTGCACCCCATCTGGCCCCATTGCTTTATCAACTCATTCCTTACAGTTCCTTTAGGACCCTTTTCCCATGTAAAGGGACTTGCGTCCATTTCTACACAGTTCCCACCCCTTGTACTCCCTTCAGGCCCATTACCCTCCTCTTCCTCAGTAAAGACTGAGCAGAAATATCTGTTCAGTACGTCAGCTTTACTGTTGTCATCCTCCATGTGGCCCCCATCCTCCCCCTTCAGTCTCACTATCCCTCCCCATGCCCTTCTTTTTTCACGTATGTACATCTAAAAGGTTTTGCCCCCTCTGCTCACTGATTTTGCAATGCTCTCTTCTGTCTGAGCTTTGGCTTCCCTTACTGACTTCCCTGCCTCCCTTTGCTTCTCCTGGAACTTCTCCCTATCCCCTTTTGCCTGCATTTTTTGTATAGCCTAAATGTGATCTTTCTGGCTTTCACTTTCTCAGCTACCTCCTTGGAAAACCATAATGGCCTCATCTTCCTTTTCCCCTTGCTAACCTGCTTAATGCATAATTCTGTTGCTCTTGTAATTCCTGTTTTAAATATTGCCCACTGTTCCTCAACCCCTAATTCCCTCCCCATTCCCATTAATGCCTCTTTCAAGCATCTCCCCATTTTCCCAAAGTCTGCCCCCCTAAAATCCAGGATACATGTTTTTGTGCAGTTTGGTTCTGCTACTTCTGTAATTTCAAACCACAGTGATCGGTGGTCACTGTTTCCCAGATGCTCCTCCACTGTTACCCCCATTACACTGTCCCTGTTTGTGAGCATGAGGTCTAGTATTGCCTTCTGCTGAGTTGGTTCCGTGGCCAGTTGCTTGAGGAAGGCACCTTGAAGGGAGTCTAGGATAAATCTGCTCCTGGTTGATGCTGCTGCTGGGAGGCTCCAGTCCACCTGGAATATTGAAGTCTCCAACCAGCACCACCTCACCCTTGTCTGCCATCCTTTGGATGGCTAGCATCAGCTCCCTATCTGTTTCTTCCTCCTGTGCAGATGGCTGACTCCATTTTCCTTTACAGCTTAACCCACAGTATCTCTTCCCCATTTTGTTCCTCCTGGATCTCTGTGGCCTTTATACCATCTTTTACATAAAGCGCCACTTCTCCTCCTCCCTTCCTGCCTACCCTGTCTTTTCTGAATATGTTGTAGCCAGGTGTGCCATCTCCCAGTCATGGTTATCATTACACCAGGTCTCTGTGATGGTCACAATGTACAGGTCCAACTGCACCATGTCAGCCTCTAGATCCTCCATCTTGTTGCTAAGGCTCCTGACGTTGGCACACATGGCTTTCCATGATGTGAACTCCCTGGACTGTTTAACTGTTCTACTCCAGCCCCCTCCCTGGTTGTCCTTTATCCATGGTTCTCCCTGCTGTCTGCCCTTCTGTTGAATTTTTCCCCCTTCCTGCCTATCCACCCCTTGGGTGCTTATCTCCATCTTTTGCACACTGCTTTGTAGAGATAACCACTCCTCCTGTTCACTGATTCCACTGCTAACTGTGGGGGGGTGGGCAATTACGTACACCCCTTGCTGACCTGCCACTCCCCTTGGCTAGTTTAAATACTTGTTCATGTAGCATTTAAACTTATCATTGAGTGTTTGGATTCCCCTCCAGGACGGATGCAGGCTATCAGGCTTGAACAAGCCCTCATCCCTCCAGGTGGGTCCCCAGTCACCAATGAATCCAAACTCTTCCTTACAGCATCAGTTCTTCAGCCATGAGTTAAAGTTCCTGATGCGTGCACCCCTACGCTCTCCCATGCCTCTCACAGGTAGTATTTCCGAGAAGGTGACAGAAGTAGCTACTTGCTTGAGACCCCGCCCAATTTCCTGAACTCTTCCTGAACTTCCTAAGGCTCCCCATTTGCCAGGTCATTGGTATCTAGGTGGATAATGACATTCAGCTCACCTTCCCATCTTGCCTTCCTGGCGATCCTCAGGATCTTCCTCCCATCCCTCCATGCCACGGTACCTGGTAGTCCCCTCACCTTCCTGATCCCCCCTCCTGTGTTCCTAGCTGTATCCCTCTTACAACAGAGTCCCCACCAGGATTTGCTTCCTCCTCCTCCTCCTCTGGGGTCCACTGCTCTCCCCACTGAGGTCACCTCCTTGGTTGACCTCCACATCCTTCCCTTACGCTTCTTTGGGTACCTCTGTTTGGTTGTCCTCGTTTGCCAAGGCGGCATATGAGCTCTGGAGTGGAATAGGATTTGGGATGTGCCTCTGCCTGACTGCCCTAACCCTCCCTGAGCCCACCATCATCCAAGTGCTCCTCTTTCTTGGCATCTTTTGAGGCAGCAGCATTGGATTGGGTAGTCTCTGGATGGGGCGAAGGTACTCCTGACCCAGTTTAGTTTCACTCTGAGTCTGACTACCTCATCCCAC
Organism: Neoceratodus forsteri; assembly: GCA_016271365.2. Classification (NCBI taxonomy): domain Eukaryota; kingdom Metazoa; phylum Chordata; order Ceratodontiformes; family Ceratodontidae; genus Neoceratodus; species Neoceratodus forsteri. Next base: position 535,974,610 of record CM028138.1, read on the forward strand.
AGTCCAGAGAGATTCCTGCAGATAGGGTAGCACCTCAGCAACCAGAAGGTCTGCCTGAATATGGCTGTCCCACATCCACTGCATTGCACCACTCCCCACATTATACTGCACTTATACTGCTATTCCAGTAGTTGTCTGTTACTGAAGCTCTCCTTGTAGTTCCCTCTTTATTAATTTACTGTTCTGAAAATCCTGCCACTGATCCTCAGATACTTTTTTTAAAGAAGGAAAACAAAAAAACACACACACACACAAAAAAAAGTCAAAACACTTGTGCTGAGGGCAGGCTTCCTCCCCTTTATAGCCCTCCTACTCCACAACCCCTGCTATTCCCTGTGCTTGGCTCCTGTCAATCAATATTGCAGTGAGGATGGCAGCTCACCCTCCTTGGAGAAGAGCATCCTCTGGAATGCTCAGTCCTCCTCCCCCACTCTTCCCCAGCTGGCCCCCAATGACCCGGGCACGTTCCCGAACCAGGGTCAGCAGCATCTCATGCCGGGTCTGATATGATCCCGAATGACACAAAAACAAACTGGCAGCATTACAGACTTGAGCTAGAGCAATAGATCTTAAAGACCTCCTTTAGCAACCAAAATCTTTTGTGAGCTCTTATAGAGTAAGTAATCTATGGAGAACCCCAGAGATCGCTGGGAAGAAGAGCTGAGAAAACACTTGTCTTTATCGAACAATCTACAACATGGTACGCCCAGGTAGAAACTTATAAAATGATCAGTGGCCCTTAGAATACATATCAGATATTGTCATGGTCACATGCTTGCCTGTTGCTGTGGTGTGTATGCAATAAACTGTATTTTTATTCCTGCAGATTCACCTAGGGTATGAACTCTGTCCTGAAGATTGTCTAAAAAACACAGTAAGTACATTCAAAGACCTCCCTCCCTCCCACCCCCCCGGGGGGTCTGCCTCATACTGAAAAAAACATAACAGGCTCTTTACTGTCATCCAGATTCTTGCTACATGAAAGAAAATGGCAACCAAGGGCCTGTGGAGCATATGCCCTGTACCCAAGAACCAGTTCTTCTCCTAGGCTACTTATACAGGCTAAAGACAAGAAGAAGAAAGAAGAAAAGGAAGTCTATTACGCACAGAGAATAGTAACCATCTGAAATGCTTTACTCAATTTAGTGACTATGTGCTCCACTTTTAATACATTGAAAATGCCCTGAATCAGGCTGGCCACCTGGCCCAGTAGCATGGAGGGCTGAGGTGCTGGCATCTTACCTCCTGCCACACTGTCGACCCAGGCTCAGGAACGAACGCAGGTCTGCTGGGGGAGGGTGAATTGAACATCTGAGGGACAGCTCTCCTCCCTTGGGATAGGAGGTTGCTGTAACCTGCTGCAACACTGCTACCTGGTGATGTCTGGGTGGCAGTGCAGGTCTGGGTGCATCAGGAGACAGGACCACGGCTAGACATGTTAAGACATCTCCGTGGAGGCAGAGATTGCCTGCCATATGTATTGCACAGTCTGAGCCCTAGGACACTCTACAAAACCAAGGTGGAAAATGCCTTTGGCTGCAGGACGAAGTCCAGTCCCTTGCAGACCCCACACTAGGGACCGGGCACCTCTCCATAGTCCAGAAGCCAGGATGTCAGTGGGAAGGTATGTTCTGGAGAAGCTGGGTGATGGGCTGGGGGGACCCAGATGGAAGGGGGCATGCCAAGTGCGAATGGGGGCATAAAATGTATATGGAATAAAAATGGTCTGAATCGATATATGGCTGGATGGTTACTTGAGGAGTACCATGACTGAGAAGTGGAGGACCATATATCGGCTCACAGCCTCCCTCTGTCTCATAGATTCTTAGTATGACTCTCTTAAGCCATGCTTACACAGTGGCAGTGCTGTCTCATGTGCACCGCTCCCTTCCCGATGTGCCGTCTCCTTTCCCATTCACACAGCCTGCCCTCACAGCGCTGCAGGTTCCTCTGAGGAGGGGCTGTGAAGTCACCCAATTTTGATGAAAAAATTGCATTTGTAGCAGAGTGAGTACAGCAAAATGTTCACACCACCATTTAATGCACTCGCTCCACTACTGATACCGCAATTGAGTTGGATCAAAAAAAATGATCCGATGGGTACATAGGGTGCTCCAGCAGGGTTTACACTGCTGACTTTGCAGCACATCAACTGGTGTGCATGGGTTGATGTGCTGCAAAGTTGGCAGTGCAAACAGGGCTTTCGGTATGACAGATCTGGTTTCAGAAGGAAAGTTGATTGTGCATTAGATGTGGTTGTCTCTCATTTTTTCCAGCACCCGCTATATCCAGAGCACAGCCTCTTCATTGGAATTTACCTCTATGAGGCCGGGTAAGTTAGTAACATCAAATGATGCATAAGTAGTATGTGTACCGGGATGACTGCTAGTAGCATCACTCACAGAAATGGCTGAGAACTGGCTCGTGGAGTAGCATGCAGCCATGCACTGGAATGTTATGATCCTCCCAACAGGTAGAGGCACTACCACTATGACAGAGGAGGTAGAAGACTGAATTTGATTAGGCACTGAAGACAGAAAAGTGGTGAGGTGAGCTCATTTTAAGACAGACTTCAAAGCAGATGTTAACTGTGTTGCATGCTGATTTATTTTAACAGCAAACCACACCTTGATGACCACAAAACTAGGATCATTATCCTTTAGCGTTCATCTGATCTTACAGCGATTTTATGTGATATGGGCACGTCTGCTAACGCGACACCCGCAATAGCAAGGGAGACAGAGTGAACATCACAAAGGTGACTGCACAATAGCACCAACCGCCCGAAAGGGCCACAGCAGCAGGGGGCATCTGGAGTGCCAGCGAGCATGGTGCACCCTGCAAGGCAGAGGGACAAAGCACACCATGGCATGGCCTGGCCGGAGAGGACACCCCACAGTGAGAGAGAGTCCGGGTGCACGAGCGGACAGGGATGGCTGAGGGCTGGGCATGACCACATGGGAGGCATGACTGTGGCAGCGGGCCAGCACTCAGGGACAGGGGAGTCCAGCATATGGCATGCACAGTGGGACAGGGGGATGGCCAGAATGCCAGGGGGCGCAGCCGAGGGGTAGTGCAGAAGCCCACCATGCAAATGCCAGCCCCCAGCATGTGGCAGATGCATGAGAGCCCTGGCAAGCATGATGGGTCAAAAGGGCAACTACAGGGGAAGCAGCGGACATGTGGGCAGCCCTGGAAGGGCATACCCATGCAGGGTAGTGTTGGAGGGCACACACTGTGTGCTGTGCGGTGCTGCACAGGGCCACGCTGCCCCGGGATGGACATCAGCAGCAGGGGTTGGTGCATGCCAGAGGGGATGCAGGTCACACATGGAAGACGAAGTTATGCGCCAGCCCACAAAGGTAGTCATAGTGGCTTCTGGTCACATAGTCAACCACGATGGCGTGGATCCTGGCATCAAGGTCCCGATACCGTCTCTAGGGTTGTGGTACCTCTGCCCCTGACACCAGCATCTCAGATCGCACAGCTGTTAGATGCTTCTCCTCCCTCAGGCACTCGAGGGGATGCCAGATGCTGGGGTGGCAGGCACCGACCCAGGTGTTAAAGGCCCTCTGCCACCCTTCCACTGCACTGTTTGTTCTCGCCAGGCCCTGGAGGGTGGACTCGTACCAGTTCCACTGCTCGACTGAGAATGGGACACGCCGGCGCCCCAACTGCCCGGTGGGCCGGCCGACCCACGTGTCCTCCACATAGTCCAGCAGTGGCTGGAGGATGTCCTCATTGATGGTGATGTACTCCCATTCCCGCAGCTCCTCAAAGACTGCTGGCATGTCGGCAGGTAGCAGGAATGCCAACGCCAGCAGCATCCGTACATACAGCGCAAAGTCGGGGTCGTTGGTGTATCATGCCATTACATCTGGAAGCTGCTGCCCCTTGCGCCACAGGGCCTGGGTGAAGTGGAAGAAGCAGCACCTGACCCGTGCCTCGGTGAATACGGTAGTGACTCCACGCCAGCTGGCACGCTTGAAGTCCATCAGGACCGTTGCAGGTGTTATGTCTGGCTTGTGCAGTTTGAGCTGGCCTAGCAGTTGGATGTACGTCTGTGCCCGCCTGGTGCATGTCAGGGCATAGACGGTGGGCAGGACTGTGCCAGACTGGATGGCGTGTATCGTGTAGAGCTGATCAAACAGGGCTGGGCACGCCCTGAATGTGCCATCCATGAACCAGTCCATGCTGCTGGCCAGCTGCTGCAGGCCACGGTCCGTGGCGTAGATGATGATACGGTCTCGCTCCCCCCCACTGTCATACAGGAGGAAGCACGTGCCATCTGCCGCAAGGGTGTATTCCTCTGGGATGATAAGGCTCTCCATGGATTGTGGGGTGTTTGGCCAGCTACAAGCCATGTGTCGCACGTGCTGTACTGTCCAATGAAGCAGACGCACTCCCAGCAGGCGACCGGCCATGGCCACATGGATGCCCGACGTGCTGGCCACGACTACTTGTGATGTGATATCCATGGTACGCCATGCCCTGTCCCGCAGCATTCCCAAGATGCACCGCATGCCCACATCTGCCACATCGGGGGTGTGATTATGCTCCCTCATGGTGGCTACCACCATGTCTTCAGCTGTGTGCTGGTGGGCCATGCAGTGGTACTTCCTCACCTCAGCACACCTCCAATATACCTTGTCAGGCCCCTCCTTATCTCTGCGGTACACAGAGCTATTGTGGACAGCCATGGGCTTACGCTTCTGGCTCTGCACGTACTGCACCTCCATGGTGTAGATGCTAACACATCTGACGGGCAAGCTGTGGCTGCCATTGATATGGGTGCTGAGTGCCCCCACCCAGTTTCTGCCAGATCACTCCCCCTTCCTGCCTGTACTGCATATCAGGTGGTGTTGTGTCGCGGCCCCTTCCCAATTGCCACCATGCCTTTGGGCCATGCTCACCATGGATCACCACCATCATCTGTGTTGCCCCATGCCTGTGCAGTTCCCTATGCTCTGTCCTTCCACGTACTGCCCAGTGTGGTAAGTGTCAGTGTGTGCTGTGGTGTCCATGGGGTTGGGGGTGTTGCACTGAGCCCTGTCCGTGTGTGTGGCCCTGTTGCAGCAGGGTGGTACAGACTGGTACTGCTGCCCTCTGCTCTGTGTGCTGCCTGTGGTGCCTTTCTGTGTGTGCCTCTGCGATGCTGCTGTTCCCTGTGCATTCTAAGTGTCACTCGCCCATTGCCTCCTGCTGCCACCGCTGGCTGCAGCCTGTTGTGCACACTGTCCTGTGCTCATTGTTCGGTCCTGTCTGTCTGCCGGTGGTGCCTCCTCTGCCTGCGGGTCTGCTGGGGCTCGTGGTTCTGCTGCTTGCTGTGTGTGTGGGTGCTCTTACCGAGATGCAGAGCTTTTCGCTCTTGTGCTGTCATTCTCCGTTTATGTGCGCTCGCCCTTACTGTATTGGCACTTTCTGCCTCACCCCCTGATACCGTGCTGTTTCTTTGGCGCTCATCTTGGCTGTTACCCTTATGGCTTATTCCCTACTTAAAATCATAATGCTCTGCTGTGACATCACAGTCTGTTGCCATGGGAATAAGTGTGCTGTCATGAGCAAAGTATTGTGACATCAGGTTGGGAAAAAGCAAGGCCCCCTGTTCTCTGTGGTACACTTTTGTAAATTCTGCGGCAGGGACTCTGAACTTCTGTGGCACTGTTAGGTCAAATTCTGCAGCAAGGTTTAAAGTTCTGTGACACATGTATATATAAATCATATAGAGCCAGCTTTACAGTTTTGGGGGACCCCAACAAGGATGGCCTGTAACGATGGTCTCTGACTTTCCCCACATAAATTAAAGCTACATAATTATTTTGCTTTTCAGATGCTGTCCTGGTTCCCTATATTTATCTAAGTCTTTTTAGAGCTTAGTGCTATGTCATGCAACATTAATGGCTACTGGCAGGCACTGCCTTAATGTACTGGCAACAAAGCAAATAGCTGAATAGTTGTCCTCCATGGGACAACTTGAAGTAGACTAGCCATGGAGAACCCAAGACTCGCCTCCTCTGGGAACACCTATCAGGGGCCCCATACACAGTCGTAGTTGGGGGTGGCAGGCTACTGGTGCATACAGATGCTTCCCCTTACTGCCTTTTCCGTTTTTATTATGTTTGCTTGCACGCATGTGCAAGAAACATAGTGCCATCATCCGAGTTTTCGGAGGTGTGGCAGCCCTCTTCCAATTCAGTCAGTGTGTTTGCAGACGCGGCCGCAGTTCTCCAATGCCTGCTAGAGCTGTCTATGACAGCAGTCCAAAATGCAGTGGAGTACAGTTGAAAGGGGGAGCTACGCTTCAGTGAGCAGCAATAAGATATCGCCTGCTCATGCGCACTCCCCCTACACACACATGCACACATACTGCATGCTCACCCCCCACGCACACACTGTGCAGCCGACGGGGGTGCCCAATCCCCCGTCGGCTGTGCTGCACCCCCCCAAAGCAGAGTTACATATGCCACACTGGGTGCCAACCCCAGCGTGGCTGCACATCGGATAGCCGATGGGGTGCCCAATCCCCGTCAGCTCCACTGTCCCCGAGTACAGTGTGCCACGCTGGGAGTCCATTCAAGCGTGGCAACAGATCTGTGCCCGGCGGGGTGCCCAATCCCCGTCGGCTCATGCCCCCCCACCAGCTGTCCTTGTGCCCGCTGAGGCCTACCCAGTGTGGCAACGTCCCGACGTCATCATTTAAAAAAAAAAACATAAAACTTAAAAGCGGTCCCTCGTTGTCTCTGCCCTCACCGCGCCCACCCACTGCACCCGCCTCCACCCCCCCTCACCCCATACTTACCTCCGGACTCGGCCGACAGTCTTCGTGGACCCGGGAACACGTCTGCACTCTTCAAAGCCGACCCGCGAACTGGGAAATGCCGGTAAGCTGTATAATGGGCTAGATAGGGGGGGTTCAACTTTGTTGCATATCTCAGGCATTTTTGGGAATTTTTGCACCAAATTTTCAACATGGGGTTTTTGGGACCCCTTCTCATGAATGCACTCACTGTCATGGCGTTAATTGGGCCCGAAGGGTGATTTCACAGTCACTGCGCGAAACCACCTTTCGGGACTGAGTAACAAAACAACACTGCCACTGTTCATAAGGTGGGCTCTCAAAAAGCCTATGTTGAAAATATGGTGGAAAAATTCCTAAAAATGACTGTTTTACGAGCGTGCATTGCGCAGTTCCTACTCACGCTCGTAAGTTCGCGAATTTTTAATATTTTCACTCCAGATTTTCAACATTGCCATTTTACCACACCTCCTTATGAGCAGTACAGCTGTCATTTTTCACATCTTGCCCAAAACGTGTTTCCGCACATGTAGCGCACAATGGCGCAGTCAGTGTCTGTAAATCAATGTATGGGACACATTAAGAAAATCACAGTGACACTATTCATGAGCAGAGGTCTTAAAATAGCTATTTTGAAAATATGGTGAAAAATCTAAAATAACTGTTTCTGACGAGCGTGCGTTGCGCAGTTCCTACGCACGCTCGTAAGTTTGCGAATTTTCTATATTTTCACTCCAGATTTTCCACATTGCCATTTTATTACACTTCCTTATGAACAGTACAGCTGCCATTTTTCACATGTCGCCCCAAATGTGTTTCCGCACATGTAGCGCACAATGGTGCAGTCGGTGTGTGAAAGCAATGTTTGGGACAGATTAAGAAAATCACAGTTACACTGTTCATGATCGGAGGTCCCAAAATGCCTGTGTTGACAATCTGCTGTAAAAAATCCCAAACCTAATTACATTACGGGTGTACGTTGCACAGTTTCTATGCACTCTCGTGACTTCACCATTTTTTTTTTAATATTTTTACTGCAGATTTGCAACATTGCCATTTTCTACACCTCCCCATGAACAGTACAGCTGTCATTTTTCACATCCTGTTCGGAATGTGTTTTTGCACCTGTGGTGCTAAATGCCGTATTCGCTGTGCATAAGCAGCTTTCATCTAACAAACTGATATTGCCACTGTTCATGAGGTGGGGGTCACAAAAAAAATGTTGAAAATCTGGAGTGAAAATACCAACGAATGCCTGAGGTGTTAGGGTTTCCAACCATAACGCCCCATCCTGTAGAGAATGACAGGCATCAGGGGTGTTTCCTGGGATTCTTGCCTGTAATGCTCATACCATTCCACATCCTGCAGCCAGTGAGAGGCATCGAGGTATGCCTTGGACTCTTCGGCCCCAAAGTTCACCCCATTCTCCTGTTCCGCACCCATCTCACCGTATTTCCTGATGGAATGGAGTGCGCATAAGGGCCAAAGACCCCAAGGCACCGTGACACTTGTCAGTGTCTGCAGGGTAGGGTGTGGTGAAATGGCATGGCCGTTATGCCTGATGACCCAAAGGCACACCCTAATGCCTGTCACTCTCTGCAGGGTGTTGTGGGGTTGGCTTCAGTTCAATACTTCACTGCCATTTCTATTATGCAGCTCTGTAACTTCTACACTACCAATGCCAATGCCAGCAAGCAAACATTCAGCATTGACAAATGTTTGTTTTCTCTGTTTCACTCTATCCTTGTTTAGTTGTCACATTTTTAATTAATAATCTTTGGCTTTGTTGTCATCTTTCTTACATTGGCTTCATTTTTTAGGTTTGCTTGCACGCATGTGCAAGAAACATAGTGCCATCATCCGAGATTTCGGAGGTGTGTCACCCCCTTTTCCAATTCAGTCAGTGTGTTGGCAGGCGCGGCCCCTGTAAGCCAATGCATGCTGGTGCTGTCTATGACAAGCTCCAAAATGCAGTGGCATACAGTTGAAAGGGGGAGCTACGCTTCAGTGAGCAGCGATAAGATATCGCCTGCTCATGCGCAGCTCCCCCTACACACACACACACAGAAAGCGCACGCCATACTGCGTGCTGCCCTCCCACACATGTATGGACGGATCCACTGTCCTCCCGGTACTGGGTGCCACGCTGAGGCCCACCCCAGCGTGGCAACCTGATCATATGGCCGACGGGGTGCCCAATCCCGTTGGCTCACGGCCCCCCAGCTGTCCTTGTGCCCGCGCTGGGGAGCCCACTCCAAGCGTGGCAAGCGTCCCACATCGTCTTTTTTTTTAAAATCCTAAAAGCAAAACGGTCCACGTAGTCTTCTGCCCCCTCCCACAACCCGCACCCACCACTGCACACCCAGCCTCCCCACCCCATCCCATCCTTACCTCCAGGTTGTGTAGCGAGCGATCTCGGTGGACCGGGCTGCGTCTGCACTCTTCAAAGCCGTCCATGAACTGAGGAAATGCTGGTAAGCTGTATAATGGGCTAGATAGGGTTTTCAAGTTTGTTGCATATCTCAGGCATTTTTGGAATTTTGCACCAAATTTTCAACATGGGGTTTTGGGACCCCTTCTCATGAATGATGTCACTGTCATGGCGTTATTGGGCCCGAAGGGTGATTTCACAGTCACTCGCAAAATCACCTTTGGGACTGGTGCTTGCCATGACAGTGTTTATCATTCATGAAGGGTCGCTGTGTTATGATTAAATCTAAAACTTTGTTCTGGCGTCGTTGGCAGTTCCTCGCACACTCGTAAGTTACTAAATTTTCAATATTTTCACTCCAGATTTTCAACATTGCCATTTTACAACACCTTCTTATGGTAGTATAGCTGTCATTTTCATCTCACCCCAAACATGTTTCCGCCCATGTAGCGCACACTGGCGCAGATCGGTGTCTTGAGATCAAATGCGGGACAAATTAAGAAAATCACAGTGACACTGTTCATGAGCTGAGGTCTTAAAATGGCTATGTTGAAAAATGATGAAAAAATCCTAAAAATGACTGTTTTACAGCGTGCGTTGTACAGTTCTATACTGCGCTTTCGTAAGTTCGCAATTTTCAATATTTTCACTCCAGATTTTCAACATTGCCATTTTATTACACTTCCTTATGAACAGTACAGCTGCCATTTTTCATATATACCTAAAATGTGTTTTCGCACATGTAGCGCACAATGGTGCTGTTGGTGTGTGAAAGCAATGTTTAGGACAGATTAAGAAAATCACAGTTACACTGTTCATGAGCAGAGGTCTTAAAATGGCTATGTTGAAAATTTGGTGACAAAAGTCCATAAAATGACTGTGTTACGAGTGAGCATTGCGCAGTTTCCACACACCCTCATAAGTTCATGACTTTGTAATATTTTCAGTCAAGATTTTCACCAGTGGCATTTTCCACACTTCCTTATGAATAGTACAGCTGTCATTTTTTCACAACATGGCTGAAGTGTGTTTCACACTTTCAGCGCGAAGATCTCGTGGTCGCTGTGGGAAGTCATTGTTCGGCACAGATAAAGAAAATCACAGTGACACTGTTCATGATCGGAGGCACCAAAATGCCTGAGTTGACAATCTGCTGTAAAAAATCCCCAACCTAATTATATTACTAGGTGTGCGTTGCACAGTTTCTATGCACGCTCGTGACTTCACCATTTTTAAAATATTTTTACTGCAGATTTGCAACATTGCCATTTTTTACACCTCCCCATGAACAGTACAGCTGTCATTTTTTACATCCTGTTCGGAATGTTTTTGCACCTGTGGTGCTAAAAGCCGTAGTCGCTGTGCATAAGCAGCTTTTGGCTAACAAACTGATATTCCCCCTGTTCATGAGGTGGGGTCACAAAAAAAACATGTTGAAAATTTGGAGTGAAAATACCAACGAATGCCTGAGGTATTAGGGTTTCCAATCATAGCGCCCAACCCTGTAGAGAATGACAGGCATCAGGGGTGTGACTTGGGATTCTTGCCTGTAATGCTCATACCATTCCACACCCTGCAGCCAGTGAGAGGCATCGAGGTATGCCTTGGGCTCTTCAGCCCCAAAGTTCACCCCATTCTCCTATATCGCACCCATCTCACCGTATTTCCTAATGAAATGGGGTGCGCATAAGGGCCAAAGACCTCAAGGAACACCGTGACACTTGTCAGTGTCTGCAGGGTGGGGTGTGGTGAAATGGCGTGGCCGTTATGCCTGACGACTCAAACGCACACCCCAATGCCTGTCACTCTCTGCAGGCTGGTGGTGGGGTTGGCTTCAGTTCAATACTTCACTGCCATTCCTATTACGCAGCTCTGTAACTTCTACCACTGCCAATGCCCTCAAGCAAACATTCGGCACTGACAAATGCTTGTTTTATTTTGTTTCATGTGCACCTCACTTCCTTAGCCTGAAAGCCCTGGCATCTGCAAGGCCCTCTGACCATGTGCTGTCCTAGAGTAGGTAATCTCAGGATTGCAGCTAATCATGGGTTGCCTTCATGGAACCTGGATGAACTACTACTAGCCTAATCGGGTGGCTCAGCCAGCTTTTTGTATTTTCCTTTTTTTTTCTTCTTCTAACTCTGTAGTGTCATTGTCTGTGTTTCTAAATCAGGCAATGCCCCCCTTACTACAGAGGAAAAAATGTCAGCAGTGCCCCCACCCCTACTCCAGACCAGACCAAAATACTGCAATGCCCTCTGCTCTCTTCTTCCCTCTCCAAAACCTTGTAAAAGAAAAGCTTTCTCCTCCCCCACCTCCCACCTACTGTACCTAATGGCAGTTTAGCTATCTCCTCCCCTAATCTACCTAACCTTCACCTAGCAGTCTCCTCCTCAGTCCTCTCCCTTCTTGACTACGGCCTGCTTATCTATAGTGCTGCCAGCTCCTCTGCCTTATCTAGACTCCAGCTCTCCCTAAACAAAGCCTGCCACCTCATTTTGGGCTGTGATCATCTAACCCATACATGTTTCCTTTTACAATGCCACAAAATGGCTAAACCTGGATAACAGAATCAAGTTTCATACTTGCCTCATGGCTAAAAAGATTACTCCCAGCCTTGCCCCCCCCCCCCCCAGTCTCGCACCTCTAACACAACAGACCCCATCACACCAACACACCCATAAGTCAAGCAAGCAACTCCTCGTGGTTCCCCGACGCTGTACCTCCCAATTCCAAAGGTCCTTTAGCTACCGAGCCCCCTCCTGGGTAAATAACCTGCCTTACGCTGTCATGAACATGAATAGAATCAGCCCCTATAAAGCCTACCTTAGGTACCATCTACAGTCCACTAATCCCTGTGATTGTCACTGAACCAATCCGGGCCCCTCTACCCTTGACTATGGCTTCTGGCCTGCTAATCCCCATTCTGAAACCTTCTAAACCAGCCCCCAATGGAGCTTATATGTGGATCTGCACATTGAAACTAATACTGTGAATCTGCTATTACTCTAAATTTAAGCCTGTTATTGTATCTCTTGTATCACGCCTGTTTGCTTTCTGGATTGCTCTGTACTGTTCTCTCATGTTATGCCTGTACTGACGTGGAACCTTTGAAAAGGAGTCTTTGACTCAAAGGTATTTTCCGAATCCTCAATAAATAAATAAATAAATAATGGCAGCAATAATCTCTCCTCGCCTCTCTTCTCCAGACCTAAGTGCAGCAATGCTCTCTTTTCTCCAACTTCCCCATACTGGTAGTAATGCTCTTTGCAAGCTCCCCACACCCTAGACCTAATGGTAGTAAGATATCTTCTCCTGTTCCTAGCATAATCCTAACCCCCAAAAGCCTTGCCTGGTCCCAGTTTTTAAAATCCAGTGCAGCCCTTCTCCACCTATCTTAGCACCAATATCCACCCAGGAAGGAAAAGGATGATATTTGGAATGCTCTCCAATTTTATCAAAGAATGTTAACACACTGGGGGCTGACTATCAGACTAGGGACGTAGAAGAGATAGGGTTGTCAGTTAAACAGGGCTAAAATTTAATTAATTCAAATTGGGGCTGGACTACTCTGGATTTATTCTTTTGTAACTTTACCTGGTTACCAAAGTACAGAAAACAAGCATTTGTCAATGCCGAATGTTTGCTTGCTGGCATTGGCACTGGTAGTGTAGAAGTTTGAGAGATGCATAATAGGAATGGCAGTGAAGTACTGAACTGAAGCCAACCCCACCACCACCCTGCAGAGACTGACAGGCATTGGGGTGTGCCTTTGTGTCATCAGGCATAACGGCCACGCCATTTCACCACACCCTACCCTGCAGACTCTCACAAGTGTCACGGTGTGCCTTGGGGTCTTTGGGCCTTATGCTCACCCCATTCCATAAGGAAATACGGTGAGATGGGTGCAGTATAGGAGAATAAGGTGAACTTTGGGTCCGAAGAGTCCAAGGCACACCTCGATGCCTGTCACTGGCTGCAGGGTGTGGGTGTGGGTGGAATGGCATGAGCATTACAGGCGGCAATCCCAAGTCACACCCCTGATGCCTGTCAGGCTCTACAGGGTGGGGCGTTATGGTCGGAAACCCTAACACCCCAGGCGTTCGTTGGTATTTTCACTCCAAATTTTCAACGTGGGTTTTTTGTGACCCCCACCTCATGAACAGTGGCAATATCAGTTTGTTAGCCGAAAGCTGATTTTGCACAGTGACTATGCCATTTGGCACCACAGGTGCAAAAACACATTCTGAACAGGATGTGAAAAATGACAGCTGTACTGTTCATGGGGAGGTGTAAAAAATGGCAATGTTGAAAATCTGGATTGAAAATATAAAAAAAGTGAAGTCATGAGTCTGTGTAGAAACTGCTCAATGCACACCCATAATGTAATTAGTTTGGGGATATTTTACAGCAGATTGTCAATGCAGGCATTTTGGGACCTCCGTTCATGAACAGTGTCACTGTGATTTTCTTAATCTGTCCCGAACACTGATTTCCCGCAGCACCACGCATTTCTGCGCTGGAAGTGTGAAAACACATTTCAGTCAGGGTGTGAAAAATGACAGCTGTACTGTTCTTAAGGAGGTGTGGAAAAATGCCAGTGTTGAAAATCTGGACTGAAAATAGTACAAATGCATGAACTTACAAGGGTTCACGGAAACTGCACAATGCACGCTCGTAACACAGTCATTTTATGGACTTCTGTGGCCAAATTTTCAACATAGCCATTGTAAGACCTCTGCTCATGAACAATGTCACTGTGATTTTCTTACTCTATCCCTAACATTGATTTTGCACACCGACCGCACCATTGGGCGCTACATGCACGAAAACACATTTTGGGCAATATATGAAAAATGACAGCTGTACTGTTCATAAGGAGGTGTGGTAAAATGGCAATGTTGAAAATCTGGAGTGAAAATATTAAAAATTTGCAAAGTTATGAGTGTGCGTAGGAACTGTGCAATGCACACTCATAAAACAGTCATTTTGAGAATCTTTTCACCAAATTTTCAACACAGGGTTTTGGGGTGCCTGTCTCATGAATTGTGACACTGTCATTTCATTCCTGGATCCTGAAAGGTGTTTCTGTGCAGTGACCACGAAATCACCTTTCGGGACCAAATAACAAAATGACAGTGACTGAGTTCATGAGGTGGGCTCCAAAAACCTCCATGTTGAAAATTTGGTGAAAATATTCCCCAAAATGGCCGAGATATGCACCAAAGTTGGAAAAAAAACATTTATGCCATTATACAGCTTACCGGCATTTCTTCAGTTCGCAGTCGGCTTTGAAGAGTGCAAACGTGTTCCCGGTCCACCGAAGGTTGTCGCGCCAGACTCTGGAGATAAGTATGGGGTCAGGGGTGTGGGGAGGTGGATGCGCACAGGGTGGGCGTGGGTTGGGGAGAGGGCAAGACAATCAATGAGAGACCGTTTTTTGTTTGTATGTGTGTTTTTTCTTTTTAGGAAGATGACGCGGGACTTGTGCCATGCTGGGGTGGGCTCCCAGTGTGGCAGCTGAACTTTTTTTTTCAGGGGCAGTGGAGCCGATGTAGGATTGGGCACTACTGTCAGCCATATAGATGTTTGCCACGCTGGGGTGGGCTCCTAGCGTGGCAACTGGAAATCTGTTTTTTTTGGGGGGGGTTGAGTGGAGCTGACAGGGGATTGGGCACCCCCGTTGCCATTCTGACTTTGTCACGCTGGGGTGGGCTCCCAGCATGGCACCTAGAAGTCTGTGGGGGGCAGGGGCATCAGACAGGGGATTGGGCACCCTCCCATAAGCCATACTGTGTGCGGTGGGGGGGAGCACATGAGCATGCTGGGGTGGGCTCCCAGCATGCTACTTCAGTGTTTGGGAAGGGAGCGTGAAGGGAGCTGTCTATGACAGCTGCATTCAGGATGCAGTGCTGAGTGTAGGCACTCTGCATTCTGACGATGGCAGTATGTAAATTACCTGCCGACGGCAGTATGCAAATTGCCTACATGTTACAACTGCTGATGCAGTGTTTTTTCTCTTTCAGCTGTACGCCACTGCATCTGAACGGCTGTCCTAGACAGCTTGGACATTCATTGGCGTGGTGCAGCCATGCCTGCAAAAGGGAGCAGGGCACTGGAAGTGGGGGAGGCACACCTACAAAGACTCGTATGGTGGCACTATGTTTCTTGCACATGCGTGCATGCAAACATAAAAATGACTACTGTATTGAATGGACAAGCTATGTGTGCATAAAATAAATCATAGAAGCTGCACTTATGCTACAAGTAAATCTACTTATCCCTCAGTGGCATTTTTAATCGTGATGCAGTGAGGTTGGAATCTGTCTTGCCCACCTTGCTTATTGTCTTGGTGCAACATATAAATGTTAAAAAAATCAAACAATGTTTCATCTGCAATGTCATTATGACTTCCTCTATTTTCTCAATTTGTTTTTCTCTTTCCTTATTTAGTTTCCACATTTTACACAACTAACGTTTGGCTTTTCACTTTTCTTACCTTGGTTTCATCTTTTTTTTTTTTTGAAATCGTATTTTATCCTCCTCCCTCAGTCTGCCTCCTCCGACACTTCGGCGATGACCCGCAAACATCC
The DNA here is from genome assembly GCA_016271365.2 of Neoceratodus forsteri. Classification (NCBI taxonomy): domain Eukaryota; kingdom Metazoa; phylum Chordata; order Ceratodontiformes; family Ceratodontidae; genus Neoceratodus; species Neoceratodus forsteri. Next base: position 535,990,430 of record CM028138.1, read on the forward strand.
CACTGCCCGAAACCCTACCACAGTCAGGACCCCCATGGAGCCAGCGGTTTACCCCGGGCAGGGGCGAGTGAGGACAACCCTCGTAACTTAGTGTTTAAATCGGCCCGTGGACTGCCAGTGGGCACGGGCCGAATCGCGAACACGTCCGGGTCCTCGCTTCCTCCGGACGAGGCAGGCTCTTTTTCCTGTTTTTCTCCCTCCCCAAGCAGACTGCGATCACCCCCTGACGTCATGACGCGTACGTTGACGTCCGCACTGCTCAACGGCCAACCAGCCAATCCCTACAAGGGCTTGCATTTCCTCGAGCCTCCGCTCGGGGTCATACAAGTGCCGGACTGCGGCTGAATCCCACCCCGGAGTAGGCGGGCTGTCGTCGGACGCTCAAGCCTTAATCCCCCCGGCCGACCCACCGGCTACCCGAGTCCGCTCCCGAACCCGGGTCGCCGGCGTGGAGCGAGGTGTGGCGTTCAACGCCTCAGCCCTCTGCGCCACCGGGCCGGCGGTTTCTTCTTTTTAATTTCTTCAGTCTATCCATCATTCTTTCTTTCCTTTTCTGACCCGACAGTTTTTTTTTTATTTACTTAGCTGTCCCTTTGTTTGTATTTTTTATCATTTATATTTTTCTTTCCTAGGCACCAGAGTTGACCCATCAGGTGGACAACCTCACAGTCCCATGCACATCAACCACTTGTGCTCTAAACCCAATGGCCCAGATATTCAAAGGGGTTGCGCCTGGCACAACAGAGTTGCGCCGGCGCAACCCCACATTGTACCTCAGTGGGATATTGAAAAGGCTGCCCGGCACAGTGCAACTCCCAATGCACCGGGGCGCAATGTAATGGTATGCAGCACAGATGCAGGGGGCGTGCCTATGCATATGCGGCACATTCAGATTTTCAGCCTGGGATGTGTGGCGCATATGCTGGCGCAACCCTGCATTGCACCGCATGGGGGGCTCAAAGTTGAGCCCTTGCAGAGTAGGCACAACTCCTGGCCACCCAAAGGTGGGCTGCAGTATTGCAGGGTGTAACACAGCAGCCCAGCCTTGGGTGGCCACCTGCCAACCCAGAACACCATCCACAAGGACACACTGACCCGGCCCCCCCCCCGTAGCCGCAATCGCCACGGCAGATGTATAATACAAAATCCCTGGTAGTCTAGTGCCCCAGTCCCCGTTACCCCAATACATATCATACATGACTATCCCTGGTGGTCTAGTGGCCCCCGCCCATTTGCACAATCGCTGTAAATGTAAATTACATCAATCTCTGGCAGTCTAGTGGACCCCCTCCTCCCAAGTCCCCGATCATGGTTCAAAACCTACACACATGTCCCTGATGATCCAGTGGCACCCCACCACTCCCACCCACACAGGACCCTTCCCACCTCTCCCCCATCATCGATGATGGCTGCATCACCCGAATACTGCCCGGCCCGCTGAATGACAGGTATGGTATAGAGCTGTAACCCCATTGGTCCCCTGTGTGGACCAATGGGCTTGCACGGCATACTGTACTAGACAGTCCCAAGTATGTGAATGTTGGTAAGCTGTATAATGGCATAAATGTTTTTTTTCAACTTTGGTGCATATCTCGGCCATTTTGAGGAATTTTCTCACCAAATTCTCAACATGGGGTTCTTGGGACCCCACCTCATGAACTCAGTCACTGTCATTTTGTTATTCACTCCCGAAAGGTGAATTTGTGATCACTGCACGGAACCATCTTTTGGGACTGATTAATGAAACGACAGTGTCACAGCTCATGAGGTAGGCCCCCAAAGACCCTATGTTGAAAATTTGAATACAATCAAAAATGACTGTTTTGGCGAGCATGCGCTATGCACTCACGTGACAGCCAGAACTTTCGAGCATTTTTAATATTTTCACTCCAGATTTTCAGCATTGCCATTGTACCACACCTTCTTATGTACAGTATAGCTGTCATTTTTCACATCATGCCTGAAATGTGTTTTCATACGTGCAGTGCACAATGGTGCGGTCGGTGTGTGAAATCAATGTTCAGGACAGATTAAGAATATCACAATGACACCGTTCATAAGGTAGGCCCCTAAAAACCCTATGTTGAAAATTTGGTGAAAAAATTCTCCAAAATGACTGTTTTATGAGCGTGCGTTGCGCAGTTCCTATGCACGCTTGTAACTTCGATCATTTTTAATATTTTCTCTCCAGATTTTCAGCATTGCCATTTTACCACACCTCCTTATGAACAGTACAAAATGTGTTTTTGCACATGTAGCACACAGTGGCATGGTCGGTGTGTGAAATCAATGTTCAGGACAGATTAAGAGAATCACAGTGACACTGTTCATGAGCAGAGGTCATAAACTGGCTATGTTGAAAATTTGGTGACAAAAGTCCATATAATGACTGTGTTACAGACGTGCATTGTGCAATTTCCACGCACCCTTGTAAGTTCATGAATTCGTAATCTTTTCAGTCCAGATTTTCAACATAGGCATTTTTCCACACCTCCTTATGAACAGTACAGATGTTATTTTTCACACCCTGGCCGAAATGTGTTTTCGCACTTCTGGCACAGAATAGCATGGTTGCTGTGGGAACTCAGTGTTCGGGGTAGAGTAAGAAAATCACTGTGACACTGTTCACGAGCGGAGGTCCCAAAATGCCTATGTTGAAAATCTGCTGTAAAAAATCCCAAACCTAATTACATTAGGGTGTGCGTTGCGCAGTTTCTACACACACTCGTGATTTCACCATTTTTTTATATTTTCACTCCAAATTTTCAACATTGCCATTTTTACACCTCCTCATGAACAGTACAGCTGTCATTTTTCACATCCTGTTCAAAATGTGTTTTCGCACCTGTGGCGCCAAATGGCACAGTCGCTGTGCAAAATCACCTTCCGGCTAATGAACTGATAGTGTCACTGTTCATGCAGTGGAATCACAAAAAGCCCATGTTGAAAACTTGGAGTAAAAACACCAAAAAATGTTCTGGGTGTTAGGGTTTTTGACCATAACACCCTACCCTGTAGGGACTGACAGGTGTTAGGGGTGTGACTTGGGATTGTCGATAGCAATGCTGTTGCCATTCCACCCCCACCCTGCAGCCAGTGGCAGGCATCGAGGTGCACCTTGGACCCTTTGGCCTCAGAGTCCACCCCATTCTTCTATACTGCACCCATTTCAGTGTATTTTCTTATGGAATGAGGTGAGTATAAAGCCCGAACACTTCAAAGCACACCTCGACACTTGTAAGTGTCTGCAGGGTAGGGTGAGGTGAAATGTCATGACCATTATGAGCGATGACCCAAAGGCACATCCCAATGTCTGTCCATCTCTGTAGGGTGGGGGTGGAGTTGGCATCAGTTCAGTACTTCCCTGCCATTCCTATACTGCATCTGTCTAACTCCTGCACTTCCACTGCTAATAACAGCAAGCAACACTTGGCATTGACAAATGTTTGTTTATACTGGCACCCTTTTTTGGTCCAACAGTGTAGGACAATCCTCCACCTCTTCCTATTACTACTGGCCCCAAATGCTGGATTCATGCCACAGTATGGCTTTGTGTGGCCCTACAAAGCACTACTGGGAAAGGAAAAAAGCATTCTGGCCCACTAGCAGTGAGAGGAAAGGGAAAAAGGATTATTATGCAGCCTTACACCAAAAATGGGGTGCCGATATAAAAAAATAGGGTGACTCTAGGGGGCTCTCAGGGCTGGGTAGGGATGGTTTGAGGGGTTGGGGATGAATTTTAGTTCTTATAAAGGTACAAGCAGGCAGAGGAATTGCTTGAAAGGAGTGGTGTCAGTCTCTGGCTACCTTAGTGGAGCAATTTCTGTGAAAATTCTGTGGCCAACCCCAAATTCTGCAGCAGGCCGCATATTCTGTGGCAGGTCATAATTTCTGCTGCAATTGCCACATGCCACAGAACCGTAGAAAACAGGGGGCCTTGGGAATAAGCAACAGGAGCTGATGAACTCATAAGAAACAGAGATCTTGTTTTCATACAAATGACTGGAGTAATAAAGAATGGGGAAAAGAAATACAGAGCTAATGAGAAACGTAAGCTGCGTTGTGTCTAAATATTATGTTTTTCAAAATTCTTCTGGCGGCGTCGGTGGCTCTTTAAAGAGACAATTAATGGTGGGCACCAAAAGTGGTTTCACCTGGAGTAAGTCCACATCAAAAAAAACATCTGATTCTAAGATTTCTACATAGATTTGACCCTAAGTAAAAATAAACTAAGCCATAACAGGTCATGAAAGAGCATACTACAAAGTGCTCCCCATCCATCAACTTCTACTCATGCTGGAGAAAATTTGTCAATAATTTGTCATCTCAGGAGGACAGCTGAGATGGGACCATTTCTTTTGTACTAATTTTTTTTTGTGTGTGTGCGTTAGTCAATCAGTATTTACATCACCTGAATACCTTTAACAGAAAATAGGGGGTATGCTGCAGTTCCTTAGAACACCCTAAACATGCTCCGGTAAATCTGAATATGCCTGTCACAGACCCTTTGGCCTGAGGGGCCTGCTATGGGTGTCTTTGTAGGAAATGTCCTGCAGTCCTGTAATATTAGAAACATAAATCAGGAGATTTTTTTAAAAAGAGGTTGTAACTCAAACTGTGCCACTAACTTCCCCAATTGTTTAACCAGGAGTAGCACACTAAGCTGAAAGCTTGTTTACAGGTGCAACCTGGGAGCACAGGGAAGTTAAGTGACTTGCTTAGGGTCACACAGTATGCAAGCTGGGGCTGTGGGATTCAAACTCAGGTCTCCAGATTTGCAGGTCAGAGCCTTAAACAGCCGCACTATACTGCCTCCCAACTTGGGATTTCCATCCCCTATGGGTCCAGAGGCCTGGCTAATGGGGGACAAGAGTGCTGTATTTCTCTAATTTTGCATGTAACACAGAGCTGAGTGAGTCATGGTAGAAACAAATTCACATCCTGTGGCAGGATCTAGATTGCTTAATACTAAACCATGGGTTGCACCAGTGAATGCGGTATTAATCTGATTAGCACAGAGAAAAAGCATCATGTGAGACATAGGAGAATAACTCAGCATCCTGTGACTGGCACAAATTTAGTTCTTCCTATTTTTTTTAAATGAACACTGGTCTACTGAGTTTATATCCATTAACCTGTGGAAATGATATGCTTAGTGCCATGTTGCCAAGTACAACCCCCCCCCCAACAAAAAGAGCCCAAACAAAACTTTATTTACCAATAAGTGTCAGCTGCATAGAACAATTCCTTGCTACAGAGGCAATATAGAGCAGTAGTTTAAGGCTCTGAGCTACAAGCCTGGAGACCTGGGTTTGAATCCCACAGCCCCCACTTGCATACTGTGTGACCCTGAGTAAGTCACTTAACTTTCTTGTGCTCCCAGGTCACACCTGTAAACAAGCTTTCAGCTTAGTGTGCCTCTACTGGTAAAAAAAAATTGCTACAGAAAATATGTTTTTATAATTATATTATCTCTTACTCATGCTAATGCCAAAATCTACCCCAGATACAAAGTTGTCATACCTCTGAATACTGCATCTGGTAGTTATCAACTGCTGTTAGATCGAAGATGGGATATATAAAAGAAAGTGCTGAAAAGCACTGAACAGCTCCAAGATGATGTTAGTATTGTGGCTGTTAGCGTGGAGGGGCTGGTATTTGTAAAAACCCTGTATCTTAAAGAAAAGGTGCCCTGCTCATGCTGGGTCAGCCTTAAGGACAGGTGAACTAGGAGGTCACCTAGGGTGCCCACCAATAAGGGGCATCGATTGTAGTTCCTCTCTCATCACTGAGCTGGCACTGCCCACATGCAGCCCTATCAGAGTCCATCTGCACGCTACTCCTCTTCCTCTCAATGAGCCTCATTACAGCCCTCTCTATCACACACTATCTCTGCCCCTCTCACCATGTGCTCTGCTTTTTGCTGTGGCTGCTGACACGTGGCTTGGGAAGGTTACGCACTGGGATGCAGTGTGAGACTTATGTTGCAAATATGCCCCGTCCTTGTTTTCTGGCAGCAGTTGCCATGGGGCAGTTGAGTTCCTGATCTGCAGATACTGGTGAGCAACAGAGAGTCATTTCCAAGTGCAGCATAAGTGGAGGACTATGGACCTTGCCATACGGTGTTCCAGAATACCAAATGCAAGGGACGCGACAGACTACTATGCTAGTTTCTTAGCATAATGCTCTGGGAGAAGCTGTAAAACTAAAAAATATGGGGGAGGGGGGCACAAAAACCTAAAATGTGTTTTTTTTAAGAAGAATCGGAGGGTTTTACCCTCCACAACTCCCAATTATTTTTTAATTTAAAGGGTAGTTTGTGAGTTTGTTTATGCTATATCACTACTGCAACTGAAGCTCAGCGTAACACAACACAGTGCATGGAACTGCCCCCTAGAACTGCCGTATAGGTTGCGTGGCATTACACTTCATAACTAAGCAGGTCCTTAGTCCTCCACTTACACCCCAGATGCTGACTGTGCCTCACATCCACATCACCAAGAGATGGATAGAGCAAGTGGGAGACAGTAGAGTGAAACAGAAATCCCAGGGAGACTGGTAGGAGTGAGGACGGAATGCCTAAACTCAGCCCTGCCACAATGGCTAGAGGCAAGGAAGCAGGCATGGGGTGACACTTCAACCAGCTGAAATACTATACACCCTACCCTGTGATGGGGAGTGAGTGCTTACTGTAAATTAATTTTCAGGATCTGTTGTGGGGGTAGTCTTGGAACTACCCCCACCCTTTTATAAATCAATTATGGTATTGGTTAAACTAGCAGGGCAGGGAATGGAGAGGGCTCATATGCAGGGGTCGAAACCCGGAGTCGTAATTACTGGAATTATTTTTTTGGAGTAGACCTGGTGGGGAGGGAAGTGGAACAGTTAAAACTCCTTTTCTTGGGGGGCACTATTTTCAAATTTCCCTAGGGGCTCTAGATACCATAAGGCTGGCCCTACGTGCATGTGTGGCTGTGCACTACTGATGCAATAGTACATGCATGACACACGTGCATCTGAAAAGGTGCAAGCACACATGTGCTCCTCAGAAGGAAGAGAAAGTCATGGATTCATGTGAGTCTCCTGCTCACGTCGATCATGTTCCCAACTGCCAGGAGTGCCTGAAGGAAGAAAATGAACAAGGCTGCAATGAGATCCTAACAGCACACCAGCCCAGCTTACACCCAAATAAAACTGAAGTGCTGAAAGCTGGAATTCAACATCCACAGCAGGTTTCCAAGACCCAGTCCAGGAGCCTCACAAGAAACAAAAAACACACAGAGAAACCTGGAGATTTCACCCCAGACAAAACCCCAAAGGAAGCTGTTTCAAGAAAAAATGTCCATACACCACTCTGGCCCCAAGAAATCACAGGGAAGGAATGACACTGAACAGATTAGCAACGGGGAGAGACGCGGGGGAGCTGGCACCTAAGGAACCAAGAAAAGGGGAAAGGCAGACCCAGAATGAATGATCCTTTGTTATGCTTACATTCATTAATTTTCTTTTATCTAATAAGCACCATCCAGGCTGCCTAAACAAAACTTGTAATTTATTTTACTTAAACTTTTGTTAACCAGGTACAGTAAGTGCAATGAGCCAAGCTCCCTTTTCATGCACAACTTGGGACCGTAAGGCACTGCCTCGCTGGTGAAGGGTCAGGACTCTATGACCAGCTGCAAGGCCCTTACCATGTCCTTCACCTTCTGGAACTCCTGCAGTACCGTGCCCAACTACAAAAATCCAGCAGCTCTGGCAGAGTCAGATCTTGGGGTCACAAGGCAGCACTGGTGGCTGTGAGCGCTGGTAGCTAGGGACTCCCACCTTCTCTTGGGCCTCCTCCTCCTTTACCTCATCCAGCAACTGCTTGAATGAGGGGGAATCTCCCTTTCAGTCCTGCAGCCTGAGAGAGACCAAAGTCAATCCGAAGTGCACCCCCCCCCAGTGTCTGCTCGAGCCACATTTGTGCCACCACTGACGGGGGTCATTCCCAGTCTCGGCAAGCTTACACACCACTGTCTCCACCTGGGTAATATACTGGGACAGTTTCTCACCTGTACACTGAGTGGTGCCCCACAACTGGAACAACACAGCCTTCGCTTTTCAACCACCCCAAAAGTGCTCCACAGGATGTCCAGGTGGTCGCATGGAGAGCAGTGGGTCTGACTAGCCCATAAGGACCAGATCACGTCCAGCACCATGCCCCAGAGGCTTTCCATGACCCACTTGCACTTCTCCTCCTCACAACACCCTCAGACCTGAATCATCTAGGTGGCCTGGCTGATCCAGGAGTGGAAGTCATCTTCTCCCATGGTCGTGGGGCAGCCCTGGAGAAAGTGCAGAGCCATTTATACTGCTTATGGGCCACCCTTATATAGGGGACCAGCCCTACTGGTGGTGATGTCGGGAGTGCCCCCCCCGGAGCAAGACACTGAGATCCTGCAGGCACTTCCCTTCCTCCTTGAGCCAGGACCTCAACCAGGTTTCAAAACCCTCCTTCTTTTCACCCAGGGGGACAGAGGAACCCGGCTTCCTGAAGGCAGGTCACTGGCCATCCCCTTTTTCAATAAAACCCAGATCTCTTGGGATGTATCTGGGGTCACTGAGGAGGGCACTTCCACAAGGCCAAAGTCCTTTCCCATCTCCACTGTTATGTCCCTGCATCCTTTAACCAGGGTCCATCGTTACCTGCTGGATCTTTAATGTCCCACAGTCGGGCAGGGTCCTGTCTAAGATATCTAGAATATCCTCTTTCTTTCATCCCACTGTCTCATTGTGCACTAGCAGCAAACTATGGGAGTTAAAACCCTCAAAGTCACACCAATCCTCTACGTCCTGGAAGGCCATTCTACTGCTCACCACCCGGGGAAAAGGATCACTTACCAAACCAACCACAAACCCCCAAAAAGGGAGAAAAGGAAAAAAAACTATGGAAGGAGCAATCCACCCTAGAGGGAGGGTTACCAAAAAGGGTCAACTGTAAGTTTTTCAGAGAAAGGGGCAGTCTCAGGGCCAACCAAAATCTCAGTGGTGCCTCCACTTGTAACAGCCCCTTTTTTCTCACTCACCTGGGCTGCCTTGGAGCCCTCAGGTTCCTTAACGTACCTCGCCAAGGGGCCTGGCCTGAGTCCTGGCCAGATTTACAATGGTGACGTGGTGCCTCCACCTGAGGCAATGGTATGGCCTCCTGTGGGCAAGACAGGTTACCACCCCAAGGAACAATGATGTATCCCCTTAGTGACTGACTCCCTCTGCACAGTTATATCGATACCCCCACCCCACAATAACAATATTAACAAAACACAAATACTTATGTAAAATGGCAAACAATAATCATTTTTTATTTAAAACAACCTTAGACAGGGGAGGTGAGGGCTACTCCCTCGTGCTTCCATACAATCCTGCACACAACCCCTTTTGAGTTCTCCCCCTTCCCCTGGGTGCACCCAGAACAATCCTGGATGGTGGATGTGACACTCTGCCCCTTGCTTATGATTATTGTATGATACTGGTATTATAAATGCATGGTCTGTGTGTGACATTTCAGTGTGTGAGGAACTTGGCCTGTAACTTCAAAGTGTCAGTAGCTGAAAACCAGGAGGTAATAAAACAGACCAGTAGGAAACAATTAATTGGAACAGCCTTCCAGAGATAGTTACTGCCTGCTGCTGTTTTTGAAGTTAGAACTTAAATACAAATGTTATGACATTTTAAAAGGGATAGATAACTGGGCTGGTTCCTCTCAAATTTAGCAAATAGCTGTAGTGTAGTAAAATGTCTCGGATCTCACTGGCAGGAAATCAGACAAGGGTCATGACAGATGTGGAAATGTTAAGGTCAACGAGAGATGCTTAATTAAAGACTGTCATAATTTGGGAAATGTTTTTTTTCTGAGGTTCACATTATTTAAAATACCTCCTGGTAGTAAATTATGTTTATAAGAATTAATTCTAAAAGGAGGAGCTAGATGACTCACCAAGGGGGTGGGGAGATAGAGTTGAAAATGTATCATTGTTTCTGATATGTGTGAGATCATCTTGGGCTCTGAAAACAGAAACATTTAACTTAAAATGCACTTACAGAGGTAATACATTAGATAACAAATATCTAAAGTGTTGTGGTAGGAGTTTTGGGCTATAATTTCCTTTTTTTCCTTTTATGTGATTGTGAGCGCTTGATATTTGTTCTGCCTTTTATTTTACTTATTTTACAATTTTTAGTAAATAACTATTTTCTTGAAATACTGCCTGGGTTTCTTCTCAGTTTCTTTTTGTATGTGAAGTGCCTGTATTTTAAATCTGACAACTGTTTAAAAAGGCTTGATGGTGTTACTAAGCTTGGAAAAGGTAAGAATATACATAAGTTCTCTTATAGAGTTTTAAGGGTTCATTTTGGAGACCTGGCAAAGGACTGTATCACAATCTCTGAAGATGGTACATGTCTGAGCCTGTACACTGGGTATGCTAGCATACGTTTCACAGTTTGAATCCCCCCAGAACTTGTGGTTAACAGGTGATTTGGACCCAAAGCAGACAGGACAGTTACCCTGTCTGTTACCTGTTTGCACTGTTGTGTGCAGAGGTTGGCACCGTGGGAGCAGACAGCATGACCTGCAGAGTGCATTTGTGACAGATTTGGTTGGCAGCGTGCGATAAAAAATTTGGTAACACAAGCTTTAACAGTTCAGTGTGTCAGCTTAAGACTGTACAGCTCACTTGCAAAATAAGGTAGTGATTTTTTTTAAAAGAAACAGAACTATATCATTTTGCTTACAGTCAAAGTTCCTACCCATTTTATTTTTTTCTAAAGTGCAAGTTAGAGTAGCCATAGTTATGGAAGAAGATGGCTTTCAACTAAAGTGAGCACACTGCAGACTACCTGAAGCAGTTGTGCAAGGAGAGAGGAGTCCTGCATGAGGGAAGAGCCAACAAGCAGAACCTCATGGATGCTCTGATGTCCGCTGATGCCCAGAGTGTCACGTCACAGTCCATGACTGTAAATGACTGAACCTTGGGCATGGAGGGGCCTGCGGCCAATGCAGTGTCCAGATCTGGTGAGGAGGACAGCAGAGCCAGTGCAAGCCAAGGGCCACAGCAGCAGGGGAAGGTCACCAGCATTCTGGAGCCAGAAGCCATCAGGCTACAGATGGAGTTGAGGAGGATGGAGCTGGAGTTCCAGAGAGAGGAGAGGCAAGAGCAGCGAGCCACAGAGGACAAGAGGGAGTGAGAACAGAGAGAGAGGCGTAGTATGAACAGCGAGAGGCTGACTGTGAAAAGCATGAGTGCCAGAGGCAACATGAACTGGATAAGCTACAACTCCAATCACCAGCACCAGAGCAGGTAAGTGGCCTGGGTTTGACTGGAACTACAGGACTGGGTTACAAATTAAATTCCAAATTTATAGCTGAATTTAAAGAGGGGAAGGATATGGATGCCTTTTTAAATTCCTTTGAAAAAGTTTGTATTCAGGCTAAAATTCCTAGAGAGTCCTGGAGCTTCCAGTTATCCCTGCTACTTACCGGGAAAGCTCAGGATGCACTGGGCTAAATGGACAATGAGGACAGTAATGATTACAATAAACTGGAAACTGCACTGTTAAAAAAGTATGAATTAACTGCAGAAGCATACAGATCTAAATTACGTAAGCTCAGGAGAAGCCCTGACATGAGCTACGAGGAGCTAGCCACGAAACAATGTCAGTTTTTAAAATGTTGGTGGGAAGGAATTGAAGCAAAATCTGTAGATAAAATTGAAAATGCTGTACTGTTAGAGAAGTTTTTTTGGGGCATGTCCAACAGAGCTGAAAACCTGGCTGGAGGACCGAGATCCCAAAACAATGCAAGAGGCTGCTGAACTCTCAGACCACTATGCCAAGAGCAGACCTTCTCTGAGAGCAAATGGGACAGGTGTGGCAGCGCAGAAAGGGAAAATCGCAACTTGAGGGCAGCTAAAACCCTCACTGCCTCCCCTGAAACCAGTTAGCTTCAGGTTTCAAAGAAAATATTTTTCTGAAAAAAGAAATGAATGGTGGGTTTGCAAAGAAACTGGGCATATTAACAGACAGTGTCCCAAAAGGACGAGCAATACGCAAAGAGGTGCTAGGAAAGAGGTGGGCTATTTGTGTGTCCCCGAAACCATGCCTGTAAACATGAGAGAACACATGCACCCAGTCACTGTGAATAGTGTACAGACACAAGGGTTAAGAGAGACACGGGGCATCCTTGACATTGGTAAAAGGGGATCTGGTAGAGCCTGATCAGCTTATACCCAATAAATCTGTAACTGTACAAGGGTTCACTGGGGAGGAGAAAACATTGCCACTTGCTAGTGTTCTCCTAGACCAGGATGAAACAGGGGGAACTGTGCAACAGGTTGCGGTAGCCAAAACTTTAGCAGTTGAAGTCATCCTTGGCAACAGTCTCAAACAGGGGATGGTGTATGCAGTTACTCATAGCCAAGCAGCAAGGGAAAATAGTAGCTCCCTGGACCCCATAGAAGCCACTGTGGAAACCACTGGGAGGCTGGTTCCCCAGCCTGTGTCTCCTGATATGGAGAAAAATGAAAGAGGGGTAGAAATTTCCCCGGTAGCAGTTAACCAAACAGCTACGGAAGGTTATCCCAAAGAAGGAGGGGTGATCCCTTGTCAGAGGGTTAGGTATGGCAGTGATCCTTACTGCCTTGATGCTAGAGCTAGGGACCCTAGTTTAGAGACTGAAGGAGACCTGTCCTATGCCTTGGAAATGTGTAAGGAGTTTGCAGCTGCTCAGAAAAGTGACCCTAGTCTAGAGAAGCTTAGGGCTTGGGCAGACTCTGATGGAGCACAGGGAGGTGACAGAAAACATAAAGTTTATTGGGATAATGGACTGATGTATACACAGGATGCTAAGACAGAGGGAGGGGTGATAGGCAGGCAGCTTGTCTTTTCCCAGGGATACCGTGAGCAGTTGCTCAATATTGCACACAATATTCCCTTGTCTGGTCATCTGGGAATTGCACGCTCTACATAGTGGTTGGCCCAGAATTTCTAATGGCCCAACTTCACCCAGCAGGTAAAGGAGTATTGCAGGTCTTGTCACTGGTGTCAAGAAATAGCAAAGGCAGGTAAAAAAACCCAAGCCGCCCCAATTACATTGCCCATAGTGGAGGAGCCATTCCAGAGGGTGGGAATGGATAGTATGGTGCCTTTAAATACCCCCAGCTGCTTTGGGAAGAGGTTCATCCTGACTGTGGTGGATTATGCCACCCGGTACTCAGAGGCAGTTGCCCTATCCTCACTGGGGACAGACAAAGTGGCAAATGCCTTACTAGGGATTTTTTCCCATGTTGGGTTTCCTCAGGAGGTTATCACTGATCGAAGGGGTTCCCTCATGTTGGACCAGATGAAATGTTTGTGGGAGAGGTGTGGGGTGGTGCAACGATGCACAACACCTTATCACCCGCAAGCCAGTGGGCTTGTGGAAAGATTTAATGGTATCCTGAATTCAATGCTCCAAGTGTTTGCTGAGCAGCGTGGGAGGGACTGGGAGAAAAACCTTCCCCACCTGTTGATTGCATACAGGGAGGTACCCCAAGAGTCAACAGGGTTTTCCCCCATCAAGTTCTTATATGGATGCCAGGTATGTGGGCCCCTAGACTTGATCCAGGAGGACTGGAAAGGCAAGCACACCACCTATAGAACTCCCTTAGTGGATTATGTCCTTAGGTTTAGGGAAATGCTGAATGAGCTTATGGGGATAGCCCAGAGCAACCTGGCAGCTGCCCAACAAAAACAAAAAGTGTGGTACGACTGCAGAGCCAGAGCTCACTTGTACATGGTGAGTCAGGAAGTCATGGTCCTCATTCCAGTCTGGAAGGACAAACTGCAGGCTGAGTGGGCAGGACCGTACAAAGTAGTCAGAAAGGTAAATGACGTGAACTATATCATAGAGTTACCCGACAGAAAACATACAGAAAGAATGTACCATGTCAACATGATGAAGCCATATGCTAATAGGGTTGACATGGTGCTTGCAGTGTGTAGTCTTGGGAAGGGGACGGACAAAGGAGACTCCCTTCTGGACTTGCTGGAAGAAAGCAAGTGGGAGTCCTCTGTGAGGGGCAATTAAATTGTCACCCCAGCTGGCCCCGGACTGGATCCAGGAAGTAAGGGAGGTTTTAGCAGACTTTGCCCCATTGTTTAGCGCCAAGGCTGGACTAACCCCTTTAGTGATGCAAGATGTGGAGACAGGAACACTGACTCCCATACGGTGGACAGCATATTGGGTGTCAGAGGCTGTCCAAAAGGACATTAGGAGGGAGGTGGAGAAAATGCTGGATTTATGGATAATCCAGAAATCTCACATCCCCTGGGCCTTACTCATAGTCCTTGTGCCCAAGCCAGATGGCTCTACTCATTTTTGTGTGGACTATCATGGACTGAATGCAGTCACGAAGTCATACACCCACCCGATGCCATGGATGGATGAACTCCTGAACAAGTTGGAAGAGGTGACATACCTTACAACTATTGACCTGACAAAGGTGTATTGGCAGATAGAGTTACCTGCCAGAGCTAGGGAGAGGTCAGCCTTCATCACTCCAATAGGCTTATTTGAATTTAAATTAATGCCTTTTGGAATGAAGAATGCCCTGGCCACTTTCCAAAGGTTGATGAACCAGGTGTTAAATGGTGCTGAGGAGTACGCTGTGGCATACATGGATGACATTGCCATCTTTAGTGCCCACTGGGTGGAACACTTGTCCCACCTTAGGGAAGTGCTGGGCAGGATACAGAGGGTCGGGCTCACCATCAAAGCTGAGAAGCGACAGGTGGCCATGGTTGAAGTGGCATACCTCGGGCATGTTGTAGGCTGGGGACAGCTCCATCCTAACCAAGTAAAAATAGAGGCGATCAAGGCCTGGCCCAGACCAGAAACACAGAAGCAGGTCAGGAGTTTTCTAGGGACAGCAGGGTACTATAGGAAATTTGTACCCAATTACAGTGCCCTTGCTGCTCTCCTATCTGACCTGGTAAAGAAAAGGATGCCTGAGAAAATTACCTGAGAACCAGCCTGTGAAAAAGCCTTTACCAGACTGAAGGAGGCACTGTGTAGTGCTCCTGTGTTGACAATTCCTGACTATAGCAGACACTTTATAGTCCAGGTAGACACCTCAGACATGGGTATTGGGGCAGTGTTGAGCCAGACATCCAACCAAGGGAAAGATCACCCCATTGTGTACCTAAGTTAAACGTTACTTCCCAGGGACCAGGCACACTCTACTGTGGAAAAAAAGTGTCTTGCCATGGTGTGGGCCCTAAAGAAGTTAGAGCCATACTTATATGGGCAGCATTTTGGAGGTACAAACTGACCACAACCCCGTGATTTGGCTGACACAAATGGGAAAACGAATGGCAGACTATTAAGATTTAGTCTTGCCTTGCAAGGGTATGACATGACGATCTCACATAGGGCTGGAACAACCAATCAGAATGCAGATGGCCTGTCATGTCTGTATGATGAGTGAACTGACTTGGGAAGCTCATCGCACGAAGGGGATAGAATCCCCAAATTTAGTCTAGGCAGGGAGGCGATGGGTGTGACGCTTTTCCCCTTGCTTATGATTATTGTATGACATTGGTATTATAAATGCATGGTCTGTGTGTGACATTTCAGTGTGTAAGGAATTTAGCTTGTAACTTCAAAGTGTCAGTAGCTGAAAACCAGGAGGTAATAAAACAGATGTTATCTCACCGGTAGGTCACAGCAGATAAAAGCTGAAGGTGACCTATCCCCATTAAAACCACTGTTAAGAGGAGTCCCCCAAGGTTCTATCTTGGGTCCTATCCTTTTTGCCATTTATATAAATAATATTGATTCAACCCTCACCAATTCCTCTGTACACCTCTTTGCTGATGACACTGTTTTGTATGTCAGCAACCCTTAGCCTGCAGTTGCTCGTGAAATCCTACAAATAGAATTCTCCTTGTTACAATATCAGCTACTTGAGAAAAAGCTTCTGTTAAATGCAAAGAAAACTAAAGCAATGATGTTCACAAATCAAAGCTCCACCAGCACCTCCTCTTCAATCATCCTCCCCCAGCTATGCACTATACTTTGAGAAAATCTGGAATATGTAGAAAACTTCAAATACCTAGGTGTGTGGATTGACAACAGACTCGACTTCACTCATCATTTAGAAGAACTGCTAAAAAAACTTCGCCAAAGGCTTGGCCTTCTCTATAGATTAAAACCCTTCCTAAACAGAGATTCAAAGATGAGGTTAGTCCAGGCCATTTTTCTATCAGTTGTTGACTATGCAGACTTCCTTTATAGTCACTGCCCCACCTCCTACCTACACAAGTTGGATACCTTATACCATAGAGCAATAAGATTCATTACAGATCTGCTTTCTAATACCCATCATTGCTCTCTTTATGCTGCAGTTGGATGGGTTTCCCCTTCACCTCAGAAGGAACAGAAATGCAGCCCTATGGATTTACAGAGCGTTATCAAAAACTTCCAAACTATATTCTGGACTGCTTCACCTAGACCATTCCTAGCTCCTATGCCTAGAAGCAACAACATCATCCTGCTCAAATTGCCCAAATTCAACACCAGGCTAGGAGGGCAGCAATCAGCTATTCTCTAGCTATAGCATGGAACACTCTACAAAATCCCTAAAACTGTCCAATATTATTCCATTTGCATCCTTTAAACAGCACTGTACAGTCTTCTTCACAGAGAAATGCAGTTGCTACCGCTAGAGCTAGCTTTGTCATCTCACAATCTCCCTCCCAAAAATTAACCATATATGGCATAAATCCTTCCAGGCAGACACCCCATCTTATGGCACCCAGTAATACCTTCACCATCCTAGTATTACATTATGCTGTGTGTTTGCCATGGCCCCTCCACTGGGATATGTATATATTGTATATACTGTAACTATTAGCTTAACTTTCCTGTAACCGATTTTTATCATGTGAATGTTACTGTACATCACTGTGTTTATAAACGTTTTTCCCCTGTATGTATAACTGTTTTATATAAGTGTATAATGTATCTGTTGTGTATCAACTGTTGAACCGTGACCTTATCAGGTCCATCTTGTAAATGAGCCTTGCTCAATGATGTTCGCCTGAATAAATAAAGATTTGATGATGATGATGATGATGATGACAAAACAGACCAGAAGGAAACAGTTAATTGGAACATCCCTCCAGAGACAGTTACTGCCTGCTGCTTCTTTTGAAATTAGAACTTAAATACAAATTTTATGACTTTTTAAAAGGGGCAGGTAATTGGAATGGTTCCTCTCAAATTTAGCAAATAGCTGTAGTGTCATAAATTATCTCAGATCTCACTGGTAGGAAATCAGTCAAGGGACATGACAGATGTGAGAATGTTAAGATCAGAGAGAGATGCTTAATTAAAGACTGTCATAATTTGGGAAATGTTTATTTTTCTGAGGTTCACATTATTTAAAATACCTCCCGGTAGGAAATTATTTTTATAAGAATTAGTGCTAAAAGGAGGAGCTAGATGAGTAACCAAGGGGGTTGGGGAGATACAGTTGAAAATGTATCATTGTTTCTGAAATGTGGGATATCATCCTGGGCTCTCAAAACAGAAACATCTAACTTAAAACGCACTTAGAGGTAATACATTAGATAACAAATATCTAAAGTTTTGTGGTAGGAGTTTTATGCTATAATTGACCCTTTTTTTTCTTTTATGTGATTGTGAGCACTTGATATTTGTTCTGTATTTTATTTTACTTATTTTACAATTTTTAATAAATAACCATTTTCTTGAAATACTGCCTGGGTGTCTTCTCAGTTTCTTTTTGCATGTGAAGTGT
The DNA here is from genome assembly GCA_016271365.2 of Neoceratodus forsteri. Lineage (NCBI taxonomy): Eukaryota > Metazoa > Chordata > Ceratodontiformes > Ceratodontidae > Neoceratodus > Neoceratodus forsteri. The sequence continues at coordinate 536,008,270 of CM028138.1, forward strand.
CTGTATTTTAAATCTGACTGTTTAAAAAGGTTTGATGGTGTTACTGAGCTTGGAAAAGGTAAGAATATACCTAAGGTCTCTTATAGAGTTTTAAGAGCTAATTTTGGAGACCTGGCTAGGTGCCCCTGGCAAAGGATTGTCCCGCAATCCCCGAAGAGGGTACATATCTGAGCCTGTACATTGGGTATGCTAGCATAAAGTTCACAGTTTTAATCCCCCCAGAACTTGACACTAACAGGTGATTCAGACCCAGAGCAGACAGAAGGGTTACCCTGTCTGTTACCTGTTCACACTATTGCGCTCTGAGGTTGACACTGTGGGAGCAGATGGCCTGACCTGCGGAATGCGTTTGTGACAGTGGGTACCTCACTGTTCTCAGTTGCAGGCCTGCAGTCTCTCACTGGGGCCCTTGCAGAGCAGCATAAGTTTAGGGAAAGTCAGTCTGCCATTGACGGTGGGGCTCTTCCCCAGCCCTCCTAGCTGATACGAACAAAGACTCCCCAGAGCTGCAGCTTGGGGTACTCACGGCTTCCCCAGGAGGATGATAGTCTCTCTGACTCAAGGATATGCACGGAGGGTAAAAGAGGTGTTGTTCTTCACCTGTCTAGCCTTTCCAGCTTTGCATGAGGGCCTTTGTATACAGTATTCACCAGGCAGCCCTGTTCATCCTTCGATCTCTCTGATCTCTGCTGCAGCAGCAGATTCACACTAAAGACACAGTTTGGATCGGTTTCCCCTCAGCCAGATCCGGGCTAGTGGCCGCCCTGCTTTCAGTGCTCTCCCTTGGCTGGAATCTGAGTGCCCCTGCGTGGAGCAGTCCCCAAGGCCTGAGGCTCACTTTAACTGTCCCTTCCAGTCCAGACAGTCAGCCACAGTGCCCTTAGTGGACCCTCCTACCTTTTCCTACTGCTAACCAACTGCAGCTGTCCTCCTGCTTTTACTTTGGGAAGGGGGGAATGTAGCCATATAGCTCACTTCCAAGCAGGCAGCCCTTTGTTGCTGCATACTCCCTTGGTCCCAACCAGTTCTCTTTCGTGGACTTAGCTCTCTCTTCCTCTCCTCTCAGCCCTCTCCTTTGTCCTCTTCACGATTCATGCTCTTTTTCCCTTTAAAACCCCTGGGCATAGCCCTCCTTCCATTGGCTCTCTGCCCCACTTGACCTCCAGGCAGCCTCTGGGTAATTTCCTAGCAGCCTGAGGTCATCCTGGATACATAGGGGCTGCATCTTGCCTTCTATCCCAGTCCCCGGTGGTTTGGGGCCCCCTGTACTGATTTAACTTGCTGGCAGGGCTAACTTGGATTTTATTTGTGACCGGAGTTCGTCTGGTCGCTGTATGGCCCTTCTCCTCTGCTTATTTGGGGGCCAGGAAAACATGGATTTTTCCAGTCAGCCACATGGCCGAACTGTAACGGTCACTCTGCACCTTTAAATCCCCCTCCTGATGTAGCGCCTGCGTGCTAGGCACATGGCTGCCGTGGCCTTGCCTGATTTGCTCCTTTATTTTCTTTTTTCCGTTCCCCGAGTGGCCCCGATCATCCATTTGTATTTTAGGGCTGCGATACGGGGACACTGTAACTTTCTGACAACTGGTCCCTTCTGCACCATGGGGCCGGGTCCACAGAGACGCTGTCGCCATTGTGGTGCCCAAGGCATCGAGGCTTGAGTCCCACCAGAGCTTCCGGAACCAGCTAAGCCTGCATTTGGGGGGCTTACACACTCCCCTGGCTGGAAACCTGACATCCCAACAAGCCATTTAAATGGAATACCATACATTAGCATGCACTTTTCTAGCTAGACACCTGGTTCCTAACTAGTGCCAGCAATAATCGCATTTACTGATAGGCTTGTATCAGGGCTAGCCACAACAATGGGCTATATACAGGTAACAGAGGGTGTGCACCTACACTTCACCACTCCTTTCTTAGGGCAACGTAATGGGGGATAGAGAACCGGCACCACAAACTGGTGGATGGCATGAATAGGCAGGTTGGTAGACTCACCCAGGGTATCATACTTGAGCTTTACAGTTGGCCGTGGAGGTCAGCCCAATCTTCTGGGCTGGGCATCGTCGGGTACTGGAACCCATTCACTGGTGGAGGTCTTTTTCTTAGACTGACAGTCTACTGTTCCCCACTGGGGCTGACCCTGTACCCCTATGTTATCTGGGATTAGATCAAGAACGGAGCAGGGGCTGGAGCTGCAGCTGCAGCTAACTCACAGGCTGGTGGAGGTGGGCCTGCCAGGTGGCCCTCTTGACTACCCAAAACACTACCTAGATTGGACCCCAACACAGGAACATCGGGATGTGCCTCTGGTAAAAAAGGCCCGGGCCTCCGGGTTCAAGGACAATGTGGGATCTAGGTGGCTAGAATTCATGGAGGTGACTGAGTTTTGACAGTACCAGTCCCACTGGGGAGAGGGAATGTCAGAATCTGTCTCGCACAGGCAGCAGGCCACTGGAATAGCCATCCAGCTCTTCCTGGGGCAGTGTGGGGATGGTGTCGATGCTCCCGGTTGTGTGTTCAAGAGGGGAGAAAGAGGCCGGCCCTCTCTGCCATTTCTGCCTATTCTACCCCCATGTTAGGGGCCGTCTTGCTGCCAGTGGGTCAGGACCCGGGGCAGAGTCAGGCACGATCTTCCCTATGGGGAGTAAATGATTGCGGTGCACCGTTTTTTCGAGCCCACACCCATGTTCCTGCTTTATACGATACACAGGCAAGCTAGGCAGTTTTTCCCCCATGAGGTAATTGTCCGGAGCCCACCGGTCCTGGATCTTGTGTCTTTCCAGAAGTCCCAAGTTATGCAGCAGAACCCTGCCCCCACTCCCATCTCTTGACTGAGGACTCAGGCATCATACCTCCTTTTGTTCCCCTAGCGACTACAGGTCGCCACTTTGGAGGTGAGCTTGTATGATGCCTGAAGCTGTTCCTTCAGCTGGCCAGTATATTCGAGGTACAAATTATGTGAGGTCCCATCAGCAGATACCCCAAAGCAAAGGTCCACTGGCAGCCGAAACTTGCGACCAAACATGAGGTAAAAGGGGAGTGCTGGGTAGCATAATTTTTTGTACAGTTTTACGTGGGCACCAAATGACTGACTTTTTGATTCCAGTTCACTTTGTCAGGGGGATCCAGGGTGCCCAACATGTTCAGCAAGGTCCTGTTGAAACGTTTGGGCTGTGAGTCCCCCTGGGGGTGGTAGGGGTTGGTGTGGGATTTCTGTATGCCATAGGACAACGGAAACTCCTTCACCAAGTGGCTCTCAAAATCCCAGCCCTGGTCAGAGTGTATTCTCTTGGGGAGGCCATAATGCTGGACATATTGCTGTAAGACCTTAACCGCCGTGCTTGCCTCCTGCACGTAGTGATCCGTGATGACCAGGATGTTAGCAGTGTTTTTTCTGTCGGGTTCCAAGGACAGAAAATCCATGCACACCAACTCCAGGGGCCTACTGGTAGTAAGGTTGACCAGAGGTGAAGCCCATCTGGGCAAAGTCTTCTGCTGGATGCACCTCAGGCAGTGCTTGTAGTGGCTCTCCACATCAGCTTTCATCCTTGGACCATAGAACCAAGCCCTACATGCATCTAGGGTGCGGTCATAACCCAGGTGCCCCATTTTGTCATGTAGGGTCTTGAGGACAGCTCCACAGTATACTCTGGGTAATACCAACTGTGGTTTAGAGTACCCCGGATGGTTCTTGTCCTGCACAACCCGCAGCAGCAGTCCATCCCACAGAACCAGCTTGTCCCACTCCCTCAGCATGCAGCAGGCATCAGGGTGACTGCTCTGCACCTGTCTGGGGGATTTCCCTCTCTTGATAGCCCGATGAAGGTCCTGTATGTTGGAGTCCAATGCCTGCTCCCACTGCAGATCAGCCTTACTAGGCTGAGGCAGAGACAAGAGATCCAGGCTTGTGAAGTTTAGATAGGCAGGTGGGATAGCTTTCGGGGGGGCTCCCAGTACTTCTATGCTCTGGGCTGTGTGCAAGATGGTATCAGGAGCAGGCCCTACCTATCAACAGAGCACTTGGACCAGGGCAGGTTTGACCTGGACTGGGGGGGTCATGGGTGTCACTGTGTGGGCATCAGGACAAGGCATCCACATCCACGTTGGCTCATCCACTCCGATACTCCAGACTGAAACTGTAGGTGAAGAAGTCCGAAAGCCATCGGTGCCCTCCTGCGTCCAACCTCGCTGTAGTAGTGACGTATGTCAGAGGGTTGTTGTCAGTGTGAATGGTGAACAGGACCCCATACAGATACTCATGAAACTTCTCCGTCACTGCCCACTTCAAAAACAGGAATTCCAGTTTATGAACTGGATAATTCCTTTCAGAGGAGTTCAGGCCTTGGCTAGCAGGAACCACAGGGAAGAACCCCTTAAGATGCTCCAGATACAGGATGGAGCACAACTCACTTAGACTGGCATCGGTGTGAAGGGCAGAGAGCTTTAGGGGGTCAGTGAAAGCAAGGACAGGAGCCTCACCCAGTCTCCTGATTATCTCCCTAAAAGCAGCCTCACACTCCTGAGTCCATCGGCCCCCAAAGGGTTTCCCAATGTGCAAGTACCCCTTGGGGGGGGTTGACACCTTCTTTTTATTCACCGGAGTATGATAGTAGCCACAAAACCTCAAGAAGGACTGCAAGGCTCGCAAGTGGTTGGGCCTGAGGCACAAGTGTAGGGCTTCCACTTTAGCCAGGTCAGTCTGTACCTCTTTGGCTGAGACGATGTGCCCGACATACTTTACCCTAGGCTGACAGAGCTGACAATTGTCAATGGAGACCTTTAGGCCAAACTCCTCCAGCCAATCCAGGACCTTCATTAACCAGGCCTCGTGTTCCTCCAAGGTCCGCCCAAAGTTAATAAGGTCATCCAGGTAGACTATGACCTTGAGCAGGTTCATATCTCCCATGGCCCTCTCCATTAACCCTGGAATGTGGCCAGGGCTCCAGGTATGCCCTGGGGCATACACTCAAATTGGTAGAATCTCAGTGGGCAGATAAAAGCGGTCTTCTCCTTGTCATCCTCTGCCGTGGGTATTTGATAGTACCTGCTCTGGAGATCCAACACTGAGAACCACTTGCTCCCTGACAAGCTGTCCAGCACATCCTGCACTTGGGGCACCATGTACAGACTGCTCCCTCCTTTTTTCGGCCACCAGCTGTAGATTGTCTTCCCAGTGGCAGCCCCTCCACATATGGCCATCCAGCCCACACTTGAAGCAGAACCACCAATCTTGTGGACCCAGGAACCATCGGGGTCCAGGCCTGGGGGCAGCAAAGTTTGGGGGCTGTCACCAGACATCAAGCGCAGCCTCCCTGGTGAATGGTCAGGACTCTATGGTCAGCTGCAAGGCTCTTAATGTGTCCTTCACCTCCTGGAACATCTGTAGCAGTGCGCCCAACTCCAGAAAACCCAGAAGCTCTGGTGGGGTTAGATCTTGAGGTTGCAAGACAGCACTGGTGGCTGTGAACACCGGTAGTGGGGCTCCCATCTCCTCTTGGGCCTCCTACTCTACCTCATCCAGCAACTGCTTGAATGAGGGAGGATCACCCTTCTGGTCCCACAGCCCAACGGAGACCAAAGTCTGGAGCGCACTGTCCACCTCAGGATCTGCTCAAGCCGCATCTGTGCCACCGCTGATGGGAGGTTGTTCCCAGCCTTGGTGAGCTTACACACCACTGTCTCCACCCGGGTAATTTACTGGGACAGTTTCTCACCTGTACGCTAAGTGGTGCCCCATAGCTGGAACAACATGGCCTCCTGCTTTTCAACCACCCCAAAAATGCTCCTCAAGATGTCCAGGTGGTTGTGCGGAGAGCAGTGGGCTGGCTGGCCTGTAATGACCGGATCACATCTAGAGCCATGCCCCAGAGGCTCTCCATGACTCGCTTGCACTTCTCCTCCTCGGAACACCCCCAAACCTGAATCATCTGGGTAGCCTGGCTGATCCAGGAATGGAAGTCATCCTCTCCCATGGACATGGGACAACCCCAGAGAATGTGTGGAACCATTTATACTGCTCATGGACCAACCCTATATAAGGGGCCGGCCCTACAGGCGGTGTCGTTGGGAGTGCCCCACCCCAGGGAGCAAGGCCCTGAGATCCTGCAGGGACTTCCCTTCCTCTTTGAGCCAGGACCCCAACCAGGTTTCAAAACCCTCCTTCTCTTCACTCAGGAGGCCAGAGGGACCCGGCTGTCCTGAAGGCAGGTCACTGGCCATCCCTTTTTTCAATAAGACCCAGGTCTCTTGGGACGTATCCGAGATCACTGAGGGGGGCACTTCCATGGGGCCTAAGTCCTTTCCCATCTCCACTGTTATGTTCCTGCACCCTTTAACCCCGTCAGTCATCACCCTCTGGATCTTTACCGTCCCACAGTTGGGCAGGGTCCTATCTAAGATATCTAGAATATCCACTTTCCTTCATCCCAGTGCCATGTTGTGCACCAGCAACATCCTATGGGAGTTAAAACCCTCAAAGTCACACCAATCGTCTACATCCTGGAAGGCCATTTTACTGATCTCCACCCAGGGAAAAGGATCATTCACCAAACCAACCACAAACCCCCAAAAAGGGAGACAAAAAAAAACCTTGGGAAGAAACAATCTACCCTAGGTAAGGATTACCAAAAAGGGTCAACTGTAATTTTTTCAAGGAAAGGGGCACTCTCAGGGCCAACCAAAATCTCAGCGGTGTCTCCACTTGTAACAGCCCCTTTTATCTCACTCACCTGGGCTGTCTTGGAGCCCTCAGGGTCCTCAACATACCTCCCCAAGGGGCCGGGCCTGAGTCCTAGCCAGACTTACAATGGTGATGTGGTGCTTCCACCTGGGGCAATGGTATGGCCTCCTGTGGGCAAGACAGGTTACCACCCCAAGGAACAATGATGTATCCCCTTAGTGACTGACCCCCTCTGCACAGTTATATTGATACCCCCACCCCACAATAATGATGTTAACAAAACACAAACACTTATGTAAAATGGCAAACAATAATCCCATTTTATTTAAAACAACCTTAGACAGGGGAGGTGAGGGCTACTCCCTCGTGCCTCCATATAATCCTGCACACAACCCCTTTTGAGCTGTCCCCCCCTCCCCTGGGTGCACCCAGAACAATCCCGGATGGTGGGTACCTCACCATTCTCAGTTGGAGTTGTAGCTCTTTCCCAGCCCTCCTAGCTGATGTGAACAAAGAATCTTCAGAGCTGTAGCTTGGGGTACTCATGGCTTCCCCAGGAGGCTGATGGTCTCCCTGACCACCAGCACAGGAGGAAGAAACAGATAGGGAGCTGATGCTAGCCATCCAAAGGATGGCAGACAAGGGTGAGGTAGTACTGGTTGGAGACTTCAATATTCCAGACATGGACTGGAGCATCCCAGCAGCAGCATCAACTAGGAGCAGATTTATCCTGGACTCCCTTCAGGGTGCCTTCCTCAAGCAACTGGTCATGGAACCAACTAGGCAGAAGGCAATACTGGACCTTGTGCTCACAAACAGGGACAGTGTGATGGGGGTAACACTGGGGAGCATCTGGGAAACAGTGACCACCAGTCATTGTGGTTTGAAATCACAGAAAGAGCAGAACCAAACCACACAAAACACATTATCCTGGATTTTAGGGGGCAGACTTTGGGAAAATGGGGAGATACTTGAAAGAGGCATTAAGAGAATGGGACAGGAATCAGGGGTTGAGGAACAGTGGGCAGTATTTAAAATGGGGATTACAAGAACAACAGAATTATGCATTAAGCAGGTTAGCAAGAGGAAAAGAAGAGAGACCATTATGGTTTTCCAAAGGGTAGCAAAGAAAGTGAAAGCCAAAAGATTGCATTCAGGCAATACAAAAGACACAGGCAGAAGGGGATAGGGAGAAGTACCAGGAGAAGCAAAGGGAGGCAGGGAGGTCAGTAAGGGAAGCCAAAGCTCAGACAGAAGAACACATTGCAAAATCAGTGGGTAGAGGGGACAAAACCTTTTACAGGTACATAAGTGAAAAAAGAAAGACAAAGGGAGGGATAGTGAGACTGAAGGGGGAGGATGGGGGCCACGTGGAGGATGACAACAGTAAAGCTGACATATTGAACAGGTATTTCTGCTCAGTCTTTACTGAGGAAGAGGAGGGTAATGGGTCTGAAGGGAGTACAAGGGGTGAGAATGGTGCAGAAATGGACACAAGTCCCTTTACAAGAAAGGGTCCTGAAGAAACTGGAAGTAATAAGAGTTGATAAAGCAATGGGGCCAGATGGGGTGCACCCAGGGTCCTTAAAGAACTAAGAGAAGTTGGTGGCTGAACCTCTGGCTATCCTGTTGTCGATCACTGGAAACAGGAGGTACCCAAGACTGGAGGACAGAGATGTAGTCCCTTATACAAAGTGGGAACAAAGAGGAAGCAGGGAACTACAGACCAGTCAGCCTCACCTCGGTAGTGGGGAAGATCATGGAAGCACTACTGAAGGAGAGATTGGTGGAACATCTGGTTATCAATGGACTACAGGACCCAAGGCAGAATGGTTTCACCAGGGGAGGTCATGTCAGACCAACCTCATTGAATTTTTGACTGGGTGACTAGGGAGGTGGATCAGGGGAGGGCGGTGGACATGGCCTATCTGGACTTCAAGCAAGCTTGACACTGTGCCACATAGAACTATTACACAAACTGGGGAATATGGGTGTGGGCAGGACAATAGTGTGGTGGGTAGGTAACTGGCTGGGTGGCAGGACACAGAGGGTGGTGGTAAATGGCTGTCACTCCACAGAGGGAAGAGTGACCAGTGGGGTACCACAGGGATCAGTGCTGGGACCGGTCCTATTCAACATCTTCATCAGTGACATTGCACAGGACCTAGAGGCAGAATTTCACTGTTCGCTGATGACACAAAGCTCCTGTAACAGAGTAGACACACCAGAGGTGTAGACAGAATGAAAGGACCTGCAGAAACTTGAAGAATGGTCAGGGGTTTGGCAGTTGAAATTCAATGCAAAGAAGTGCAAGATAATGCATATGGGGCACAAAAACCCTGGCACAATATATCAGTTGGGGGTGAGGATATAGCATGCACCAAGCAGGAAAGGGATCTTGGGGTTATCATCTCTGATGACCTCAAGGTAGGGAAACAGTGTGATAAGGCAGCAGGTAAAGCAAATAGGATGCTGGGATGTATAGGCAGGGGCATCACCAGCAGGAAAAGGGAGGTCATAATTCCGCTATACAAGACACTAGTGAGGCCCCACCTGGAGTACAGTGTACAGTTCTGGAGACCATACCTACGTAAGGACATAGACAGGGTAGAGAAGATTCAGAGGAGGGCAACAAAGATGGTGCATGGATTGCATCACAAGTCCTATGAAGACAGGTTGAAGGAACTGAACATGTACTCCCTGGAGGAGAGGAGGGAGAGAGGGGATATGATAGAGACATACAAGTATCTTACAGGGAGGAACAGGGTGCAGGAAAACACTATTTTTAAGTGAAAAAGATGTTCCAGGACTAGGAGGGCATGGGATAAAGTTGGAGGGAGGACGATTCAGAGGAAACATGAGAAAGAATTTCTTCAAAGAACGGGTGGTGGACAAGTGGAACACCCTGCCAGAGGAAGTGGTGGGGGCTGAAACAATCACGGGATTTAAGAATGCATGGGATAGACATAAAGGAATTCTGGAGGTCAGGGGTAAGGGGCAACAGACTTCTAGGAAAACAAACTGAACTTACAAGCTCAATTGGGCAGACTGGGTGGGCCATAGGCCCTTATCTGCCGACACTGTCTATGTATCTATGTATCTATGATTCAAGGATATGCACGGAGGGTGAAGGAGGTGCTGTTCTTCACCTGCCTGGCCTTTCCATCTTCGCCCGAGGGCCTTTGTATGTAGTATTCACCAGGCAGGCCTGTTCATCCTTCTATCTCTCTGGTCTCTACTGCAGAAACAGGGAGGATCAGCTTCCCCTCAGCCAGACCTGGGCTAGTGGTTACCCTGCTTCCAGGGCTCTCCCCTGGCTGGAATCTGAGAGCCCTTGTATGGAGCAGTCCACAAGGCCCGAGGCTCACTTTAACTGTCCTTTTCAGTCCAGAAAGTCAGCCACAGTGCCCTTAGTGGACTCTTCTGCCTTTTCCCACTGCCAACCAACTGCAGCTGTCCTCTTGCTTTTACTTTCAGGAGAGAGGGGGGAAAATGTAGCCAGAGAGCTCACTTCCAAGCAGGCAGCCCTTTGTTGCTGCCTTCTCCCTTGGTTCCAACCAGTTCTCTCCCATGGACTCAGCTGTCTCTTCCCCTCCCATCAGCCCTCTCCTTTGTCCTATTCCAGATTTGTGCTCTTTTTCCCTTTAAAAACCCTGGGCAGAGCCCTCCTCCCATTGTATCTTGGCCCCATGTGACCTCCAGGCAGCCTCTTGGTAATTTCCCAGCAGCCCATGGTCATCCTGGATACATGGCGGGCCACCATCTTGCCTCCTTCCCCAGTTCCAGGTGGTTTTGGAGGCCCCCTATACTGATGTAGCTTGCTGGCAGGGCTAACTTAGATTTCATTTGTGACTGGAGCTCATCAGGTCACTGTGTGCCCCTTCCCTGGCCCCTCTGCTCATTTGGGGGTTGGGGAAACATGGACTTTCCGGTCGGCCGCATGGCCGACCTGTAATGGGTGCTCTGCACCTTTAAATCCCCCCCTCCGATGTAGCGCATGAGCACTAGGTGCACTGCCACCATGGCCCTTTCTGGCTTGCTCCTTTTTTTTCTTTTTTCCATTCCCCGAGCAGTCCCGATCATCCATTGTATTTCGGGTCCGCGATACGGAGACACTAACTTTTGGATCCCTGGCCCCTTCTGCACCACAAGGCTGGGTCCGCACAGATGCTGCTGCTGTTGCAGCACACAAGCAGTCGGGGCTTGAGTCCCATCAGAGCTGCTGGGACGAGGTAAGCCTGCATTTGGGGGGGCTTACATTTATTTAGTTTTTGTTGACCAGGAAGGAGGACTAGACAATTTTTGCCTACTTTCAGCCTCATACCAGGGAGGGGGATGCAGATGGATGCCAGTTGAAACTGAACCAGATTTTAAGCTTTTGGTGGTATTTTTTAGTGAATGGGAGGAATTTGGCGAGGACACTGGGAAAATTCCCCTACAGCATTGCGGGCAGTCGGGGGACTGGCTGCTGTTCGATTCACTTGTGGATCGGTATTGGAGGTGGACGGTCGGCCTGAAGCACGAAGGAAGGTCATGCAGTATTAGCAAGATGAGTGAATTGGTGACGGTACCTGAGCAACAGGTTACTGTGGATATTGTGGAAGAAGATATGAATTTGGTTGTCACGGAGGATTTCTTGACTGATGTTACGCCACATGCAACCCTAATTATTTCTGAAGCACCGGAGAAAAGACAAGAGCTGATGACAAGACAGATACCTGATTTAGCTTGGGAAAACGAGTGAGTGAAAAGCCAGTCAGAAGTTTATACTGGTGAAGACTTACCTATGGCATTGTCTCTGCAATCGGACACTTGGCACAGTAGACTGGAGCGGAGGGCAGTGTGAAGATTTCAGGTATTATTCCCTCAAAGTCGCTGTCCGTGCAAGCCCCTAGTGTCACTGTGTTGGCTGGCAGTAAGAATCAGGTGGGATTCAGTGCCAAGAGCTGGCAAGAAATTCAGTTGCTAGGGTGTCTCCTGGCGTCTCTCCAGTTACCGTAGTGACCAACGAGTCCCGAATGTGTTGATGCATGAGACACGGAGGCTCCATTTGCACCCAGTCGGTGCTTCACCTGTCTAAAGAAACTGGATTTGTCTTCGTTACTTCTAACCAGGCTACCTCTGTGGAGTTTCAGCGTCAGGAGGTATGTTGCAACTTTCAAGCGGAACCATTTAACCAGACCGGAGTGTCTGACTTTTCTTTTCTAAAACGTACTGTACCCATTGGTGAAAAGGTGCGAGAGGAGGAAAAAGAAAGCAGGCTGTGTTTCGGCCAAAGGAACTTGGGGTGACAGTGGCTGATCAAACTGTCTTGGTGCCTGTGAGACTGCTTCTGCTTTAGGATCCCCTGGGGTGTGCCCTGATACAACCAATTTTGACTGATTCCTGGACTCCTGAGAAAGCATTAAGTGATGCAGGCTGGACTTTAAACAATGGTTCATGGCGACCTACTCGGTTAGGACCCCAAACCGAATTTTTCGCAAAATGAACCTTCCTGGCAACCAAAGTTGCCTGATTTACCTGTGCCCATACATGACTCTGAGGTGGAACAAGGAGGACTTGAGCCTTCTCAAGGAGCTGTACGAACCAATCCTTCAGAGGTTTTGATTGATTTTAGATCTGAGGTACAGGCTCTGCCTGTTCAGTGTAATGCAGCAACTGAAAAGCCATTAATGTCGGACTTGTTTTCTAAATCTAAAAATGAGGCTGTTCCACGTAGAAATGCGGTAAGGTTGAGGTATAAGGGAGGTTTAGAGGTCAGACCTGATAGACACTATGTAGGGAAATATTCATTAAAAGATTCTCTTCATTTTTCTCCCTGGGAAGTGTTCGCCTTTATAAATATTTCAGGGGAGGACAATTTTGATGTGAGCTTTCAATCTAATTCTGCTCTTGATTTATTCTGGGAACGATATAACCAATTAAAATTTTCCCCTCTTTGGACCCCCTTTTTGGTAATTCCTCTAACAAAACCATTAATTAAATTTGTAACTATAATGTTCAGGAATGAGGGGATGCATGTTGATGATATTTAGTATTGGCTCTCTCAAAAATGTGAGGTGTTGAGCTCTCCTGAAGCTATATTGGATGCTGAACAGTTTTGGACAGGGGGATGGCGGTTTAAGGTTAAGCTCAGACAAACTGCTAATGGGATTTTACATATTCCGAATTCCTTTTTGTTGGGAAGAGATAGGGGTGTTTGTTTTTATGCTGGGCAGCCTAGAGCCTGCTATAAATGCGGTTCTAGGACACATTTATCAAGTTCTTGCGATAAACCTCATTGTGAGAATTGTGGAGAAACTGGACACACTGCCTTATATTGTTTAAACTCCACTAAATGTGACTTGTGTGAAGATACAGGCCATGTTTTTTCGGAATGTGAGTGGGCTGCTAAGAATAAAGCTTCTGCTAGCAGCCCAGATATCCTAATTCAGAGAGCACAAGATTTGGCCTTAGGTGTTGATCCAGTAAGCCTGATGACCAGGGTGGGGGTGGATATTTCTTCTTCACATTCCTTACAAGTGGCATCGGAAGTCCATTCTTCTGTGGTGATAGTAGAGAATTCTTCCATTCTTTCTCCCGTGTGTGATGTAACACAACAGAAGAATTTGTCTCAGGGGTTAGTTACTTCCTTATTGCCTCAGGTGAGAAGGTCCTTGAGGAATCTTAAACCATCTGTGATACCCCCTCCTGCTGTGGTTTTGGGAACCAGTAATCCCTTTGAGGTTTTATCTACCCAAAATGAGGATTCAGTTATGGATTGTCAGGATCCAGACTCTCAATCTGTGCAGGATAGTCCACCATCCCCCTGTGTGGTACAAGAGGGATATAAAAGTAAAAAGAAAAAGAGACGAAAAAAAGATGGTTGATTTCTGAATTCTAAATGGCTAGTTTTAAATTGGGTTCAGTGAATGTTAAACTTTAAAAGAAGGCAGGTTGTTTATGATTATGTTCATAGCAATTTTTTGGATATCTGTCTGTTACAAGAAACATGGATGTATACTTTAGACCAGGCCAGGATTTTTCAAAGAGAATGGTGCTGGGGTCCTTTATATTGGTCATTCAGACAACAAACAGCTGATGGTTTAGGGTTTCTTTTTAACTCTTATGAGTTTTCCTTGCTGAAAATAATGGATCTTATTCCAGGGAGGCTAATGATATTAGATGGGGTCTGGAGGTCCATGACTTGTCGATTTATTAATGTATATTGTTCACAATTGAAGACTGAGCAGGTGGCTTTGTTCAGCTGATAAAACCATTTTGGTTACCACCTTTGAAGTTTTTTGTGTGGAGATTTTAATTGCGAATTGAAAATAGGTGGGAAGTCCTCAAAGATTCGGGAGAAAAGATTTACTGTGATTCTCCGCATTATCTAAATTAGTAGACTCATCTGGGTTGGTCCTTGGTAGTAGTCACCAGCAGGCGCCAACATTTTCTTATAAGAAAAATACATATACATCTACTATTGATTATATTTTTTTATCAGATAATCTTCCCTTTTCCTTTCACACAATACCAGTTTCCTTTTCGGACCATTTACTGCTTCGGTGTGATTTTTCTCCTTATTCTCTCCCAAAATGGCAGAAAAATCGGTGGAAACTGAGTGCTCCATTATTAAAGACCTCTGGTGTACTCCATACTGTAGTTTCGTTACTTAGGGCGCGACTTTCAGTTTCCTTTTTATATGAGGATTTGGGGCAATGGTGGGAAGACACTAAGAATGATTTATGTAAGCTGCTTAAAAACCAGGGGAGAACCAAGGAAACTGGTAAATTTCTGCAGTACTTAACATTAAGGCAACAATTATATTATTTAATTTCCTTGGCCAACACCTCGAAAATCGATCATTCTGTTCAAATTCAAACCTTAAAGCAGCAATTACAAGAGGTACAATATAATAGGGCTAAAACATCACAAGTACTTCTTCAATTTTGAGTAAAAAAACAACCTCAGGGGGATCCATATGAAATCTTTAAGACATTTAAAAGGAATATGACTCTAGGGGTACTGATGGATCAGGAGGGACAGTTAGTGAAGGATTCTAAGGGCTTACAGCAGATTATTCAGACTTTTTTACTATCTCACACGCCTGCGGTGCCCCCTAGTGTTGAGGAGATGGGGAAATTTTTGCATACAATTCAACTTTCAGAGTCTCATTTTGACAAATCTCGGTTGACTAATTATGAAATCAGAAATTATAGATGCTATCAAATCTCAAAAACCTGGTACATCACCTGGGAGGGATGGACTGACTTTCAGAATTGTATAAGGCTTTGCCACTGGAATTTTCTGAATGTTTAGAATTAGTTTTTAATTTTTTTCTATCTGCTATAACCTTTCTGGGTTGGTTCTCTGAAGGGTTGTTGATTTTTCTTTATAAATCAGGGAATAAGACACTTATCAAAAATTGGAGACCTATTACTATTTTAAATACGGATTATAAACTTTTTACAGGGATTTTGAATAACAGGCTCAAACAATGTGCTGTGACAATACTCTCACCTTCTCAATATTGTGGGCTCCCGGGAAAGAAAATTCAGCATGCTAATATGATTTTACGAGATTTGATTGAATATGCTGGTAGGAACAAACAATTAGGCTGTATAGTCTCAGTGGACCAATGTAAGGCTTTTGATAGAGTTTATCACCCATTTCTGTTTTTGACATTAAAACATTATGGGGTTCCTGACATATTTATCAATTGGATTCACTTACTTTATAAGGGAGCAGTTAGTTATCCAATAGTGAAGCGAGTAATGGGAGTTGGGATCCTGGTACCTACTGAAGATGCGACAAAGGTGTCCCTTGAGGTCCTTTATTGTATTCATTCATTATAGATACATTGATTCAATCCGTGGCACAATTCCCAAATTGGGAAGGGGTGCTGGGACCTCCCTTGTTGGAAAACCTATACATACAGGCTTATGCTGATGACCTGTGTGTGTTTTTCTCAAATTATAAACAAGTACCAATCTTTTTGGAATATATGAATTACTATTCTACAGTGTCTAATTCCAAAATTCAAAACAAAAAAAGTCAAGGTCTGTTTATTGGGGTGGGGGAGGTATCAGATATTATTATTCAGGGACTAAGAATTTCATCAGATCCGATTAAAATCTTGGGATTAGTATATGGTCCTCAAAATTTGGCTGAATTGAATTGGGAAAATGCATTGGCCCTGATAGAGGGTAAAATAAACAGGTGTAAACATTGGAAAATATCAAAATTGAAAAGGGTACAGGTGATAAAAAGTTTATTATCCTTGTTTATTGTATACAGCAATGATATTTCCATTGCCTTGATAACACGAATTTATAGTTTGTTTTTCAAATGCTGTGGAGCAATGAAGCAGCAATAAAGCGGTAATATACTTACCTGGATAAAAACAATGGGGACCTAGGGATGGTGGATCCAGTAATTTTTTTTGATACGTTATTTTTATCACAAAATGTTCGCATAGATTTATCATCACTCATGGCTCTATATGGGTTATTAACTAAGCAGGTGTTGAGACACTATTACACTGCATGGCAGGTACTCCCACCTAAACCCATTCAGAAATTACTAATTCCACATTACTTTATGCCAGTAGCAAAAAAACTTTTTAAATGGGGGTTATCTGCTCAAGTGATCAGGAATAGTACAGGTCCTCAACTTTATAAAATAGTGATGTCCCTGTTATATAACAACAAACCAGCCTTTAAAAACTGTCCTTCAATTGGTACACGGAGGGCACTTCAGAAATTGAATGATCCTAGGTTACCTGAATATATGTGGGAATTCGTTTGGCTGTCAGTTTATGGTAGGATTGGGGTCAGAGGTAATGCAAAACATAAAGCATTAAATGAAAGATTTTGTCCTTACCTTGAGTGTATAACTCAGGAAGAAATGATGGAACATTTTTTATTTTCATGTACATATGCCAGTTCTCTTTGGAAATTCCTGGCCTTAAAGTGGAATATGACATGGTTATTACGTTTGGATTATGGAATATTAATTTTAGGTAGTTGTCCTCAGTTAAGGGGGAGGTATAACTTAGAAACCTGGCACCTTTTTTGTAGTTGTTTAACCTTTTATCTATGGCAAGCTAGATGCCAGTGGGTTCTATACCAAAAATTAATGCCTTATGATACGGTGGGATTGTTAGTTCATGGGGCAATGGAAAGGATTTATCTTAAGGATTGTGAACTGGCTACTGATAGGAAGGTGTTTAATTGGTGGAAGGGATTCACAAGGTTTATTAAATATAAATAGGCTGATCTGATTATATTAGTCTAGTTAAATAACTTGTATCTTGTACAAGATAAGGATGGGAGATTGGAAGAACTTTTATTATATGGTATAAGTTATTCAGGAGGTTTGATTTCAGGTTGCTTAAGATGGTTAATACCTCACAGTATATCTGGTTGATTACGGTTTTTGTGATGGAACATGGGTATGTTTTATTTTTGTGTTCCTTATTTATTTTTTCTCCCCTTTGTATATTTTTGTGTGTGATTTAACACTGTTTGTATTTATTTTGCTGATGTTGTTATAATAAAAAAATTCCCCTACTCTTTTAGTGGGGGGGAGGCTGATGTATAGTTCTTTGTACATACTGATCTGATACTGTATGACTGTAATACTTATTTGATTTTGTTTGCCATCTGATTTGTATTTTATTTTGTGTGACTTAACACTATTTATAATTATTTTGTTTTTGATGTTATTATAATAAAAAATTCCCCTACTCATCCTGCAGGGGGAGTTTCTGCTAGCCTGAGCAATGGCCAGTCAGGCCCAGGATCAGAGCGAGATGGATGTAATGGTGGCTGAGGTCTTGGTCTCTACCTTAGCCATGGCGGTTCCTGAGACCACTATGGTTGAACAGGAAATTTTTTGATGCAATGGATCCCACGGAGGTGGACTTACCCGTGAGGGATGCTATTTCAGATGTTGAGGAAATTATTACTGATTCTGCAGAAGAAATTTACAGCACTGTACCAGAGGAACTGGTCTAGAAATTAAAGCAGGAAGTGGCCTTATATCGGGAGCACTGTCTACAGCAAGCGTATGTGGTACCAAGGAAGGCTAATCATTCTCAACGACCAGTGGCCGAGTCCGCAACGTCGGTCTCAGAGGCTGGAGGTAATGCAACACAGTTCAGCTCTCCTTCAAATGGGCAAATACAGAACTCTGTTTCATATGAATCTGATTCTAACAATCGGGACTCTGCTACTGTGTTTACATTTTCTAGTTTATGGCCAAAAATGTTAAAATCGGCAGGCCAGGAGTGGACTCTTATTTTACTCCCGGGGGTGTCCTTTTTGAAAAAGCCTTGGGCGGTGGGACAGGGATGTTTGGGCAACAAGGTGGGGTAGGATATACTGAGGTTGAGATTGTGTTGACAGTGCCAGTTAGCCGGCCTTCCAGAGTAGATTTCACCTTGCCCTCTGGTACCATGGTTACTTCACTAACCCAGAAGCTGAATGTTGGGGTGTTCTAGGCCCGAAGCTGAATAATGTAGAGATTCCAGATCTTGGGCTGCAGTCAGGAATGGCCACTTCAGGGCTCCCTTCCCTGGGCCTCAGACAGACCCATACAGCACCTAGCTTGCCAGAGGCTACCAATTCTGGGGCGCCAAATCAGGTGGGCATTGCAGAGGATGTGCCTGCTCGAGATCAAGAGCAAGATGACAGGGCTAATGTGAATACACAAGGGGAAGATACAGGGGTGAAATGTAAAACCAAAGATTCAAAGAAAAAGAAGGAAAATGTGGTTCTACAGAATAGGAATATCCAGGAAACAGAATCTTTTGGTAAGCCCCCTGAACGCATTCCTTTCAATTTTTCTCTCCCTCTATCTACAACCATGCAGGCATTTGGTCTAGCCTCCCCAGCCATAGGGGAACTACCTTGAACATATTCTGCCCTACAGGGCACGGGGTGGATTCAGAATGCAAAAGGGCATTGGGTTCCCAAGCTAGCGTGGAGCACCATGGTTTTCTCCCAGTCCTCTACTTCCCTGGAGTGGTGACCTCCCTTAATGGACATACAAATAGTTCTCCACCCTGATGTCCTTTAGTCTGGTAAGGGGCGAGGGCCCCCAAAGCGCAGAATGAGCCAGTCTAGTGTGGCTACCAATTCTAACACCTAAAAGGGTTCAGGTATAGGGACACCACCTGCCCCCACAACAGAAACAAAATCTGAACATGGCCCAAGCGGGCAGGAGATGCTAACCTCTGAGAAGGCACTGCTGAAGGGTTCTTCTCCAAGGAACCCCCAAGTCATTGATCCATCTGAACCTATTGACTCCAAGGTACCTCCCCAAAGACCACTCAGTTCAGATCTTTTTAAGGCTAATGCAATAGAACCTCTCCCCAGAAAACACGCAGTTCACCTGAAGTATAAAGGCAGATTAGAAATTCATCCTGATCATCAGTACGTGGGAAAGGTATTGATCAAGGAGTCCCTGCGATTTTATCTAGTGGATGTCTTCATGTTCATCCATATTTCAAGTGAAGATGTATTCGATATCAGTTTTAGATCGGCTGCTCTGCTGGAAGCTTTCTGGGGGAACTATAACCTACTGAAAACTTTCCCATTATGGATTCCATTTTCTGTTATTCCATTAACCAAGACCCTGACCAAACAGTGACTGTTATGTTCCGGAATGAGAGTGTTCCAGTTGGGGACATTTATCACTGGCTCCAACAAAAATGCCACGTTCTGGGTAAGCCTACAGCGGTCCTAGACAAAGAACAATTTTGGTCTGGGGGTTGGAAATTCCAGGTTAAGCTACATCAACTGGAGGCAGGGATTGTCCATATTCCAAACTGCTTCTTTCTGGGCCGGAATCAAGGGATCTGTTACTATCCAGGGAAGCCCTGGGCTTCTTTCCACTGTGGGTCATGCACCCACCTATCAAGTGTTTGTGACAAATTGCGCTGTAGCTTCTGCAATGAAGTAGGACATATTAACTCCAAATGTTCCAATCTATCATGTTGAAATCTCTGTGAAGAGACAGGCCATGTGTACAAGAACTGCCCATGGGCAGCTGCAAACACTTGATCATCACTTGACCCAGAAGTCCAGATTAACCAGGCTCAGGGCTCTGAGGGTAAAGAGCCTGTCCCTCCCCCAGCTCGACAGCCCACCCCTGAGCCCAGTGTATCTTCTAAAGGAACTGTACTTGGGGACCAGAAAGATGCGGTGTGACCTCCTACCCCAGAATTACTTTCATGTCAACTACCAGATGTGGGAACTAATATTTGCCTTCAACCTATATGTTACACTGACCCCCTTGAGTCAAGTCAGCTTCCTGAAAATCTACAGGTACCACCAGCCTCCCCAGTTTTCATTCTGTTGGCCCAGAGAAGGTCTTCTCGGAGACTGCCAAAAATTGACCCTCCTCCTCCAGTAGAATCGAAAAATCCAGTTGAGGTATTGGGCTCATCTGAGTGGGGAGACTTGGAGCATGACAAAGAATTAAAGGAATTGATGGACATGCAAGATGCCCCTTCCTCCTTACCGGTAAAACTTTATATGGGCAAAAAGAAGAAAAAGAGGAAAAATAATAGATTTTTTTTTAAGTATGAATATTTCGAACACTGTAGTGGCATCGCTGAATTGCCACAGTCTGTGTAACCCTCAACATGGACAAGCTATATTTCAGTTGCTAGCTGATTCAGAAATTGATTGTATGTTTCTTCAGGAGACTTGGATGTCCTCAGTGTTTCAGTTACAAGCCTGTAAATCAGAATGGCCCTGGGGTCCATCCTTTTGGTCGTTTGGGACTGATCATGCAGAAGGGGTTAGTTTCTTGTTTAGAGGGTCCTGATTCTCCCTTTTCCAGATTGTGGATTTCATTCTGGGCAGAGCCGTTCTTTTAGATGGGTACTGGGATGGTGAACCATACAGATTTGTAAACATTTATGCTCCCCAGCTCAAAGCTGATAGAACAAAACTGTTTACTCAGATTCAACCTTATCTGTCTATTGCACAAATTATTTTTTTTTTTGGGGGGGGGACTTTAACTGCTTCTTGTCAGTCCCTAGGGACTCCCAGTCCAGAGCAAAGATCTATTGTCATTCCCTGGCTTTTAAACAGTGTATTACTTCTGCAGGATTGGTTAATTGTAATTCCCACATTTCCGCCCCTAGGTATTTTACATGTCGAAGAGCACAGTATAGTATGGTGATGATTATCTTTTTATTTCCAAGCACCTGACAGTAGCCTCTACCACCCTCTGCCCAGTCAAGTTCTCTGATCATCAGATGATCATCTCAACATTGTCTTTAAATAAAACTCACCCTTTCTTAAAATCTAGATGGAAGCTAAATGTTCAGATGTTAGTAGTTCCACATATTCAGCATTTGATTAAACAACTATTGGCATCACGTGCCTCAGTATTTGATCTTTAAGAGGACATTGGGGAGTGGTGGTACCAAACAAAAGAGGACATTGCAGTATTTTTCCAACATCACAGGAAACTTAAGTCCAGAACCCAGTACTTCAAGTATTTAACTTTGCAGAGAAAACTCCACTATCTCTTCTCTCTTCTGGCAATAAAGGATAATGGTCTCACATCTCAAATAGATGCTGTTAAACTAAAATGCAAACACTACAATATGACAAGGCTAGCTCAATTAGAGCAGAATTGTCATATGGGACACACAAAACTCCTATTTTAGACCCCTGTGTGGCATGTAAATCTAAGAGACAGGCCTCCTTCATTTCCTGTCTACAAGATCAGGAGGGTAAGATGGTCACCTCCCTCCAAGGACTATTTAACATTATTACAGACTCTACAGAGAATGGGGTTATGCAGGAGCAGGGACAGAGCTTGTATATCTCATCCTTGATTAGGCACAGTTTTACTGAACAGGAGTTCGTTCCACCTTACACAAGATATCTCTTACCAAGAAATCCTTGATGCTAAACGTACCCGTAAATCAGGCATCGTCCCTGGCCTAGATGGTCTCCTCTTTGATTTTTATGAGTTTTGCCTCAGAATTGGCATATTGTCTTGAAAAGATATTTGCATATTTTTTTTCCAAAAATTCAGTGCCCACCCACTTCTCCAAGAGTTTAACTATTTTTTTGTTTAAATCAGGGGATAGATCCTTACTTCACAATTGCAGGTCAATTAGTTTGCTGAACGGAAATGTTAAGATATTGACTTATATTTTACTCCTCAGGTTATGGACATTGGCCAAACATATCATTCACCTGTTTCAATTTTGTAGTTTACCAGATTGATCCATCCACCACCCCCTGATAATTTTGAGAGAACTATAGGAACTGTATTCCAAGCAGGGTAGGAAGGGATGGATTATTTCCCTGGATCAAAGGAAGGCATTCGATGCCATGAATCACTCCTTTCTTTTTCAAATACAGTAATAGAATCCTTTGGGTCCCCCTCTTTTACAGATAGGGTAAAAATATTGTACCAAGGAGCATGTTGGAGTCCATATGTCAGGTGAGTAACAGGGCCTGAAGTGGCAGTACATACGGGAGTCCAGCAGGGCTGCCCGTTAAGTTCGCTTTTGTATATTTTTTCCCTGAATCCCCTAATTCAATACGTGATGGACAACCCCAGGATCCACGAATTGACAGGTCAAGTGCCAGGGGATGAGGTCAAAGTTCTGACGTATGCGGACGACACTTGTTTATTTCTTCTGGATGCTACCAGTGTGTTAGAAGCTAGCATGGAACTGGAGGGTTACTCTACAGCTTCTGGGGCAAGCTTGAATCTGGTGAAGTGTAGGGCAGTCAGGCTGGGCTTGGATTTGAACACCCCCCCCCCGTGGTAATAGGACTATTCCTGGTGACCTGAGGCCCGGTTACAATTTTAGGGTGTTATCTTCGGACCCTCAGACTTGGCAGTAACTAATTGCCAATTAGCACTAGCAGGCTAGGTACAGCAAGGGTCCAGGCCTGGAAGGGCTGGAAATTGTCAAAACTAAAGAGAATCTCCATCATAAAGAAATTTCTTCTCCCTAGAGTGACCTATATTGCCACCATATTCCCATTACCCTTATCATTGGAAACATGTGTATACAGTATTTTTTTAGTATGATTTGGGGTAGTTGCCTTAACCCTGTCAAAATGGGGTAAACTTATCTGCCTAGAGGTGGTGGGGCTGCAGATGACTGACCCAGTTGTATTTTTTCACACACTATTTTGGGTTCACTCCATTAAAGTTCCATGGACCATGTCTGATAGACTGGTTCATAAATGGTTCATGAACAACTGGTACATATATACCTCTAAATGGACTGATCTCCCTCCAAAGTTTTCCCCAACCATGTCCACTCCAAACTTGATGAAATCTATTATTCAGAAATTGAGCAAATGGAAGATTTCAAAAAATGTTTTAATGGAGCATTCCAGAGTGCAAGTGTACCAAATGGTGTCGGACACTGTGGGACCTTTGGCCCCAGACTTTAAACACTGTTTACCTAGAGATACTGACAAGGTGCTGAAAATGTTAATTGAAGCTAGAATCCCGGAACACATGCGAGACCATGTGGCCTGGTGCGTATGGGAGACTGTACATAAGGGGCAATAATAAGCATAAGCCAGTGGAAGAACGTACGTGCCCGTATCAGGGGTGTGGTTCCCCTGAGGAGTCAATGGATCACTTTGTCCTTCATTGCATCTATTCTCGGAACCTATGGCTATTTTTGACTATGGCTTGGAAACTCCCTTGGCTGCAGAATCTCACCTATGGTACTTTGGTATTGGGTGATTACAGTTCTAGGTTGTTGAAATATGATGGGGACACGTTAACTGTGGTTTTTGTAGTTTTTAAATTTTATCTTTGGAACACCTAGGTCCAATGGGAGTTAAGACAGCAACAAATGCATTTTATAGTTTTCCAAATACTGTGTGAAAATGCATTATATCATATTAAGACATAGGAAGTAGTGAAGTATGGACCATCCGTAACTAATTTAAAATGGAAAGGGTTTTCCTTCTTTGTTAAGTTTAAATGAATTTCATAGACCATATAACTTTTTGAAACATTGTGGTCTGATTCCTCTTTATTCTGTTGTTTTCTTTCTCCTTTTTCTTCCCATATTGTTGGAATGTTTAAGGTTTAGGTCTGGATATATACAATGTACTGTACTAGGTTTTTTATGTATTGTTTTTGGTGGTCCACTACTTTAAGAATAAAGGAATTCTAGTTTTTTGTTTTTATAATTTTCATGGCATGACCAGTTTATTTCATATTTCTATATTATTTTTTTCTGTTCCTGTATATTGTATTGTTTACTTTAATAAAAATTCCCCTACTCTTTTTGAGAAGTGCCATGGGATCTTTAACATCCACCTGAACTATTACCAGAACAGGCACATGGGACCTTGGTTTAACGTTTAATCCGAGAGATAGCACCTCAGGAGTGCAGCACCCCCCTCATGCTGCACTACAGTGTCAATATTGGGATTTAACCCAATTGCCTGGTGTGGCGATAGAACCCACAGCCTTCTGATTTTCCAGCCTCAGAGGTGAGTGTGCAACCTGTTGAGCCACTGACACTGATAATGTACTGCCTAAGTACGGACCTTAGAAAACTAGAGGAGTGGTTATGGACATGGCAGCTGGGGTTCTGTGCTCCCCAAAAAAGTGCAAACGGATGCACCTAGGGCGTAGAAACCCAGGATCTTAGTATTAAATGGGGGAGGGGGAGATACTGACTGTCATTAGCAGGAAAGCGACCTTGTGGTTATTATATCTGATTACATCAATGTGTTGAGGCAGTATGGCAAGGCAGCACTGGCAGGGCCAGTTGGATACTGGGGTGCATAGGGAGAGGTATTACCAGCAGGAGGAAGGAGGTGGTGTTACCCTTGTATCAGTCACTGGTGAGACCCCACCTGGAGTACTGTGTCCAGTTCTGCAGGCTGCATCTCACAAAGGACATAATTAGAGTGCAGGCAGTCCAGAGAAGGGCAACTAAAATGGTGCAGGAGTTACATCAAAAGCTCTATGAAGAGAGACTGAGAGATCTCAATGTGTGCGCAATAGAAAAGAGGAGGGAGAGAGAGGGAATATTACAGAGACCTAAAAGTACCTCATGGGATGAACATGGTACAGATGGAGAGCCTGTTGTAAATGAGGAAATGCACCAGAACAAGAGGGCATACAATGAAGCTGGAAGGGGGTAAGTGTAAGTGAGATGTGAGGAAGTACTACTTCAGTGAAAGAGTGGTGCATACTTGGAACAGTCTGCCAGTAGAGGTGGTGGTAATGAAAACAGTGGTGGCTTCAAATATGCATAGGACAGGCATAAGGGAATATTGGTAAATAGGTAGGGAGGAGGAGGGTTGACAGAGACCAGCAGGGTCTGCAGAGACAGAATAAGACTGGGGCAGTGGTACATTTACCCTGGTGCTTCACCTCTGTAGCATGAGGCTTCATCAGTGTTGTGGTACATGTATCACAGTCTCAATCCTTTGTGAGCTTTTTGTGCAATAGAACTTCAGCAGCTACTGGACCTTTTTGTCTCTGACTACCTGGTGTTTACCAGCTTTTGTGAGCTTGTCACTGGTACATTACTGCCTGAGAGGAGCAACTGGAACACACATTCCGAACATTCCTTGCTACAGGCACACCTTTAAATCTTCATATATGTTAATGCATTTATCATAAACCTTTCATTATATTGGTGCATTCAAGTATCCTAAAACTACTACTACGATCAGCCTGCATTGAACCCCTGTATTGTATTGTTTTGTGTTGTATGTATAGTTGTGTACATGTATTTAAACTTTCCATACAAAGATTTTAACCATAAAGCTATAACTGCACCAGCCAGCCACTGGTTGGGATTTTTATATATACAACCATGTTGTAAGTAATTAACATTGACAATGTGGAGCGATACAGAAACACTGGATTTCAATTTTCCTAATTTGTAAATTTTTTGAATTTCATATACACAGCAGTTCACTTTTTTTTCAAAATTGTTTAACCAGGAGTGGTACATGTCACAACCCCTCTCAGCAGGTCAGGCCCTCTGCTCCCGCAGTGCCAACCTCCGAGCGCAGTATTGTGAACGGTTAACAGAACCGGGTAACCCTCCCGTCTGTTTTGTGGGTTCGAATCAACCTTTGGTCTCAAGTTCTTGGAGGGATTCAAACTGTGAACCTCTTGCTAGCATACCCAATGTACAGGCTCAGAAAATTCCGCTCTTCGGGGATGCCAGATATCTTTTGCCTAGGGGAACCTAACCAGGTATACAAAATGAACCCTTAAAAACTCTATAAAAGACCTTAGAATAAACTCTTACCTTTTCCCAGTTTGGTATTGCCATTAAGCTATGAACAGTGTCACTGTAACCATATGTGCTTCACTTGTCAAAGAAAGAATTTCAAAGGCACACCAAGTAGTCTCTAAAATGAGATGTTTACTTAAAAATAGATAAAAATGTAAAATATAAATACAGAACCAGATATCACAAAACATACAATCCTTTAAAACAATAAGGTTTAGAAAGTGCAAATTCCTACCAATAATACTCTTAGACCTGTCTACCTAATGAATTCTTATCTTCTTATAGTGCTGTAGATGTTTCTTCTTCAGAGTCCAAACATGTGAGTGTATCTAAAGGTCAGTTACAGCATAATTAAAAAACTGTCTTGACCCTGCCTTCTCCATGATGTCACCCAGCTCCTTCTCTGTTTATTAAAAATCATACAAACAGGATGTCTTATCCCTCAGAAGGTAAATTAATTAAGGTGATGTCAGCAAAAACTCATTTCCCCATGACTTCCCAATCAAGTCTGTAATTTTCCAAGTTCTTTCTTTCATCCATGAGCAGCATCCTGCTCTTCACAGACATCAAAGGAGCATTTATGACGTAGCACCTAAGTGACATAACCTGTATTCTTCCTCTAAATGTCATAACAGTTTATGATTTCCAGCCTAGCAGCTGGCAGCTACAATTAAGCTAGATAAACAGGAGATCCTTCATTTAGGTCTCTTCTAGCCTTTAATTATCTCCTGGCTTTTATCTTTTAGCTGAAACAGCATGTCTTATGAGAGACACTCAATAACACATTTTTATATTACAAAAAGCATAGATTAATCAGAACCAGCTGTCCAAGTATCACAGCACACTAAACTGAAAGCTTGTTTACAGGTGTGACCTGGGAGCACAGGGAAGTTAAGTGACTTGCTCAGGGTCACACAATATGCAAGTGGGGGCTGTGGAATTCAACCCCAGATCTCTAGATTTGCAGTTCATAGCCTTAAACCACAGTGCTATACTGCCTCCCTTTTAGATACTGTGTTTACAGTGCAAACATATTAAAGAGCAACAATGGCAGTATATCTGAAAAGAAAATCCCTAAGCCCCCACTGGTGTCTTATTTTGGACTTAAACATTCCATGTTTCAAATTTTGCCATGGTCTTTATTTTTTAAGTATAACCACTCTGTGGAGACTTACCCCTCCACACGGCATTTCCAGCCCAAACAGGGCTGTGGGGTGCCTAACAATGGGACTAGTAACCCGTCTCTCTAAGTGTCCCCCCCCCAGTGTTCTCTACCCCCTAGCTAAGGTAAATGTGGGTTGAACACCTAGGAAAGTTTGATTAGGGGTCCCGAAACTAATTATTTGAAGAGTGCCGGAAGCGCTGGGGTCAGTGCGTTATGAATATTAATGAGGGAGCTTGTGCATGGTAATGAGCTGGATCATTGCCTGGGGGATGCTGTTATCGGACGCAGCGACCAGCAGCAGGGGGGCTGATAAATAGTAACCTTTGCAGTCGCTTGGCAGGGGACAAGGCCTGCTACCAGATACTGGGGCAACAACTGCATTTGGAAACTGTCTCATTTGGCTACAGGGGGTACTAAGAAGCTGGGGACTGCTATAAAGCTACTGTGGGACAATGTGTAAGCAGCCATGTTATGATCCTTTGACCTCTAATGAGCAGCCAATCTGCTAACTGGGTGCCTAAAACTGTGTGAGTGGGCTCATGGGAGGAAGTATGAACTATTTTCAGGCACCAAGAGACTTTCCCAATCAATAATCAATGAGGGCTTATGGTTGCGATTGATTACTAAAACCAACCAATCAGAGGGCAGGATTCTCAGGAGAAATCCCAGGGACACTGGACAGTGGAGTCAGTCTGTTCTGGGCTCTGATCGAGTCAAGAGGGCTCAGTACTGTGTGGAGAAAAGTCTAAGGCCTTTCACTGGGTTTATCTGAAGTGTTTCTGAGGATTGAAGTGACAGAATTTTACTGTTGGAAGGAACTGTGTACCTTTGCTGAACGAACCAGGTATCTGGTGAATATTTCTGGTTTTGAGGAGAATCATTTGCTGCAGAGAGCCTGCATCCGAGGGACTGAAAGAACCCCTTAAACTGAGAAAGAGACTTACTGGAAACTGTGTGTGAGCTAGAGCAAAAGTGGATGCTGTTCTGAATCAGAGAGACTGTAAAAGGAAAGAGGTGAGCAGGTGTCCTATGCTTCAGGAACCTGTTGCTACTGCTCAAACCCTGTTGAGAAAAGGAACTATTGCTCTGCATTTTGAGAATCTGTTGCCAAATGGCTCTGGAAAGTGAAGAGGTTTGTGAAACTGTCTGGCTGCACACTGAAGCTGTTTTTATGTCTGAGAGAAAAAAAATGGAACCAGGGAATTCTCGAGCTGCATCTTAGAACCAGGTAGGGAACTTACTAACCCCCACCGAGTGGGGTCTGCTGGCTAAAAGGGGGCCACTGGCCCATGCTGGCTAGGGCACCTGTGACCTGTGAGGGAGCCAGGCAATGGAGCCACTCCTAGGTCTGGGTCCTCTGTGGTTGGGTGGGCCTTGCATGGGTGCTCTGCAACAGGCCTAAATAGGCTAAAGGGGACAAGCTGCACGATCTTCAATCAAGGTGTCAAGCGGCCAGATCTTCAATCAAGCCCAAGCCTTTTCATCAGTTACAGCTGCCCCATTGCGGCTGCCCCCTTGGACTGAATCTGCAAATTCTTGAGCTGTTCGGAGACCCCCCCCCCCGATACTGCTCAGAAACTCCAGAACTGTGAGTAATTCAGGGCTTGCCCTAAATAAGAGAACTGGGGAAATTGTAATAGCATTTAAAGGTTTAAACTTAACTTTTAGAGCTTTAATCTCAAACAATATCTCACAAGGGCCTAACGCCGGCAAACCTGCAGCACTGACCAGGCCTGCAACCATCTAGGGTACCCTTAGAGACTGTACTGAGGTTACACTGGTACCAGTGAGGGTGGGCTCTGGGGTGGTTTGGCCTATGAGCCCTATTGTTATCAATTAGTTCTAACCATTTTTCCTTCTACAGCTATTCTTGCTCCAGGTACCCCTACCCTAGCTCTCCCCAAAAATAAAGATGTGTTTGCTGTTGCAATTGCTGTGTGAAGGGTGTTTTGTGGGAACAAACTGTTTAAGTGTATGCAGTATATGGTATTGGGAAACTGTTTGTTATCCAGTGTGTGGGGTGGTTGGAAGGGGAGGTGGGTAGATACAGCATCCCAGGGGGTTGTACCAATCACAAACCTGGACCCTCCAATTCCCCGCCATAGTCTGCCCCTAGAGTGCTTCATCCACACACACTTCCATGAAGACCCCCGCTATACCCCCCAGGGCAGGGGTGGAGAGGGAACCCCCATGCTTACCTCTCCAGACCAGCACGCTATGTGTGTGTGTGTGTGTGGATCCGACACAGCGGAGTCTGCCTTGACAAGTTCCGGAGCAGTCCTAGGGAAGTGTCTTTGCCTAGAAGGGACCAAAGTGTTTTTCTGGTTTCCTTTTTCCCCTGACGTCAACGTGCAATGAGGGGCTGTGAGCTAGGAGGCACGCTGAGATGTACCTCCTGCTCTGCCCCTCTGCCTACATCCACCCTATCCACTGGCTGCTTCTCCACCTACTGTGCTATCCACCCAGGCTAACCTAGGTGGTAGCATTGCAGCAGGAGCCTGCAGTTACCCCTCTGGAGAAGGAGAGCTACCATCGGGTGCTCTAT
Source organism: Neoceratodus forsteri (assembly GCA_016271365.2). Classification (NCBI taxonomy): domain Eukaryota; kingdom Metazoa; phylum Chordata; order Ceratodontiformes; family Ceratodontidae; genus Neoceratodus; species Neoceratodus forsteri. The sequence continues at coordinate 536,037,926 of CM028138.1, forward strand.
CCTTCTCTGCCCTGGCCGACCCCCGGCAACCCGTGCTCGTTCCCGAACCCGGGTCGCCAGCATGGTACAAGGTGTGGTATCCAGTGCCACCAGGCTGGTCTGGATAACAATTTTGGGGAGCCTGGGTTCCAAGTTGACAAACCCAGTGGTTCCACCTGATTTAATACATTTTGAGATGCTGTACACTTCCTGTTTCTGGACAAGTCTGAGATGGAAACAGGGTTGCTGGTCACTAGTGACCAATATCCAATGCTAGTTCCACTCAGCCCAGCTCTAACTTAATGCCAAGAAACAAACTAGTTAGGCTTCATCATACCTGTCATGACTCTGGATGGTAACTCATTCTAAGTGGCACCCTGCTTCAAATATATTGGTGTGTGGCTGGACCAGAACCTCAAATTCATCACTTACACTGATTCCATGTGCAGAAATTCCACCCTAAGCTTGATACACAGTACTGCAACAAAATCATGCCCTCCACTTCCAGTCTGCTGGGGATCCTCCTCAAGGTGAACATAGTCTTATTTGACTATGCAGATGTGGTTTACAGTGCTGCTCCCAAATCCACCTTTGCCAGACCGAAATCCATTTTCAACTCATGTTATCATTTTTCCTTAAAGAGCTGGTGACACATTCAGGAGAACTTTAACAAAACCTAATATTTAGACACAGTCCAACTTGTATTTCCCATTAGTGCTATATTCCTCCACCTCCTCATTATTTATTACTGAGGTCATCTGTATAAAATAAGGATCTTTGCTCCTGAAGAGTTTATTCCTGCTGCTTTCTCTCTACCTGAGGTCATAATGCACTGTTTATGATACCACACTTGCTCCCATGGCAACAGATTGTAATGTCACAACAGAGAATTATGACTTAAAGTAGGGAGTAAGCTACAGAGGCAGATGAACCCTAAAGAAACTCTAAAGGATGAAGATCATAAATTCACGCAAATTCCTTTAGTAATAAATAATGGAGAGGAGAAATATACAAAATATAAATGGAATGTAGGCAGCATTGTACCCAAGTATTAGGTTTTTCAAAGTTTTTTTGAGGCATCAGTAGCTCTTTAATGTACCACCTCTTAGCCATCACTACTCTCTTTATGCTAACCTCTCTTTCTCCCCCCCCTTGAAGCCTATTATCTCTTGCACTACTCTTCCTTTCTGGATTAAGTCTGAGTCCCCACTGTTACTCTATCTGTCCTCTTCCTTATTCTCTCAGCTCCATCTTCAAACCCCCATCCCTTATCCAGGGCTCACTCCTTTGATATCCCTTGCTGCAGATCTACAGCTGGTCAGTCTGCCTTCTCTATCCACCCTTCTACTCTGTGGAATAGCCTGCTTCTCCTTATCTGATTCTCAGTTTTTCTCCATTCTTTCAGACCTCTTCTGCTGGCACATTTCTTAAAAGTATTCACCAGTGGCTAGCCATATCCTGTTTCACCCTAATACCCCACACTTTGTTACCACTACTCCTTACTTCTAGTGCTAAAGGGATGGACTTGGGAGTGGGGGGAGGAAGGAAAAGGGAGGTAAAGTGCCTGAAAGGTGCTTTGGCTTGGAAAGACAGAGAGCATATCTAGGGGATTGCTAGGGCAACAGGAACTGGGAGGAAGCTAGATGTCATTATCTACCTAGGGACAAATGACCTGGCAAGGGACAGGGTAAGGGTCAGGAAAGGTTTGTTTGTTTGTTTGTTGGAGCAGATTGGAGCAGATTGATATAAGATTGTGTCATCAGCGTAAAGATGATAATGAGAGGCCCCTACATAATTTCCAAGATCTTTTAAATAAACCAGAAACAATAAAGGGCCCAAAACAGAGCCCTGATGTACACCTCTGAAAACCAAGAGTGAAGCAGATTTGGTACAATTTACTGCTGTTAACGTCAGGGAACTGGGATGGGCCTCAAGCAGATGGCACACACAGTGGCTTTTGCTGAGCTGTTACCTGTGTATGGCAGGGAGGGGAAAGGGTACTCCACACCAGAGCATTAACAACTGGTTGAAGCAGGGTACATGAAGGAGGACTGCAGCTGCACTGGGAGCTGAGGGCCAACCTGGCAGGATATGGGCCTCTATAGGAGAGATGGCCTGCATCCTTCCAGAAAGGGGACCACAGTCCTCAGTGGGTGGTTTAAATGCTACTTGGATGAGCATTTAAACTAGTCATGGGGGGAGACTGTAAAACCAAGGGCAGCAATAATTGCCCCTCTCCCAGATGATGGAGCATCAAGGAGGGAGGGCCCGAGGGAAGTAAACTCCCCTAGGACAGGACTGCAGGAAGAGAGGGGTGGAGACAAGACAGAGGAAAACAGTGGTGTAAATTAAGTAAGCAAACGTAAAGGATTAAATGAGACAGGAAACGGAGAAGGTAAAAAAGGAAGAGGTGGGTAAGGGTGTGCTTCAGGAAACAGAACAGGCGGGAAGAGAAGGGGATACCAGGGTAGCAGGCAAGGAGGGAGCAAGGTATTGAGAGCCATATGCGTCAATGCATGGAATCTGGGAAACAGGATTCTGGACATGGATGCCATTATGGTGGAGGGCCAGAGGCTAGCCTGGATTTAGCGGCCATAATAGAGTTGTGGTGCACTGAGCACCACAGATAGGACATGTCCATACTTGGCTACTCTCTGTTCAGGACAGACAAGGGCAGGGATGAGGGGAGGAGGGGTTGTACTGTATATGAGGGAGGGAATCAAGGTCATGGAGGTACAGAGACACCCAGCAGAAAAGGAAGGGCTGCAGGTGTTGTGGGTCATCCTGGAGACAGGCTCTGGGGCCACTATTCATTCTGTGGTAGTGTTCAGACCTCCAGCACAAGAAGAGGAGTTGGATAAGGCACTTGGGGAAGCCATCATCAGAATGGCAAATAAGGGGGAGGTGCTGCTAGGTGGTGACTTCAATCTGTCAGATGTGGAGTGGAGCTGAGCCTTTCATTGCGGCTTCATCAGGAGAAAGGCAATTCTTAACTCCCTACAAGGGGCTTTTCTCAGGCCGCTAGTGAAAGAACCCATAGGGATGGGGCAGTGCTGGACCTGGTGCTTACAAACAGGGACAGCATTGCAGACATCACAGTGAGCAGTCCCTAGGTACCAGTGATTACTGTACAGTGTGGTTTTACAGGCATTGGGTCATAATGTCGAAGACATTATGCTGCAGCAATATACCGTGCTGCCAATACATACATATATATATATATATATATATATACATATTGCAAGTGGTATATGTCTTTCTTTTGTAGGGGGCACTGTCCTCCACCCCCAACCCTCCCAACTAAAATAACCAACTCGAAGGAGGTTAACACTTAACTTTGCGCAAAGTGCGAAAAATAAAAAAAATTCCTTGTGTCTGGTACCGGGAATCAAAACCCGGTCCCAAACACACCGCCTTTCTCCCTTGCTGCCTGTGGCTTATCCCATCAAGCCATGGCAGCTGTTTGTTCACCCTACCTCCCAGCACAGGTCTCATTCCCTACCTGGGAAGAGTGAGAGTGTGCACTACCGTGTATATGCCCTTTTGCGGTTTTGCACCCTCTCACTCTACCTTACCGTGCTGTTCCTGTCGCATGGTTTTAACATACACTATTAAGCGTATGAGATACTGACCCAGTAGGGGCCTGACAGGAGCACAGCAAACCACACAAGGACAAGGGTCATGCACTTGGAAGCACACCCAAACAGTGCAATTGTTACCTCTTAGCAACAAAACATGTTCATCCAGGTGAATATAGAGTACGAAAATGTAATTTAATATCCAAGACTGGATCAAGGTACACAGAAAAGCACTTTTCTGTGTACCTCGATCCAGTCTTGGATACTAAATTACAATTTGGTACTCTACATTTGCCTGAATGAACATTTTTTGCTGCTAAGAGGTAAAGAGTACATTGACTTTTCTATTTGGGTGTGCATGTATGTGGGCTTGCTGCCCTTGTCGATTACATGACCCAGTTTTCATCTCCGGTCACAGCTCTGTTTTGGAACTGTCCAGCACTTGGGACTTTGGAAATGGGGAACTGCCTCATGGATGAATTACTGAGGGGGGGGGGGTGTAGAGGTACAGTGGAGAAAAATAATGGAAGATATTTATGTATTTATTAGCTTTTGGTAAGCGGGTAAGTACGCTAGGCAAAAAAACTGCCTATTTTCAGGTACAACCCAAGAGTACAAACTGCAAAATACAGCAGTGACAACAGTAAGGTATCACAGTGACAATCAATTGGAACATAATGAGGATAACTGTCAGGACAACAAAAAAGTCAGCATTATAGATCACAGAAATTATACAAGACACGGATAAGAGTAAAAAACAAGTTAGAGTAAAATAACAAGTACAGCATCAATAAGCAGATCACCATCAAATAGCCTAGCTAGGGGAGAGAAAAACATACAGGTAATACAATATACTTAAGTTATACCTTACAGTCATGGGCATCTACACATCTGGCAACAAATATAGAACATTAAGCGCAGTTGCAGTTACCAAGGGCATAGAGGTGAGAAAACAGTGAATTCTTAAAAGTAAGGTGAGATGAGGAGTTCTTAACATGCAGGGGAGTGAGTTCCGGAACCTAGGTGAAAAGTAGGAGAAGGCTTGCTCACCCAATTTTCGATGAGCAGGGCCGAACGGAGAGCAATGGGAAGGAGGAGGACCTGAGGGAGCGGGAGTGTGAGACAGGGGTTAGCATGTCACCCAGAGTGGGGGGGCAAGGGGTTCTAGTCAGGGAATCAACAAAACAACCTAGGGCATAAGAACAGAGAGCATTGGGAGACAGCCAGTTTAAGGCAGAATAGAGTATAATTAAGGCAACCATCCTCTGCATCAAGGAAGTGACTTAAGCAGAAGGATAATGAGTTAAGCAATAAGGCATGACCAGGGGTTAGATTAACAGTCTGTTAATCACCCCCAGGGGTGTAATGTAGCACGAGGCGCAGCCGAGTGCCATACTGCCCCTAGGGGGTGATTAACTTGACTGTTAATCTAATCCCTAGGAGTGCCTTATTGCTATTATAAAAAATAATTCCAAAAGAAAAGTGTTAAAAGTGCATTTTTGTAATGTTTTCCTCATTTAAAGGGAGATTTTTAATAAAATAGTTCTTCCACCAACAGTTAAAGAATGCTGGTTCAAAATCAGAATGCATCATTCCAGTCATTCAGCAGTGCTAGAGGATGGAATGCTGACAGGAAGAATCCATGTGCCATTGTGATCAGGCTGTACATGATAGTATAACACGGATTAATGTAAGGCTGTTGGAATCCTAACAGCCAATCAGATTGCAGCATTTCTGAGAACCTTTTTATGTTTGCTTGCATGCATGTGCAAGAAACATAGTGCCATCATCAGAGTTTTTGTAGGTGTGGCACCTTGTCTTCCAGTTTAGTCAGTGTGTTTGCAGGTGCGGCCACAGTTCACCAATGAATACTGCAGCTGTCTATGACAGCAGTTGAAAATGCAGTGCCATACAGTTGAAAGGGAGAGCTCCACTTCAGTGAGCAGCAATAAGATAGTGTTGATTAGCATATTGCCGGCAATCCTGCATGTATACATCTCTGCTTTCTCTTCCTTTCTTTTCTTTCTTTCTTTTTCTTCATTGGTGCCCAATCCCCCTTTGGCTCAATTAAATCCCCCCCCAAAAAGAAACAGACTTCCAGTTGCCACGCTGGGAGCCCACCACAGCGTGGCACTCATCTGTATGGCCGACGGGGGTGCCCAATCCTCCATTGGCTCCATGGCCCCCCCAAAAAAATCTTCCAGCTGCCACTCTGGGAGCCCACCCCAGCGTCGTCCTCCTAAAAAGAAAAGAAGCACCTGAAAAGAAAAGAAAAAAACGGTCCCTCGTTGATTGTCTTGCCCCCAACCCGCACCCACCCCTCACATCTACCTCCCACACCCCACCTCACCCATACTTATCTCCGGACTGCACGACAATCTTTGGTGGACCGGGAACACATCTGCACTCTTCAAAGCTGACCGCGAACTGAAGAAATGCCGGTAAGCTGTATAATGGAATAAATAGGATTTTTTCAACTTTGATGCATATCTCAGGCATTTTTTGGAATTTTGGCACCACATTTTCAACATGGTGTTTTTGGGACCCCTCCTCATGAATTCTGGCACTGTTATGACATTAATCGGCCCTGAAAAGTGATTTCGCGGACACTGCATGGAACCACCTTTCGGGACCGAGTTATGAGATGACAGTGTCACAGTTCATGAGGTAGGCCCCAAAACCCTATGTCGGTAGGAAAAATTCCCAAAAATTACTGATTTACAATTGTACGCAGTTCCTACACACGCTGTAAATTTTCAAATTTTTTTATTTTCACTCCAGATTTTCAACATTGACATTTTAACACACCTCCTTATGAGCAGTATAGCTGTCATTTTTCACATCTTGCCCAAAATGTGTTTCTGCGCATGTAGTGCACAATGGCGCAGTCGGTGTGCGGAATCAATGTTCGGGACAGATTAAGAAAATCACAGTGACACTGTTCATGAGCAGAGGTCTTAAAATGGCTATGTTAAAAATTTGGTGACAAAAGTCCATAAAATGACTGTGTTATGAGCGAGCATTACGCAGTTTCCACGCACCCTCGTAAGTTCATGAATTTGTAATATGTTCAGTCCAGATTTTCACCACTGGCATTTTCCACACTTCCTTATGAACAGTACAGCTGTCATTTTTCACACCATGGCCAAAATGTGTTTTTGTACTTCCAGCGCAGAGATGCGTGGTCGCTGTGGGAAATCACTGTTCAGGACAGATTAAGAAAATCAGAGTGACACTGTTCATGAGCAGAGGTCCCAAAATGCCTGTGTTGACAATCTGCTGTAAAAATTCCCCAAACTAATTACATCACGGGTATGCGTTGCACGGTTTCTATGCATGCTTGTGACTTCACCAGTTTTCTTTTAATATTTTCACTGCAGATTTTCAACATTGCCATTTTTTACACCTCCCCATGAACAGTACAGCTGTCATTTTCCACATCCTGTTCGAAATGTGTTTTCGCACCTGTGGTGCCAAATGGCATAGTCGCTGTGCAAAAGCAGCTTTCAGCTAACAAACTGATATTGCCACTGTTCATGAGGTGGGGGTCACAAAAAACGTGTTGAAAATTTGGAGTCAAAATACCAATGAACGCCTGAGGCATTAGGGGTTTCCGACCATAACACCCCACCCTGTAGAGAATGACAGGCAACAGGGGTGTGACTTGCGATTGTCGCCTGTAATGCTCATACCATTCCACCCCCACCCACACCCTGCAGCTAGTGAGAGGCAACGAGGTGAGCCTTGGACTCTTTGACCCCAAAGTTCACCCCATTCTCCTATACAGCACCCATCTCACCATATTTCCTGATGGAATTGGGTGAACATAAGGGCCAAAGACCCCAAGGCACACCATGACACTTGCCGGTGTCTGCAGGGTAGGATGTGGTGAAATGGCATGGCCGTTATGCCTGACGACACAAAGACACACCCCAATGCCTGTCAGTATCTGCAGGGTGGTGGTGGGGTTGACTTTAGTTCAATATTTCATTGCCATTCCTATTATGTAGCTCTGTAACTCCTACACTACCAATGCCAATGCCAGCAAGCAAACATTCCGCATTGACAAATGCTTGTTATAATTATGGTTCTCTAGAGACGTGGCCAAAGTGATAAAGGAAAAAAGGGTGGCATTCAAGAGGTATAGCAAAACACAGAAGGAAGGAGGACAGGAATGTATACCAAGTAAAACAGAGAGAAGCAGGAAGGGTGGTGAGGGGAGCAAAGGTGCAGACAGAGGAAAGGATAGCCAAAGAGGTAGCTTAAGGGGATACATCTTTTTCAGATTCACAAATGAGAAGAGCAAATCAAGATGAGGGATAGTGAGGATTAGGAGAGTGAAAGGGAGAGAGTGCACAGAAGAGGTCCATGAAATGGCTGCCACACTGAACAGGTACTTCTGCTCATTTTTCACAGTGTAGGGGGGGGACAGATCATCAGGGGGTAGCAGGAATGTTGGGGGTGGACACAGTTCAATTTTCAAAGGACAGACTCCTAAAGGGACATGCAGGTCTCAAGATGGACAAAGCTATGGGTCCAGATGGGATACACCCAAGGGTACTAAAGGAATTCAGGGAGGTGCTAGCTTCCCCTCTGACAACCCTATTCGACAGTTCAATGGAAACAGGAAAGGTTCTGGAGGACTGGAGAAGTGCTAATATCCCTCTACATAAAAGTGGCAGCAGGAAGAAGGCTAGCAACTATATGCCAGTCAGTCTCACTTAAGTTGTGGGGAAATGAATGGAAACCCTGCTAAAGGAAAGAGTGGTAGAGAGTAGAGTACCTTGCCGAGAAAGAGGAGCGGTTGGACCACAGTGGGCTCAGGAAGGGTGAGGGTGGTGGAACAGAGGCACATCCCTCCAGTTGTACCTCTCCACAATTCCTATGCCATTCTGGCAAAGTGTGGTTCCTCTATGGAGGCACCTACAGTGGAGACCAAGGAGGATGCTGGGAACCTCCACAAAGGAGACCCACAGGAGGGTGGCAGGGGACCCTGCAGGGAAGGAAACAACTCCTGGTGGGGACTCCATTGTTAGGAAGGTAGAACTGGGCAAGGAAGGAGAGGAGGTAAGGTGCCTGCCTGGCGCCATGGCTTGGAGGGACAGGAGGCGAATCCTCAGGATTGCGGAGCAGCTGCACAGGGGAGGAGCTGGATGTCATTGTCCACCTAGGGACAAATGACCTGGCTAAGAAGGGATTAGAGAAGTGCAGGAAGAGTTTGTGGAATTGGGGAGGGGCCTTAGTCAAGTAGCACGCCGGTAACCTTCTCAGAGGTGCTACCCATCTATGGCATAGGAGAGGCTAGGGTGTTCCGTACCATGGGATTCAATCAGTGGTTGAAAAACTGGTGTGGAGCTCAGGGATTTGGCTTCATTGGGGACTGGGGGTCCACCTGGAGTGATGCAAGCCTATACTGGCATGATGGGCTGCATCTGTCCGGGAGGAACCAGGATCCTAGGTGATAGGTTTAAATGCTTCATTGGCAAGCTTTTAAACTAGCCAAGGAGAGGCACTGGAAAGGAGCAGGAAAATCCTAGCCCCCAAACAATAACGGTAGTAAGTGTGGCAAACACCAACATGGAGGTGTCGATAGGGAGAGGAAGGGGTAAATGGAGAAAGTGACAAAGGCAAGAAGGACAGGGATGGGGCAAAAGGGTAAGGCCATCAGAAATGGAGGGTAATGAGTACCAATGCCCGTAGTCTGGGCAACAAGCTCCCTGAGCTGGTGGCCTTAATGGAAGAGGATGCCTGGATATCGTAGCAGTCACAGAAACATGGTACACAGAGAACCATGACTGGGATGTTAACATACCAGGGTACATAACCTACAGGAGAGACAGGCAGGGAGGAAGGAGGGAGGTAGCTCTCTATGTAAGGAAGGGATAAAAGCAACTGAACAAAAGAGTAAACAGGGAGGAGGAGGCACTGTGGGTCACCTTGGAGACTGGAAAGAGGCACCACAATCCGCACAGGGGTTGTGTACAGACCCCCATGTCAGGGGAAGGAATGGACAAGGATATGATAGAAGGCATTCTTAGAATGGCAGAGAAAGGGGAGATACTGTTGATGGGAGACCTGAATATGCCAGATGTTAACTGGAGCACATTTGCTGCAGCCACATCCAAGAGCAGGGCCATTCTTGATGCCCTACAGGTGGCAGGCATTAGACAGCTAGTTTCGGAACCCACTCGTGAGGGAGCAATCTTAGACCTCGTACTCTCAAATGGGGGCAGTGAGAGGATCTCAGATCTAGAAGTGGGTTGCCATCTGGGGAAAGTGACCATCAAACAGTGTGGTTCACGTTAAACTCAGCTACTGAGTCAAGCCATACAAAAGTGAGGGTACTGGACTTTAGGAGGGCTGACTTTGGCAAGATGGGAGAGTGCCTCAGAAAAGCACTAACAAACAGGCTAGAAGGAGGTGTGGAGCAACAATGGGGAATTATCAAAACTGCCATCACAGAGGCAACAAGCCTTTGTGTGAAGCAAATAAACAAATCAAAACGGAAGAAAAAGCCACTATGGTTCTCAAGAGAGGTGGCTGTGAAAGTCAGGAAGAAAATATAGCATTCCGGAAGTATAAGGAAACACAGAAGGAGCAGGACAGAGAGCTGTACCAGTTAAGGCAGAAAGAAGCAGGGAGGGAAGTCAGAATAGCAAAGGCCCAAACTGAGGAAAAGATAGCCAACTCAGTTAAGAAGGGGGATAAAACCTTTTATAGGTACATCAGTGAGCATAGAAAGACAAAGGGAGGGATAGTGAGGCTGAATAGAATGAATGGTGGGTGGGCAGAGGGGGACAGTGAAAAAGCAGGAATACTGAATGAATATTTCTGCTCAGTATTCTAAAGAGGAGGAAGTGCCTAATCCAATTAACAGAAGCACTCTTGATAGGGGTCGATCCCAGTCCTTTCACAGAAGAAAGGGTTCTGCAAGAACTCCTAAAACTGAAGGTGGACAAAGCAATGGGTCTGATGGAATTCACCCAGAATTCTAAAAATTAAGGAAGGAACTAGTGAAACCACTGGCTACTCTTTTAATAAATCATGGGAGGATGGTGTGGTACCCGAGGACTGGAGGAAGGCGGATGTGATTCCCCTAAAGTGGGACCAAGACAGAGGCAGGAAACTACAGACCTGTCAGTCTGACCTCTGTGGTAGGGAAAGTGATGGAGTCACTTCTGAAGGAAAGAATAGTTGAGTACCTAGAGGTCAGTAGAGCACAGGATCCAAGGCAGCATGGGTTCGCAGCAGGAAGGTCATGTCAGATGAATCAAATAGATTTCTTTGACTGGGTGACCAAAGTAGTAGACCAGGGAGGGGCTGTGGACATGGCCTACCTAGACTTTAGCAAGGCATTTGACACAGTCCCACACAAAAGATTATTAGTCAAATTAACCAGCCTGGGAGTGGGTCCCAGGGTGGTAGCCTGGGTAAAACATTGGCTGGACAACAGGACACAGAAGGTAATTGTAAATGGAGTCCACTCTGAAGAAAGGGGTTACTAGTGGGGTACCGCAGGGTTCAGTATTGGGTCCAGTCCTTTTTAATGTCTTCATCAGTGACATTGCAGAGGGACTGGAAGGAAAAGTATGCCTTTTTGCAGATGACACAAAGATCTGCAACAGGGTTGATATACAAGGAGGCGTGGAAAGGATGAAAAGGGACTTGGCAAGGTTGGAGGAATGGTCAGACGTATGGCAGCTAGGATTCAATGCAAAAAAGTGCAAAATAATGCACCTGGGAAACAAGAACCAAGGGGAAGAATACACAATGGGTGGGGAGGTAGTAACAACAACAAAACAGGAAAGGGACCTGGGGTAATCATATCAGATGATCTTAAGGTTAGCAAGCAATGTGAGAGGCAGTAGGGAGGGCTGGGGGTATACTGGGATGTATGGGAGAGGCATCAGCAGCAGAAAACAGGAAGTTGTTATCCCTCTGTACAGACAGTTGGTGAGACCCCATCTGGAATACTGTGTCCAGTTCTGGAGACCCCATCTCCGCAAGGACATAGACAGGATAGAGGCAGTCCAGAGGAGGGCAAGCTAAAATGGTGCAGGGTCTGCAAGAGAAGCCGTATGAGGAGAGACTAAAGGAGCTTAATATGTATACCCTTGAGGAAAGAAGGGAGAGGGGGACATGATAGAAACTTTCAAGTACCTCAAGGGAATCAACAAAGTCCAAGAGGGTAGCATCTTTCAGAAAAAGAGACTTGCAAGAACAAGGGGACACAATTTAAAGATAGAAGGAGGGCGGTTCAGGGGCAATGTGAGGAAGTATTATTTCACAGAGAGGGTAGTGGATGCATGGAACAGCCTTCCTGAGGAAGTTGTGGGGTCTAAAACTGTGGGAGAATTCAAGAATGCATGGCACAGACATAAGGCAATTCTTGTGGGGGGCAGGAAGATATAGGCTGTTGGTTAACTAGGATCTGCGGCCTATCCTGTAGGTAGGGAAATGGGCATACTAGATGGGCCTAGCGGTCCTTATCTGCCATCAAAGTCTATGTTTCTATGAATCCAGTGAGCTGTAAGACCACAGGCAGCATGGATTCACAGGGGTGAGGTCATGTCAAATGATTCTGATTTATTTCTTTGACTGGTTGACCAGGGAAATAGATCGGGGAGGGTAGTGGACTTTTATTTATTTATTTATTAGAAAAGTCAGATTTACAACCTTTGAGTCATGGACTCATTTACAAAGGCACCTCATTGCAGGGGGGTAGACAGAGTTACATAGTGAGGTTCCAACAGTGAGAACAGTACAGGTGCAGAACATTAAACACAGAGTGCACATAGGTTACATAATAATGTTACTTCTAATAGGTTACAGTCATATACAAGGTACCCAAGGGTTACATTGGGGGTACAGCCCTGGACATACCTAGATAATACCTGGAGAGGGTGGAGGAGGGATGGGGAGTGGGGTGGGAGGGAGGGGGAGAGGATAGGCTGTCCGGGGGATGTTGTCAAGTCAGAGAGGCCTGACAGGAGGATCCCACAGTGGGATTAATTAGGTGCATCTACAGCAATGAGCGTCGAAGAGATGGTTCCGGAGGGCGATTTTGAAGGAACCGATTTTGGCAATGTCTGTGATGCAGGGTGGAAGGGAGTTGAACCAAGCAGGGGCTTGGTAATTGAAGGACTACTGGGCTAGTGAGGTCTTGGTTCTGGGCACCATAAAGGTGGCCTTGACAGAGCTATGGGTGGCAACAGACGAGGACGCATGCTGTAGGAAAGCAGAGACCCCCAGGGGGGAGAGCCCTAGAAGAGATTTTTTGGTGAGTAGGCAGGTCTGGTAGCTCAGAAGGACCTCAAAGGTGAGCAGGTTGGCGGTGGAGTAAAGCAGGCAAGTGTAAGTGTGGCTAGGAGCTCCAGTCAGGAGACTGCAGGCCTTATTTATTGAGAGCTGGATTTTAGTCAAGGCGATACTGTCTGCCTCAACATAAATGGGCAAGCCATAGTCCACTAGCGACAGGACGGAAGAGGTGATGGCCAGCTGGAGGGCAACTTGGGGGAGGCAATCTCTATGACGGCATAGTAGGCCTATCCGAGAATTTATGGTGGAGGATAGGGCATTGATGTGTGTGTGGAAGGTGAGAGCTGAATTGAAAGTGATGCCTAGATATTTGTAAGAGGTCACTTGCTCCAGCGGGTGCAGAGTGCTGGGTAGAATGAAGAGGGGGGTATTCTTGGCCTTGTTTTGGTGATGGGAGAAGAGCATTGACTTAGTCTTCTTTAGGTTAATGACAAGTCGGTGGTTAAGGAACCACTTTTCAGCTTGGTTGTAGGTGTGCTGGAGGGATACCTGGAGAGAAGAGGGATCGGGTGGGAGGCAAAGAGAACCGCATCGTCGGCATAGAAGAGCATTTTTCCTGTGCAGGAGCTGGGGAGAGTGTTGAGGTAGAGGCTGAAAAGTACAGGGCCCAAAATGGAGCCCTGGGGCACCCCGGAACAAACGGTCTGGGTATTGGACAGGGAGCCATTTATCTTCACATGCTAGGATCTAGCAGAAAGGTAGCTGGAGAACCAGGCAAGGGGACCAGTGGAAAAGCTGAGTTGGTGGAGGGAGTCAAGTAGGAGGGAGTGACAAACAGTGTCAAAAGCCTTGGAGTGGTCTATGAACACTGCGCCGGCAAGATTGCCAGAGTCAAGAGCAGAGTGCAGGTATTGAGAGAACTCCAGGAGAGCAGTAGTGGTACTGTGTCCTGGGTGGAAACCATGTTGTTCTGGGCACATTATGTCATATTTGGCCAGGTACTCGAGTTGAATAGACACTATTTTTTCTAGGGATTTTGAGAGCGGGGGGGGAGGATAGAGATTGGCCAGTAGTTGTTAGTTGCAGACTAATCTCCACTCTTATGTATAGGGGTGATTTTGGTTGATTTCCAAGCACTGGAAAACTGACCGAGGCATAGAGACCAGTTTAGTAGGTCTGTAAGGGGCACTAGGATGACATCCAAGACCAGGCGGAGGATCTTAGAGTCTAGGTGCTCACAGCTGGGGTTGTTGCTACCAAGGACTTTTAGCAGGTGTGGTCTGGCTATGTGGGGGGATATAGTGTGCAGGTAGAAAGGAGGGCAATCCAAGGCAGGGGGGATAGAGGTGGGGATTGGGTCAAAAAAGTTGTTTGGGAGGACAGAGCTTAAGTCAGAGAAGGTAGTATTGAGGCAATCAGCTATGTGAGTTGAATCTGTAGTGACGGTGCCATCGATAGAGAGCTGGGACAGTTGAGGGGAGTGGGTCTTCCCATTAAGCTCTTTCATGCTGTCCCAGAGAGTCCGGGCGGAACCCCAGGTGGATGCGAGGGTGGTCTGATAGTGCTCTGCCTTGGCCAGTCTAATGGCCCAGGTGCACAAATTACATGCCACATTGTAGGCTTGTCTATCAGCCAACTTGTCTGATTCGATAGCGATGTGCCAGAGATTATCCCTATGCTTACGTTTTTGGATAAGGGATGGGGAGATCTGTGCAGCATTTGGTTTTTTAGTACGGATTCTGGTGTAGGGGCGAAAAGGTCACAGGCCTTGCTGAAGGCATTGGTGAAGAGGTCTAGGGCAGAGTAAATATCAGTCGTGTGACAGATGGGGGACCAGTCCAGCTGTGCTAGATGCAATTTTAGCTTTCTGAGACCCCAGGTCATAGGTACCAGTGTTAGGTGGCCTGGAACAGAGGTTTTGGTATGGAGGATGACCGGAGGAGACAGAGGACAGGTGAGTGATCACTAAGTGAGTCAGGGAGGATGTTGATATCTTGGATTTTATGAGGGCGATTCAATACTATTATGACTAGGAGGGTGCTGGAGCCACTTGTCCAGTTGAATCTAGTGGGCTGGGTGACTAACTGGGACATGTCCAGGGCAGTGAAGGAGTTTCTGGTGTGGGAGGCAGTGGTACCAAGCCAATTGACATTAAGGTCACTTAGGATGAGTTGCTTGGCTTTGTGTGGTAGGGAGGTGAGGCAGTCGATGAGAGACTGGACTGCTGGGTTCTGGTTCCTTGGGGGGGTGTAGGAGACTGTGAGGAAGAGTGGGCCCCGGCTGGATCAGGGGTAATTTTTAGAGTGAGGGCTTGGGTGCCATAGTCAAGCTTGGGGACAGGGAGAGCATGGCTTATAAGGATGTCCTGCATGTAGATTGCACTCCCACCGCCACGTTTACCAACTCGGTCTTTCCTGAGCAGGGTATATCCAGGGAAGGAAATAACAGAGTCAGGGGGTGTTTTAGAGAGCCAGGTCTCTACTAACGCAATAATATCGGGTTGGTGTTGTACAATCCAGCACAGGAGTGCGGCGGATTTCTTTAGAAGGCTGTATATGTTCAATGATGCAATGCGGAGACTGGCTCCAGAGTGGGGTATGGGAGGGCTAGTTGGCATAGGTCCAGGGTTTGGGTGTATATTCCTGGAGAGCAGTAGGAGCAGAGTGATTAATCTAATTAGGGGATGGTGGTGACAAGGACCCTTAGTGTGGTGCTGATGTGAGGTCCTGATAGTAGGGTTGCAGGGAATGGGTAAGGCACAGAGGGTAGGTATGGCAAGGAAGAGGTGGGTCCAGGATGGGCCCGGGAGGGCAGAGGGATTGAGGGTGTTGGTAGGTGGTGGATGCAGAGGAGTAGGGGTGTGTCCAAGGTGGGAGGGGGCCGAGCAGTTTGGGAGTGGCTAAGGGGGAGAAATGCTCAGGGTGGAGGGTGGGGGCACAGGATGGAGGGTGGTCTGAGCCAGAAGGGTAAACATGAGCAGGCCTAGTAGAAGAGCGATGGTGCCCACTGTTATGTAGTAGGTAGCTGGAGGTAAAACTGAGCCAGCAATGGTGTGCCAGCTGTGAAATTAGCTGAAGCACAGGGCAATTTTGGTAAAACGCCTGGAAAGAGTCACTGTTATATTGCTTCACTGTGTGGGGTTGGCAGTGACACTAGTTCTAATTTAGTGATATTTCTGAAAGTTTTGCTAAGGCAAAGGTGCCAGCTACTGGGATGGTTAGGCTGTGACTGAGTATGTCACCATAGGCAGTGGAAATGTAAGAACTGAAAGGGTATATAGTCAAATTAGGGTGAGGTCCTTAACAATAGGGCAAGTTACAGCAGGGCATTTGAGACTGTGCCACACAGGAGACTGATTAAGAAATTGAGCAGCCTAGGAGTGGGATCCAAAGTGGTGAATTGGGTTAGAAACTGGTTAACAGCTAGGCAACAGAGGGTGGTGGTTCCCATATGGAAAATATCTATATTTTTTTTAATATCTTAAATATATCCTAGTGTCCATAAATATATCTTGAACATATGTCAGATATTAGTCATAATTTCATAGATATTTTCAGATATATTCAAGATATTCACAGGATGATTCAAATACATGTCAGATATTATTCAAAGTATTTAGATATATTTTCAGATATATTCAAAATGTTCACAGAAGTGTCAGATACTAGTCACAGTTTTCAGATATATGTAAGAGATTCACAAAATGGTCCAAGATGTATCATAAGTTGGATACATGTTTAATATATATATATATATATATATATATATATATATATATATATATATAGTTCTTTAAATTAAGTTTGCACAATCTGTTCATGTAGTTCTATTTTAACCAAATATATATATATATAAACATATTTTGAATATGTCCAAGATATGTATTATGATTAACCTGTGCCTGTTTACTTTTTTGAGGCCCTTATCTATGGTAAGTGTCGTAGAAACCCTGAAATTATATTAATAAAATATGTTTAAGTTATAAAGACTTATATGCAAAAATACCCAACCTTTAAAAGAACAGTTTTGAACTTGGGTAAAGCATGTAAATACTGTTTTGGTTGTCAAAGGCCCAACTTACTTTGCCTCATGCCCAGTAATATGCACATTCTTTTCATAATCTATGTTATCATTGGTCTCTTGTAGATCACCAGCAATTTTTTCATATAAGCCCATATGGAAAAGAACTATACAATATTTTTTAATATCTAGATTATATGCCAAATACATTATATATTTCTGTTATCTGTGCAGTTTTCCAGTTATACTTTAGATATTTGTAGAATTCAATGAGGTATGTCTTATACTTGGCATTGATATTCTAAATGTATTTGTTTTGTTATATTGTCAAAGGTGTTCTATACTGTAGTCATCTAAGTGGTTGTTAATAAGAGGAATTCTAAATACACAGTTGTGCATATACAACATCAAGATTAATCTATTGTTTGGGTATTTTAAGATATTTTTAACAATGCATATATTTTAAACAAATATTTTAGAAATATGTCAACTACATAAAAAATATATCTATTTAATAGTCAAAGTGTATACCCAGATATATAAAATATATATCATGCACCTATAATAAAGATATCATGGAAATATATTTATGATATATCTGTCACATATAGTCTGCAAATAAATACACTTTTACAAATGTATCTAAAATGTAATTATTTTCCATATGGGAGAATAATAATTCACAAAATATTAACAAGATAATTGTATGATATACTGTATACAATAAATAATATCTCAGATATATCTGAAATATATGCATCAGATATATCTCAAATATTTCAAAACCAGCCAGTTTGAAATATAATACATATATTTGGAAACCATTAAGTAAATCTATTTTGGGATATAATTCAAAAACTATTTAAAATATATCTTAAAACATATATTCGAAATATAGTTCTTTGTCATATAATCAGCACTCACTCTAATGATGGGATCGGTGGCCTTCTCAGAAGTACTCCCAGTACCCTGCATGAGCACAGCAAGGAAAGAAAGGATAGGTAAGTGTAATACTAGGCTGGGGGGAATGATGTCACTCAAGGGGGTACACGTTGGTGGGTGGGTGGCTGTGGTAGAACCTGGGACTAGAATTACCAATACACCATGCAGAGACTACACCTGATCAAGGAGGGGAAGGCGGTGCTAAAGCAGAGGATAGAGGAGTATGCAAAAACAAAGATGAATTTAAAATAGAAAGGGGGGAAGGTGGTGAGTGGTCAGCTGGTAGGCAGGGGTCCCGGAGAGGGTGCCTGACAAGCTTACCCCCCCCCAGTTAATGGGGAAGGCAAAGGGGAGGAGACATAGTGGGGGGGAGAAAGGAGGGAGAAGAGTTAGGGAGGGGAAGGGAGCGGGTTGGAGAGTGATCTCATTGAACATGAGGAGCCTTGGAAACAAGTCAGCTGAGTTTCAGGCCCTATTGGCAGAGGAGAGGGTGGACATTGTGCCCATCATGGAAACGTGGGCCATCCACTACCAGGACTGGGAGTTGATGGCCCTAGGGTATAGGGTATTTAGAAAAGATAGGACCAAGGGGAAGGGGGTGGTGATCTATGTACAGGAGGGGATAAGGTGTGCAAGGGATGGGGGAGGAGAGCAGGACAGAGGCCCTATGGATGCATTTTTCAGGACTCAAAAGGCAAGACACTGAGGATGGGGTAGTTTATAGACCACCAACTCAACTGGAGGACCTGGACAGTGAGTTATCTCAGCAAATCTGAAGGGTTTGCAGGAAGGGGAACACGGTGGTGTTGGGGGTCTTCACCCTACCTGGGGTGGGCTGGAGTACCCCAACCACCACAAGTGCAAGGGAGCAAGTCCTATTAGGTTAGAGGCATTTCAGGACAGCTTCCTGATGCAGCTGGTCCATGGGCCAACTCAGATAGGAAATACTCTGGACTTTGTGCTGTCCAATGGGGAGATGGTAAGGGATGTGGAGGTGGAGGATCCACTGGCAGGGAGCGATCACTACTCAGTGTGGTTCACACTCAACATGGGGATGGAAGCTGGTGGTACAGATGCCAAGGTGATTGATTTTAGGCAGGCAGACTTTAAAAAGATGGGTGAAATTCTGGTGGAGCACCTGGAGGGGATTCAACCAGGCAGGGACACAAGTCAGAAGCGGACTGTCGTAAAAAAGGGGCTAGTGTAGGCTACAGGGGCATGTACTAGAACACAGAGCAAGAAAGGGAGCATAAAGAAGCCCAGTTGGATGACTCAGGAGGTCAGGGAGGGGCTGAGAGTCAAGAGAGAGGCATTCTGGAGGTTCAAAAAGTCAGGAAGGGGATAAGACAAGGAAATGTAAATGAAGAAATCCTGAGAGGCCATCAAACTAGCTAGAGCAGCCAAGGCTTCCAGGGAGCTGAGGCTGGCACATGGTATTAAAAGTGGAGAAAAGGATGTCTTCAGATACGTAAGGGAAAGAAGGAGCAAGGACTAAATAGTGTGGATAAAAAAGGATGGGGGTGGGTGGAGAGAGGGGAGGATCAAGCAGAGGCATTAAATGAATACTTCTGTTCTGTATTCACACAAAAGAAAAGGGAACAGGTACCACAGGGAAGGGGTGGGATAGGCAGGGGGTGACAGATGTGAGGATTACTGAGGATAGGGTACTGGAAGGACTGAGGGCACTAAGGGTGGACAAGGCACCTGAGCTAGATGGCATTCACCCTAGGGTACTCAAGGAGCTGGCTGAGGTCCTGGCAGGGCCACTGGCTAACCTGTTCAATACTTCCCTGGACATGGGATGGAATGTGTACCACAGGACTGGGGGATGGCCCATGTGGTACCCATCCACAAAGGTGGCCCCAAGGATGAAACAGGAAACTACAGGTCAGTGAGCCTCACATAAATCATGGGGAAGCTCATGAAGGCAATCCTGAAAGAGAGGTTGGTGATCCATTTGGAGGACAATGGACTCCAGGATGGGCATCAGCATGGGTTTGTCTTGGGCAGATCCTGCCAGACCAACCTCACTGAGTACTTTGATTGGGTGACAAGGGATTTAGACAATGGTCATGCAGTGGATGTCCTGTATTTGGACTTCAGCAAGGCCTGTGACTCTGTGCCGCACGGGAGGCTAGGGGGAAAGCTGGAATCTGTGGGGGCTGGTGGCAAAGATGGTGAAATGGATGAAGAATTGGTTAAGGAGTAGGCAGCAGAGGGTGGTAGTGGGAGGGGAACTCTCAGCACCAGGGGCAGTGACAAGTGGGTACCGCAGGGATCGGTGCTGGGCCCAGTGTTGCTCGGGTTATTCATAGCTGATATCTCACATGGGATCTAAAGTAACAGTAGTCTGTTTGCAGATGACACCATAATGGGGGCAGTGGTTGGTGACATTGAGGGATGGAAGGCGCTGCAGGATGACGTGACTAAACTGCAGGAATGGTCAGAAACATGGCAGCTAGGGTTCAATGCCAAGAAGTGCAAGGTAATGTACTTCGGAGCAAAGAACCAGGGGAGGGACTATTAACTGGGAGGGGAACAGTTGGGAAGCACTGTGGAGGAAAAGAACCTAGGGGTTCTTTTAACATGGAGCATGAACAACCCTGCTCAGTGTAAGAAAGCAGCAGCAAAGGCCAGCAAGATGCTGGGGTGCATAGCAAGGGGAATCTCCTCCAGAAGTAGGGACGTAATCCTCCTCCTGTACAGGTCACTGGTCAGGCCACACCTGGAGTACTACAGGCAGTTCTGGCGCCCATACCTGAAGAAGAATATCACATTGTTGGAGGGGGTGCAGCGTAGAGCAACAAAGATGATCCAGGGATTGCAGAGCAAGCTCTACGAGGAAAGGCTGAGCGAGCTAGGTATGTACTCCTTGGAGGAGAGAAGGGATGGGGGCATGATTGGGCCCTTTAAGTACTTGAAAGGGATAAACAAAATTTAAACAGAGGGGATCTTCAAATTAAGAAGAGGAAGGGATACGTGAGGGCACAGTCTCAGACTGGGGGGGATTCAAGAGGGAAGTAAGGAGACAGTTCTTCACAGACAGGGCGGTGGGCAAGTGGAATGCTCTACAACAGGAGGTGGTGGCCTGCAAGATGGTGGGCAGTTTCAAGAAGGGATGGGACAGGTTGAGGGTGAGGTTAAATCTAAGGAGGGGAGGAGTGGGAGGGCAGCTGTGAGATGGGGGGCTAGCTGCAAAAGCGTGCATGCTCAACAGACCATGAGACCTATTTCTGCTGACATTTTCATATGCTCATATGAGAGTGACCAGTGGGGAGCTGCAGGGCTCTTCAATGTCTACATAAGTAACATTGCAAAAGAACCAGAAGGGAAGGTATGCCTTTTTGCAGATGATACCAAAATCTGTAATAGGGTGGACACTCAGAAGGTGGTGGAGAGAATGTGCAGGGATCTTGGGAAACTCAAGGAGCGGTCATCAGCACGGCAGCTGGGGTTCAGTGCCAAAAAGTACAGAATCATGTGTCTAGGACATATGAACCCAAGAGCTGAGTATAGGATGGGGGGAAGATACAGACAGTCACAAAACAGGAAAGGGACCTTGGAGTTATCACAACTGATGACCTCAAAGTGGCAGGGCAGTGTGACAAAGCAATGTGAAGGGCTAGTGGGATGCTGGAGTGCACAGAGAGGGGTCTCTCCACCAGGAGGAGGGAAGTAATCTTGGTACTGTATCACTCGCTGGAGAGACCCCACTTATAGTACTTTGTCTTGTTTTGGAGGCAACACCTCAGAAAGGACATAGACAAGGTGGAGGCAGTCCTGAGGAGGGAAACTACAGTAGAGCAGAGGTTGCATGAAAAGCCTCATGAGGAGAGTCTGAGGACTCTCAATATGCACATCTTGGAAGACTGGCGAATGAGAGAGGGCATGATAGAACCTACAAGTAGCTCATAGGTGAACAGGGTGCAGGAGGGTAGTCTCTTTCCAAGGAAAAAGAGCATCAGGACCAGGGTACATGGGATGAAGCTAGGGGAAAGTTTAAGAGGGATGTAAGGAAGGACTATTTCACTAAAAGGGTGGAAAATGCCTGGATCAGACTGCCACCAGAAGTGGTGGAGGCACAAACAGTGGGGGGTTTCAGGTATGCAGGGGATAGACATGGGGTAAATTAGTAAATAGGCAGGGAGGAGGGAGGGTCACCGGAGACCAGTTAGGGTCTATGGAAACAGACTAAGCAGGGAACAACTGGGCAGACTAAGTAGGACAAGCAGTCATTTTCTGCCAACAAGAAGGTCAGGCAGACAGGTAAGTAAGGTGCAAGGTGCAGGTAGCAGTGATTATTTACCTACTCTTCTCCATTTTCCTTAATGATCTTCCCACAGCCTGCTGATCCTCTTCTATCAACATCTATGCCATCACTAAGGCTACAAGCCTTTGTGTGAAGCAAATAAACAAAACAAAACAATGTAAAACACTATGGTTCTCAAAGGAGGTGGCTGGGAAGGTTAGGGAGAAAAAGATAGCATTCAGGAAGTACAAGGAATCACAGAAGGAGCAGGACCGAGAACTATATCAGTTAAAGCAGAAGGAAGCAGGGAAGACAGTCAGAACAGCAAAGGCCCAAACCGAGGAAAGGATAGCCAACTCAGTTAAGAAGGGGGATAAAACCTTTTATAGGTACATCAGGGAGTAAAGGAAACCCAAGGGAGGGATAGTGAGGCTTAATAAAGGGGAAGGGTTGGGCAGAGGGTGACTGTGAAAAGACAGATATACTAAACAAATATTTTTACTCAGTATTCACAAGTGAGGAGGGGGAGTTACCTAAACCAAACAACAGAAACACTCTGGATAGGGGGATTGATACGGCCCATTCACAGAAGAAAGAGTTCTGAAAGAACTCTTAAAACTGAAGGTGGACAAAGCAATGGGGCCTGATGGAATTCATCCCAGAATTCTAAAAGAACTAAGGGTAGAACTAGTGACACCACTGACTACCCTCTTTAACAAATCATGGGAGGATGGGGTGGTACCTGAGGACTGGAGCAGGGCAGATGTGATTCCGCTCAAAAAAAGTGGAAGCATGACAGAGGCAGGAAACTATACACCTGTTACTTTGACCTCAGTGATAGGGAAAATGATGGAATCACTTCTGAAGGAGAGAATTGTTGAGTACCTAGAGGCTAGAGGGGCACAGGACCCAAGGCAGCATGGATTCACAGTGGGTAGGTCATGTCAGATGAATCTAATAGATTTCTTTGACAGGGTGACCAAAGTAGTAGATCAGAGAGGGGCTGTGGACATGGCCTACCTAGAATTTAGCAAGGCATTTGACACAGTCCCACACAAAAGATTAATATACAAGTTAGCCAGCCTGGGAGTGGGTCCCAAGATGGTAGCCTGGGTAAAAAATTGGCTGGAGAACAGGACACAGAGGGTACTAGTAAACAGAGTCCACTCTGAAGAAAGGGGAGTTACTAGTGGGGTACCGCAGGGTTCAGTTCTAGGACTGGCCCTCTTCAATGTCTTTATAAGTGACATTGCAGAGGGACTGGAAGAAAAAGTATGTCTCTTTTCAGATGACACAAAGACATGCAGCAGGGTCAATACACAAGG
The DNA here is from genome assembly GCA_016271365.2 of Neoceratodus forsteri. Taxonomy (NCBI): domain Eukaryota; kingdom Metazoa; phylum Chordata; order Ceratodontiformes; family Ceratodontidae; genus Neoceratodus; species Neoceratodus forsteri. The sequence continues at coordinate 536,061,277 of CM028138.1, forward strand.
TGGGGTGGAAAGGATGAGAAGGGACTTGGCAAGGCTGGAGGAATGGTCAAATGTATGGCAGCTTAGATTCAATGCTAGGAAGTGCAAAGTAATGCACCTGGGAAACAAAAACCCAGGGGAAGAGTACACTATGGGGGGGTGAGATACTAAGAACAACAAAAATGGAAAGGGACCTGGGGGTAGTCATATCAGATGACCTAAAGGTGGTCAAGCAATGTGAGAGATCAGTAAGGAGGGCGGGGGGGGGATACTGGGACATATAGGGAGAGGCATCACCAGTAGAAAGCAGGAAGTTGTTATCCCTCTGTATAGACAGCTGGTGAGACCCCATCTGGAGTACTGGGTGCAGTTCTGGAGACTCAGTCTCCGCAAGGACATAGACAGGATGGAGGCAGTCCAGAGGAGGGCAACTAAAATGGTGCAGGGTCTGCACCAGAAGACATGAAGAGAGACTTAAGGAGCTTAATATGTATACCCTCGAAGAAAGGAGGGGAGGGACATGATAGAAATTTTCAAGTACCTCAAGGGAATCAACGAAGTCCAAGAGGGTAGCATCTTTCAGAAAAAGAGATGTGCAAGAACTAGGGGGCACAATTTGAAGAAAGAAGGGGACGTCTCAGAGGTAATGTGAGGAAGTATTTTTTCATGGAGAGGGTAGTGGATGCATGGAATGGCCTTCCTGAGAAGGTTGTGGAGTCAAAAACAGTGGGGGAATTCAAAAATGTGTGGGACAGACATAAGGCAATTCTAGGGGCTGGAGTAGGAGGAAGTAGGCTGTTGGTTAACTAGGATCTGCAGCTTATCCATTAGGTAGGGAAATGGGCAGACTGGCCCAAGCGGTCCTTATCAGTCAAATTCTATGTCTCTATGCTTCTGTGTATGCTGATGATACTGTTTTGTACAGTTTCAGCAAAAACCCTGCTGCTGCACAAACTAGCTTACAGAATGACTTCAACCAAGTTCAGCTCTGGTTTGCTTCTCACCAGCATTTTCTAAATGCCAAGAAGAAAGTCTCAATGACCTTTGGCACCAGGCAGACTCTCTAGGCTCCCGGCCCTACCCACCTTCCGCACCCTTGATGGGACCATCTTGGAGGACACCTCCTCATTTAGATACCTGGGAGTTTGATTGGACCAGCACCTTATCTTCTCTGTGCATATTGATGCTATCCTGAAGAAACTGTGCCCCAAGCTTGGTGCTCTATACAGGAATCATAGTTGCATCCCGCTGACTGCAAGTTGCGAAACTGTCCAGAAGATGATACTCCCCATCTTTGACTTCTGTGACGTAGTCTATGGTGCTGCTCCCAAATCTTCCCTGACCAAGTTGGACACTCTCTTTAACTGCTTCTGCTGCTTTGCTATTGACTCCCCTTCCTGCTCCTACCACTGTGAACTGTATCGCTATCTAACCTTCCTTCCTCTATCTCACAGATGCATCTCTCACTGTGCCAAAATAACCTCCAAATTCTGGTTCGGGGGGCTCCCCTCCCTTCTCTCATCCTTTCTCTCCACTCCACCTCCCCCCACCCACTCTTTCAGATCAAATGACGCCCGCCCCTTGATGGTCCCTCACCACTCCACCCTCATCGGTCAGACTGGTTTTGCCCATTGTTTCCCTAAAATCTGGAATTCCTTCCCATCTGAAATATGACTCTCCTCCTCCAATTACTCCCTTACCTCTGTCCTACACAGTTACCTTTCCCTCAGCTGTCCCTGCTTTAACCCACCTTAATACCTATCCCCAGTTTCTGCCTTCCTACCATGACCACCCCCTTGCAGGGTTCTCAACATCCTGAAGGGGGAAATCAGGAAATGGCTACCCCTTCTTCTCATATTCAGTTCTTGCCTCTCCCCCTCGCTTCTCCACCTGCCCTTCTGGGTCGCCAGTGTGCACAGCCTGACCCCATCTTTTTTACTCCAACAGCACTTGCGTACTACCTCGAGCCTACACCTGGTACAGTTATGCACTATAAATGGTTCTATTGCATTATTACTGTTTTGTATGTTTATATGTTCTTTTGTATGATTTTGGACACATATTGTAATTTACCCAATGTTCCACTACTGTTTGTTGTACAATACCTTGTGTTCAAACTGTTGCACAATCTTACAATGTTGTATTGTTTGTACTACCCACATACTATTGTAACTGATTATCCTTCCCAACCCTATGTAACCCCTCCCCCAGGTTGCACTGTGAGACGAGCAACTTGTTGTTCAGTGTGCTCTCCTGGTGAAACATTTTAATAAATAAATTATATTTCACAGATTTGGTAATTAAATTCATATCTTCATTGAGGATATCTCATCCACTGGGCCATACCTTTGGAGCTGTAAGCTGTCAGTGTCAGGACTACTCAGAAACATTTGCTAGCTTGAGACTGAGCATGATGATGTGTAACATCGGCACCTATAAAATGTGGGCAGCCCTATTGTTCCTCAGTTCTTTCTTATGCCTTCGACCGTGCTTCAGATCTGCAGAGAAACAATGCCGCTGTTTCTACGATTTTATTGTGTTTCTACTTCAACCTTAAAGGAAAACTACATCCTCATATATTGCCAATTTTATTTGTTTCCATGTCAACAGACAACTCTTTTTCTGTAGCTGTAATGGATACATGTGTTACTGGATCACCATGGATGTTACAGTTACTACTCAAACAAGGCTGAGGGGCCTGGACTCTGTTTTTACCAAAAGTTTTTTTTTTTCCCCCCTCAACAGATTAAATAGCATGGTGAGTGTCCACTAAGAAATAATGTTTAGGTGGCCTTATGACAGACTAGTACAACCCCTGGGTTGCTGTACCTACCCACTTCCCCTCATAGTCACCCCACACATGGCAAACCAGAAACCAATGAAGCAGTTCAGTGCACATTCAATTACTGACCATAGCTAATAATACGCTCATGAGACAGGCTTAAGAATAACAAGCAATTTATTAAATAGGGTCGATAAGGGGAGAAAAAGGGATGCAGAACAAATAACTGTTTAAAGAATTTGATATAACTGGTAAAAACATCAACACTAAACAGCAACAGTGCCCACCCCCCAACAGCAACACAAACAATATGGCCCCCTCCCAACTGGTACCAGTTTCCCAGATTGCTAAGAGGAAGTCCCCCATGTCCTTTCTGGGTACCCAGGGTGTTGTAACAGTGCAGGCCTAATGATGTGCAGTTGGATGGTCGGTGTTGATGCACTTTCTTAAACAGTAACTTTGGTGGATCTATGTACAAGATACCTAGGTACAGGGCACACCCTGCATTACTTGTGGTTCTGTTGTTATCAGTTTCTGAGTTTGGCAAGCTGAAGATCTTTCTGGCTACAGCTCTGGGGAGCTCTTTACCTAGATGCAGGTTGCGGCAGTCTGATCAGAGGCAGGCTCCCTTGGTAGGTCACCTCATTCTGCTTCTCTTGCACTCTGGATGGAACACTCTAGGGACTAGGGCCACACACCTCACCCACCTGTCCAGGCATCCAGCCATCAGGGTGAGGTGAGGTGATATGCAGTGCCTGGCTCTGACACTTTCCAGCTCATTCCCCAACTGATCACTGGCTGTTCACCTCCTCCTGGAGCTCAGGAACACAGGTTTCACTATTTTTAGCCACACTGCAGGCAGGCAGCAGTGGCACAAAAGTCCAACAGGAGCAGGATCTTCTCCTTCAGCAGATCTAGTTTACCTCCCAGGGCTGTGGGAATGTATCAGTCTCTCAGGATCCCCAATGCTCAGGTTTTTAAATTATAAAAACATCTCTTCTCACATTATAACTGGCTTTCCAGATTGTGGAAAACTTTTGCAAGGCCTCCGGAAAGGTGGCTGAGGAAACCTCAGGCAGTTCTCCAAGCTGTTGCAGGTACACAGTCCAAGCCCTCCTTATTCGTGAAGAGCTCAAGGCAGACTGTCCAAAGCTGAATCTGCCCCCCATGTCAAAAGTAAAACAGGACAGCTTCCAATTTGTCAATCAGGCTGTCAGTACATAATATTTGTAAGTGGAATGTTCATTCACCACCTGATTGGCTGGGAGAAAAGACACCAAGACACAGTCCTTTCCTTTTCCCAGGAGCCCCCTTTCTGTTGTCCTCAAAGCTCATTGACTACCTATTGGCTGCAGAGCATGTCAGAGGTAACAAAGATGGCTGCTAATAAATCTGGCAGTTCAGTTTTAATAAAAGTCCCAACTTTAAGTTCATATTGCAGGGCTGTTACATTGTTTTATGTCCAAATACCCCCACAGTCCAACAGCTGCCCCTCTGCCCTATTGCCCGGTGGCAGAGTGGGGCTAAACAGAGACTCCCCCACCTGTCATTAGTGCCACAGTGCTGTCCCCTTGGGTGGCAGGCAGAGCATTCATTTACAGTGCAGCCTTGGCTACTTTAAATGGAATAGTGCACTTTTAAGTGTTTCCACAAAGTTTATTTCTTTTCTCCCTCAATGTGTCTCTGAGCCTCCATGATGTCTCTGGAGTCCCCGGGGCTGGAGCACACACAGAGGAGCTGGACACTGTGCCGCCAGAGTGGCTCTTACCTAAATGCTGTAGCGCTTCACTGAGTCTGTGAACAGACTGCTGCAGCTCGCACATTTGAGCAGGAGCCAGCTCAAACGTGTGCACACACAGCTGCACTGCACTCCCCTGAGCTGTGCAGTGCTCTCTGAGCTGTAATAATAATAATAATAATAAATAATAATAATAATTTTATTTATATAGTGCCTTTCAATATATCAAAGTGCTGACCAGATTAATGTCATAAATTCAAGTTTCAATACATAACATAAAACATATAAAAATACATCATAAAATACATCATAAAAACATAATAACTTACAATAAAATTCCAATCATATTTCAACTAATTTAACTCTCCAAAAAGGCCAGTTTCCATAAATAAGTTTTTAATTCTTTCTTAAATATCTCCACGGAGGTGTACTCCCATAACCGGCCTGGTAGAGAATTCCAAAGAGTCGGTGCAGCATGAAAAAATGCCCTGCTGCCCGAGGATTTTAAACTCACTCTTGGAATCTCCAGCAACCCCATGTTGGCCGAGCGGAGCGATCAGCCAGGGCAATAAGAAACCAGTAGGTCTTTCAGATGGGACAGATCCTGATCGTAAAGGGCTTTAAAAGTCAACAAAATTACTTTAAAGGTGATTCGCCACCGTATAGGAAGCCAGTGCAGTTCGCGCAGCACCGGGGTAATATGGCAGGACTTACTTATCCCAGTCAAAACCCAGGCTGCAGCGTTCTGCACTAGCTGGAGGCGGTGGATTTCAACCCCAGAAAGCCCAAAGTAAAGGGCATTGCAGCAGTCTAGGCGCAAGGACACAAAGGCGTGGACCAACGTTGGCAAGGAGTCAGATGAAACAAGGTGCTTCACCCTGGCAATATTCCTAAGATGGTTAAAGGAAGTCCTGATGATGGCTGACACCTGAGATTGAAAAGTCAGCCTATCATCAAGGATCACCCCAAGGTTACGCACCCGTTCAGAGGTCGGTAGTGACACGCCGCCAAGAAAAATTCCAGAAGGTGCGCCAGTACACGACCTCTCAATCCGACCACCCGGGTCCACCACCAAAACCTCTGTCTTCTCCGAGTTCAGCTTCAACTGTACTGCTGACTGGGTGGTTTTAACTTTAATACCTTGCTCCTCCAGTCCCCCACCGCAAAGCAGGCACGTGGGCTGGCAGGAGCAATAAAGTGGGGCACCACGGACCAGGACTGGTGGGGCCAGATGGCTGGGAGGCAAAACAAGGTAAGCTCCACCCATGGAGAGAGTTACATATGTGACTGCTGCAGTTTATTTTCACTGTTTATATTGGTCCCTGTAACTATCCTGGGGGCCTCAATGTTATGGTAGTTGAAATCTCACTGTCCCTGGGAGCTTCATTAGCATATAAGAACATGATGAGAAATCACTCTTTAGACTCTAGAGCCTGCCTGCTTAATAAGTTTTCAACAAAACTAGTCACTGCAAGGTGTGAAATACCACAGTTACCTTCATAGAAACATAGACATAGAAACATAGACTTTGACGGCAGATAAGGACCGCTAGGCCCATCTAGTCTGCCCATTTCCCTACCTACAGGATAGGCCGCAGATCCTAGTTAACCAACAGCCTATATCTTCCTGCCCCACACAAGAATTGCCTTATGTCTGTCCCATGCATTCTTGAATTCTCCCACAGTTTTAGACCCCACAACTTCCTTAGGAAGGCTGTTCCATGCATCCACTACCCTCTCTGTGAAATAATACTTCCTCACATTGCCCTGAACCGCCTGGGCCCTTCTATCTTTAAATTGTGTCCCTTGTCCTTGCAAGTCTCTTTTTCTGAAAGATGCTACCTCCTGGCTTTGTTGATTCCTTGAGGTACTTGAAAGTTTCTATTATGTCCCCCCTCTCCCTTCTTTCCTCAAGGGTATACATATTAAGCTCCTTTAGTCTCTCCTCATACGGCTTCTCTTGCAGACCCTGCACCATTTTAGTTGCCCTCCTCTGGACTGCCTCTATCCTGTCTATGTCCTTGCGGAGATGGGGTCTCCAGAACTGGACACAGTATTCCAGATGGGGTCTCACCAACTGTCTGTACAGAGGGATAACAACTTCCTGTTTTCTGCTGTTGTTGCCTCTCCCTATACATCCCAGTATATCCCCGGCCCTCCCTACTACCTTCTCACATTGCTTGCTAACCTTAAGGTCATCTGATATGATTACCCCCAGGTCCCTTTCCTGTTTTGTTGTTGTTACTACCTCCCCACCCATTGTGTATTCTTCCCCTGGGTTCTTGTTTCCCAGGTGCATTATTTTGCACTTCTGCATTGAATCCTAGCTGCCATACGTCTGACCATTCCTCCAACCTTGCCAAGTCCTTTCATCCTTTCCACGCTCCTTGTGTATCAACCCTGTTGCAGATCTTTGTGTCATCTGCAAAAGGCATACTTTTCCTTCCAGTCCCTCTGCAATGTCACTGATGAAGACATTAAAAGGACTGGACCCAATATGAACCCTGCGGTGCCCACTGGTAACCGCCTTTCTTCAGAGTGGACTCCATTTACAATTACCTTCTGTGTCCTGTTGTCCAGCCAATGTTTTACTAGGCTACCACCCTGGGACCCACTCCCAGGCTGGTTAATTTGACTAATAATCTTTTGTGTGGGACTGTGTCAAATGCCTTGCTAAAGTCTAGGTAGGCCATGTCCACAGCCCCTCCCTGGTCTACTACTTTGGTCACCCAGTCAAAGAAATCTATTAGATTCTGCCTGACATGACCTTCCGCCAGAACCCATGCTGCCTTGGATCCTGTGCTCCACTGACCCTAGGTACTCAACTATTCTTTCCTTCAGAAGTGACTCCATCACTTTCCCTACCACAGAGGTCAGACTGACAGGTCTGTAGTTTCTGCCTCTGTCTTGGTCCCACTTTTGTGAAGGGGAATCACATCCGCCTTCCTCCAGTCCTCGGGTACCACACCATCCTCCCATGATTTATTAAAAGAGTAGCCAGTGGTTTCACTAGTTCCTTCCTTAATTCTTTTAGAATTCTGGGTGAATTCCATCAGGACCCATTGCTTTGTCCACCTTCAGTTTAGGAGTTCTTGCAGAACCCTTTCTTCTGTGAAAGGACTGAGATCGACCCCTATCAAGAGTGCTTCTGTTAATTGGATTAGGCACTTCCCTCCTCTTTGTGAATACTGAGCAGAAATATTCGTTCAGTATTCCTGCTTTTCACTGTCCCCTCTGCCCACCCACTGTTCATTCTATTCAGCCTCACTATCCTCCTTTGTCTTTCTCGCTCGCTGATGTACCTATAAAGGTTTTATCCCCCTTCTTAACTGAGTTAGCTATCTTTTCCTCAGTTTGGGCCTTTGTATTCTGACTTCCCTCCCTGCTTCTTTCTGCCTTAACTGGTACAGCTCTCTGTCCTGCTCCTTCTGTGTTTCCTTATACTTCCGAATGCTATCTTTTTTTCCTGACTTTCACAGCCACCTCTCTTGAGAACCATAGTGGCTTTTTCTTTCATTGATTTGTTTATTTGCTTCACACAAAGGCTTGTTGCCTCTGTGATGGCAGTTTTCTGATAATTCCCCATTGTTGCTCCACACCTCCTTCTAGCCTGTTTGCTAGTGCTTTTCTGAGGCACTCTCCCATCTTGCCAAAAGTCAGCCCTCCTAAAGTCCAGTACCCTCACTTTTGTATGGCTTGACTCAGTAGCTGAGTTTAACGTGAACCACACTGTTTGATGGTCACTTGTCCCAGATGGCAACCCACTTCTAGATCTGAGATCCTCTCACTGCCCCATTTGAGAGTACGAGGTCTAAGATTGCTCCCTCACGAGTGGGTTCCAAACTAGCTGTCAATGCCAGCCACCTGTAGGGCGTCAAGAATGGCCCTGCTCTTGGATGTGGCTGCAGCAAATGTGCTCCAGTTAACATCTGGCATATTCAGGTCTCCATCAACAGTATCTCCCTTTCTCTGCCATTCTAAGAATGCCTTCCATCATATCCTTGTCCATTTCTTCCCCGGACATGGGGTCTGTACACAACCCTGTGCGGATTGTGGTGCCCTTTCCAGTCTCCAAGGTGACCCACAGTGCCTCCTCTCCTCCCTGTTTACTCTTTTGTTCAGTTGCTTTTATCCCTTCCTTTATATGAGAGCTACTCCTCCCCTCTTCTCCCCTGCCTGTCTCTCCTGTGTTATGTACCCTGGTATGTTAACATCCCAGTCATTGTTCTCTGTGTACCATGTTTCTGTGACTGCTACGATATCCAGGCATCCCTCTTCCATTAAGGCCACCAGCTCAGGGAGCTTGTTGCCCAGACTACAGGCATTGGTACTCATTACCCTCCATTTTCTGATGGCCTTACCCCTTTGCCCCATCCTGTCCTTCTTGCCTTTGTCACTTTCTCCATTTACCCCTTCCTTCTCCTATCGACACCTCCATGTTGGTGTTTGCCACACTTACTACCATGATTGTTTGGGGGGCTAGGATTTTTCCTGCTCCTTTCCAGTGCCTCCCCTTGGCTAGTTTAAAACTGCTCAATGAAGCATTTAAACCTATCACATAGGATCCTGGTTCCCTCCCGGCAGATGCAGCCCATCATGCCAGTATAGGCTTGCATCACTCCAGGTGGACCCCAGTCCCCAATGAAGCCAAATCCCTGAGCTCCACACCAGTTTTTCAACCACTGATTGAATCCATGTGCACGGAACACCCTAGCCTCTCCTATGCCATAGATGGGTAGCACCTCTGAGAAGGTTACCGTATGCATTCTGACTCAGGCCCCTCCCCAATTCCACAAACTCTTCCTGCACTTCTCTAATCCCTTTCTTAGCCAGGTAATTTGTCCCTAGGTGGACAATGACATCAACTCCTCCCTGTGCAGCTGCTCCAGCAATTCTGAGGATTCGCTCCCTGTCCCTCCAAGCCATGGCGCCAGATAGGCACCTTACCTCCCTCTCCCCTTCCTTGCCCAGTTCTACCTTCCTAACAATGGAGTCCCCCACCAGGAGTTGTTTCCTTCCCCTGCAGGGTCCCCTGCCACCCTCCTATGGGTCTCCTTTGTGGAGATTCCCAGCATCCTTCTTGGTCTCCACTGTAGGTGCCTCCATAGAGGAACCACACTTTGCCAGAATGGCATAGGAATTGTGGAGAGGTACAGCTGGAGGGATGTGCCTCTGTTCCACCACCTCACCCTCCCTGAGCCCACATGTGGTCCAACCGCTCCTCTTTCTTGGCAACCTCTGAGGCAACGGCAGTGGCACTGGTGGTCCCTGGATGGAAGAGGAGGTCCCACAAATCCTGGCCAACTCAGCCTGGAGATGAGCAACCTCCTCCCTCAGCCCAGAGAGGTGCCTGCAGATGGGACAACACCGCATCCTCCAGAACATCTCCTGGAAGACTGCTGCTCCACAGCCACTGCACTGCACCACTCCAATCATGTCTTATTTCTGGCCCCTTAACTGTTTGCAATCCTTACTCTTTCCTCTGCTTTTTTTTTCTCTCCTTACTTTCTGCCTGTGTGCCCTTTAAGCTCCTGATTGTCCTGTTCTGAGACAAGAATATCCTATATTTCTCAGTAGACCACTTACTTGTTCAGAGGCAGACCTCCAGCAGCTAGAGGGGGCCGGAGAGCTACTCTTGCCCTTCTAGGATGGTGGGTCCTTGGTGGTTCTGTGATCACTCACTTCCTGCCCCTAAACAGGAAGTTCCTGTTGTCAGTCAAATCCTGTGCCTATAAAATAGAACTAGCTTGGGGTGGAGGGAGGAAGGAGAGCAATATAGTCCCAGAGAAGTTCAGTCACACAGCAGTCCTTTCTCCTGGTGTCTTCTGCCAAGCTATTAGCAGAATCTTTCTAAGGCAGTCTTTAAATGTAGCTTCCTTCTAGCTAAGCCACTCCCCCTACTTACCAGATCTTTCTACAAGTAATTTAAACCTCACAGCAGTTAAGTCCTTTCAGTCACCTGAGATTTACACCTAGATGACATTTCAGTTACCCATTCAGTTCAGTTAACCCAAACACACACTTTTTTTTTTTTTTTTTTTGTATGTTATTTTTTACCCTAAATTAAAGGTCCAAATACAAAAGTTCTTCTACTTTAGTCCCAGCAGAGAAGTTCAGTCACACAGCAGTCCTTTCTCCTGGTGTCTTCTGCCAACCTTCAGTTAGCTTTGCAGACTATCTGAGTTGTAAAACAGGGTTTCTCCCATTAAATTGCTTTCAATTTGTGTGTTTATAGATAGTTTTTTTTTCAGGATATTTGTGCTTGCAGCATAGAGAAACATACAATAAATGAGTGATTTGACATCACATTCTCATATACTAATGCAGATCTCATGGACAATGAGATTTCAACAACCATGAAATGACAAGCCCCAGTATAGTTACAGGGGACTAGCATGAACAGTGAAAACAAACTAAAGCAAACAAATTTATATATAAAATACAACAAACAGGTGTACCTTTAAGGCTAAAAAATCAACTTGAGACTCCCAGTCCTAAATTACACACTAGGTCTTCAGGGGATTTAACCATATTAAAAATCCCATTTATGCACACTTTAAGTGGTCAGTGATCTTTTGCACACCGTGCACCAATAATATGGAATACTATTCCAACACAAATTAGAGGTATGGGCAGCTATGGGTTGTTTACAGTAGCTATGGAAGTTCACTTTAAGGATTAGTCTAAGTGTTGCTGTTTTTTAGACAGCGATAATTGTATTACAATTCTTGTGACATAAATTTGCATAGGGTAGTATAAATTATATTAGGGTTTCTTTTAATTTTATGTTTAATTGTGATTTTTATTTAGACGTGGAATATTTATTCCTATTTATGTGTTTTGTACTAAGTATAATTTTGTCTATTGTAATTTTGTACATATTTTGATTGACCACGGGTCGTACCTGTAGAAGGGATTGTATCCCAGTGTGCTTACCTGTATATAAATAAAAATCAAATCAAATATATCCCCATCAGCTACTGGAAAACAGTTGTCTGTTGACAAGTAAATAAAATTTACAAGATATGAGGGTGTACTTTTCCTTTAACTTGTTGACATTGTCACTGTATGCCGCTGTCTAAAGAACCTTTATTTAGGTTTTGTACCTATGGTTACAAGACTCTACAAGAACAATGCTCACACTGTGTGTATTGCAGTTTAGGCTTGACCCACAATGTAGGGGCCTGCAAAATTTTCCAGGGATTTAACCAGGCCACAGGAGATGACATAAGATGTCTCTGGACACTGACATCATCCTCAAGGACATGGAATCTCAGACCAAAGCCATGGGCTCCAAGCCAGCTTCTTCCTCTTGCCCAGCTGCCACCAGGAAGGATATTCCCAGGCAGCTGGTGATGATTTTGCTGCAATGCTCAACAAAACAGGACAAAAGTAAAGGACCAGTATAGACTGTCATCGAATCCCTCCTCCAGTCATCACCATAAACATTATAAGAAATATGCTTCACTTGTGAAGTCAAGGTCACCATGGAAGAAGGGTAAGTCCTCATTATCATCCACTCTAGCAGCGTCAACTATGGGGGGCTGGGGATGCCCAGTCATCAATGAGACATTAAGATCGAGGCTTGGCTCTGGAGCTGCTGTACCTACTACAGATGGTATACAACCTCCATTGCTGCGCTCTGTCCCAACAACAATAGCAGTAATTAACCCTCTAACAGGTGTTGTCCACTCCCAGGCTGTGCTGGCATCATTTATAGAAATGTTACTGGCTAGCCCAGTGGTGTGCAGGGTTGAGGCATGGGCGCCTTACCTGGACCTACGCCAGCGACCGGGGTTCGGGAACGGACTTGGGATGCCGGGGGCTGGCTGGGGCGGGAGAGGCTTGAGTGTCCGTAGGGACTGCTCTCCTCTCTCGGGGGTGGGCTAGGGAAGACGTCGGTCAGCAGCGGCCTCTGGTGGAGACCAGGAGCACTGCACGATGGCGCAGGGATGTTAACCAGAAAAACATGAAAATGCTTCACGTCATGCTGGATGACAGCTGCCTAGCTCTTCAAGCCCTGTCTATGCCCCTGAAGCCTTCTGCCTCAGCAGCACCCTGCAGGCCAAGAAGCTGCGCTGGTCTGTGGCCCCTCTGGCTGGTGCCTTCCCTCTCGGAGGAGTGAGACCCACCCGGTGAAGGGTTACATTGGGTTACCCGGAGGATCAGCTGCCATCTGAGAGTGGAGGACTCGGGGGACAGGACGGGTCAGACGCAGCATTGGCGCACCTGAACAAGAGGCTGGCATGGCTGCAAAGTTGGGGTGGAAAAAAGATAATACAAAAAAAAGAGAAACATTACTTTGCCTCTTCCCATTACTGCCACCAGTTATGCCACCAGTCTCATTGTCAGTGCCTCCCCTGCTGGTAGAGGCACTGTCAGTGTGACATAAAAGCATGCCTATTTTTCCTTCATCACAGCCGCCATCTCCATCTCTGGCTCTGTCAATCAATTAGGATGACAATGATGAAGAATATTATCCTGATCTTCTACACGTGGAGAAAGATTTGGAGGAAGAGAACCGAGAGGAAAATCCCTGTTAAATAGGGCTCCCTTCCAGCTCTAACCTGTCATCTTTTTTTTTCTTTTTTTTCAACTGTATTTATCCTCCTCGGCAGGCTGCCCGGTCACCTGCCAACCTACCGGTCTCAGGGTCATCTGGGGGCTTGTAGAACCTTGCATGCCCCTGCAGAACCCCTGAGCTGGTCCGGAGGCTTCATCTTTGGGTGGCCCCCGATTTTTCCTCTGTTTTATCCCCATGGACTGTCCCTACTCCCAAGACCCCGGAAGCAGTGATGCATGCGTCTGGAGGTGCACATGCACACTGCCGCTCCAGTACCAACCTCTTCTGCCCTCCCTTGGCCTAATGCCGGTGCTCCGTGGAGTGACACAGCCACTCCAGCCTCCACCAGAGGGCGGCCAAGCTTCAAGGAGACCTGGATCTCCTTCCCAAGGTGGACATCCACCAGCTGGCAGCTACTGGCTTCCTCTCCCCCCTCTTCCCACAGATCTCCAATGACCTAGGCTCATTCCTGAACCCGAGCCGCTGGCATGGCTCAAGGTGTGGCATCCAGCACCTCAGCCCTCTGTGCCTCCAGGCCAGCTAACCTGTCATCTTGCAGTGAGGATTCTCTGGTCCATAACCACAGCTCTCCTCCTGAAGATCCCTCATTTGAGGTTTTGCTTAGACAAATCCAAGACACCATGGGCTTTGAGGGTGCAGAGGAAGACACCAGGAAAAACATTAATGGAGTTCTTGGAGGCTGCAGCTGCACCTACCACTGTGGTGCCTCCTGTATACCCTGCATTAGAGGATGCTACCTTTGCTGCCTGGCATAGGCTCAACACCTTGCCTGCAGTCCCCAGAAGGCTGATAAACTGTACCCTGCTCCATCTGTTAAACCGTATTATACTTCCCAGCCAGAAACTCATTTTGTAGTAATTATGGCTGCTCATGATCACTCTGGAGCTCCTAGAGTACCTTGCCTCCCGACAAGGAATCCAGAAGGCTAGATCTTATAGGCAAATAAACTTATTCCTCTGCATCCTTGGACTTGAGGATTGTGAATTGTCAGGCCTATATGATAAAATATTAGAACAGCCTGTGGAAATCTGCCATGACTACTGTGCAGACTTTGCCTGATAGTCCTGCCAAGGTTGAACTGCTTAAAGCTGTTTTGGCTGGTCTGGATACGGGAAAGCATCTGTTACGCTCAGCATATGATGCCTCGGATGCATTTGCCATGGCTGCTGCCTCTGGCATCTGCCTCAGAAAATATTCCTGGCTCTTGGTGGCTGGCTTTGCTACTGAAGTACAACAAGCCATGCTGAAGGATATCCCTTCATCTGTCAAAATGGAAGGAGATCACCATGGATGAGTGGGTCCCGGAAATAACAGAAATGGGGCCTGCTCTGGAATTGCTGTCCATCCCTGCAGTTTATCCTCTGCTTCCTTCTCATTTCTCTTTGGGTCACTTGTCCATTCTGAGAGACGAACTGCAGTCACTTATTCAAAAGAATGCTATTGAACTGATCCCTCCCTAGGAAAGAAACAGAGGATTCTATTCCAGATACTTCCTGGTTCCCAAGCAGACAGGAGACCCATGTCCTGTGCTGGCCCTCAGAGACCTGAACAAGTTAATCGAATACAAAAAGTTTCAAATGGCTTCTCTTTAGGCTCTCATCCCCTACTACAAAAGGGGGATCAGCTCTGCAGCCTGGACATGCAGGATGCATGGTTCATGTTAAAATCTGAAAAAGCTACAGGCAGTACCTCTGCTTTATGCTGAAGGGCAGCCAATATCAGTTCCGAGTCATTCCCTTTGGCTTATCCTCGGCACCGCGAGTATTTACCAAATGCTTCACAGTAGGGGCAGCAGCCCTCCAGAGGAAAGGGATTTATATCTTCTCATTGCTGGATGACTGACTACAGAATTGCCCATCCAGGGAAGTAGTACAGTACACACTGACCCAAACAAAACAATTGTTCAAGTACCTTGGTGTTATGATCAATGTATAGTCCATACTTGTTGAAGTCCATACTCTTTCCCTGTCAGCACCTACAATATACTGGTGCAGTGTTGGACACAGCAGTGGGCAGTGCATTTCTACTTACAGATGGCTGAAGCCCTGGTTACCCAGGCCCAGATGATCAAAAGGAGCCATTATGTGTCTGCTTGGACAATGCTGCATCTCCTAGGACTTATGGCAGATTGCCATTGTGACAGTCCCCCGGGCCCGCATCCATACACGAATCCCGCAATGGATACTTCGGGTACAGTGGGATCAATTGATGGACAAACTGAAAACAGATGATTCTCATCACATCACTTCTTCGTAAGTCACTAATGTGGTAGATGAAACCCCAGCTCCTGTTGCAGGGCATCCCATTCTTCTCTCTGACTCCAATGCAGGTCCTCACAACAGATGCCACTGGGTCAGGATGGAGTACCCACCTGGGTCATTTCCAGACCCAGGGATTGTGGACTGACCTGGATTCAGTTCTCCACATTAGTGTTTTGGAGATGAGGGCTATTCTCCTTTGTCTACAGGCCTTTGCAGAACACCTTGTTCTAGTCCCCTGTTGATAAGGACAGACAATTTCCATGTAATGTACTATGTCTACAAGCAAGGGGGCACTCACTCTTACCTTCAATGCAGGGAAGTGATGAGAGTATGGTACTGGGCACTGTCTAACAGCCTCCAGCTGTCAGCTATGTTTATTCCAGGTGTCCAAAACATCTTAGCAGACAGGCTATGTCAGTTCCAGTCCCAGATACACAAGTGGGAACTGCAGACCTCTGTGGTAAATGACCTCTTAGCAAAATGGGGTTGTCCAGAGTTGGACTTTTGCATCCCCTCACAATGCAAAACTATACATATGAACATATGAAATTGCCAGCAGAAAAAGGCCCACAGGTCTATCAAGTCTGCCTGATTGTGCAGCATTTAGTTTCGTATCACTACAGCTGCCCCACCCCCAACCAAACCCCTCCCTTCCTCCTCTTTCCCGGTCCTTCCTCCTTTGTGTTCTTGTCTGTACTAACCCTGCCCTTGACTGGTATACCAATGCTACAGCAATAAGTTTACAGTGACATGGTTGATGCCGACAACATTGCCATGTCGCTATAAAGTCCGTCTGGGACCCTGGCACCCTTTCTTAATGTGCTGCACCCCATCCCCAAATCAGCTCTGTCTTGGAGTTGATAATCATAAGTAGGGAGTGCAGGGGGCATAGCCCCCTGCATGGGGGTGTGGGGGGTGCAGACCCCAGCAAAATAGCATCTTTTAACTCAGCGGCACCAGGCCAACCGCAATTGCGGTCGATGTAGAGGTGTTGGGGAAACGTCGCATCAACAAGAAATTGTCGATGCGGCATCATGGATCCCCCTTGACTCAATCCCAACCCCACTTAAAGCTATCCACTGTCCTTTGAGTGATTAACTCCTCCAGCAGTGCATTCCAACCTGCCACCACTCTCTCTGTGAAGTAGTGCATCTTCATCTTCCTCCTGAACCTTCCCCCTTCCAACTTCAGACTGTGCCCCCTAGTGACCTTCCCCCCTTTAAGCAGAACACTTCTCCCTCCCTGACTTTGTTTCTGCCTTTCAAATACTTAAAGGTCTCTATCATGTCCCCTCTTTCCCTTCTCTCTTCCAGCAAGTACATGTTGACCTCCTTCAACCTTTCCTTGTAAGGCAACTGCCAATGCCCCATGATCATTTTTGTAGCCCTTCACTGCATCCTCCCCAGTAATCGCCCATCATTTTTGAGGTATGGGCACCAGTACTGTACATAGTACTGCAAGTGTGGCCTCACCAGTGATCTGTACAATGGCAGGATGACTTCCCCCTTTCTAGAGGTGATCCCTCTGGCAATGCACCCCAGCATCCTATTTGCCTTTGCTGCCACCCTTCTACACTGTGCTGATACCTTCATGTCCCCTGTAACTATTACCCCCAAGTCCCTTTCCTCCTCTGAAGCTGTTACCTGCACTCCTCCTAGTCAGTAGCTGTTCCTGGGATTTCTGGCTCTGAGGTGCATGAGCCTGCACTTTTTAATGTCAAACCCCAACTGCCACTCCCTAGACCAGTGTTTGAGTTTAGCTAGATCCTCTTTGAGTGTCTGCCTCCCTTCCTCATTGTCCACTTTTGCACAAATCTTAGTGTCATTCGCAAATGGGCTGCTCTTACTCTTGACACCCTCTGCAACGTCTCCAATAAAGACAGTGAACTAAACAGGGTCCAGCACTGAACCCCACTTGTTACTGGCCTTGGCTTGGATGTCTCCTCACTTACAGCAACCTTCTGTTGTCTGCCCTGAAGCCAGCTCTCTGCCCATCCCACCAGTTTTTCACCTGCCCCAATGTCCCATAGCTTGCTCATTAACCTCTGTGCGGCACTAAGTAGAAAATCTTGCTGAAGTCCGGATATAAGACATCCACAGCATGACCTTTGTCAACTGCCCTAGTGACCCAGTCGAAGAAGTCAATCAGGTTAGTTTGCCAAGATCTTCCCGTGACAAACTCATGCTATCTCTCATCCTGCAGACCATTGCTATCAAGAAAGGTTGTCAATCTCGCCTTCAGAATGGTCTCCATCAACTTCCCCAGTATGGAAGTCAAGCTCACTGGTCATTATCCGGTTGGTCCTTGGATCCACTCTTGTAAAGGGGCACCACGTGAGCCATCCTCCAGTCCCTGGGCACATTCCCCGTCTCCAAGGAGGTGTTGAACAGGTCCGTCAGAGGGCCTGCCAACACATCTGGCAGTTCCTTCAGGACCCTTGGGTGTACACCATCTGGTCCTGGTGCCTTGTCCACCCGCAAGGCTTTAAGGCCCTTCAGAACTCTATCCTCTTGGATGACCCCATCTGTTATCTCTGCCCCCCCAACCCTTGCCCGCTTTCCCTTTTGGTATTGGGCCATCCCTTTCTTTTGTGAACACCGAGCAAAAATACTTATTGAGTGCCTCTGCCTGATCTTCCCCTTGTTCCACCCATCCCCCCCCTTGACTCTAACAATGTCATCCCTACAACTCCTCTTCTCCCTTATGTATTTAAAGAACCCCTTTTCCCCTCTCTGATACCCTGAGCCAACTTCAGCTCCTTTGCTGCCTTGGCTGCCCTGAATGACCTTGTCACCTCCCTAGATGCCTTTGTGAACACTTCTCTATCCTCCTCTCGCCCCGATTTTTTTAATTTAAAAAAGGCCAGTCTTTCTTCCCTCACCTTCTCCTCCACTTCCTTGCTGAGCCAGCTAGGTTTTTTTTGACCTGGACTGCTTACTCTGAGATTTGGCACACGTGTTCGTGGCCTCATTCAGCCCCTTCCTAATGCTTGCTCACTTCTGTTCAGCATCTATCCCTGGGTTAATTTTAGCTAAATACCCCTCTAGGATGCTGCCCATTCTGGCAAAATCTGCCATCCTGAAGTCCAACACTCATGTCCTGGTCTTAGCCGACTCCCTTCCTGTGTTGAGGAGGAACCACACTGAGCGGTGATCCCTTCCTGCTAGAGGGTCTTGTACTACCACATCTGGACTTGATTCCCATTTGTTAGCACCAAGTCCAGTATGTTTCCTTCCCTAGTAGGATCCATTATACCCCTTGCACTAGGTAGCCATCTTGGACAGCCTCTAGCAGCACCTGTTCCCTGGCGTGTGCTGTAGTTACTGTCTGCCAGTCAACCCCAGGTGGGTTGAAGTCTCCCACTATAACTGTATTCCCATTGCCGCTGACCTTCCTGGTTTGCTCCCCCAGCTTCCTATCCACTTCCTTGCTCTGTGAGGGTGGTCTGTACACCACCCGCATCCTGAGCTTCTTACCTTTAGGGCTTTGGAGAAATACCCAAATGGCTTCTGGCCTCCCCTCATGCCCCGCCTCCCTGGTACACAGTATCCCCTCCCTGACATAATTAACCACCCCTCCAGCCCTCCCCCCCCCCGGTCTCAGCGGAACACCTTATAACACAGGATTGTAAGATCCCAGTCTTGGTATTGGCTGGCCCAGGTTTCTGAGATGGTGGCAATATCTACCTTTCCATCCGCCATCATTGTCTGGAACTCTGCCACTTTGTTTGCTAAGCTCCTTGCATTCCAGGATACTACAGTCCACCTTGTGTCCTGCCCTTTCTCTTTCCGTATCTCCCCATTCCACTTTTGTCCTGGTAATTTCCCCTCATTCTCCTCCTCCTCCTCCTCCTCCTCCCCCCTCTCTGGGGGGTGTGAGACCTTCCAGTCTCCCCTGGAAGGTGCCTCCTACCTGCAATCCAAATCAGCAGCCCCTTCAGTTTAAATCTATATTGTTTTTAATGTACTTCTCCAGCCCCTGTCCCAATGCCCTTGTACCCTCGATGTTGAGATGCAGCCTATCCTTAGCATAAAGCCCCTTATTGTTGCATGTCTCACCCCACTCCCCCACTACCTGTATCCCATTTCTACACACCACCCCTTCAGTCACCCATTAAACACCTGTATTCTTAGCTTCCTTGCTGTGCTTGCCCTAGGTACTGAGAGTACATCTGAGAATGTTACTGAGCTTCCCTCCTAATTGTAAATACTTCCCACTTCCATGAATCTCTCCTGCACTTCTTCCACTGTACTGCCTTCTAGGTCATGTGTTCCTAGGTGCACAATGATATGAGGCTTCAATCCCACCTTCTCCACATATTTCTGAATGCACTGCCCTACTCTCCCCGCTGTCATACCTGGCATACACTCCACCCAGGTTCGGCTCTTTCTTGCTCCTTTACCTCCCCATCTCACCCCCTTGAATATAGAAACCCCTAATACAAGTATTCGCTCCCTATCCCTGGCACTTCCCCCATGGTTTGCCCTCCTATGAACCCATTTTCCTCAGTGTCCTCTCCTTTCATACCCTGCCTTTTTCCCCTTCCCTTCTCCTTCAATTGCACCTCCACTTGCACTCCTCCTCCTTCGTCCTTTCTGTGCTTGCTTCCTTCCACAACCCTTCCCCCTCCACTATTTTTACATCCTCCCACTGCCCATGCATTGTGCTTCCCCTTCCCCCTCCCAACATGTTTTGGCCTTCCTCCCCATTTGTTTAGTGTGTTTGTGCCAACTTGACCTACTTCCCTGCCCCCCCTGCTTTTACCTCCAGTGTCCCCTCTCTCCTTGTACTCTGTATTTTCTCACTCCATGCTGGTCCCCTGACTCTTGTTCTATGGTGCCTTCTGCAACCCCCTGCTCTGTTTCTTCAGCCAGTACTGTGTACCTGTTTGTTACCTCCAACCTCCTACCCTTGCCCTCCTCAGAAATCCCTTCCTGCCTCTGCTCACCCTGAACCTCTTTAATACTTCTTCTCTGTCTACTCGTTTTCCCTACCACCTGCCAAAACCCACTTTTGGTGCTCCCATGACCCTATGGACTTATCCCTTCTTGCCGAGTGTCCCCTTCTGGCCCATGGCAGCCTGTTCTATCCTGCGATGGAGCCTTCCCTGCCCATCTGCCCCATCTCATCCTCATCCCCTCATACCTGTCCCCTACCCCCAGGTCACATCTCAAGCGCTTTATCTCCAGTGTAAGCTGTCTGAACATCCTGCACACTGGACTCCCCCCCACCTTCCACCAGGTTCCCAGAGAAATAATGCTGCTCCACACCCATTGCAGCTCACAACCCTCCCGGCCTCCCTGTGCCCTCCAACCCCAGTCATCCCTACCTCTCCACTCTTTCCCCCCATACATCCACCTGCTTCCTTGCCCTGGCCTCCACATCCTCACTATCTCTCTTAGTCTCTAAATATTCCACAGCTCTTTACAATTGCATCTGCATTTCTATAAGAACTCTAAACCTGTAGTAGTACTGCAAAACTCTTACTCTCTGTTTCTGTAGGGACTTACAGCTTCTCTCTCCTCCTTTTGTATGTGCCCTTTGGTCCTAGTTGCTAGCTACACCCTTTGTAATTCTGCATATATATCAGCTAGGCTATTGCTTGTACTGTGGTGCCTAACTGTTCTTGCCACTTTAAGTAGATGTGGCTTGGCCTTCCGCTATAAAGGCAGAGCTCCCGGGGGTGGCTGGGGAATGGGTGGTGGATGGGGGGACTGTTTCTTTGATACACAGTGTCTACAAAAACAATCAGGTAAAACAAGACAATCTTCTGTAAACTACAGAGCAAAAACTCATAAACCTACCAGCAAACAGTCTCCTAGTTCTGCTCACACAAACTGGCAAATCCAATCGGATGGCAATTAGACACACACTTGAATTTCAACCCTCCCTAATCCCCTGCTGAAATGTGATACCTGCAGTTAAAGTACAACCTCAGCCAATTTCAAAAACTCACAAACCTATCAGCAAACAGAGTCTCCTAGTCCTGCTCACACAAACTGGCAAATCCAACACTGGCGCATATCTGCTTGCTCGCTCCAGGGCCTGGAGTTTTTGGGTGAGATGCATATTCTCTCTCATGGACAGGGAGGCTGAGGCACACACTTGAATTTGAACCCTCCCTAATCCCCTGCTGAAAAGTGATACCTGCAGTTAAAGTACAACTTCAGTCAATGTTAAAAACTTACAAACCTACCATCATACAGAGTCTCCTAGTCCTGCTCGCACAAACTGGCAAATCCAACACTGACACAGATCTGCTTGCTCGCTCCAGGGCCTGGAGCTTTTTGGCAAGATGCATTGTCTCTCTCCTGGATAGGGAGGTTCCTTTATACATTCCATCTGATCCCTCTCATTCAGGAGTTTCTTCTTAAACTGCAGGAGTAATTAATCACCATGATACTGGTGGCCCCCTTCAGGCCTTGCCAGATATGGTTTACACTGATGTCACATCTGGCAGTGTAGCCACCTGTTCAGCTGCCCCATGTCTGTGTCTACTATCACAGGGCGGGGGGTCACTGGTCCATTTGGACCTGTGGTCCCTGCATCTGCACACATGGCTTCTGAGGACATAGGTATTGCCCATTTTGGGGTTTCTCCCCAAATGGCTGATTATCTTGCTGGCTGCTAGAAAGCCTTCCATGAGACACACCTATTTCTTTAAGCTAAAGCTTTTTTCCTATGGTGTGCTTCCCATTCAGAGGACCCATTTACATGTTCTGTTAATACTGTACTGGCCTACCCCCTGCCTCTATCTGACTCTGGTCTCCAATACTCATCCATTAAGGTGCCCTTGGCTGCCATTTCAGCTTTCCATACCCCTACTGATGGTCGCACAGTGGCACAACTGGAAGTGTCCTGTACATTCCTTAAGGGTATTCTGCACATGTGTTCCCCAATTTGTGAACTGGTTCCGCCTTGGACCTTAATTTCATACTAGAAAAACTGACTTTGGCTCCATTTAGGCCTGTCACAACATGTGAAATGCATTTCCTGTCATGAAAGACTATTTTTGGTTGTCATAATGTCTGCTCGGAGGCTTTCTGAGCTTCAAGCCCTCATGCATGAGCCTACTTACCTGATTTTCCACAAGGTCAGGGCGTTCTTGCATAACAATCCACGGGTTCTACCAACAATAGTCTTTGATTTTACTCTGAATCAAACTATACATTTTCCTATATATTACTGTGAACATGCTAACAGAGGTGAGGAATTGCCCCATACACTTTGCATGCATAGAGTCCATGTTTCTATCTTGATTGCACTAAAGACTGCAGAAAGTCCTCTCAGATTTTTTTCTCATTCACCCCTGGAAAAGAGGATGCACCTATTATTAAACAGTGCTTGTCCAAATGGCTGGCTCACTGTATTGACTTGGCACCTTCGTCCTTAGTGCAAATTTATCTGGTCTCTACACAACCTGGAGAGGAGAGGTTGCTGCACGCTTGTGAAATGAGAGGAGTTCGCTCACTAGCAGGAGTCAAGGATGCAATGCTCAAGATTAATAAATGGTGTGCCACCATTGCCATTAGTCTTGAAGTCCAGGACTCTTTCCAGTAGTTCTTGTGCAACCAGTTATTTAAGTAATTTTTGGCTCCCTGTTCCATTTTGTTCCCATATAGGCTTGGAGTCCTGAGGTGAAGGAGCGGCCCTGAATGGGAGCGCCTGGAGAGGTCCCATGGGGGAATGTGCAGAGGAAGCCAGAGGTGCTAGCTACGAGGGATAGCACTGAAAAACGAGGGCAACTGCGGAAGGTGGAGAAAAGAAGTGGAAGAGCAGAGATGGAGTAACAGAAGATAGAAAATAGAACATAGAAAACAGAGGAATAGAAATGTAAAATATTTAGAAAAAGAAGTGTGGTAATTAAAATAATAAAAGCACTGGGTAACGGCAAGCATTATATGTTACGCATTACTGAGTCACTCAAGAGAATAGCAGAAGGAGACAAGGCCTGTGACTCACACAACGTTACCTTATTTAACTGGAAACAGAAATGCTGCTTAGTAGTAGTTATGTAGGTAATAACAGCTTAAGCTGCTTGAGCAAAAAACATCCCGCAGAGGCATTGAATCCCATAGCAGAGGAAAACCCAGATTATTATTTTTCTCTTCTCCTTTCTCTCTGTTAGAAACGGCTTCCTTTTATGTTATTACAGTCTAATAAATGTAGACGTGGATGCTGATGTAGGTATAGATTTATAATTTAATCTTTTTAATAAACAAAAGTTTTTTTTTAATTTTTTACCTAGTAAACCACATGACTGTGGTGGTATTTAGTGCGCATGTGTCGGCATCTTGCTGGATAGCCTTGGAGTTGGGTTGTTGTCAGAGCTGGTGTTTGGTTAGGGCGTTTAGTCGCAGATACTCAAGAAGCAGAGAAGCAGCTGTCTGGGCCTTCCTATAGTTTCCTCAAAAGAAAAATGGCTGGTACAGCATTAAATTTGAAAACAACTCAAAGTAAAAAAAAAGTGTATATACCAGCCCAGAGTTTGGCAGCTAGTATAAGGAAGGCCTGAGGCCTTCTTAAGAATTCATATTATCCAGTTTATCTGATTTACCAGTAAGTTTGAAAGTTTTTCCTTTTTTAAGCTTGATTTTTGGCTAGTTAAGGCTATTATTCACATGTTATACTGAAGGCTGCTTTCTCTCTTTCCTTTTCTTGTTTCTGCCCGTGAATCTAGTGGATGCTAGCAATGAGTTGGTGGGAGTGAGGAAGTAAATCTGGCCCATGGGACATTGGAAAGATGCTTAGAAGCTGACTCAGTGTAAACACTGTATAGGCAGCAAATCGAAACGGCTGCGAGTGGCCAAGAGCTGTGGTCAAAGTTGCATCTTGAAATTGCCATAAGTAAGGAGTAATAATTGTTTCTAGAAGTTGTAGAAATGCTAGAAGTAACAGAAAAATTAGAGATTGTAGCACAACTTCTAGTACAGCGTCTAGAGATGATTGAGGTGGAATAGATAACTGAGATAATAGAGGCAACAGAGGTAAAAGAGGTAGTAGAGGTAATAAAGCAATATAGTATAGGGGGCCTAATAGTAGTCCTGAACTCTTTTATTTAAAAATACTTTTTCTTTGCAGTGTGCAGAAGAATTTGTATGTGTTTGGAGAACACGGGTCTCCCTTCAGAGAAGTTTGGGAACAAAAGGCCAGAAGTCAGAAGGATTAAATTGGAGGATTAAACAAACAAGAAGGGAGAAAGTATACTTGATATTGTTGATATCATAGTGTTAAACGAATATACACCAGTTCTGGCATCAATACTGATATTAGCAGAATGCTGACTCGTGCAATTTTTTACTAACATTTTTTATTATAATTTTTAACTGTTGGAGGAGGGACCTTACTTTGTGGGTGTAATAGCTAATATATAAAAATGCCTAGAGTGTATAATTGCTCTCAATACAACTTGCTGATTTAATAATTATCTGACACAGTGATTGTATTGACAGACGGATTGATTGTTTGGGGGGCACATTTCCATTTAGGGACATCGGGAGTACTGTACTACTGAATGTTAGAATTGAATTTTGTAGGCTGTCTAATTCTGCAGAATATTTTATTCTGTGGTAATCTAGTTAACTATATTAACCAGAAGCTGAATATTACTCAGAGAAATACCTTTCTTTGTTAGTAATTAAAATAAATAGTTATGCCAGTAACCACAAGGAGTGGAAGAATTAAAGTTAAAATATGATGAAAACAGAAGAGGGAAAGGAGGAAAAAGTGGACAAATTAATGGGCCCATTAGTGAAGAAAAAAATATTGAAATCAATGAAGCAAACTAAAATAAGATGGGAAGATCGATCAGAAAACAAGATTATAGATATGATTGGAAGTAGTGAGGTACTAAATACATCAACACCAAATGAGGATATCTCAAGATTCTTAACAAACACAAAAATGGGGCCCTTAGTAGAGGAAAGAGGCTTGCAACTGCCAAAAGAGTTTCAGATAAAGTTCTCTTTCCCTCCTGTACCTCCTTTTAGAGAGACTGATGGAAATGGTTTGATAAGGATGGAATCCAACACTGGAACTCAAGGGTGCAGTCAAGATCAAGATCAATACCCAATTACAAAAAGTCTAGAAGAGGAAGAAAAAGGGGGTTAGAGGAAATAAGTAATATGGATATGCTAAAAACAATTAGCAGCTTACAATCATTGAATAAAATGGTCAGAAGTATGAGAGATTCAATAAGGGAGGACCTTAATTATTTGAATGATAGAGATAATATCACACATATGGAAATGAACATAAACAACAAGAAGGAAATGGAAAGAGAAAACACAGGTTTTAGAGCAGAGGATAATTGTTCATGGACAATGAGTCCAAGAAGTACAGTTAGTCTGGATATTGACGGTCTAACTAAAGAAGTAATAAGAACTTTGAGAGTTCCTCTGAATGCAAATATTTGGCTATATCAGCAAATGATGGAAATTAAACAAGATTTAACATTCTTGAAAGGTTTGAGTATAGATAACAAAATTAGAATGAATAAATTCATGAATAGAGAAATGGGGGAGAGAGAGAATGGATAGATTCAAGAATAACAATATAAGATCAGGATAATTTAGATAGAATCAAATGATTGCAATGACTCAGAATTTAGAACTGGTAGATGGGAACAAAAAGAGGGGGATGAATTAAGTGCATGCTTGACTAATTATTCCAGTGAGACTACTATGGAATGTGTAATGCTGCCAGATGAGTCATTAAGAAGTGAGAGTATTTGTTTAGAATTGAATAGCAAGTTTCCCAAACTTTGGACAAAGGGACTATGGCAGGAACATAAAGACAGGAAAAGTCAAAGAGAGAGTGGAAGGAAGGAGCAAATAAATTAATCTATAGCAATTGGTAAGGAGGGTGGACAGAGGAGTTTAATTGAATATAGACAGTTAACAGAAAGCTTTAAGGAGGGGGAAATCATAATTAAGAAGGGAAAAAATGGAGATATGAGAAAAGAAAGAGACCAGCAAGTAGAAAAATGTAAAAACAAATTGAAGGGAGTAAGGGAGGTAAGCAGGAAGTTGATAAGAAAAAGGTATGTGGGTCAGGAGTCAACAAAGGATCTAAAAGTATAGGAATTAGAGGGGTAAAAAGATAAATAAAAGAAGGGAGAAGAAAGGGAAGGAGATCATGAAAATCAAATTAGGAAAGGGTAAAGAAAAGGAAAAAAGTACAGGATTGACAAAAGGGGTAAAAGAAAAGGTATTACAAATACAAGAAGAAGGAATAGTTAAGGTAGCAGAAGGAAGTGAGGAAAAAGGAAATAGGGGATGGAAGAAATCTGATATAGAAAGTAATGATCTTGAGGGGCAGGAAGAATTCCAAAACTTTCTGATCAAGATACTACCTACAGATTTTGTTTTAACTTTATATGGCATGGCAGGAATCACAGAAGAGAGTGAATTTAAATTTTCACAAATGATTAAAAATCTAATGAACATGACCCTGGGCAGTTGTAGAAATATGACTGAATGTATAAGTGTGATAAGGCCAATTAAGGAGTTGGAATTGGTAGTAATAGTAACAAGTCAGTACTATATACTTAAAGCTATCAGCAATGCACAAAAAGAATTTGAGAAATTGGGAGTACAATTGGGAAAAATAGTGATGTTAAGAGATCTTTTCCCCAAATTTTTTGCATTCAATGATGTGAAGGAAGGAATTAATTTGCCAATATTTGGATTAGTCCAATTAGATAGGGAGAATAAAAGGACCATCAAAGCAAAGTTGGCTATTATTTTAGCAACATTATTAAACAGTCATATCTGTAGCACAGATATAATACAGGCCAAATGGTATGATCTAAATGGCCAAATTATGTTGAAAGTAAAAAAAGGAAAACTGCTAGATCTTTTATATCAAAAGCAAATGGCCTTAGATGGGCTGGGAATTTACATGTATATGGAAGACCACATTTATGAAGAGATGGGAAAACAAATGGAACAACAGAGTAAGGAATGGAAAATAATGACTGATACAGCAAACAGATTTGAGGTTCTGGCTGAACCTGATTTGTGACAGTGGGATTTAAAATTTGGAGAGCAGAAGATCCAGGAAAAAGTAAAGGAAATAGAAGGTCTTAAAGAAGACCAGATTAGACAAGGGTACATTAATATAGATATACTTTCATGGAATATATCAGGCTTTAATGATAGGTTGGGAGATCCAGAAATGGAAAGATATGTAAATGAATATGATTATATATGTGTGCAAGAGACATGGAAAATAGGGACACTCTATTTGGATGGATATACATCTTATGTGAAACAAGCAGAAAAGCAAAAAAAGTATGGCAGGAATACAGGGGGAATAGTTACATTTTGCAAAATACAAAATAATGTGAAGACAACAGAGATTTGGACACATTGCAAATGTTTTTTAATAGTACATATTAAGGAAGAAACTACAGAGGATATAGTATTGATTAGCATCTATGCACCCCCGTAAAATAGTACGTATATAGAGATAAAGTGGTTACAGATGCTTAGACATGAAATAGAGAAAGTACAGATGGAAATGCCGAATGGGAATATAATTTTAGCAGGAGATTTAAAAGCAAGAATAGGAAATTTACAGGGCATTACTGAAGATCATATAGAAAATATTAGTCAACTAAATACAGGTTATTTAAGGGATGTAAGACATTCACGGGATTTGACAATAAATAATAGAGGGGGTGCAATTACATAAAATGTTAAAGGACACAAATCTCCTGGTGCTAAATGGCTATATAGAGGGAGACAGACCAGGAAAGTATACATATGAAGGAGGCGGAGGATCTTCTGTGATTCACTATATTTGTGTCAATCCTATTGCATTAAAAAACTGCAAAGGACTGGAAGTAAGATCATCTCTTGAAAGTCAAGTGCAATAATTGAATTCCATATGAGTGTGGAGGGAAGAGATCTAATGATACCGGCTAAAGAAAATAGACTGAAGGTAATGCATAAGCACCAAATAGGTTGGGAATTAATAGATAATGGGAGTTTAGAAAAAATAATGAATGATAGGGGTACATTGGAGAATTTAAATGACATCACTGAAGATATGGATATAAATGTATTGTTGACAAAATGCAACACCATACTGGCTAATATATGACATATTATAACTAAGGAATATAAAATACAAAATAAAAAAGACGGTAAGGCATGGTTTAACAATGAATGTAGGAAGGCAAAAAAGGAGTTGAGTAAACAGTTGAGACAGGTAAAGAAGCATACATCAGTAAGTTGTAATATGAATAAAGAAAGAAATATAATAAGGAAACAATACAACAAGGTATTAAAAATGAATAAGAAAAAACATCAAACGTAGTTATGGGGTGAACTTGCAAATGTAGTATAGAAAAATTAAACAAAAACATTCTGGAATTTAGTGAATAAAGGCATGAAAAATTATAAGGGAGATTTAGGACTCCATGCTGAAGCAGAGGATTGGGTGAGTTACTATAAATTATAAATTTATTTTATTTAGACAATCAGGAATATATAAGGGCATTGAATATAAGGAATATGGAAAAGGAGGAAGACTTTAGATTTAGTCGCATTACATATTTAGAAATAGAAAAAGCAATAAGAGCAACGAAAAGACACAAAGCCCCAGGCCCTGATGGGATTCCATCTGATGAAATAAGTTTGATGCTGGGTAAATGAATCCCTCTATTATAAATTATATTTAACTCCATATGAAAATACAATACAGTACCACTTAGTTGGAAGCTAAATATCATAGTCCCACTATTCAAGAGAGGAGAAAAGGCAAAACCGGAGTGTTATAGACCTATCAGTTTGATAGACAGTACAGAAAAGCTGTTCACTAAAATAATCAATAACAGATTAGGTCAGTGAGTAGAAGATAGAGGGATAATTGATGCAGCTCAGGCTGAATTCCGGGTGGGAAGGTCAACAATAGATCAATGTTTTATAATGGCACACCTGGTACATAAGTATAAATAGGTCAAAGGACAAAAGCCGTATTGTTTATTTGCTGACCTGAAAACAGCATTCAATAGAGTCAATAGAGTTAAATTATAGGCTAGATTGGAAGAAATGGTTTAATCAAGCACTTCTGGGTATCATAAAAATGTCGTACTGTAATAACTATACAAGTGTTAGATTTTCAAATGATGGATCACTTACCGGATGGTTTGCATCAAATATTGGTGTGAAACAAGGATGCAGTTTATCTCCATTACTGTTTAATCTTTACTTTCAATCAGTACTGAACAGCTTATACAATATTGATTATCATATGCCAAGGATTGGCACAATATCTTGTCCATACTTGGCATATGCAGATGATGCAGTATTAATTTCCACAAGTTATACTGGGATAAAAAGAATTATGAATAAGTTTTCAGAGGAATGTAAAAAGGCAGATTTGGTGATAAACTATGAGAAAACCAAGGTATTGGTGTTTGGGGGTAATAAAAAAAGGAATATAATTACTATTTGGACAGTAACAAATAGAAGTGGTCAGGGAATTTAGTTATTTAGGATTGATCCTGTCTCAAAATGGAACATGGAACAAACATAACGATGAGATGGAAATTAAAGCAAGAAGATTCCTTCTGAGCCTAAATCTCTTTGCCTATGTGTATGGAGGCAATTCAGTAAAAGGAATTGTGAGAGTTCTTAATGCAAAGCTCAAAAGTTTCCTATTATATGGAGCAGAAATTTAGGGGCAAGGGAATAGTGAGAAATTAGTTTCAATAATAAATGCATTCTATAAAAGGATATTGGGTCTCCCAAGGGCCGTACCTTCTGCTTTGGTAAGAGCAGAATTGGGGCAATTGCCAATAGAGTGACAAATCAGACAGTAAATTATTGGCTGAAAGTATATAAAATGAATATTAGCTTTTTTACCTAGAGTATGTCTCGAGGAAGCTTTGCAATGTAAGTCCCATAATAAAATGTTTCCAAGTATGGTAATATTGGAAAAAGTTATTAAACCTTTAGGACTTTTAAACAACATAATGGATAGCTTACGATTGCTATTTTCTCAGGTAAAGATAATAAATAAGGAGAGAGTGGAAGATAACTACAGGCAAAGGGATTTGGAATTAGGATAGCAAAGTAAGATTTGTAAATGGATCTCAGAAAACAAAAGAATTCATAAATTAGAATCATATTTGGTCAAAAGGACTAATCCGGATCTAAGGAAAATAATTACTAGGCTAAGGTTTGAACTGTTCACAAGTAATTGGAAATTAAATTTGTATAGTGGTAATAGAAATAAGGAGAAGATATTACGTAAATGTGAAAATGATGTGGATGATATAAAACACCTGATGATTTTGTGTCCTATCTATAATGAAGCAAGAAGGAAACTGTTGGGACCGTATTTAATTCATTGGAAAATGAGCCTCCAACTATGGTGACATATTTTTTGAAATCAAATAATGTGCAGATATTGAATGTGGTGGCCTCCTTTTTTAAAGTTGTAGAAATGTAGGAATTACACTTAAGAAAATTAGAGAACAATTGAGGGCCTGTTTTATGGCACCCTCTTCCAATTTTATGTGTTTAGTATTGTGTTGTACAGTAAAATGAATAGATTTTGTTGATAATTGTGGAAGCATAGGATAATGCACATATAGATTGTGATTTTTTTAAGCTGTATTATGAGGATCTACTTATGTAATATTTATATTGTAATGACTTTTAAACAAAAAAGCCGAACAATAAAGAAACTTGAACTTGGTGTTGAGTTTTGTTATGGGGAGTACAGAAAGGAACTTCATGGTGCTGTATGTGGCCATTCTACATATAGTATGCCATTCTGTTGTATGTTTTCAGAATGTTTCTGTAGTGGACATATATGGTGCTGCTACAGGGAGCACAGTACATACTTTCACTAAGCACTACAGTCTAGACATCATCTCATGCAGACGTGCTGGCTTCAGTCTTGCTGTTCTGCAAGGTCCTCTGTTCAGATAACACATCAGACCTTGTCATCATCTCTGGGTACCTTGTGTGCTGTTTGGGAATCATTCCAAAAGCATGTGCCAATGGAGGAGATTTATAGGATTCATAGGATTATTACGAGTCAAAAGCTAGTGCCATGATTGACTTGCCAACTAATTAGTTGGAGAAACCTAAGTGGCTATCTAAAGCTGTCTTGAATGATTCCATGGTTGGACAGGCTACAACTTCCTGTGGTAATGTATCCAAAGACTAGCTACACATTGGTTAAACCACATACAGTACCTCTTTTGATAGTATTGTATTTCTCACCAAAGAGCTGCATATCATGACTTTTTCTTCAGTGTTTACTAGTTACTTTTGCCTGTAGTCCCAGGCACTCCCAAAGATCCCAATCTCTAAAGGCCTTAAAAGCCATACAGAGATCCCACTACGATGTTTGTATTCTAGTGGAAATGGCTTACATTTTTTTTAGTCTTTCACTATACTCCTGATGGGACAGGTTTTTGATTGTTTTAGTAGTTCTCCTTCAAGTCTCATAATGTCCCCCACTTTGTGCTTTGCCCAAAACTGGGCACAGCACTCCAGGTGTGGCCCCACCATGGCCCCATAAAGAGGCATAATGACTTCTTGCTCTCTACTCTTAACATACTTTAAGATGGAACCCAATATTTTATTTGCTCATGCCGTTACAACTCAAATGTGTTCTGTAAAGCTGAGATCATTAGTAAAGACCACTACCAAATCGTTTTCATTACTACCTACTTCTAGCTGACTGCCATTTAAGTAATATTTCTTCATTTTGCTTCCAAAGTGCATTACCCTGCATTTATCAACATTAAAATGTAATTTGTGACTACTAGTCCAGTGTGATATTTTATTCAGGTTGTCCTATAATATACTGCATGCTTTATCATTTTGTACTATAGCACCCAACTTCATATCATCTGCGAACTTTCCAACCCAAGAGTTGATAGATGTTTTCATTGATGACACATATAGGTTGAAAAGAGTAGGACCCATGACCAATCCCTGGGGTACCCCACCACTCACATTCCCCCAGTCAGAGCCATGATCTCTGATTAGAACCCTTTGTTCTCCCACCCACCCATGAGTTAACCCATTTAATGATATTACTACAAAAACCAATGTTTTTTAAGTTCCTCCAGTAATTCTTTATGTGGGACTGTATCAAACGCCTTTGAATAATCCAAGTAGATGACATCTACCGGGAGTCCTTCATCCAGAGCCTTACTAATGAGTTTGATAAAATGAAACAGATTGATTTGACAGGATCTAGATCATGTAAAACTTTTTTGGGATATGTCACAATAATCTAGCGACTCCACCTGTACCTCAATTAAATCCTTTACAAACCCTTCCATGTTTTTACCAATTATTGAGTTCAGGCTACTCGGTCTATAGTTTGTGGGATCATTCCTCATACCCTTTTTATAGATTGGGGTCATATAGTTTCCTTCCATTGTCCTATTACATGTCCACTTGAAATGGATTGACTAAATAATAATGCTAAGGGGCCTGTTAATTCTTTAGACAATTCTTTTAGTAGATGGGGTGGATGTTGTCTGGTCCTGGAGATTTATTAATTTTGAGTTCACTCAGCTTACATTAGACCTCACCCTCCTTTATAATAATGTTAGTTAGACTATCTCTTTCACCCATACATTTTTATTTTGGCTGGTATACACTTAAAAAGAATTTATTAGATTCTGTCGCCATGTCCTTCTCTTGTTCTGTTAGTACATTACCAATTTTAAGTGGTCCAATTTTATGCTGGTCAGCCTGAAATCCATTTATATAGTTATAAAACACTTTTTTGTTGTTCCCCACTTTGGAAACCAAACACAATGCTGCTTTCTGTTTAGCTTTTTTAATCAGGTGTTCGCATTTTCTTAGTTTATGCTTATATTTTGTCCATGCTTCAGTCATTAATGTTTTTTTTTTGTTTTTTTTGTTACCAATCAATTGTTTAATACCATGACTGAACCATATAGGGAGTTTCCATTTATTATTATATTTTGTAATTTTTGGAACAAATTCTTCAATGCAGTAATTCAAATGCCTCTTTATTTTATCCCACATTGTATTAACAGGTAACCCATTTAGCTCAGTTTCCCAGTTCCGTTTAGCCAAATATTCTCTCATTTTTCCATATCTGGCTTTGGCATAATTTTTGATCTCAGTCATTCCATGCACTAAATACCTTGTCTGTTTGATTGTTACCTGTGCCATGTTATGGTCACTGTTCATTAAGGGTTCCCTAACTGAGCAATCAATATTATCTTGGTCTAAATTTGTAATAAAAAGATCTAAGATATTATTTTTCCATGTGTTTGATTTAACTAATTGTGTCATGTTGTTACTCTTAATAAAATCCAATAATGATGTCATTTATAGAGCATCCAAAGTTAGTTATCTAATTTATATCTGGCAGATTAAAATCTCCCAGGATGTCCTCAATTAAGATAGAACAGTTACTTACCATAACAGTAAATCGTCAAAAGAATCTCCGCCATTGGGCCATAGCACACCTGCCCTCCTTCTCCCTTTCCCTATGGCTGAGATATTTGCTGGCAGTTGCTTACTGCCTTGTCTGGAGGTGTTAATAAGTACATGTTTATTTCCCAGACCCATGCCTCTTCTTGTGTGACTAGTACTGATCTGATCTCCTGATTCCTCATGGAGCTTGTTTCCAGCAGGGAACTGAGGAGTAACTGGGCCACACATGTTTTATAGGCACCGGCATTGCATGTCATTGTGGGCAGCCCCCAGCTAGCAAAAGTTTCTGAGTGGTCCTTACACAAACAGTTTACAGTTCAAAGGTAGGGACAGTGGAGAAGATTGTCTCAGAGATCTACTTTTATGGTTTGTAAGGCAAGTAACTGTTCTTTCTTACATCTCTCAAGATGAAGTTCAGGATGGACTAAGTATTGCCCTTTTTGGTTGTTTTTAATCCAGCTCTTGTAAACTATCAGAATATATCTCTTCCTGATCAATAATGAAGGGTCTTTTCACTACAATGGCAAGGAGTGAGCAAACCCAGGACCCGCCCCTTACCTCACAACTTCCAGATGGTAACTAGGGAGCTGCTACTGTACCTCCAGTAAAGTGGGATGGCAGCTGAACTCTGGTTGAATTTCTATCCTTTTACACTCTTACAAGTTTCATAATTGAATAGGAAAGAACAATTATGGCCTTTTTGGCAGGACCAGTGAGTATACCATTTTCCTTCCTATTTTGTATATTATCCATTTCATATAACCCATTAAACAACATTTGGTTTTCAGATTCACCTCATTGGGCAGGTTTAGTAAGTATAACTCTGCATCTCTACAGTAGTATGCTTATTCCACTGTCACATTTCT